>CM049437.1:78506609-79799679 GCA_026929855.1 Poa annua | reverse complement strand
GTTGTGATGTGTGAAATTTTGACATGAAATGGACTAAATGTGTGAAATTTGACATGAAATGGACAATACATGTGAAATAGGAGGGTCATGCCAAATTTTTGCCGAAATGTTGATTCATTTCCGTTTCAGCAAATATCGGCACTCTCCCTTAGGACCTCTATATATAGGAGGGTCATGCCGAATTTTTTTCGTGACAAGCAATATATATATGGTTCTCATGAGTTTGTTCTACATTGTGTAGGCGATCGATAATGGTCCTCATGAGTGAAGCTATAGTGACTAGATATTTAAAACATGCAACAGAAGACATGTTTCGACATAACCGTACAGAGATAAGATGTTCGTGTCGAAAATGCAAAGTAGTGGGATTGATCAACCCTTTTTCTGGAAAGTTGCTAGAGCACATGCTAATGTGTGGTTTCATGGATGGGCACACTCAGTGAATGAATGATAGATGAAGATGATAAAGGCCATGAGACGCTGGCGGCAGAAAATGATCATGAAGGGCCTCATGAGCATGACAACAATAACGAAAAGCCTCATGATAATGATGGAGATGAGGCAACAGAAGAAATTGTCGAAGACGACGACACACATATGCCACTAACTTCACTAGGGCGGGATCCAAATGTTCAAGAACTGCTTCTAAAGAAGACGATCAACTCCAGAGCAGCTGCTAGAGAGCAATCTAAGCTGGCGCGACTCGAGATAGACTCGAATATTCCGTTGTATGCAGGTTGCGGCGCAAAATATTCTCGCTTGAAAGTAGCGCTCAATGTTTTGCAGATGAAGGCAAGATACAAATGGAGCGGTGTAAGCGTCGATGCTAGTCTGCAATACTGACACAGTATCCTTCCGGAGGAGAACACCTGTCCAAAAAGTTGTGTCCAAAAAGTTCCGAGGAGGCTAAAAAATTAGTTTTCCCTTTTGATTTACCGCACGAGAAGTTTCACATGTGCATCAATGATTGCTACATTTATCAGAAAGAGGACGCGGAGAAGACGACGTGTCCAGCGTGCGACGCCGCTCGATACAAGAAAGGGAAGAAAGCTCCTCGAAAAGTTCTTTGGTACTTTCAGTTAATTCCCCGTCTGCAGCGGTATTTCGCGGACCGCAAGGAAGGAGAGCTCACTGATACCCACAAGTATAGGGGATCGTTGAAATCTTCGATGTGTAAATATTAGTATCGATCCCACGAGAAGTAGAAGGTAGTATCGATCCCACGAGTAGTAGTATTGACCCTAGAACTACTCTTATTATTTATGCACTAGACAAACTAAAATGATTTCTTTAGAGTGATTCAAAACTGAAAGTAGAGATTCAAAATTAAAGATGCAAGAAAGTAGAATTATAAGAAAGTAAATTACAAGTAAGTAAAAGCTCTTTTTTTAGAGAAAGCCCCGTCCTCTATGCAGCAACATGACAAGCTCAAGTACGTTCTTATGTGTAAGAAAAACGTTCCCAAGGGCTACATAGACTTCGTGGCATAAATATTTCTAAAACAGCATGATAAGAATCTTGTCAAGTTTATTCTCGTTGGATGAAGCCTTAATTAGGTGCAACCAAGTAAATGAGCGAGTGCACCCCTTATGATGGGTCCTAAGACCATGTACATGAGCAAACAAAGTAATCATTAAGACATAAATGTCCCACCATAGCAATTAGTTCTAGGGTTCCCCGATCTATATCCCCCCTATTGCAACGTGAAGTATTGGACAACGGTTTCTGTTTGTCCCTCATGTCCTCCCCAATTCATTAATCTAAGGTGCAGCCCTATGAGACCATATAGGTGAATTAGTATACAGGCGCTACGCTCGCATATCACCATCATAGAGCCACATAAAGATAAAAACTTGACCAAATACTCATTGCATACTTAGGTAGAAATCAATACCAATCCATACTATGCCCTTGGAAACATGGGGAAACTAACCACAACAAAGATACATTACAAAGATCAGTGGCTTGATGAAGAGAAGTCACAGCCTCGTTGAGGAGATGGTGTCCCAGGTGTCCACGGGCAAGGAGGCGCGGCGACGTAGCCCGCTGGCGCGTCGGCGGCTTCCTAGGGCGACGCTGCCCTAAGGGGACGGAGGCCCCTTGCCCCTTCTTCTTCCTTGGTGATGGTGCAACAATGGAGGAGTCCTCCCCCGTTGCGGCTGCGAAGTGGAGGAATATTCGTGGCTTTTGGTAGATTCCTAAAAAAATAGGGTTTCCCCTTAATATATAATGATGGCGATGCAATCTAGGCCATGGGATGGATGCTCCTCTGATCCAAGGGCTCTTGGGCACCTCTAAAACCTTCCTAGTGACCTCTCTCACCCTAATGAGCCACCAAAGTCATGCCTTGGCCGAATCCATCAAATTGGTAAGAGTTGGAGTCAATCACGTCACAATCTTTCAGATTCCCGTAATCATATTTTTTTTCTTCTGTAAAACGGTTCTCCAGGTCGCATATTGGGCTTGTTAGAAAGATATGGAAAATTCCGACAACTTGATGCATGTAAAATGCATACATGAACTTTGCATTGTATTACTTATATTTCAATCATATTTGCATCATCTAAGGGTTATATCATTTTCTTATATTGATTTTCGGAATATTTCACAGTTTCCCTATTTTTCTGGAATTAACCCTTGATAACCCCCAAGAGCAGGGGATCACTGTAGTACCTCTCAATGTGGAAGTAGGGTATCGATCCGCAGGAGCAAGAAGGAAAAGTTATCTATTCTCTACAACTAAAGTGTCACAAGTTTTAGTTGATTATGCACTAAACAAGTTTGAAGAACAAGATGGTTGTTTTAATGAATGGAAGTTTAACGTAACAAAACAAGAATGTAAAAGTGATGCATGTAAAAGAGTAAAATTCATCAATAGTACCTCAACTTAAGGAGCAAAATCAGTTTGGTCATCGTACATAGCGAATACCATTTTACGGTCACTGAAGACGTGCAGAAGTGTCATATACGGTCACCGCGTCAGCTGGAGCTGTGTATTTGATGACGTGCAGTGGTTGAACGGTCAATAATGTTTGCAAAAAGACCCCTTAACAAAGAACACAGCAACAGGCAACAGCACACCGAAAAGGTAAAACTCATGCGACATTGAGGAGAGAAGCAGCGAGGAGCTGACAGCTTGGGCGTCACTGCGGCGGCGCCGCCGCCGTGCCGGTCCTGCACAACTTGCCCACCATGTGTCGTGCTCGTCGTCCACAACGGGCCCTCCATGCGCCATCTTGTGATTAGTACTCCATGAACATATCGATAAGGCAAGCTCGTGGCTTTGCTATTTTTTGTACACGAGGGCGTGGTAGCAATGGAGGCGTGGCTTTGCAGTTCGTGTGCACGCTGGTGGTAGTAGTGGAGGGCGGCAGCCGAGCTGGCGGCCAGGGGTGCAGGACGACATGGGGAGCCGGCCACGGACGGCCATGCACCTGCAACTAGCTCCTCGTGGGCACGTCCATGGAGGCGCTCTCGGCGTCCAGAGCCCGGGGGCCTCCCCGCTCACCTCCGCGTCGGTTATGCTGCCCTGTCTCTTCAGTTCGCGCACACCCCGCATAAACGCCATGGCGGCGTCCTTCTTCCCGCGCAGAGTTAGGATAGATGAATCAGCGCGCACACTTTGCTCTCCCGTGTCCCTGGCCGACACCGGAAGCGCCGGGATGCCCGCCATACCGTCGTTGGCCACGGCGTTCTCCACTCTCACGAGCTCGCAACCCTCCGAGGATGCCCACATCGGCGTCCTCCACGCACGCTGGCATGCTATGGGAACGAGCTTGGGAGCGCGGGGTCGCCGTTGAGCAGGCGACTCCATGGTCACGACGATTGTGGCCGAGACGCCGTCGCAGACGCTGAGGATGCGGCCCAAGTTGGCCTCGTCCTGCACCTCAGTACGGCCAGTCGGTCAGAGGAGCCCCCGAGTACGGCCGACGAGCCCCAGCCAGTACCATCGCCGCTTTGGCGCCCATGGATCGTTTTGTTTTCTGGTGATGCGTACCAAGCTAGCTAGCTAAGGATCCAGCGACATGCTTTCTTAATTAGCTTCTACGTGAGCGGTGAGCGTCTTGGCGACTTTCTTCGCTATGTGTGTGTCTCGCTGGAACTCGCAAGATCGGAATCAGAAGGCGAGCAGAACAACCGACGCTGGCCGGAGATGACAAACGGGTTGGCCGGCGGTGGCGTGTGCGGCCGACGAAGTCGGCAGCAAGCGGGAATCAGGGAACTCGGACGACAGGTTGAGAGACAAAGGAAGAAGGTTACTTTGAGTAGAAAAGTATGATTGGGAGGGTCATTTTTGCAAAACTACCACAGTAGAAGACTGGTCAAAACAGTGTCTACATGCTCCGGTGACCGTTGATGACACATGCGGGTGTCTTCAGTGACCGTAAAATGGTATTTGCGGTGTACGATGACCGAAGTGATTTTCGTCCCAAAGTTCAGGTACCAACCATGGATTTTACTCCATGTAAAATGCATACATGAACTTTACATTTTATTACTTGATATTCCTACATATTTGCAACTTATATGATGTTATATTCATGTTTTATAATGATTTCGGGGATTTTCTAAACAATCCCCCCTCTTTTGGTTCTAACTCTGTTTTTCCAGAAAACATCTTTTTTTAGTGTTTTGGACTTTCCGGGAGCTTTGGGACTCCAAAAAGGGCAAGGCCAAAGAGCACGGTTCAGAATTTTCGAGACGAATGCAATGGGACAAAAATGAAGACCAGAAGCCCAACCAGCTGGGAGATAGGGGGCCCGGTGCTGTCAGATTCCCTGGCCGCGTGGGACCCCCTCTTTTCCCCCTTGTGGCTCCGATGCCGTCTGTTTTCGTCTCCGTGGCTTCGTCTTGACCTAAAACCGGCTATAAAAATAGTCCCCCGAGGAGTTTCGCAAAGAGGCGGCGGAGAAACACAAAACCACGAAACAGAGAGGCTGAAGGCTGCCGCCGGAGAAGATCGGAGGGGGGAAACGCTGCCGGAATCACCTCCGGAGGGCTCCACCCCCCTCCGGCGTGTTCATCATCAAACATCTACAGCAAGATCATCTCCTCCAACATCTCCACCATCGTCACCATGATGAAGGGGGAGTAGTCCACCCCTTGGACTTTGGGTTTGTGGTGGTAACTTGATCTAATCTCTCTATGTATGATCATTGTTGAAATCCATATAATGTGCCTTGCATGATTATGGATCTATTTATGTAATTCCTATGGTGGATATTGTGGTGTGAGATGATATTTGTTATGCATTTACCGTTGTGTTGGATCTTTTATGGCTTGTCAAACTTTGGAGATATTCTATGATGCATGTGATGGTTTGAGTTATGCATAATGCCTTGTTTATCCTTGTCATGAGGTGATTGACACCACCAAGTGTAGATAGATGAGAGAGTTGTGGTCATGCACACGAAATATGAATCATTGCACTAGTGTTTAGAATATTATCCATTATGAAGTATGATGTATGTGGGTACGGGATGGCCAATGTGACAAAAAGGCATAGGTATTGAGTGACACAGTACCGTCCAACATCCTTTATCTGGGGGTAAAAAGGGAGAAGTATGATGTGGGGATGACAGCAACCACGCTAGCCTTACGAGGGTGACACTAGCAACACAAATGAGTATTTCTTTCAACTATGTGTTTTAGGACATATAGCCGTCATAAAAGCTACCATTAAAACATAACAATTGTGTGTACTTTATCTATAACATGATAATCACCATAGATAGGAGAGAGAGAATTGAGTGAACCCATGAACCCATGTCCATTGTTCCTATAAGAGAAAACCTTTGTCTTGTCCTCTTGCATTGAAGAGGATTGAGACACTTTTTACATTCTTGTTTTGTTACATTAAACTTCCATTCATTAAAACAACCATCTTGTTCTTTAAACTTGTTTAGTGCATAATCAACTAAAACTTCTGACACTTTAGTTGTAGAGAATAGATAACTTTTCCTTCTTGCTCCTGCGGATCGATACCTTACTTCCACATTGAGAGGTACTACAGTGATCCCTTGCTCTTGGGGGTTATCAAGTACTTTTCTGGCGCCGGTTCCGGGGAGTGTAGCGCTTAAGTTTTTATTCTTGTTTGCACTAGATATTTATTTTCAGTTTTGCATATACTTTAGTTTACTTTCAGTTTTGCATTTAGTTTAGTTTTACTTTCAGTTATATATATCAAAAACACATAAAAATCATAAAATGGAAAATACCATAAAAACTTCTAGTAGGGAATGGATGGATGATTGGTTATGTGGACACGTGAAAGCTTGTAAAATTGCTGAGGAATTTAGAGAGACAGAAGAAGGGAAAACACTAAAAAGATTTATGGAAAGATTAAATGATATTGCTGAAAAGTGGCTTTGGTTCCATTACAAAAGAACTTGTTGCTTTAAATATAGAAAAAGACACTTTGCATTTCAATGTTAGTCCCATGAAGACCATGTCATAGCATCTTACAATACTAATGTTTATACTCATTTAGGGATGGAACAAGTAGAGGAATTTATTATTTATTATGCATCTTTTGAATTGTTCACCTTTGCTCAAGAAAATGAAACTTGCCCTAGAGTTAAGAGATTTGAAGAAGAGGTCACTTCTATTCTTGAATATTGCAATGCCAAGTTCTCTAAAAATATTTATGCTGTTAGATATAACAAGGTTCCCGAAGAAAGTACTGATGTTTTGCAGGAAGAAGATGATGAAAACATATGCTTGGAAGAGGAAGAATGTGAAGAAGAGGATAAAAACCTAAGCTTGGGGATACCCGTGCAACCCCAAGAAGATGATGAAAATGATGAACAACTAGAGAATGAAGAGAGAGAACTTCCACCTTCACCACCTATGGATGAGGGTAACACTCAAGATTTTGCTGATGATAAACTTTGCTTTTATGATTCTGATGATGATGAGGAATATGAACCTATGCCTAATGAGAACATTATTGATAATAATTTTAAAGATGATGAGGAATACGGTTTAGACATGTTTTATGATAGTAACACTCAAACTGAAAAATCTGTTGTTATTTATGAGAACCCATGTTATGATGAGTGTGAAACTGAAAATTCTATGATCCTATATGATAACCCATGCTATTATGATGAAACTAATAATGCTCCTTTACTTTTTAATAATGCTACTAGTGAACTTATAGATGATAATGAGGAGTGTTGCTTAAATATGCTATATGATAATGCTTTAGATGATGGTCCTATGCTTATTGATAACCCTCCATGTTTAGTTGTTACTACTTTATGTGAGGATAAAAATGCAATACTTGCTGCTTATGACAATACTCTCACTCATGAGAGTCCTACTTTATCTTTGAATTCTCCTATTCACACCATGGAGGAGAAGTTTTTATATGTTGAAAAATACTTGTGTGGGCTGGAATTATCTTGCACTAATAACCATTCCACCCACAACCACCACGTTTATGGTGCTTCTTGCAATTATTATGAGAGGGGAAAACATGATTCTAAACATTTCAATATTATTACGTCACCTCTCTTTAAATTGAAAGTCTTGAAATTGTTCTTGTTTTATCTTCCTATGCTACTTGCTTTGTGTTCCAATGATTTATTTTCTTACAAGATCCCAATGCATAGGAAGTGGATTAGAATCAAATATGTTTCATATTTTCCCCTTGATGCTCTCTTTTGCGTTTCAATTATTATTCCTATGTGAGCATCATTAAAACTATCATGGCTGTCCAGAAAACAGATTCCTGATCTTCACTACGAACAATGTTAAAAATCACAGAAAAGGAATTTTGAGCTGATCTTTCACGACAGCAATATTCAGTTATTATTACACATTTCCTTAGTTCAAAGTTTTCTAATTTGAGCAACGTAAGTGCCTCTAAAAATTCACTCTTTACAGGTTGTCTAGTTTATGACAGATTTTGTCTTTATTTTGCATTGCTCTCATTACTTGTTCTTTTGTGTGGTTCTTTTGATCAAGGAGCAATGCACAACCGTAGTAACATTAGCTAATGTTTATAATCAACTCATGATATGTCTTTGCTGTACCTATGTGGATTTAGTTTATGGAGACACTAACCCCTCTAATCAAGTTTATGATGAGTTTTGTGTAAAGAGAATTTTCAAGTGGAAGAGTTGAGGGAGATGAACAAAGATCAAGGGGAACAAATACTAAAGCTTGGGGATGCATCCCCTAGGCTCACCCTACATATATCAAGTAAGTGCAAGAATTCAAGCTTGGGGATGCCAAGCCACCTCACTCCAACCATCTTGATACCAAGTAAGTAAGCCTAGCTATATGGCTATAAAGAAAGCTTTTTACGGGAGGCAACCGGTTGTTTTTACCTTTGATTTTCTTTGTGTCCTCTTGCTGTAACAAGAGACTTAGTTTTTAGTTTAGTTTCTGGAATTTTCAATAAAGTACCAAGTTTTACCCATTTTGGCTTGAAAACGTTGCTTATTGTATTCGGAGATATTATTCCAGCACAAATCTGTGCATGGTATGATTTTTCATTCCTATTATGTAACTCCGAATGAGCTGAAATTTGAACTGTAGTTGCAACTTTTCATTCTCTGTAAGCGTGAATTTTTTCAGATTTTTTCGTCATATTTAAGTGGGGTAAAAATTTCGTTTTGCTGCTGCTGTTTTTCTGGACAGATTCTGTCCCATTTTGTTTTATGCATTATTTGAACTTTTAAGTTGAATCTTTTTTATCCAATTGAGTTTATGAGAAGGAATAAAACATTATACACTTTACGGACATGTTTTACACTTTTGTCTAAGGATTTCATACATCAAGCAATTCAATTGTTTTATGCCTACTAATGTCACCTCACAGAAAAGAGATGGGAGAAATTTTTGTGTTGAAGTTTTTCACAGGGATTAGAGGAGATGCACCAAGAGCTATCTAGGGATGGTGAAGACCATAAGCTTGGGGATGTGAAGACAACCCCACTGGACCAAACACTCTCGGTTTGCACACGTCTATTTTCTGTTTTCTATCAACGCATTACTATCGTATAAAGTTGGAGCGTCTTTTTATTGTTCTTTTTATTTTTGTTTTGCTTTTCGTAAGACCATCATTATCATTTATGTTATGAGAGAGGTGCTAGAAGTTTGGTTTGAATTAAGTTGGATGCTATTAAAAAGATTGGGAAGAGGATGTTTGAGTTGATTTAAAAAGATACATATAGTTGCATGATTTATGTGCTTGTTAATGAGTATTAATTTGCAAATGTCTTATGAAGAGTTATTTCTTATTCATGTTTTATATGCTGAATGATTCTTTACTTTGTTTAACATGAAATGGTTAGCTCTATGGACACTTATGCATGCATTTAGATGGTCAACTTTCTCCCTCTTGCTAGCCCAAAAACTCCAACAAGTAAAAAGCTTGTTTTCCAACACCTTCAACCAAAGTTTTTCCAGTGAGTCCACCATATCTACCTATTAGCTAATATGTTATTCCAAGTATGTTTACCATGTTATATTGTTATATTGTTTTATCTATGCTTCCAAATTAAGATGCTTATGTTATTGGGATTGTTATGGGTTAAGTTGGTTTAAAAGCTCTCACAAACTGGACGCACACATTACTTTTATTGCACTTAGTAAACATGACCCATTGTGATTAAGATTATGATGTTTTGGGCCTGACAAAGGTCTTTGGTTGGGAGCTAGCTCATACGTGCTGACACGTGGCAAGTTTTCAACACTGCACTTTATTCTTTATAAAAGTTGATATCATGTTCTTTTGTTAATGGATGCCTAACATTGCGTGAAATGAAGATGGAAACTTAGTAAGTTCGGGCGAGTGGTATTAATGGCTAGAGAGACACCTGTGGCGGCTAACCTAAGCCATGTGGTCCATGGTGGAAATTTGCAACATAACCATAGTGGAGAAATCTATGATACATCTCACAACAGAAAAAGCATTTACAAGAAAAAAACATGAGTAAAAGAAAGAGATGTCCACTGTTTGCTTGCTTTGTCATTTGGACATGTGCCCACTTCCATGTCCTGGGGCAAAGGGTACCCGGGGTGATACTCTCTATGATGCCACTTTTATTCACGATGACTGTAACCTTCACTTGCTTTGTGGCCCAAGTTGAGTAGCCAGTCGGAGAGGTTTTTGTTTTCAAGGGGCATGAGGCTTTTGACCCATACTTTGTCAAGCACATAACTCATATTTGCTTTCACTTTCAACTATTAATCACTAAAGATGCTATGATAGGGGTAATGAGAACTTCACACCAATGGAAACTACATGGCAAACATTAACTTAAGTTGAAGCATTTGGAAGCTAGATGATACTCTTGCATGTTATTCCTCTAGTTATTTATCTATCTTTCCAAAGTGTCCACCTTTTATATTCAGATTTCCATAAGAATACTCTATGACCAATATAGGATATCTTTTGCTTTTCATTTATGCATTCATTTGGTCCATAGAACTTTTCTTTCATGTTACACTTTGTGAATTATCATTGAATATATTTGTCTTGAGTATTTTATACCTCTTGATAATATATCTTGTATATTGCTACTACTTAGTAAGAATGAATCATTTGACTCTATGTAGCAATAGCAATCATCTTTGATATCCTTTGTTAAGTAATAAAATGTCAAGTCCATGTTTAGTTTTATCACCTTCATACTCGAGGACGAGTATTGGTTAAGCTTGGGGATGTTGATGCATGTAAAATGCATACATGAACTTTACATTTTATTACTTGATATTTCTACATATTTGCAACTTATATGATGTTATATTCATGTTTTATAATGATTTCGGGGATTTTCTAAACAATCCCCCCTCTTTTGGTTCTAACTCTGTTTTTTCAGAAAACATCTTTTTTTTTGGTGTTTTGAACTTTCCGGGAGCTTCGGGACTCCAAAAAAGGCAAGGCCAAAGAGCACGGTTCAGAATTTTCGAGACGAACACAATGTGCCAAAAATGAAGACCAGAAGCCCAACCAGCTGGGAGATAGGGGGCCCATCGCTGTCAGATTCCCTGGCCACGTGGGACCCCCTCTTTTCCCCCTCGTGGCTCCGATGCCGTCCGTTTTTGTCTCCGTGGCTTCGTCTTGACCTAAAACCGGCTATAAAAATAGTCCCCCGAGGAGTTTCGCAAAGAGGCGGCGGAGAAACACAAAACCACGAAACAGAGAGGCTGAAGGCTGCCGCCGGAGAAGATCGGAGGGGGGAAACGCTGCCGGAATCACCTCCGGAGGGCTCCACCCCCCTCCGGCGTGTTCATCATCAAACATCTACAGCAAGATCATCTCCTCCAACATCTCCACCATCGTCACCATGATGAAGGGGGAGTAGTCCACCCCTTGGACTTTGGGTTTGTGGTGGTAACTTGATCTAATCTCTCTATGTATGATCATTGTTGAAATCCATATAATGTGCCTTGCATGATTATGGATCTATTTATGTAATTCCTATGGTGGATATTGTGGTGTGAGATGATATTTGTTATGCATTTACCGTTGTGTTGGATCTTTTATGGCTTGTCATACTTTGGAGATATTCTATGATGCATGTGATGGTTTGAGTTATGCATAATGCCTTGTTTATCCTTGTCATGAGGTGATTGACACCACCAAGTGTAGATAGATGAGAGAGTTGTGGTCATGCACACGAAATATGAATCATTGCACTAGTGTTTAGAATATTATCCATTATGAAGTATGATGTATGTGGGTACGGGATGGCCAATGTGATAAAAAGGCATAGGTATTGAGTGACACAGTACCGTCCAACATCCTTTATCTGGGGGTAAAAAGGGAGAAGTATGATGTGGGGGTGACAGCAACCACGCTAGCCTTACGAGGGTTACACTAGCAACACAAATGAGTATTTCTTTCAACTATGTGTTTTAGGACATATAGCCGTCATAAAAGCTACCATTAAAACATGACAACTGTGTGTACTTTATCTATAACATGATAATCACCATAGATAGGAGAGAGAGGATTGAGTGAACCCATGAACCCATGTCCATTGTTCCTATAAGAGAAAACCTTTGTCTTGTCCTCTTGCATTGAAGAGGATTGGGACACTTTTTACATTCTTGTTTTGTTACATTAAACTTCCATTCATTAAAACAACCATCTTGTTCTTGAAACTTGTTTAGTGCATAATCAACTAAAACTTCTGACACTTTCGTTGTAGAGAATAGATAACTTTTCCTTCTTGCTCCTGCGGATCGATACCTTACTTCCACATTGAGAGGTACTACAGTGATCCCTTGCTCTTGGGGTTTATCAAAAAGGTGTCCCAATCCTCTTCAATATAAGAGGACAAGACAAAGGTTTTCTCTTATAGGAACAATGGACATGGGTTCATGGGTTCACTCAATCCTCTCTCTCTCATCTACGGTGATTATCATGTTATAGATAAAATACACACAATTGTCATTTTTAATGGTAGCTTTTATAACGGCTATATGTTCTAAAACACATAGTTGAAAGAAATACTCATTTGTGTTGCTAGGTCACCCTCGTAAGGCTGGCATGGTTGTTGTCACACCCACATCATACTTCTCCCTTTTTACCCCCAGATAAAGGATTTTGGGCGGTACTGTGTCACTCAATACCTATGCCTTATGTCACATCGGCCATCCCGTACCCACATACATTATACTTCATAATGGACAATATTCTAAACACTAGTGCAATGATTCATATTTCATGTGCATGACCACATCTCTCTCATCTATGTACACTTGGTGGTGTCAATCACCTCATGACAAGGATAAACAAGGCATTATGCATAACTCAAACCATCACATGCATCATAGAATATCTCCAAAGTATGACAAGCCATAAAAGATCCAACACAACGGTAAATGCATAACAAATATCATCTCAAGCCACAATATCCACCATAGGAATTGCATAGATAGATCCATAATCATGCAAGGTAAAAAGGGAGATTAGATCAAGTTACCACCACAAACCCGAAGTCCAAGGGGTGGACTACTCCCCTTCATCATGGTGACGATGGTGGAGATGTTGGAGGAGATGGTCTTGCTGTAGATGTTGATGATGAACACGCCGGAGGGGGGTGGAGCCCTCCGGAGGTGATACCGGCAGCGTTTCCCCCCTCCGATCTTATCCGGCTGCAGCTTTCTGCCTCTCTGTTTCGTGGTTTTGTGTTTCTCCGCCGCCGTGTCGCGAAACTCCTCGGGGTACTATTTTTATAGCCGGTTTTAGGTCAAGACGAAGTCGCGGAGACGAAAACGGACGGCATCGGAACCACGAGGGGGGGGGGGGGGGGGGGGGAAAGGGGGCAGCCCACACGGCTAGGGAATCTGACTGCGCATGGCCCAATATCTCCCAGCTGGTTAGGCTTCTGGTCTTCATTTTTTGCCCATTGCGTTCGTCTCGAAAATTCTGATCCGTGCTCTTTGGCCTTGCCCTTTTTGGAGTCCCGAAGCTCCCGGAAAGTCCAAAACACTAAAAAAGACATTTTCTGGAAAACAGAGTTAGAACCAAAAGAGGGGGATTGTTTAGAAAATCCCCGAAATCATTATAAAACATGAATATAACATCACATAAGTTCCAAATATGTAGGAATATGTAATAATAAAATGTAAAGTTCATGTATGCATTTTACATGCATCAACCCTACACTGTCAGAAACCTTATTTTGCTATATTTTGATGTTTCAGGGACCCAAACGACGTCCAAATGACCTGAGATTTCACGGAGATCAGTTTTTGGAAGGAAGAAGGAGTAAGAGCCAGGGAAGCGCACAAAAGGAAGTCCGACGAGGATTTTGGGTAGGCCCCTGGCCGCGTGAGGCACCCCCCTTTTCCCCCTCGAGGCTCCGATGCCGTCCGTTTTCATCTCCGTGCCTTTGTCTTGACCTAAAAACGACTATAAAAATACTCCTCCGATGGCTTTCGGAAGGGAGCGCCGCAAAAACACAAAACCACGAAATAGAGACCTAGAGCTGCAGATTGGAGGGGGAAGACTCCGGCGGGGCGCTGCCGGCGTGGTCTCCATCTTCGCCAACGACTTCTCCGCCGTCTTCATGATGAAGAAGGAGTAGTCCACCCCTGGACTATGGGTTTGTGGAAGTAACTTATGTATCTCTCCTCTCTCTTGAGCTTCACTAATTAGTATCGTATGAGCTGCTGAACATGATTGCGGTCATCTATGTTATACCTTTGTGGTGGATCTTTTTATGAGTTGATATATGTTTGAGATTGCAATTGTTTTGTCTAAGTTATGAAAGTAGATGCATATTATGTACCCCGTTCTTGTTTATGTGTTCTGATCCAACATATGTATGAGGGCGTGCGAGGGGTACCTCTTGTCCCATGACATAGAACAAGCCCATGTCAAAATGACAAGACAAACAAACACTTGGACAACCTCAACACCTTTTTTATTTGGCATATATAGCTTTTTTATTGATAGGTGTATCACTGGAAGTCCAACATAGTTGTGTAAGTAAATTTCTACCATGCCTCTCGCATGGCTTGGGTTAGCCGCCCGGTGAGTCTCTCTAGCCATTTGTACTCACTCCCTAAACTTACCGAGTTTCCATCTTCATTTCACGCAATGTTAGACATCCATAGACAAAAGCACATGATATCAACTTAAATGAGATAAAAAACACGTTGAAAGCTTGCCGTATGACAGCACATATGAGCTAACTCCCAACCCAAAACCTTTATAAAGCCCATGACTTCATAATTTTAATCACAATGTGTCAAGTTTATTAAGTGCAATAAAAGTAATGTGTGAATCAAGTTCGTGAGAGCTTTTTAACCAACTTTACCCATAACAATCCCAATAACATAATCATTTTAATTTGTAAGCATATATAAAACAATATAACATGGTAAACATACTTGGAATAGCATATTAGCTAATAGGTAGATATGGTGGACTCACTGGAAAAACTTTGGTTGAAGGTGTTGGAAAACAAGTTTTTTACTTGTTGGAATTTTTTGGGCTAGCAAGAGGGAGAAAGCTGACCATCTAAATGCATGCATAAGTGTCCATAGAGCTAGTCATTCCATGCTAAACAAAGTAAAGTAGCATTCAGCATCTAAAACATGAATAAGAAATAACTCTTCATAAAACACTTATAAAGTAATACTCATTTAAAAGCATATGAAGCATGCAACTATATGTATCTTTTTAAATCAACTCAAACATACTCTTCCCAATATTTTTATAGCATCCAACTTAACTCAACCCAAAATTCCAGTAGCTCTCTCATATCATAAATGAAAATTGGTGGTCTTAAACAAAAAAAACAAACCGAAATAAAAAGAACAAAAAGAACGCTCCAAGTTTATGCGATAAAGTGCAATGATCGAAAAACAGAAGTTAGACGTGTGCAAACCGAGAGCGTGTTGGTCCAATGGGGTTGTCTTCACATCCCCAAGCTTATGGTCTTCACCATACTTGGATAGCTCTTGGTGCATCTCCTCTAATCCCTGTGAAAAAACTTCAAAACACCGTTTCTCCCATTTCTTTTCTGTGGGGTGATATTAGTAGGCACAAAACAATTGAATTGCTTGCTGTATGAAATCCTTAGACAAACATAAGAAACATGTACAGAAAGTGTATAATGTTGTATTCCTCCTACTAAACTCAAGTGGATCAAAAAGATTCCAGTTAAAAGTTCAAAGAATGCATAAAACAAAATGAGACAGAATCTGTCCAGAAAAACAGCAGCAACAAAACGCATTTTTTTACCCCACTTAAATATTTCGAAAAAATCTGAAACAATTCATGCTTACAGAGGATGAAAAGTTGCAACTACAGTTCAAATTTCAGCTCATTCGGAGTTACAGAATAGAAATGAAAAATCATACCGTGCACAGATTCGTGCTGGAATAAAATCTCCGAATACAAAAAGCAACTTTTTCAAACCAAAATGGGTAAAACTTGGCACTTTATTAAAAAATCCAGAAACATAACTAAAAACTAAGTATCTTGTTACAGCAATAGGACTCAAAGAAATCTCAAATGAAAACAACCGGGTTGCCTCCCGTAAAGCGCTTTCTTTATAGCCATATAGCTAGGCTTACTTACTTGGTATCAAGATGGTTGGAGTGAGGTGGCTTGGCATCCCCAAGCTTGAATTCTTGTACTTACTTGATATACTTAGAGTGATACTAGGGGTAAAATCCCCAAGCTTGAGTGTTTGTCCCTCACGATTTTTGTTCATCTCTCTCAACTCTTCCACTTGAAAAATCTATTCACACAAAACTCATCATAAACTTGATTAGAGTGGTTAGTGTCTCCATAAATTAAATCCACATAGGTACAACAAAGACATATCATGAGTTGATTATAAACATTCACTACTTTTACTATGGTTGTGTATTTTTCATTGATCAAAAGAACAAACACAAAACACAAGTAATGAGAGTAATGGAAAATAAAGACAGAATCTGTCAAAAACTGGACAGCCCGTAAAGAGTGAATTTTCAGAGGCACTTACGTTGCTCAAATCAGAAAACTTTGAACTAATGAAATGTGTATTAATAACTGAATATTGCAGTAGTAAATTATCAATTCAAAATTCCTTTTCTGTGATTTTATACATTTTTTGCAGTAAAGATCAGGAATCTGTTTTCTGGACAGCCCTGTTAGTTTTAATGATGCTCACATAGGAATAAGAATTGAAACGCAAAAGAGAGCATCAAGGGGAAAATATGAAACATATTTGAGTCTAACCCACTTCCTATGCATTGGGATCTTGTAAGAAAATACATCATTGAAACACAAAGCAAGTAGCATAGTAAGATAAAACAAGAGCAATTTCAATAGTTTCAACTTAAAAAGAGGGAATGTAATAATATTGAAATATTTAGAACCATGTTTTCCCTTCTCATAATAACTTTCAATAGCATCTTGAATAAATTCAACAATATAACTATCACATAGAGCATGTCTTTCATGATCTACCAGCATAAAAGTATTAATACTCTCCACATAAGTAAATCCTTCTTATTAGTTATAGTGGGAGTAAAACATTCATAACCATCATTATAATCATCATATATAGGAGACATAGTATCATCAAAATAAATTTTCTCTTCCAAACTTGGGGGACTAAAAATATCATATTCATCAAAACAAACTTCCCCAAGCTTAAGGTTTTCCGTAGCATTATCAATAAAGGTGTTCAAAGAATTCATACCAATAGTATTGCCACTCACATGATTATTATGCAAATAAATTTCAATATATTTTTTAATTTTCACCTCAAACACTTCACGTCCTAACTCAAGATAGATATTATAAAGTTCTCTAATATTTTTGTTGTTTTCCATTTTAGAATTTTTTTGTGTTTTTGATATATATATAACTGAAAGTAAACTAAACTAAATGCAAAACTGAAAGTAAACTAGAGTATATGCAAAACTAAAAATAAATATTTAGTGCAAACAAGAATAGAAACTTAAGCGCTACGCTCCCCGGCAACGGCGCCAGAAAAGTACTTGATAACCCACTAAGAGCAGGGGATCACTGTAGTACCTCTCAATGTGGAAGTAGCGTATCGATCCGCAGGAGCAACAAGGAAAAGTTATCTATTCTCTACAACTAAAGTGTCACAAGTTTTAGTTGATTATACACTAAACAATTTTAAAGAACAAGATAGTTGTTTTAATGAATGGAAGTTTAATGTAAAAAAACAAGAATGTAAAAGGTGTCCCAATCCTCTTCAATGCAAGAGGACAAGACAAATGTTTTCTCTTATAGGAACAATGGACATGGGTTCATGGGTTCACTCAATCCTCTCTCTCTCATCTACGGTGATTATCATGTTATAGATAAAGTACACACAATTGTCATGTTTTAATGATAGCTTTGATAACGGCTGTATGTCCTAAAACACATAGTTGAAAGAAATACTCATTTGTGTTGCTAGGTCACCCTCGTAAGGCTAGCGTGGTTGCTGTCACACCCACATCATACTTCTCCCTTTTTACCCCCAGATAAAGGATGTTGGGCGGTACTGTGTCACTCAATACCTATGCCTTATGTCACATCGGCCATCCCGTACCCACATACATCATACTTCATAATGGACAATATTCTAAACACTAGTGCAATGATTTATATTTCGTGTGCATGACCACATCTCTCTCATCTATCTACACTTGGTGGTGTCAATCACCTCATGACAAGGATAAACAAGACATTATGCATAACTCAAAGCATCACATGCATCATAGAATATCTCCAAAGTATGACAAGCCATAAAAGATCCAACACAACGATAAATGCATAACAAATATCATCTCATACCACAATATCCACCATAGGAATTACGTAGATAGATCCATAATCATGCAAGGCACATCATATGGACTTCAACAATGATAATACATAGAGAGATTAGATCAAGTTACCACCACAAACCCAAAGTCCAAGGGGTGGACTACTCCCCCTTCATCATGGTGACGATGGTGGAGATGTTGGAGGAGATGATGTTGCTGTAGATGTTGATGATGAACACGCCGGAGTGGGGTGGAGCCCTCCGGAGGTGATTCCGGAAGCGTTCCCCCCCTCCGATCTTCTCCGGCGGCAGCTTTCTGCCTCTCTGTTTCGTGGTTTTGTGTTTCTCCGTCGCCGTGTTGTGAAACTCCTCGGGGGACTATTTTCATAGCTGGTTTTAGGTCAAGATGAAGCCACGGAGACGAAAACGGACGGCATCGGAGCCACGAGGGGGAAAAGGGGGCAGCCCACGCGGCCAGGGAATCTGACCGCGCCTGGCCCCCTATCTCCCAGCTGGTTGGGCTTCTGGTCTTCATTTTTGGCCCATTACGTTCGTCTCAACAATTCTGATCCGTGCTCTTTGGCCTTGCCCTTTTTGGAGTCTCGAAGCTCCCGGAAAGTCCAAAACACTAAAACAGACGTTTTCTGGAAAACATAGTTAGAACCAAAAGAGGGGGGTTGTTTACAAAATCCCTGAAATCATTATAAAATATGAATATAACATCATATAAGTTCCAAATATGTAGGAATATGTAATAATAAAATGTAAAGTTCATGTATGCGTTTTACATGCATCAACCCTGCACTGTCAGAAACCCTATTTTGCTATGTTTTGATGTTTCAGGGACCCAAACGACGTCCAAATGACCTGAGATTTCACGGAGATCAGTTTTTGGAAGGAAGAAGGAGTTGAAGCCAAGGAAGCGCACAAAAGGAAGTCCGAGGAGGATTTTGGGTTGGCCCCCTGGCCGCGTGAGGCACCCCCTTTTCCCCCTCGAGGCTCCGATGCCGTCCGTTTTCAACTCCGTGCCTTCGTCTTGACCTAAAAACGACTATAAAAATACTCCCCCGATGGCTTTCGGAAGGGAGCGCCACAGAAACACAAAACCACGAAATAGAGACCTGGAGCTGCAGATTGGAGGGGGAAGACTCCGGCGGGGCGCTGCTGGCGTGGTCTCCATCTTCTCCAACGACTTCTCCACCGTCTTCATGATGAAGAAGGAGTAGTCCACCCCTAGACTATGGGTTTGTGGAAGTAACTTATGTATCTCTCCTCTCTCTTGAGCTGCACTAATTAGTATCGTATGAGCTGCTGAACATGATTACGGTCATCTATGTAATACCTTTGTGGTGGATCTTTTTATGAGTTGATATATGTTTGAGATTGCAATTGTTTTGTCTAAGTTATGAAAGTAGATGCATATTATGTACCCCGTTCTTGTTGATGTGTTCTGATCCAACATATGTATGAGGGCGTGTGAGGGGGAACGCGTGCATTAGTTGGAGTAACGGGGGGTGGCTAGTGCGGTGAACGGGAGAGAAAGTTCCGCGATCCACTTGGGTATTTTACCTTACTTTGTTGCCTCACTAGGGATAAAAAGAAATATCTTGCTACCGGGGATGTTGGGCGTTACCATTGCCACTTCTCCATGACTAGATCTAGCATGTTCTTGTTTTAACTTCATATCATAGAACTTAAAGCTATACTCTGATCTATCTTAATTAATAGGGTGTTATGATTTAGTTCGCATCTTGGTGGAGTATAGTAGAGGTTAATAACCAAAAGATCTCTATGTTAGGACGTGATGCCCATATAATTAATAACTTGTTTTGTTGCAATCTCATATGTCAATTCTTGTGTTCCATTATTTACCACTTTATTAAAGAGAGAGTGCATTTGTGAAACCATGAACCCAGTCCATTTTTAATCATAAGAAAGACCTTTCCAACAACTTTTAAGCACTTTTCATTTTCAGCCATTTAAAATTCCGAAAATACAAAAACACTTTTATTATTTGCATTCATCATATAAAACCCCAAAACATCATCTATTATTGTTTGCATCATCCTTGTATATTTATTTATCATCATCTTTGTTTTCTGGCGTTGTTGCTAGAGAGATTTATCCCACTAGTCCCGCGTCAATAGCACTGTTTTCTTGCACCGTTGCATTACCATCCATACCATCATTGCATATTTATTTCTAGTTTTGCATTTATTTTATTTTCATCTCTTTGCTCGCACCTTGTGCTTGACAACCACTTGGTGAGGTTGAGGGCACAAAACATTTTGTTTTGTTTTGCAGGTATACCAAGAGAAGGACAAGAAGATAAATCTTCTACACGCAGTTCCCCGAGAGTTCGATATAAACCCCGAGTCACCCTTTTGGGGAAAACAAGTCTTCCACATCTACAAACTCTACACTTGGAGCTCAACCTAAGCGTATTATATTTACGCCTATCTCAATGATTACCTTAAGTTGACGTGGTCTACGAGAGTTTATGTTGCAATCTTTGAAAACTGTTCTGCCGGGACAGATTTAAAGAAACTCTGAATTTCACCATAATGAGTGTTTTTTTTCTTCATATTTGGGTGTTTCCTACACAACCGATGGGCGAGATGCCGAGCGCACGTACGAGCGCTCGGCATCCGCCGGGCGCGCTGCCACATGCAGCGGACCTCCTGTTGGGTGGCACTCGTCTCGGCCATGAGCTGACACCCAACTCAGTCGCGGCGGTTCGTCTCGAACGAAGCAAGAAGCGCCCTTTGTTCATCGCCTGGGTCCGGAGCATTCGGGTTGTCCGGGACCAGGAAGTCGAGGTCGTCGTCATCGTCGTGGGCGCCTAGGAGCGGCTTTGCGTATGCCCAGCCTGGGGCTCCATCGGCGTGGAGGACCTCAGCGCGCGTCGTGCGCGCAACGATTGAAGCGGAACGCCCGGCAGCGGCTGAGGCGGAGGTGGGGACGGATGCAGAGGCCGCGCCGGAGACGGAGAAGAATGCGGGGGAGGAGGCGGTTGCCTCGTCCCTCAGCTCGGCGCTGAGCTCCCCGCAGAGCTGGGTCGCTCCGCGAGCAGCGGCGAAGGCCGCCTGCTCCTCGGCGATCTCCTCCGGGACGGTTGCGTACGCTGCGAGCTCCTCGGCGTCGTAGGTGAACCGGGCGTACGTCGCGAGCTCCTCGGCGTCGTAGGTAAACCGGGCGTCGCTGGGGAAGCGCTCGCGCACCATAACGGCGATCCTAGCACAGGTGTTGTCGGGGTGCTCGGTCATTGTTTTGTGCCGGCCGAGCAGCGTCGGCGACGCCTCGGAGGGCGGGAAACGAAAGGCCGGCGAACGGCCTCCCGCCCCGTGTGCGGGAAGATGGGGGCGGAAAACGCCGTAGTGGGCGGGAACGTTGGAAACGACGGGCGGGAAGCCGGCGCGGCGAGTACGTGGTGGCGCTAATTCTACCGCTGTCATTAACAACGGCTTAATTGCGTCGGGCCGTTGGGGCTACCCGATGCAAAACGGACGGCGAACAGAAAACAACTGATTCTGTCCGCGATCTAACGCAAACAGATCAAAACGGACACGATTTAGACATAATTTACGCCTCTAGCGAGATGTCGTAATTAAATCAAATCAAGTTTCTTTCTTCTCTTGAAAGACTTGAAAGGATAGGAACGTTTCTGCACAACGATAAGTAGGAGGAGCCATAGCTAAAAAGGTTGGCGACCCCGAGGAGGAAGACGACCTGCAGAGCTAGCTAGCTGTATGGATTAGCTGGCTAGACGTAGCTAGTTGCAGGAAGGGAAAGGTTGGATGAAGCAGAGGAGAAAGGTGATGCGACGGGATGCGTTTCAATTCTTTGGATCCATTCATGGCTGGCGCTGCTAGTTATCGTGATTCGCTAATCCCGAAAACAAATGGGCATGCATGCATGCACGTACGTCGATTAATTTAAGGGCTAGTAGAGCTAGGCGAAAAGGAAACATACTCATCTAGGAGTAATAATTTGCTTAGGGTGTCCCAATCATTGACATAGCCTCCTACTAGTGCTTCACTTGCCACCTAGCTCAAAAATTAATCTAATCTTGAGGAACATATAGCATGAACTCATGAAAACAATATGAACCGTTTAAATTTAAATTATAATTTAGTTGCATATTTCTATTACTATAAACATAAACATATCAGCGTTTTGATAAAAATAACTTGAAGTCCAGCTGACCCTACTGGTGGCACGTCCTTTGGCTCATAGACAAGTTGGTTCAGGCCCACATTTTCTCAATAAAAGGCAACTTATTGCTCAAAATATCGTCAACATGGGATATTACACCTGGCCTCTGCATGACTATAGAAGAAATGACGCCCACAACCAACAAGATTCAAATAAAAAAACAAGTAAACTAGGTGAAATAAGAATCAACCAAACCAAATCCAAACATAAAAAACAGATAAACAAGGTGAAGTACAAGATTTAGTCAGAGAGCGCGTAGACACGTACGTTGAGAGAGGACCAATCCAAAGATTATGCTACCACCCATATGGGAAAAAAAATATCATTAAAAAAACATCATTCACCGTATCTTCCAACCGAGGATCTCCGTAAACAGGTCGCGAAACTCCAAATTTTCTAGACGACAATGAAAGAAGAGATATGCAGACTCATAATGACATGCATAAGAAGGAAATTTTTATCATTAAAAATCTTGTCATTTGTACATAGATAAAGCAACCACATTATGACAAGCGCTCCCATCCTGTTCAGAACTCTAAAGTTGTGATAAAATCCATGTAACCGGTTGCCAAATATATTGGCAACACTCCGTGGCGGTACAAATTTGAAACTATTTGGATGACTCACTACGGACATTAGAATAACAAGTCTGATTATCTCATCATGATGAAAAAAGACTCATTATTAGTTCCTTACCAGTTATGTTTTACATGGTTGTTTTTCGTACGCACGAACCCTTTACAAACGTACCATCCAAAGATTTCTATTTTAGGTGGAATATTCATTTCCAATTTTTCTTATGATTATCGTCGGTTACATCTTGATTAACAAGTGCTATATACACAAAATTTACCGAGAATTCATACAAAGAGAAACGGAATATATCAGGCCCTTGCGATAACTAGACCATGGCCAGTCATTCTATCAAAGCATTTCATGACGCAAGCCTCGAACCGATTAAATCTCGCCGATCAGAGCAGATTCTCGAAAAACAAATCTCATATGAGCGTCGTACATTCGGTAGAGTACTCTCCAAAACCGTAGTGATGATTGTATGACTGGACAATTTTTTTTTTTTGCAAAAATGACAGGACAATATTACTCCATAAAGAGCCGGATATTGATTTCCACGTGCCACTAATACAAAGGAGTTGTGCCGCCGTGACCTCCTGAACTGTAGAGCGTATGCACCGGTATGAACGAGTTCATCGATCCGGGCTAATGAAAAATGCCATTAACAAGCCGTGTGAAGATCGGTTCCCAAAGAATGGTACAGATATATCCATGGTGGAGCTATCTAGGGTACCTGAAGAAAGCCACGGGGCAGAAGGATGAGCAGGAGACAGAGCGTGCAGTAGAAATCTGTCGCGCACCGCGCACTGTTGCTGTTGCCGCTGGAGCTCGGCTCCGGCCGGGATGGGGAGCGGGTTTGTTGGGTACGTGCGTGCAGCTTTCATTACTGCGCCGCGGCTCGCTTGGCAGGAGCCAAAACTGCCATGGCTGCAGGCAGCTCGAGAGGGAGGGAGATGGGTTGCAGCTGCCGCGCCGCGGCGCAGGGGATAGCCACGTGCGAGAGCGGCGGGCGGGCCGGCGGAAGTGAGGGCGACGACGAGACAACTCGATCGGCCCCGCGCTCGTGCACACGCGATCGTCCAATCTCCGCTGCATGATGCCCTTTCTTCTCCAGTCCCTGCCGCTCTGCCCATGCCCCTCCCTCCTTGGCTCTCTCTCTTCTCTGACCGCCGGGCTGGCTAAGCTATGGCTAGCTATAGAGGGCTCGTAGGGCAGTAGCTAGGACGGCAAGCAAAATATTTTACTGCTGTGCACCGCATTGTATATAATTCTACAACTACCACTCCCACTCGATCGGTCTGTTCGATCATCTTCCCGGCCTGGCCCCGGCCGCCCAAAGCAGGGTCGATCATCTTGGCTTTTCCGCGGCTAGCTGTTCCTGACGCCAATATCTATTGTCCATTCACCTGCGCTCGCACGCACGCACGTACTACTCCAGACTCCAGTAGTAATAATCGACTGAGAACGAAGCACACGCTGACAGCACTAGAACACTTGCTTAAACTGAAACTGAAACGAGAGAGTCGGTTGAGAGCCTACATCAGATCCAAAGCTAGCGCGCGAGGTTAGCTTGACGTTTGAAATGCAATACTACGATATTGAGATTCTGAGTGTCGACCGGAACATGCAGGCGCAGAATCAGACACAGTGCGATCGAGGAGATCGAGGGAGGACGAACAATTGAATGCGCGAGGCGAGGCAAGAAGCGAGCGAAGAAATGGATACTGCAAGGCCGCACGCAGCTCCTGTCAAGTTCCGCATTCAAAGCATGCAGGTTTTGGAACTGGGAGAGAGCAGACTACTGCAGTGCATGCCCGCACGGTGGCATGCGTGTGTGTGTGCACGTTCATGCGTGTCCGGCCGTCGTCCAGGTAGAGAGAGAGAGGGAGGGGAGGAGGAACGGGCCATGCATGCCTCCCGTTCGTATGTCAGGAAAGTGTGTGCTTGCATGCATTCATCTTGTACGTAATACTTTTGTATTTTGTTTTTGTTTCTCTAGCTGGTGATACGAATATTGTCATTTGCTCTAGTGCATGAGATGTTCTTTGTTGCTGTTTACATAACCTTATCTTCTAGGACAGGTGCGGGTCGATGATGGTTTCATTGCACCATCTTAAGTTCTGGATCGATCGATAGGCTAGGGAACCATGATATGCATTCCTTGATGACGATGAATGTGCTTTCTGGCGACATAAAATTTCGGGATTTCAAAGTTTTTGTAAGACCGGGCTACAAAGAATTCCACTTTTTGGAGATGGGTCAAGCACTACATTTTTTAAAATAAAAGGCCAGAGGCCCGACATCAAATAAATAATACCCTCAACGGTGACAGAGATAAAAGGAGTTGAACCCATCAGACAACACACATGTTATAAATGGTAGACAATAAAACGATGAACAAACGAAAGATCAACACAACTGGGACACAAAATTTAACGTGGAAAACCCTTGCAATAATGAAAGAGAACACGGGCGTCAGCCAGCAAATATTCACTATGATCGGGTGAGGTTACAAATGTCAGAGAGAATTACAACTTTCGACTTATCCCAAACCGGCGGTTTACAATAGGTATATATGGTGGAAAAATCCTAAGTCGGTTGTAGTCCGACATAAAAATAATCCGTACGTACCGCTTTGCTCGTCGACCCGGCAACGGGTCTCCCTTCGTTCATCCGAAGTTAGTTTTATTTTAATATCAATTTGGATCACCACAACATAACACACCTGTAGGATACCTAGCACTTGCTGAACAGGCAAAGTTGTCGGCCTGGAGCACACACATAGCACATGTGTGTTGAGCGCCGAGCACACTACACAAAATCAGGTAACGCCCTTGGAAGCTCACACCTACGCACTGCAGCCTTGCTGAAGAAAGCACCACGAAGAGCCAACGCCATCCGAAGAAGTGTCGCCACCTCAGCCAGACGAGCTTGAGATACCGCACATTATGAAATCCATGTCGACATCTTCCAGAAGAGCACGAGGCCGAGGATCTTGAGTTTTCACCCAGAGCACAAGGAGAAGACAACATGACGCCTTCAAAAAAAGACGACATCCCCGGACGTCACCGTCGTTGCCCAGCAGGGCTGGGTGATACGTCCAAAACGTATCTACTTTCCCGAACACTTTTGCTACTGTTTTACCTCTAATTTGTGTGTTTTGAATGCAACTAACACGGACCAACGCTGTTTTCAGCAGAATTGCCCTGGTGTCTCGTTTTTTTTGCAGAAATTTAACTTTTAGGAAAATACCCAGAAAATATGCAAAAGCCCATATTTTCCCAGGAGAACCACGGAGCCATAAGATGAGACGGAGGGGGGCAGCGAGCCGCCCACACCACGTGGTGGCGCGGTGGTCCCTTGGCCGCGCCACCGTATGGTGTGGCCGACTCGGCCACGCCCTCGCGTCCCACTCTCGGCTATATACCCCCTCAGACCTAAAAACGACGGGACGCTGTTCACTTTTCCCGAAAGACCTCCAGAGCGCCGCCGCCATCGCGAACCCTATTTCGGGGTCAGAAGCTCCGTTCTGGCACTCCGCCGGGACGGGGAATTGGAGGAGATCATCGCCATCGTCATCACCAACGCCTCTCCATCAACCATCCATGTTTCCCCCATCCATGTGTGAGTAATCCCCCGTTGTAGGCTTGAGGGGATGGTAGGGATTGGATGAGATCGCTCATGTAATAGCTGTAATATCATTAGGGCATGGTGTCTAGTATCCGTTGTTAGTACTTTACGTCATTGTTGCAACTTGTTATGCTTAATGCTTGTCACTAGGGCCCGAGTGCCATGATTTCAGATCTGAACATGTTATTGTATCATGAGGATAATCATTGTTTTAGATCATATCTACAAGTTGTTTACACATATTATTGTCCGGAACCCGAGGCTCCAAAGTGACAATAATTGGGACAACCGGAGGGGATGGTTGTGATGTGAGGATCACATGTGTTAACGGAGTGTTAATACTTTGCTCTGGTACTTTATTAAAAGGAGTAACTTAATTACCAGTAGTTTCCCTTGAGGCCCCGCTGCAAACGGGCTGGTAGGACAAAAGATGATGTGCAAGTTTCTCATTGCGAGCACGCACAACTAAATAGGAACACATGCCTATGGTTACTTAGTACTTGGATGCTTTATCTTATTTATCTGCAATTATCTTATCCATGCAACGCCCATTCATCCGTCCCTATGCCAACAGTATTTTAATCCTGCTGTCTACTATAATCACTACTCCTGTTTTTATTTCACTGTTGCTATTATTTCACTACTGTCACTGCTATAAAACTGTTGCTACTGATAACCTGTCTCGAGCAAGTCTATTCACAGGTGCAGCTGAACTGACAATTCATCTGTTAAGGCTTATAAATATTCTTTGGCTCCCCTTGTGTCGAATCAATAAATTTGGGTTTTACTTCCCTCGAAGACTGTTGCGATCCCCTATACTTGTGAGTCATCAAGACTATTTTCTGTCACCGTTGCCGGAGAGCATAGCTTTATTTATAAGTTCACCTGAGTGTGATATTATTCGCTGGAATTTATTCATCATGGGAAGAGCTGGTGATGAAAAGGTTCGTGTCATACCATCCACTACAAGAAAAGGTACAACTCTGAGTACCGCTGCCGCTCTTGATTCACCGTCTGTTTTGAGTAAGCTTATTACACCCATACAGGCTTCACGCACTGTTACTCCTACTTAATCTGAAATTACTTATGATGACGCTTCTACTGTTCTTGATGAAACTGGTTCATTAGGTCCCTTTTTAGATGCTACGATTGCTAGATCTAAACAACTTAAAAATGCTGAAATTCCTAATGAAGATCCTAATACTCCTGTTAATTCACCTGAGTTCACAAGTAATGTTGATGATGATCTTGATGAAATATATGTGGAAATTGATGATGATTTTATTGATGAATGCCATGCTACTACTGGTACAAGTAATATTAAAAATCTTCTTGCAAAACATGCTGTTAGATATAAATTGTCTCCTGATGCTAAATTTGCTACATCTCCCATAAACATTAAAGATAAAGATTATGATTTCTCTCTTGATTTAGCACACATTCCTATTGTTGAGAAAGAACCTTTCTGTGGAACTGAAAATGAAAGTGCTGTCGAACACATGAATGAGCTCTCTACTTTGAGTAGTATATATTTTTTCTTATGACATAAAGAAACGCACCTACTTTGTTACTAAAATATTTCCTTTCTCATTAAAAGGTGAAGCTAAAACATGGTATAATAATTTGTCTCCTGGTTCTATTACTAGTCCTACTGGTTTGCTTAATACTTTCTTTCAGAAGTATTTTCCTGCTAGTGCTCAACATGATGCCTTGCTAAGAATTTATAATTTTAATCAAGATGAAGGAGAGAAATTGCCTGATGCCTGGACACGGTTTTGCTCTCTACTTAGAGCTCGGCCTAGTCATGATTTAGAGAGAAATGATCTTCTTGATATATTTTACAGTGGACTAACCATTGGATCTAGGACATAACTGGATAGTTGTGCTAGTTGTGTTTTCAGGAAAAGAACTACAGAAGAAGCTGAGGAATTACTGGCTAAAATAAGCCAGAATCATGATGATTGGAATATTCCTGAACCAACACCAACACCAACACCAAAGAAGAGAGGTATGCTTTAATTAAATGATGAAGAGATGAAGGAAGCCAAGAAATCTCTTAAAGAGAGGGGTATTAAATCTGAAAATGTGAAGAATCTACCACCTATAGAAGAGTTATGTAAGCCAATTCCCCCTTCATCCATAATTGAGGTACACTCTCTCCAAAGGTTTGATGATAGAGATATTCCTTATTCTAAGCCTCCTGCTCAATGCTTGGATGAATTTGATACCTTTATTGCCAAGCAAAGTAATTTTAATATGAGGATAGAGAATCATTTAATGGAAAATTCTCGTGCTATTAGTAATTTGCATGATATTGTGGATAGAACCTCTAATGATGTTAAAATACTTATTAAACATTTTCATATGGTTCAAACGCAAATTGATCAACTCACTAAAGTGCAAAAAGATTTGTTAGTAAATGCTTCTATGGATAAAGTAAAACATGTTTGTGAAGTAACAACTAGAGGAGGAATTTCTACTCAGGATCCTTTATATCCTGAGGAACATCCTAAAAGAATTGAACAAGATTCTCAACGAGTTAAAGAAACTAGTGCTCCTTATAAGAAAAAGAAGAAGAAACATAAAACTGTTGTAGAATCTTCTGAACCTGTTAATGATCCTAATAGTATATCTGTTTCTGATGCTGATACTGAAAGTGGTAATGAACATAACAATGATAATGATAAGAATGATAATTCTGATAAAGAAGAAATAGAAGAGGAACCTGAAAAGCAAGCTAAAAATAAAAAGTACACTAAGTAAGATTTTATTGCTAAGAAACATGGTAGTGAAAGAGAACCTTGGGTCCAAAAACAAATGCCTTTTCCTGCTAAGAAACTTAAAACAAAAGAAGAAGAACATTATAATAAATTCTGTGATTGGATGAAACCCTTGTTCTTACAAATTCCTTTGACTGATGCTATTAAATTGCCTCCTTATTCAAAATATATGAAAGATACTGTTTCTAACAAAAGGAAAATTCCCAATGAGGAAATATCTACTATGCTTGCTAATTACTCTTTAAATGGCAAGGTTCCAAAGAAGTTGGGAGATCCAGGTATACCAACCATTCCTTGCTCTATCAAAAATAATTATGTTAGAACTGCTCTATGTGACTTGGGAGCAGGAGTTAGTGTTATGCCTTTCTCTCTTTACAAGAGACTTTATTTTGAGAAGTTGATACCTGCCGATATATCTTTGCTGGCATTTGTGAGGATGTTCCTGTTCAAGTAGCTAATAATTGTTTAATTATGACTGACTTTGTTGTGCTTGAAATGCCTGAAGATGATAATATGTCTATTATTCTTGGAAGACCTTTTCTCAATACTGCAGGGGCTGTTATTGATTGCAATAAAGGAAAAGTAACTTTCAATGTGAATGATAAAGAGCACACTGTTTATTTCCGCAAGAGAGTGGATAAAGTATTTGGAGTTAATACAGTTACTAATTTGAAGTCTATCAAAGTGGGAAGTATTGATTGCCCTATATATGATTATGAAGAAGGATATCAAAATCTTATTATTGGATCCATAACAATACTATATAAGGTAACATGAGTGTCTCACAATGTTTGAATCCTTTTGTGTCACATAAAATTTATTTGGTGGCAAGACTTGATCAACCTTGCTAACAAATATGTTTTAAATGCATGGAGGTGCTGAACAACATTTTTCCTCTCACCTTTGTTTTACCTACTGTAATATTATTTGGTTTGCATAGTTTTAGTTGAATAAGATTTTGATTTTTTTTTTCATACATTGAATTTAATATCTCAAATACCAGAAAATGCCCAAAAATAAAAATTCTCAGAATTTAATTTTTTTTATGCCAAAAGTCCCATTTTTCGAGGAGGCACATGGGAGTACCAGAGGATGACCAGGGGGGCCCACCAGGGCACCACACCACATGGTGGCGCGGCAGGCACCTGGCCGCGCCGTGGCATGGTGTGGGGCCCACCTGGCCCTCCACTTACTCTCCTTCCTCCCCATCCTTTCTCTCTCCCGACCAAACACCTTGCCATTCGAAAAAATCGTGTTCTTGCCGTTCTTGCTCTGGAATTTCGATCTCCTTGCTCAGCCCATCTTTGCTGCTGAGATTTGGGGCATTTTCTCTCCAGTATGTGACTCCTCCGAATATCCAAATAGAATTTTATTTGGTGGATTATATTTTGAGTATTTTGCTGTTGTAGGTGTCATGTTTAGTGAGTTTAAATGCTTGTTCTAAGTTGGAATAACTAGTTTTGATGCATGGTTAAGCCTCTAGCAAGTCACTATAGTGGTTCCCTTCATTTAGTTGTCTCACAATCAATTTTTATGACATTTGTTAAAAATTTCAGAAAAGGAAGATGCATAACCACACCTTTGGAGAAATCTTTGAGAGTGATGCACCAAGGGTATCAAGGCCCTCAAAATCAACCACTCGCATTAGGCAATCTTACAATGAGAACATCTTGGCACCAAGCATTGGAGATGAGATGGATGATGGGTTTCCAAACTCATCTTCCTTCCCATGCACTGACTTTATGCGTGGTGCAGGGATACTTGTTGATTTCTTGCTTCTTGTGCAGAGGGTAGGCCTGACTACATACATGTTGGATGAGAGCCCCCAATATGTCAGGCTCACCAAATTTTTTGCTGAGAGCTTCACCTTTAACAATAAAATGTTCAAGCCAACAGTTTCATTTAAAATTTATGATATGGCTATCACTATGTCTTTGCGCGAGTTTTGTTCTGTGATAGGTACTGAATACTCAGGGACAACAAAGAGGATCCAAGGGGTCCCGACTGAGTTGATGCAACTTTACCGAGAGGTGACGAACGATGATAGTCGCCGAGCACAACGTGGCAAGATAAGGAACATTCAGTTCTCAGCTATTAAATATTTTGCTTACTATATTGCTACTAGTGTGCTTGGTAGGGAGAACACTAGCAACATTTCAAACTATCATCTTGCATTTCTTGCTGCTGCACTTACTGGTCAGACTACTCTCTCATTGCCCGTCGCTTAGCTGCTAAGGGACCTATTTATGGAGGGATTATTGCCTCACGTATTGTTGCAAGTCTGAACCTTCATATTGATCCTAGTGATGAGTTACTAACCCCTTGCAGGCTTGACCTTGCTGCGATGAAAGGTCACCAATTTGTTACTGCTAACTCTAGTGCAGGAAGGCTTGTCAATAGATTCTTGTTTATTGATGGGGACGAGAGGGAAGTCCCTTTGCCGGAGCCTGGTTTGTTCAGTCTTGACAGGATGCCATGGTCGCTCTCGAAGGTGGAGTTGGACGAGCGGCTGAGCATGCTAGGTTTCTACGGGTAGCACGACATTGAGGAGACACCCGAGGAGGACTACAGCGCGCACTACACTGGTGCGTCCTCGAGTTCGTATCAGGGCGAAATTTCTTCGTCATACTACGGAGACGCCTCGTCCTGGGCACCATGGGGCTGATCTCCACTTAGGCCAAAGGCCTAAGCTTGGGGGGGGGGGGGGGGGGAGGTATACCGATAGCTCACTCATCTATATATCATTATCATTCGGTACTTTGTATATACATGTTTCGTTTTCTTTTGATTGTTTCATGTTTTGCTTTACTTCCAAAACTCAAAAAGACCAAAAATATTTCTGTTATTTCTCTTGCTTGTTTATTTAAGTCTCTAGTATTAGTTTGCTTAGTTGTTTAATTCGGTTCAATATGCAAAAACCCAAAAATATTTTGCTTTGTTTGTTTTTCTGCGTAGGGACAGATTTCTGCTGTCCACCGTTTAATTCATAAAAAATCACAGAAAAATCGTAATGACCTGATATGTTTTGTGCGTAATCCTCAGATATGTATGCAACTTTAATTAGTTTTGAGTTTTCTGATCTGAGCAAGTTAAGTGCCTCGAAAAAATCCGTCTTTACAGACTGTTCTGTTTTCAGTTTCTAAATTCGAAAACCCAAAAATATTTGTTGTTTCTTTTCGGTTTTGTATAGTTTGTTTCCGAGTTCATCACCTTCCGTGACTCCGTGGAGGCTGGTTATTATTTCATATCTTTCAAGCTCACAAGTGAAAAGGCAATAATGATGATCTATGACAATTCGAGTTGGGTAAGAGGCTGGTAATGAACTCTATTTGTTTTCATGTTTGTATATATACTCATTCATGTGAGCATGCTTAGATGGTTCGCATAAGGTATATGTCGATTGGTGGGTGCTTAGTAGTTCATGTTCTCTTATGATCATCCCCAATTTATTAATGGTAGGTGGCATGTTGTATGGATATTTGCTTGCATTGTTCTGTTCATAAAAGAGTATGACACCATGGTATCCTCCTCTGAATAATTCATTTGAATCGACTTGGCGCATGCTCACACATGTATATGACTGAAAACAAAGAGTCAATTAAGTCTTGATGATTTATTTTGCCTCAGAGTTCTAGTATCACTTTTATGCCTCCGTTAATTTTATTTTGTCGCAAGCATGATTATGACGTTTATTGCTCTCTTAAATTGTCGCTTCCCCATCTATTGCTAGCCTCCACTTGTACTAAGCTGTAAATGTTTGTGCTTCCAAATCACTGGAAACCAAGTTATCCCAAAGAGTCCACCATAAATACCTATATATGGCATTTCAAACCATTCAAGTAAATTTGCATGTGCTATCTTTAAAACCTTCAAACAACTTCTCATTTTGTGACACTGTTTTAGCTCATGAGGAAGTAGTAGTTGGGCTTGTTATCTTCCATGCTAATTAAGTAACCCTCGACTTGCATGCTTCATCTGCTCGTCATTAATATTGTAAAAGATTTGGTTAGACCACTATAATATTCCAAAAAGATTTGAGAAAGTTTCTTTTATCGCACTCAGTTGTTAACTGAATTGCTTTAGGACAAGCAATAAGCTAAGATTGGGGGAGTTGATATGTCCAAAACGTATCTACTTTCCCGAACACTTTTGCTATTGTTTTACCTCTAATTTATGTGTTTTGAATGCAACTAACATGGACTAACGCCGTTTTCAGTGCAAAAGCCCCTATTTTCCCAGGAGAACCACGGAGCCAGAAGATGAGACGGAGGGGGGGGGGGGGCAGCGAGCCGCCCACACCACGTGGTGGTGCGGTGGGCCCTTGGCCGCGCCACCGTATGGTGTGGCCGACTCGGCCACGCCCTCGCGTCCCCCTCTCAGCTATATACCCCCTCTGACCTAAAAATGACGGGACGCTGTTCACTTTTCCCGAAAGACCTCCAGAGCGCCGCCGCCATCGTGAACCCTATTTCGGGGTCAGAAACTCCGTCCTGGCACTCCGCCGGGACAGGGAATTGGAGGAGATCATCGCCATCGTCATCACCAACGCCTCTCCATCAACCATCCATGTTTCTCCCATCTATGTGTGAGTAATCCCCCGCTGTAGGCTTGACGGGATGGTAGGGATTGGATGAGATCGTTCATGTAATAGCTGTAGTATCATTAGGGCATGGTGCCTAGTATCCGTTGTTAGTACTTTACGTCATTGTTGCAACCTGCTTATGCTTAATGCTTGTCACTAGGGCCCGAGTGCCATGATTTCAGATCTGAACATGTTATTGTATCATGAGGATAATCATTATTTTGGATCATATCTACAAGTTGTTTACACATATTATTGTCCGGAACCCGAGGCCCCAAAGTGACAATAATTGGGACAACCGGAGGGGATGGTTGTGATGTGAGGATCACATGTGTTCACGGAGTGTTAATGCTTTGCTCCGGTATTTTATTAAAAAGAGTACCTTAATTAACAGTAGTTTCCCTTGAGACCCCGCTGCAAACGGGCTGGTAGGACAAAAGATGATGTGCAAGTTTCTCATTGCGAGCATGCACAACTAAATAGGAACACATGTCTATGATTACTTAGTACTTGGACGCTTTACCTTATTTATCTGCAAATGCCCATGACTTGATATTATATGAATTATCTTATCCATGCAATGCCCGTTCATCCGTCCCTATGCCTACAGTATTTTAATCCTGTTGTCTACTATAATCACTATTGTTGTCTTTATTTGACTGCTGCTATTATTTCACTACTGTCACTGCTATAAAACTGTTGCTACCGATAACCTGTCTCGAGCAAGTCTATTCACAGGTGCAGCTGAACTGACAATTCATCTGTTAAGACTTATAAATATTCTTTTGCTCCCCTTGTGTCGAATCAATAAATTTGGATTTTACTTCGCTCGAATACTGTTGCGATCCCCTATACTTGTGGGTCATCACTGGGTGAGGCTTTCCCCTTGGCATGACCTCCCGACCTCCCACGAAGGGTATGGAGAGCCACCAAAACGACCACCCTACCATTGCCACCGCGTGCTGCTCGCTAGCCACCACGTCGCCCACATGACCGTTTTTACCGGCAAGCACCTAAGCCACTGGCTTGCCCACCGGCAACATGGGTTTTAGATATGTTCATTTTTTCAATTTAGCGATGTTGGCTAAGCAAGTTTGGCGACGTATAATGTCTGATACAAAAGAAAAACACCAAAAGGTAAGAACGACTCAATATTGGAAGAAAAAACCATGAAAAAGGTGGAAGGGCCGGGGGGTTTTATTATTTGTCCGGGAAAGTAGTGTAATCTGTAGTCCGATCCATACTGAAGCATCGGACGGATGCTCGCCTGTGCAATAAAAATTGCGCCGCTAATCAAGCGTTCGTTAATCACGCCGCTAATCACGGACGGACGCTCGGCCGTGTAACTTATAATGCGCCTCCCTGCGTCTCCCGGGGGTCGTTCGCTCGTCCAGCTGAGGGCTCCCTCCGCCACGAGCCTCCCGTCGCCGTATACAGTCATCGGACGTCACTCCAATACTACGTCAATTCCTCGCGCCGCTCGCAGGTCATCCAATTCGCCCGCCGCTGCAGCGGGCCCGATGGTACCATGAACGGCGGAGGGTCACCGCGGCGGTCCTCGCTGCCGGCGGCGCGGCGGTGGTCGTCTACTTCGGGAACCTCGAGACCGTGCCCTACACCAACCGCATCCACTTCGTCCTCGTCTTGCCCGAGCTCGAGTTCAGCTCGGCGAGTCCTAGTTCGCCGGCCTCAAGAAGGAGCTACAGGCACGGCGCAGCGGTGCAGGCGGCGAGCAGGCGGAGAAGCTGGTGGTGGAGTACCACGAGCGCGCGGTGAAGGCACTCGACGTCTGCAACGCCGCCCACGACGACGTCGACCAGGTGCGCCGCAGGGGTCAGGTCGCCAGCATCGCGGCGTCCGTGCTGCTCGTGCCTGAGGAGTTTCCACGAGGGCCAGCTCCTCCGCGGGGCCGGCGACTTTCCTGGGTACAGGGTACCTCTCCGAGCTCTGCCCGCCCCAGGTGGAACCGTGGAAGCATATTTTCGTTTTGACTGGAGCAATCTTTATTTCCTTTGGAAGCACAGTTCCAAGTTGTTAGAAGCACGGTTTTGTATCCAATGATTCATGTTGTGTTAGAACCAAATTTTACATGCCCTTGAAGCATGCTCATTAGTTATAGAAGCACAGTTCCAAGTTGTTAGAAGCACGGTTTTGTATCTAATGATTCATGTTGTGTCATACCCAAAATTTACATGCCCTCGAAGCATGTTCATTTAGCTATGGAAGCAAATTGTTCGGTTGAAAGAAATATAACCTTGCCATGTAGAAATAAATCAATAAACTACTTATTTTGTATTTGATGCAAGTTTTCACTGCAAGTGTAGCATTTATTGGTTATCTAAAAAACAGAACAATTGCTTTTGAATAACCAGAAAATGATGCTTCCATGCATCAAGAACAATGTTTGTTGGCTTGTGTTTCCATGCTTCGTGGAAAATTGCTAACCGGATTGGTGAATTGCTTCAATTCAGAAATGACGCTTTCATACATTTAAATGATAAATTAATTAGGAGCTAATTACTGGCCGGATTAAACGCAGTAGTTTGGAGCTAATTAATGACCTGATTAAAAGTGGAGCAATTTGGGGCTGCATTAATTCCTACATGTAGGGAGTCTACGGGTTGGGCTGCTTCATCGCATGGTCGAAATGTTTTTGATCCAACCGCCAAATGCTAGTCCGATGGGAAGCATGGATTAGCCGTCCGATGCCTAGTGGTGTCCTATTTGTCCCACTTTACTTTTCACTTTTGGATATGAGAAAAGTGTGGCAAATAGTAAATTATCTCGGATGGCCCTAAGCAGCGGTAGGGCTTGTACCTTCAGCTAGGCTGACATCAGAATGGCGTAGTGTAAAAGCTACGGCTTTCAAATGTTTCCAAATTCACGTTGACTGTTGTATCCCCGATGAGTAAATGGGGTCATGAGATGGAGAGAGAACATAAGCCTACATGCTCATTCACAACAATCTAGGCCTATATATTATGAACCCGTTCGCCGGCGCGACGATAAAGCAGGCCTACAGCCCATACATGCGTGCCTGCCGGATGCAAAAAAAAAGCCATTAATGCTTTCCTGCTTCGTGCATGGCTCGGCCCATTTCAACGGTCTAGGCCTGGCCCGCTCGCGAACAACAGGCCCCGTTTCTCCGCACCGGAATTGGATGATCCCCCCAGGGGCTATCATTTTGCAATTCTTTGGAGCATTTTTCAGAACCACTTTGTCAACTTCTTTGTGCTAGATGATTCAAAAGCTCAAGAAAATTTTCCTTGTTCAATGAATCTTCACTTTCATCATGACCAAGAAAAGCCAACCCTTGCTTCAAAAGAAGTAAAATTGAGTACCTCAACACACATACGTTTCAAATCACTACACTTCTCTTGCTTTTGCTTGTTTTTCATTGTTCAGACCTACAATCAGTCAGTGTGTACAATGATTAGATTTTTCAGGATCTCAATTGGGGAATGAACTGCACGGACGTAAATGAACTGATCAGTTTGATCTAAACCTGAACGGGCGGCCGCCGGCAGCACGGGCTGACGCCTGACGAGCAGATTAACGGCGTTCGGCGAGAAGGCGGGAGACTGGAGATGGGCGGCGGCCAGGTGAGGTCGATCGGCCGATCGGGTCGACGACCTGAACGACAGAACGAGAATAGAAGAGGAACAGTTTGTTGTTTGCCTGTTCGTCTCCGTCGTTGGATCTTTTTTCTGCTCCTAATACACTTTTTTTTTAGAACCTGCTCCTAATACACATGTGACTCTGCCGTGGGAGCCCAAGTAAAGCCCAAACTCGCTCTTTGGCCCAGGTTAGATTGGCCGGACCTGTGAGTGGTCGGGACAGAGCTTTTTTACATTTTTTACGACCTAAACTGGTACAGACCAACCCTAATATGTATACCTATACATATACTCCCTCCGTTTTTTATACAACATGTTTTAGCTATTACACATGTTGTTTAGATATACACAACAATGAGTGAATATGGACACTGAAACATGTCTAAATACAAGTTTGGACATGTGAATGTGGTAAAAGGCTACAACATCTTATATTAAAAACAGATGGAGCAGGAGCTTATATACTAAAATACAAAAACTATTGGCTATTCATTGCATACCCATGAATAGTTCTAGCTCCGCCCTGGAAGCCAACCCCTACTGCCTGCTGGCTCTACTTAGTATGCCCCTGATCTTTTGTATGCCGGTGAAGAAATAACATAAAATACGAGGCTTGAACATACTAGACGGGCCTAATATTGTTTGAAGCGCCACAAATTTGAGCCTTGTTGTAGCACTCTCATCTGATTCTTTGTCTAGCCAAGTCATTTACATGTATTTCCCTAATTAATCGCTCTATTTTCTACTATCTGGTACAAAAGAAAAACACCAAAAAGGTAACAACTCAGTATTAGAAGAAACAACCATGGAAAAGGCTTGTACCTTTAGCTGGGCTGACATCAGAATGGCAGTCCGAATGGCAGTCCTGAGACTATCGGCTTTCGAATGTTTCCAAATTCACGTAGACTGGTTGTATCCCCGATGAGAAAATGGGGTCATGAGATGGAGAGAGAACATAAGCCCGTCATGCTCATTCACAGCAATCTAAGCGTATATACTATCTCCGATTCGGAAAAAGGTCGGAAGTTCTACCTATGGAGGATTGTACTAGCTATGTTGATTTCTGGCGACAGTTTTTTTTTAATTTTCCATATATATTAAAACAACAAAGAGTACACGATTACATCGATTACAAAAACAATACAAAAAGAAACAAGCAAATCTATGAGATCTTCAAGCCCTTTCTTCTTCCATGACACAATCTTTTACTTTTCTGAAGTCAGCCGTAGAACAATGCCGAATACACGAAACCACAGACCTGTGAATACCAACAAAGATTCTCCCCTTTTTAATTTTGAGCCGCAATGCCAAGGCTTTGTGCACGCATGCAACCATTAAATTAATCAAACAACACCGGCAAGAGCACCACCACTGATATTTCAGGAACAAATTACCGAACCACTTGGTCGACATCGTTGGGAGCCGAGAGAACGAATCACCATTGCTGAATACGTAGTAGCCGGGATTGATAATACGAGGACAAACCTCCTCGCGGCAATCATGAGAAACAATAAAAGATTGATCTGACGAAGGAAGATCTGAAGAATCATATCTTCCAAAGCCGAAGCGTGGAAAATCACTTACTACAGAGACGAAGCCAACTCCATTGATGAAGAAGAAATTAAAACAACCAAAACCAAGCTCTAAAATTAAGGACCTTTCTATAGCGCCTTGCGCAGGTCCAAAGATGACGATGAAGATTTCTGGCGACAGTTTTAAACTTTTAGTGGATCAGAGGGATTAAGTATTATGAACCCATTCGCCCGTTGCAACGATAAAGTACGCCTACAGCCCATACACGCGTGCCTTTTTTTTTTGAGAATAACCATACACGCGTGCCGGCCGGACGCAAAATAGCCCGTCAATGCTTTCCAGCTTCGTTCCTGGCTAGGCCCATTTTAGCGGTCCAGGCCTAGCCCGTCCAATGCTTCGCGACCGACACGGGCCGTGTCGGAATCGGATGATCCCTCCGCAACAACCGCGCCGGCCGCATGTCCCACCGACCGTGCACACGACGCGTAGCAGCTCAGCCTCAGCTCGACAAGCCACTTAGCCACCGCTCATCATCATTCGGCGGCCCTACCATGCGTCCATGCCACATCGATCGCGTCGCCAGGAGGAAGAAGACAGACGACCGACGCCTACCTGCACCTCTACTGTTGGGCGCCAGGTTGCTATCGTCTCCTTTGCTCCCGGATCAGCTCGCGAGAAACGGGAACAGCTCTGGGGCCGACCGGGAGAGGAAGAGGAAGGCGACCTTGGGCGATGAGCAGTAGCTCCCGCGTCGGCGCCGTCCACAGCTGGAAAGAAAATGACCCTGAACCAGAACCAGAGGAAGATCTGAATCTGAATCTCTCGAGAAAAAACAGAACGACAAGTGGCAATTAGAAGGTGTTACATGTACATGCTACATGGGATGTACATTTTGCCAGGAGAGATGCTCTTGATCCCCCATCCTGACGAACATTATATTACAGGGCATTAAAGGGAGGAATGGATCCGTATTAGAATCGCAAAAACGTAAGAAAGAAAGAGCGGACGAACATTGTATTACAGCTTAATTCCGTTGATCTGATCCCTGAAGACGCATCACAGCTCGATCATTTGTGATCGATTCAGATATACACACACAGTACCACGTATACTACTACTTACAGACGATTCGTTTTATTGCCACGCAGAGCCAGAGGTAATCAGTATGCAATGCCGTATCGACAATATCGGCCGATCGAGCTACCTATGTCGACCCACAAGAATGATGGCGCACGAATCCATCCAGCAGTGCTCAGTGCAGCTAGGTTCAGGTAGCTAGCTAGCACCTGGCGTCGACGTCGCCGTTGTCGAAGTTCTGTGCGTAGCTGACGGAGTCGTACCTGAAGTCCTGCCCGGCGCCGCCGCCGAGCGGGAGGCCGTCGCGGCCGAGGAGGCGGCGCACCTCGGCGCGCGCCTTGTAGAAGACGTGCCGGAGCGTGCCGCGGCAGTGGCACCCCAGCGCGGCGGCCTCGTCGTCGCTCATCTCGAGGCCCCGCGCGAAGGAGGGCTTCCGCTCCATCACCCACCCGAGGCCCCATTCCCACCACCGCCGCACCGCGCCCGCCGCCGCCAGCGCCTTGATCGACGGCATCGACCGCGCGCGCCGGAACGCCGCCGAGGACGAGGAGGACAGCGGCTGGAGGTGCAGCGATAGGGAGGACGACACGCGCCGACGCATCCCGGAAAGGTCCACCTTCCCGCCGCCTTTGTTCCCGGCGGCGGTCGTCACCGGGAGGTCGTCCTGCCACGCGCTCCGCCGCGGCTTGATCGTCTCCAGGATCGCGTCGGTCGCCATTGCGCGCCCAACCCGGGATCGATCGGGTTGGAGAGAGGGGAAGTGAGATCTCAGATTTCTGCGAGTTGCTTGCTGTTTCGAGCAGCTAGGTTGGTAGGAGAAGACCGCGCGCGGGCTGGTTGGTTCGGTTCTCGAGTAGCTTTTGCAAGTTGGAGCGGAACAGGCTGGATATATGTGTGCATGCAGCAGTGGACCAGCAAGCTGAGCGCCTTCTGCCAGTTACACCAAACTATGTGCTCTCTAGCTTATTGTACATTGCATATACGTACATGTACTGTATCATCGTGTGTTTGTTATTTCTGCCCCTCTGACATGTGATTAACAACCGCCTGATCCTCTCCTCCCGGGCCGTCGCGCGTGGCGGCTCCGGAGGATCCCCTCCATCCCCGCAAACAACCGCCGCCGGCCGGCTTCCCCGGCCGCTGCCGGCGCTGGCGTGCCTTAGTCGGGTTCCCTGCGCGCGGGGAGTCGGCACCTGGGCGGGCGGAGACCGTGCGGCGAGGCGGCGGCGTCTGCTCCGGCGGGGCGGCGGCGCGCTGCGGCGCACGGCCGGGAGGCGCGGAGGAGCAAGGGGACGGCCTCGGAGACGGTCGGGTGCGGCGGCGCGGCCTGCCTCATGGCAGCGGCAATGTTTCTCCTGATTCGTTTTGGGGGTCAGATCTGGGGCTTCCTCGGCTCGTTTAGGCCGAGGTCGTCCAGCTCGTTCAGATCGCCGGGAGCTGGCCAGCGGTGTGGGGACTACTGGATCGGCTTGAATAAAGGAGGTCGTCCTATGGTTTCTCGCGTGCAAGACGAAGATCTGCTGGCTGCCTGTCCTCGTTGATCTAGCCTGGATCGGCGTGTTCCGGAAGGCTCCGCCGGCGAACTCCCTTGGGCGACTTATGCCTGGAGTTTACTGGATCTGAAGGAATTCGGTCACGCGCGCCCGTGTTTTTTCTGGCCGTTTGGTTTCAGAGGGAGCGTTGCGAAGCTCTGGTATCTGTTACCATTATGGGACATCCATGGTGAAGTCAGATGTGGAGAATGTCACGAAAGCAGGGATAGGAGGGCTAGCTATGGTGGTTTGAGTCTTTGTGGCGATGAGGAACTGGCTTTGTGATCTTTGACTCGCGGCAGCGACTGTTTGTGGGGGCGACGGCACAGGAGAAGTTCACAGTTTTACCTTGCAGGGTGAAAATCCAAGGTCTAGCCTTAATTGGTTGTGCCTGGCAATGACCTTGTTGAAGGCATTGTTTTGTGAGCGAAGACTTTCTCCAGGGTGAAAACCTATGATCTTAGATCGGGCGACGACGACGTTTGTGCACTGTTACCTTCTTGAAGGCGTCGCTATTGGAGGGGTTGGAATTCTGGTGTTGTTTTGGTGGTGTTAGTGTCGCTGCTATAAGAAATTGATCACTGTAGCGGGACTTTTCTTTTTTTGTAATTCTTCTTATGTTTTCGGGCTGTGTGCATCCGTAAGGCCGCTAGGGCAATGCGTTGTTGCAGAGGCTGGGTGTAATTGGTATCTTTGCGATATTAATAAATGCTCCTTATCTAAAAAAAAAGTTAAGGTCATGTACTCATGTGACTCTTTTTTGAACCCAACTGGGTATGTGAAGCGGAAACTCTCACTTTTTCCCTCCATCTTTCCCTCCTCCTCCTCCTCCTCTTTCCCTGAGAGTAGCCACCTCCTCTCCCCCTCCTCTTTGGCGGCCTCGTCGGGCGGAGATGCTGGGAGGGGAGGTTAGTCCTCCTCTTTAAATAGTAGTAGGTCTTGTCTTAGGGTTAGCCTATCTTGGTCCTCCGTGGCGTCTGGCTATATGTTGTACACTCATACTGCCTTCTGCTTTTGGTGCTCATGGGTGGCGCCAGCAGCGAGCCCAACCTCTCTGGTGGCTGCGATCCATGGTGGATGGTGTCGGTCGGTAGAGGATCGGCGGAGGCAGCGTGAATAAGTCTGTTTGGGGCTACGGATTGCACCCGCTGGATTCGGGGACGAGTTTGGCACCCCCATACTCGCACCCGACCCCTCTCCGCGCCCCCGCCACCCGCCCCATACCCGCCGGCGGGTCCAGAGTTTCAGCATACCCGTGACCCGGCGGGTACACGCCAGCACAACAGTCGTCGTTGACCTTGAATGCGGAGTAGAGGTGGGCGAGGTAGAAGGCGATGATGCGGTCGTTGAGGAAGTGAGGGTCACGGAGGATGGCGAGCTCGGAGCAGAGGAGCACGACGTCTTCGTTCCCATCCTCGCCGGCGATGGAGGCCGTCTAGGGAACATACATCTCGCGGACTGTCTCCCGCGGCTCCATGGCCGGAGAGCGCGGTCATCCGAGCAGCGACGCGGGACCGTGATGGCGGCGCGCAGCAGCGCGGGTGAGAGGCGGTGGGGCGCTGACGCGCAGTCGTCCGAGCGGCAATGGTGACGTGGGGATTTGGAGAATGGGGAAAGAAAGAGGCGGTGCGGCTCTAGATTGGGAAGCGCACGGGAAAAGAAACAGCGCTGGAAGACGCGGGGCTGGGGAAAAAACTGTTGCGCTGGAGGCTAGGGAAAGGAAGCATTGCTAGCTGCAGGGGTTGGGTTGCTGGCATTAGTTAATTAGTGACAGGTGGGGACGTGGGATGGGTGGGGCTAGGGAAGGTAAGTGACAGGTGGGGTTTTCGGGTTCGCAGGTTCACGGGTATGGGTATGACATCCCCTAACCGCCTCCGCTAGACCCGACGAGTTTAGATTTTCCCCAATAAACACACTCGCGGGTTTTTTCTTCACCAAACCCATCCCATTTAATACGGGTACCCATCAGGTTTGCGCGTATTGGGTACCCATCACTACCCCAGAAAAGGCTTAATGTGATATGCTTAAATGTGGCGCACCAAATAACACATGCGCCACAGTTATTTATCTGTGGCGCACCAGATTTTCGTGCGCCACAGTTAAGGTCTTAACTGTGGGGCATGGGTTATTTGATGCGCCACTATTAAGAAGCGAGCTGAGATCAAACCACATTCGAGAATTAATAGTGGCGCATCAAGCAGCCGTGCGCCACAGTTAATTTAACTGTGGCGCACATAGTCGGGTGCGCCACGGTTAGGATTTAAGTGTGGCGTATGTATCGCGTGTGCCACGGTTAAGCCGTCTGTTCCACTCTTATTACCACCGCTCGTCCCTCACCTATCTCCTCGAAAACGAAAGCCTCCCGATCCCCTTTCTCTCTCCATGACTCCCCTAGCTCGGAGGAGAAGAGAGAGCGCAGCCAAACCCTAGCCCAACCGCTCAGCTCCCCTCGACTGCCCCCGCTCGCTCCCCCTCGACCCCGGCCCCTTTCTGCCACCGCTGCACGCCATCTCCCAATCCCCCAACCTCTCAGCTCCCTCGACCGCCCCCGCTCGCTCCTCCTCGACCCTGGCCCCTTTCTACCGCCGCCGCCATCTCCCAATCCACAGGACACAGCAGCCACCATATGCACCGAAGTAATCGAGCTGACGGAACGGCGGAGGCGAATCTGAGAGGGAGCCGCCGCCGCCGCGCGCCTCCCTGCTGCGGTGCACCTCCACGTCCTCGACATCCGCTCCGGAGGATCCCCTCCATCCCCGCAAACAACCGCCGCCGCCGCGCGCCTCCCTGCTGCGGTGCACCTCCACGTCCTCGACATCCGCTCCGGAGGATCCCCTCCATCCCCGCAAACAACCGCCGCCGGTCGGCTTCCCCGGCCGCTGCCGGCGCTGGCGTGCCTCAGTCGGGTTCCCTGCGCGCGGGGAGTCAGCACCTGGGCGGGCGGAGACCGTGCGGCGAGGCGGCGGCGTCTGCTCCGGCGGGGCGGCGGCGCGCTGCGGCGCACGGCCGGGAGGCGCGGAGGAGCAAGGGGACGGCCTCGGAGACGGTCGGGTGCGGCGGCGCGGCCTGCCTCATGGCAGCGGCAATGTTTCTCCTGATTCGTTTTGGGGGTCAGATCTGGGGCTTCCTCGGCTCGTTTAGGCCGAGGTCGTCCAGCTCGTTCAGATCGCCGGGAGCTGGCCAGCGGTGTGGGGACTACTGGATCGGCTTGAATAAAGGAGATCGTCCTATGGTTTCTCGCGTGCAAGACGAAGATCTGCTGGCTGCCTGTCCTCGTTGATCTAGCCTGGATCGGCGTGTTCCGGAAGGCTCCGCCGGCGAACTCCCTTGGGCGACTTATGCCTGGAGTTTACTGGATCGGAAGGAATTCGGTCACGCGCGCCCGTGTTTTTTCTGGCCGTTTGGTTTCAGAGGGAGCGTTGCGAAGCTCTGGTATCTGTTACCATTATGGGACATCCATGGTGAAGTCAGATGTGGAGAATGTCACGAAAGCAGGGATAGGAGGGCTAGCTATGGTGGTTTGAGTCTTTGTGGCGATGAGGAACTGGCTTTGTGATCTTTGACTCGCGGCAGCGACTGTTTGTGGGGGCGACGGCACAGGAGAAGTTCACAGTTTTACCTTGCAGGGTGAAAATCCAAGGTCTAGCCTTAATTGGTTGTGTCTGGCAATGACCTTGTTGAAGGCATTGTTTTGTGAGCGAAGACTTTCTCCAGGGTGAAAACCTATGATCTTAGATTGGGCGACGACGACGTTTGTGCACTGTTACCTTCTTGAAGGCGTCGCTATTGGAGGGGTTCGAATTCTGGTGTTGTTTTGGTGGTGTTAGTGTCGCTGCTATAAGAAATTGATCACTGTAGCGGGACTTTTCTTTTTTGTAATTCTTCTTATGTTTTCGGGCTGTGTGCATCCGTAAGGCCGCTAGGGCAATGTGTTGTTGCAGAGGCTGGGTGTAATTGGTATCTTTGCGATATTAATAAATGCTCCTTATCTAAAAAAAAAGTTAAGGTCATGTACTCATGTGACTCTTTTTTGAACCCAACTGGGTATGTGAAGCGGAAACTCTCACTTTTTCCCTCCATCTTTCCTTCCTCCTCCTCCTCTTTCCCTGAGAGTAGCCACCTCCTCTCCCCCTCCTCTTTGGCGGCCTCGTCGGGCGGAGATGCTGGGAGGCGAGGTTAGTCCTCCTCTTTAAATAGTAGTAGGTCTTGTCTTAGGGTTAGCCTATCTTGGTCCTCCGTGGCGTCTGGCTATATGTTGTACACTCGTACTGCCTTCTGCTTTTGGTGCTCATGGGCGGCGCCAGCAGCGAGCCCAACCTCTCTGGTGGCTGCGATCCATGGTGGATGGTGTCGGTCGGTAGAGGATCGGCGGAGGCAGCGTGAATAAGTCTGTTTGGGGCTACGGATTGCACCCGCTGGATTCGGGGACGGGTTTGGCACCCCCATACTCGCACCCGACCCCTCTCCGCGCCCCCGCCACCCGCCCCATACCCGCCGGCGGGTCCAGAGTTTCAGCATACCCGTGACCCGGCGGGTACACGCCAGCACAACAGTCGTCGTTGACCTTGAATGCGGAGTAGAGGTGGGCGAGGTAGAAGGCGATGATGCGGTCGTTGAGGAAGTGAGGGTCACGGAGGATGGCGAGCTCGGAGCAGAGGAGCACGACGTCTTCGTTCCCATCCTCGCCGGCGATGGAGGCCGTCTAGGGAACATACATCTCGCGGACTGTCTCCCGCGGCTCCATGGCCGGAGAGCGCGGTCATCCGAGCAGCGACGCGGGACCGTGATGGCGGCGCGCAGCAGCGCGGGTGAGAGGCGGAGGGGCGCTGACGCGCAGTCGTCCGAGCGGCAATGGTGACGTGGGGATTTGGAGAATGGGGAAAGAAAGAGGCGGTGCGGCTCTAGATTGGGAAGCGCACGGGAAAAGAAACAGTGCTGGAAGACGCGGGGCTGGGGAAAAAACTGTTGCGCTGGAGGCTAGGGAAAGGAAGCATTGCTAGCTGCAGGGGTTGGGTTGCTGGCATTAGTTAATTAGTGACAGGTGGGGACGTGGGATGGGTGGGGCTAGGGAAGGTAAGTGACAGGTGGGGTTTTCGGGTTCGCAGGTTCACGGGTATGGGTATGACATCCCCTAACCGCCTCCGCTAGACCCGACGAGTTTAGATTTTCCCCAATAAACACACTCGCGGGTTTTTTCTTCACCAAACCCATCCCATTTAATACGGGTACCCATCAGGTTTGCGCGTATTGGGTACCCATCACTACCCCAGAAAAGGCTTAATGTGATATGCTTAAATGTGGCGCACCAAATAACACATGCGCCACAGTTATTTATCTGTGGCGCACCGCCACAGTTAAGGTCTTAACTGTGGGGCACGGGTTATTTGATGCGCCACTATTAAGAAGCGAGCTGAGATCAAACCACATTCGAGAATTAATAGTGGCGCATCAAGCAGCCGTGTGCCACAGTTAATTTAACTGTGGCGCACATAGTCGGGTGCGCCACGGTTAGGATTTAAGTGTGGCGTATGTATCGCGTGTGCCACGGTTAAGCCGTCTGTCCCACTCTTATTACCACCGCTCGTCCCTCACCTATCTCCTCGAAAACGAAAGCCTCCCGATCCCCTTTCTCTCTCCATGACTCCCCTAGCTCGGAGGAGAAGAGAGAGCGCAGCCAAACCCTAGCCCAACCGCTCAGCTCCCCTCGACTGCCCCCGCTCGCTCCCCCTCGACCCCGGCCCCTTTCTGCCACCGCTGCACGCCATCTCCCAATCCCCCAACCTCTCAGCTCCCTCGACCGCCCCCGCTCGCTCCTCCTCGACCCTGGCCCCTTTCTACCGCCGCCGCCATCTCCCAATCCACAGGACACAGCAGCCACCATATGCACCGAAGTAATCGAGCTGACGGAACGGCGGAGGCGAATCTGAGAGGGAGCCGCCGCCGCCGCGCGCCTCCCTGCTGCGGTGCACCTCCACGTCCTCGACATCCGCTCCGGCCGCCGGCGCAGGTCTTGCCCGAGCGTGAACGGCTACATCCGCACCCTCACCGTGAGCTCTGAGTCATATTCCTCTCCTGAATGTTGATAGTCTACACGTGATAATAAAAGTCATGCATATAAAAATTATGTAGAGTGATTGAGCTAATTGTTTAGGCAAAGGACACATTTTCAGTGGTCATTTTCAGTAGATGTGTGTCCATATGGTATTACAACTTTGTTAAAATGTTTAAAATGTTATGTTAATACTTTGCAAGTCATTTCGTGCCGATGATACAAATGTTTATAGTTTTGTATTCGATCTCTAGGGATGCCGATGATTAAAATGCTGTGACACCATGTGATCCAGAGGCAACGTTAGTGAGACCTGTGATGTGCACGAATACACATTTTCTGCATCCCACTGGCTCTCACTGACGTCGTCTCGGACCATTTGTGTGTCCAGTCTAAGTATGAGGCAAGATTTTCAGTTGACCCTGTTTCATTTCTAAAATTTGTTTATTTCTCACTTTGCAAGTAAATTCAAGTTCTGATTATGGTGTTTATGGCATAGATTGTAAACTTGATTTTAGTGTGTAAGATTCACTAGTCTCATCTGTTAGTCTGATTTTGTTGACTTAGTTTAAGATGACTACTTTTGGCCGATGATTAGATGGTTGCACGTTACATCTTCAGGAGGTGTGAGTGAACCATGTTATCTGAACACATATAGTGTTCATTCCACGTTGTTCGCTCAAACCGTCCCTGAAGCAATTCCAAATGAGGCCTTGCTTGTTTTTGTTGAGTGCTTTTTAACTTGCATTTTACCTTCTCTCTACTGTTTACCATCTTTTGATATGCCGATAATTAAAATGTTGTGACACAGTGTATTACAGGGGTGGGGCGAGTGAGCCTTGTGATATGCATGAGTGCACAGATCTCGCGCATCCTACTTGGCTCACTTGCTCCATCTCTTAAGCATGTGTCACTTCTAGATATGAGGCATCATTCTTGTTTGCTAAATACCCTAATCCTGCTAATAGATCGAGATCTATTACCATCTTTTGATATGCCGATTATTAAATTGTTTTGACACAGTGTGTTCCAGGGTGGGGCTAGCGAGCCTTGTGACATGCATGAGTGCACAGATCTCGTGCATTCCACCTGGCTCGCTTGCTCCATCTCTGAAGCATGTGTCACTTATACGTATGAGGTATGCATGCATCATTCTTGTTTATAGTTTTATATTCTCTAGGGATGCTGATGATTAAACTGTTGTGACACCGTGTGATCCAGATGTGACGTTAGTGAAATCTGTGATGTGCACGAATACACATTTTCTGCATCCCACTGGATTTCACTAACGCCATCTCTGAATTTGTGTGTCCAGTCTAAGTATGAGGCATGATTTTCAGTTGACCCTACTTCATTTCTAAAATGTCGATGATTAAAATAATGTGGCGCACTGTATGATATCCAAATAGTTTGTTGAACCTCGTATCATGCACACATATAAGTTGTGTGCCTGGTTCAACAAAGTTATTAGTATTCCTTGTGTGTTTCCAAGTATGAGGCATAATTTTTTTGAATCTTGTTTTAGCTATAAGTCTTACAATGTTGATGATTTGTGTATATATGAGGCATGCTATGAGTTGACCTACTTCATTTAGAATTTTTATTTACATGTCACCATTAAGCAAGTTTAATGTGCTTTACTCACCGCTGAACCTCCTCTTGTGTAGACGATGCTGCCGCGCCGCCGCAGGTCGTCCGGCTTCCGCGGTGTTCGGGTGCGGCCCAACGGCACCTACTACGCCGAAATCCGCGCCGCCGGAGGGAGGCACACGCCACGCCGGAACTGGCAGCGCGCACGTATGATGCTGCCGCGTGGCGTTTCCGGCGCCCGCGGAGCGAGCTGAACTTCCCGGGCTGCCCGTTGACGTGGGGCTACCCTCCGACTGGCCCACGGTGAGGATACCTGGGTCACGCCAAGACTGCAAAGGCCCAAGGAAGGCCCAGTAGAGATAGCGTATGGCCCAAGAATAGTCGGTTAGGTCATACGACTTGCCATATCTGTAAACGCCGTCGGCGCCGTTCACCCGAGACCTAGCCTATTATATAAAGGCTAGGAGGGTTGCTCGTCCAAGGACACACACGGACAGATCAAGACACGCATAGCCGCCATCACCAAACCCTAGCGAGATCGCATCTCGCCATTGTAAGCCACTCGCCATCAATACCAGACAAGCAGGAAGTAGGGTCTTATCCTCCGGGAGCCTGAACCTGGGTAAAACGCCTTGCTTGTCAGCCGTCGTGATCACCAACGCTCATCTCTCTCCCCCTCAATCAACCCGGGGTACACAACCCTGGGATTTGTCGAGTTACACCCTCGTCAATTGGCGCCGTCTGTGGGAATGCGCCATACAGGTATCACTCGAAAACCTAGGTCGCCACCCGACGCACTCGGGGGCTGCGCCACAGGTGTAAAGTTAATACTAGGATGCCACCCGACGCACTCGGGGGCTGCGCCCATCTCAGTTTACATACACTGATATTTACACTTGGCAAATCTGCCTTTTCAAACTAATGCTGTACAACGGAAATCTGTTACTCTTACTCTGCAGGCTCATCCTTTGCGGCATCGAGTGGCCCTACAAGACGCTCACTCAGCCTCTGGACCTGCCGAATCATCTGACGAGCAGGCGACAGAGTCTCGGCGTAATCGTCTTCCTCAGGCAAGCCACCTAGCAGCCTTGACAGAGCGAGGTTCGGCCGATGCAGTCAGACGTACGCCAACGCCACGTTCGCCCCGGCAACGAGTTGGGCGTTGACAATCTCCTTCAGCGCACCACCTTCGCGGAACCTCTCCAACAACGTGGCTAACTCGTTGGGCTGCCCATTGTGCGGAAAGAACACCCGGTGGATCTGCCAGAGAGTCTTCCTGCACCCCTCCAGGAGAAGAGCAGCTCGCCAGGTGCGGTCCAGCATACACGCAAGGATCCGCCCCTTAGACGCATTCGACCAAAAATGGCGCGCCTCGAAAGTGTTACTCACGGCTTCTCTGGCGACCCGCTCGTTCACCCGGGTCTGCTCAGCTTGCCAATCAGGGTTCACGTCTGCATCAAAACACTACAATCAGCACATCGCAAGGAAGAGAAAGCCAAAAATCAGCGCTAAGAAGACCAACCTTGCAGTTGTCGACTGATCAGGTCGATTTCTCCAAGCAGGAATTCCTCACGCTGAGAGAACTCTGCAACAGGACACGACCTAGAACGCTCCAGTTCCAACTCAGCACGCTTCAGCTTCGCCTCGAGCTCAACCACCTTGTTCTTCATATAGGTGATCAACCGTTGGTCGTTCGCACTTCGTGCGGGAGCCGAAGTCGCTTGACGAGGGCGAGCAGCAGGCTCAGCCAAAGGAGTGCCTTCTTCATCACCCGCGCCGGTCGCCGCAACAGCTGGAGTGTCCTCGCCCATTTCAGGCTGCCAGGAATCGACAGTGTCAAAAAAGATAAGGATCGCTTCTCGTTCAAGCCAAAGTCGAAGGAAAGCATTCACATTTCAGCGTTAATATGATTCAAGGCCAGAAGACCCGCAAAATACAAATTCATTACAGACTGCAGACTCAAAAGCAGACTACAAGACTACTACACTACAGACTCCGACTGGGAGCGACTCTTCCTAGCAGCAGCCGCTTCGGCTACCTTGGCAATCCTCCTCTCAAAGGTTGCGACAAGCTTCGCGGCCAGCTGACTCGCCTGCGCCTTCACCCCGCTAAGGGACGCGGTCTTGCCGTCAGTCTTTCGAGGGAAGTCGCTGACAACCTTCTCAAAGTCGCCAGCAACTTGATGACCAAGAAGAAGCTGGAAAGTGAGCTCGGAGCCGCGTACCGTCTGCGCCCGGGTGAAGTCCGCGATGGTGGTCGCGTCGTCTTCGAAAGGCGCCGCGAGTGCGTCCACGGCAGCCGGTGGCGACCTGCTGGGGAAGATGCTCCGGTGCACAGTCGCCAGCGCCCCAGTTGACTTCTGCAGCGCCGTCGTCGACTGCTGCAGCGCGGTCGCAGCATACGCGCAGACGCGGTCGAGGAACCCGACAGCGTTCGCCAGGTCGACATCGTCGCTAGACGTGCCCTCCGGGGGAGCGCCTCCGCATTTCTCTGAACAAGGGAAAGGCCTCAACTCAATCCAAATTCAACAACTATACAAGTAAGCGTCAAGCCGAAAAACTTACGTCCAAGGACATTGGCGAGTGCGAGCAGGCGGTCGACCTGAGTCTTCTCCCGGTTGTCCCGATCACGCTCGCGCTCCTGCGACTCACGTAGCGCCTTCTCCAGCTCCGCCTGAGCCTGAAGCTTCTGCTCCAACTCCGCGGCTCGCCTCGTGGCCTGGTCCAGGGAGATGCGCAGCTGATCCCTCTCCTTCTCCAGGCGAACGAAGGCAGCGGCTCCCTCAAGCTGCTGGCGGTAATAAGGCTGCAAACAAACAAGCATATATAAAGTTGTGCCCGACTATCCTAGTCGCCCACACCTTCGGGGGCTACTCCCATCGGGAGCGCTGTTCGCGCACCCGATGCAACTGCGGAAGAACTAGTCAAGAAGTACTTACATGGTCCACCAGCTCAGCATCCGACGAAGTCGCCGCGGCAGCATCATGTGGCGCCATGAAGTCACCAGCCCGCGCGTGCTCCCCGGCCACCTGCACAGCTCGCTCGACTGAAGGGGCGGACGTATGCTCCACTTCATGTGGAGGGGAACCGGTGCCACCAGAATGACGGCTGGCAAAAGATGCAAGAAAAGTTCGAAAAAAGAGAACCCGCCAGTCTGAAAGCAAACTCGACACAAAAGAACCAACATGACTAACCTGGTGACTTCGACGCCATCGTCGCTTCCCAAGGAAACGGAGGCCATCCTGGCGAACTCGAGCGGCGGCGCAGAACTGACAGGAGGCGCGGCCATAGGCGCGCTCCAGTCGCCCAGCTTCTTGGCACCCGAAGACGACGCATCATCCTCCTCCAATTCTGCAGTCGCATCCTTTACTGGGGAGGAAGCAGTAGCAGAGTCGCCGCTTTGCCGCCTCTGTTTCTTCCGCAGCGGCTCCTCGTCATCCTCATCCTCCTCCACTTCCTCACTCGGGGAGATGGCGGAAGGAAGGTCATCCTCGTCACCTTCCTCTTCAAGGAACGTCGCCTCGTCGTGGGGTCCATTCTCCATGAGTGGAGGAAGGCTAACAAGGGAGGAACGACCCTGCAAACAAAGTGACAGTCGAATCAAGAAAAAGCGAATCAAGAAAGCAAGCAAGGGAAAAGACAGAAGCCTACCTCAGGAACAGGGTTCGTCGGCCCGTAGACTGCGACCGGGCACTTGACGTTGCAGGGGTCCGCGGCTCGGAGACTTGTGATGCTCCTCACCTTCAGCTCCACCTCCTCGTCGTCGGGTTGCGGGTCGCCAGCGACCTCGTGCGCCCACATCGGGTGAGGGCGAGCACGGAGCGGCTGCACTCGAAGCCTGAAGAAGGTGCCGATGAGGTGGACGCCACCCGACTCGCGCCCCAAGGTCTTCAGCAGGTGGCGCAGAAGGCTCAGCAGCGGCTTGACAGCTTCCTTCTCCTCCTTCACGAGCGGGTGCGCCCACGCGCACGTCTTCCGCAACTCACGCTCGCCGTCGAAGTCAGGCAGCCCGGCTTGGTCGCACCTGACGTAAAACCACCTCTTCCGCCAGCCTTGGACGGAGTCCGACTTCTTCATCTAGAAGTACGAGGTGTCACCTCGCACCTGGATACCGAAGCCGCCAACCGGGTACGCCAACCCGCTCTTCCCCACGTTCTTCCTGACAAGGAAGAGAGACTTCCACAGGGCCCAATGGGGGGCGATCCCCATGAAGCACTCGCAGAGCACGATAAAGCTCGCGATGCTCAAGACGCCATTGGGGGTCAGGTCATGGATCTGAACCCCATAGGCGTACAGGAGACCACGAACAAAATCGTGGAGAGGGAACCCGAAGCCCCGTGGAAGGAAGTCCACGAAGCAAACGCGCTCCCCCTCCCGAGGGGCAGGGTATACCTCCTTCCCAGGCGCGCGCACCGCCGCCTGGTCCGCCGGCGGCAGCAGGCCCTGCGCGCGAAGGACCTCCAGCTCCGCCTTCTTCACCGACGACTTCTGCCAGTCGCCGTCGGGTTTCTTCATCGCCATTGTCCCGGCGGCGGCGGCGGCGCTGGTCGTGGCCTTCATCTTCTTCATCGTCTCGGCGAAGGTGGAGAGAGGAACAGGCAAGAGCTCAGAAAGGGGCAAGAACGGCGCAGGAGAGAAGACGATGGCAAATGGAGAAGATGACCTTTTTCCCCGTCGCGGTGCAGTTTTGTACTGCGCGCCGCAGTCCATCCCAGCCGTTCCCGAAGGAGCTGTTCTCCGCAGCTCCATCCAGCCGTCCACGTGGCGCGCGGAGAGGCAAACCGTCGCCTCCCACTCCGTCCACTACGCGCGAGGATCAAGGCACCATCATCACGCCGCGAAATTTTCGCGCCCACGACAGAAGAAAAGCGGTCAATGCTACCTGCAGTAAACGCTGACAGTGGGGCCACTTCCGTCACGTCTAATCGGACGCAGAGGCGTGCTACGAAGCGTCAGCCCTGACGCCAGCAACACAAGTGCATGAAGTAAGCCGCAGCACAGAGGAAGAACTCGAACAAATCATTCAGGTGACCTTGAACGTGCACGTAAGCTTGAGAGCTGAATTTCTACGCCAGGTAAAGAACTCGAACGCATAATTCGAGTGACAGGTAAACCCAGTAAGCTTCACAGCTGAAATCACCTCAGTAAGCCACAGTGCTCCTGCAAGGACTCGAACCATGCAAACGGGTTGCAAGAAGACTCAGTAAGCTTCACAAGCTGAATTAACTAACAGAACGCCAGCAGGCTGAACAGAAACAAGTCGAAGACACGACTTAAGTAAGTCGGCTTTTCGACTGAAGGAAAACGAGTTCAACCTCAACTACAAGCAACCCGGCGGCGTGCCCAGGAGAAAGGAGTCCTTTGCCCGACTCTGCGATTCGACCAAGCACTCGGGGGCTACTGACGTGGGGCTACCCTCCGACTGGCCCACGGTGAGGATACCTGGGTCACGCCAAGACTGCAAAGGCCCAAGGAAGGCCCAGTAGAGATAGCGTATGGCCCAAGAATAGTCGGTTAGGTCATACGACTTGCCATATCTGTAAACGCCGTCGGCGCCGTTCACCCGAGACCTAGCCTATTATATAAAGGCTAGGAGGGTTGCTCGTCCAAGGACACACACGGACAGATCAAGACACGCATAGCCGCCATCACCAAACCCTAGCGAGATCGCATCTCGCCATTGTAAGCCACTCGCCATCAATACCAGACAAGCAGGAAGTAGGGTCTTAACCTCCGGGAGCCTGAACCTGGGTAAAACGCCTTGCTTGTCAGCCGTCGTGATCACCAACGCTCATCTCTCTCCCCCTCAATCAACCCGGGGTACACAACCCTGGGATTTGTCGAGTTACACCCTCGTCACCCGTCCATCGAGGTGGCGGAGTTCCTCGCGCCACAGCTAACCCTCCTCACCGACGAGGATCGTCACCGCCACCGCCAGGCGCAGCGCCGGATCGTCATCGCCGAGGGCGACGAGGAGCTGATGCGCCGGTGGAGGGAGCGGTTCCCGGACGACGTCGCCGACGAGGAGGAATTTTTCAACAACATAAGGGAGCAAAGGAGGGCAGACCGGCGCCGCCGTCGCGAGGCTGCCGAGAAGGAGGGCGAGACCCTCGATTCGACGTGGGCTGATACGTCTCCAACGTATATATAATTTCTTATGTTCCATGCTATATTATACCAAGTTATTACATGTTTTATGTGCATTTTATATAGTTTTATGCATTTTCTGGAAATAACCTATTAACAAGATGCCACAGTGCCAGTTCCCTGTTTTCTGCTGTTTTTGGTTTCAGAAAAGTACTTAAGGAAATATTCTCGGAATTGGACGATTTCTTTTCTGAAGTCAGTTTTTCATCGGGAACGTTCCAGAAAGCCGAACACGAGACGAAGTGGGCCACCGAGGCGGCGCCACCATGTGCTCGCGCGGCAGCACCCCTGGCCGCGCGAGGACCAGGTGTGGGCCCCTCGGGGCGCCACCGACTTCGCCCTTTCGCCTACAAATACCCCCAGACTAAAAACCCTAACACGGTGTTCATATTTTCCTCCACGGGTCCCGAGCCGCCGCCGTCGTCAACACCAATTCGGGAGAGATCAGAACTTCTCCCGGCACCCTGCCGGGAGGGGGAATCGTCACCGGAGGCCTCTACGTCGCCATGACCGCCTCCGGACTGATGCGTGAGTAGTCTACCCTTGGACTACGGGTCCATAGCAGTAGCTAGATGGTTGTGTTCTCCTCTTGTGCTATCATGTTTAGATCTTGTGAGCTGCCTATCATGATCAAGATCACCGTTATGTAATACTTCATGTTGTGTTTGCTGGGATCCGATGAATATTGAGTACTAAAGTTATTGCTTCATAATATATCATGTGTGTGCTATTTAATGATCTTGCATGCTCTCCGTTACTTGTGTATGCTCTGGCCAAGTAGATGCTTGTGACTCCAAGAGGGGGTATTTATGCTCGATAGTAGGTTCATGTCTCTATTAAATCTGGGGTGGTGACAGCTAGCTCTAAGGTTGTAGATGTACTGTTGCTACTAGGGATAACACAGCAGTACTTTGTCTAAGGATGATGTTACTTACTTACTTTACACACAGTGCTTAAGGCGATAATCTGTTGCATGCAACTTAATACTGAAAGGGGTGCGGACGCTAACCGGAAGGTGGATTATTAGTCATAGATGCGGTTGGAACGGTCTATGTATATTGTTGTAATGCCCGAATGAATCTCACACTAGACATCATAACATTGGTATATGCATTGGTTTGCTCATCATTATTCTATCAATTGCCCAGCTGTAATTTGTTTACCCGCATGAATGTTATTATTATTTATGGAGAGACACCACTAGTGAACTGTGGACCCCGGTCCTTCTCTTTAATCTGATAAACCACAAACTGCAAACATGTTACTTTCTGCAAACAAACATCTTTCTTCCACACATACGTTTAATCCTTTGTTACAGCAAGCCGGTGAGATTGACAACCTCACCGTTAAGTTGGGGCAAAGTATCTTGATTGTGTTGTGTGCAGGTTCCACGTCACCTACGTCCCAGGAAGCATTTTCTGGCGCCCTTACGTCGCAGATTTTTCTGGCGCCGTTGACACCTCGGGGGAATTCATTATTTCCTACTGGTTCGATAACCTTGGTTTCACAACTGAGGGAAATTTGCTGCTGCACTACTTCATACCTTCCTCTTGGGGTCTCCCAACAACACACCCACCGTGTGCATCAAGCATTTTTCTGGCGCCGTTGCCGGGGAGATAAGAATTCCTTTGAAGACCTTCACACTCCTCCGTCAACTTCGTTGCCGGTGATTTGAAGATTCTTCTACAAGGGGAGTATTCGCACATCCAATCTTTTTATTTTGTTATTGTCTTGCTTAGTTTATTTTTTATTATTGTCTTGTTTGCTTATTATCAAAAATACAAAAAAAATTAGTTACTTGCAATTTATTTTATTGTCTTGTTTGCTTAAATATCAAAAATATAAAAAAAATAGTTACTTGCATTACTATTTTTATTTCGGTTTTAGTTTTACTTTTGCTATAATGTTGCTTCCTAAGTACACCCTGGAAGACCTGTCAGTAGGTAGTGGTTCTATAATTGGAAAGAAGAATATTGAAGAATTCTTTAATCATGTTAGTAAGCATAAGGATCTTAGGAAGAAATCCATAGTTGAACTTGCTCCTAATTATGAAACTGCTGCAGCTTATTTAGTTCACATGCTAGAGGCTAGGTTCGTTAACCTACTACCTATAATACAACAAATGTTTCTTAATCTTCATGATGTTAAAAATGCTGAAAAGAAAGATTTTATTATGGAAACCTTGCTTAATGAATTTGGTGATGTTGCTATAGAAGCTAGGAAAATCTTTGATCGTTTTGATATGCTAGGCTCATGTGTAGATGTTATTAATGCACTTGAAAAATTGGGTAAAACTGAACCTACTAAGGGGGAGGAAATTAAAGTGTCAATACCTATTAAACTTGTAGCTATGCATGAAGCCTTGGAAGAAAATTTTGATTGGATTGTCCCTTAAAACCCATTTGATGAATGTAGTAAACCTAAAAGCAATGAAAAGGGAAACTCTGAACCTTATATAGATAAAATACAATGCATAGTTGAGAGGATTTCTGTTCTTGATTGGGATAACACTTGAGTTTTGCTTTCTGTGCCTAGCTGAAAGGCGTTAAACAAAAGCGCTTATGGGAGACAACCCACTTTTATTTCCTGTTATTTTATTTTGTTTGTGTCAAGGACTTGTCCTACCTCTGTAGCGATTCCTTTGTATCTTTATTTTATTGCATTGTTGTGTCAAGATAAGGCTCTAGTTGAAAGTTCATGCTAAATTTGGATTCCTGCGCAGAAACAGTTTTCTGCTGTCCACCGTTTAATTCGTAACTCCTCACAGAAAAATCCAAATAATCTGCCCTTTTTTGTGCGTAATCCTCAGATATATATGCAACTTTCATTAGTTTTGAGTTTTATGATTTGAGCAAGTTAAGTGCCTCGAAAAAATTCGTCTTTACAGACTGTTCTGTTTTTGACAGATTCTGCCATTTATTTTGCAATGCCTCTTTTGCTATTTTGATTGGATCTTTTTATCCTATGAAGTATCAGTGGCTGCAGCTAATGTCCAGTAGCATTGGTAGCAATTGTGTTCCTACAGAATATCATAATTTTTCGTGCGCTAACCCTCTAATGAAGTTTACTCTAAGTTTGGTGTGGAGGAAGTTTTCAAGAATCAAGAGAGAAGGATGATATGATGTGATCAAGAGGATAGTAAAGCCAAAGCTTGGGGATGCCCCGGTGGTTCATCCCCAACATATTTCAAGAAGACTCAAGCGTCAAAGCTTGGGGATGCCCAAGGCATCCCCTTCTTCATCAACAAACTATCAGATCCTTTCTAGTGAAACTATATTTTAATTCCGCCACTTCTTATGTGCTTTTCTTGAAGCGTCGGTTTGTTTTTGTTTTTGTTATTTTCATTCTCTGAATAAAATGGATCCTAGCATTCCTTTGTGGGAGAGAGACACGCTCCGCTTTTTCTTATGAATACTCGTATTCTTCACTTATATTTGTTGAGTATTCTTCTATGTTACTTCAATGCTTTCTAGCTCTTGTTTTTCATGCATCTCTTGCTAGAGCTGTTAGCTTTATTATATCATACTCTCATATCTCATTGTTATATACTTGGAGAGTTTATCTTTAAATAAGTTTATTGGTGTTTGGTTGGAAACAGAAAATGCTAAATGTGGTAGATGGTATAATGAAAAAGGTATACATGCTCTTATGGATTGTTATCTTGTATGTTGTGGTGCTTGGCAATTGTTTTGAGCTCTCAAGTAGATCACGTTTAAGCTTTTACATCATGTAGTTAAAACCCATTAATGAAGAACTACCGTAAAGCTTGTTGAAATTTGGTTTGCATGTTTGGTATCTCTAAGGTCTAGATATTTTCTAATAAAGGTGTTTGAACAACAAGGAAGACAATGTAGAGTTTTATAATGCTTGCAATATGTTTTTATATACGTCTTGTTGTCATAGTTTATACTTGTGTTTGCTTTAAATAACCTTGCTAGCCAAAGCCTTGTACTGAGAGGGAATGCTTCTCGTGCATCCAAAACCTTGAGCCAAAACCCATGCCATATGTGTCCACCATACCTACCTACTACATGGTATTTCCTGCCATTCCAAGCAAATACTTCGTGTGCTACCTTTTATTATTCAAAACATATTATCTCTTATTTGTGTCATTGTTTATTAGCTCATGAGGAAGTATGTGGTGTTACGGATATCAACCTTGTCATTTGCTTTTAGACGGACTTTCACCAACCGGACTAGTGGCATATACACCGCTTATCCATTAACTTTGCAAAAAGAGCTGGCAAATGGGGTGCCCAGTCCCAATTAATTACAACTTTAACCACTGCATTCTCTTCACATTTTTGCCCTGATCTAATCAGCCAAGCAATGATACTAGTTCTAAACTACATGTGTAAACAAAAGAGAAAAGAGGGATGATCTGCCCTTGGGCAGAAATAACGTCCTTCATGGGAGCCGCTCTTAAGAAAGTCTGGTTGACAAGGGGGGTAGAGTGCCCATTACCATTCGTTGACAACGACAAACACCACTCAAAACTTACTTTTATGCTCTCTATATGATTTCAAAAACCTATAAAACTAAGAAGCTCTAGCACATGCTTGTATCCCTGCTTCCCTCTGCGAAGGGCCTATCTTTTACTTTATGTTGAGTCAGTTTACCTACTTCTTTCTATCCCCGAAGCAAACACTTGTGTCAACTGTGTGCAACAATTCTTATATGCTTACTTATTGCACTTGTTATATTTCTTTGTGTTGACAACTATCTATATGATATACATGTTCAAAAGTTGAAAGCCAATGCTGAAACTTATATCTTCCTTTGTGTTGCTTCAATGCTCTTTTGTTTAGATAATATTGCTTTATGAGTTAACTCTTATGCAAATCTTTTTGATGCTTGTTTGAAAGTACTATTCATGAAAAGTTTTACTTATATGATGTAGTTGTTTACTCCTTGTCTATTTGTTAGCAAACTATAGATCATTGCCTTGAGTCACTTCATTCATAACATGAGCCTTACATTATATTATGATCAAGATTGTGTTTAAGCACGTCACTTCAGAAATTATTCTTCTTTTATCGTTCTTGCCTACTCGGGACGAGTAGAACTAAGCTTGGGGATGTTGATACGTCTCCAACGTATCTATAATTTCTTATGTTCCATGCTATATTATACCAAGTTATTACATGTTTTATATGCATTTTATATAGTTTTATGCATTTTCTGGGACTAACCTATTAACAAGATGCCACAGTGCCAGTTCCCTGTTTTCTGCTGTTTTTTGTTTCAGAAAAGTACTTAAGGAAATATTCTCGGAATTGGACGATTTCTTTTCTGAAGTCAGTTTTTCATCGGGAACGTTCCAGAAAGCCGAACACGACACGAAGTGGGCCACCGAGGCGGCGCCACCACGTGCTCGCGCAGCAGCACCTCTGGCCGCGCGAGGACCAGGTGTGGGCCCCTCGGGGCGCCACCGACTTCGCCCTTTCGCCTACAAATACCCCCCAGACTAAAAACCCTAACACGGTGTTCATATTTTCCTCCACGGGTCCCGAGCCGCCGCCGTCGTCAACACCAATTCAGGAGAGATCAGAACTTCTCCCGGCACCCTGCCGGGAGGGGGAATCGTCACCGGAGGCCTCTACGTCGCCATGACCGCCTCCGGACTGATGCGTGAGTAGTCTACCCTTGGACTACGGGTCCATAGCAGTAGCTAGATGGTTGTCTTCTCCTCTTGTGCTATCATGTTTAGATCTTGTGAGCTGCCTATCATGATCAAGATCACCGTTATGTAATACTTCATGTTGTGTTTGCTGGGATCTGATGAATATTGAGTACTAAAGTTATTGCTTCATAATATATCATGTGTGTGCTATTTAATGATCTTGCATGCTCTCCGTTACTTGTGTATGCTCTGGCCATGTAGATGCTTGTGACTCCAAGAGGGGGTATTTATGCTCGATAGTAGGTTCATGTCTCTATTAAATCTGGGGTGGTGACAGCTAGCTCTAAGGTTGTAGATGTACTGTTGCTACTAGGGATAAAACAGTAGTACTTTGTCTAAGGATGATGTTACTTACTTAATTTACACACAGTGCTTAAGGCGATAATCTGTTGCATGCAACTTAATACTGAAAGGGGTGCGGACGCTAACCGGAATGTGGATTATTAGTCATAGATGCGGTTGGAACGGTCTATGTATATTGTTGTAATGCCCGAATGAATCTCACACTAGACATCATAACATTGGTATATGCATTGGTTTGCTCATCATTATTCTATCAATTGCCCAGCTGTAATTGGTTTACCCGCATAAATGTTATTATTATTTATGGAGAGACACCACTAGTGAACTGTGGACCCCGGTCCTTCTCTTTAATCTGATAAACCACAAACTGCAAACCTGTTACTTTCTGCAAACAAACATCTTTCTTCCACACATACGTTTAATCCTTTGTTACAGCAAGCCGGTGAGATTGACAACCTCACCGTTAAGTTGGGGCAAAGTATCTTGATTGTGTTGTGTGCAGGTTCCACGTCACCTACGTCCCAGGAAGCATTTTCTGGCGCCCTTACGTCGCAGATTTTTCTGGCGCCGTTGACACCTCGGGGGAATTCATTATTTCCTACTGGTTCGATAACCTTGGTTTCACAACTGAGGGAAACTTGCTGTTGCACTACTTCATACCTTCCTCTTGGGGTCTCCCAACAACACACCCACCGTGTGCATCATGGGCCGATGATGATCGAAGGTGGGGCGACTTGTTCACTACTACAACCTCCGAGGACGAGTAGCACTCGCTACTTGTAGTTTTTATATATCCTATGTAGAACTGCTAGCTGCTTGACTTGTCATTGTTATATATCCGATGTAGAACTGTTGGACTTGTCGTTGTTATATATCCGATGTAGAACTGTTGTTTTAGAGCTTCCGATGACAAGCTGTGGTTGGATAAATGGTCAAAAGAAATTTTACCCAAATTGATACTAGTGGCGCACCGCATGATATGCGCCACTGGTATAGCTCTTATCTGTGGCGCATTACAGAGTACGCCACAGATACGATTAAATCTGTGGCGCATCACACGGTGCGCCACAGATATGAAAGAATCAGGGGCGTGATTAGTTCTGGCGCACCATGATGCGCCACAGATTGCAATATCTGGTGCGCTACAGATTGCAATATCTGGCGTGCCACAAATTGCCTTTTCTGCGGTAGTGATGCATTGCCATCCGGATTTGGGGCAGATATGCAGGCCACAGTCGAGATATGGGGATTTCCTCTCGCACTTGTCATGGAGGCGAGCAGGGCAGGAATCTCTGCCTTCCTGGTCACCGACGGCGGGATCTACAGCAGGGGAGTGCGGAAGCTGCTCCCGGGAGCGAATCCATGGTGGCTCCTCGCCGGCCGCCATCCACTTCGCATGTTAAAACAAACTGAGTATGGTAAGGATATCCTCCAACGTTCTACCATCGTTGTGCATACCCTCCAAAGTTTTCGTTACAACTTAGATCGGCAATGTACGTTGTAATAGTATGACTTACCTTCGGGGGCAAAGAGAGGCGACGATGTGGCGGTATTGTGAACCGTGCGAAGCAAAGGAGAAACTTGTGCATTGTCGTTCGAGTGTGGGGCGAGGTAGCTTTACCTCCGGGGTCTTTGTAGCAACGGCTCTATGGGTTCGGTCGTGGCCTAGCAAGAGTTGGATGACGTTCTGCTGCTACGAGTTTAGCAAGTTCGTCGGCCCAGTCATCACGATGGTAAGGTTGATCTGACTAGAATGTCGGGATGGGGGGCCATATCGTTTGGCGATGCGTTCCTAGTGTGTGAGTAGTTGCTTATTTAGAACTGGCTATAAGACATTTAAGCCGTTCCACATTGTGGTTTGAGTACGAGTGGGGGGAGTCGAGCGACTCCGGAAACATATGAATGTGTTTTGTGCGATGGTGGTCTGACGTCGCGTGGGTCATTTTGAATATAGGACCGGACTACACGGCGGTGCCGCAGTTTTCCTCCACCGTGCGGCGGCTCCTTGCTATGCATGCATGAAGTGACGTCATAGATGATATTATTTAGATCCCCTTTATTCTTTAGATTAAGAATGTTTTATCTTTCAAATGGTTAGTCCGATTGAAAATCTGTTTTCACCGTTGGCTTAGTCCTGATAAGATCTACGAAACTAGATCTCATATTACCATGTTTTGAAGACTTTTTTCTTTCAGTAGTTACCAAATTATTTTAACTAGCTTATCACGCTACTATATATACACCATTCTACACCAACATAAACTCTAATGGTACTACTTTATGTGGAATGTGTATCATTTCTTTGGCTTGAAAACACTAAAACTCTTACTCACTGTTACAATGTATAAAAACATTTAAAAAATTATCTAATAACCATGTATAATTATCGTGATAACTATTCAATATTAATATGGTAAATATAGTGTTTAATCTGCTAACTGATGTGACGTGAAAAGTTCATTACACCTGATTATACGTTTGTCACAAGTGTTTCAATTTTTTTTGAAAATTCATCTAGTAACGATATATAATTATTGATAATTGTTTGTGTTAATCTGATAAACATAGAACCACAATCTGATAACTGGTATAGAATTTTTATTTTTATCATATTAACAGTGGATTTAGTTTTGAAGCTCTCGTCGAGACAAATCTAGCAATATAAATAGATGGCTAATAGAAATAACAGTTTAGAAGATAAATCATATAAAAAATTTAAATTTGGTAATGATGTCATCCATAATATTATATGGTGTTGCATGTATGCATGTGCTTTTCCTATAGGGAAAAAATTATTCGCATGCGAAGCTTCTGGGTAAGGGCGTGTTATGCTAGCTTTTCCATTGAATGTAACATTTCTCCTGATTTTTATATAAAAAGTAGACCGCCAGTCAGTTCTCCTGATATCCTAGAGTCAAGATTAGCCCATAGATAACGCGTACCAGCCGCTCCGTACCAGCCGCTCCGAGGCGATCGTGAGGCGATGGCCGGAGCCATACCACGGCGGAGGTTCACCATCGCGCCGGGGGCGCTCTCACCATTGAGTAACTCTCCCGCGTCGGTGGCGGATGGCTCGCGTTTCGCGGTCTTTCTCGAGGAGGAGGCTTCCGAAGATGAGGATTGCCTTTCGGAGGTTCCGTTCGAGGCAGCCATGGAGGTACTGGTTGAGGAGGTAGAGGAGGATGATGCGCCGGCGTCCTGGACCACCGTGTCTAAGCGGGGACGGAGATCCGACGAGGAGTTGCAGCAGGAGTTCTGGGACGATATTGGCTTCCCGACGCCTGCATCCCGTGTATGGGAGAGATGGACTGGCTCACCGTCTTTGGCCGATCTGGCTACGCCACCTCCTACGGAGCTGGGAATGCCGAAGTGCTCGACGGCGAGGCAAACAACGAGGACGACTCAAGCCGGGAGTGGCCGGACTTCGCCGTCGACCATGGGTGCCGCCGTCTCTAAGCCTGTTCGGCTGGGTTGGCATGGCCCTATCCCGCGGCCAAGGATAACGCCGCCGGCGGTGCTCGGCATGTTTCTGCCCGCACAGCTGACGGGCGGCGCCGGGGCGGACGGCGGGATCTCGGCGTCGGTCTCCGGCCCGGTGGAAACGGATCAAACGGGCGCGGAAATTTCGGAGTTTCGAAAACCGCCATGTGGGACCCTGCTGCATGCGGATCTCAGCCGTTCTTCACCTTGGGATTACCTGGGACGTCGATTCGCTGGACTGTGGAAACCCTTCGAGGGCATCGGGGCTAGGGTTCGAACTGAATCGTCTTTCTCCGCTCCGTCGCCTAGCACTGGTTGCCGATCCTGCACGCCGCCATCAGCTTCCTCTGCTCCGGCCGACGCTGTGGAACCCATACACCCATCACCTGCAAACACTACACTGTCGCGCTCGTTCGCAGAGGTTGCGGCGACCCCGGCGAAGATGGCCGATGCGAGCAGCTCGGGCGGCGGACCGCGTGGAGCTCAACAGGCATCCGCTCAGCTACCGGTGACGAGACCGCCGATGATCTTTGGCCGCTTCGCAGGGCCGGGAACGGTTCATGCTCCTGCGACTACGGCACCAGTGGGGCGTGCCACGGGCGGGCCGCCGCCTGCGCGTGCTGTTGCGGCTACGGTGGTGGCGCCCCCCGTTCTGATCAACCCGACGTCGGTGACGACGGTGCCGTTCGTCTTGGGTCAAGCTGCTGCTAAGAAGAAAGGCAAGAAAAAGAAGAAACCGACGGTGGTTGCTGAGGCCGGTCAAGGTGTTGACGGGGCCGTTGTCGCTGTTGCTCCGGCTACGGCTGCACCCGTGGAGGCTAATGCATCAACTGGTACAGTTGCCCAAGGAGCCGCTGTGGCAAAGCGGAAAAGATGTTCGAACTGTAAGGTCGATTCCCATGAGACTAAGGAGTGCTCGATTGATTGGTACTGTTATTTCTGCGACAAGGTGGTGCACCCGACTCTTACATGCCCTATTCTTAGAGTGCCGAGACCTTATGCCGGGATGGCAGGGATTGGGAGCACAGATACTATGTTCAGTCACCTCCCCGACGGTGTCTTCAGACCTCATCTGGCTGCGAGTACTACCCCAGTGGACCTAGTGACTGTGACCGGTGAGCCTGTGTCGGGGGAGATGATCCAGACCCTGTTAGCTCGCTTCTGTCCGCTGCAGACCGTGTGGCGTTGGGAGGCTATTCCGCATGATGAGAATACTTATTTGGTCAATTTTCCTTCGATAGCGGACTTGGAGAGGATGAATGGCTCTGACCTTGGGGTGCCGAAACAAAAATCGTGGATATCAGTGGACACTTGGAAACAGGAGGATGTTCTGCCAATGGCGGAGTTGACACCCACTTGGGTGCATGTGAACGGAGTTCCAAATTCGGCTCGCCATTTTCTGGGTCTATGGGCAGTGGGTACTCTCATTGGCAAGACCTTGGATGTGGATCTGTTGGCTCTCCGACGACACAATGTGGTGAGGATTCTGGTGGCCATCCGCAACCCCAACCTGTTTGAGTCAAAGGAGGTTACCTCTAATGCTTTTCTGTTACTCAAGGGGTACTCCTTTCAGTTCATCAAGGAGGCGGCGGACTATGTCGTGGGACCAGATTTTGTACCCTTCATTTGGAGAGGGAATGAGAAAGATGATGATGCGAAAGGTTCCGGGGAGAAAAACAATGATGAGACACATGTCAATGAACCTCCGAAAACCGTGGATGTGGACACTCCTATGCCTCAAGCTAATGCTACGGGGCCGGGGGTTCATCGTTGGGGTTATTTGAGTCTGTTGATGTGTGCATGGGGTTTGCGGTGACTCCCTTTAATAAGAACCCGCAAACTCCGAGAGGAAAAGAAATTGTGGCGCAGCTTGGCTCTCCAAAGGGGGACGGAACGGTGGCTGTGCGTGGCGCTGGGCTGGATGTTACTCGGTCCCCGTTGGGCCGTTCGACGTCGCCTAGCGCGGCGCACAACGAGGCGACTACGGAGGACTTCATCGACGGTGCTGCGGTGGGTGCTGGGTCTCGAGCAGGAGACGGCTTGCCGTCGCCAAAGGCTGCACCTGTTTCCGCGGCCGGTGTTCATCTGCGTGAGCTTGCGAGGATCGGACCTGATGGGCGTGCGGCTGCGCCTGCGCCTGCGGTTGCGCCGGCGGCTGTGGCTGCGCCTGCGCCTGCGTCTGCTGCTGGGCTGCGGTCGGTGGTGCCCAAGATGCTACCCATGCTTCCTGCTGCCCATGTGACAGGAGAGTATTCGAGCCAGCTAGCTGGGCTTGCAGCTGCTACGCACGCACTGGAATCACAGCTGTGCGAGCCAGCGTTGCAGGACTCGGTAGCTGCTCCTGGGTCGCTGTCTACGCCAAGGAAATCAGCCAGCCAGAAGGTACAGCTGCGCGACGCTGCTGAAGTGCAGCTGCCGGTCGCGGCTCCAGAGCTCCCTCCAGGCTCGGCGCTGGTCTGTAGCGACCCGGCGATACTCGCGACGTTGTCGACACAGGGAGGAGGCTCTACATCACCTAAGCCTTCCCCGATGCTGACCCCGTTGAGGAGGAGCGAGAGGCACGTGGTGGGCGCGGACGGCTCCTCCGCCACGGACGAGGACTCCATGGCGAAAGCAATGCGTCGTAAGGCGGAGCACAACTTGGACAAAAATGGTATGAAAATCTCACCAAAGTCATTTCTTGCATATTCCAATTCTAGCATAGCTTCAAAATTGAATAGTGTAGGTTTTTCTTTGGGTAATAATAATGAAGATATTGCTTTGGCGACTAATGCACTAAGACATTTGGAATATGATCGGTTAACCGTCACTCCAAAAGTCTCGTGTAAGTCGCTAAACACTCACATGGATGAGGAGGAGCTAAATGACACAATTGATGTCCAGCTACTCGCTAATCTAGTGGGTGATGTATCGGAGGGTGGCTTGGATGAGGCGATGCTAAGTTCATTATATGATCTAAAAGCGTCTAACCGAAAGTCTAAAGCTGGATCCCATAAGAAAAATAATAAAACGCCACGGAAAAAGGCGAAGTTCTCCACACCTCCCATTGTTTCCCAATGAATGGCATATTCGAAAATAGCAGAGGTCTTCGTGACTTGGCTAAACATGCTCGTATTGCTGATTCTATTCGGGATCATCATTTGGATTTTGTGGGAATTTCCGAGACTGGTAAACGTGATTTCTCTGCGAGTCTACTCAACCGCTTGTCTGGTGGAGTGGAATTCACATGGAGATCACGTCCGCCACGTGGTAGGTCTGGGGGCATTTTACTAGGCGTCAGAGCAGAGACTATGGATGTGTTGGCTAGTTCGGATGGGGAATTCCATATTAAATTTCATATCCGCAACAAGGCTGACAATTTCACATGGACTCTTGTCGCTGTGTATGGTGTAGCCCAAGATGAACATAAACCTGCATTTCTCAGGGAGCTGGTCAACCTGGCAAAAGATAATCCATATCCTATCATTATAGGTGGAGATTTTAATTTGCTAAGGTTCCCTCATGAGAAGAGTAGAGGTAGATTTGACAACCGATGGCCTCTCTTATTTAACGCTGTCATTGACAGCCTTAGTCTAAGAGAGGTATCGATGATTGGGAGGCAATTCACTTGGGCTAATAGCCTCCCAGAGCCAACATACGAAAAGTTGGACCGTGTATTGATGGACTCGAACTGGGAAATTAAATACCCAATGGTCTCAGTACGGGTCCTCGAACGTATTGAAGCGTTGTCAGATCATGCTCCCATACTATTAACCACGGGGACACCTAATCCATCATGTAAACGCCAATTTAAATTTGAATTGGGATGGTTACATAGAGAAGGTTTTTCCTAAATGGTTAAAATGGTGTGGGAAAGACCCGTGCCTGGTTCAGGTCCAATACAAAGGTGGAATAATAAAATAAGCGTATTGCGTAAACACCTGAAAGGTTGGGCTAGACATATGGTAGGTCTTTTGAAGAATGAAAAGCTTCGTTTATCATCTATTATTGATGAGTTAGAGGCTTTTGCGGAAATCAGACCGTTATCAACACAAGAGATCGATCTAAAAAATCGGTCCAATGTCGAGATGGCGGGTCTTCTTCGTGAAGAGGAGCTCAAATGGTACCAACGATCAAAGGCCCAGTTTATTTTGGAAGGAGACTCGAATACGAGATACTTTCATAGTCTTGCCAATGGCAGACATCGAAATAAACTCATTAACTCTCTTGTCCAGGATGAGGGCACGATTGAAGGACATGAGCAATTAAAATCCTACATCACGAAGTATTATAAAAATTTGTTTGGTGAACCGGAGGCGGATAATTTCACGCTAGACGAATCACAAACAAATGATATTCCGCAAGTATCCGATGAGGAAAACAGCCATCTAACAACCCCTTATTCCGAGGAGGAGGTTAAGAAGGCGGTTTTCCAAATGGAACACAACAAAGCACCTGGGCCTGATGGTTTCCCTGCTGAGTTTTATCAAACGTTTTGGGATATAATCCATTTAGACTTGATCGAGATGTTTCATGCTCTGCATGCTGGACAACTCGAATTATTTCGTCTAAATTTCGGTGAGATAATTTTGTTGCCTAAAGTTAATGGAGCAGAAAGGATTCAGCAATATAGACCTATCTGCCTCCTAAACGTTAGCTTCAAAATTTTCACGAAAACCGCTACTATTAGACTTAATTCGGTGGCTGATCATGTTGTAAGTCCTACTCAAACTGCTTTTATGCAAGGTCGCAATATACTTGACGGTGTTGTGATTCTTCATGAAACAGTGCATGAGTTGCATCGGAAAAAGCTTAATGGAGTCATTCTAAAAATTGACTTCGAAAAGGCTTATGATAAAGTCAAATGGTCTTTCCTGCAACAAACACTCAGGATGTAAGGTTTTTCAGATGAGTGGCGGGCAATGATACATAATTTCGTTTCCGGAGGAAGTGTCGCCATCAAAGTGAATGACGATGTTGGTAGATACTTCCAAACGAAAAAGGGATTACGTCAAGGCGATCCATTATCACCTATATTATTTAATATAGCTGCTGATATGCTAGCCATAATCATTGAACGAGCAAAATTGGATGGCCAAATTGTTGGAGTAGTCCCGCATCTAGTCGATGGCGGACTATCCATCCTCCAATATGCTGACGATACGATTCTTTTTATGGAACATGATATGGAAAAAGCACGAAACCTGAAATTAACATTATCAGCGTTCGAGCAGCTTTCCGGTCTAAAAATTAATTTCCATAAAAGTGAATTGTTTTGTTTTGGCGATGCTCACGATGAGGCTGCCCAATATGCTGAGTTATTCGGCTGTGGGATTGGCCAGTTTCCAATAAACTATCTCGGCATTCCTATACACTTTAAGAGGCTGACGATAGCTCAATGGAAACATGTGGAGGAAAGACTACAAAAGAAGCTGAGTAGTTGGAAAGGAAAATTGTTATCCCTGGGTGATAGGTTGGTGCTCATCAATTCAGTACTTACTAATATGGTACTGTATATGATCTCATTCTTCCAGTTACCAAAGGGAGTCTTGTATCGATTGGACTACTTTCGATCTAGATTCTTTTGGCAAGGGGATAGTGAAAAAAAGAAATATCGACTGGCGAAATGGGATGTAGTATGCCGCCCTAAGGACCATGGTGGTCTAGGGATTCATGATCTTGAGATCAAGAATAAAGCCCTACTTGGTAAGTGGTTGTACAAGCTTCTAACCGAAGATGGGGTGTGGCAAACTCTACTTAGGAGGAAATACATAGGCTCTAGTGCGTTATCACAGGTTTCATGGAAACCAGGTGATTCACATTTTTGGGCTGGCCTAATGGCGACGAAGAAATTCTTCTTCCCATTTGGTTCTTTCTCCATTAAGGATGGGTCTGAGATAAGGTTCTGGGAGGATAAATGGTTAGGTAATACCACTCTCTGCGAACAATATCCGGCGCTATATGATATAGTCCAAGGACGTCATAAGAGTGATACGCTCGCTCAAGTGTTGGTAGACAATATTCCAACAGTGACGTTCAGAAGAGATCTTGTTGGTTCCAGATTGGCCGCTTGGCACGAGTTGCTTCAGCGGCTAGTTACTGTCAATTTGACACAAGGGACTGATGAATTTCGGTGGAATTTACACAACAGTGGAAAATTCACGGTGGACTCAATGTTTACAGCTCTCATCCAGCCAGATGTACCACTTGATAATAATAAGAAAATCTGGAAGATGAAGATTCCACTGTGAAACAAAGTTTTCGCGTGGTATCTTTGTCAAGGGGTTATTCTTATTAAAGACAACCTTGCAAAACGCAACTGGCATGGAAGCAAACAGTGTGTATTCTGTCATAAGGACGAGACGATCAAACACTTATTCTTCGAGTGCAAGTTTGTTAGTTCTATATGGTCCATTATCCAGATAGGTTCTACTATTTACCCACCCAAAAGCATTGCAAATATTTTTGGCAACTGGCTGAATGGGGTGGATAATATGTTCAAACAACTTATTAGGATAGGAGCGCTCGCCGTAATATGGTCGCTGTGGCTCTGTAGAAATGATAAGGTTTTTAATGATAAGAATTGTTCTCTTATGCAGGTTATCTACAGAACTACTACTACTCTCCGTTTGTGATCTCAGTTGCAACGTGTGGGGCATCGAGACCTGTTTATGGAGGTGTGTACCAGACTGGAGGATACGGCGAGAGACTTTTTATCTCGACATGGATGGCAGCATAATTTGCGGATCGGCCCTCCACATCCTTAGGCGATATTACATTTTATCTTTATGATATGTATTTCGCCCCATTTATTTGTTTCGTAATTCAGACCTTTTTTCGGCTGTGTGCATCCTGGTTATGCAGAGTCTGGGTGTAATAGTTAAACTTTTAAATAATAAAACTCTCTTTATCTAAAAAAGTTACGATTAATCTAGGCATTTGACTTAGTGGCGCCCATGCCGTTGTCCTCTACTTAGGTTGCACGTGCCTCCCTACACACTTGCACCATGCGTGGCCACCTCTCCAGGGTTCGGCACTTCAGCCAGTCTCAACTCTAAACCGCTGCGCTGATGCGCACTCGTCAAGACGTAAAACTAGACAAATCAAACACCTTTGTCCTTCGCAAAGCTCTGCGCCGCGTTCCGTGGCAATCACCCTAACTTCCCGGCCGGTGTATCGACTGCTTTGGGGCGAAATAGTGGGCATGCGTGAAGTACTCTTGTTAAAGTACGTTACTAATCTTATCCAGCTCTAGTGCTGCACTTTGCGTGTTTATATCTCTTGCAGGAAATTCAAGAAATGAAGACTGGGTTAATTTCCTTCGGTGGGGCTGCAGTGCACACTGACGTACGTTCCAGCGACTGCAGGGAATACTCACGGAGGTGTCGGTTGCGATTGAGCTCCTAGGCTTGTCGATACACCATTAGATTAGTAGGGCCCAACCCAGCTAGTTGTCTAAGGGCACGAGCAATGGAAGCATTGGCTTTCCACTGCCTCAGTACAGCCACATAGGTATGGAATTATGAAGCTATGGTTAGTTGTTTTTCACCCAAAACTAAAAGCTAATGCCCCGCATGCAGTGAGCTCAGCAACCATCCTCTCTTGCCTCCTTTTCCCTCTCTCTTTTCTTCCTTTATCTGATGAAGAGGCGGACTCCTCTGCAAGCCACAACTACACTTTTGAGGCTATTGCTTTTTTAGCTTTGGGACATCCGAACCTACGTGGACCTGCGGGGCAGTGGGTTGGAGCATACCACTGGCCATGCCCTAAGAGCATCTACAGTAGAGGCGTTAAAATACAATGTACAAAAATAACCGTCAATTTAGCGTGGGGCTGTTGCACGCCCTCCAGCAAGGCGCTGTAAATTATGGTGGGCGGCTTATTATTTTTGGCGTGGGGCATATTACGCTATCCAGAGCAGCATATTTGCTGCATTCGGTGCAGCGCGCTATCGATCCGAGCGTGAGCGTGAATTCAACCGCTCGTAAATTTCACCTCTCCCCCATTTTGCCTCCCACATCTCGCACCGTCGCCATGTCGATTGGCCCAGCCGCCTCGCCGTGCTGCAGATCCGCCTCCGCCGCGCCCTCCTCGAGTCATTCTGAGCGTGCCGCCCCACTAGCTCGCCGCCTCCTCCCCGTCGGCTATTTCCCGCCTCCACGCCCGGCGATTTGCGAGCACCGAGCTGCCGCGCCGCTGCGCACCACGACGGATGCCATTTAGATGCATATGGCCATATATTTATGCCCTTTGACCTTTTGTTGGAGAACATGTTGTTTCCTTTGTTGTATTTGTGCATGTACTATTTGATATTGTTGTAATAATAACTAGATAATTTATTGTTGATTTATTTGGATTTCTTTGATCCATTGAGTTGCATACAAATGTGTTTTTGTTGCTTGCGCCGTTGCCGCGTGTTGTATTTTAGCGCGCCTGGTGGGGGTGGTTTTGCAGCGCCGCGCACTGAGCTGCAAAATAGCGTATCCGGTGAACATGTCGCGCACTATCCTGATGCAACACGCTACAAAGCAATTTTAGCGTGGGAAATGCTCTAATATACATATAGTTTACAGAAGAAAAAAATAAATGTAGCCCAAGCCAACCACGCTGCTAGCATTCACGGTCCAAAAGACTGAATGGTTACGCTGCTGCAGTACCAAGTCGATCTCCTCTGGAGTCCAATCGCCTGCTCGTCTCCAGTCTTCTGGCATCTATGCCGTGACATACCCTGCAGCCTGATCAAGATAAATGGTGATGGTACAATTCGCAAAGAACAAGATATAGCAGCAGGAGGAGCGGTGCCGAGAAGCGACGAAGGGTTTAAACGTGCATGGTGTCGGCTATACCATGACATCGAGCAGGGGCGGATCCATGATTTGAGTATAGGAGAAGACCTTAACCACAAAGCAGACACATCAAATAAAAATGCCGTGTTTCGACTCTCGCTTGTTTCAGGATTTTAACAAATGACTTAATATTTTGCTAGGAAGTTTCATGTCACCTGCAACGAGATTGTAATCGTTATGCACGGTAGGTTGGTTTGTATTATCTACTCGGTTGGATCTGTATATTTTAGTCGTATAGTTGGAGGTTGAACCTGAGTTGAAATAATTAGTAACTAGCGATGTCTTCCTCTTCATGACTTAATTAAGTAGTTGTACCAAAAAGATAATTAAAGTACTACCTTCAATCCAATTAAAGTGTCGTAGGAAAACCCAGCTCAACTCATAGATAGGCATAGCGCTCGACAGTTTTTTCGGATCGGAGGGAGTAGTAATTAGCAACTGAAATATATAGACACAACTATACCTTCGAGCAATCAGGCGAAGCGCGACAGAATTGCAGATCGCAATAGTCGTCGAGGGGATCATGCAGCAGGTCGTAATTGCCGTCGGCACGGGACAGCATGCAGATTGTTGTGATTTTCTCGCTATTTGCTAGTCACCGATACCCAAGGACCCATGTCCCGGCGGCAATACAGTCGTTGAACCCTATGGCCTGGGCGGTCGCGGAGGGGCCGAGGGAAAGAATATGTGGGTAGACGAGATCGATCGTAGGAAGCTGAAATTGTATGTGGTCAATCGATTTTTTTTTAGAATAATGTGCTCAACCGATGGATTCTTTGTTTTGCGGAAATCACTAAAAAAAAAGGCTTCCCTTTACAAAGGGAACACACGTACTGTGTCGTACTGACAAAGGATGTCTTTTCCTTTAAGTGGTCCACGTGATGTTTGCATCTGTGCCAAGTGTCATAACCAAAATAAAACTTGGATGGGGACGTGAGAGAAATGACTACTTGAGGTTTGGTGGGATGGCAGTTTTTGCATTTATTTTTCAAAACTGAAGTTTTAAAATGAAATATGTTGAGAACCGTTTATCCAAATTACGAACTGTTTTCACTTTCTAGTTCCTCGCGTCGAGATTTTCAAAACATGATCCTATGTTTATATGTTTTGACAAACTTTTTTTGTACTACCAGTTATGTATAGTTTGTACTTTCTGTTATGTGTAATTGTACAACTTGTGTCTGTATACGTTTATATTTTTCGTTATGTGTAGTTGTACAACCCGTGTATGTGTAAATTTGTACGTCGCGTTGTGTTTAGTTGTACTTACTATGTTGTGTAGTCTGTACTTTCAGTTATGTGTACTTTGTACTTTTCTGTGTAGTTGTACATCATGTGTCTGTGTATTTTTATATTTCGTGTTGTGTTTAGTTGTACTTCTTGTGTTGTGTAGTCCGTACTTCCAGTTCTGTGTAATTTGTACAACGGTATTATGTACTCCCAGTTTTTTTATAACATATACTCGTAATTCCTAATAATGTGTACATCATTTTCTATATAGTTTATACTCACTGGATTATACAATCTGTACATTTATACGGCAGCACATGCGGTGTACAACGGCCGCGGCGGCCTCTTCGAATTCAGGGGGGCTTCGTTTCACTATGTACGCGCGAGGCCCTTCGGTTGGCCCACCACGTGGCAAAGCCACCGTGTCTCGCGCGTGCGGATTACCTTTACGAAGGGCTCCGTAGCGATAGTTTTGCGTAGGCTTCAATTGGTACTCCTACATTCTGTTGGGGCCTTGGGCCTTTGTTTCTTTGGTTTTGGCCCGTTCAGTTAACAGGCTAGTCTAGTCACTGGGCAGGATAAGGATTTTATTTGATATTGGCCGAAGGATTATGACTAATACTATCACTAAAAAAAGATTATGACTAAAACTACCTGTAGTCCCTGCTCCGTACAATTGAGGGGGGTGCGAACCATGGGGGTGGCTAGGCCCCCGCTCATCCCCCTGGATCCGCCGCCGATATCGAGGACCCCTATCTATTGAAGCACTGACATTCAAAGATGCAGTTATCTTAGCTGTTCAATAAGCCTACTGGCGTATCATCTGTGAGTCGGACTGCGAGGTTCTTGTCAGGCTCTGGAAAGGAAAGGAAGGAACAATCAACGTTCTTTGATTGCTCGGTGTTTAGTGAAGTTGATGACATTTTAGTTTCTTTTGAGTCTTTTAATTTTTGTTTTGTCAGTCGAACTGCCAATACTGTTATCCACGAATGTGCATGTTATGCGTGTGAGAATAATGTGGGAGCAGTCTGGCTAGATGTTTGCCGGTAACAGCTTACTAGCTGATTATACTTATGTTGGTTTGAATTAATAAAGCTAATGGGTTCCCTAATTTGTACGTGTTATCAGATTGGAGCGATCGATAAAAAACCACAAAGGGATCAAAGCAAGCCGGTTCCAACAGTCATGGCAGCGGGAGTAGCAGGTCATTAGGTCGTTCTCGCCATCGGATTGATCAGAAATCTCTCTCCAGCCCCTAAGGCATCTTCAGCAGTACCCCTCAGGCGCCTCTCCAGGCTATTTTGTGGGCTCCGGACGGCGAAAAATCACATTTTTCGCCCAGTCGCGACCCCAGGAGTCCAAAAATCGTCGGATTGGGCGATTTTCTAATCCGGCGAACTCAGACCGAACGCAGCGCGTTGGGGTCGCCTGGGCGCGCCTGACGAAACCATTTTGCACGTGAAAAAATGCGGAGCCCGCATGTCAGCGTCTGGACATGGAAAAGCGTGAAAGCGGCGGACGTCGTCCACATCCTCCCTCCTCGGCTTCCGCTCTAGTCAAGCTGCCGCCGCTGCCGAAGGGACGCCGATATAGGCGCAATAAATGAGTCACGGTGATGCAGGCCGGTCAAGGTGCCGCCGATGCCGCCTCGGTTTTACGCGCCAGAGTTAATTTCGGCACGACTGTGCCACCGCCCCCGGCTAACTCCGGCGCGACTGTGCCACCGCCCCCAGCCGCTACTTTAGGCGTGCCTCGCCACGCCTGATCGCCACACCTCGCAGCGCACACACACACTCTCTCTCTCGCCATCATCCAACCCAAGCAAAAATGGCCGAACGTTTCCCTGGCGACGGCGCCGTTGCCAACGGCTTCAGGTGCCGCTTCCTGGATGACTGGGAAGCGTGGATCCTCTTCCAGGCCGACTACCCGGCGGCGCCGGACATGTGGGTGCCCGGCAAATGGTGCCTCAGCGATGGCGGCCTACCGGTGTTGCTGGTGCTGAAGGAGGTGGAGATGCCCTTCGCGATCGCCGAAATCCTCGAAGGATTTCCCGAGGAGCAGCACAACGCGCCGGAATGGGCGCGAACCGAGCGAGGTGGGACCTCTACTTCTAGGAGCGCCGCCGTCAACAGATCGCCGCACCAGGACCGGCCGGACCGCCTCTCGGCCGGAACAACGCGGGAGGGAGGCGCATCTGGTGGGGCGCTCCGGGCCGCACGCTGGCCCAGGTGCTCGCCAACATCCACGAGGTGAACAACCCACCCTTGACGATGCTGCCGAGGACGGCGACGATGCGCGACGCGCAGGCCAAGCGTGGCTGCCAAGGCGCGCCGGTGCTTCCTCCTCCTCCTCCGGCACAACTCCGCCGACGTCAGCCACCTCAAGGTACGCCCGCCTGAACCCCTACGACGCTCCTCCCTCTACGCGCCGCGCCTCCCCCTACGCCCGGGCCTCTCCATACGTTGGCGCCCGCACGAAGACGGAGCCGCCCTCACCGCCTCGGGCTATGCTGGCCGCCCGCGTGAAGACGGAGCCGCAGTCGCCACCTTCTCGCCGCTCCAACCCTCTCTGGCGCGCGGAGGGGCTTTTCATCCGTGATCAGCCCGCTGCACAGAGGCCGCCGGCGAGCGGCCTGCGCGTGCCGAAGACCTATCCTGGTCTCCGCGCGCCGAAGAAGGAGAAGGCGCCAGAATGGGCGCCTGACCGCGCGTACATGCGCGTGGTGGCCGAGATGGCCGAGCCGGAGGAGGAGTTCCCCGGCCAGCGCATTGCCGAAGTGGTGTCGCTCAATGACGTCCTCCCGGCGTCCGACGACTTCGCCCTCGACTGGAGCCGGCGAGACTTTGAGCAGGAGGAGCTCGAGCGCCAGCGTTGCCCGATGGAGGAGGCGACTAGGAACCGCCTCCGGGCGAGCTTCCAGGAGCGCCACGACGTCATCATACTTGACGACAACGACGACGACCAGGCCGGCCCCTCCACCTACGCCGCCCCCTCTGACTACGCCGGCACCTCCGGCTACGCCGGCCCCTCCGACGACGACAGCGACGACTACACCGTTTTCTACAGCCAGCTCGACATGTAGATCCCGCCGGCGTTTTCATCTATGTTTTTAATTATCTATATTTTAGTTTAAGTTTGTATTCCGAACCTTTGTATCAAATTTGCCAACTATGAACGAAAATCGCCGAAGTTTGTATTCCGAACCTTTGTATCGCATTTGAGCTGAAGCCTGGCGCAACTCGTCTGAGAATCGGCGCCCCCCAGGTCGCTGAATTCGTCCGGCGACGCCGAACACAACTAAAAAGTTACCGGATTTAAGACCTGGGGGGCCGAATGACTGGAGATGCCCTAACGGCTCGGCCACGCCGCCGCCGCCCCACCCTGATAGAATTGAAGACATACGCTGCCGACTTGTAGCGTGAGTCCTAGACGCCCAACTAGGTTTCCGCTGGTAGCGTGGTACCTGAAATTTGGTTAGCTGTTAGTACATATCGACGCATTGCACTAGTAGTGTACTTTTGTTTTCAAACAGTTCGTAACTAAATCTACACTATTATTAAAATAACAAATTTGACGGGATACATTAAATCTCACGCGTATAATTGATTACCGAGATCGTCCTGATATCGCGTACCAAACAACTTTGACCAGTCAAACTGTTATGTTTAAAAATTACAAAGGTGCCATTGCAGCCAGTTCTTCGCTCAGTGCATCACTCCAAATCCGCTGTGTCCCAACGTCAGCCGTCGGCCGGACGCCCTGCTTCAGGTTAGCGCCTGATGAGCATGTACAGTAGAGTCTAGTCAGCAGGTATAGCAGTTGCCATGTGACCGAAATCCCAAGTGGAAGAGAGAGAAAAGAGAGACCCAAGCGAGCGCTTGGTGAAGCGCCGGGCTGCGACGAAAGATTCAATGAATTATGGCCTGAATGCAGCCATGCATGAGCCTTGCGTGATGAGTAGTACTCCCTCCAATCCAATAAAAGATGTCTTAACTTTATTACAAATTAAATATATTTAGACATGACTCGGTGTATAGATACAAATTGGATATATTTAGACATGACTCGGTGTATAGATAGATGCAAATTTGATATAAAGTGTGACATCTTTTGTTGGACAGAGGGAGTAAATAAATTCAATCTAGGAGCCGGCCTATAGCTTGCTTGTTGTACGAATTGGCTCTAAGGGCACCTCCAACGGCCCTCCGCATATGAACAGCCAAAGTGGATCGATTCTATCCGCTTTGGCTGTCCGCGGACAGATTTTGGGCCTCTGTCCTCTTTGGGGAGGGAGTGCCTCCAACTGCCCAACGCAAAAAAAAAAGAGGACAAAATATAAACTTAATTAACATATATTTAGTTCGGTAGGGCCCAGTGGCCCGTGAGACATACAAAATATAAACAGAAAAAAAAACTAGGGCGGGGAAGGGCGGCGTCGGCGGCGTCGGAGTTGAAAATGGGCGCCGGCTCCGGCCTGTTGGCGTCGTGGCGGCGGCGGCTCCGGCCTACTCATCCTCGTCGGAGGGGTCGAGGATGATGTAGGGCGGCGGCGAGTACAGCCACGCCGGTGGCGCCGCTGGTGGAGGTGGAGGCGTGGCTGGCGCCTCGGGGTCCTGAGGCCATGCCGGAGGGGGCACGTACGCCTGGCCCTCGCCGGGCTCTGGCCACGGCGACCACGGCACCTGCCAGCGCGCGCGCTCCTCGTATAGATGCGACTGCTCGGCCGCAGCAAACACCTCGTCCAGGCGCGCCTGCTCGGCCGCAGCCTCGGCGGACGCACGGAGCGTGGCCGCCAGATCGGGCCAGCGCCCGAGCTTGTCCAGCTCCGACAGCTCCATGGCCTGCTTGAGGTCCTCGTCCTCGTCCTCCGGCTCGGCCTTCACGGGAGGAGGAGGAGCGTCGACGCCGTCGTCGAACTCCCAGTCGAGGTCCGGGTCCGAATCCGAGGCCGACGAGCGCCGGGTACTCCTAGTCCTCCGGCTCGGCGTAGTCCTCCTCAGGCAGCGTCGCCACGAATGCTGCCCGGCGCCGTTGGTTGTGCTCCAGCTCGAACCACCCGTCCCATAGGGACGAGTCCATGGAGGAGGTCGGGAGAAAGCAGGACCCGATGGCGGCGAATCTCCTCCGTGCGCTCACGGTCGGAGCGCGGCACCGGGGGCACGGGCACGCGGAGCCGGTTGAGATGCCACCCCTCGGGGAGGTAGACATCGCCCCACGACAGCGGCTGCCGCCGCTCCCAATACATCACGGCCACCTCCGGCTGGACGCGGGCGCGGCGCGCCCGGCGGCGCGCGTTGCGAGCGGCGTGGGCGGCCTCTGCATCGGCGGTGACGGCCGGAGCGCGGTGTGGAGCCACGGGGACAGGGACGGAGCGTCGTGGCGGCGGGGCACGCGAGCTCGACGCCTCGTGGTTGTTCCGGCCGCCCTTCGCCCAGAAAGGCTTCATCGGCGTGGACCACGGCGAGCTCGGAGCGGCTGTGGTGGTGGCTGTGGTTTGCGCCGGAGTGGGAGATGGAGTGGAGTGGATAGCGACCCCGGCCACCCACCCCATTTAATAAGACCAGGCCAAGCGGCCAGTCTCGCTGACGCGTGGGCCAGGGCGGACAAGGGGAGGACACGCAGTGGCGGAGCTAGGGGGACCAGCAGGGGCCTTGGCCCCCCCTATGCTATGCAACATCAAGCTAATTTTTATGCATAGGCTAGGTTTAAGATTTTTTTTAGTGCAAATCACCATGGTTGGCCCCCCTAATGCATGATTTTTGTGGTTTGGCCCCGGTTGATCTCTATTCCTGCCTCCGCCCTTGAGGACACGCGCTGTGTCCTCGCCTCCCCAAACTTGGACCAAACTTGGGCCAGGTTTGGTCCAGTTTGGCTATCCGCGCGGACAAGTGTCCATTTGCGCCGGCCCGTTGGAGAGCCTGTTTTGTCCGTTCGGACAAAAACGGACAGGCCTCGGAGGGATGCGGAGAACCGTTGGAGCTTCCCTAAGATCAACGTTTGGTGACCTGGATTTGCTTTAGAGCCCGCGGCCGGCGTTGCTATCGTCCTTGCTCTGATTGCCTGCCCCTTAGAACTCAGATCGATTATTTCCCGTGCCGTCCACGCGCCTTGTCGCTACACCGTCCAGTGTGCTGTCTCCACCGTCCCCTTACTACCGATACCCATGCACCCAGCAGCAGCATCGCCTCTCCATCCGTCATGGTCAGCTAGCCGCCGGTCAGCTCGATTCATGGCAAATGCCGATGCTGATCAATTCACAAAAGAAAAATGCCTCCACCACAAAGCTACAGGCGCCCATATTGTCCCGCTGCTGCCCGTCCATTGCCTCAAATCCTCGCATCATTATCTCCCCACGCCCAGGCTTCACGACAGTGGCGGCATACACAGACGGATGCAGCTCCCCTGACGTACGTCAGTGTGTGCAAGCAACGTCAGAGGATCCTTGTCCCACACGGACGCCTAGAAGTTCAACGCCTCCACGGCTGGGAACGGGGATCCCCTGACGTTGGCAATCCTGCCTTTGTGTCACTGACACAAAGGGTCCACCAGGTGTGGGGTCCACCTGTCAGTGGCCCAACATCAGGGTAAGGAAGTGATAGGAAAGTTAGAGGATCTGTGTCTCCCCACGCTGGTGCTTGTAAGAATATTGTCATGTTCGGAGACCGTGGAGGAGATCGCCAAGCACGCGCACGTTCGTGACCGCTGCCAACTGATTATCATCGGAACTATTGTACATGTTTTTCTGAATATCAGTACTTAATGTGTGGTTCATCCTGTTAGACAATACCGTTGTAATACCGTTTTCCTTTCCTTTCTTGTCCTTCCATGTAATGCCGCACTAGCCGTTATGGTGTAGTTACACCACCGGTTATTGCTTTCCTTGTAATGCCACTGATGGGGCTTTTCCATCCTATTTAACACGTACCCGATCCCCTCAACATGGGCAATCGTTTCCACCAACATGGTATCAGACCAAACTCTTCCTTGACGTCTCTGTCGATCGAAAAACAAAAGCCCAAGAACAAATCAGCGATCCCCTCCCGGTTTCGCTCCTCCCTCCCTCCCCACGATGGCTGTCTCTTTGACAGCTGCTCTAGGAGCTCCACCCACCGAAAAATTAACCATGGCCAACTATCTGTACTGGAAGGCGCAGGTGGTACCGGCTGTGCGTGGCGCCTTGGCCATGGGGCTGCTTGACGGCTCCGACCGGGCGCGCGAGGAAACAATGGTGGGAGAGGATGCGGAGAAGAGAAGGATTACGGTCCCCAACCCGGCCTGTGCGGTCTGGATTGCCAGGGACCAACAACTCGTTAGCTACCTCATCAAGGCCATCTCCCCCGACATCTCCAGCGAACTCCTCGACATGGAGCACGCCACCGAGATCTGGGCTGCCCTCACCGCCAAATTTATGGCCCAGGTCAAGGTACGGCTCGGCACCCTCACGGCGGCCCTCATCAGCACGAAGAAACGCGAGCTCTCCGCCACGTCCTACATCAACAAGAAAAAAGGATTTGCATCCGAACTGGCTTCGGCTGGTCGGACTGTCCTCGACGCCCAGCTCAAGGAGTATCTTCTTGCCGGTCTCTCCGGTGAGTACAACGGTCTCGTTGCTGCCCTTAACGCCAACCCTGCTAGCACTTTCGCAGATGCGTGCAACCAGCTCCTCGTCTATGAGCATCGCCAAACGATGTTAAGCGACTCCGAAGAAACCGCCGTCCCCTTCTCCTCCTCCGCCAATGCTGCCGATCGCCGGGATGGTGGAGGTGGTGGTCACCGCCCTGGTCATGGTGGGGGTGGCTCCTATCGTTCACATCCTGGAGGCCGAGGCTGTTATGGTGGCGGAGGGGGTGGATCTGGCGGTGGAGGAGGGGGTGGCGGTGGCTACATCCACCATCAAGGCCGCCCTCCTCGCCATGATGCTGCACGTCGTCCTCAAGCCAGAGGCACCCGCGGGCGTGGGCGCTCAAATCGCGTCCCCTCTCCTCTCCAAGATGTCACTTGCCAAATATGTAAAAAGTATGGGCTTCCCGCCACCGAGTGCTGGTGGCGCTATGGCGATGATGACCACGATGATCCACCTCCTGAAGACAAACATGCTTATATTGCTTCTTATGGTGTGGACACAAATTGGTATGTTGATTCTGGTGCTACAAATCATCTCACCAACGAGTTGAGCAAGCTCTCCACATATGAACAATACAAGGGACATGACCAAATCCACACTGCTAGTGGTCAAGGTATGACAATTAAACATATTGGTCATTCAATTATTCATACCCCTCATAATCCTATTCATCTTCGTAATATCTTACATGTTCCTAGTGCTTCCAAAAGTTTATTATCCGCTCACAAAATTAGCCTAGATAACGATGCTTTTATTGAAATTCATCCTTTTTTCTTTTTGATTAAGGATCGGGCCACGAAGGAAATCATGTTTAGAGGCCCTTGCCATGGTGGTCTTTATCCTCTTGTGCCCACATCCACGGACTCCAACAAGCATGCCTTCATCACCCTCACGCCTTCATCATCCACATGGCATCGTCGTCTAGGACACCCATCCTCGTTTATCGTTCAACAAGTTCTTCGGAAAAATAATTTATCTCACTCGCATGAAATAAATCCATATGTTTGTGATCCTTGTCAACAAGCAAAAAGCAAACAATTGCCTTACCCTATTTCCACTAGTGTTTCCACTGTACCTTTAGAACAAATTTTCTCCGATGTGTGGGGACCTGCTCCTCCTTCAGTTGGAAAACACTCTTATTATGTAAGCTTTATTGATGATTTTAGTAAATTTACTTGGATCACTTTGCTTAAAAAACGCTCCGATGTCTATCAAGCCTTTTTAAATTTCCAGCAACTTGTTGAACGCAAATTTGATCGCAAAATAATAACCATGCAAACGGATTGGGGTGGTGAATATGAAAAACTTCCTTCTTTTTTTCAAAAGGCCGGTATCACTCACCACGTATCATGCCCACACGCCCATCAACAAAACGGTTCAGCTGAGAGAAAACATCGCCACATAGTTGATGTTGGTCTCTCCCTCCTTGCTAATGCATCCATGCCTCTCAAGTTTTGGGATGAAGCCTTTCTCACTGCCACTTATCTCATCAACATGCTTCCTTGCAAACCCTTAAAACTTGCCACCCCTATGGAGAAACTTCTCCACATCAAACCTAACTACTCTTCTCTCCGTATTTTTGGATGTGCTTGTTGGCCTAATCTTCGTCCCTACAACACACGAAAATTATCTTTTCGTTCCAAGCAATGTGTCTTTCTTGGTTATAGTCCTCTACACAAAGGAGTAAAATGCCTAGATGTTAGTACCGGTCGTGTTTACATATCTCGTGATGTCGTCTTTGATGAAAATGTTTTCCCCTTCGCTTCGTTAAATCCTAATGCTGGCTCTCGTCTTCGTCAAGACATTCTTCTTATACCTCCATCACCATCACATCCCACAACTCCTACTTCCGAGGGTATGAATAATTATGACCACATGCATCTTGTACCTGCTACTAACACTACTCAGGTACCCGAAGACACTGTAGCCCCGAGTCACTCATCTACTGCCGAAGAAATCAGCCAAAACGCTGAAGAAACCATGTCAAACGGCCACAATTTGTCTCCTGCAGAAAATGACAACAACGACGCAAGTTTCGGAGCTGATTCTCCCGCCCTGACGCCGCAATCTGCGTCGGATCCAGCGCCCTCCTCGGATCCGTCTGCAACATCCTCTCCGGGATCCGCGCCCTCCAACGGCCACTCCTGTGCGCAGCTCACGCCTCCTCCCGGGTCCCACCGTCCTGCACCGAGCCAGCCACAACCTCCGCGTCAATCACGCGCCTCCGACACACCGTCTGCCTCGCGTCCAGCGCCGCGCCAATTGTTTCCTGTCGGAGACACCGCGCCACGCCACTCCGGCTCCGCCACGTCGCCGACAACCCCTGACGCGGAGACAGCCGGGTCCAGCGCCTCCGGATCCTCTACATCGCCCCGCCAGACCGCATCGGCCACACCATCCGCCACAGGATCTGCTACGCCGGATCCTGTCAGCTCCGAATCTGACAGTGATGGATCCTCTGTGTCTTCCCCCGCTGCATCACCACCTGTGCCTCATGCTCCACCACAAGCTCCACAAAATCGCACACGGCTCCAAAAAGGTATACGCAACCCCAGAATTTACAAAGATGGTACCGTTCGCTATGGCATGTTAACATCTACAGGTGAACCAAGCAAATTATCTGAAGCATTAGATGATACCAACTGGAAAGAAGCAATGCAAGAGGAATATGACGCGTTAATTCAAAACAAGACATGGCATCTTGTCCCTCCGAGCTCCAACAAAAATATAATTGACTGTAAGTGGGTATATCGTATCAAAAAGAACTCCGATGGTACTATTGACAGGTACAAGGCACGTCTTGTTGCTAAAGGCTTCAAGCAACGATACGGTATTGATTATGAAGACACATTTAGTCCTGTCGTCAAGGCAGCTACTATCAGGCTTGTGTTAGCTCTCTCTGTCTCTCAAGGATGGAGTCTTCGACAACTTGATGTAAAGAACGCGTTCTTACATGGCGTTCTGGAAGAGGAGGTTTACATGAAACAGCCACCTGGCTTCATTGACCCCCATGCTCCGCATCATCTCTGCAAACTTGATAAAGCTCTCTATGGTCTCAAACAAGCTCCTCGTGCCTGGTACTCAAAATTAAGCACCAAACTTCTTGCTCTTGGTTTTGCTCCATCCAAGGCTGATACATCACTCTTCATCTACCACAAGTCAGGTATCACTATGTTTTTGTTGATGACATTATTGTTTCTAGCTCTTCCGATGCAGCTATTTCGGCCCTCCTTCATGACTTGCGTGCGGATTTTGCACTCAAAGACCTCGGTCCTTTACATTTCTTTCTGGGCATAGAAGTCAAGAAGACACAAGAAGGACTCTTACTCACTCAAGAAAAGTATGCACATGATCTCCTCACTCGTGTGGAAATGAATCTCTCCACACCTTGCCCTTCACCATTATCCAACTCGGACAAACTTTCCCTCACCGACGACACTCCTCTTGGCCCCGAAGATAGCACAAAGTACAGGAGTATTGTTGGTGGTCTTCAATATCTCACTCTTACACGCCCTGATATTTCATTCTCTGTCAACAAAATATGTCAATTTCTTCATGCTCCCACAACCGCCCATTGGACAGCCGTCAAACGCATACTGCGATATATTCAAGGTACGATTAATATTGGTCTCAGGTTTCAAAAGTCAAATTCCACTCTTCTTAGTGCCTTTTCAGATGCCGATTGGGCTGGATGTCCATATGATCGACGCTCTACTGGAGGTTTTGCAATCTTCTTTGGCCCCAATTTAATTTCGTGGAGTGCTCGCAAACAAGCCACGGTTTCTCGCTCCAGCACCGAAGCAGAATACAAAGCTCTTGCCAACGCCACAGCTGAGCTCATATGGGTTGAAGCACTCCTGAAGGAATTAGGCGTCTCACTCAAAAACAAGCCGTGCCTGTGGTGTGACAATCTTGGTGCCACCTATCTCTCCGCAAATCCGGTGTTTCATGCTCGCACCAAACATATCGAGATTGACTTTCACTTTGTTCGTGAGCGAGTGGCCAACAAGCTACTTGATATTCATCACATCTCTACCAAGGATCAAATTGCTGATGGCTTCACAAAGGCATTGCCAATCAAAGACTTCAATGAGTTCAAACGTAATCTCAACCTTTCCAATTCTTCCAAGGCTTAGATTAAGCGGGGTGTTAGACAATACCGTTGTAATACCGTTTTCCTTTCCTTTCTTGTCCTTCCATGTAATGCCGTACTAGCCGTTATGGTGTAGTTACACCACCGGTTATTGCTTTCCTTGTAATGCCATTGATGGGGCTTTTCCATCCTATATTTAACACGTGCCCGATCCCCTCAATAGGGGCAATCGTTTCCACCAACACATCCTGATTGCTCTTGCTGGTTGATCGTTGTTGTAGTTATCTTTGAGTAATGCGGTGCTTAATTTCCAGCTCCCAAACTCTCCTTTTTCTGTATAACTTCTTATTTGCTGCTATAGTCTACGTGCAGTTCAATCCTGTCTTGTTATTGTCTTTTACGTACGGAAAGTTTGGTCGAGACAGGAGTCTCCTTTACATAGAGTATGCGTGTTCAATCACTTTACTAGATTCAGTTACTGGCTTGATACTATAATGCTAAATCAATGCTGATTGAATATTTATTAAAAGAATACACAATGATGTACGTTATTGTGAAAATAAATGTTGAATCTATGTATTTTAAATTTTATTCATGTCAATTTTGACAAAATTAATGGGGATTAAGCATTATAATATAGCTATTAAATTGATTAATTAGCCTTTTGGCCTCTTCTTCTTTTCGTCTAAGCTCCGACACTGAGTCGCGCCTCCCCGCCTTCCTTGCGCATCTCCCACCATTTCGATAGATTCCCATGCACTGCCGATCTATCCACCTCCTCACAAAGGCGCCGGTTAACCAATTTTTGTTAAGAAGTTCATATTACCAATTAGGTCTTCCGCTGGTAGCCTGGTACATGAAATTTGTTTAGCTGTTAGAGTGTTAGTACAGATCGACGCATTGCACTAGTACTGTACTTGTTTTCAAACAGTTCATAACTAAGTCATCCTTAAATTGCTTGCACCATGTGTGCATATTACAACTAGGGGTGGGCGTTCGGTTCCCCCGAACCGATCGGTTCGGTGCTTCGGTCTAAAACATTTTTCGGTTCTGGGAGATCATGCCCCGATCGGTCAGTGCAATATCAGGTAACCGAGCGATCGGTCAACCGAGAATTCGGTCCGGTCCACCGATTCGGCCGAACTGACCGAATGTGCTGATCGCTGGATATTTAATGGGCTTCACTGGGCTGTGTAGAGGTCATATCTCTAGGCTGTAAGCGCACAAACTGCACAAGCCCTCAGTACCTCTCAAAAAAACGAAAACAGACAGCAGTTCTCTTCAGACTTTCAGGAATAACAGAACAGTACCAAGATAACGAATAAGAGCAGATGACACATATTGCAACCAACATCCAACAGACCTTTAACAAATTCGACATGACAATAGCAAACGACTCATGCAATAGCATCCAACAAACCATCGATAGTTTAGCACACACGACACACTGACAAATGACTTGACAATTAAGTTTGATAAAAACAAAAAGAAGCATCAGGAAGCGAAGCGCACAGGAGCAATTCCAAGTTGCTGCCATCCCTCCGCCGATCACAACTTCCAAACATGATCTTTATTTCTTATTCTTGAAGCTTCATCAGCCAGAACTACAAACAACCATACGAAACATCATTAATATTACAGATTGTAGATACATTGGTTTGAGGGGTAAAAGAACAATGAACTAAACTATGTAGATCAAGCATAAGCTCACCAAATGTCAAGTTGCCTTTGTAGAGGTGCTGGACTTGGTTCCCTTTGCTTTGAGGTCCTTGTACTCAGCAATTAGTTCTGCAAACAATAGAAGTGGGAGCAAGTATCAATAACAGCAAATGTACACATTTTCTATAATGCAATATTAATATGATTCAGTTACCTTGTTCGAGCTTGGTTAATTCTTCGGTGTTCTCTGCTATGATGACGGGAGTAGTGTGTCGAAGCCAATCTTGAGTGCACACAAGAGCTTCTACCATAAAAGGAGTCAATGATGTTCTAAAGTCATCAAGAACACGACCACCTGTGGAGAATGCAGACTCTGATGCTACTGTGGAGATCGGGATTGCTAGTACATCACGAGCCAAGCACCCCAATACAGGAAACCGAGATGAGTTCACCTTCCACCAAGATAATATGTCAAATTTTGGACCATCATCTTCAGGCTCCTCGGCAAGGAACTTATCCAACTCAGATTTACTACTGGCGCTGCTGCTACCATTGTTCAACCTCATCTTTTTGGCCATCAAAGATTTCATCATGCTTGCACGCCCTCCACTTGCTTCAGCTTCTAGAGAAAAACTAGCTTGAGCAGATTCAATACGTGGAGCATACATGAGCCTGTATTCTTCAAACAAATCCCTAAGACACTTGTTGACTGCTGCCCAGACCTTAGGCCCATCGTCATCTCCGTACACCTCATAAATAGCAAACTGTGTGTATTCTGCAAGCTTGTACCTGCAATACAACATGAAAAAATTAATGAGTGTTGATTCAATTAGAAAAGCATTGCATAATAAATAAAAGATAACAATGCTCTTAAGGATTTACCTCGGATCAAGTGCTGCTGAAATAAAAATTAACAAGTTAATGTTCTCTTTTTCCTTCCCCTTTTTGCTAGGATCAGGCTCATGCCACTTGCCCCAGTATTTATCAAACTTATCCTTCATCCTTTGTGCCATTGCCTTCTGCAAAACATCATCACTGTCCATCCAATTTTTCACTAACAGATTCACCTCACCAATCTCATGGAAAAAACTATTAGCAGTCACATGTAGTGAGGCAGAAACACGAGTAGTTAGATCAGCAAAATGTCCAAGGAAATCTTGCATCTTGCTAGCATTCTCCCAATCACTCTCATCCGGAACTCCAACACATTTTTCCTTACCTTTATCACTAAGCAGATCAAGTGCAAAATAAGGATCTTCATCGTTGTACCTCCCAAAAACTTTGTCATAGCTGACAGCAGCCTTTAACATGTAGTATGTGGAGTTCCACCTAGTGCTGACATCAAGATTCAGGAACGCCTTGCTGCCGACCTTCTCTAACTCAGCACATTCTTTAAATTTGGTTATCCTAGCTGAGCTATTCTTCACATATCTAACAGCTGCACGCACACGCTTGACTGAAATCTCAACTTCTTTTAGACCATCTGACACAATTAAATTCACAATGTGTGCAGCACATCTCATGTGAAGAAATTTGCCTCCAGCATATTCCTGTGAGGATTACGCTTGCAAACACGAAAATGCTTGCCTAAGGCAGATGTACCATTGATTACGGGATGCGCAGCGATGTCGGTCTTGCAGTAGTTGCACTTTCCCTTCTGCAGGACATCATTGACCAGGATCTTCTCGAAGTGCTTCCACATCTCTGATCTCGCAACCATCTTCTTACGAGCTTCCTTCTTGTCACCCTCCTTTACATCAGCCGGAGATTTCACATTGCCTTCACCCTCCTTCCCTGCTTCGGATCCTTCCAGATCAACAACACCACCATTACCATTCTCTACAGCTAGAAAACAACACATATACAACAGTACAAACAGCAAGTCAGCAATCTGGCTGGGATGGTACAACCCAACAACAAAACCAATGGTACATGTGAAGTGAAAACCTGCATTTGCCGCTTGCACATCACCATCTGCAGCAGGATCGGCGGCTGCAGCGCCTCCCTCGGCCATCTCCACATCCAATGGAGCGGGCAGAAGTAGAACAACCCGAGACTCTGTCTCCGATGACATCTAAAATTGACAGCACATAATGACAATCAACAACGATTCACACTACAACAGTACACAAAACAATAAAACTAGGATCTTTGTCGAACAAGCAGTACGAAGTAACTTACGCTGCGGGTCTTTTGGTTCCGAATCCGTGCAATTTGTCGATGTTGGTTGCGGCGGCGGCGGTTGTTCTTCCGCTGTAGGGTTCAGCCGGACAGTATCGTCTCCCTCGGCTAGGGATTGGGACGAGCAGAGCCTGCATCGCGGGCGGCTGGAAACTAGAGCTCATATACGCACGCGGCTAGGGATCGGGGTGGCAGGAGATCACTCGAACAAGGAAGGCTAGCGCAGGATTTGGCAGGGCAATGAACTCGCTTGTCGGTGCCGTGATTTCTGGGAGCGGATTTCGTGTGGGGAATGGAATTAGCGGTGTGATTTGGTCTCTGCCGAGTCGCTGGGTGTCTGGCTCGGTCAAGGCGAGAGGATGAAAGAAGGGATAAGGAGGTGGCCTCGGTTCGTCGGTCAGTTCGGTCAACCGAGAGTACAAACCGAACCTACCGAACTAAATTCGGTTTCTCCACATCGCTAACCGATCTAGGTACCGAAGGATTCGGGTTCGGTCACTTCGGCTTCGGTACGGGTTAAACCGGTTCGGTCGTTCGGTTCTCGGTTTATATGCCCACCCCTAATTACAACTACCCTGCACCATTTGTGCATCTAGCGATTTCAAGGAGCGGACGACAATTCTGCCATCCACAAAAGAATAGCGGAATCAACGGGAGGAAAAAAATCTCCAAACTTAGCACCAATCAAGTCAATTTGTCCCCTAAATTGATAGCTACCATCCAGGCAACCCTGCCGCGCTGCTCATCCTGCGCCGTCCACGCCATCGAGCTCCTCGCGAACACAGGTGCATGCCCATCCTGCGTGATGCCGACGAACTCCTCGGCAACGTCTAGTATTGCGTCCTACTTCCTTGACGTTACAGAAATCTTCAAGGAGCGTCCCCGCGTAGCGTGCTGCGCCGTCGCGACTGGCGACGTTCGCGCCGACGAGGGCACCCTTTCGTGATACCCCGGCGCCAAGCTCGGTTGCGTCATTTCGGCGACCTCCGGGCTGACGAGGGCACCGTTCTGTGAGACCCCGACACCCATTGCGGTTGACGATGCCGGCATCATGAACTCCTTAGCAACGCAGGTGCTGTCTCAATTGCCAACCTAAGAAAATGAACAATGTGATCCGTTCAGGTGTCGTTTCAATTACACGATTAATTTCCATGCAAAATGAAGAACGTATCTGATCAACGCTGATACTCATACTCCTATCATGTACTCATGCAAAATGCTCACGTTGCCTTTCTCCAACAATTGATAAGGGCCCGATTAACCAAATTTCTGCTAATGTCCATACTCGGAAATATGGTAAACTATAAAAACTGAGAAGAGGACTGAGCATCATGGTGGACTAGGGGTGGGCATATAAACCGAGAACCGAACGACCGAACCGGTTTAACCCGTACCGAAGCCGAAGTGACCGAACCCGAATCCTTCGGTACCTAGATCGGTTAGCGATGTGGAGAAACCGAATTTAGTTCGGTAGGTTCGGTTTGTACTCTCGGTTGACCGAACTGACCGACGAACCGAGGCCACCTCCTTATCCCTTCTTTCATCCTCTCGCCTTGACCGAGCCAGACACCCAGCGACTCGGCAGAGACCAAATCACACCGCTAATTCCATTCCCCACACGAAATCCGCTCCCAGAAATCACGGCACCGACAAGCGAGTTCATTGCCCTGCCAAATCCTGCGCTAGCCTTCCTTGTTCGAGTGATCTCCTGCCACCCCGATCCCTAGCCGCGTGCGTATATGAGCTCTAGTTTCCAGCCGCCCGCGATGCAGGCTCTGCTCGTCCCAATCCCTAGCCGAGGGAGACGATACTGTCCGGCTGAACCCTACAGCGGAAGAACAACCGCCGCCGCCGCAACCAACATCGACAAATTGCACGGATTCGGAACCAAAAGACCCGCAGCGTAAGTTACTTCGTACTGCTTGTTCGACAAAGATCCTAGTTTTATTGTTTTGTGTACTGTTGTAGTGTGAATCGTTGTTGATTGTCATTATGTGCTGTCAATTTTAGATGTCATCGGAGACAGAGTCTCGGGTTGTTCTACTTCTGCCCGCTCCATTGGATGTGGAGATGGCCGAGGGAGGCGCTGCAGCCGCCGATCCTGCTGCAGATGGTGATGTGCAAGCGGCAAATGCAGGTTTTCACTTCACATGTACCATTGGTTTTGTTGTTGGGTTGTACCATCCCAGCCAGATTGCTGACTTGCTGTTTGTACTGTTGTATATGTGTTGTTTTCTAGCTGTAGAGAATGGTAATGGTGGTGTTGTTGATCTGGAAGGATCCGAAGCAGGGAAGGAGGGTGAAGGCAATGTGAAATCTCCGGCTGATGTAAAGGAGGGTGACAAGAAGGAAGCTCGTAAGAAGATGGTTGCGAGATCAGAGATGTGGAAGCACTTCGAGAAGATCCTGGTCAATGATGTCCTGCAGAAGGGAAAGTGCAACTACTGCAAGACCGACATCGCTGCGCATCCCGTAATCAATGGTACATCTGCCTTAGGCAAGCATTTTCGTGTTTGCAAGCGTAATCCTCACAGGAATATGCTGGAGGCAAATTTCTTCACATGAGATGTGCTGCACACATTGTGAATTTAATTGTGTCAGATGGTCTAAAAGAAGTTGAGATTTCAGTCAAGCGTGTGCGTGCAGCTGTTAGATATGTGAAGAATAGCTCAGCTAGGATAACCAAATTTAAAGAATGTGCTGAGTTAGAGAAGGTCGGCAGCAAGGCGTTCCTGAATCTTGATGTCAGCACTAGGTGGAACTCCACATACTACATGTTAAAGGCTGCTATCAGCTATGACAAAGTTTTTGGGAGGTACAACGATGAAGATCCTTATTTTGCACTTGATCTGCTTAGTGATAAAGGTAAGGAAAAATGTGTTGGAGTTCCGGATGAGAGTGATTGGGAGAATGCTAGCAAGATGCAAGATTTCCTTGGACATTTTGCTGATCTAACTACTCGTGTTTCTGCCTCACTACATGTGACTGCTAATAGTTTTTTCCATGAGATTGGTGAGGTGAATCTGTTAGTGAAAAATTGGATGGACAGTGATGATGTTTTGCAGAAGGCAATGGCACAAAGGATGAAGGATAAGTTTGATAAATACTGGGGCAAGTGGCATGAGCCTGATCCTAGCAAAAAGGGGAAGGAAAAAGAGAACATTAACTTGTTAATTTTTATTTCAGCAGCACTTGATCCGAGGTAAATCCTTAAGAGCATTGTTATCTTTTATTTATTATGCAATGCTTTTCTAATTGAATCAACACTCATTAATTTTTTCATGTTGTATTGCAGGTACAAGCTTGCAGAATACACACAGTTTGCTATTTATGAGGTGTACGGAGATGACGATGGGCCTAAGGTCTGGGCAGCAGTCAACAAGTGTCTTAGGGATTTGTTTGAAGAATACAGGCTCATGTATGCTCCACGTATTGAATCTGCTCAAGCTAGTTTTTCTCTAGAAGCTGAAGCAAGTGGAGGGCGTGCAAGCATGATGAAATCTTTGATGGCCAAAAAGATGAGGTTGAACAATGGTAGCAGCAGCGCCAGTAGTAAATCTGAGTTGGATAAGTTCCTTGCCGAGGAGCCTGAAGATGATGGTCCAAAATTTGACATATTATCTTGGTGGAAGGTGAACTCATCTCGGTTTCCTGTATTGGGGTGCTTGGCTCGTGATGTACTAGCAATCCCGATCTCCACAGTAGCATCAGAGTCTGCATTCTCCACAGGTGGTCGTGTTCTTGATGACTTTAGAACATCATTGACTCCTTTTATGGTAGAAGCTCTTGTGTGCACTCAAGATTGGCTTCGACACACTACTCCCGTCATCATAGCAGAGAACACCGAAGAATTAACCAAGCTCGAACAAGGTAACTGAATCATATTAATATTGCATTATAGAAAATGTGTACATTTGCTGTTATTGATACTTGCTCCCACTTCTATTGTTTGCAGAACTAATTGCTGAGTACAAGGACCTCAAAGCAAAGGGAACCAAGTCCAGCACCTCTACAAAGGCAACTTGACATTTGGTGAGCTTATGCTTGATCTACATAGTTTAGTTCATTGTTCTTTTACCCCTCAAACCAATGTATCTACAATCTGTAATATTAATGATGTTTCGTATGGTTGTTTGTAGTTCTGGCTGATGAAGCTTCAAGAATAAGAAATAAAGATCATGTTTGGAAGTTGTGATCGGCGGAGGGATGGCAGCAACTTGGAATTGCTCCTGTGCGCTTCGCTTCCTGATGCTTCTTTTTGTTTTTATCAAACTTAATTGTCAAGTCATTTGTCAGTGTGTCGTGTGTGCTAAACTATCGATGGTTTGTTGGATGCTATTGCATGAGTCGTTTGCTATTGTCATGTCGAATTTGTTAAAGGTCTGTTGGATGTTGGTTGCAATATGTGTCATCTGCTCTTATTCGTTATCTTGGTACTGTTCTGTTATTCCTGAAAGTCTGAAGAGAACTGCTGTCTGTTTTCGTTTTTTTGAGAGGTACTGAGGGCTTGTGCAGTTTGTGCGCTTACAGCCTAGAGATATGACCTCTACACAGCCCAGTGAAGCCCATTAAATATCCAGCGATCAGCACATTCGGTCAGTTCGGCCGAATCGGTGGACCGGACCGAATTCTCGGTTGACCGATCGCTCGGTTACCTGATATTGCACTGACCGATCGGGGCATGATCTCCCAGAACCGAAAAATGTTTTAGACCGAAGCACCGAACCGATCGGTTCGGGGGAACCGAACGCCCACCCCTAATGGTGGAGCACGGGGGATGTGTTGAACTGTGTGATGTATTATAGATCCTAAAGAGCTAAAAAGGTAGAGAAATAGAGAGCAGTATTCAGAAAATAGGGATGAGATTAATAAGCAACAGTGTGAAGCCTACAAAAAATATAAAGGATGCCACAGTCAATGCAACACCCTCATCGCTGGCTGCATCACCACGTAATGCCTTACCAGGTAATGATGGTCATCTTCATCATAATATTTCTAACGAGAAAGGTTGGTTTTGTTGCCGTGGGGAATGTCTGAATGTTTCAATCGTGCCTTTTCAATTTCTTATATTTAGTACTCAAATCCATTCGGTACATACATGTACCTAGAGGTTTAGAGAACTGTAATCTGTATTGAATAATAGAAAGCAAGAACAAGATGTTTTCCAAAACAAGGAGGTCAAACATATTCAATATTTTCCAATGCACAAATATCTACAACAACCTATCTACATTCCAAGTTGCAACTAAATAAAAAAGAGATGTGTGCACAGCTACGTAAAAAAAATACATCTGGACGCTTCTAGAAGAATAACAACGTCAAGGAAATGGCAACATCCCATTAGGAACTTGAGTTGTTGAACATAAGGCTTCACCACTGCCTTATCAAGAGAGTTGTCCCTGAAATAATAGATAGATCTTTTGAACACATTTACTCGACAGATAAAAGCGGAAGTAAGCATAAAGATAGATTGGCCAAGCGTCAAGATAAGAAACCAGACTATCACTCAGCACACAGACAAGATATGATCCAGCCAGCAACCACCGAACGCTCTTCTTATAAGCTCCAGATTAGAAAAAGGCAACACTTACACAAATAATGAAGGTTTAGCCTTCATGTTTGAATAAAAAAAATATCTATAATCAATGTTTAGAAGTCAAATTATGTTCTTTCCCTATTTCTTATTGTAGAACTAGAACAATGTCAAAAAAAATGGAGCTACTCTCCCTAAAGATGGCCTAATCAAGAACACACAGTAATAAGCAGTAGCATTCAAGACCATACAACAGCAAGTTGAGGCCAATAACGCAGAACTAGTGCTACTCTCCCTAACAAAAACCTGATCAAGTTCATTGCCTTATAAAGAATACTAGGACCATGACCTCTAACAACCAGGTCTAGGTATCCGATTATTAGGAACATAATTTAGAAAGCTAGATGGCCATATGGCCATCAGCACCATAATTCCAAATAGCGATGGGGCCAGCAAAACATAGTCATATATCACAAAACATAGCCATATGATCAGCAGCATAATCGCACTCAACCACATTCCTCTCATATTGCTATCAACTCCACTAAGCGCTCTTCTGCACCAAACAATTTACACGAAAAATCTCATTGATTACTGTTCTTACAAAATCTGAATAACATTTCCTCAAATAAGCAATATGAGATTTATGCCTGAGAACTAATTAGATTATATAGCTAAATCTTACCACTGCAATAGGAGTGATCTGAGGTGGTTGATATAATCTCGGGAGTTTATCCATCTATGAAGTGGTAACATCCTCATTCTAAATGTACCGATGGATAACATGGACCTGTAATTGAAACCAGCTGCATTTTCTATATTGGCTCGATACATATTATGAAGCCATCGAGAGTTTTTAATCATGCTGAAAAAATGATGGTGGAATAGGTGACAATGTTGTTGCCTGCAAGCAGTAGCAACATAATTACATACTGAGATAAATTATAATACCGTACATAGACATATCGTGTTAATAACACTTGCATCAGATCAGGAGAAGTTAGAATGTGGTTCACACACACACTTGCATCAGAGATTGTTGGCTCTATTCAGAATTTACATATTAAACTGCATATTTTGCAAAAGCTTCGAGGAATACAAATATGGATAAATGTATGCTAAGTATGATTGGCAATTGTGTACCAGGCTTGTCAATGGAAAAATATAGGATCTTTAGAATACAGGTTTTAAAATCTTGCATATGGAAAAGGATCAGAAGTAGTGGTTAACCATTTTTTTGTTAAGAAGTTCATATTACCATTATTAAATTGGTTTATCGATGTAATAACTCGTTTCATGAACACAAAACAGAGATTCTGAATAATTTACAAGGAGAAAAAATAACTTATACTACTAGTTGATCAACAACCTAGCCAACGGATATTATTTTCCATGTAATTTCTCTCCGGTCATGCCGTCCATCATAATAATCTTGATACTATTCAATAAAATTCAGCATATAACTCTTATTTCAACAAACCACACCACAAGACAAATTCATCATGCATCCTACTCTGGTACTCTTAGCCTCATTAAAAACAATTTTGAGACTAACTAGTGCATAATTTATCACGCTTAGTTTAACTAACCACACCACAAGACAAATTCAGCATAGGATTCGAAGCAGTCCCTGGTCCAACACTGGAATTAGCAGGGCAAACCAAAGATGCAAAAGAAAAGGGCTGAATCATCGGGTCATCAAAATTTGGAACATTTAAAGTGACAACTTTTTTGACGTGGAACACCATGGTGAGCACCACATGGCCTGGTACTTGACAGTTGACATAGGGGATTAAACGATTCAACTAAGAAACTACCCACACAGAGTACTAAGAGATCATCTTGTATTGCTCTTGTTGTATGTCCAGACCTGCAAACCTGGCGGTGCATCCGCAATGTTGGAGTTGTTCGCATAGAACTACCACTTTACGTGCTAAATTCCAGAAAACTACCACTTTACGGCGAAATCGCAGAAAACTACCACAATACGGTTGGTTCTTTGCAATGTGCGCAAATCCTCATTTTTAGACGAATTGACAGCGAATCTGACAGACTGACCCCACCTGTCATGGATGACGTGGCAAGTGGCCGGTCGGAGCCGTTAACGGCCGTTAACGGAGCTTGGTGGGACCCACCTGTCAGCAGAGAAGTGGAGTTAGGGTTCAGCCGGTCGTCTGCGGTCGGGTTCAGACTCAACTCAATCCTCTCCCTGTCTGTCCCCGCGCGATGGCGGCTGGCTCCGGCGGGTCCGGCGGTGAATCTTGCCGCGGCGGCGGCGAATCCGGCGGCGGAAGTCGGGCGAGAAGCGGAGGCGTAGGAGACCACAGGCCCGGTGCGGTGGCTACGCACTGCGGGCACGGTTCGAGGGCACGGTCGCCGGAGTCGTCTGCGGCACGGGCAGTGGCTGCGGCGAGGCTTTCCTCACCGGCGGAGACGAGCCAGGCGACTTCGTTGTTCGGCGGCGTCGAGTAAGTTCAAGCTTTTTGCTCCGACCAATTGCCTAGTGAATCTGGTGTTCATTTAGGGTTCAGTGTACAGTTAGGGTTCAGTGTACAGTTAACAAGATTAAGTTTTGCTGCTTAGCTTAACTGAATTTAGGGTTCAGTGTACAACTAGGTTGCCTTGTGAATTTGATGTTCATTTAGGGTTCAGTTAGGGTTCAGTGTAAAGTTAACTGAATTAAGTGTTGGTGCTTAGCTTAACTGAATTTAGTCTTGCACTGTTTAACTGAACTGATTAACTGACCCTAGTTGTACATTGCATTGTGCAGTTTGGATGATGAGACATGGATGATAAGATTTAACTGTCCTGGTGAGGACAACCTAGAGAGAAGCTTGTGCAAATCAGACATTACTTTGAAGAACTTAATGGCACTGATTGAATGTCATGGGTATGGGTACCATGATACAGTTTATTTTGTTAAGGAGAAGGGTAAAGGAATAGCAGGAATGGAAGCTATTACTGGAATGGCTAAGGTGGAGCAAATGTTGGCTTTATATGAGAATGAGAAAGAGGTTTCCCTTACTGTGCTTAAGAAGAATGAAGCAATGCCTGCTGGAGTGAACATGGCACAGTTTGAAGACCCAATGCAAATAGATGAACCAGTTGTTCTTTCTGTTAACCAAGAAGGAGTGTCATTCAGTTCTGAGGAGAATCCAATGGTGTTTCCTGTTGCAGTTGACTACTCTGATGTGTTGTACATTGGAACACAACAGAGCAGCAACAGAGTAGACAAGGGCAAGGGAGTATTTGAAGTAATAGAGTCTGAAGATGATGAAGATGTGTTTTACATGGGTGAATACAGAGTTGGTGATCATGGCAAAGCAGTAGCTGAGGAACTAGAAGCCATCAGACAATTGAAACAGCAAAGGCAGAATAGCACATTGACAGAAGAGGTAGCAGATCCTGAAGAGGCAGCAATATTGGACCAGTTAGAGAGAGAAAGGAGGATTAGAGAAGATCCAGACCAACACATTGAGGGGGAAACTGATGTCGAAGATATTTGCTCTACAGATGAAGATTCAGAGGAAGAGGAGGAGAATGAAGAAGAATTAAGTTTGACAGTAATTAAAAATAAAGGGCCAACAAGCAGGTGTCACCATGAGCCAGATCCTGAAGAACAGTACTTCTTCAAGCCCTCATCTGATGAGGACTGTTCTGATGACTTGGCATCAGAGGAAGATGATGGCTTTGTGCCTAGGAGCTTATTTGTTGCTGGTTGGAGGAAGAGGAAGCGCAAGAAGTTTCAGAAGAGGATCTGGTATGATGAGACAAGAGCTAATAAGCATGAGCAATTTGCCATCAAGCTGTGCTTCACAAGTGTGTACCAGTTCAGAGTAGCTCTGAGGGATTGGCACATAGCCCAGCTTAGGGATTTTAGATTTCACAGAAACAGTCCTAAGTCTGTTATAGCAAGATGCATTGAGAACCATAGAGGATTGGACACCAATCCAGACAGTCCTAATCCATGTCCCTTCAGTATTACTGCATCAATAATTGCACATGAGAAAACATTTTGCATTAGGAAGTTTCAGCCTTTGCACACTTGTCCAGCACATGGAGAGAACACAAAGGTTAGTGCAGATTGGTTGGCTAAACAATCAGAGCAAGCTGTTAGGATAAATCCAGATACCTGTGTAGACACATTGATTGACAATGCTAAGCAGAAATATGGTGTTCTTGTGCCAAGGAGCAAGGCTTACAGGGCAAGACAGAAGGCATTTGATGTGGTCATTGGTGATCAAAAACAACAGTATACAAGGATTAGGGACTACCTTCAGGCAATATTGGACACCAATCCAGGCAGCAGATGCATTGTTACAACCAAGCAACTTGCTGAACACCCAAGTCCAAATCCTAGATTCCATGGATTGTTCATTTGCTTGAATGCTTCAAAGGAAGGATTTCTTAATGGCTGCAGGCCTTTCATTGGTAAGTTCTCATGTTGTTGTTCTAGCTGTTAATTGTTTTTGTTTCTGCCTTGTTGTTCTAGCTGTTAATTGTTTGTGTTTTGAATTTATATAGGCCTAGATGGTTGTTTCGTCAAGCTGAGTACTGGACAACAAATTTTAGCTGCAACTGGTAGGGATGGGAACAACAATATTTTCCCCATTGCATTTGGTGTTGTGGACAAGGAAGATACTGCTAGCTGGTTGTGGTTTCTCACACAACTAAAGTACTGCATAGGAACATCAGGGAAGCATGGCAATTACACAGTGATGTCAGACAGGCAGAAGGTAAGTTCAAAGCATGGGCATTTGTCTCTTGGTTGATGTTTTAGCATTTGTCACCTGTTTTATGTACTGACACAATTTAATTTCACAGGGTTTGCTTAAAGCTGTATCTCATGTGTTCCCAAACTCACCTCAAAGGTTCTGTTTGAGACATATCTATGCAAACTTCCAGAGGGATGGATTCAGGGGAGAAGAATTGAAGAAACTAATCTTTGCAGCCAGCTATTCATTTACCAAGAGTGGTTTTGATAAGGCAATGGATGCCCTTAAGGTGGAATGTGAGGCAGGCTACAACTGGTTGCTGAAAATTCCAGTGGACACTTGGGCAAGGCATGCATTTGACACTGTGTGCAAAACTGACCTGGTTGTGAACAATCTGAGTGAAGTGTTCAACAAGATGATCCTAGATGTAAGAGGCAAGCCAATTAGGAGCATGATTGATGGTATAAAGAATAAGTTGATGGTTAGATACAGCAAAACAAGAGACAAAGCAGAGAGAACTAGATGGGAGATCACACCATTTTATGCAGAAAAATTGGAGGAGGCAAAGAAGTTCTCAAGAGAATGCACTGCACAAAATGCAGAGATAGGGCTTTGGCAAGTTAGCACAAGTGGTCCTGCTGTACATGCTGTGGACATAAGGGCCAGAACATGTGGGTGCAGGAGTTGGGATGTCACTGGCATTCCTTGCAACCATGCTATCTCAGTGTTCTCCAAAGTGAAGCAGTGGCCAGAGGATCATGTCCATGATTTCTTCAAAAAGCCCATGTACAAGGAAGCTTACAAATATGTCGTTTATCCTGTCCCTGGTCCTGAAGATTGGCCTAAAACTGAAACCACAGATATTGACCCACCTGTGTTCAGAGACAAGCCAGGGAGGAAGCAAACAGTGAGAAGAAAAGGGTCATTTGAGGTACCAGCACCAAGAGACACATCAAGGATGGCAAGTATCACTTGTAGCAATTGCAAATTGGTGGGTCACAAGTACACTTCTTGCTTAAAGCCTTTGACTCCACAGCTACAGATGAGGAGAAATCAGCACAAGGTATGAACTGTTTCAGCTTTTAAACTCAATATGTCTCCACAGCTACATATGTAACAATGTAAACTTGTTCCTTTCAGGCAAACAGGCAGGTGTATACCACTGAATCTTCCAGTGCACCCTCAGTAGCACCAGCACCACCTGCAAGAGTAAGAGCAGCACCAGCACCACCTGCAAGAGCAAGAGCACCAGCAGCACCCCATGCAAGAGCTCCTTCTGCACCACCAGCACCACCTGCAAGAGCTCCTTCAGCACCAGTAGCACCAAAACCACCAGCATCATCTGCAAGGCCTTTCTCTGCACCAAGGGCAACAAGGGCTGATACTTCTGCCATGTCCAGTGATGCTGGAACAAGTGCAGCTCCAGGTAGAAGGCTGAGCAGCAGAACAAGCAAGAAAACTAGTAGGTTGCTAGGTTATCTCAATGCAGGGAATGCAAAGGCATACAAGGGTTCAACTGAGAAGTAGTCTCAGTGTTGGTTCCATTTGAGTCTCAGTGTTGGTTCCATTTCTGTTTGTTGTCACTTAAAACTGCTATGTCATGTATGAGTACTATGTGAGTCCAGACATTTCTGTTTGTTGTCACTTAAAAGTGCTATGTCATGTATGAGTACTATGTGAGTCCAGACATTTCTGTGGTGACAGTTAGACATAACTTAAAACTGCTATGTACTAAAAATGACTCTCAGAAACTGTCATCCAACAACTATATCATCCAACACATAACCAGATTCATCCAACACAGATATCATCCAACACATAACCAGATTCATCCAAAAGCAACCCAAAGTTACCTGATAGCTCAGTTCATCAAAAGCAGCCCAAAGCAACAGATTTACTACCTAGTTTGGTTCTAACCCTTTACAACAGGATAACAAGTACCTAACTAATAACTAAATGACCTTCTGGACGGTCAACTTAAGTCCATTGGACTGACAGCGGCGGAAGCGAAACACGAAGACATCGTCTGGCTCCATTTCAGCCAACTCCACAACCTGGCACCAGTTGGTTGTTATCTGAGCACCTTTATCCTTGCCTTTACCCATAATGATATTGACCAGTTGGGGCACATAGCCTGGGCAGTACACCTTCAGCTCCGATGGCAAGTGCATGTACTTATTTATGTAGGTTGTGCTGAACTTCTTTGGGAAATACTGCAAAGAAATGAGAAAGGTCAAAGCCATCCATTTGTTTCAGAAAGAGAACTAATGTAACATTGTTAATACAAGAGGTGCAATATAACTTTACCATCTTTGCTTTTGGCTCCATGGTGTGAGCTAGCTTCATAGTGCATACAAAGGGTGGCAGTGTTGGTCTCTCCCTTGCAATCTTCTTCAAGAATTGAACTTGTGTGTGTTTCAAAGCAACATAGTTGCCAAAGACGCAACACCGGTCAAAGTTGCAGTGACCTCCCTTTGTCTTTGGACCTACATGTCAAGAAACTGCATAAGTAATATGTAAAGTGACAACAACAATACTAATAGCAGAAGCTGCTTGTCTTACCTCGTTTCATAATAATTCTGTTTGCTTCTTTTGCAGCAGCTGCTTGTCTTGCAGCTGCTGCTTCCCTTGCAGCACGCCTCTTAGCCTTTGCTCTCCTGGCAGCAGCCTTTGCTGCTTTCTCAGCAGCAAGAACATCTTCGTCATCGGAGCTAATATCGATGACCTGTGAGTTATTGTGAATCATATCATTAGCTGGTACCAAACATAATAGAAAGACAATATCCAAACACCACAAAGATAATAAGCTGGTATCAGCAGCTACCATATGCAATTTTGCAGAAAGATCAAAGGTTGGCAATTTAAGCATCCAAACACCACACAATATCCAAACACCACAAAGTATCCTAGCACATAGGCTAAATAAGTTCATACATTACATACCAAGATCTCACAAATAGCACATAGGCTAAGTTCATGCATTACATAAGAAGTTCTCACAATTAGCACCTAAGATAAGTTTTACAATACTGATTACACTTCCTCACACACTGCCTTGATTCTCTTCAACTTGTCCTTATTTTTCTCACTGATTTGGAGCAGCTCAAATAGCATATACTCAGCCTTCTTCTTCTCATCCTTCAGGCTGTTTTTTTCAATCTCCCACTGCGTCCTGTTGGACTTGATCATATCTGCTTGAGTTTTCTGCACCTCTTTGAGCTCAGCTACCTGTTTGTCAAGCAACTGCATTGTTAGCTGCATCTGTTCTTTTTCAGATTCTGCCGCATCCTCCATCATAATCCTATCATAGTGTGCCTTCAAACTACCACTGCAGCTATTCTCAATGAACTTGTTAACATCATTCACACAGTCCTTGTACTTCTTCTTCATCTTATTCTTCTCAGCAGCTAGCTCCTCCATCAACTTGGTATGTTCAATCTTCTCATCAATTCTAGCACTGGACACATCATCATACATTCCCCACAACTTCCCTAGTGCATTCTGAGCAGAATCTGGCCACTCATCATCTACCCAGCACACAAATCCACAATTCTCTATCTCCTTTAAATTTTTTAACACCACAACAATGTATCAATTATCCATGGCATTCAACAGTTTTAAAGGACAGTAGTACAACAGTTTAACCACACTTAAGGTACAAACAGAATTCTAGCACTGGATTATGAAGCTTACATTTTCTGAACACTTGTAAAATTTGCGCCCAGTGTTGCATCCTTCAAACGCCACACACCTCGTAGGCTCCAGATTGTGGACACGGCAATACTTAGGAGCATCCTTGTCTATGCCATTCCACGTTGGATCATCCATGGTATCAGGGGCATAGGCACGGTCAATCAACGCCTAAATGGCAAACGATTTGAAAATATCAGCTAAAATAAATCGAACCACTAACCAACCGAAAAAATCGAAACCCTAACCCTAGATCGAAACCCTAACCCAAGATCGAACCCTAGAACACAAGATCGAACCCTAGAACACCAGAACTAGAAAACCCTAACCCTAGATCGAACTTACCCCGATATGGGTCTCGCTCGAGTTCGAGCCTTCTTCCCAGCTGGGCATGGTGCCGGACGAGGCCGACGGCGCCGGCGATGGCGGCGGGCGGCGGCGGGAGGAGGCTGGCGGAGGGCTGGCGGAGGCGGGCCGGGGGCGGAACGGCTGGGGAGAGAGAGGCCAGAGCTCGAGCTCGAGCGAGTGTGGTGGAATGAGACGGTCTGGTCGGACCGCGTTCTAACTAGGCTCCACTTCTCTGCTGACAGGTGGGTCCCACCAAGCTCCGTTAACGGCCGTTAACGGCTCCGACCGGCCACTTGCCACGTCATCCATGACAGGTGGGGTCAGTCTGTCAGATTCGCTGTCAATTCGTCTAAAAATGAGGATTTGCGCACATTGCAAAGAACCAACCGTATTGTGGTAGTTTTCTGCGATTTCGCCGTAAAGTGGTAGTTTTCTGGAATTTAGCACGTAAAGTGGTAGTTCTATGCGAACAACTCGCAATGTTGTGTTGTATGTATTTGTGCTCGTCGTGTTTGTTAAGACCCACAATGACTTTTCTATTTTTATATTAAATGGAATTAGGAGAACCTAATCTGTTCAAGTATATTCCTTGAGATGCTTGGGTTACACATGTTTGATTTGTTTCGAGGAATCAAGTTTAATTCTCGCCAATTTTGGTGTCAAGTAATGATATCGAGCGGAGCTCTCTTGCAAGACTGGATGTTCAGGAGAGTGAACAATGTACTATAGAGAGCTCTGCAGTTTTTTTGTCAGAATTGCCTTGACACACTCACTTCCCAGCAACAGGAAGGAGTTAGAAACTCAGCTAAAACCCGTTGGCTTGCGCCAGACCATGGACAACTGAAAGTAGATGCCCCGTTCTTACTTGGCACGGGACAAACTACCATTGGTTATGTCACGCCATGTCTAAAGTTCTACCGGCTGTATTTCTTGTATAGGGAGATTGATCGCATTAGAAGGATCTATCAGCTGTAGTGTGTCTTTTTTTAGTTACAAGAGATTGTAATGTAGTGGCTTACGAGCTTGCTAATATGACTTTTGTTGATCGAGTGTTTGGCACCGGGGACTGTCAAGTTTCTGACCAGCTTGGCATATCTATACTATTACAGCAGAATGTGTGGTATGGTGTCACAATTCAAATAGTGTCACACGACAAATGCCATGCCATTACATATCTAATTACGTGTCCCGCCATGAAATACCGGTTCAGAAATGCTGCCGCAAGTTTCTTCCGTTGTTAGAGTTTTACACATATCCCCCTGAGACATGTCGAAATCAACCCGCAATCCAGTAAAGACCACGAAACGTTGTCTTGCAAAAGGCTGTGAAAGGTCCTGTAAAAAAAAAGGCCGTGAAAGGATCGACCCAGCGGTCGCGTGAACGGTGTACGCTGGCGGCGGATCCGGAGGTCGACAAGGCGGCGGGCAACGAGAGATTGGCGGCATGGTCGGGGCCGCCACCGCCTCCTCGCCCACGGCCGTTGCTCTGCTTGTGGCTCCTCCTCGTGAGCGCTTGCTGTGCTCCAGGATGGTGTGCTGTTAACATTTGGTAATCAGAGCCAATTGTTCCTCCACGCATATGCACACAAATTTCTACTCAAAATTTCCCCATAATCCCCAAAGTTCCACACCAGAGGCTTCGAAAATTCGATCTAGCCTATTCCAGCCATGTTGTACGGAGCAGATTGGGCAGCCCGCCAAGATCAGGCGTCCGCGTTTGTAGGGGACCGGCAGCAGCAGCGACTCGCCGAGTGGACGGACCAGGGCTTCAGACGTCGTAAGGAGTGGGAGGACAATGCGGCACGACGTCGCGCCGAGTTCCCGCCAACGTCCTAGCCATGGCGGCGCATGTTGTATTGGAGGTGCCTGCGGCCATCGCGGCAGAGGTGAAATGCAAAGTGTCCACGGTCATTGCATTACGAGGATATTGCCCTTGCGCGGTTGCGTCCACGACTACAACTGCGAGCGTCATCTTCTAACCTCGGCGCCCATCACCTGCTCGACCGAATACCCAGGAAGAGAGAATGGTGCAACAGGGGCCATGACAGCGCCATCCGCATCCCTGACGAACAACATTCCTTCGTTAACACCGTCTACGACTGCCATGGCGGAGTATAGAGCAGCCATGGCAACCCAAGCACGCATATCATTCTCGGTCCTGACTTAAGCAACTACCAAACAGGCGCATCAACGATGCTCGGGTTGACCTCATCGTGGTGCTGCCCGCGATCAGATCTGCACTGTGCCACGAGCCTCTCCCTGATGCACAAGCAGTCACGCTAACGCACTAAATATCATGGACTCAAGCAGCTCCAGTGCAATGGTGTCCATGTCGCACCTCGTCACAAATCTAAGGACGCTGAAACTGCTGGAACACATGAGGATGAGCAGTAGGCCAGGAGCTGACTTGATAGAGCGTGCAACAGCCATTTGCACTCACTGCTGCGAGGGACGTAGCTTCGTCACCGGCACGTCTGCAATTGCCACTCACTCTGGTTGTACTCGGTGCCGAAGCCCGTGTTGACGACTCGTTCAGGTCCATTTGCCGCTCAAGCTGTTAGTGCCATTGCCCAATAGCAAGGAGATGTAAGTGTCACCTCTACTGCTAGAATGCATTCAGGTCATGGTCACATGGAGCACATATTTGAATCAGCTTCACGCAAAGTAGAATGCTATGTGTTCTGCTCCTGGCTGTGCCAGTGCCACGACTTACTTAACTTTCTTGTTGCCATGGGATCCAGGAGAGAAAACAGCAGTACTAACAGATTCAGCCTGTAGCAAAGATATTGCTTGGGGTGCATGTGTTAAGCAATTGGATGCAGATTTATCAGGCAGTCTTGACCATGATCAGAAGTCGGGGTATGCAAATTCCAGACATATTTGCATTGGCTTATTCAATTGTCTTGTTCAAGTGGGAATGCGATAGGCAAGTATTTCCGTCAGGGCATCTACATGGGATTGCTCAAGTACCTATTCAACAGCGTTGGTCCTTCCGTAAACAATACATGAAAAGTCATGTTTCTGTGCTCCTACATATCCTGCAATTTGTGCTGAACCAGTGGCCTTTGAGGACTTCCTGTTAAGAATTAAGATTTGTTTGTACTGTTCTGACCAGTGTTCACCCACTGTACCCTGAAGCGTCGACGTTGGTGGCACGTTCATTACCTTACCACTGTGGAGCTGTCACTGCTGAAATGGTTTTTCCTTATGGTTCTGTTTCTCAACCATGGGACTTCGCATGGTCCAGCTCGTTTGCCATTTTGTGGACCATCCAGAGCACCCCTGGGCTTTGATCGCGCTGTGAACTCCACAACCACGTCTTCATCTAATCCCGCTGGCAATGCCGGTTAGCTCAACGCGTGCCACGATGGAGGTCTGAACAGGAAGCTGAAGCACAAGCTGCAGTAGTACGTGTCTGTCGAGAAGAATGTCCCTGAGAAGTTAGCCTATGAAGTGATAAGGAAGGGGGGATGGAAGCGGGAAAAAAAAGAGACAGGAAAAGGACGTACTGACTCCTCCATGGTATATGTCCACTTGCTGCTTCTTCTTGGCCCTCATGGAATCTCAGACTCCAAATAATGCAAAGATAAAAGAAAATTATTGGATTGGTTGATTTGGGCTTCGAAGTCAAATATTTGCAGGTTTTACTGTCGATTCTTAAGACGGGTTAAGAAAAAGAAAATTTAGAGAGAAAGAGGAGCTTGTGACAAATTCAAGGAAAGAAGATGAACCATGTAAGACATAGATGGAGATTAAGAAATATACGGAGAAAGATGAGTGGGTACCAACGAGATAATGGCCTCCGATCAAATGTACAATCTGGACAGCTGCTTCAGGTTTCCTAGGTGGGTCATGGCCATGGGGCACCAGCATATTTGCTCAGACTAGGGGCAGTCACGACAAGCATACAAGCTTGCTAGCTTTGTAGATTGACTGGTTTCAATTTTGGATGAAAGGCTGATTATTTCAGACCGTTAACAAAATTCTTGGATGATTTGGAGGAAATTTAGATTATTTCCTCCGAGCAGCGTGATGGTGACAAGATCACCAGATTGGTCTACGCGGGGGATGACGCGCCGCAACTCCTTTTTATAATATAATTTCTAACATTTTTGGATTTTTAGAATCACCGTGTAGGATTTTTTGGAAGTTCATCATAGATGCTTCATTGCAGACCTGTTTAGAACGTTAAAACTTGAGGAAATATTTTATGGATCTCCTTTTAATCCTGTAGTGCATAATTATCATCTATATATACTAATTGCACATAAAATATTTGATGAAGCCCTCTTCTTTGGTGTAAATCTTGAAGAAAATTTGTGAATCTTGCGTTAAACTATGGTGTGATTTGACTGGCTTCTTATATAAAACCTCTATGAAAATGAATATGTCTTGTTGAAGCCAACAGAGATTCGAGATGCTGAATAGTCACCATAGCAACGCACTAAGATATTTTTAATGCTATAATAATATCAAGTTCTAGACAATAGCTAAAATGTTTTAACGGTATAACAATTACGAGAACATATTGGTTATTTAGCCCCGTTGCAACGCGCGGGCATTTTGCTAGTTCATATTATTACCCGAATGAAATCTCTTTAACGTAATTCGCAAAAAGGTGTAATACTGGAGGACTACAAATGCTTATTTTGTGGTCGTGTTGATGAGGATGGAGCTCATCTTTTCGTCAAATGTAAAGCAGTGAAAGAAGTGTGGCGCAAGTGCAACATGGAGGACATCAGAATCAAGCTGGAACACCTGGACACTGTGGCTCAAACCATGGACTCGCTTTGGGTTCTGCCGGAACGTTCTCAGGTTCAGATTTTGACAGTATGGTGGCACTGGTGGAACAATCGCAACAAGCTAAGGGAGGGAGAATTACCAGACTCAGCTGATGCTATTGTCCGCCGCACCATTAGTCAGACTGATGAATTCCTAGAGCTGTTTGGCAAGGGCAAGAAAATAAACAGTAATGACCAAATGAAGTGGAAACCACCACCATTGCGATGCTGCATATATTCCAGGTGACTCCTATGCAACGTGGGGAGTTGTGGGCAGGAACCAAAATGGTGAACTCGTTGTGGCGAGTGCAGGCAAAACTGAAGGTATCCAGGATGTTTTCAATGCTGAGCTGAATGCCATGGAGAGAGCTGTTGATATGGCTACTAACCTTGGAGCGATTCGGGCAATCTTTGAAACTGACTCTGAACTGTCGGCCCTTGCTCTCAGTCGCAAAGGTCAAGATGCATCCCAGCTTGCCGCGTCAATAGATGACCTGAAAATCCAACTTCGTATTTGGTTTTCTTGGAGCGAAGTGGCAGCCTGTAAACGTTCTGCAAATAGAGCAGCTCATGAACTTGCTATTCTAGGCAAGAGATGTAATGCCCAAGAGTGTATAACTTGGGAAGATGATGTACCAGCCAGCGTGGCTGAAGTTGTGGTGGGTGATTCACCCTTGGTTTCGTAATAAAGCTGTTTGCTTTTCCTTTAAAAAAAAATGACCGTTGCCCATCCTCGCTCCTGCGACGTTCGCCCGCGCGGCGACCGGGCGCTGGCTCCGCTCGCCGGCGACTAGAGCAGCCTCGCCCGGTGCCCCCCACCTCAGACCTTGCTCCCACCCCCACCAGCCTCACTCCCACCAAATTTCATCCCGGCCTTCCTCGGCTTCTCCGCACCGCGACCGTCTTCCTCTTCACCCAGATCCAGATCAGCGACGCGCCACGGGACATGGAAGCAATCCTTGCAAATTTTCCAGCTACTCTCATACAATTCCCGAAATTTTCCAGCTGCTCTCACGCAATTCCCGATCAAGTATCTAGGCCTACCACACTCTCGGTAGGTTGCGCAGGGTAGACCTGCAATGCTACATCGACAAAGCAACTTCAAGGCTCAACCCATGGAAGGCCAAATTCCTCAACCGTGCTAGCTGTGATGCCCTCGTCAAATCGGTCCTCACCGCACTACCCATTTTCCTTCTCACTGCCATCAAGGTCGACAAGTCAATCCTCAAAGCTTTCGACAAAATCAGAAGAGAGGTATGATTTGGGCTGCTAGTGACAAGGTCACCGGTGGTAAATGCAAGGTCAGCTGCGATAAGGTCTGCCGTCCAAAAAAGTTAGGGAGTCTTGTGATTCTTGATCTGGAGAAATTCGCACGCGCGCTAGGCCTGCGATGGCTGTGGTTGGAGTGGACAGCACCTGATAAGCCCCGGGCCGGGCTTGAAACTCCAAATGACGACGCAGATAGAACACTCTTCAATGCTGCCACGAAGATCACCATCGGAAATGGCCAAACTGCGAAATTCTGGACATCCTCTTGGCTGGACGGGAATCACCGAAGTCTATAGCCCAAAAGGTCTTCGAGGCCTCCAAGAAAAAAAACAGATGCGTTCAAAACGCCCTGGAGAACATCAACTGGGTCGCTGACATCTCAATTCAGGGATTCACCGTCGATCACATCACGCAATTCGTCAGTCTTTGGGATCGCCTGCAAGCCGTCACGCTGATCCCCGACACTACTACAGACTCCATAACCTGGACACTCTCGTCCAGTGGTTCCTACTCCGCCGGCTCTGGGTACAAAGCCCAATTCATTGGATCCACCCCATGCTCTTTCGACCGCCTGGTGTGGAAGACTTGGGCGCCGCCAAAGTGCAGATTCTTCATGTGGCTTGCTGTTCAAAACCGTCTATGGACTTCCGACAGGTTGGCAATATGAGGGTGGCCGTGCAATCCGCTCTGTCAACTCTGCAAATGCCAAGGGGTGACGGCAAGGCACATCCTCTTCGAGTGTCGGTTCTCCCGCCGAATCAATCCGCTGCCACCTGGCTCTCCTGCCCATCGCTTGCTCAGGATATGGGCTCCGGCCGCCCAACGGTTCTGGAATACTAAAGACGCCAACGATCCACCCCAAGGGCCTCAGGTCGGCGGTGGTCCTTCTCACTTGGGAGATTTGGAAGGAGCGAAATGCTCGCGTCTTCAACAACAAATCCCTCATGTCGTCGGCCCTCATGCAGAAAATAAAAGATGAGGGAAAAAGCTGGATTCTCGCCGGGAACAAGCACCTAGGAGAGATCATCGTTTAATTTTTACCATGTGATACTGTTATTTTTAGGCTATTTTTACTTTTGGCCTAGGCCACCCCTATTTGTTTCTCCGATATCAATATAAAAGACAAAACTTTTACCTTTTTACCTTAAAAAAACACTCTTTTGCTGAAAAAGACGATATATCATCTACCCTCACCGATCCGGTATAGCTGTCGTAAGGAATCTGCAGATCACGTGCAACTTCAACGTTCAACCCGCATCATTTTCTACGGATCAGAGGGAGTACGAAATCACAGAATGATTCACGTGGTTTGCATATAAAACTGTCCTGTTTTTTTATTTTGTATAAATAAGTTTTTTTTTTAAATCTTTTGTATAAATAAGTTTGCTCAACACATATGCCATGTGGTCCTATTGATGACTTCATGTGGATCGTTTTGGCGGCGTCAGGTGATCCTATGGTTGTGTTTTTTAAACCAGAGCTTGCAAACATGAAATGAAGATGGGAGCATCGAAGAGAATGCATCACTGTGACTCTGTCCAACTGAGAGTCCACGCGTTCATTTCAGTAATCTCGAGTTTTTAACGTTTACTTGGGTCAAAGAAATGCTTAAATCGACGCAAGAGTAAGAAAGGTGTGAGCAACGCTGATTGGTGGCTGCGAGGCTTCCATCGCCTCCACTCCATGGACACATAGCTTTCGCAGATCGGCGAACAGCGGCAGATGTTCCCTGAAAGAGACCGGTTTGTTCAGACGATATCGCCTCGGTGGCCACATTCAATGTGACCACCAACTTGCATGGATATACGAAGGTGACATGCATGTTGGTGATGTACTTCCAAATTCCTATGAATTTATCCCTCCTTTTCTGTTCGATTGAGTTTTCTGTTCATGGCAAATCAATCAGGGGCCATCAATCTCCTTCGTGATCTGGGCATACAAATCGTCCGCATGAATGCATATTTCCATTTTATTTGCTAACTGTAACTGATTCCTTCTATTATATCTTTCTTCCTTCTTGTTTGAAGGAAAGCTCTGTATTCTTTAGAGGCACTGATTCAGTTAGAGCATCTCTACAGGCACCCTCATATGGTGTCCGACAGACGTGTCGACAACGGCGTTGGGGGTTGGCGCCTAAACCGTCAGCAGTTGGGGCCGCTAACCGCATCGGCAGCCCCCATTGATCACACGACCGGGGCTCCAACGATCGCGTGTGGCCGGTCTAGGATTTGGTCGGGCGGGCATCGGGCGCCTAGTCGTTGACCTCGCCGTCAAGGAGGATGCACGTCGGTTGTGGCCACGGGTACGTCCAAGTTACTGCGCCGGCGCCAGAGGCGGTGGAGGTGGAAGAAGCGCCTGCACCGGCACCCATACTGCTACCCTCTTGCTACCCTCTCCCTCTCATCCACGGAAAGGCGGAGGGCCTTGCCTGTGCCCGCCCAGGCGGCCTCCTCCGCCAACTCCTTCTTAGCCCACGTGAGTGCCTCCTTCTCGCTCAGTTCCGCCGGCATGAGGGCTGCAGCAGCCTCTTCGGCAGCCCGGGCGTCTCAGGCAGCCCTGGCTTCCTTGAAGGCGGCCCTGGCTTGCTGCTCGACGACCTGCCGGGCCTCCTAGTCGAGGAGGCCCTTGTAGTCCTCGGTGTCGTCCCTCCTCCGGGTCCGACGGGACTCTAACCCTCCGCCCGCCTAAGACTACATGGCGCGGAGGCTCGCCGACCAGGCGGGGCGGTACCTGTGGCGGCGCAGGACCTCGTCGACAGCCCGTCCGCACCAGTAGGAGTACCGGGCTCCACTCTTGAACGGCCTGGAGGGAGGGCGCGCCTGCCGCCGCACAACGGCCTCCCGCTCGTCCTCGAGCGTCTTGGCCCACCACACCGAGCTTCGGAAGGTGAAGTCGTCGTGATGTACCGCCGGCAGGAGGCTGCGGTGATACGCGATCGTATCCCGCAACCCACGGCCGGTCGGGAGCGGTCGGATGGTGTAGCCGTCGTTGGAGACACACCAGCCATGCGGGAGGTGGTACGCCGGAATCGTACCCCGCAGCCCACGGCCGGTCGGGAGCGGTCGGATGGTGTAGTCGTCGTTGGAGACACACCAGCCATGCGGGAGGTGGTACGCCAGAATCGTATCCCGCAGCCCACGGCCGGTCGAGAGCTGTCGGATGGTGTATCCGTCGATGGAGACACACCAGCTATGCGGGAGGTGGTACGTCGGCGGCACGAGGAGGTCGGACTCGTAGATGATGGTCATCTCGTCGAGGTTGAGGTTCCTCGACAGTCGATCAAGGCTAAGCGCTGACCTGCCGTTGTACGGCTGCCAAGCGGTCCATGGAGATGCCCCGTCCGACGTCGCGTGCGTTGCCGACACCTAGCCTAGCAGCGGTTTTGGCTCCCAGCCCCAAAGGGTGCCCCTGTTTGATGACCTGGTCGTAGCGCAGTGCGCTCCGCCCGCAGGCGCGTCGTCGTGGGCCGCGGCCCACCACCGCACCACCACCGCGCGCGTTCTTCTTCTTCGTCCACCACGGCGCAACCACCGCGAGCTTGCCCACCACCGCGCCGTACCTCCTTCTCTCTTCTTCCTTCCTCGAGCCGCCCCCCACCACCGGCCAGACCGCCTACTCCCGTACCCCGCGCTCGGCGCCGCTACCGCGCCGCCTCCGCGCCCCGCCCTCCAACCGCCGCCCACCGCCGGTCCTCCGCCCCCCCGGCTGGCCATCCCTCTAAGGCCCCCCCACCACAGAAGCTTGTCGCCGGCGAGCACCCGCACCTCCCCAAGTTAAGTTTCTCCTCGTCAGCCGCCTTCTCCGCCGCGGCTTCGCAACGGCGTCGCCGGCGCCGCCTCGGCATGGGATTCGTCCTCGACGTCGCCTTCTCTGCCGCGCGTCCGCGCCGGTGTCGCCGGCGACGTCTCGGCCTGACCGCCGCTGTCCCCGTCTTCTTCTTCCTCTGGCTCTCACAGACGTGACGAATTGGGCCGGGCCCAAAGCGCATCGGGGTGATCGTGCACTAATATAATAGTGCACGACCTGGTCGTCAAATAGGATCCGCCAGCCCCAAACCAGTTGGGGGTGGTTTGGTTGCTGTCGGTTGGCCTCAAATCGGTTGGGGCCGGTTTTGAGGGCTGCCGGTGAAGATGCTCTTTTTTTTTTTGAACAACGGAGAGGCCCCGAAGGGGCCTGATGCTTCATTAAATCATGACGGGGCAGGTAGAAATTACACAAGGGACCTCAAGTATAAAAACAAAGACTAACAAGTCCCTAGGATTTACAGAGCAGACCCTAACTAAAAGATGAGGAACGCAATCAGGTCCTCTGCATCCGCCATGTCGCAGCAAGCTTGAAGAACAGCCATTCTCACCGGAGCCGGGGACGGGACCACTTGACACCAGGAGAACTCCGAACGCCGCCTCAAGCTTGGAAGAGGGCCTCCACATGGAGGTGAAATCGGCACCAGCAAACGCTGGGAGAGACCACCAGATGGTCTGCAGAGTCGGCTGCCAAATTAAAGGGCGCCGAGAGTGTAATCCAGCAATCCATAGCATCACAACTCCAGAGCAGGTGATGAGCAACATCCGTGTATCCAATCTCCGAATCCCCCCATCGCCACCATGGCGTCTCGGAGAAAAGAGAGCAAGACCACATCTGCTGCATCTCCATCTACCCAAGGTCCTCAGCCGCCGCAGCATTGAAATCAATCCGCCATCGAACTCCAAATTCCCACCACGAATCGGAGGAGGCAGATATGGAAGAGTGGAGCGACAGAAAACCAAAGAAAGAACCTTATTGAAGGAGCCGTATGGTGTCTTCTCACTCACCGCCTTGAGCTTCCACCATGAGAGCACCACGGCAAGGAAAAGCAACACCACACAGAGCCAGGCTCGGCTCAAAAAGCCTAGCTCCAAAGCTCCGGTGCAAGCCTTATTAGGAGGGATGCGCGGCTTCGTCGGACTCGCATGCGCCACCGCTTGCCACCAGCGAGACGCAGCTCGAGCGAAGAAGAACACGGCGCCATGGATCTGGTCGCGGAGATCCAGGAACCTACCCTCAGTCAGCACGTGGCAAGACGCAGCAAAGGCAAACCCTAGACTACTATTTACGTCCCGCGCAACGCATCCTCGTCCACGCCAGCCGGCGACGCCGCCGGAGAGGAGAGGGAAGCGAGCCGGGGAGGAGGAGAGAAAGTCGTCTACGACTCTCAAAGCGGTGGAGGAGGGGGAAATGACGTCCCCGTGAAGATGCTCTTAAGCGTACCATTCTTAGCTCTCACACAAACGAAAATCAACATCATACAAATAGAATGAAACGAGGCATGCAACATGCTTTGTACATTGCGTTGCATACAGCAACATGGTACAATCAAATACTAGTTTTTTGTGGGGGAGAACTATCATCCAAAATGCGTAAAACAGCAAGAACTACAAGAGACACAAAGACACCACTCTGAAGGCTAACTATACTCTTCCCGTAAGAAAAACAGAAAAAGGAAGGATGACATTACTAGTTTCAGCTGAACAAACTTCGAACCACAAGCATAAGGTGAACAAGCTATTGACCATCTGACGTCGAAGATGTAATGTGGCCAGTGCAAAACAGAGTAAAATGTGGTACGTCTATGGACCTCGGTTCCACAACAGAAACCTGCACAATCGACCATTGCCAAAGGGGCAAGGATAGATAGCCATTTCCGCGGTAGTAAGCCAGGAAAACATCTCTTCAATTCTCACCAAACCTCCACGGATCATTTATCCATGTCTATCCGATCATGCTTTCTTTTGTTAGGACTGGAAAAAAGGCAGAACTGAGCCCAAGTGTTCTTTGTCTTCACTGGCTGCGACTTCATAGCTTTCTTGGTAGCATAGTCCTCCATGTATTGGACGGCCGCCTACAAAATATGACAAAAGGAAGATAATACCAGTCACTAAACTACATCACAGGTGGTCGATGATATCTGATTCAAGATAAGATAGCAGGTTACCTGAGCTCCCTTTAAAGCTATCTCCCTTGGTGGCACCTGTAGAGGATTCTCTTCTGCACGAAGCACACGGAGACGCTTCAGATCTTTAAAAGAATCTGGAAGAACCCTAATCTGGTTATTGCTTATATCCAACTCTTCCAGCAGTTCAAAGTTGCCAATAGAGCGAGGCAGAGATTGCATGTCAGCAAAGTTGTTCCCAACATTCAGTTTAACAAGAGAAGTCGCAAAGCAGAAGTTCTCAGGAATTGACTCGAGCTCATTGAAGCTGGCATCAACCTCCTTCAGCTTACTGAGAGTTGCCATTGTAGTTGGAAGGCTTCTGAGGTTGTTGTACCTCACAGAGAGGATCTCTAGAGATTCTAGCTTCCCAACAGCCTCTGGAAGAGCCTTCAAGTGATTATACCCTGCCTGCAATTCAACCAGTGAAACACAATGACCGATTGTGTAAGGCAACTCGTCAAGGTCGTTTGTTTCGACCATTAACTTCTTCAACCGTGTAAGGCTTCCTATTGAATCAGGTAGTGAGACAATCCGGTTTGCACCCACGTCAAGCTCCTCAAGGTTAATCAACCTGCCAATAGTAGACGGCAAGGATGTAAGCTGATTGCCCCTCAGATCGAGGCAAATCAAGCTGCGAAGATCGCCAACTGATTCGGGGAGTTGAATGATTCGATTAGCATGAAGATCCAGTTTGTTCAAAGACGAAAGCTTCCCGATAGCTTCTGGCAAAGCCACAAGCCGATTATCCGAAATATCAAGAGTAACAAGCCCAATGAGCTTTCCAATTGAATCAGGTATCCACTCAATCTGGGTCATGAGTTTTCCTTGGAAGCTGAGTTCCTGAGCGCCTCTCTTCGCAGCCACCTCAATCATACTAGCTAGCTTAATGAGGCTCAATTTCTCCTTGTCATCTCCTGCATACCAAATCACCAACCAATCAACCAATATGCACATAATTCCAGCTCCAGTCTATAGAGTTCAGTTGATTATCGATTTACAGAACATCGACTGGTCGATAGCTAACAAACTTCCCATTTTGTCTTATCTATATAAAGAACAATGCATAAGCTTCTGATTTATACATTTTAACTCGTGAAACACATAATAACTTCCATGAAAGTGCACCTAAACACTCCATTTCAGCAAAATTTTGCCATATAAAATGAACTTAAGAGCAAGAAAAGAACTATGCATATGCCTCTGATCTGTACATCTTCACACGTAAACACATAATAACTTCCATGACAGACAGTGCACCTAAACACTCCATTTCAGCCAAAATTTTGCCATATAAAACGAACTTAGAAGCAAGAAGGGCTCACCATAACTGCCATCCACTCGAACAGCCACGGAGTTTGCTGCGACGGATCCTCGCGGCACATGTGAAGTCGCTGGCACAACTCCGCCGTCCCACATTGCCGCCTTGGACTTCTTGACGTAGCTGTCATCCATGGAGACACGGCTCATGCTCGTACTGACATTCCTCTCCGCACTGAAGCCGTTGGTGCCCAAAGAGGAGCGGTCCGTAGAAGCCACTGCCCCCGCTGATGAGTAGTTGGACGAGGAGGCGGCGGATGCAGAGCTACTGGCACCGTTGGTGGTGACGCGAGGCGCGGCGCGGGCGGAGGTGGAGGGCACGCACTGGGACGCGCGCTGGATGAGGTCGTCGAAGAGGGTGTGCAGCGCGTCGAGCTCGAGGAGCCGCGTGGCCTCGCGCTTCTGCTCCCGGCACTGGAACCCGGCGAGCGCGCGGTGCATGTCCTGCGCGACGTAGAAGAGCTCCTCCGGCACGAGCGGCGACCTGCGCAGCCCCTCGATGGCGTCGAGGCGCGCGCGCTCCTCCCGGTCCGCCGCCCGCGCCAGCGCCTCGGCCGCCTCCACATCCTCCAGCGGCGGCCGCGGCGGCAGCGACCGGTGCAGCCGCGTGATCTCTCCCACCACCCCCTCCACAGTGCCGAACGCCGCCGCCTCCATTCCTCTCTCTCTCCTCCACCCAAAAGCTCGAGAATTCAGATCTCCTCTGCAACAAGGGATCCCCGGCGCACTTGGTCTTTATGTACGCGCCCGCCCCTCGGTGGCGCAGGCCTTTCTCGCCATCGCCAACCGCTCGTCACGTGCCGCCCGTGGTCCGCCCTCCTCCTCCTCCGCCTCGGATGCCCTGCGGATAAGAAGAAGAACAGGTGTGTGACGCAGATCAAAGGTTGGACCCGCACCCGCAAGAAAAGCAGAGCGCAACTTTCTCGCGGCAACCAAATCCAAGAACGCGACCGCCAAATCACAATTCCTAAATCACGATGGAAACCTACCTGCGTTCCGAGTTCCGACCGACGAACGCGATGACACGACCCAAGAAGAAGAACTCGCGCGCGGCGGACGGCGGGACAAGAGCAAGAAAGAAACGGGTCGCCGCGCCGGCGGGTGGCGGGGGATTGGGGAATTGGGCACGGAGCTCCGTGCCCGTGGGTTGTTCTTGGCGTGGCCCTGGTTTCTTGGGGCTGGTGGAGTGGTGGTGGTTCTTTGGGGGTGGGGAAACGGGAAATGGGCAGTACAACTCCACTCCTCACGTCGCCGTGGCTTCCATTGGAGCCTTGGGATGAGAGAGAGGGAGAGAGGGGGAGGGCTCACTGCTGCTGCGCGCTATCCTATCTACTGTATGCATTATTATATCATCACCCGGCTCGATTCAGTTCATTTGGCCTGGCACCATGATTTTTTTCCTTCGAGGAAAATTGAAGACGAAAGCGGAAAGCGAGCGCCTTTTGATCCGTTTGGTAGATTTGGCTGCTTGTACCTCTTCTAGGTTTCAGATGCCGATTAACACTCATGTCGTACAGTTATTTTAAGTGTAATAAATCCCATTCTCGGTCATTTTACTAGTTGTGGTGGTTACGTGATACGGCGAGTTGTAATCATCACTGGTACGAAGTAATAACGCGTCGCACACACGTACATGTCCTAACACAATCCTTCGGTAATCTCGCATTCTTGTGACAGGACTTGCGTAACAGAAACCACCGATTTTGCTTCACCATGGATAATTCGTCGTAAATCAAAGTTGCTTCTGTTCATAAGATGACACATGATGATTCGACTGTTTCCTACTCCAAAAGAAAATTAATCCAATATGTGTTCTCAGCTACTAGTTGGTTGATCCAAAAACCGAAAAAAAAGGTTCAAGGAAATAAACCACATATGTAAAATAAATCTAGTAATTTACATGTGGGATCAGTAGTATAGGCATCAATGGAACTCGTAATTTACACACCAAAAGAGAGCGAAAGACATTATGTGAATGAATCTCGCGGAACGGTCGAGCAAGAATTTGATTTCTGACAAATTGACAATTAAATAGCAAAAGTGTAAAACTTTTCCTGCACAATCCCATCTTTATAATAGCTTTGTGTGGTTATTGTGATCGGTTCACTAACCTACGTGTGGTGTGCCATACTTTAATATCCCACTATTTATATACCCGACTTAAAGCCCCCGCACCTAAATCTCCTCCCGATTTGAAACTACATGAAATTAGAAGGGCGCGTTCTCGGAGTCTCATGGTTAATGAACGTCCACGATGTAATTCTATAGGGTAGCAGAAAAAAGAAAAGTTCACGTATTTATGAATCTTTTTCATAACAAATTCGGCAGTAATTTGGTGTGCCAATCTCATACTTCGGCATTTATTAAGATTTAGAGAAGTTGCTAGGTGTCTTTAGATTTTGAAATCATCCCTCTATTTCCAATTATAAGACATCGTAAGAGTCTAGTTGAACTATCATAGCGTCTTATGTTTAGAAAGATGGGAGTGGAATCTATCACTATTCTGCAAAACTACAATAAAATAAAATACATCATTAGTTATTTCGTGACTACAATTTGTTGTAACCTTCGAAAGCAACCGCACAACAATTGTCGAAAGTGTAGGAACAGTTAAGCAGTCACGTGATGTCTGTTTCACTCTATAGTGTGGATGATTGGCCTAACAACTGATCCATCATGTCTAGGTGAAATCTCGATCGTGGCCACCAGGTCAACACATGTCGTGAGCCTTTCAGATGCATCTAATATCGTCGTCCTGGTCATCGGGGGCGTTTCTGCCGTGCACGCTCTCCTGCTGGTCGTTCTCGCTCTCCGGATGCTCGGGCTTGTTCTCCGGACGCTCGTGCTCCATGCCAGCGGAGCCGCTCTCTGCCCGCTCACTCTCGTCACCTCTCGTCGCCTCAGAATTGAGTCGCGCTTGTGTGCCAATCGTCGTTGCTTGTAGCGGTGCAGCCAAGGCCGCCTCTGAGATGTTGCGAGGAGTCTGATAACTGTGTTTCAGTCCCACTTTGCCTTGCTGCGCATGGAGCTCCATCAGCTGCAACTCTCAAGTTGTTGTTATCACGTGTTGGTGATTCTTTGCCGCCGCCAGAGGTATGTGCTTCTGGTGGCCTGGGGCTCACCCCCGTGCATGCTTCGTTTCCGCTCGATTTTACTGAGCTGAAGTTGTCTGTGGTTGAGGAAACACTTCATTATGGTTGCTTCTCTCCTCGTGTTAGTCTCTGCCCATTGCCGCATCTTGTTGCAACAGCTGCCTCTGGGAGCGAGGACATAGGTGGGATCTTGGCTTCAGAGCGTCAGGAGTCGTGTGATTATTTGGCGATGGACTCGACGCCCTCTGTGGGCAGTGGAGGAGTTTTGGCTCCTAGTTGCGAGGCATGTTTTGCTAAGGAGTTTTGTGGTTACTCATCTGTTTAGAAGCGACTAATCCTGCATATGGCTAGGACATTGTTTACGCCTTGGCTGGGAAGACTTCAGATGACGTAATAAGGAATGTGGAGAAATCTCTCAATACGGTTTCTATTAGAGGCAAAAAAAAAAAGAATGGAATAGCAAGAAAAGCTTCGACACATGCGTGGTCGTAGAGTTGCCATCAGTTTACGGTTGTTATGGTATATGGACATTGTCGCAGAGTGTTGTTTAACTTAGGTGTTGTTCTATGCGGTTGCGCGAGCTTCTATTCGTGATGTTGATGTTTGTTGTACGATTTTCGTTTAGTTTCTTCCGCTAATAAATTGGACACCCTTTTCTTAATTAATATTAAAACAAACATTTTACTTTTATTTAAGAAAAAACAGAGCATTCGGCACATCATCCAAGCCGAGCCACAAGTGCACGGAAGAGTCCTAAAAAATGCTACTGTGCCACGAACTTTTGTCTACTCGCTCTGATTTTAAATAGACGTCCTTAGCATATTTTAGACTTGTATCTCCTAAGTTCATATGTGTATTTTCCGTTACACTTTTTTTTGGAACCGAAGAGAGTATTTATTTATTTTAGGGCCGTGTGTTTCAGATAAGCGGTTGCATGCAGAAATGCCCTTGCCGGCGTGGCGTGGTGTGGCAATGGCCTGTTAGTGATGTGTGCGTCCGACTAACGGTACACAGATCGTGAGATAGATATTTTTTTAAGAGAACCAGCCGTCACTTTTTTCAATAATAGAGATACAAAACTTATCTGGCGTATGAATCAGCCAGAGGTGACGCTCAGAATCAAGGTTTGCCGAACTGCGAGCTAAACCATGAGCTTCCATATTGGAAGATCTCCATTCGTGGACAAAAGTTGTCTCACGAAAATCTTGCCTGTTAATTTTTTTTTCTTTTAAAATCGAACCGAACCTGTCAAGGTTACGGTTGCCGTGTTGATTACCTCCAGGCTCCATGCAGTCGCCACATGCACTCGATCGAGATGCAGGTCTTGCGCTAGGGCCAAAGCTTCTCTGCAGGCCATTGCCTCCAAAACAGCAGGGTCAATAATCCCTTGTATCACTAGCGCTGAAGCCCCCAGGTGGCCGGTGATCTGCGACTTTGGTCCGCCGACGCGTAGCGTCTCGGCTAGGTCCCAGCCCGCACCTGCCTATGTACACCGGCCAGAGGCACTCCCGATAGGGGTGGTGCCCGCGGGCTACCACAGGTGTCGCCGCCATTGCGCGGCGAAATGCACGACGGTTGTTTCCCTGGCTTAAGCTGGGGACTGGTTGTGTCGGCGACTAAGCTCGGGAAACACACGGCGACTACATTAGCTTAAGCTGGGCAAAGGTTGCGTCGACGACCGAGTTCAAGGAGGACTCGTTGGGCTTCATGAAGACCATCGAGTTGACGGCATAACAGGCCTCCTGCAGCGGCAACTGCAGGGCTTCCACTTCACGCACCGAACCTCGGGCCGGGATACCGCCTCCACCTCCCGTGCAGCCTCCTGCTTCACCCTTGTCTACGTCGATGAGGAGGACAGCGACGACGGTGTCGAGTAGGGTTAGGGTGTGGACGTCGGCGAGGCCGATTTTGTTTAAATTTGATTCAATCCTTGTAAAATATAATTAAGCTTGAATAAAAATTTAATTTTTTTAATTCATGTGTTTTTTGTGCCGTGTCCGGGTGTCGGTAGGGGAGGCAACCTATGAATAAAAATTTAATTTTTTTAATTCATGTGTTTTTTTTAATACATAAGTAAGCAAGCCCATCCATATTTAACGCCATGTACGCGCCACGAGATGCGTCGCTTTGAGCGCGGGAAACGCAAGCAAACAGCTCGATCTCACCGGCGGTGTAGAGAGATATCGGCATCACTTAAAACAAACACGATTTGGGGGCATTGAGGGGCGCCTGAGGATCCCGACGGTGTTTGCGAACAAGCTTCAAGACAGGGTGCCACGTACAATACATCTGAGGATGGAGAACTACGAGCACGACAGCTAGGCGGTGAATACGGTCGTGACCGGGGATATTTGTACCTCGCCAAGGGATGGAAGACTTTCGCCGATGCGTACAAGCTTGAGCAGGGATACTTGTTGTGCTTCGAGTTCAACGGCGATGACGGGTTCTTTATCAAGATCTTCGACGGTACTTTATGCCGGAGGGAAGCCGTCGTGTACATTGACGACGAGTAGTAGTAGCATCGGCTAGTAGTATTTAAACTTTACATTTTTGTATATTTGAAATCGTGAACTGCGAGTGTTCTCTTATGGAGTGAAGTATAAGTGTAAAAACAAATGAACTTTTTTGGGCTGTTGGTTTGGAGCGTGCCGCTGTGAGATTCACCCTTTATTTGACCGGCCATATGACCAGCACCCTCCAATTAAGCCATAATTAGAGGGCGTCGTACACGAATTTGAAGAATGTCTGTGGAGATGCTCTAAGATAAACAGCGACATGGCCTTCTCCTTACAGTCCTTGCCCGGCTGGTCATAGTATCATTTTTTTTTCTATTCTCCTCCTGGTGTGCATCGCATGGCTGCTTCCAAACACAGATAAGATGGGATGGAAATGAGATAAGACAGGGAGAGCTCTAGGCTGTTGGTTCAGACTTCAGAGTACAGCCTAAGGCCGGCAATAGGTCGGGTATGGTCGGGTCAACCTATTCCAGACCCATGCCTATATAACAAATGGGCGAGGGTCTCTGCCCATGACCTTGTCCATGGGTCAGATCTCAGATCCATGCCCGTACCCGTCGGGTCACCCGACCCGATGGGCGACCCATCGGGTCTGTAGTAAGCACCTCGCATCAGAACACAAAAAGCCTCAAATTTGTAACATACACAAGTGCAGCTAGAGGATTCACCTCGTGCCGGTAGGGAGTAGGGGACAGAGCCGTCGGGGACGGCAGGGGAAGCTGCAGCATGCGACGGGGCGGCGACGTCGGGGACGGAAGGGAGTAGGCGACGGCAGGGAGTTGGAGACGGTGGCGTTGGGAGATGCAACAGCGGCTTCGCTCGGTGGAGGCGGGAGCAGGCAGTCAGGGACTCAGGGTCGGCGCAGCGGCTTCGCTCGGCGAGGCGGTGAGGGAGAGTGATTGCGGTTGCGGCTGAGAGGCGGGAGCTGGGAGACAGGGAGAGTGCAGACTCGACTCGAGTCTAGGGTTTGTGCGCTGCTCTTGTCGATCCGTTGTGGACTAAATTGGGATGGGCTATGCTATTGGGTTGTGCTGAACTATTGGGCTGGGACGCTGGTTGGAGTGGACTAAATTGGTAGTGGGCTATGTCATTTTTTACAACGAGACCCCATATGTCAGCTAATCGGGTTGCCCATCGGGTCACCAATGGGTAGACATGTCTGTTCATACCCTACCCACGACTAATCGAGTCGTCCATGAGCGAGACCCATGGGTGAACATAGCGACCCATTCCCTACCCATTAGGGTCGGTGCCCATGGGCGAAATTGCGGGCTTGAGTACAGCCTGCCTGATAGATGTCCGAAGATTTTTTCTTCGGACATTTCTTGGCCTTGTTTGTCTTTAAATGGCCTTGGCTTATGCTCTTTTATGTTGTAACACCCTAAACTCAAAACTCTCTTTCTTATTTAATGAAATGAGGCAAATCTTTTGCCTCTTCCCTTTCAAAAAAACAGTCACTTGATCCGTTTCAGCCACGTCCATCAGGATCCGTAGAGAAGTAACGGTCACTTGATCCATCTCAGTCAATATAATGCATACCGAGTCGGTTCTCAAATAAAATGATATCTCAAGAAGTGTGCAGTCTGACTCCAATGAATAATAATCGGATATCAGGGTTAGTGAAATGAAAAGTATATTAGTACTAGAAATACCATATCCTATATTATTTACAGTTTCCAATATATTACTATATTCACAGAAAGTATTGACAGCTAAAATTGCATTTCTTTAAAGAATTATCGCTTCTGTCTGGATTACAATATTACTACTTGATGTAACTACAATCTCAGGAGTTTTTTTAGGGGAGGTGAAAGGATTGGAGTGAAGACGGGTGAGGTGAGCACATCAGCCAATCTCATTCGATCAGCCACTTGAATAAACTTCACACGAGGACGGGCTCTAGCTTTTCAGGTAACAGTCCTTATCAAGACCAGTCACCTACCTACCCATATGCCTCCAGTGGCCACTATGCATCAAAGGCTCGGCCAGGTGCCAATCAGGATTTCGTACAAAAAAATATAAATTGCAGTAGCACGACTAAATATTGAAGAAGAAAAGGAATTTGTACTCTGTTTTCATATATTAAATTAAAGGACACACAAGCTATGAGGAACCTTCCAAGTTGGTTTTTCAAAGTGAAACGACGTTAGCAATCAGAAGCCAGGCCGAACATGGCTCCTGTCTTCATCTTGTGATGATTATTAATCGGAAGTCATTCATGTTACTGCAGGCCTGGGACACTCCATGTCTCCAGGCCGGCATCCTTTCATGCCGCCGCCCAATCACCCAATTATACGGGAACATGAGGGAAGCAGCAGTGACTACTTTGACTAGTGCCTAACAAACAGATCAAAAGGGATACCTTTACTTGGTAAGGGACACTCGGGGATTTCTTGTGCTGCTCCAATTTGGAACAGATGTAAGGCTTAAAATTGCTGATGGTGTAACTACCGACGAACGGCTGCCTCGTTAGTGCCCTAGCTCATACCTCACTTCTTCGCCTTGGAGAAGCGGAGGCATCTATATTTCTCGCCGCTCACTGTGATCTCAAGGGCGCCATCTTGGTTGTCCTGATTTGAAGCGGTTCCCATCAGGACACTCTTTTCTTTCTCCAGGTTCTCCCTTTCCACTTTCAGCCTTGCTTCTTGCCGCGCGATTTCAGCCTGCAAAAAACCAAACACAGCATGATGTGTTATATGCCGCAAAAGCATGATGAGCTACAAAACAACAATATCATGAAAAGGCAATATGAAATGTTCGAAACCAGAAGGTCCTTGTCTCCTTGGGATCATCTATGATATCCTCCAAATTATTTTATACAGAAAATGTTTTGATTATACTCAACATGGTTTTGGCTCTAGCGGGAGACTACAATATTTATCTGATGTTCTGGCTCTAGCCGGAGAAAATGTTTCAACTTAATATAATCATAAGCTGTCGGAAATTTAGCTGAACAAACTATAAAATAATAGGGGAACAGCAACAAGACAAGCAAGATGATGATATCATATTCAATTCTTAGTAAGCAACTTATGAAGATATGCATCTTATGTTGGCATTTACCAATTACCTGGCCCAAAAAAAAATGAATAACCCAATTATGGCATGGGAGTGTCTAACCAAGCTTTTCAGCTAAATGGTTAAATCGGTTGGATTATAAAGAAACCCTGCAAAGTTAGGGTGTATGAGTCTATGACATTTTGTGCCCGAAACGGGATTAGCGTAGCCTAGCAAGGTACACATAATCATCCATACTTTCTCACCTCCACTGAACCTATCATGTCACCTCTACCATCCCACACTCCCAGCACACATAGGAGTTGTTCCTGCGTTACAATGTCATTTTCCTGTGTTGTGTCATGTCAGAATATAGGATACCAGTATTGCCAAAACCAGGACCTTTCCTTGAAAAATGTCACTAAGACTCAACAACCACACATTACCGATCGGGTGTATAATTCTAGACCATCTAGCATACTTAAATGCACAATCACACAAATTTGAAAACTGGTAATATTGTTAGACAATACAAAGCAACAAGGTATTATATAGCAGATATAGCAGAAAAAATACCAGGAGTCCACAACTCGTACTTGAGAACTCAAGGGTGCTAGCCTGATATGCTCTATTCTAGTCAATTATGAGCAGTTCACGTCAATGTTTCTTAGAAATTGTTCTTTGTTGAGAAACCTACTTGTCAGACATTTCCTTACATCTTAACTTCACCTGTCAGTCACCTGAATGTTTTTACTATATTCTCTACAGAACTGAAAGAGGCCAACTTTGTTCCTCTGACACCCTGATAAATACTACTGTATAAAGCAAGAAATAATCCCTTACAGTACAATGTACTTCTTCAAAGCTACAAGAAAATATTTTCGTCCCCTGGCGAACAACAGCATCAAAAGATGCTGAATGACATTAACATCAACTCATCAAGAAAAACACATTTCCAGCGATTTCAATAATTGTTAAGCATTTCGACCATCAGGTAGCGAATACAATTACGAAGAAACTCAAAACCCCCGACTTCCTGACCATAGAACGGATAATGGAAAATGCTGACCAGCGTGACAGGACAGGATGGAACGGGACACGGGAGGCTATGAATTAAGCGAGCCATGGACTGGGTATGAATGTTTAGCAAGCAAATTACAAAGACACGCATCTTAAGTTGGGAACTTACCAGTTACCAGCGAAAAAGAACAGTCAAAACAAAAGAATCAGGACTGAAAAAGGAGAGAAAATTTACGTAATGAGGCTGTCTAACCAATCTTTTTAGTGAAATGTCTAAATGATTCGCTCGTTCAGGATCACAAAGAAACTCTACCAACTTTTAGGCTGTATTGGTATATGAGATTATGTAGCAAAAATGGAATCAGCGTAGCCTTAGCAGCCTACACATATTCATCCCAATTTTCTCACATCCCTCCACCTAACATGTCTTGTCACCTCTACTAATCATGGTTTTTAAGGCGTCCGCCTTGGAAAAACGACCGCCTTAGGCGCCTAGGCGCCTAAAGCGTCCGCCTAGGCGCCCCCCCTTCGCCTTAGGACGCCATAACACCTTTAAAACCATGCTACTAATCCCACCCTCCCAGTACGCAAAGGAGATGCTTCCTATGATAAAATGTCATTTTTTTTGTGTCGTTCATCTCAGAATATAAGCATATGGAGTATTGCCGAAACCAGGGCCATACCTACTGCATTTTTCTTCAGACTATATATTCATTTCTTTCCTTAGAAGGGTATGCCAAGACTCAACTTCACAACTATGACACATTAATTTCTTTCCGCCCAACTATGTCTCAACCTTACAAGTTACAACTATAGCGGTAAATTCATTTCTTTCCTGGGAAAAATCTCTAAGACTCAACTACCAGACATTAGCCTATCAGGTGTATAATTATTGACTTGTAGCATATTTAAATGCACAATCACAGAATTTTCCATCTGGTAATCTTCTTAGACAATACTAAGCAACAAGGAATTATATAGTAGATACAACAGAAAAGAATAAGCATGACCTATACTTATGAACTGAAGGGTGCTGGCCTGGCATGCTCTATTCTAGTCACCTAACCAGCGATTATGAGTGCTTCTGAAAAATTGCTCTTTGTTGAAAAACCTACTCATAAAAAAACATCTAAAAATTTCACCTGTCAGTCACTTGAATATTTTTTACTATACTGTCTACAAAACTGAAAGAGGAAAACTTTATTCCTCTGCCGCCCTCGAGAATACTAGGGTGTAAAGCAAGGAATAATCTCTTACAGTACAATGTACTTCGTCAGCGTCACAAAGAAAGTGTTCTCTTCTCGCTGGCGGAGAATAGCATCACAAGAAACTGAACGACATTGACATCAATTCATTCATCAAGAAACACACATTTCCAGCAAGTCAGCAACAGCTGCTAAGAGTATCGACAGACAGATAGGCAATATCCTTCCGAAGAAATTCAGACGCAGCTGTGTCAGGGTCCGGATCTCCCCCGTTATTAACCACGGAAGAGACAATGGAAGATGCTGACCAGCGGGAGTGCGGGACAGGGCAGGACAGGAACAATCGTTACCTCACGGCGGGAGAGCTCAGCCTTCCACGCGGCCTCCCGCTCGGAAACCTCGCGCTCGCGCTCCTCGATGTAACTCTGCATCTCGCGCTCCTTCATGACGCGGTCCTGGATGTCCGCGTCCAGCGCCTCCTTGAGCTCCTTCACGAACCTGTCCACCACCGCCTTTATCCGCACCGACATCTTGCCGCGCCTGACGACCCCAACCACCACTCCTCCTCGCGCCCCTTACTATTGGCGGCGGTCACCGGCGGCCTGCACGGACCATCGCTTCTAGGGCTTGCAAGAAGAGTACGACGGAATGCCGGAATTCTCCGCCGGGCGCGCCTCTGTTTCGGCTTTGCGTGGATGAGGCGGAGGCAGGCAAGAATGGCCCAGTGGGCCTCTTTACGGCACTATTTGTTAACTTTACTTTATCTTTCTCCTTTTCTTTTCGTTATCAATTTTCTCTCTCTTTTGTTTCTTGTTCTTTTGACTACAACAGCACTGGCCTTACTCTTCTTTCAACTAGTGTACATTGGTTTAAGCATCTGAGAGTTGCAAAGAAAATGCCACACCGACTTGTGAACAATCCATTAGTCGCCCCAGAGGCATTGGAAATGTGTGTCACCGTCTCTTTTTTACCAGTAGTCGCCACACGAGCAAACTCCATCCTGGAAATGGTGGAATCGAACCGGGTCCCTGATGATGATGACCTTGCCTTCACTCTTGGATACGAGCTTCATGAATGAGTGACAGTCACCACAGATCCTGAGGTTCTTCATGATCCTTATAGGCTTCCCCTCCAATGAATTCATTATTCCAAATGCAACGGCCAATTTCTCGCTGTGATATTTCAGGAGATCTTCCTTCTGCTCACTCTCAAGATCTTGCAGCACAAACTCTATCTGTGGGACGTAACCGAGGTCTGTGACCCGCCTGATTAGTCGGTCCAGTTCCTGAACTATACCTGCTGAGCATGGGTGTGAAATGTCACCAGCAATGAACACATGGACCTGTTTCCCCAGCTCGATCCAACTGCTCCCAGGCTCTTTCTTGGTCCCTTGGTTTCTCATCGCCTTCCATGACTTCTCGGCATCTGACCATTGTCGCAAATCAGCATATGTATTTGACAACAATATGCGTGCACCTTGGTCTTCAGGCTCAATTTTAAGGATCTCTCTTGCTGCATATGCTGCAAGGTTGGCGTTTTTGTGCATCCTGCACGCCCCAAGAAGGGTTCTCCATATGATCAAGTCCGGCTCAAAGTTCATCTCAGCGATGAACTTCACGGCTTCATCAAGTTTCCCTGCCCGACCGAGGAGATCAACCATGCAGTTGAAGTGTTCTCTCTCAGGCTGAATGCCAAACAGCTTCTCCATTGAGTTAAAGTAATACTGACCATTTTCCACCAAACCGGCATGACTGCATGCGAACAGAACTCCAACCATTGTTATGCGGTTTGGTGTAGGTCCTTCAGATTGCATCAAGTCGAAAACCTTCAGTGCATCAGCGCTTCTCCCATTCTGTGCCAAACCAGAGACCATGGTGCTCCATGAGATCACATCCCTATGACGCATTCTTCTGAACAAGGCGTCTGCATCGTGCAAGCTCCCGCATTTGCAGTACATGTCAAGAAGTGCATTGTGCAGGATCAAGTCCCTTTCATACTTGAGGACATGAGCGTGGACCTGCATTCCCACCTCGAGCATGACCATCCCTGTACACGCCCGGAGGACACTGGTCAAGGTACCCTGGTTAGCCGAGAAACCAGACTCCTTCATCCTCATGAACAACTCTACCGCCCCGGTGCTGTCGCCGCTCTGTGCGAACCCCGCGATGATCGAATTCCACACGACCAAATCACGGGTTACCATCTCGTCAAAGACGCCGCGCCCGCTGCCCAAATCCCCAACCTTCACATAAGCATCAATCAAGGAGCTCCGCACAAACACATCCGAATCCAGCCCGACTTTGATGATGCTCGCGTGCATGGCCGCAAGCACCACAGGCGTGCCACAGGCCCCAAGGACACTCGAGTACGTGTAACTGTTGGGAGCCACGCCATCCCTCTGCATCGCCACAAGAAACCTCAGCGCCTCGTCCTTCCTCCCGCCGGCACTGGCCAGCGCCGCGACGATGGTCGTCCACGAGACGACGTTCCTCTGGGGCATTCCGCCGAACAGCTCGAGCGCGTCGTCGAGGAGGCCGAACTTGGCGTACATGGAGACGAGCGAGTTGGAGACGAAGAGGCTGGCGTGGGGCGCTTCTCCTCCTCCACTGTTGGCGGCGCGGGAGACATGTCCGTGGATGAGGCGGCCGTCGCTGGCCGTGCCGTGGCGGACGCAGAGCTTGATGAGGCGGCAGAGCGAGACAGGGTCCGCCCGGACGCCGGCCGCGGCGAGGTCCGGGAGCAGCGCGAGCGCGGCGGGGAAGGGGCCATCCTCGCATAGGCGGGAGAATGCGGAGAGGAGAGGGTGCGGGTTGGCGTGGGAGTGGAGGCAGCGGCGGCCCCGACGAGGTGCCGCGAGACGCTTGCAGGGCAGGCGTCTGAGCATCAGCAGCGATTTCATAGGTTGCAAAACGGGTCGTCCGTCGCACGAGATAGCTAGAGTTGAATTTAGAAACAGACCCCACGAAAAACATCGGCACGTTTCCTAAAGACACTACTTGCTTGGCTTCGTCCTTCCTGACACTCTAGTTAGTATACCAAAAATTTCCTAAAGACGTGCATTTTAATGATGTGATTATTAAAAAAAGGTGGCTAACAGGAAATGATCCCTCATTGACTTTACGTTATTAGATAAGTGAGATGTCCGTTTTACTAAGTGTGTCTCGACGTAGCTATTTTAGGCGCTGATAGGACTTGAACCCGGACCGACTGGGCGCATACTCACTACTTTTGTCACTGAGCTAGCACTCAGTTCTTAATGATGTGACTACTACTCCCTCCGTTTTAATATAAGATGTTTTAGGTGTCCACATATTATTTAGTGCATACTAAAATGAGTAAACATACATATTAAAATATTTATATTTTTTAATAAAAGGAGTTTATTTTAAAGATACATTTATATACATATATATGAATATGATCTAAATTTTAAAACAGAGGGAGTAGTACCTTAATAAATTTCTGCATTGACGTGGTTGTGCATCCGGATCACATCGAATCGTCGTATTTATTGCTGATCCCTAACATGTTAGAGCCCGCCTGTTGGAATAGAAGGCATTGGACCCGCAAAAAAAAAAGGAATAGAAGGCATTGGAAAATTGGTATGAACAAGGGTGAAGTAGAGCAATGCAGAGTAGCGTCATACAGATACTGCAAGAGCATAGTTGAATGAATTTTTTTAACGACATTGATGTTCAATTCAACTAAGCCGGATAAATCAATCTTTTATTCGATCCAAGAGGGTGGCCAATATCTCTACGTACTTCAGTACTTGGTTGGCTACCTCATTGTACCCTTCCTTTGAAGTATTTCTTGGTTACTGACGAAACGCTAAACTTACAACTTCTCTCTTATGAAAGATCTTGTCTTTTTTTTTCCCTACATGTTTGGTACTCCCAATGCGAATCCCGTGAATGCTAAATAGTTCAACCTTAGCATGTAGACCGAAAGACACCGGGCATCTGCGACACATGTATCGCGTCGAGCAATCCATGCTAATCTCACACAATGCACAATAGGAGATTGGTTGGTAAAAATTCCAAGTGTTTAGGTTGTGCCAAAATATTTGAAGTCAGATCAGTTGGTTAATATGCTGGAGAGGACGACATGGGTTCATTGAAAGGCTCTTAACATGTACAGTAGCATGTATTTAGTTAGTTTTGTCAAAGTTGACGAACCAAACTTGTAACATCATTAGCACAAAACATCAGCTAATTTGGATTAATTTTTCTTGTGAAGTTTACAATTAATATTCCCTCAAGACCCCGTGCTCTGCATAGTGCCTAAATGTCACTTTGATTCAATGGTTCAGAACATGTCAATAGAAACGATTTTGCAGCAGGGTAGCTAGGGGTGAAGATATTATTAGGAACAACAACGTTTGGTTTAGTTTTAGATGAGGCCAAATGCAAACTAATCCCTTACAATTTCATATACGGGATTCTTCCGTGCACGCTCATCCCCTGCGTCCAGGATTGAGATCATATGTCTCACTCCACGCTACTCTGCACCTAACTATGTCTCACTTCTCTGCGAGCGGCTATTCTTAAAACAGTGGGAAACAACGACTGTATCAACAACCTCGCGAGAAACAGGCACTGGCCTGGTGGCTGCGCCTAATTTGGCTGCGCTGGGAAATTATCGAAATAAATCGGGTTATCTCACCTACCTAATAACGTATAACCAAGGGAGGGATCATTCTCCCGTCGACGATGTTTTTTTGTACCAACAACCTCGTATTGTCGTGCCCCCCAAAATTCTTTTTTAGTAGTTTCGGATAGTTTCAGGTAGTTTTAATTTTGTAGTTTCAGGTAGTTCTATTTTTTCTACCGTTTGATTAGACCCAATCAACGGCTGGAATAAATGTCAAGTATGATAAAACTTGTATCTAAAATAACTGTTTTAACTTTGTCAAAAATGTATGTATCTAGACATGAAACATATGCCTAGATACATCCATTTGTAACCAAACTTGAGACATTTATTTTGGAACGGAGGGAGTATTATAAATAATGGAATTGTTAGAGATGCATATAAGGACCGTATTTGCGGTTTTGCTTTGGCCGTATACGTGTTTGTTGTGGAAACCTTCTTCTGGCGCTACAGGTGCACTGCAAGAATTCCTCTGTTACGAGAAGAGATCATATTTCCTCAAAGCTCTGCTCCAGATTCACTATGGATAGCGTCATATTAGAGGTGGACAGTGCCTTAACAATGGACTAATATATCCCAATTCTACTAAGGGCATCTCCAACGGCCCGACGTATTTTGGACCCAAATAGTGTCCGTTTTGATCCGTTTGCGTTGGTCGTGGACAGGAAATGGGCTCGTATTTGTCCGCTGTCCGTTTTGCGTCGGAGGTAGCCCCAACGGCCCGACGCAATTAAACCCGCTGTCAATGGCGGCGTAGAATTAGCGCCGCCGCGCCGGCTTCCCACGCCGTTTGGTGTGTTTCCCGCGCGCCGGACTTTGGCTTCCCGCCCCGCCGCGACCTTTATAAGGCGTCGCCGGCGGTGCTCAGCCTACACCAAACACAATGGCCGAACACCCCGACAACACCTGGGCTAGGATCTCCTAGATGGCTCGCGCCCGCTTCCCGGACGACGAGCAGGCGGCGCAGGCCTACGCTCGGTTCACCTTCGACGCCGAGGAGATCGCGGCGTACGCCGCGATTCCCGACGAGGTCGCCGAGGAGCAGGCAGCCCTAGCCGCTGCCCGTGGAGCGACCCAGCTCCGCGGAGAGCTCTGCGCCGAGCTACGGAACGAGGGGACCGCCTCTGCGCCCGCTTTCTTCACCGTCTCTGCCCCCACCTCCGGCTCCGCCCCGACCTCTGCTTCAGCCGCTGCCAGGCGGTCCGCCATGACGGTTGCGCGGGCGGCTCGCGCGGAGGTCCTCCACGCCGACGGCCCCCCCAGGCTGGGCGTACGCCGAGCCGCTGCGGCACGAGGTCGACGAGGAGGATGACGACGACGACGCCGACCTCGACTTCCTCGACCTCTACCCGGACGAACCTGATCGAGGCGACGAGCAGAGGGTGCTCCTCGTCTCGTTCGAGACGCACCGCCGTGACCGAGCTGGGCGACAGTGAAGGGGATCGCAGGCAGAAAACAATAAATTTTCTAACAACGATAACCTTAAACTAGCCAGGATCTATACTATGCAGATATAGTAATACGGAGGAGATCGATATACATACCCTTGTAGACCGAAACGCGGGGATTACGCTCCCGCACAAGCGTTGTCGATAAAGCCGACGAAGACGACCTCGAGGTCGTGTAGAGGAAGAAGACCTCCGAGCACCACTAGCGTGGCACCTCGCAGGGATCCACACACGTATGGTGAAGACGACGACCTCCGGGGTCCGATCCAGGGACGAGCAGCGGAAGACTTGGACCGGAAGACCAGCAGCACGGCGGTGTGCGTATGATGGAGAGAACTTCACCTTGGCGCAACAACAAAGGAGGAATCACGTTTCAAGGAGAAGAAGAGAGAGAGAGATTGGTTGTTCTTTAAAAGCCAAAGGGGGCACCTCTATATATAGGTGGAGGGGGGCTGCCAGCCTTGCCGGCTGGGTGGTGTGGGACTATTCCCACACCAGCCCACCCCCAAGGGGTGCGCCGGCCCTAGGTGGGCCCCATTTGGCCCACCTAGGGCAGCCCCCTTCCTCATGCGCACCTAGGGGGGAAATCCCCCCCCTTATGGGCCTTCCCGGGAAGGCCCATTTAAGGTGGGCTGCCTTTTAAATTCCGAAAATCATTAAATAAAAATGTATTTAACTATTAATTACACTAATTAATATTAAACACACATTATCTAATTTATTCCGGCTCCGAAAACTATTTCGTCGCTCTCCGATCTTCATCGGATCTTTCCCGGGACGCTCCCGGTGCTCTCTTCTAATTTCTCTTCCAGTAAACTTGTCGACTCCCCTTAAGTGTGTTACCCTAGCGGTTCGAGATCTCGCCAGACATGATCGAGACGCGCTCTCCGATCAATGACTAATTCGTGGACCTTGGATACCCATAATTAATCCCTGTGAGATAACGAATAACTTTGTCGTTCGAACCTAGACGTCGAGTCTTAAACCTTTTGCCATGGCGATACTTAGCGTGTCCGAAACTCATTCATAGATATCGCGATACCTAGCTTGATCTCGTTACCGACAACACTATCTTCTACTCGTCCATGATATTATGTCCTGTTGACCTAGTCACATGCTTGCAAGCTTATTTGACATAATCTCACCGAGTGGGCCCTAGAGTATCTATCCTGCTATGCGGACTGGCAAATCCCGCTCTTGATCCCTCGTCTGAACATACTCCCTTCCGATACCCGAGAGGGACACCTTTATTGTCATACTATTAAGACATGACGTTTGATGCAATCAAAGTATCCTTCAGGAATAGCAATAAGAGTTGATCTCACGGTCAAAGGCGTAATGACTACGTCCTACAAATATTGGGCATGTCCATCACATCGTTCTACCAACGATATGACTTCATTGTCAACTGACACCATGTCACATGATCGGGAAACCTCGATCATCGATTGCATAATGAACTAGTCACGTAGAGGCTACTAGGGACCTGGTTGTCTTACGTATCACACGTGTATTAATGTTTCCGCTTAATACAGTTATAGCATGACACAAAAACGTATTATGAACAAATGAGATTTGATAAATAAAACACTTTATTAATTGCCTCTAGGGCATATCTCCTTCAGGCAGCTCATTAACGAGGCGCGCGCCGCCCAAGAGGACCTCGTCACGGGGTTCCGGGCGCACCACCTCGAGCAACAGAGGCGGCAGCTCGCTGCCCTGGAGGAGGACCGAGCAGTGCGCGCACGGGCGGACGCCGAGCGCGAGCACGGACGATCGGCGTCCCTGCCGTCGATCGTCCTGGCGGAAGGCGCTGCGGTGGCTGCAGCGGCGAGGGTGCGGGCAACTCAGGCGGTGGCGGAAGCGGAGGCGGAGGCGGTGGAGGTGGCGGCGGAGAGGTCGCGCTGGATGAACGCCCTGGAGGAGGGCCAGGCGCGCCGGAGGCTGGAGGAGGGACAGGCAAGGGCGGAGGCGTCTCACCGGGCGAGGACGGCGTTCCAGGGGCTGACGTCGTCGCAGCGGCGCCATCTGATCGACCGGAGCCAGCGCACGCTCTCGGGCGACGGCGGCGCTGGGCCGTCCGGCGCAGGCGGCTCCGGTGGCCAGTAGGGCGAGCGACTGCGAGTAGCCCCTGTGATGGTAGGGCGCGCGACGGCGAGTATGCGGCCGTCGGCGCCATTTTGGGTGTAATTGGTGGGCTAATTATATTATGTATTAATGATAACTATCTAAACTAAATTTGTCCATATCATGTGGGGCCGTGAGCGGTTAAAGAGGACGCGCGCGGACAGCACGGACCGTCCACGGCGACACAAACCGCGCCCAAATTTGGGCCGCGTTTGCGTCGCCGCGGACGGCTCGGACAATTTGCGTCGGGTCGTTGGGCTGGGTTTTCCCAGCCCCGGTCATTTTCGGACAGAAACGGACGTCCGCCATCCGTTTGCGTCGGGAACGCCCTAATCTTTGCTCAGGAACTGCAAGACATGCACAAATCATATTTGTAAAGAACATTGGCATTTTGTTGCGTGTAAACGGGAAGCCGCATGACCGTTACTACTTCAGTTGGCAGCAACTGTATCCCTATCATGCACAGGTCTGTTTAGACGTGCAATGTCTACTGTTGTACCCCTCCGTTTCGTATTAGATGGCTTATATTTGTATAAAAGTGGATATATGTAAACATGTAATTGAAGTCATTTAATTTCGAACGGAGGAAGTAACCTCACGGTCGCCAAGCTTCTCTTCCTGCCCAAATAAAACGCGTCCTCATGCACTCTTTGGATCTGCTCGTGTCTATTCTGCTATGCACGGTCGAGGGTGGCGCCTCGAAACCATAAGCAAAAGCCTACTCCGCCCCCAGCATTGTCTGACTTCTCGGCTAGCAGCTACTCTCGAACAGTTGGACCTCGGACAGTAGCAACGCAACTCTGTCGTACCAACTAAAACCTGTGATCTCTACGTGGACAATCTAGCAGGTTTGACAAATGCACTAGCAAACACCACGCCTAAAGAGACACGTTTGGAACAACGATTCACTGACTCTACCTAGAGGGCATGTTGCGAGTCAAGTCATCCTGATACCTCTCGTTCCTAGGCACGCATCCTGTGCTCTAGCATCCACTCCATATCACTCCAAGTTCATATTTGTAATTTTCAGTAGCTACCTGCTTGACCAGATCCAGTGCTAAGAGGTGAAATGAAACTTCCTATTTTCTCACGCAAGTAAGAAATGCATAGACCCTGAGCCCCTTGAGTTCCTTTTTATAGGTAGATACCGGGAGATGTGCATCATATCACCAACCGTGCATTGATTTACTGATCGCTCGATAAATAACTAGGATCTTTAGAACTCTCAGGAGCACAAATGCAGCTCTTAAGATCCAAGTTATGTCCACGTCTCTTCAAGACATTTGACAGCTGCGACATCAGGTAACAACATTTGAGAGGTTTTCGCAATGCCAGTGACCACAATAGAGGGGACACAGCCGCACAGCTCTATACAGAACTGACATTTAAGTTCTATACACCTGAGACACTGTAGCAGTAGAGACGTCAATTAAGCCAAGAAACGATAGATGAAATGCCATCACTTATTTAAGTACAGTATAATATGCTCAAGAATTATAGACGTAGTATCAATTCTTACTTTAGATGAAATTATTAGAGATGTACAAGGACCGTATTTGCAGTTATGCTTTGGCTGCAGGAGCAGAAACAGAGCATGTGTTTGTCGAAACCTGCTTCTGCGCTACAAGTGCACATCAAGAATTCTGCTGCTACGAGATAAAATCATATTTCCTCATAGCTCTGCTCTAGATTCGCTGTTGATGGCGTCATCTTTGTGCGTGGACAGTGCCTTGATAATGGACTCATATATCCCAATTCCTTTGAGATACTCATCTTTGCTCAGGAACTACAAGAAATGCACAAAACATATTTGTAAAGAACATTGGTATTCTGTCGTGTATAAATAAACGAAAAGTCGCATGGCCAATATGTTGCTACTTTCAGTTGGCACGTACTGCACGTTGATGTTTCTAGTTCTAATGCTATGCGAGCGCGAACCTAAATGACAAGACGAATGAATTGTTCAGTAACTTGATGTATTCAATGGAGCTTGGTGACACAAACCTCGTTATGATCATGGAGCAGTATTGGGGTGTTCGCCATAGGAGAAAAACCGAATGCTGGAATGCCAAGTTCCCGGAAATAACGTGCATCAGTAGATGCCGGAAATATCTCTGGTTTACCAAGTTTGCCACCAGCTCTCTTCACAGCTTCTTCAAACACAAGCCACCATGGGTTTGAGCTGTCAGCAGCTGTCATGGCTGGCTTCCCAAAGTTGTCAAGGACAGAGCACTTGTGTTTGAACTGTCAAAAAGACATCCAGGAAATAACAAGATTACAACTTCTCTGAGCTTCAAGAAAAAAGGCCTATGCATATGCACCATGTAATATTACTCCCTCCGATCCACTATTGTCGTACAAAAACAACCTAGCAAGTACAACTCACATGCATGTCTTGCCACACTTTTTTTTGGATAGGAGGGAGTACTTGATAGTTGATATTAAACAATGGAAGCTTTCAGCTGAACTGCTCCATTGTTGTGCTCATAAAAAAAATCAAAATAAAACACTAGCATTCTTATGCAACTTCTTCTATCTGCCTTTGGCAAATTGGCAGCAACAAACTGATTTAGAATTATTTTTCAACAATAAAAGTTCAGCCTTTAATGCACCTGATGAAATATTCCTATCGTCCGGCCTTTTAATACACTAGAGAGTCAGAAAAAAAAAACCTCAACCGAAAGTACCCCATGAAACACAATAATAATAGTACAAACTAACACAACAAACCCCAATAATTACCTCAACACTTTAAGTGTATGAAGAATTACAATCAAAATAACCTTCTATAATTATTTTTAAAAAACTTTCTACCTTAACTTTGTGCTTTTTTTTTCCTAATTTAGCTGAAAGACAAATCAAAAGTTTTACAGTCCAAAAGAAGAATGAAAAATTAACCTTCATTTCACATGGGCTACACCCCACCCCCCATGCTAACTCTCTTCAAGAAAATCAATAATTGTTTGCATTGCATACGTAATTGCCCTATCAAGAACATCATACATTCGTACCTCGAAGGTCAAGTTGCGTGAAGCAGGTGCCCATTCTTCCACAAGACGCCTCTCTAGTGCTTCAGTATGAACACTAGGAGGGACTCTGATGTCAATACCCACCTCTGCTTCAGATGGTTGTAGATTCATGACAAAACCCTGAAATAGGAGTAAGATAAACTAATTAGGAAAAGATGAATCATTCAGAGTGAACTTGATGGCAAATGTTCTCCTTTCAACAAAAATTACATGAGTAAGATTGCCCAAGATTGCAATGAATCCAATAACTTGCAGCACGTAAGAGCATCTCTAATAGATGCCCTATCCTATATCTTGTTTTTGCACATATAGGGCACCTGTTTTAGCGTTTTTAGGGCACGAAGCAGTTTTCCACTTTTCCAGATGCCCTATTTTAGGGCAGCTCTTCTCCAACAGATGCCTGATATAGGGCCGAATTGCTGACGTCATGACGACAACAGCGATGAACTGAACTCGAATTCGAGGATCAATTCGACTGATTCGAGCTATGAATCTCGAATTGAGGCTACCGAAAGTTAGAGCATACGGAGGCGAAGCTATTGGTGGCTGAGACCAAATGGTCACCGGAACGTCGCCGGCGGCCGGAGTTGACGAACACGGCAAAATTCCCCACCTCCCGTGCTCCCCTCGTCACCCGCGGCGCCGTGAAGAAGAAGACCGACAGGCCGCTGGCCGCCGTCGAGCGCTTGGATCCCGCCGGCATCGCCGGCAGCTACGCCCTCTGCTGCTGCAGTGTCTGCGGAGGCGGCTCCGCCTTTGCCATCTGAGCCGCCAATCGCTCGAGCTCGCCGGCCGTGGGATCGATCCGTGGGGATTTGGAGAAGCAGAGCACGACTGCACGAGCTGGCGGTGGCTTTGCTGCACTGGCTTGCTCTCGCGCTCGTGGCGGAATAATCTAACATGCAGTGGGGAACTAAGCTGAATCGTAACTAGATTCCCATATTACTGAATCAAAAAATTGAAGATGCGGAGCAGAGTGCAAAAAGAATCACAGCAGCAGGAGTAAAACGAATCACTGGGACGTGCTGAATCGAAACGACAACGCACCTGCTCGTGCTTGGATCCAAATCCACCGGCAATGGATGGCTGCCGGGCCGGAGGTCAGGAACGCCAGCGTCCCCTCCATGGGTTCTTTGCAGTGCGCGAGGGACGACGGCAGGAGGACCCCGCCGGCGCTCGTGTCGCCGCCCGGAGACCAGCTTGAGGAGGTCTGTGCACTTGTCTCGCCGCATCTGACCCATGGGCATGAATGAGGAGGGATTTGGGGCGGGCGCCGGCGGCGGCGAGGAGCCGGCGTCCTGCTTGGGAGACATGGTCGGGGAGTCGGGTGGGAGCGGGGAGGAGCTCGGCAGTAGGGGCGGCAGCAGGCGGCACGAATTGGCACGGCGGCGGCGTCGGACCAGAATGACAGGTCGGGGGAAATAGACTTCAGCGTGGCGGTTGGTCGCGCGCGGTTGAAAAAGGAAAGGATAGGGCACGCGCGGGAGAGGTCCTCTCTGCCCCAGCCCCAAAATAGGGCACCACATAGGGCAGCTGTTGGAGGCTGTTTTTTGCCCTCTCGTGCCCTAAAAAACGGTTTTTAGGGCACGGAGGCTAAAATAGGGCTGCTATTAGAGATGCTCATCAGAGTCCAGATGATAATCACTGTGAACTCATTGTCGTAATTCTAAGTCAAATGAACTTCGAGAACTGGATAACAATTCTATGACTCCAAGAATGGAAAGAATCACCGAACACAAAAGTATCAGGTTACATGTAAGTGTGATTACCTACGAAATTTCTACAAACTTGAGAACTGAGGTTACTGACCAGCACCAACTAAGAAGAAGCAAGCCTTAGTAGTTGAGTTATGATGCTGATGAAAGCACATCCGCCTTTTTTAGTGGATTATTCCTTCAATGCCTATCTAATCAGGTACAAACAAAACATTTATAGATTCTAAGGCACGAAAAACTGAACAAAATCAATAATAAACAGATATCGAATAGAAAATACAGAAACCCTTGTCAATGAAACTGATTGTTCAAACTGAACAGATATCAAATATGAAACCTATCCACTGTGTCATCTGTAAATAAAAATTTGTAAATGTAGGCTAATCAAGAAAAATGACAGCACAATAGCAAATGAGCAAGCGATCAAGTATTCAAGCTGCTAATATTTTAATGGATGGTCTGAAGGATCCAACAAACAGGAACTTGAATCAACTAACCGTAGGTGTTGGTGTCCCAGCCTTCAAGTACGCAAAATTCACCGATACAACGTCCCCTTCAGCTTTTTCTCCGGACTTAACCAAATCAAACTGAGCTGTCCTGAACCTCCGAATAGCCTCCACACTCTTCATTAAATTCTCCATTGCGCTACCATCATACAACTTTGCACCATGCCCTGGTGCTCCCTTTGCTTTAATTGTAAGCCACCAAGGGCTACGCTCCGCATAGAAGACCCGGTACTCCTCCCCAGGGGATGCAAGCCCCTCATCAAGAACCAAGCCCACATTCAGCTCGTTGAATTCCTTCGATGCAACAAATAACCCAACACCGTCATGTCCACCTATCTCCTCATCGGGGACAAATGTTATATAGATGCTCCGGTCTGGGACAAACCCCGTATTACGTAGACGACGAATGGCTTCAAGATACTGCATCCCCACACACTTCATGTCCTACATTAATGAACCGCAGAAGAACTCTTAGATGAGATAAATATGTAGCAACCACCTTCACCTTGTAGCTTTCAGCAGTTTCACTTATTTGTCAAATTACAGATCAGGAATCATGCCCCAAAAGATCAAAGATGTACACACTGCTCAAGCATACTCGTTGATGAAAGAACACTTAAACTGTATCTTGGTAACAAATAAGCTTGCCTGAGATAAAAACAGGTAAAATTCGAGTCTTTAATCAATCTTGCCTGGGAGCCGCGCGCGTAGATGCGGCCGGATGCCTCGTCGAGAGCGGCCGAGAAAGGCGCGTGTTCCCACTTCTTCGGCTCCGACGGGACGACGTCGGTGTGGGAGTTGAGAAGTATAGAAGGGAGCGACGCCCGTCGCCCAGGCCACCGGAGCAGCAGCAGGGGCTTACCGGCGGCGAGCTCCAGAGTGCGCGCCTCGAGCCCAGCGGCCTCCGCTTGGTCCCGGAGGAAGGCCACCGCCTCGGCGTAGTCCGGCGCCGGCTGCGCGGTGTCGATGCGGAGGTACTCCTGGAACCGAGAGATCGTCTCCGCGTCCGGCGACGGCGAAGTGGCCGCGGCGGCGGAGGCTATGAGGAGGAGCGAGAGGAGAATCTTGGCCAATCCGGCCATGATAGGCGTCCGCGTCGAGTTCTTGGCTTCTTGCTCTTCCCCTTGACGAGAAGAGATGGGGTTCGTGTCCGACGATTTGCAGGGAGGGCGGCGGAGGCGGGGTTACTCTGGAGTTCGTGGTGACTGCTGAGTGCTCTAAAATGAACTGATGTGACGTGGAACAGTAGTATTGTGGTCTGTATCAAAAAAAAAAAAATGAAACTTATAATCTTATTATGGGTATTGGCGGGGATTATACCGTCAAACTCTAAATCCTTTACGGGTGTAAACGGATCGGATCGGATTTTGCTTTTACCATATCATTTACCATAATTTTTCATCGGATTCGGAGCGGAGCGGATAATGACCGGATGCGGATTCGAATGCGGATATCCGTAGTGGCGGATTCGGGAACGGAATCGGGACGGATTCGGAGCTGTAACTAAATTAATCAGATATGTATGCGTATAAGTAAATTGTCAAACCATATAACTAAAATAATTGCTCCAATAATCTAATAACTAACAAACTTGTACTCCATAGTCTTTACAATAACTATTTAAGTGGGATGTTGTTCAGCGGACGAACTCGATAACTCACTAGCTGCAAATTATGCTATATTAGGTTAGACATTTCGGTATAAAATTGGAGTATTCGGATTAAAACCATCGGATAATCCTATTTAAATTTCGGATAATCCATATTTTAGTCTATTTTACGTACCGTATCCTATACCATATCCGGGTGTCAAGTTCGGGATCGGATATCCTTATCCGTCGGATTTCTTAAATTCGGATATGGATTGTTTAAAACGGTTTCGGAATCGAATACGGTGCGGAAATTATCCTATCCGTTTACATCCCTAAAATCCTTACATATCACCAAATACCGTTTGTTTCTAGTGTTTTTTCAGAATTTTTCAAAACTCCCGTGTTTTTCTTTAGTATTCAAAACACTACACCTCCCTAGTGGATTAGGATTGAAAAATTATGGGGATTGGGTGAAGTTAGGCGTTTCACCCAATCCATGTGGGAATTATATCTATTAATCTCCACAAAACTCTAAAAACAAACAAACTCTAATTTTTGAAAGGAAACCGGTGGGGAAGCCCCACAAGTGAGTTTTTAAAAATAATAAGAACTCAAATTCGCGCCAGTGAGGACTTGAACCTGAGTGGCTGGGTTGTACATCCACTCCACTAGTCAAGTAAACTAGGCTCACTTATTCAAACAAACTCTAATTGTATCTCAAATTTATATCGGGTACGCTTTGTTTTTTTTCTTAACTTTTTGTGAGGATTAATGGGATAATCTCTATAAGGATCGATGAAACCCTAGCTTCATTCAATCTCCATAATTTTTCAATCCTCAATCCAGCAGAGAGGGGTAGTGTTTGGTATTGAAAAAATACGCTAGAGTTATAAGAATTTTAAGAAAAAGTGGAGATAAAACCTGTCAAATACACTAAAAACAAACACTTTGATGATATGTGAGGATTTAGGATTTGACCGGGATAATCTCCACCAATCCCACAAAAACTCTAGAAACAAACAGGGCTTAATTGTGTTATTTGACGTTCCGAACACATGACATGTCAACATAAGAGAAATGCCCTAGCCGGCAGCCGCACTCTTCAAACAGACCGGATAAATTATGTGATTTTCCATAAATTTTGTTTTTATAACTCGTGTGTAGGTAGTAAAAAAAACAAAGGGTATATCAATACCAGAGAAAAAAGTCTTAGAAGACCCTACTAGATCCACTCCTTGGATTTTGTGTGGCTAGCAATATCACACACGGTGTGTGTGTCCATGTGTGTCTAGCCACATATTATCGAGTGACTGGGTCTCGATGCAGGTCACCCGATTCACTCATAAGATTTTTTGGTTAAATTAATAAATAAAACATAACACACAATAATACTTAATCACATAAAGTACTCCCAACGGATCGTCCGTCTCAAGGTGCGTAAGAGCGGATAACATGTGGGTCAGCCTCACCACGAGCATGCCCAAACATTGTCGGGCACCCCCGAAAGATCCGGGGATGGCTCAGGGTGCCGGTCCTTATACTACCAGTACGAGATGTCCACGTTATGTAAACAGATCACGATCCCAATGATCAGTGCATCGCAATTATATAACCAACTGGTATACAAAGTTACATCATTCAAACGTACATACAAGTCTTACACAAATAAATAGTGGTCACATGATCAAGCCTGCAATCATCGTCACACAGGACGGAATTTACTACGATATAGCGGAAGCTTGAGACTAGCGTCGGCCCTCGTCACAACCAGACGCATTCCTACTGAACAGTTGACCGGTGACACTCAGTTGGCGTAGTCGTCGGTGTACTCCTCGTCCTCGTCGTACATCTCCTTGTTGTAATCTGGACGTTTGAATATCCAGGGACACAGCCATATGAGTACATTTACGTACTCGCAAAACCAACTCTAGGCTTAAGTTTTCATGGTAATGCAATAAAAACGTTTTCGAAAACTGGGATAGCTGCTATATACGACTATAGGGTTTAGTTTTCGCAAAGATGCTTTTGACATAGAGAATACGACATCTCTATATCTTTGTCGAAGAAAACATTTAGAGATTGAAATCTCTCCTGTAGAAATAGCATGTACTATTTCCACGTTTTGAAAACTCTTTTGTAAAACTTTTCAAAAACACTAGGATGGGGATACCCCTTTTTCTTTCCTTGAGATCGGACTGATTGTCTACCCGAGACCAACCATCTTCTCCCAACTCCGTACCTCCCAGGTACCTCCTTCTGCCATTTGTTTCCACCGAAAACCATCTTTCCTTTTTGAAACAGAAATCTGCCCGTACGCCTAGATCGGGGACCTTTCCAACCGTCCATGACCGAGGACTCGGCTATTCGAATAGATTACACTCTGCAGAGGTTGCGCACTTTACCCACACCAAACGGTCCTTCCGTCGTGTCTGCCACGGCCCGTCATACGACAGTATGCGGGGGTCCGGATAACCTGATCATAGCTTTCCACTATGTCCACCCTAGTATCGGGGCCTCCCGGTAGGTTTGTTCTCCCCGGCACCGTGTGCTCCACTAGACCCCTGGTCTTTCCTCGGGATGCCACACCGCCACGGCAGAAGACCCGCCGTAATCGTCCGGCTGCTGGTCCGCAGCAGTGTATTGCCTCGTACAGACGACAACCCGGCTTCGAGGACCCAGCCCTCATAGAAAGTGTGAAAGTCCCAATACTAAAACAGACAAGCTTTCGACTACGCCCTACCCATGTCAGGTAATGTGGTTGCACGGGTTAATTGTTCGGGCGGCCGCTAGGGCTGTACTTTGTTTTTCAAAAACAACTTCCAAACCTCCGGCTACTCCCAGCAGCTCGGGTTTTCGCAAACACCTCCGATTGCTCCCAGCAACTCGGGTTTTAATAAAACACTTGCTCGCCGGTTGCTCCCAGCAACTCGGGTTTTTCTTCCGAAAATATTTTTATCAAAACCAGGCTCCCATCCTAAGAATTTGAGGTGAGAACATAAGGAGATACTACTAGATAAAATATGATTTTCTTTATAGCACCTTCAACAACAAGGCGTATAAAGTGAATACTTATTTTCATAGCACCTATTATAATCTAGTAGATAACTTTGGCCAAACAATATTTTGTAAAATAGTTTTTGGGTGGCAAAGTACCACAAAAGAAGTAAAACATGCATTATTTTATTTTGAAAACAAAACATGCTTTGCAAAATAATATGATTCATTATAGTGGTGAGGTGGCTTGCCTGGCTCAGCAATATGTCCATGGTCTTGATCTTGATGTTCCTCAGGTTCACTCCTCACGTCCAGTTCCTTCCCGATCGTATCTAACGTCGCAAACAGGAAAAAGAACAACACTCAAAATACAAGACAATTTCACAAGGACACAACAGACAGCAAGCATTGCACAAGACACAAAGTTAACAATCAAAAGCAAGCAATTTTCTTACTTAAACAGCAACAAACAACAGGTCCATATAGCGAACACACACAATGAACACATCTAAAAAATAAACACAACAATCCTAATTGTTAAGAAGGTAGTTCTAACTACACACTTAAGCTAAACACCTCTTAGGGTTATTAGATTACGTAACAGTGGTTGTTATATTAGTTCAGGAAATACTCCAGACAAAAGTATTTTATTAGTTAAGAAAGTACTTCAGACAAAAGTATCTTATTATGCAAGCATTATCACTAGCATTAAGCACATTCACATGGAAGCATGTTACTAGCTCTGGAGCCCTTACTCTTAAGTAGTTAATCAACCCACAAAGTTTAACACCACTGCTCACACAGGTTGTTGATTAAGAGCTTCAAAGATGTAGGTGGCTTGTTTATTAAAACACTGCAAGATATATTATTGCTGACAAGCAAGTAACTAAATAATCAAACAAACATGCCACAAACACATCAGTGGTATACTGATCATAGTTACTAGTATCATACTCTTGTTACATGATGGACTATACAAGTCTCCCCACTAAAGGTGACAAATGAACCTTCTACTAGCACCAACAATACTACAAACAAACAACTCTCCAATACAGAGAGAGACCACAAGCAATAGACACAGTACTAACAATTGCATTTCACCAGAATCCCACACATGAGCTACTGTTTTGGTGGCACACTTGGTCATACCATAGTTTTGTAAAACATACCTAATGGTTGGATTTAAAGCTATTATGTTTATGGGCCTTAGTAACATACTTTATTTAAGTGAGAACCTTCTTACCAAAATCAGAGGACTAATCTTTTAAACATAGTATTAACAGTGAGATTTAGTAAAGATAAGAGTACCAAAAGTGATTACACAAGCTTAATAAAAACAGGGATTAAAATAATTCATTTGCTACTCTTAATTGGTCATGTTTTAGGAAATAAATCACTACTCACAGAATAAAGCTCCTAAAAATAAACCCTTCTACCACAGTACTCCTATTACTTATACCAACTTGTGAAAATTGGATTTGTATCAAAAGCTATTGCCATTCAAGAATTAAAAATACTTTTAGTGCTACTGGTCCTAAAACCAAAATGACAGTAGCTACTGTTTTAGGAATCTTCAGCATGCAGAGTTAATTTCTATTCGAAGATATTGACTTAGGCTTTCTGTAGAAATTGGATTCACTTCATTTGGACACTCCTAGCTCTAGATATACTAGTTTTAGTGGGAGACAAACATTTTTATTAACAATTAAGCACAACACTAAGTATAATTTATTTTTGGACAAATCTAGTTCTGCATGATAAATAAAATACATAGGTACTCCAAAAAATTACTCCTAAACCACTTGCACAAACATATTTAGCACAAACAAGTAAAACTAGACACATGCAAATAACAGAAAATAAAAATATTTATTTTCAAGTGTAATAACACACTGTTTTGGAAAATAGTTCACCAAGAGCAAAATATAAGCTAGAAAATTCTACCAAACTAGGAAATGATAGCTACTACTCATATCTACCACATGCAATTGGATTTACTCCAAAAGGTATTTTTAATCAAGAATTAAAAATCACCAAACAGCTACTGGTGTCAATCCTAAACTTAATAGAACTTTATTTTAACAAATCTCCTGCATGCATGGCTTATAGATCTAGGTAGGTATTCTTCTAGGCTTTCCATAGGACTAAAGTTTGCAAGTTTTGGATCTGTAAAACTCAAGTTATTAAGGAAAAGGTGAAACAGATACTTTTTACAAGATCTAATCTAGCACACACATAAAAATATATTTTTGAAAACGGCCAAAGCCACATGGTTAAGAAAACACACAGGAACCTAACAAAATTTGAATCAATCAATTTGCTAGTCTAGATCTACCAGAAATGAATTAAAACTACACTACAAGAATACAGGAAAATAAACAGGAAAAATCGATTTAACAGAAAAACAAAAGAATGGGCCAGATCTGGCGAGGCTGGCTCGGATCTGTGCCGCTCGTGGGCTGGGCCGGCCCAACTGGGCGCTGGCGCGCGCGCCAGAGCGCGATTCAAACCTGGCCGTAGATCCAGAGATCTACGGCCCGCGTTCTTCTTCTCCGGCGCGACGACGCGCAGAGGACAGAGAGAGAGGGAAGAAGTGGGCGGGCATGGCGCGCTCACCAGGGGCTCGGGCGAGGTCGGGGAAAGGTCGGAGTCGGGGGAGAAGGTGACGGCGTGCTCGACGGGGTCCTCACGCGCCGCATGCAACGCCGGAGTTCATGGCGATGGCGGCGGTGCTCTTCTCTGGTCACGGACGGAGTCGGCGTCCTCGGGCACCTAAAAAGAAGATGGAGACGGGGGTGAGGTAGGCCGTGAAGAGGGGGTCTCGGGCAGCCAAAAATGGTGAGAAATGGAGGAGTAGAATGGCGGCCACGGCCTGTTTTCGCCGGCGGTGACCTTGGTTTTCTTCGGACGATTCCGAGCGACAGAGAGCACGGGGAAGGGCAGGGTTTCGCGGGGGAGTGGAGAGGGGTGGTGTGCGGCTTGGGAGGGAGGGAAATGAGCAAGGGGAGGGCGCGGGGTGGAGTTATCCTCTCGGCCCGATCTAGGGTTTCTCGGGCTCGGGGGGGGGGGGGGGGGCAGGGGAGCGGGCTAGCTCGCGTTCTACTGGTCGCTTGGGGCGGTGAGAGAGAGGCAGAGGGGGTGTGGTCGGGTGGTGCGTGGCCTGGCCAGTGGGAGAGAGGGGAGTGAGCTCCCGTTGGTCCGTTTTGGAAAAGAGGAGAGATGAGAGGGCAAGGGGGTGGGGTGTGGCTGTCAGGTGGGCCAGGGTCGAGGTGGAGCTGGTCTGCTCGAGTGAGACAGAGAGAGACGTTGGGGAGAGAGAGAACAAGGTTTTAGATGGTTTTTAGGTGATTAGAGAAAAGTGCACAGGATTAACTTGATGCTATGTTCAACACTAAGTAATAAGCAAACAGTGGCCTAATGATGGGTCAAATGAATTTCCTCAGCAAGTAAAGGTGATGGAGAAGAGAGGGGTGCAAGTACATTGCCCCAAGGGGTCCTGGTGTGCTTATGGGAGGAAGTGCAAAAGTGAATCCAACTCAGGTCTAATGGTCACTGATTTGACTAGCCTCCTAACCCTAGATGGCTTAGTGTTCAAACAAGGTGTCAACAAACAACCAAAGACAGTTTTTGAAAATATAGGTGTCATAGACCAACTTGGTTGATTTGCATGTCAAAAATGGGTCATGGATTTCTTAACATGGGGCCCTAGATTTGCTATGCTTTAATAGACATGAAGATAGTCATCCACGATTAAAAAAAATAGAATTTTTGAGTTCCTTATGAACCAAATCATAATAAAAGAGGTGAAAACACACCACAATCATAGAATAGGACATTTAAGCAAGAAAGATCTCAATCAAGCCTCACTCCTAAGTGGACACACGAACTTCATATAACCACATTCCAATACAAGCAAATTTTTAAACAAACAAGCAAGCACTTAAAGCAAAACAACTATGTTTGCAAGATGGTGAGCATCATGATCATAACAAGGTCTTTGGTAGAAATAGGGTTAAACATTCACTTTGGGAATTGATTTTCCAAAGACTAATAGAATTGGGGTTTTGAAAAGAGGGTTGCTAAATACTTGCAACATATTAAGATTAAAAATATATTAGGACTTAATATGTGGTCCTTTATAGTTTTGCAATCATATAGCCTTTGGGCAATGCTTTTATTTTCTCAAATAATAGTTTTCAGGGTAGTTGCTAAAATCAAAACATCATGGTAAAAGGGAGTTTGTTAAAAATAAGATAGGAGAAGATACATGGGCTATTTTACTTGTCATAACATTGATCTCACAGGTCATATCATAACTTGTTTGAGTTTTAATAGGTTGTTATTTAGAAGTCAACAACACAAACAACAAAACACAACATGACAAACAGAGCATACAAGAGACAACACATCCATTAACAATACAATTCAAAAAGTTTTTGTTGGCTCAGAATTTTGGACCTTTTATAATTAAGTTTTTGGTGCTTCCAAAATTTGGGGCGTTACAGACCTTCCCCCCTTAAAAGAATCTCGTCCCGAGATTCCCAAGCGGGTACTAAGAGAGTGCAAGGATAGGGGGCTTGATGCTTCTTCATCTTCCGAGGTTGTTGATTTCCAAATGGAGGTTTCCTTGCCGATAACATGCCTGCTTTCTTCTGGAAGTTTTTGGTCTTGTATTGGAGGTGTTGTCATGCTGGCGGTGGCTGATCTGCGTTCTGGTCGGGTTGACTTCAATTACTCCAGGCTTGGGGTGCAAGAACAAATTTGTCAAAATTCCCTAATATAGTTAGCCTACGTCTTCCCCCCTTAAAAAGGGGCCTAGAAGGGTTGAGGTTAATGGTACAAGTTGTTGCCGACTTCTAGGTGGTGTTGCTCTTGCGTATCATGACGATCTTCATCATGGACGTAGCTCCTCGGTGCTTCGGGTTGATGTAGACACTTGTACTGTTGTTGCCACCTCGAGGGGTTAGAAGTTAAACACACACTAACAGTTTTCAGGCCTCACAGGGGTGTCAGGTCCATAGACTTGACTCACTCCGGTTTTTCCTAAAAAGTCAAAGGGTGTTACGAGATACTAAAGACGTCTAAACTTGCTTGGTGGTAGGTGTCGTCAACTGCAACAATCTTCGGGCTTCTCGTCGTCCTTGGCGTCTCGCTGGATATCATGCCTTCTATTGTGTCCATCTTCGATTTAGCAGATGAAGAGTGTTGATGAAGACTCCTTTGGTTATTGGACTTCATGACGCTTCACAAAAGTCTTCAGAGTTCAGTCGGATCTAAGTTAGCCTAAAAGATAAGTGCTCCTTTCTATATTACTCTAGTCGGGTCAGTTGAGTTAATAAGGTTGGTGCGTTGAAGGCACTGATGATTCTTGCTTCGTGCTACGTCTTCATGTAGACGATCTTCCGTGCTGGTTGTCTTTGTTGTTGCTGACGTCGATCTCCGTTGTACGTCACGGCTTGAGGGCTTCATAAAATCTTCAAAAGTAGTGGCTCTTATCGATCTTTGAGTCCTTCGTGTTGCCATCTGTAAGTGAGGCTTCCGTTGGCACCTCTTTTCTTGTCTCGGTTTGGCAGGTCTTGAGTAAGTTAGTTAATTAGCAGCATGACAAATTAGTGTTAAATGTTACTCTAAAGTTAGATAAGTTAAGTTAGTGATGGTATACTTGTAATTCGAAAAGTTAAGTAACTAAGGCAAGGCCCGTCACTTCACGGGGATGGACTTTCTCCGGGTGGTATTCTGTATCGTGTGTAGTTAATAGCTCTCACATGATAAAGTTTAGTTCAAAGAGAAAACATTTTAGAACGGTTTTCTAAACGGGTTTGACATGCATCACAGTGCATCTATAGCAAAAAGGTCAGGAAGAATTTTGGGTAGAGGCAAAAACATGTTCAACAAAAAGGTAGTATGTGTCTAATACGTGCTGCCGACAAGGCGTGCTTGGGAACCATACCAGAAAAACAACACACCAACAGCAAGCACACAAACAAGACACACACAAGCAAAAAGCATACCAGCAAAATGGCACACCAAACACTTATAGTACCAAAAGGGCACGTAACAAACGTAATAGTCGGGTAATCCAACTAAGGGTCATATCCTACTTCATCCTATGGGGTTTGGTGTCACATGGTTGCTGAAGTCCTCATTTGATCACCTTGGGTTCTTGTCGAAAAGCTTGAGATTGTCCGGTTTGCTGATGGAGTAACATTGTTGGTGTTGAGTCGAGGGACCGAAGGTGATTTTTGCATTTTGGTCTTGCATTCTGCACATCCGAGGTATTTGGAGGTCCTGGCTTTACTGTCATTAACGATCTTGGTCTTGTGGACGGTGCATCTGAGGGCTCTTGTCTCCGTCTTGGCTCTAGTTACTTAGGTCTTACTTGGGTCCATCGTCAAGCGTAAACAAGTTTCGAATAGGGACAAGAGAGTAAAGAAAACTCTTTTGAAATATTTTGAAATTAGAGAGGTAAGATCAAGATATTTTTCAGAATAGGTGAGGTGCGGAAGCCATACTAGGGCATACCTAGATTAAACTAGATTTTTCAGAGATAAGGTTTTAGCAAAAATATTTCTTTCTAAAGCTAACGACCATGCTAACTAAGGTCTCCTAAGGTCAACGATGGCTCTGATACCAAGTCTGTGAGGACCCCTTAGACTACCAGTCCGAGATGTCCACGTTATGTAAACAGATCACGATCCCAATGATCAGTGCATCGCAATCACATAACCAACTGGTATACAAAGTTACATCATTCAAACGTACATACAAGTCTTACACAAATAAATAGTGGTCACATGACCAAGCCTGCAATCATCGTCACACAGGACGGAATTTACTACGATATAGCGGAAGCTTGCGGCTAGCGTCGGCCCTCGTCACAACCAGACGCATTCCCACTGAGCAGTTGATCGGTGACACTCAGTTGGCATAGTCGTCGGCGTACTCCTCGTACTCGTCGTACATCTCCTTGTTGTAATCTGGACGTTTGAATATCCAGGGACACAGCCATATGAGTACATTTACGTACTCGCAAAACCACCTCTAGGCTTAAGTTTTCATGGTAATGCAGTAAAAACGTTTTCGAAAACTGGGATAGCTGCTATATACGACTATAGGGTTTAGTTTTCGCAAAGATGCTTTTGACATAGAGAATACGACATCTCTATATCTTTGTTGAAGAAAACATTTAGAGATTGAAATCTCTCTTGTAGAAATAGCATGTACTATTTCCACGTTTTGAAAACTCTTTTGTAAAACTTTTCAAAAACACTAGGATGGGGATACCCCTTTTTCTTTCCTTGAGATCGGACTGATTGTCTCCCCGAGACCAACCATCTTCTCCCAACTCCGTACCTCCCAGGTACCTCCTTCTGCCATTTGTTTCCACCGAAAACCATCTTTCCTTTTTGAAACAGAAATCTGCCCGTACGCCTAGATCGGGGACCTTTCCAACCGTCCATGACCGAGGACTCGGCTATTCGAATAGATTACACTCTGCAGAGGTTGCGCACTTTACCCACACCAAACGGTCCTTCCGCCGTGTCTGCCACGGCCCGTCATACGACAGTATGTGGGGGTCCGGATAACCTGATCATAGCTTTCCACTAGGTCCACCCTAGTATCGGGGCCTCCCGGTAGGTTTGTTCTCCCCGGCACCGTGTGCTCGACTAGACCCCTGGTCTTTCCTCGGGATGCCACACCGCCACGGCAGGAGACCCGCCGTAATCGTCCGGCTGCTGGTCCGCAGCAGTGTATTGCCTCGTACAGACGACAACCCGGCTTCGAGGGCCCAGCCCTCATAGAAAGTGTGAAAGTCCCAATACTAAAACAGACAAGCTTTCGGCTACGCCCTACCCATGTCAGGTAATGTGGTTGCACGGGTTAATTGTTCGGGCGGCCGCTAGGGCTGTACTTTGTTTTTCAAAAACAACTTCCAAACCTCCGGCTACTCCCAGCAGCTCGGGTTTTCGCAAACACCTCCGATTGCTCCCAGCAACTCGGGTTTTAATAAAACACTTGCTCGCCGGTTGCTCCCAACAACTCGGGTTTTTCTTCCGAAAATCTTTTTATCAAAACCAGGCTCCCATCCTAAGAATTTGAGGTGAGAACATAAGGAGATACTACTAGATAAAATATGATTTTCTTTATAGCACCTTCAACAACAAGGCGTATAAAGTGAATACTTATTTTCATAGCACCTATTATAATCTAGTAGATAACTTTGGCCAAACAATATTTTGTAAAATAGTTTTTGGGTGGCAAAGTACCACAAAAGAAGTAAAACATGCATTATTTTATTTTGAAAACAAAACATGCTTTGCAAAATAATAGGATTCATTATAGTGGTGAGGTGGCTTGCCTGGCTCAGCAATATGTCCATGGTCTTTGATCTTGATGTTCCTCGGGTTCACTCCTCACGTCTCGCAAACAGGAAAAAGAACAACACTCAAAATACAAGACAATTTCACAAGGACACAACAGACAGCAAGCATTGCACAAGACACAAAGTTAACAATCAAAAGCAAGCAATTTTCTTACTTAAACAGCAACAAACAACAGGTCCATATAGCGAACACACACAATGAACACATCTAAAAAATAAACACAACAATCCTAATTGTTAAGAAGGTAGTTCTAACTACACACTTAAGCTAAACACCTCTTAGGGTTATTAGATTACGTAACAGTGGTTGTTATATTAGTTCAGGAAATACTCCAGACAAAAGTATTTTATTAGTTAAGAAAGTACTTCAGACAAAAGTATCTTATTATGCAAGCATTATCACTAGCATTAAGCACATTCACATGGAAGCATGTTACTAGCTCTGGAGCCCTTACTCTTAAGTAGTTAATCAACCCACAAAGTTTAACACCACTGCTCACACAGGTTGTTGATTAAGAGCTTCAAAGATGTAGGTGGCTTGTTTATTAAAACACTGCAAGATATATTATTGCTGACAAGCAAGTAACTAAATAATCAAACAAACATGCCACAAACACATCAGTGGTATACTGATCATAGTTACTAGTATCATACTCTTGTTACATGATGGACTATACAAGTCTCCCCACTAAAGGTGACAAATGAACCTTCTACTAGCACCAACAATACTACAAACAAACAACTCTCCAATACAGAGAGAGACCACAAGCAATAGACACAGTACTAACAATTGCATTTCACCAGAATCCCACACATGAGCTACTGTTTTGGTGGCACACTTGGTCATACCATAGTTTTGTAAAACATACCTAATGGTTGGATTTAAAGCTATTATGTTTATGGGCCTTAGTAACATACTTTATTTAAGTGAGAACCTTCTTACCAAAATCAGAGGACTAATCTTTTAAACATAGTATTAACAGTGAGATTTAGTAAAGATAAGAGTACCAAAAGTGATTACACAAGCTTAATAAAAACAGGGATTAAAATAATTCATTTGCTACTCTTAATTGGTCATGTTTTAGGAAATAAATCACTACTCACAGAATAAAGCTCCTAAAAATAAACCCTTCTACCACAGTACTCCTATTACTTATACCAAGTTGTGAAAATTGGATTTGTATCAAAAGCTATTGCCATTCAAGAATTAAAAATACTTTTAGTGCTACTGGTCCTAAAACCAAAATGACAGTAGCTACTGTTTTAGGAATCTTCAGCATGCAGAGTTAATTTCTATTCGAAGATATTGACTTAGGCTTTCTGTAGAAATTGGATTCACTTCATTTGGACACTCCTAGCTCTAGATATACTAGTTTTAGTGGGAGACAAACATTTTTATTAACAATTAAGCACAACACTAAGTATAATTTATTTTTGGACAAATCTAGTTCTGCATGATAAATAAAATACATAGGTACTCCAAAAAATTACTCCTAAACCACTTGCACAAACATATTTAGCACAAACAAGTAAAACTAGACACATGCAAATAATAGAAAATAAAAATATTTATTTTCAAGTGTAATAACACACTGTTTTGGAAAATAGTTCACCAAGAGCAAAATATAAGCTAGAAAATTCTACCAAACTAGGAAATGATAGCTACTACTCATATCTACCACATGCAATTGGATTTACTCCAAAAGGTATTTTTAATCAAGAATTAAAAATCACCAAACAGCTACTGGTGTCAATCCTAAACTTAATAGAACTTTATTTTAACAAATCTCCTGCATGCATGGCTTATAGATCTAGGTAGGTATTCTTCTAGGCTTTCCATAGGACTAAAGTTTGCAAGTTTTGGATCTGTAAAACTCAAGTTATTAAGGAAAAGGTGAAACAGATACTTTTTACAAGATCTAATCTAGCACACACATAAAAATATATTTTTGAAAACGGCCAAAGCCACATGGTTAAGAAAACACACAGGAACCTAACAAAATTTGAATCAATCAATTTGCTAGTCTAGATCTACCAGAAATGAATTAAAACTACACTACAAGAATACAGGAAAATAAACAGGAAAAATCGATTTAACAGAAAAACAAAAGAATGGGCCAGATCTGGCGAGGCTGGCTCGGATCTGTGCCGCTCGTGGGCTGGGCCGGCCCAACTGGGCGCTGGCGCGCGCGCCAGAGCGCGATTCAAACCTGGCCGTAGATCCAGAGATCTACGGCCCGCGTTCTTCTTCTCCGGCGCGACGACGCGCAGAGGACAGAGAGAGAGGGAAGAAGTGGGCGGGCATGGCGCGCTCACCAGGGGCTCGGGCGAGGTCGGGGAAAGGTCGGAGTCGGGGGAGAAGGTGACGGCGTGCTCGACGGGGTCCTCACGCGCCGCATGCAACGCCGGAGTTCATGGCGATGGCGGCGGTGCTCTTCTCTGGTCACGGACGGAGTCGGCGTCCTCGGGCACCTAAAAAGAAGATGGAGACGGGGGTGAGGTAGGCCGTGAAGAGGGGGTCTCGGGCAGCCAAAAATGGTGAGAAATGGAGGAGTAGAATGGCGGCCACGGCCTGTTTTCGCCGGCGGTGACCTTGGTTTTCTTCGGACGATTCCGAGCGACAGAGAGCACGGGGAAGGGCAGGGTTTCGCGGGGGAGTGGAGAGGGGTGGTGTGCGGCTTGGGAGGGAGGGAAATGAGCAAGGGGAGGGCGCGGGGTGGAGTTATCCTCTCGGCCCGATCTAGGGTTTCTCGGGCTCGGGGGGGGGGGGGGCAGGGGAGCGGGCTAGCTCGCGTTCTACTGGTCGCTTGGGGCGGTGAGAGAGAGGCAGAGGGGGTGTGGTCGGGTGGTGCGTGGCCTGGCCAGTGGGAGAGAGGGGAGTGAGCTCCCGTTGGTCCGTTTTGGAAAAGAGGAGAGATGAGAGGGCAAGGGGGTGGGGTGTGGCTGTCAGGTGGGCCAGGGTCGAGGTGGAGCTGGTCTGCTCGAGTGAGACAGAGAGAGACGTTGGGGAGAGAGAGAACAAGGTTTTAGATGGTTTTTAGGTGATTAGAGAAAAGTGCACAGGATTAACTTGATGCTATGTTCAACACTAAGTAATAAGCAAACAGTGGCCTAATGATGGGTCAAATGAATTTCCTCAGCAAGTAAAGGTGATGGAGAAGAGAGGGGTGCAAGTACATTGCCCCAAGGGGTCCTGGTGTGCTTATGGGAGGAAGTGCAAAAGTGAATCCAACTCAGGTCTAATGGTCACTGATTTGACTAGCCTCCTAACCCTAGATGGCTTAGTGTTCAAACAAGGTGTCAACAAACAACCAAAGACAGTTTTTGAAAATATAGGTGTCATAGACCAACTTGGTTGATTTGCATGTCAAAAATGGGTCATGGATTTCTTAACATGGGGCCCTAGATTTGCTATGCTTTAATAGACATGAAGATAGTCATCCACGATTAAAAAAAATAGAATTTTTGAGTTCCTTATGAACCAAATCATAATAAAAGAGGTGAAAACACACCACAATCATAGAATAGGACATTTAAGCAAGAAAGATCTCAATCAAGCCTCACTCCTAAGTGGACACACGAACTTCATATAACCACATTCCAATACAAGCAAATTTTTAAACAAACAAGCAAGCACTTAAAGCAAAACAACTATGTTTGCAAGATGGTGAGCATCATGATCATAACAAGGTCTTTGGTAGAAATAGGGTTAAACATTCACTTTGGGAATTGATTTTCCAAAGACTAATAGAATTGGGGTTTTGAAAAGAGGGTTGCTAAATACTTGCAACATATTAAGATTAAAAATATATTAGGACTTAATATGTGGTCCTTTATAGTTTTGCAATCATATAGCCTTTGGGCAATGCTTTTATTTTCTCAAATAATAGTTTTCAGGGTAGTTGCTAAAATCAAAACATCATGGTAAAAGGGAGTTTGTTAAAAATAAGATAGGAGAAGATACATGGGCTATTTTACTTGTCATAACATTGATCTCACAGGTCATATCATAACTTGTTTGAGTTTTAATAGGTTGTTATTTAGAAGTCAACAACACAAACAACAAAACACAACATGACAAACAGAGCATACAAGAGACAACACATCCATTAACAATACAATTCAAAAAGTTTTTGTTGGCTCAGAATTTTGGACCTTTTATAATTAAGTTTTTGGTGCTTCCAAAATTTGGGGCGTTACAGACCTTCCCCCCTTAAAAGAATCTCGTCCCGAGATTCCCAAGCGGGTACTAAGAGAGTGCAAGGATAGGGGGCTTGATGCTTCTTCATCTTCCGAGGTTGTTGATTTCCAAATGGAGGTTTCCTTGCCGATAACATGCCTGCTTTCTTCTGGAAGTTTTTGGTCTTGTATTGGAGGTGTTGTCATGCTGGCGGTGGCTGATCTGCGTTCTGGTCGGGTTGACTTCAATTACTCCAGGCTTGGGGTGCAAGAACAAATTTGTCAAAATTCCCTAATAAAGTTAGCCTACGTCTTCCCCCCTTAAAAAGGGGCCTAGAAGGGTTGAGGTTAATGGTACAAGTTGTTGCCGACTTCTAGGTGGTGTTGCTCTTGCGTATCATGACGATCTTCATCATGGACGTAGCTCCTCGGTGCTTCGGGTTGATGTAGACACTTGTACTGTTGTTGCCACCTCGAGGGGTTAGAAGTTAAACACACACTAACAGTTTTCAGGCCTCACAGGGGTGTCAGGTCCATAGACTTGACTCACTCCGGTTTTTCCTAAAAAGTCAAAGGGTGTTACGAGATACTAAAGACGTCTAAACTTGCTTGGTGGTAGGTGTCGTCAACTGCAACAATCTTCGGGCTTCTCGTCGTCCTTGGCGTCTCGCTGGATATCATGCCTTCTATTGTGTCCATCTTCGATTTAGCAGATGAAGAGTGTTGATGAAGACTCCTTTGGTTATTGGACTTCATGACGCTTCACAAAAGTCTTCAGAGTTCAGTCGGATCTAAGTTAGCCTAAAAGATAAGTGCTCCTTTCTATATTACTCTAGTCGGGTCAGTTGAGTTAATAAGGTTGGTGCGTTGAAGGCACTGATGATTCTTGCTTCGTGCTACGTCTTCATGTAGACGATCTTCCGTGCTGGTTGTCTTTGTTGTTGCTGACGTCGATCTCCGTTGTACGTCACGGCTTGAGGGCTTCATAAAATCTTCAAAAGTAGTGGCTCTTATCGATCTTTGAGTCCTTCGTGTTGCCATCTGTAAGTGAGGCTTCCGTTGGCACCTCTTTTCTTGTCTCGGTTTGGCAGGTCTTGAGTAAGTTAGTTAATTAGCAGCATGACAAATTAGTGTTAAATGTTACTCTAAAGTTAGATAAGTTAAGTTAGTGATGGTATACTTGTAATTCGAAAAGTTAAGTAACTAAGGCAAGGCCCGTCACTTCACGGGGATGGACTTTCTCCGGGTGGTATTCTGTATCGTGTGTAGTTAATAGCTCTCACATGATAAAGTTTAGTTCAAAGAGAAAACATTTTAGAACGGTTTTCTAAACGGGTTTGACATGCATCACAGTGCATCTATAGCAAAAAGGTCAGGAAGAATTTTGGGTAGAGGCAAAAACATGTTCAACAAAAAGGTAGTATGTGTCTAATACGTGCTGCCGACAAGGCGTGCTTGGGAAACATACCAGAAAAACAACACACCAACAGCAAGCACACAAACAAGACACACACAAGCAAAAAGCATACCAGCAAAATGGCACACCAAACACTTATAGTACCAAAAGGGCACGTAACAAACGTAATAGTCGGGTAATCCAACTAAGGGTCATATCCTACTTCATCCTATGGGGTTTGGTGTCACATGGTTGCTGAAGTCCTCATTTGATCACCTTGGGTTCTTGTCGAAAAGCTTGAGATTGTCCGGTTTGCTGATGGAGTAACATTGTTGGTGTTGAGTCGAGGGACCGAAGGTGATTTTTGCATTTTGGTCTTGCATTCTGCACATCCGAGGTATTTGGAGGTCCTGGCTTTACTGTCATTAACGATCTTGGTCTTGTGGACGGTGCATCTGAGGGCTCTTGTCTCCGTCTTGGCTCTAGTTACTTAGGTCTTACTTGGGTCCATCGTCAAGCGTAAACAAGTTTCGAATAGGGACAAGAGAGTAAAGAAAACTCTTTTGAAATATTTTGAAATTAGAGAGGTAAGATCAAGATATTTTTCAGAATAGGTGAGGTGCGGAAGCCATACTAGGGCATACCTAGATTAAACTAGATTTTTCAGAGATAAGGTTTTAGCAAAAATATTTCTTTCTAAAGCTAACGACCATGCTAACTAAGGTCTCCTAAGGTCAACGATGGCTCTGATACCAAGTCTGTGAGGACCCCTTAGACTACCAGTCCGAGATGTCCACGTTATGTAAACAGATCACGATCCCAATGATCAGTGCATCGCAATCACATAACCAACTGGTATACAAAGTTACATCATTCAAACGTACATACAAGTCTTACACAAATAAATAGTGGTCACATGACCAAGCCTGCAATCATCGTCACACAGGACGGAATTTACTACGATATAGCGGAAGCTTGCGGCTAGCGTCGGCCCTCGTCACAACCAGACGCATTCCCACTGAGCAGTTGATCGGTGACACTCAGTTGGCATAGTCGTCGGCGTACTCCTCGTACTCGTCGTACATCTCCTTGTTGTAATCTGGACGTTTGAATATCCAGGGACACAGCCATATGAGTACATTTACGTACTCGCAAAACCACCTCTAGGCTTAAGTTTTCATGGTAATGCAGTAAAAACGTTTTCGAAAACTGGGATAGCTGCTATATACGACTATAGGGTTTAGTTTTCGCAAAGATGCTTTTGACATAGAGAATACGACATCTCTATATCTTTGTTGAAGAAAACATTTAGAGATTGAAATCTCTCTTGTAGAAATAGCATGTACTATTTCCAGGTTTTGAAAACTCTTTTGTAAAACTTTTCAAAAACACTAGGATGGGGATACCCCTTTTTCTTTCCTTGAGATCGGACTGATTGTCTCCCCGAGACCAACCATCTTCTCCCAACTCCGTACCTCCCAGGTACCTCCTTCTGCCATTTGTTTCCACCGAAAACCATCTTTCCTTTTTGAAACAGAAATCTGCCCGTACGCCTAGATCGGGGACCTTTCCAACCGTCCATGACCGAGGACTCGGCTATTCGAATAGATTACACTCTGCAGAGGTTGCGCACTTTACCCACACCAAACGGTCCTTCCGCCGTGTCTGCCACGGCCCGTCATACGACAGTATGTGGGGGTCCGGATAACCTGATCATAGCTTTCCACTATGTCCACCCTAGTATCGGGGCCTCCCGGTAGGTTTGTTCTCCCCGGCACCGTGTGCTCGACTAGACCCCTGGTCTTTCCTCGGGATGCCACACCGCCACGGCAGGAGACCCGCCGTAATCGTCCGGCTGCTGGTCCGCAGCAGTGTATTGCCTCGTACAGACGACAACCCGGCTTCGAGGGCCCAGCCCTCATAGAAAGTGTGAAAGTCCCAATACTAAAACAGACAAGCTTTCGGCTACGCCCTACCCATGTCAGGTAATGTGGTTGCACGGGTTAATTGTTCGGGCGGCCGCTAGGGCTGTACTTTGTTTTTCAAAAACAACTTCCAAACCTCCGGCTACTCCCAGCAGCTCGGGTTTTCGCAAACACCTCCGATTGCTCCCAGCAACTCGGGTTTTAATAAAACACTTGCTCGCCGGTTGCTCCCAACAACTCGGGTTTTTCTTCCGAAAATCTTTTTATCAAAACCAGGCTCCCATCCTAAGAATTTGAGGTGAGAACATAAGGAGATACTACTAGATAAAATATGATTTTCTTTATAGCACCTTCAACAACAAGGCGTATAAAGTGAATACTTATTTTCATAGCACCTATTATAATCTAGTAGATAACTTTGGCCAAACAATATTTTGTAAAATAGTTTTTGGGTGGCAAAGTACCACAAAAGAAGTAAAACATGCATTATTTTATTTTGAAAACAAAACATGCTTTGCAAAATAATAGGATTCATTATAGTGGTGAGGTGGCTTGCCTGGCTCAGCAATATGTCCATGGTCTTTGATCTTGATGTTCCTCGGGTTCACTCCTCACGTCTCGCAAACAGGAAAAAGAACAACACTCAAAATACAAGACAATTTCACAAGGACACAACAGACAGCAAGCATTGCACAAGACACAAAGTTAACAATCAAAAGCAAGCAATTTTCTTACTTAAACAGCAACAAACAACAGGTCCATATAGCGAACACACACAATGAACACATCTAAAAAATAAACACAACAATCCTAATTGTTAAGAAGGTAGTTCTAACTACACACTTAAGCTAAACACCTCTTAGGGTTATTAGATTACGTAACAGTGGTTGTTATATTAGTTCAGGAAATACTCCAGACAAAAGTATTTTATTAGTTAAGAAAGTACTTCAGACAAAAGTATCTTATTATGCAAGCATTATCACTAGCATTAAGCACATTCACATGGAAGCATGTTACTAGCTCTGGAGCCCTTACTCTTAAGTAGTTAATCAACCCACAAAGTTTAACACCACTGCTCACACAGGTTGTTGATTAAGAGCTTCAAAGATGTAGGTGGCTTGTTTATTAAAACACTGCAAGATATATTATTGCTGACAAGCAAGTAACTAAATAATCAAACAAACATGCCACAAACACATCAGTGGTATACTGATCATAGTTACTAGTATCATACTCTTGTTACATGATGGACTATACAAGTCTCCCCACTAAAGGTGACAAATGAACCTTCTACTAGCACCAACAATACTACAAACAAACAACTCTCCAATACAGAGAGAGACCACAAGCAATAGACACAGTACTAACAATTGCATTTCACCAGAATCCCACACATGAGCTACTGTTTTGGTGGCACACTTGGTCATACCATAGTTTTGTAAAACATACCTAATGGTTGGATTTAAAGCTATTATGTTTATGGGCCTTAGTAACATACTTTATTTAAGTGAGAACCTTCTTACCAAAATCAGAGGACTAATCTTTTAAACATAGTATTAACAGTGAGATTTAGTAAAGATAAGAGTACCAAAAGTGATTACACAAGCTTAATAAAAACAGGGATTAAAATAATTCATTTGCTACTCTTAATTGGTCATGTTTTAGGAAATAAATCACTACTCACAGAATAAAGCTCCTAAAAATAAACCCTTCTACCACAGTACTCCTATTACTTATACCAAGTTGTGAAAATTGGATTTGTATCAAAAGCTATTGCCATTCAAGAATTAAAAATACTTTTAGTGCTACTGGTCCTAAAACCAAAATGACAGTAGCTACTGTTTTAGGAATCTTCAGCATGCAGAGTTAATTTCTATTCGAAGATATTGACTTAGGCTTTCTGTAGAAATTGGATTCACTTCATTTGGACACTCCTAGCTCTAGATATACTAGTTTTAGTGGGAGACAAACATTTTTATTAACAATTAAGCACAACACTAAGTATAATTTATTTTTGGACAAATCTAGTTCTGCATGATAAATAAAATACATAGGTACTCCACAAAATTACTCCTAAACCACTTGCACAAACATATTTAGCACAAACAAGTAAAACTAGACACATGCAAATAACAGAAAATAAAAATATTTATTTTCAAGTGTAATAACACACTGTTTTGGAAAATAGTTCACCAAGAGCAAAATATAAGCTAGAAAATTCTACCAAACTAGGAAATGATAGCTACTACTCATATCTACCACATGCAATTGGATTTACTCCAAAAGGTATTTTTAATCAAGAATTAAAAATCACCAAACAGCTACTGGTGTCAATCCTAAACTTAATAGAACTTTATTTTAACAAATCTCCTGCATGCATGGCTTATAGATCTAGGTAGGTATTCTTCTAGGCTTTCCATAGGACTAAAGTTTGCAAGTTTTGGATCTGTAAAACTCAAGTTATTAAGATAAAGGTGAAACAGATACTTTTTACAAGATCTAATCTAGCACACACATAAAAATATATTTTTGAAAACGGCCAAAGCCACATGGTTAAGAAAACACACAGGAACCTAACAAAATTTGAATCAATCAATTTGCTAGTCTAGATCTACCAGAAATGAATTAAAACTACACTGCAAGAATACAGGAAAATAAACAGGAAAAATCGATTTAACAGAAAAACAAAAGAATGGGCCAGATCTGGCGAGGCTGGCTCGGATCTGTGCCGCTGGTGGGCTGGGCCGGCCCAACTGTGCGCTGGCGCGCGCGCCAGAGCGCGATTCAAACCTGGCCGTAGATCCAGAGATCTACGGCCCGCGTTCTTCTTCTCCGGCGCGACGACGCGCAGAGGACAGAGAGAGAGGGAAGAAGTGGGCGGGCATGGCGCGCTCACCAGGGGCTCGGGCGAGGTCAGGGAAAGGTCGGAGTCGGGGGAGAAGGTGACGGCGTGCTCGACGGGGTCCTCACGCGCCGCATGCAACGCCGGAGTTCATGGCGATGGCGGCGGTGCTCTTCTCCGGTCACGGACGGAGTCGGCGTCCTCGGGCACCTACAAAGAAGATGGAGACGGGGGTGAGGTAGGCCGTGAAGAGGGGGTCTCGGGCAGCCAAAAATGGCGAGAAATGGAGGAGTAGAACGGCGGCCACGGCCTGTTTTCGCCGGCGGTGACCTTGGGTTTCTTCGGACAATTCCGAGCGACAGAGAGCACGGGGAAGGGCAGGGTTTCGCGGGGGAGTGGAGAGGGGTGGTGTGCGGCTTGGGAGGGAGGGAAATGAGCAAGGGGAGGGCGCGGGGTGGAGTTATCCTCTCGGCCCGATCTAGGGTTTCTCGGGCTCAGGGGGGGGGGGGGGGGGGGCAGGGGAGCGGGCTAGCTCGCGTTCTACTGGTCGCTTGGGGCGGTGAGAGAGAGGCATAGGGGGTGTGGTCGGGTGGTGCGTGGCCTGGCCAGTGGGAGAGAGGGGAGTGAGCTCCTGTTGGTCCGTTTTGGAAAAGAGGAGAGATGAGAGGGCAAGGGGGTGGGGGTGTGGCTGTCAGGTGGGCCAGGGTCGAGGTGGAGCTGGTCTGCTCGAGTGAGACAGAGAGAGACGTTGGGGAGAGAGAGAACAAGGTTTTAGATGGTTTTTAGGTGATTAGAGAAAAGTGCACAGGATTAACTTGATGCTATGTTCAACACTAAGTAATAAGCAAACAGTGGCCTAATGATGGGTCAAATGAATTTCCTCAGCAAGTAAAGGTGATGGAGAAGAGAGGGGTGCAAGTACATTGCCCCAAGGGGTCCTGGTGTGCTTATGGGAGGAAGTGCAAAAGTGAATCCAACTCAGGTCTAATGGTCACTGATTTGACTAGCCTCCTAACCCTAGATGGCTTAGTGTTCAAACAAGGTGTCAACAAACAACCAAAGACAGTTTTTGAAAATATAGGTGTCATAGACCAACTTGGTTGATTTGCATGTCAAAAATGGGTCATGGATTTCTTAACATGGGGCCCTAGATTTGCTATGCTTTAATAGACATGAAGATAGTCATCCACGATTAAAAAAAAAATAGAATTTTTGAGTTCCTTATGAACCAAATCATAATAAAAGAGGTGAAAACACACCACAATCATAGAATAGGACATTTAAGCAAGAAAGATCTCAATCAAGCCTCACTCCTAAGTGGACACAGAAACTTCATATAACCACATTCCAATACAAGCAAATTTTTAAACAAACAAGCAAGCACTTAAAGCAAAACAACTATGTTTGCAAGATGGTGAGCATCATGATCATAACAAGGTCTTTGGTAGAAATAGGGTTAAACATTCACTTTGGGAATTGATTTTCCAAAGACTAATAGAATTGGGGTTTTGAAAAGAGGGTTGCTAAATACTTGCAACATATTAAGATTAAAAATATATTAGGACTTAATATTTGGTCCTTTATAGTTTTGCAATCATATAGCCTTTGGGCAATGCTTTTATTTTCTCAAATAATAGTTTTCAGGGTAGTTGCTAAAATCAAAACATCATGGTAAAAGGGAGTTTGTTAAAAATAAGATAGGAGAAGATACATGGGCTATTTTACTTGTCATAACATTGATCTCACAGGTCATATCATAACTTGTTTGAGTTTTAATAGGTTGTTATTTAGAAGTCAACAACACAAACAACAAAACACAACATGACAAACAGAGCATACAAGAGACAACACATCCATTAACAATACAATTCAAAAAGTTTTTGTTGGCTCAGAATTTTGGACCTTTTATAATTAAGTTTTTGTTGCTTCCAAAATTTGGGGCGTTACAATATATCTGGGCTTGGCGGACATTTATGGGTGCCCATGCGGGCAACTTTTACATCCGGACCCATTGATCGAGGTTTTGGGATCGTTTGGCGTGTGCATGTGGAGTTGTTTTAACGCCCCTTTGTTTCAAAGGATTTTCAGATGACTTGAATAGGATTTCTACCGATATAAACTTTTCCTACAGAGTCCATTTAAATCAATTGATTGAATTATCCAAAATTTCTATAGATTACTTTCCTATATTACAATCCTATAATAGAATTTCTAACAAGAGGTGAGACCGGTTGGAAAATTTTCTATGTGTCTACGACAACTATAACATGTACTCACAATGTTTATGTAAATTTCCTGCGTGGTGTAACCAAACAACCTCTCATACAGATACCCGTGTTTTTGGTTCCTTAGAATTTTAAGTGGCATGACATTATCTTCCCCCAATATTCCTATTCATGTGTTTGTCGAATCATGTGAATCAAAGAGGTTAGGAAGGCATTGTCAATTGATTTTCTTTTTGTGTTAAAGAACCTTGAATTAGGAATTGAAAAGTGTGCAGCTTTGAGATTGGCTGTGAACTAGGAGTACGAAAGTGCTCCATACAAAACATTGAGCATTGTCTTTCTTGTATGAAAAACATTGTACGATGTGCAAACCAACCTGTGGTTGGATGGTTAGCAGGGTGGTTGTACCCTCGGCACAGCAGAGTTCAAATCTCAGATTTGACGTCTGTGTGTTGCAGCATTTAGGCGGAATATTCTTTCAGTGGGAGGCGACGTTCCCGTCGACAGCGAGGCGCCCGTGGTGACTTCGTCAATCTCAAGACTCGATCCACCGGCTCAGTATTTCGGAGGTGCTCATAGGGGTAGGGTGTGCGTGTGTGCGCGTTCATAGGGGTGAGTGTGCGCGCGTGTATGTGAGCGTCTGCGTTTGTACTGTGTTTCTCAAAAAAAAAAAACATTGTACAATGTAGGTGGTGAACATTTGAAAGTTGTTCAGAGGTATGCGTATACACATAGGCCCTGACATTGGCAATGAAAATACAATGAAAGTCGTTCAGAGATATGCGGATACACCATATTTTGGCTCATCCGGAGCCGGAGGTCCATCAACTACGAGAAGGAGGGGGAAATTCGTGCTTGTGCTTTTGGTGTAGAAGTATATGTAGGAAATACGTGTATAAGCTCATACAATCCAACAATTGATTAATTTCACGATCCAAAATGCGAGGTGCTTTGCGGCCCTCCTCTAGATGGAGCTGGATTCTATTAATTATGAGAGGACAACATAACAGTAATATGATACCCACGATAATAAGACATAAAACAAAATAAAAAACAGGACCTAGACCGAATCTAGCAACCCCTAGAAGCAACTTGATCAACCTAGACAAACATTCATAACGTATCTTAGAGTATTTCTGGTGGCTTGTGTAAATTTAGACGTATATACACCTTTCTAATCTTTACACCTCCTATTTTTTCAGCGGAACGTGTATATCAGATCATGTATATTTACAACGGTTATATTTATTTAAAAAATCGATGGAAGCATAACATTAGGTTCAGAACTTTGATCACAAAAATAAGCAGCAGTATTCAGTGTAAAATTCAGCTACCAAATTATTCATATTAACAGCAGCAAAATGACTACAAAAAATAACAATAGCACTATACATCTACGTTCTGAACTATGAGAGCAGTACGTATACACCACCACCGATCCAGTATTTTGGGGCGTTGACAAAAAAGAGAAAGTGCAAATCCGAGCGGGTGTATGTGTTTTACTCTGCGTCATTTGAAATATACACAATGACTATATCTTTAACAATGCAAAATCATTTTCTTCTGTGCAGGTAATACCTTTCGCTACCCACTGGATCCGTACGTGGTCCTATCTACAGTCAACGGACAAGCGAGGCGCCATGGATTCTGGGTGCAACCGGCTGGATTGGTTGCACGGGTTATGTACAACCGGTGCAGCTGGCGTTTTGATCTTAGGATTTCATGGTGATGATGAGTCACTTCATGTTGTTTGTATTTTTTAGATGGTTGATACATGTATCAACCCTGTGTGACCCATGATGTAATCTCTTGTAAGACACAACTTTGAATAAATTTAATAAAGGCCGCATGCATCAATCGATGCAGAGGCCGGGACTCTCCCCTTTTCTTAAAAAAACCCGATCCATTTTCTAGATTTTTTCTGCCACTGCCCCGATCCATCTTCCCCAATCTCCAGCCCCGCCCAATGAAATTCTCTCGAACCAGCCCCAATCTTCCCCAGCTCTCCCCTAACCCACCAAATTCTACCGAACGAAATCAGCCCTGGTCCATCTTCCCCAACCGCATCTCACCTAGCAGCACCTCTCCCCCAGCCCAGCCGAGACATCCCAGCGCTGGTGCTCGTGGCGGCCGCCGCGCCGCCCCTTCTCTCCTCTCATCCCTCCCCTCTCTCTCTATAGGGGTGCGTGCGGCCGCTGCCCCTCTCTCGTCTCTCCCTCGATGCGGAATCGATGCAGAAAAGGAGGCCACCTCCAATGTCCGGACGGGGGCGGGAGGTCGAGAAGTTGCCAGTTGGTCGTGTTGCCGGAGGTGGATGGGTCGTGTTTACTTCCACGACGGGTAGCAAGGTGTGGATGGGCGTGGAAAGCTTCCACTACCGTATACACGATCCTCTGGAGAGCGATTTTGGGTCTGGAATATGTATATCTCGTTTACACGGCCTGATACACGAGCCACTAGAGATGCTCTTACAAGTTTTGTCCAGCGAACCCGTAGGCAACCATGAGAACCAACAACTTTGTATGGAATGTAACCTACACACACCTTGGTTCTTACTTATTTTACATGCCCAACAAGACAACTCCATCATTCTTCAAAACCACCACCCTTCTGATTCTTCACAGGGCTATAGCATATAGGGCATAAACTTTCCCCATTTCTCCAATCGACAGAACACCTTCATCTTTAGAAACATTCGAAATCACAAAGGGTATGTTTGGTTACCCGCATCAATTTTGGCCCTCCCGTCTCCGTGACTCAACTCAGCCCGACTCTAGAAAAACGTGGAATAAACCATGTTGTGCAGCTCATTTGGTTGCCAATAATCTTCTAGCCTGGCCCGTTTCGGTATATGCAAGATTTTGTATACCCAACGTTTGGTTGCCCATTGGAAGTCCCTGTAGTTTGAATACGGTACACTAAAACTGCAGTGCAAATACATACATATCTACAATGTAAGATGTGCTCGTCGACAATCGAAATAAAAAACTTACAACATGAAAGTTGTGCGTAAGGTTGTGATCAAGCTACACGTCAAAGGGTTTGTGGTTATGATCAAGCTACACGTCAAAGGGTTTGTCAAACGGTCTACCGAGTGAGACGAATTTGACAAAATTCATACAAAAATATTTAAAAGGGAACTTCAAAAATGAGAAACTACAGTCGACGAAACTCGAAACTGAGCGTGGGAATAGAACCGCCTTGTCGACGTGCACATATTTGATGTTTAAATTTTTTTTAGTCGACTTACGAATGTGTTGATTAGAGACATACTTAGTGGAGGAGTCCAAGAGGTGGTGAGAGGAAGCAAGGAGAGGCAGCCCACATACCGACTGGGTCAGGTACTGTACAAACTCCAAGGTGGCTATGAAGGAACGGCCGATTCGACCGTTCTTACCGAGCCAGGTCAAGGCCCTTTAAGTACCATGTGAGTGCGGGCTCGCGGAACAGGCCATGCAAGCAAACAGGCCAAAAATAATCATCTCTCCAGCCTGCATGGGCTTTTAATGGCAACCAAACACGCCCAAAGCTAGCTTGAGCTCACTAAGAAACACAAATATATTTGTCCCTAAAGGAAGAATATTAGAAATGCATAAAAAATATTATGTGAAACAAGAAGATCTAGTAACAGCACAAAAAGTAATACTAATAGTGCTCCGCATATAAGCAACAAATGGGCATTAAAAGAAGATGGTTAATAGATCCTCAGCAGGGCAAAAAAAATTGTAAGTTAATTTTGCAGCAACCAATTATTTTCCTAATATCTGTTGTGGCAATGTATTGTGGCAGATAAATTACAGTAGCTTGTATTTAGAGATTTTTTAAAAATGATCTATCCACTCTACCCGTAGATAATTTTATTATGAAGATATTTCAAAATGAAAGCTCCAGATTTTGTGAATTTCCATCTTAATCTATCAGAATCTCACTCACTGTCATCAACATATCCCTCAGCCTGTCACATTGAGTTAGCAAAACATGAGCCATCTCCTAGAAGTCAAGTTCCATCTATAATCATATATGTCCGTAATAGAACGCTTATGTTCTAAAAAATCATATAATTATGTGAACTTTTAAGAAAGGACCGTCTACACCGTGCATCATGCCTGAAATCAGTTTTTTTTTAACAAGAAGTGCCCCGAAGGGCGAAGAAGCTGCATTAAAACACCGGCAGGAATAGAATTACAGCGAGGCCCTCATAGTCATCTCTTGCACCGCTCTTTCTAGAGGTAGCAAACAAGGGCTCACAAAAAGAAAAAGGACCCTAGGGCAAAAAGATAAAAAGCAACTTGGCCCGTTGCGTCCTCCTCTGCCAAACGTCGGTGACCTCTAGGCAGCAGAAGCGCCGAGGTCGGAGATGAATTTGCTCGCTTGGATCTCCATACCAGCGATGAACCATTGCCACCTGCCGCCTCGACGGCCCCGGGGACGAACCACTTGGGGTCGAAGAAGCGTCGAGCACCGGCGCAATGATCTGGGAAGACCTCCGAGACGGAGGAAGAAATCTGTGGCCGCCCTTCGGCCAGAAAAAGCAGAGGCTTGACGGAGGCCTCCATCAAGAACAAGCCTATGCTGATGCACATCTTCGAACGCAGCTTCAGAAGGAGCAGCAGCAAACCAGCGTTGGTACCACACCACCATCACCACACCACCACCATGGTGGCAAGCATGAATGGATGCAAACCAGGCTAGGTCCAGCCACCACTCCAGAGAGGCCCCCCGAGAGAGCCCAGGCAGAACAGCAGGACGATGCTGGGGCCGCCGGATCGAAGCTCCAATCCTCCTCGCCACCTCGGCCGGCCGGGAGAAGCTCCAACAGACAACCACCAACGACAGTGACCCTCCCTCCCTCGCCACCATGGACGGCCAGGGGAGGAATCATCGCTTGCAACGCCCGCACTCCACCAAGAACAAGGAGGCGATAGGGGCGCTTATGGAAGGGGGGATCCGCCGTCGTCCGCTTCCACCACGGAAGCCAGGGCTCCGACGAGCAGCTCGTGCCGCGCCACCGCACGAGGCTGGAAGAAATCCCCTGCAGGCCTCCCGATTCCAACGCCATCCCTCCGCCAACCTTCTCCTCCACGCCACCATGGCACAGGGAAAGAAGCAGCAGTAGCACAACGCCGCAGATCGGGAGAGTACCGCAGCCATGGTGAATCGATAGAAGCGCCACGACCTCCTTCCTTTGAGCTCCCGCACGAAGCGAGTTCCCAAGAAAGCGGAAGAGCACCAGCGCCACACCGAGACACCACAGGACAAGCTTATTGGAGGGGAATCGCTCAGATCTCGCCCTCACCACCGCCAACCATTGACGCCGGCGCGCGCGGAGAAGCCGAGCAGGAGCAGCGCCGCTTGAGCTCGCTGGAACTCCATCCCGAGACGGCAGAACGCCAGTCTCCACGAAGGAACGAAACAACCTAACACTAGTATGCACAGGAGGAGGCCGGCCCCCTCCCTCCCCTCGTCGCCGGACGGCAGAGCCGCTGGGAAGGAGGGAGGGAGGAGCCGGGGGCGGCGGGGAAGCGGTCAAGGAAGAGGATAAGGAAGAGGGGAGGAAAAGAAGCCGATCGTGTGCTAGGTGACCATCTTTGTCACCCCCATGCCTGAAGCCAGTGACCTCCCATTTCCACAGACCATAGCTATCCCTTGCAAATACAAGTGTGTGTTTTTTTTAGTAAATCCTTCCAAGCAGTTGTATCATTTGGTTTGTTTTTTATTCTCCAGACCCCATGATGCATATCATAATTTGTTTTAACTCAAGTTTTCCTAAGAACCTTTTCACTTTCTAACCTTCGGACCACTTGCACTTCAAACAAATGTTGAAGAGTTTCTGATTTTGTATTTTCGATCCACGTTTCTTTTCAGGCTTACAGTTATGTGTACATCTGACCATATAGTATCTCTCCTCTTGTTGCTAAGACATGTGATAGACATGAGTGCTACTAAAGAAAATTGTTTATGGGAGTTACTCTACCTCCAATAGAAGAGTTGCTAATCCATTCATCCATCTTTTTTCCTGAATTTTATGAGGCAGGGGAGTCAGATCAGCAGCCATGCAACCTAGTCCCACACACATAGACAACTAGATATTTAGTGGGCCGTATACTCAACTGACAATTAAATATATATGTATACAGTATTTGTATTGCTGCGCTAGGGTTTTCGCCCTCGAGTCACCTTATATGAGGTGGAAAAATACCTTAAATAAATTCTATATCGCGGTACAACGATCATGCTCGTGATTCGAATGACACGTGTCGTCGGCATTTTCAGTGTTTTGGTACTCTGGTATTTCAGGAGTTCGCTGGGTTTTGGCATATCTAGCAAACACAACAGTAACACGTTTTTTTGTACTATATGAAGTAATGCTGGTCCAAACACCACATTAACTTTGGTGTAACAGCTTTTAGATAATGTTCAGATCATCGCTGTTCTGGTCCTTCTTAAGCCACAAACTGAACAATGACTGCAGATGCCATTTAATGAGGGATTTGGTAATTTATTATTCATCGTCTCTAGATTTACCGATGCATATGCACGGTGAACATGTTGAAGTGGTATAGTACAAGAATGGAGGGACGGCATAAACTGGAGCACTCGGTCACCATTCATTTATCGGCGTCAGGTCCAACTGTGTCCTTGATTCTACTTGCAGGCGGGCTGTGTTCATGTTTTAATCTTTAAAAAAATGCGGTTTGGAGGGTTAGACAGCCCTCCAAACTACTTAGTTAGAAGAAATTCGGTGAGTACGCACGAGGGAGCGGGCGCTGGCGCTCGAACTCGAGACCTCGCGGGCGCAGAGAGGTATCAACACCTCCTGACCATCCGGGCTATGCCTCGGTTCTCATGTTTTAATCTTTTCAAGTGGAAGCTAGTGAATCAAGGCAGCATGTGCTTCAAAAGGTGGTACAAGGCCAATGTCTTGAGCTCGGCTCTTTCTTGATCTCCACCTAAGCTTCCTTCCGCATCCCGTTCTCCTGCCGCCGGCGAGGCTCTCCGGAGTCCGGCATAGAGCTCCGGTACTCACGTCTCGAGTCCCATCTCGGGTGGCGCTTTGGCACGCCTGTGGGACCAACTGTGTAATTTGTTCTTAAATCGGCTCACTGTCGATTTCCTCTTTCAGTTATCGACGCCAGGTTCAGGTGAATTCTTGATCCTAATTAAATTCCTAATTGCATGCGGCATGTCTTCATGTTTAATCTTCTCCAACGGAAGTCAGTGAATGAAGGCAGCATGTGCTGCGCGCGGAAGATGGTAGGCAACCAATGTCTTGACTGTCTTGAGCTCGTCTCTCTCTCTCGAGATTGATCTCCACCCGAACTTTCCTCCGCCTTCCGTTCTCCGGTGTGGTGTCCGCCCGGCCGCAAACGTCGAGAGGGGCACCACCGGCGTGGCGCTGCACGGGACATCGACAGACAAACCGCGCCGCGCGGTGCAATGGACGGGGCGCGAAACGCGCGGGAAAAAACAACCGCCGCTCTCACGGTGGGGGCCGTCATGAAGCGAAGTCAGCAGCAACGAACGGTGCAGGCGGGGTGCAGTGGAGTGGTGCGGGCGTGCAGGAAACAGAGTCGCTGCCTCGGGCGGGCCCAAAAGATTCATCAACTCTCATCACTTCACTTGCCTTTGCACTTCCCCTTCCCACCCAAGGGCCGCCCCTGGGAGGATTTTGCTGCTACGCGCACGCGCGGTTTCTCCGTCAGCCACCGTGTCTGTTTCAGTTGAAAATGTCGGTCTGCTCTATAGCCTACAAATTATGGAAGGAATGAATCATCACTATACAAAGTCGCTCGTGGCGGTTCATTACTGTCTTCATGTCTGCTATGTTGTAGAAAAGTTAATCTGACCATGCCGGTTTTGGTGCACCGTGGAGGAAATACCACCCTTATATCTTCACGGCCGCCGATGAACGTCGTCTTCTACCTAAGCTACTACTGTGGTTGCAACCCCGCTCGTACATCTTCACGACTGCCGAAAAGTCTCGAGTCTTTCCTCCTCGTCCTAAAGGATGAGATAATTCACAAGTAGAATAATTTATCTGTTTTTGCAACTAGATGATGAAAACAGAGAGGATTGGAAGTATAAGTTTGATTCTAAAGAAAGTATATTTGATGTATATAATTATAAGCACACATGGCAGACAATGAAACAAAATTTAGAACCTGAAGAGAGTATATCTATTCTAAATTACTATGACTAGAACAGACATACAGTATAAGCAAAATTAAGAATCTAAACCGAGTATATTTACTGTAATAATATAACTATACATGTAAGACAATGTAGTAAAAGTTAGAAGATAAAGAGAGTATATTTATTCTAGACAACTATATCTAGAACCGGCAGACAATCTTAAGAAAAATTAAGAACCTAAAGATAGTATATTTATTGTAAATAAACTACTCATGGTAGAAAATGCAGCAAAATTTATAACATAAAGAGGGTTTATTTATTCTATAATTATAACTAGAACTGGCAGACATTATTAGTAAGCAAAATTAAGAACCTAAAAAAGTATATTTACTGTAAATATCTATAACTACGCATGGCAGACAATGCAGAAAAATTTAGAACCTAAACATAGCATATTTATTATAAATAACTATAACTAACTCGCAGGAAACCACAAATGGAGGCCGATCTCCACACGGCTCTTTATTTTGAAACAGTTGAAAATCATTTTTTGAAGTTTGAAAAAATATGAAAAATATCCTGGATATAGAAAATATTATGTTTTACCAAAGTGAAAAATCTCAATTCAAAATAATTATATTCTAGGATACACAAAATTAACGTAATCTAACAAATTTGGATATTTGAAAATTTGCATTGTTCACTACTTTCAAATGTCACACGTTTTCATTTGTGTATAGGCCAAACTATAAGATATTTGTAGTTGAGATTTTACACTTTGTAGAATACAACCTTGTGTCTACATCAAGAAAACGACCCTCGCATCGACCTCTCGAGGGCCACTAGGGTTTCACCGCGCCGCCACCTCCCTTCTCCCCTTCCTCGCCGCCACCTGAGGAGGACTCTTGGAAAGCTAGTGCGGCCACCGGTGAACAGGGACGGAGCCAGCCACAATGCTTGGAGGGGGCAAAATCATGTTGGAGGGTGCAAAATAGCTTAGCATTACTACATATAAGTGTGATTAGGAGTAGGATTAGGAAGAAAATCAGATTTATGGGGGGGGGGGGGGGGGGCTGCCGGTGAAGGTGTCAGCGAGGACCTCGCTTGTCGGGGATGTAACTTCCGAGTACCCTAAGATTACGAGATTAATGTCTTACTGTCGGAGGTAAAAGAGAAGGTGCATGAAAATATAAAGGTTAGGGATAAAGGAAAAAGAGAAGAGAGCCATCTCGATACATATTGTTCAAGCCCAATCAGAGATGCCCCTTGCTGGGCCGGGATTCTCTGTTGAAAGGGCCGAAATGGTCAAACTCGGATGGACCAGGTCGTCCTCTACCCGGCTCGGCAGCATCCACAACTGCTCCCAGTCCCGGTCAACGCTTCATCCTCCCACGATCCCCAACCTCCAGCGACCCCTCCGGGATCCCCTCAAGACCGACGATGCCCCCTCCTCGCCTCGGCACCTCAGCCTCGGTCACCTCCGCTCCGGCGTCGGCTGCATCTCGGCGTCGCCCCCCAGCCCCGGCTTCTCCAACTGCTCATCGCGACGCCGCAAGCACCGCTCTCGCGTGCGCCATGCCCGAGCTCGCCCACGGCGGCGCCCCGACTTCGCCGCCTCGGGCACAACCGGACCGCCCGCATCTCGGCGTCGCCACGCCTGCGCCTCGGCCGCCCTCGACCTCGCCGTCCCCGGCATCGCCCCCGGATTGGCCACGCCGGCGGCGTCCGGGTTCTCCCCCGACCTCGGGAGCGCCTACAACCTCGACGCCCTTCAACCGCGCCACTGCCTCGCCCCGACGCCAGCACTCCGGCACGCTCCCGACCTCGCCACGGGCCGCGGCCCCTGGCGCTGCTCCGACATGGCCTCAGCCTCGCCTCCACCGACTTGGGCCGCGTCCCTCCAAGACGACGCCGCCGAGCTCTTCTCCGGCATCTCGCCCGTGGCCCCGACGTCTTCCTCCTCGGCAGCGCCTCCCGAGTTCGCCCCCAACACCGGCCGACGTCCCTTATCTCGGACGCTCCCTGATACGTCTCCAACGTATCTATAATTTCTTATGTTCCATGCTATATTATACCAACTTATTACATGTTTTATATGCATTTTATATAGTTTTATGCATTTTCTGGGACTAACCTATTAACAAGATGCCACAGTGCCAGTTCCCTGTTTTCTGCTGTTTTTTATTTCAGAAAAGTACTTAAGGAAATATTCTCGGAATTGGACGATTTCTTTTCTGAAGTCCGTTTTTAATTGGAAACGTTCCAGAAGACCGAACACGAGACGAAGTGGGCGACCGAGGCGGCCACATCAGGTCCTTGCGCGGCAGGAGCCTGGGCCGCGCGAGCACGTGGTGTGGGCCCCTCGGGGGTCCACCGACCTCGCCCTTTCGCCTACATATACCCCCCGAACCAAAAACCCTAGCACGGTGTGCAATATTTCCTCCACGGGTCCCGAGCGCCGCCGCCATCGAAGACAAGATTCGGGGGACAGAACTCTCTGTTCCGGCACCCTGCCGGGTCGGGGAATTGCCCCCGGAGCCATCTCCATCGACTCCACCACCATCTCCATCGCCGTTGCTGACTCCTACGATGAGGAGTGAGTAGTTCTCCCCCGGGGCTGCGGGATCTACGGTAGCCATGTGGTCTATCTCTCTCTCCCATGTGATCTTTTATGTGATCATGAGCTTTGTAACGTAGTTGAATATGTGATGCTACTCTTTATCTATTATGCACTCTAGAGGTTACTTTAATATGAACTCCGGGGTTATTCACGGTTGTAACGGTGACAGTGTGTGCACCGTGTGTGATTCCTTTATGACGTTATTGGTGTTAGTTTACTCTGACTTTGAGGGTGCTCTTGTAGCCCTACACAATGAATGGTGTTTGTTATCCAACATGAGAGTGTTTGAGAGTAGTGTTTATTTATTTAACTTTGATGTCATTGTTAAGAATGTCCACTGGTGAAAGTAGGATCCCTAGGCCTTGTTTCTAAGCATTAAAACACCGTTTCCAACAAGTTCTGCTACATGTTTGCTTGCTGCCATTTTTATTACAGATTGCAATTACTACTTATAATCGTCCATATTGCTTGTATTTCACTATCTCTTCGCATAACTAGTGCACCTATACATCTGACAAGTGTATTGGGTGTGTTGGGGACACAAGAGACTTTTTGTATCTTAACTGCAGGGTTGCTTGAGAGGGTTATCTTTGACCTCTACCTCCCTGAGTTCGATATACCTTGGGTGATTCACTTAAGGGAAACTTGCTGTTGTTCTACAAACTTCTGCTCTTGGAGGCCCAACACTGTCTACGAGAATAGAAGCGTGCGTAGACATCAAGCTATTTTCTGGCGCCGTTGCCGGGGAGGTGAGCGCTTGAAGGTATCTCCTTTAGATTCTGCAGTTATTACTTTTTGTTTCTTGTATTTATTTTCACTAGTTAGGCTAATGGAAAACAACAAAAAAAATTAGAGATCTCTATGAAATTTATATTGCATTAGGACATGATGTGTTTGAACAGAAAATTAAAAAACCTATGGAAGTTTGTTTGCATAATAATGGTCGTAATGTTATTAGTATAAATTCTTTGAACACCATTATTGCAAATGCTATGGAAAAGTTTAAGCTTGGGGAAGCTGGTTTTGATGAGCATGATATTTTTAGTCTCCCAAGCATGGAGGAGAAAATTTACTTTGATGATACTATGCCTCCTATATATGATGTTTACAATGATGAATATGATGTTTTCAGTCCATCTACTATTGAGGATAAAATTAATCATGATTACAATATGCCTCCTATGTTTGATTATTATGGTGATGAGAATAATAATGATAGCTATTTTGTTGAATTTGCTCCCACTACAATAAATAAGAATGACTATGCTTATGTGGAGAGTAATAATTCTTTTATGCATGTGGCTCATGATAAGAATGTTTTATGTGATAGTTATGTTGTAAATTTTATTCATGATGCTACAAGTGAACTTATTGATGATAATGATGAGTATTGCTTAAATATGCTATATGATAATGCTTTAGATGATGGTCCTATGCTTATTGATAATCCTCTATGTTCAGAAGCTATTACTTATTTATATGAGGATAAAAATGATATAATTGCTGCTTGTGATGGTACTCTTACTTATGAGAGTCCTACTTTGTTCTTAAATTCTCCTAGTTACACCATGGGGGAGAAACTTGCTTATGTTGAAAAATACTTATGTGGTTTGCAATTGTCTCTAGTTCCAAATCTTTGTTGCAACCATGATCTTAAACTTGATATTGATCTTAATAACTATTTTGAAAGAGGGAAGAATGCTAATGAATTCCAAAATAAATTTAATGATCCTCTTTATGTGCCTATGTTATCTAAGTTGAATGATTCTTGTGGTTATATGGTTGAATTTATTTCTACTACTGAAAGTTATTATGAGAGAGGGAAACATGGTTTTATGTATCTCAACAATATTAAGTTTCCCCTCTTTATGTTGAAAAGTTTAAAGTTGCACTTGTTTTGCTTTCCTATGTTTGTTGCTTTGTGCTTTCATGACTTGTTTTTTTACAAGATTATTTTTCATAGGAAGAGGGTTAGACTTAAATGTGTTTGATATTTGCCTCTTGATGCTCTCTTCGGTTTTCAACTCTCATTTTATGAGAGCATCATAAAAATCACTATGCCTATCTTAATGGCTATAAAGAAAGAGCTTTTGGGAGACAACCCAATATTTTATTTCTGTTATTTTCTTTTATATTGAGTCAAGGAACATGCCTACCTCTGTAGCAATTCCTTTGTATCTTTATTTTATTGCATTGTTGTGTCAAGTTAAGCCTCTAGTTGAAAGTTGACGCTAAATTGGGATTCCTGCAGGAACAGTTTTTCTGCTGTCCACCGTTTAATTCGTAATTCCTCACAGAAAAATCCAAATAATCTGCCCTTTTTTGTTCGTAATCCTCAGATATATATGCAACTTTCATTAGTTTTGAGTATTTTAATCTGAGCAAGTTAAGTACCTCGAAAAAATTCGTCTTTACGTACTGTTCTGTTTTTGACAGATTCTGCCATTTATTTTGCAATGCCTCTTTTGCTATTTTGATTGGATTTTTTTATCCTATGAAGTATCAGTGGCTGTAGCTAATGTCCAGTAGCATTGGTAGCAATTGTGTTCCTACAGAATATCATAATTTTTCGTGCACTAACCCTCTAATGAAGTTTACTCTAAGTTTGGTGTGGAGGAAGTTTTCAAGGATCAAGAGAGAAGGATGATATGATGTGATCAAGAGGATAGTAAAGCCAAAGCTTGGGGATGCCCCGGTGGTTCATCCCCAACATATTTCAAGAAGACTCAAACTATCAGGTCCTTTCTAGTGAAACTATATTTTAATTCCGCCACTTCTTATGTGCTTTTCTTGAAGCGTCGGTTTGTTTTTGTTTTTGTTTTTGTTATTTTCATTTTCTGAATAAAATGGACCCTAGCATTCCTTTGTGGGAGAGAGACACGCTCCGCTTTTTCTTATGAATACTCGTATTCTTCACTTATATTTGTTGAGTATTCTTCTATGTTACTTCAATGCTTTCTAGCTCTTGTTTTTCATGCATCTCTTGCTAGAGCTGTTAGCTTTATTATATCATACTCTCATATCTCATTGTTTAATTACTTGGAGAGTTTATCTTTTAAATAAGTTGATTGGTGTTTGGTTGAGAACAGAAAATGCTAAATGTGGTAGATGGTATAACTAAATGATACATAATCTTGTAGATCATTAAATTGTGTCACTTGAATCATTGATGTTGTTTTGAGATATTAATTTGCTTAATGGTAAACATGATGGTCTAGTAAAGTGGAATGATTAATGGTTGGTCTAGAAAAACTTGAAGCTGTGCCACACTTAAATTTCCAGTTGATAGCATAATGATATATGACTTCTATTTGCTAATGGCAACCGTAATGACTTTGTGTTATGCGCTACGGTCGGATCCCCAACAGTGACTTGTTCATTTGCCACAGCACCTCTTGGAGTGATTTTCATTATGCATTGTAAGATCATATTTTTATTTGGAATCTTTTTACTTGTGAGTTCTAAAACTGCGGTTTTCATGGCACTTCCACCACCATATTGCTAGCCTCTTCGGTACTTTGCATTGCCCTTTCTCACATTGAGAGTTGGTGCATACTTCGCGGGTACATCCAAACTCGTGGGAGATCTTCATCTTGTTCTCCTACACATAAGCCAAATATCTTCCTCAAAACATCCACCATACCTACCAACTACAGCATTTCCATAGCTGTTCCGAGATTTATTGCCATGCAACATTCATCTTACATTACATGACTTGTTGTCATTCATTACTTATATATTGCTTTGCATGATTCTATACAGCTGATGTGTGGTTTTACCCATGTTACATCATTGCATAACCTGCTACACTGGCAGAGGCACCATTGTCATATACATATTATGTCATATTCATATTAGTTACTTGTATCATCAGTATGTTGTCATATCATCATTAGTGTGTTGTCATATCATCATATTAGGATGCTTGCCCCTAAAAGTGAAAAGAGCCATGGAGGCCATCGAAAAGAGAAACAGAAAAAGAAAAAAAAAAGAGAGAGAGAAAAATCTATATCTATACCTAATAATAAAAGCAGTAAGGCTTCTTGTGTCGTCCGTCCGGATTTTACTGTTTTGCCCTCGCTCCAGATCAGATATTACCCACCGCTGCCACGCTAAGTGGAATAAAACGGTTCACACTTATTTGTGTTTCTTCTCCTGCCCGACGGAAAAGCAGCTTCTTCCCCATCCGGCGAGCAGCGCCGCCCTATATCCCGCGAGCAGCAACGGCTCCCTTCTCCGGCGGCACAAACGGAATCACCCGCCAGAAACGACGCGGGTGAAGGAGGAGCTCACCCAGGTCGCCATGGGCGATGCCTCACGGACCTCCTCCGTGACTGCAGGCTGCCATCGAGTCATGTTGGCACGGACTCAGGAGCTGTTGCAAAGGGAATCTGGGAAAGAAGCGAGCACTCGCCGTTGACGCCGTCGTGGATTCTCCGTAGAGCCGTTGCTCACCGCCGCCAAGAAGTGGTCTCCTACCGTGTAGAGTAGTCAGGATTTGGGAGATTCATCCATGGAGGGGCCGGCGGATTTAGACTGCTCCGGATTTTGAGCAGGGCCGGTGGATTTAGTCTGCTCGGGATCTTGAGCAAAACGAAACCAGAGCAGAGACATTGTAAGCTGGAGGTCGATGGGTAGTGGTTGGGGGAAGAACAGAGGAAGGATAGAGCAGAGGGGATAAAATTTGCCTCTGCCGCCCACGATGGACCAGGTCTCTGTCTCCGAGGAGATATGAAAGGTGCTTGTGCTCTCCAACTAGCTGACTATGCCCTCCGACGCCGTGAAGATAAAATCGGCGCAATCCTTGCTGGAGGTCTATGCCAAGATGGTTCTGTCCGGGTGGGGAGGCTGCACTATTTACCTTCATCTGTTTGTTCTTCACATGCAGCCACACCGCCCTGAACAACGATGGCTGGGCTCAATTTAGGTCCATGCAGGCCGAGCACGGCATCGTATCTGCGTTGGACTATTACGCGTGCATGGTCGACCTTCTAGGCCGAGCAAGGAGGCTCAGCGATGCCATGGAATGGTACCTGTTTCTTTGCAGCGACTAATAATGGACTAATAGTACATCTCACTGGTATGTACGAGTCTTGTTTTTGTTTTTCCTGAAGGATTCAGCATAGGCAATGTCTTACAGAGCGGAAAGGTATTTCTGCTTTGAAAAGTACTTTGAGTAGATTACGTGTTCCAAAGAAAGCATTATTTGTTGTGCACGAAATTTATTTCTTTTTTTTTTGAGAAACACAGTACAGACGAAGACGCTCACAAACACGCACGTACAGACACCCCTATGACCGCACACACGCAAACCCTACCCCTATGAGCACCTCCGAGAGACTGGTCCGGCGTATCTTGAGATTGACGAAGTCACCACGGGCGCCTCGCTGTTGACGGGCACGTCACCTACCACTGAAAGCATAGCGCCGATTAAATCCTGTAAAATACAGGAAAATGCGAGCACCCATGCCAAGTCTGGGACTTGAACCTGTGTGGGCTGGTTCCACCACAAGGAACCAAACCAGTTGAGCTAGGCTCACTTCGCCACGAAATTTATTTCTGAACACTTTAAAGTTTATAATACTATTGGATCTGTTTTTATCATTTATAGTTTTGTAAAGATCATACATAGGAATATTATTGCAATGCAAGTTTGTAAGAATCTGTTCTTGCCTTTTTAGACACTTGCAAGTTGACAAATGACAATGACTCTTAAGCATGCACATCTGTTCTATTCTGAATTATTTCTTTCCCTAAGTACCCAGAGATAAGTTGGTGGCAATAATTAAAACTGGATCTATTTACAATGAATGCATAATGCTCTTGGTTAGTTTGTCATGAATGACATCTAAAGTTTCCAGGACAAAACTGTAGTGAAATCTCCAACAGTGTATAAAATATTTGATTAAAAGATTGACTTTCACGCCGTATTTTTCATCCCGGTGTGCAACGCACGGGCACGTTTCCTAGTAAAATAAAAAAGGGGGCAGCATTACTATTCTTTATCACACACTTGTGCTCATGTTATAGCACCATATCATTTATGATCATCATTTGTGCTCATGTTTAGCACCTTTACTCCATATGAGAGAGTTTTCATGTCTTACTTGCATAACTATGTGGGGAACTTTACACTATAGAACTTGGCTTGTATATTCCAATGATGAGCCTCCTCAAAAGTGCTCTAGGTCTTCGTGAGCAAGCAAGTTGGATGCACCCCCCACTAGTTCCATTGGAGAGCTTTCAAATACTTATAGCTCTATGTGCATCCGTTGTGTGGCAATCACTACTCCTTGCATAGCTTCGATTATAAGACTTCCTCTTGTCTAATGATCACTTGCAGCTTTGTGAGACTTTCTTCCATTGACCTTCCAAACCCTCCTTAACATTCTCTTAGCCAAAACATCCTGGTGCCAGGAACCAACGTTGAACGCTTGCTTGTTTCTTTTGAACAAATAAAAAGTTGATCTTCTACGTGCATATTGATATTGCTTGACTTGATCCTTTAACAAAGTTGTCATGTTTGTTGGAATCATTAGATGATTATATTGTTGTGCTTGAAGCTTAAATCATCTCTAATATCTACTTTGCACAGTTGATTGCTATCTAGTACTATATCATTGAAAACTTTGCTTTGCTTTGCCTACTTGTTTATTTATTACTCATTTGATATCAATATAAACTACAACCCTTATTCATTTGATCTCAATTTACATGCCTTACATTATTACGTGATCAAGATTGTGTGAAAGCATGTCACTTCAGAAATTATTCTTTTATCGTTCTTGCCTACTCGGGACGAGTAGAACTAAGCTTGGGGATGTTGATACGTCTCCAACGTATCTATAATTTCTTATGTTCCATGCTATATTATACCAAGTTATTACATGTTTTATATGCATTTTATATAGTTTTATGTATTTTCTGGGACTAACCTATTAACAAGATGCCACAGTGCCAGTTCCCTGTTTTCTGTTGTTTTTTATTTCAGAAAAGTACTTAAGGAAATATTCTCGGAATTGGACGATTTCTTTTCTGAAGTCCGTTTTTAATTGGGAACGTTCCAGAAGACCGAACACGAGACGAAGTGGGCGACCGAGGCGGCCACATCAGGTCCTCGCGCGGCAGGAGTCTGGGCCGCGCGAGCACGTGGTGTGGGCCCCTCGGGGGTCCACCGACCTCGCCCTTTCGCCTACATATACCCCCCGAACCAAAAACCCTAGCACGGTGTGCAATATTTCCTCCACGGGTCCCGAGCGCCGCCGCCATCGAAGACAAGATTCGGGGGACAGAACTCTCTGTTCCGGCACCCTGCCGGGTCGGGGAATTGCCCCCGGAGCCATCTCCATCGACTCCACCACCATCTCCATCGTCGTTGCTGACTCCTACGATGAGGAGTGAGTAGTTCTCCCCCGGGGCTGCGGGATCTACGGTAGCCATGTGGTCTATCTCTCTCTCCCATGTGATCTTTTATGTGATCATGAGCTTTGTAACCTAGTTGAATATGTGATGCTACTCTTTATCTATTATGCACTCTAGAGGTTACTTTAATATGAACTCCGGGGTTATTCACGGTTGTAACGGTGACAGTGTGTGCACCGTGTGTGATTCCTTTATGACGTTGTTGGTGTTAGTTTACTCTGACTTTGAGGGTGCTCTTGTAGCCCTACACAATGAATGGTGTTTGTTATCCAACATGAGAGTGTTTGAGAGTAGTGTTTATTTATTTAACTTTGATGTCATTGTTGAGAATGTCCACTGGTGAAAGTAGGATCCCTAGGCCTTGTTTCTAAGCATTAAAACACCGTTTCCAACAAGTTCTGCTACATGTTTGCTTGCTGCCATTTTTATTACAGATTGCAATTACTACTTATAATCGTCCATATTACTTGTATTTCACTATCTCTTCGCATAACTAGTGCACCTATACATCTGACAAGTGTATTGGGTATGTTGGGGACACAAGAGACTTTTTGTATCTTAACTGCAGGGTTGCTTGAGAGGGTTATCTTTGACCTCTATCTCCCTGAGTTCGATATACCTTGGGTGATTCACTTAAGGGAAACTTGCTGCTGTTCTACAAACCTCTGCTCTTGGAGGCCCAACACTGTCTACGAGAATAGAAGCGTGCGTAGACATCACTCCCGCACCCGACTTAGGCTGCGGTGGCCTCCGGCTTCCTCAACTTCACCCTCAGCACCAACGCTCCATCCCCATCAGCGGTTCGTGCGTGAGCCAGGTGCTCCTTCGAACAGAAGAAAAGAAGGGGATGCCGCGACAAGCGGCAGGAGACAAAAGCAGGTACGCGCGCCGCGCGGGTGCAGTCTGTGCAGGGCGTGACAGAACGTGGCGACGTGACAACAGTACACTGCACGCGTAACAGGTGAACAGTGCGATGGGACCTCGGTGGTCCAATCATATGAATAGTGATTCTTGTCTGCTTGCCCCTGGCTTGTCCCCTGGGCTCTCCCTATATAAAGGGCACTAGGGGGAGAGGAAGAGCAGGGCCACGGGCACCCCCGCAGCCTCATTTCCCCCCGTTCCATTTGCTCATTAAGACCTCTTAGAGGCAAATCTTGCCCAGCTCATGGAGCATCTTTTGTATCGCGCCGGTACCAGAGTGAGAAATACAACAAGTAGGCTAGATGCTGCAGTAGGGGTGTTATCTCCTCACGAGAGCCCCGAAGCAGGGTAAATCCCCGTGTCCATGTGTTCATCTGTGTGTGCTTCTCAGCGCGCTATCCCTCCCCGAATCCTCTAGCGTCCATCCGGCCCCACAAATTAGCCTACCCGTAGGCATCTGTCTGTTCACCACGATGACAGTTGGCGCCCACCGTGGGGCATCAGTGGCGCTTGCTGGACTAATTTCGGACGGGACCTTCTTCATCAACTCGGGAACTCGACATCACCATGGTCCACACGCTCCAACTCGCTGCCGTACGCAGAGGCCGTTCCGACCTACACCAGCGCTCGCCGTCGACAGATTCCGGGTAACTCCCCGACAGTTGCCCGGATCATGTCGGCTCCGTCGATCCCGACCGCACCAATGCTCCATGAGTATCTTCGTTTGTATCTTGTAATTGGCCAGTCTTGAGAGTAACTCGGGGACTGCCCCTTAATGCCTAATTCAGTTGTTTACCCGGGAGCGAGAGGTCGTAACCCGGGGACTGCCATGTTATGTTATCTGTATATTTTCCCTGGGGGCAAGATGTCTTGACCCGGGGACTGGCTCACTAGTGCATTCTGTTTTTACCTCTAGATCAGTAAAGTAACTCGGGGACTCGGTGAAAACCGAGTCGGCACCATAGTGCGTAGCTTCGCAACTTATCGTAATTTCTGTCTTGTGCTAGACTTAGTTTTATCTGCTGGATAGAGTTATCGTTCCTGTTGAATATTCGTTATATGCATGCCTGGACTAACGTTGAAAGGTGATGTCGGTTCTACCGAGAAAATATTCATGTCAAGGATCTCGGTTATCTTGGTTGTTATGTCGGTTTTCTCGGATCCATCTCATATTTATTATGGCCTGAAAATATATCCCGGACTGTTTTTGATGTCGGTCTGCCGAGCAGTGATCCCTGATCCATCTTATATTCGCTGTTGTCTCAAGATATATTGCGTATGGTCTTTAGTATCGGCTTGCCAAATTATAAATGGCATATCATACCAGGTTGTTGCTCATGTCGGATAGTCTTTGGTATCGGCTTGCTGAGTTATAAGTGGTCTATTGTTTCCCGGTTGTTACTTATGTCGGTTCGCCAATGTATCGCGGCATCATGCAATATCTCCAGATCGCCGTTTATTTCGGTTCGCCACAACATCATTCCATATCTCCAGATCGCCGTTTATTTCGGTTCGCCATAGTATCAGGGCATCCTTCCATATCCCAGATCGCCGTTTGTTTCGGTTCGCCACAGTATCATGGCATCATCCTCTATCCCCGGTCATCGTTCATGTGGGTTTGTGAAATGAGACATGTGATATGCCCAGAGTGGCCGAGATACCGAGACATGTGTGATATGCCCGCTGTGGCCGAGATACCGAGACGACATGTGTGATATGCCCAGAGTGGCCGAGATACCCAGACACCCGAGATACACTTATGTCAAATCAAACAGAGGTTGGAGGCGTCTGTGTCGGTATACGCCCAGAGTGGCTAAAAGCCGGCACATGAGACTCTGTGTCGGGATACGCCCAGAGTGGCTAAAGGCCGGCACATGAGACGTCCGTGTCGGTATACGCCCAGAATGGCTAAAGGCCGGCATGTGTTATATGCTTATGTCAAGCCGGCAGTGGCCGAAGACATCTATGTCGGTAAAACGCCCAGAGTGGCTAAGGAACCGGCATATGATTGTATTTTTGCAGGTACACGGTGGAGTAGGTAAAGACGGTGGTGTTGTTATTTTTTCTAAGTCTGCGCGCGACTCTCCGAGTCCCCCGCAGCCTCGGGGACTAGTGTCGGGGATGTAACTTCCGAGTACCCTAAGATTACGAGATTAATGTCTTACTGTCGGAGGTAAAAGAGAAGGTGCATGAAAATATAAAGGTTAGGGATAAAGGAAAAAGAGAAGAGAGCCATCTCGATACATATTGTTCAAGCCCAATCAGAGATGCCCCTTGCTGGGCCGGGATTCTCTGTTGAAAGGGCCGAAATGGTCAAACTCGGATGGACCAGGTCGTCCTCTACCCGGCTCGGCAGCATCCACAACTGCTCCCAGTCCCGGTCAACGCTTCATCCTCCCACGATCCCCACGATCCCCAACCTCCAGCGACCCCTCCGGGATCCCCTCAAGACCGACGATGCCCCCTCCTCGCCTCGGCACCTCAGCCTCGGTCACCTCCGCTCCGGCATCGGCTGCATCTCGGCGTCGCCCCCCAGCCCCGGCTTCTCCAACTGCTCACCGCGACGCCGCAAGCACCGCTCTCGCGTGCGCCATGCCCGAGCTCGCCCACGGCGGCGCCCCGACTTCGCCCAACACTGTCTACGAGAATAGAAGCGTGCGTAGACATCACTCCCGCACCCGACTTAGGCTGCGGTGGCCTCCGGCTTCCTCAACTTCACCCTCAGCACCAACGCTCCATCCCCATCAGCGGTTCGTGCGTGAGCCAGGTGCTCCTTCGAACAGAAGAAAAGAAGGGGATGCCGCGACAAGCGGCAGGAGACAAAAGCAGGTACGCGCGCCGCGCGGGTGCAGTCTGTGCAGGGCGTGACAGAACGTGGCGACGTGACAACAGTACACTGCACGCGTAACAGGTGAACAGTGCGATGGGACCTCGGTGGTCCAATCGTATGAATAGTGATTCTTGTCTGCTTGCCCCTGGCTTGTCCCCTGGGCTCTCCCTATATAAAGGGCACCAGGGGGAGAGGAAGAGCAGGGCCACGGGCACCCCCGCAGCCTCATTTCCCCCCGTTCCATTTGCTCATTAAGACCTCTTAGAGGCAAATCTTGCCCAGCTCATGGAGCATCTTTTGTATCGCGCCGGTACCAGAGTGAGAAATACAACAAGTAGGCTAGATGCTGCAGTAGGGGTGTTATCTCCTCACGAGAGCCCCGAAGCAGGGTAAATCCCCGTGTCCATGTGTTCATCTGTGTGTGCTTCTCAGCGCGCTATCCCTCCCCGAATCCTCTAGCGTCCATCCGGCCCCACAAATTAGCCTACCCGTAGGCATCTGTCTGTTCACCACGACGACATCGCTGCTCCGACCCGCGCATGGTGGGCTCTGGTGTCAGCGACGATGGTCGCAGATGGTGTTGCAGCCTCAGCTCTGGTGGCGGGGGTCGCTGCTGGTGCTGCTGGTCGTCCTTCTCGGCCACGCGGACGGTGGAATAACCTCGCGGTGGGAGTCTCCTTGTCGACTCCCTACTCCAGATCTGAAGGCGGCGGCCGCGTCTAACATAGATTCCATCCCGCTGGTGATGGCGGGGTCGGGGGCTCTGCCGGAAGAAAATCCTTGGCCAGCGGGGTGGCCACGCTGTAGACAAAATCCTTGACGATATTCTTCTCCTTGGAGGGCACTATGAGGTATAAGTCCCTACCCGCCCTCCTCTCCTGTGCTCGGGTGAAAACTGATACGTCTCAAACGTATCTATAATTTCTTATGTTCCATGCTCATATTATACCCATTACTACATGTTTTATATAAACTTTATATCATATTATGGCATTTATTGGACTAACCTATTAACAAGATGCCACCGTGCCAGTTTCTGTTTATTATGTCTGTATATCGCAGAAAAGGCCCGAAAACCAAAGTGCTCGGAATTGGACGAAACAAAAACCAATCTTCCTATTTTCCCGACACGTGCACGGAGCCAGAAGGGCAGACCTGGGGGAGGCCCACGGCCCCCACACCATGTCCCCGCGCGGCCAGAAGGGAGGCGCGCCGCCACGTGGTGTGGGCGACTCGTCCACCCCCTTGCGCCGCCCTTTCGCCTATATATTACCTCTGCGCCAAAAACCCTAGATCAATCGTCGTTTTCCAGAGAAGAGTCACGAAGCTCCGCCGCCACCAAAAACACTAATTCGGGGGACAGAAGTCTCTGTTTTGGCACCCTGCCGGGACGGGGAATTGCCCCCGGAGCCATCTCCATTGACTCCACCGCCATCTCCATCGCCGCTGCTGACTCCCATGATGAGGAGGGAGTAGTTCTCCCCCGGGGCTGCGGGCTCTACCGGTAGCTATGTGGTTTATCTCTCTGTCCCATGGTGTGATCTTTATGTGATCATGAGCTTTGTAATCTAGTTGAATATGTGATGTTACTCTTTATCTATTATGCAATCTAGAGGTTACTTTAATATGAACTCCGGGGTTATTCACGGTTGTGAAGGTGACAGTGTGCGCACCGTGTCTGATTCCTTTATGACGCTGTGGTGTTAGTTTACTCTGACTTTGGGGGTGCTCTTGTAGCCCTACGCAGTGAATGGTGTTTATCATCCAACAAGAGAGTGTTTGAGAGTAGTATTTATTATTCAGCTTTGATGTCATTGTTGAGAGTGTCACTAGTGAAAGTATGATCCCTAGGCCTTGTTTCTAAGTATCAAAACACCGTTTACAACAAGTTCTGCTACATGTTTGCTTGCTGCCATTTTTATTTCAGATTGCAAATACTACTTATAATCATCCATATTACTTGTATTTCACTATCTCTTCTTCGAACTAGTGCACCTATACATCTGACAAGTGTATTGGGTGTGTTGGGGACACAAGAGGCTTCTTGTATCTTAAATGCAGGGTTGTTTGAGAGGGATATCTTTGACCTCTACCTCCCTGAGTTCGATAAACCTTGGGTGATTCACTTAAGGGAAACTTGCTGCTGTCCTACAAACCTCTGCTCTTGGAGGCCCAACACTGTCTACGAGAATAGAAACGTGCGTAGACATCAAAAACCCTAGATCTTTGATCAGGCGGCAGCGGTGTTCTAACATTGCGTTCTCCTTGGAGGCGCCATCTTGGGCTATGGGGGATGTGGCAGCTCTTCGTGTGGTCTATGGTCCACTTGTGGTTTTCTTGACGTGCAGTGGTGTATGGTCGTTGCCACCGTGTTGGCTGTGCTCACCTTTCGCAGGTGGTCTGCCCGTCGGCGCCCTCGAGCCTGGGCGAGAGCGGAAAGGGTTCCCCTCTACGACTAGGCCTGCAATTCGAGCCGAGTCGAGCGAGCTCGGCTCAACTCGCTTAAACTCGTTCAACTGACGAGTCGAGCTTGACTCGTTCAACAAACGAGTTCAAAAATGAAGTTTGTCTCGACCCGATAAACTCACGAGTAGCTCGTTTAACTCGCTCAAATAAAAAAAAATGTAATTTTTCATATATTAGTGTCAAACTGTTAATATTTTTTAAACCGATAATATGTAGAGATTATATGTTTCAGCATTGATCAACCATTTGACTAGAGATGTAAAACTGTAGAAGGATCATCATTATTATAGTTCAAAATTAGTAGGAAAATTACTTGTTTTTTCATATGCGCGCATGTTGAATAGTTAAACGAGTTATCGAGCTACTCACGAGTTACTCACGAGTAGCTTGGTCAACAAACGAGTCCAGATTCAAAACTTGGCTCGGCTCGTTGGACACCGAGTTCGAGCCAAGTCGAGCCGAGTCACGAGTTTCGAGTTTTAATTTCAGCCCTATCTACGACGACAACTTCCCGGTGAATGCGTGGAGACAGTGACCTGGGTGAGCTCGTCCTCCTTGTCGTGTCTTCTCTATGCGTGTTCTCATCCTACATCTTACGTCCTGCTGCGTGGTCGGTGCCGGCGGGGGCGTATTTGGGTTGCGTCGTGCGGTGTTGTTCGTGTTGGTCCTCTCTTTCTTTTTGACGTGTTTGCGTCCGTGCTCTCGGGTGACCTGCTCTCCCTTCCGACGGCACGACGCCCAACGAGCCAGGGCGAGTAGACACGGGTCTTCTATGAAGGTGGAGGCGAAAGGCATGATAGCAACGACAAGAAGGGGCGGTCTCTCCGGTGGTGTCTGGCTTCACGATGCTTCTCGTTTGTGTTTGCCGACGGACGGTGGCCTCGAAGATCAAGTTGCGCTTCCTTGTGTAATCGTTGTTTGCTTGTTTTCCGTTGCATGTAAATCTGTTCTTTCATCATCCTATAATTGTTGTTGTAGAACTCTTTGCTTTGTTAGTTCAAAGCTGGGCATTTTGCCTTTTGTCAAAAAGAACTCCATTAGACAGTGTTTGTTGGAGTGCCAGAGTTCCATTTCCAGGCAATGGTTTGTGTTTTCGATAGAAAAACTGCATATATTGGATTAGCATATTTGTGATTAGCATATTGATTACCTAGCAAGTTTAACGAACGGGTATGTGAAAGGTTAAAGAAGAGAGAGATGCGCTCGGGAGGAACTTAAAACCCATATAGGGTTCTGTCCCTCCCACCGGCAACGCCGTCGGCCTGTTCTGCCTCTGGTGGCATGGCGGACAATGGCTCGTCACCGTCGGGAAGGTAATCGTTCTTTCTGAGCCTGTTTTTCAGTGTCTTCTTTAAAATGGTGAGACAACGGTTACATCCAGAAGTCTGAATAGGTCTTCCCGTCCTATCCTCGCTCCGGTGGTGTGAAGGGCGCGTGGAGACTTGTGTTCAGCGGATCTCCACGGATCCGGTCGGTTTTTGTGTTCGTTGTATGGTTTCAAGTCTGACTCTTCCGATCTACGAATATCATCTTTGACGATATGGTTGCTGTTATGTTACCTTTGGTCCTTTGTATCATCCTTAGAACGATAACGTCCGGGTTTTTTAATTCAACAACAAGTTCTAACTACGATAAGTTTTGCCCGGATCCTCTAATAGAGGGGCGAGGACGGCGCGCGTTTTCGGCTCGTGTCAGCGTATGTAGTCGTCGCTAGGGGGTCTAAGGATTTTTTAATAATTGTTTTACTCCCTCCCTTAATAAAAAGATGTCACAAATTTATCTTACATACAAATTTAGGCAAACTTAAGACATCTTTTCATGGACAGAGGGAGTATTACTTTTTTGTCTTTCTGTATTATTATTATATAGTACGGATGATTATCAATAAATCGGTGTTACTTTTCGGAAAAAACATGTTTTGAAAAACACAGTACAGACGCAGACGCTCACAAACACGCACGTACAGACACCCCTATGACCGCACACACGCAAACCCTACCCCTATGAGCACCTCCGAGAGACTGGTCCGGCATATTTTGAGGTTGACGAAGTCACCACGGGCGCCTCGCTGTTGACGGATACGTCACTTACCACTGAAAGCATAGCGTCGGTTAAATCCTGAAAAATACAGGAAAATGCGAGCACCCATGCCAAGTCTGGGATTTGAATCTGGATGGGCTGGTTCCACCACAAAGAGTCAAACCAGTTGATCTAGTCTCACTTTGCGGAAAAAACACGTTTTACCTGGCAGGTTGCACAGATATCACATGACGCCCGTTTTGGCAGTGTGGAGGACACGGTTTTTTTTATCTACATGACACAGCTCACCGTAGGCTGCAAGACGTAATTACTCCGTACTAATTAGACACCCTGTAATAATCTGCAAGCACTTATGACGGCATTACCATACCGGGACTGAACTGGTAAACAAACATAAAAACTTTTCTCCGTTCGTTTCCATCTCGGCTACGGAACGGAAAAGGCAGTTCATCATCATAATCCTCCCGCACGGATATGCACCAGGTGCCCAAGAAACCTCCCGCGGCGCCCCACATGTCATCGTCACGGCTTCCCTAACGGTTCCCACCGAGCGCAGGTACGTGGAGCGTTTATCACGGCTTGAAAAATAGGGAGAGAGAATCCCAACGCAGCGGCCTCTCGTCGTCTCCACCTTCCCCTGCTCCCTCCTTCCCTTTTATTTTCCTCTCCAGAAATCTCCCGTCTTTTGATTCAAAACACACCGAACAATCTCTCTCTCTCCCTGTCTGTCTGCGTCTCGCGCATAAACAACGCCAAGGAGCCGTCCCCGCTTGTCCCCTCGATAAACCCCTCCTCCGAGGTCGGTCCATGGCGTCGGCGGCCAGCCGGGGCGGCGGCAGGCCGGGCGAGAGGAACAGCAGGGACATAAGGCTCACGGTGCAGGAGGCGGCCAAGAAGCTCACCCTGTGGCACACGGACACGTTCCGCCCCATAATGACCCACGACGACCTCGAGCCCATCCTCGCCGACGCCGGCTTCGTCGCGCTGCCGCTGCCGCCGGACCCGACGACGCAGGATCAGCAGCAGCAGCAGCAGGTGCGGTGGAGGGAGTACGCCTTCCTGGGCTCCGGCGGCGGCGGCGGGAGTAATGCGGTGGTGGGGTGGCTGGGCCCGCGCCCGCGCCTGCCGTACCCGCGCGTCGACGCGCTGCACATCCGCACGTACCAGGCCTTCCTCGGAGCCGTCGAGGTCTACCTCGGCGCCGCCCGCGTGCCCAACCTCTTCCACGTCAGGTTCGTCCCCTTTGTCTCTGTTTTCCTTTTTGTTTCTTCTCTTAGAATAATAAGTATAATGTTAGCAGCGCTAGAATAGGATACCAAAACAGAACAAACAAGAAATATTTATTGCACGCGAGGCCATGGAAATTTCAAGGCCGCATACCTCAGCCAGAACAGGTTCAGTTATCTGCTCCTACAGCGGCACAAGTGGTGGGTTCCGTTGACTCACTCTCACCGTCGATCTCTGAAGAGCTAGTATTACTAAACCATGTTTCGGTGTCCTGAAAACTTTTAAAAGAAATAAGAGCAGTATCATTCTCAACACCGTCAGGCTTGATGTTGTTGAGCATTGCCTTAATTTGATTTGTGCCATCGACTAGACAGTACGAAGCCACTTTGATCCAACCCATGCACCGTTCCTATTCTGAGCACTACAAGTGAACATGCAATTCAGCAAAAAATGCTCAGTTGTTCATTGTTTCTGCTGCCCCTCAAAGTGGATACAAGTAACCTTTTGCCTGTCCCTATGCCATGAGCACGTCCAGCCCCAGTTAGATTGATTGTCTTTTATGAATGAGCATTACTGACGTTCTGGAGGATCCTCTATATATATCGTGCCTTGATCTAGAGGTTCAGAAATCATTAATCCAGCTTCTATCTTTGCTGAGATTTCCCATTGATCTGTTTCCTTTTCTCTGCATTTTATTGTAGTCCTAATGACAAATAGGTTCTCAGTACCCCACCCAATTGTGTGAGTTCTTTGACATCATTAAGGTCACCTTCTACCATGTACGGGTTACAACGGTGTTCCCAACTCATCCGTTAGCGACTCCTGTATGAGTTTCCAAAACAGTTTTATTAATTTTCCTTTGTCGATTTACAACACACAACTTCTAGAAGAATTCTTATGGGGATAAGCAAAGGCGGATGCGATCATGTGTCAAACTCGATAAGAGATAGTTATTTCGAACCATTGATTCTATTTCTAGGCAATTGATGATGAAGTTGAACATGACATTTAATATCCTATTCTCAACTAGTAATCTTGCACGTGCAATGCACGTGTAAACTTAGGCATATCTAAACTTGGCCGACTAAAAGTCAAACGACGTTATTGTCCAATTTATTTTATTTTATTATGGCAACACTTTTAACTTATGAAAATCTATCGACTGATTCAATTCTATCACAGATAAAAAATAATTATGAAAATAAATACAGTTTCACACATAACACTTGAGTTAGAACTTCACGGATTAATAAAAATTGGCCACTTATTTATTATTTATTGTTCTTTTGGACGTGCATATCTCATCCAGCTCATCCCTCTTGTTCCCTCGCTTTATGCCCTCGGCCATTTTTCTCGTGCTTTAGGACCCTGCTCATATTTTTAACTCAGTTTATGGCCTCGGCCGTATAAGAAAACATATGCTTTAAGGAGGAAGCATGTGGGTGGCTGGATCCTTCAAACATTGTCTTCTTTGATATATGTCCTTCAATGGGATCTTCTTGTCTTTGTACATGTCCCTCCTAAGTAATACCAATTTTTGTCATGCTTCTCTACCGTCATGTAAACACTCAGGTTCGCCCTCACATCTATGATATAAGCAAAAGAATATGAACAATATAACAAAAAGACAAGTCAAAAACATATTGGTCTATATTTGAGTCTTTACCATCGAGAAGATAGAACTGAGAACATGTTTTGCCTATATCTCAATCGTGAGGGTAGTTGCATCTATGCTATCAAGTGACCTTAAAATTAATCTTTGAGATACATATACCAGATAATTCTTATTTGATGTAGGATCAACTTCCATGTGGTAAGCCATAAGAATGGCACCGTTCTGTTTGGCTAACGATAGTTGATCGCCGTAGAAATATGCGGGTTACCCTAAAATACGCAGAAAGATGATATTGTATCTGCTATCTATTACAGCCACATCTCTCACGCTGCTAGGGGCATAGAAGTCAACTTGACACCGAAAACACATAAGAAAAGTTTTCCACTTAATAAGTTTCATTATGATAGCGTCTGTGTTTGTACTGTGTTTCTCAAAATTATGATAATATATGAGGGAAACAAAATTTTAATTATAGTATATTATTACCCGTTAGCGAGCCATTTGGGAGAGGAAAAGCATCAACCACCTTACAACTCCTATGAATCGTAAACCTTAAGGAAAATCAGATTCGAACAAATGTGTATCCATCTGCAATAAGCGAGTTCAGTGCAACGGCCTTTAGAAATCACATTTTATTTTTTCAGACTGGTTATGTCTTCAAACGGAGTGCGCTGGACGGATGAGATGTGTAATTCTGCTTCATCTGTCCGTAATAAGGATACCTCCTCCCTCACTGTAATAGCATCAATGAATTTAGTGTCTCTATTGCTTTCACAGAATATATTTTTAATAATTCGAATGCTTATGAGATGAGCACTGAACAATGGGATAGTTCAGATCTGAAAACAAACCTAATTTTTCTGTTTGTGATCAATAGAGACACCTTCAGAATTTTAACCCAAATAAATTCAGAAGCAAGAGACGGTCAGTGCAGTGCACTGCATCTGCAGCGATCTACTGCAGTTGGGCGGCGGTGGTGTCAATCTACCGCAGTTGGGCCTGGGCGGCGACGTCTATCCATCACAGCTCGACGGTGGCGGCGTCTATCCACTGCAGCTCGATTGTGGCGGCTGCGTCGATCTAAATCGATTCATTGGGCAGGTCGTGGGCGTCCTGCGGAGGAGTGCGGCAGTGGCTAGCGCGGCGGAGTCCAGCAACACGACGGAGGTCGAGGACGGCATCGGGTAGGATGAGGTCGTGGGCGTCCAGTGGAGGCAGCGTGTGTGCGGCGTAGGTCGGAGGTGGGCAGGGCGGGGTTGCTTGGCGGCGGCCGGCGGCGTGCGGTAAATTGTTTTGGGGTGTCGGTGTTTGGGGGAAAAAACGGACACAGGATTGTTTTATAGGATTAGCGTGGGAGTGGCGCGTCCGACAACGGTTTTAGCGATAAAGACGGGGTTAATCTGTATCGTGCGTTTAAACGATCTGAGGGTGCGGATTGGTTGGATCCCCACACTCTGTGTCTTTTTATATTAGTGGTGATATCATTCAAAATCCGGTTGCACTTGCCCCAAATCTTGAGCCTACAATATAATTAAACAAGTCAATACAGCTGCTTTGAAGGAGAGATAGACAAATATATGTGAAAAAGGTAAACATGGTATTAAAAATTAGATCTTGAGCCACACCTACCAAATTTCATGATGTCGAGTAGTACTTTTAAAAAAAGTTTTGAAATGTTATGTGTCACGTATTAATATATCAATTAAAATTCATGAATATTCAACCTGAATTATTGTACAAATTATATATACGTAATGCTGGGTCTCCTGTTAATTTGCTTTTACCCTGTAATACTAATACCCAATCGATAATTGTTTTTTGTCAATTTCTGAAATTAAAAACCAAACTGTTTCATTAATTCTAGATGCTATGCAATTTATTTTGTCTTCTTGTTTTGCACAATGACGGACGATATATAACTCTCCATTGACTTTATTTTTCAAGTTTCTTATTTTTACTCTGTGTATGTTGGTTCTGTCTCTTTTTGATGTTCCAGGTTATAAAATGCATCGTCGAGCCACATTTGTGGCTGCTGTGGTACAAACTAAAGGAGTTCAATCAATATGAATTCTATTTGCAATTTTTATCCCCAAACTAGCGAGATATTGCAAATAGAATGATTTGATACCAACTATAATAAGAACTATTGTACAATGATATAATTGTTTAATTATGTTGGTTTTCTTTTTAATCCTACCCAAACTGAAACACATACAGTACTCGCCCTTTTGCGGAGATGGAGATATACTACTTTTGAAATAGAAGTACATTCCTTTAGGAAGCTAGATCATACTTCCCCATTTATTGCTCTTACATCCTTGGTTGCTATCCTTCTATGATCTTGTAACTTATCATGTCCAGAGAATCACCTCATTATATAGCCACCCCTAGTCGTTGGATGCTTGACACAAGATCTTAGTCTTGACCTGGTTGTTGATGTTGTGCACCAAGCTCACATACCACCCTGACACCCTCCAAACAGAAAAAGATCAAAATGTTTGACACAGTCACTTGCCCAAGATCTTAGGCTTGACCTGGTTGTTGATGTTGTGCACCAAGCTCACATACCACCCTGACACCCTCCAAACAAAAATAAGATCAAAATGTTGTTTGAAAATTATATATATCATATTTAGAAATTTACATGTTGCTATAAGTAATTGCAAATTTGGTGAATTATATATTTTTCTGAGTTTGCACAAAAGACAATTAATATAGAGCTAATATAACAACTATAGATACTAAGTAAATAGCACAACTGTACATATTTTTACTAGAGTAAATTTTGCAAGTGCACTTAGTATTCCCGCATGTACACGTGTATATTTTGGGATATTACGAAAATTCACAAGAGTTCAATTTAGAGGCGGAAGCAGATGAGCTTGAGTGCAACCCAGAATTACTGCCACACCAGCACCTTCTTGGTCCGAAATATCTCTTTTTTTCTGGATTGACATGATTTTAAAATTAGCATCACACACACGTTCCTGTTATTTTTCCTTTCAAGCAAAATCTGGACCAGTTAAGGATCAAATAGAAGTTTTCACTTTTAAGTACAATACTTCAGAGTGAATATGTTTTCTGAAAAAGGGAACTTGATACCTAGGTTGTCCAAATCACCCCATGGACCCATTGATTATGAAGTTGAGAGCATAAGAATAGCAGGAATTTCACAGGAATGAGGTCAATTCCTGCTGTGAAGTAAAAAAAAATGGTTCAAACAATGCTTGTTTGTTTTCTTTTACGTCCTCAACCTCCATACATTATAGGCACGACCGCACAAACAGTTGGACATATATGACAAAATTTCTGTGATGATCCTTGGTTGATCAGTGTTTTCTTTTACTCTTGTGTTCCTTTCATCGAGCCAAGCTTGAATAAAAGAACCATTTCTAATAATTGCATTAATTTGTCACCAGGTGCATGCCTGTGACCACTAAGCAGGACAAGGTGTTTGACAAGGTCTTCCGGGCCATGAGGAACGACCAGGACGGTTTCATTGTCTATCGGGACGGAACCTTGGACGACGCCACCTTCACCGCCATCTGCAGTGAACACACTCCCATCGAGGACGTTGGGTATCACGTCATCCCAGGCAACGCCAGCAGCGAGCTTCGCTACCTCCGCCACGGCATGATCCATGGTGGCAACTGCAACGAGGAGACCTGCAAGGGATACCCCGGGGGCATTGATGTCGTCCGGCTGAAGGATGTTATCCCCAGACCCTGCAGAAATATGTGGGTCTAGGGCAATCAATCTTGAGGAATTTCCGTTATTGTTAACGGAAAATAGGGAAATCCGCTTCCGGAAAGCAGATGAGGTGAAGTAGCCAGCTAGTGGCTTGTTAGCAAGGCTTGAGATCGATGGATGGTATATCGTTTTAGCTATTTTGCTTTGTTTTTATTGATTTGTTCTTCTCCAAGTTTTGGGTAATCTGCTGTCTGTATGTGTGCATCATGCGGCAGTAAGTTTTGTCAGCATAATAAGGTTTGGAGAAATGTCTGTAGCTGGATTTGCGATCAATAATGTGAAAAAGAAAAGAAGGAAATTCCTAGTGATTATTACCGTTTATCTATGCAATTACATTTTACATGTGTCTTATCTCTGATTATTTTGACGCACCAAGTATGCATCACTTCAGTAGCACAACAGTTCTTAGCAGGGTGTAATTACTCTCATGAGAGGGCAGCTTTTGTTTGAGCTGCATCATTAGCCTTTTCTTTGAAGTAGCTTTGCATAATTGCGTTGCTAGATTGGAATCAACTGAAAGCAATTTGTCGTGGCAAAAAGAAAGGGAAAGCAAATTATTGACTCTGTTAATAATTTAACATGTAGAATAAAATGCACATGCTGTGACGATTCAGAGCCCGTCGCTCTTACTAGCTTATTATGCCTGCGAAGCGCTGAAGCTAGCCAAGGCAAGAAATACCAAACTTGCACCATGGTCCATTTGCTGTCGATCTCACACGACTCTCTTTTCTTCTCATGGCTGGCTTCTTTTATCTTTTGCGCTTTTGCTCTTTTTGTAACCATTCGGTCCTGCAGATCTCCAGACATTCCAACTGTGTTCCAGGTCCAGACAGACTACACCTCTCAAAAGCAAGCTCAGCTTGGACTCGTCAATGGCGTTCGTACGTTCATATGTCATCACGAGGCCATGATCGCTACGACCAATAGATCTGCGTCTGCAACTGTAGCTAGCACATGGTGACATGAAACACTGAAGGAGACAGATACATATATAGTTTTGCATCTGTAACAGTAGCTGAAAATCAACATTGAGAGTTGAGCTCAGGGATAACTATATGAGGAGTAGCAGATAGCAGCAACAGACCTAGCTAGCTAGGCCTCGATCGGTACGACCACCACCGGTTGCGCTCTTCTCCATGTAGACCACCTAATCCTCCTTTAGGAAAGCAGCTAACTAGGTCTTGTAGCTAATAGCTTCAAAACACCAGGGAATCTCTTGGGCACCGTCTTTAACCTTTTCCCTTCATCACATCCTGCCGGTGGCTCTTTTTGCTTTTCCCAAACTTGTCCAGCTGCTGCTTCTGCTATAAGAGCCCTGCCCCATCGACCTCACATTGCTCCCTTCTTCCTCTTCTTCGGTCGGCTAGAAGCCGGTGTGTAGGCAAGATCGATTGGCGGTTCCTCCATGGAGGTATGGGCTTGCTAATTGATCGTAATCTAAATGCATGTGCTTGTTTTGGTTGTTCTTCATGTAGAGATGGTAGTTCAATAAGAGATAGGTTTCTAGTTCCTCTTATGAAATGAACTTGCGTTTTGCAAGGTTTGAATGTGCCTCAACATGTACATTTTTGTAACATGCATTGGAACATTTTGCCAGCAATATATCTATATCAATAGTGCATGTCGGTTGGGAGGTTAATACGATCCATATTTTACCCTACATTGCCCTGAAAGTAAAAAAAAAACATGCATATATAGGTGCGTAGATTACTACTATCTGTTCCAGAAGATGTTCATGCAAATTTGTCACAGAGAGATTTCTTTTAGAAAAAACATTTCCCACTATTTTTTTCATGTACTTTTTCTGATGATGATCAGTTCATGTGCATGCATGCGTAACCTGCGCTCATTCCCTGATTTCGCCCATGCACGCAGAGCACCGAGCTGAAAGTGGAGATGGTGGCGCTGCATGAGAAGAGGGTACGGAAATGCCTGTCCAAAGTGAAAGGTAAAAACCCAAACTAAAGTCATTTCATTGCACCCATGCATATCTCCATCTATGGAGATCTGAACAACCTGATGATCCTTTACCCTTTTACAAAAGCTAGTCATGGATGCCTTTCTCACTGTAGCCGTGGTCGATTGACTGGCTCAGGGAAGCAATATGACTCCTTTCTTTAATCTGATAAAATCTCATAGCAAAAATGTCTAATTGATTTGTGTACGTGCAGGTGTGGAGAGAGTAGAGGTCGAGGGGAGCATCCAGAAGGTGGTGGTGACGGGATACGCAAACCGGAACAAGATCCTCAAGGCACTCAGGAGGGTCGGGCTCAGGGTCGAGCTCTGGTCGCCGCGAAACGAGCTGCTCAGCGCTTACGCCGCCGGGAGCTTCGCGTTCAACAACTACGGCTTCTTCTGATCTGATTAGTTACAGCTTACATGCGGATGGGAATAACGATGACGATATATAGATATACCCCGGATCTGGAGCTTGTTTGATGGCATGTTGCATGTTTTGCTTTTGCTCTATCTTCTTCGGTTGGTTTCCTTTTTCTTCCCATGTATATATATGTCACATTTTTTCTACTTTGAGGGTGTTCAGGCAGAACAATGTGCAAGACGTCCGGCCAGAAGGCATGGGATTAAGTTGGTGACAAACTAGATGCATGATGAAAGATCCTAAGTTACTAATACGTAATACTATGTCTACAGTCTACACTACGTGGGTGTGCTGTTGAGAAACAGCCCTGCTATGGCCCCTTGCGTTGTGTTTATATGCTTAAGTCACTTAATATTTTGAGGCACTACATTTTTATCATGATATTCTCCCCTCTTCATAATTATCATCATCATCTCTTTTGTCCCTCCGCAGCGGCCAACATAGCTGTTTTCGTTGTCTGCCTACATTCTTTCCTCTCGTCTTCAGTCTCACATGGCTCATGGGTGTCACTAGATATGTCACCTTCTTTTTTTTTTGACCGTAACTTCGGCGGGCATAGCCAGCCTGAACTTTATAACTTTTAATCACATAGTTGGTCTATGTTTAGTACAGAGGGAGGTACAGCGAAGAAGACATGAGTTACAACAGGTGAGCTATGGGGGCTCGAAAGAAATACACCAGGATTTAAGAACAAGAGCTACAGTGGGAGACTTGCATCTGTACGCCCACAGGCGCACGTCTTCCACGCAGCGAGCTTTAGCGACAGCCAAGGTTTCGTCGATGTTGTTGAAGATCTTCGCGTTGCGGCGCTTCCAAATGGTCCAAGCAACGGCCGTGCAGACCGTAGAGTCGGCGTAATTTCTGCATCTTGCATCCCATAGGGCTTGGATGGAGTCAATCTGCAGTTGGCAGTCTGGATAGAAGAGGCGCCAGACTTCTTGAGCTTTGTGGCAGCGAATGAGTAGGTGATCCACATCCTCAGCCTCAGGGAAGAACGGGCAGCTGGGGGATGCCGTGAGGAGGTGGCGATGTCGTCGGGCGTTGGTGGGGAGGCGGCGTCGTCGCACCAGCCAGTTGAAGATCCCGCACTTAAGAGGGGCGGCGTTTCTCCAAACCTTGACGGCCTGAGGGTCAGTTTGAAGCATTCTAAAATGATTGGTGTAAAAATCCTTGTTCGAAAATTTGTTTTTTGTGTGGCGGCAAACACGGATGTCCGGCTCGTTCGGGTGAAGGGTGATCGGCTGAATGGCCAAAGAGAGGGCAGCGAGCTCAGCGGCAGCAGCTGAAGAAAGCCGAGGGGTAAGGGAGTCTTGTAAGCCGGAGGCTAAGGTGTAGGCGACTTGAGCGTGGGGTCTGGTGCAATGGGAGAAGAGAGCTGGGTATTGTTGAGAGAGCGTAGTGTCTCCGAGCCAACAATCCAGCCAAAAAGCGGTGTGGCACCCGTTATGAAGGGTGACAAGGGAGTGGTTTCGGAAAGAAGAGAGGCCCGCAAGGATGCTCTTCCACATGGGGGAGTCCAGATGATGGCTATCACCAAGGTCGGTGGAGTCAGACCATCCGTACTGTCTGTGGAACCAAAGCGCCCAAGGGGCGTCGGACTGGGAGTGAAGCTTGGACAGAAATTTGGAGAGGAGAGCAGAATTTTGCGAGGCAATAGAGAGGACGCCTAGGCCACCCCGGTCTTTAGGGGTGCAAACATCTTCCCAAGCCACTTTGCAGTGGCCTCCAGTGCAGGATTCTTCGCCGGTCCAGAGGAAGGCTCTGCGGCGTTTATCAATGGCTTCCAGCACTCGCACAGGGAGAAGTCCCGCAGCCATGGCGTGGGCGAATTTAGCGGTAATAACCGAGTTGATAAGAATAAGGCGGCTTCCAATGGGGAGGGCACGGCCCCGCCAGCCAGAGAGGTGAAGGTCACATTTGGCAATGGCAGGGGAGAAGTCGGAAAATCAAAGCTTATGGAGAGAAAGCGGGAGGCCAAGATAGGTTTGCGGGAAGGAGGAGATGGCGCAGCCGAACGCCAAGGCCATAGAGGCAGCCGTCGATGTGTCGGTTTTAATGGGAACGAAGGTGCTCTTGTGGAAGTTTATGTCGAGTCCAGTGGTAGCGGAGAAAGTGTCTAGAAGGGCTTTGAGGTTCATGACGTGCTGGGGGTCAGCCCGAATAACAATCAGGGTGTCGTCAGCATATTGGAGAATGGGGCACGGGAGGTCGTCGACCAGAGGGTGAAGCAGGAGGCCATTTCTGGAGGCATCGAGAAGAAGTTGTTGAAGGACATCAGCAACAATGTCGAAGAGGAAAGGAGAGAGGGGGTCTCCCTGACGCAGTCCGCGGCGGCACTGGATCCACCTACCCGGGATGCCGTTGAGGAGAATAGCAGTTTGACTTGTGTCGTTGAGGTTTTTAATGAGGCTTCGCCAGATGGGAGGGAAGCCCTTTGCCTCCAGGATACGATCCAGAGCATCCCAGCTAATGGAGTCAAACGCTTTGCGGAAGTCCAGCTTAAAAACCGCAGCCGGGGCCGACCGCTTATGACAGGATTGAACTATGTCCGCGGCGTAGACAAAATTTTCAGCAATGCAGCGGCCCGAGATAAACCCCGTTTGGTCGGGGTGAACAAGCTTTGGAATAAGAGGGCGTAGACGAACGGTTAGGCACTTAGTGAGGGTTTTCAAACAGAAGTTTTGAAGAGAAATTGGTCGGAAATTTTCAGCCCGGTTTGCGCCTGGCTTTTTCGGAAGGAGAACAATGTAGGATTTATTTATGGGGCGAAGGTCGGCGGTAAGGGAGTGGAAATCATGAAGAGATGCAAGAAGGGAGTGCTTGACAAGGTCCCAATGATTTTTATAGAAGGCAGGGCCGAACCCATCAGAACCCGGACTAGAGTCATCTCGCATGGAAAAGACTGCAGTCCGCAACTCCTGCATGGAGAAAGGGGCGGTCAAGGAGGCCGCCTGGAAGGAGTCCAGCGAGGTGGTGGCAACGAGGTGAGGCAGGTCAAGCTCCTCGGAGGTAGGGTGCGGGACACCAAGCAGGGAGTGGTAGAAGCGGTGAAGCTGTGCAGCTTTTGCCTCATGAGCGAAAAGGGGGTTTCCCTCGTCATCCTCAATCACCTTAATTTGGTTTTTCCGGAGGCGTCCGGAGGCACAGAGGTGGAAATATTTGGAGTTTTCGTCGCCAAGCACACAGTGACGGATTTTTGCGTGCTGCCGCCAGTAAGTGGCTCTGTTGGCGTTGAGGCGAGTTAGGGCAGCTTTGGAGAGAGTGCGAAGGCGGCCTTCTAAGTCGGTAAGGTGGCGCTGTTCCTCGAGGACATCGAAGAGGCGAATGACAGTCCGGCAATTAGCCAAGTAGATGGGGGGGAGGTGGCGAGTGGCAGCCCATTGGCGAGCAGCGGAGCGGATTCTTTTAAGGCGAAGGCAGAGCTGGCCAATGGTAGGGAGGTGGTTGTGGTTCGAGGCGACACTCTGCCAGTTGGCCACGACAATGGCATAGAAAGCTTCGTGAGAGAGCCACGAATTTTCCAGACGGAAAACAGTGCTCCGCGGAGCTTTGGAGATGGCTTCTAGGTGAAGGGGCACATGGTCCGATGTAGGCCTGCCCGACGAAGTTTGGGTGGTGTTCGGCAGGACGAGGCTCCAATCTGAGTTTACAAGGGTGCGGTCAAGGCGAGCAAGAATGGGCGGAGTCTGCTGGTTGGACCAAGTAAACTGCCTGTCGAGAAGCGGTATGTCCATTAGGGCGTTGGAGTTAATGAAATCGTTGAAGAGAGAAGGCTCGGAGGCGTTGAAGTTGTCATTCGATTTTTCCCGTGGGGATCGGATAAGATTAAAATCCCCCATAATCGCCACAGGGCCTAGCAGCGGAGCGAACAGCTGTGTTAGCGAGTTGAGGAAGACAGGTTTTAGGGAATGATCGCAGGGGCCATACACATTAATAATGGAGAAGGTGAGGTTGTCCAGCCGGAAAGAGAAAGTGGTAGTGACTGAAAAATCGTCAATGGAGTGAGCTAGGAGTTCGAGAACCCGGTCGTCCCAAGCCGTGATGATTCCGCCCGAAGCCCCAACAGAGTGCTTGTAGACAAACGAACGGAGCGAGTGGGGGAGAAAAGAGGCAGCCGTGAAAGAAGAAATGGTTTCAAGTTTAGTTTCTTGAAGGCAGAGGATGGATGGGGTGAGAGAATCGATCGTGGCCCGAACATCGTCACGTTTGGGGCGGAGGCCCAGGCTGCGAACGTTCCAATCCGAAATTAAGAGTTTGATTAACATAGGCGAAGGCAGGCACCAGTGAAAGGACAATGATGTCGCCTAGAGGGGGGGGGTGAATAGGCGGTTTAAAACTTTTCCGGTTTAGGCTTGATAATTGCGGAATAAAACTAGATGTTTAAATTAACAAGCCGACAACCTAAATAAACTAGGCTCACCTATGTGCACCAACAACTTATGCTAAGCAAGACAAACAACAAGGTGATAGCAATATAGAATACTTCAAGCACGAAGGCTATCACAATGTAAAGTGCATAAGTAAAAGCTCGGGTATAGAAATAACCGAAGCACGCGGAGACGAGGATGTATTTCCGAGTTCCTCCTTGTTAAGGGAGTACGTCTCGTTGGAGAGGTGTGAACCGACACAACGGTTCAACAACCACAAAGGTTTCACCTTCTTCTCCGATGAACCGCACCACAAAGGCTTGGTTCACCTTCCACTATCGGAATTCCTTCGAGGCGGAATCCGGAGCCTTTCAACAACAATCCGGGGCACAACCCACAATGGGATTGGGGGCTCCCGAACGGCCTCCAACAACAATCCGGGGCACAACCCACAATGGGATTGGGGGCTCCCGAACGGCTTCAAGTGACCACACAAGGGTCCAACCACCACAAAGGCGTCTAGGGTCCAAGGACCCAAGAGTAACAAGTTCACAAGTTTTCAACTTCCACGAATCCTCGTGGAGAGCACACCGATGCACCAAATGCAAAAGGCAAGAGCACAAGTGCTCAAATCCTTCACTCTCAAATTCCAACAAAGCAACAAATGCTTATGGGGGAATAAGAGAGGAAGAACAAAGAGGAGATGCACCAAGAACTCCAAGATCAAGATCTACAAGGTTTCCCTCACATAGAGGAGAAATCGATCGGTGGAAACGTAGATCAAGATCACCTCTCACTTTCCCTCAAATATTAGCAAGAACCATGGGAGGGATTGAGAGGAAGAGCAAGCTTTACAAAGGGCAACAATGGAGGAGAGAGAGGAGAAAGACTTGCTCTAGAGCTTGTCAACCATTGGGGAAGAAGGCCCCTTAAATAGCTCAACTCAAAAATCCAGCCGTTGCAGCACTTCTTGTTCCGCAAGTGCGGTAGTACCGGCCTAAAGCCCGGTAGTACCGGCCCTGCGGTATCTTCGTCAACGCAGAAAACCGAGCGCGCGGTACTACCGGGGAAAAATACCCCGGTACTACCGGGCCCAAGTGCTGGGCTCCAACCCCGGTACTACCGGGGCCATCCGTGCCAAAACGTCCGAAAACCAACTTCAGAGAGTAGTACCGCAGAGAGCCCGGTACTACCGGCTGACTGCGGTACTACCGGAACAAAACTCTCCGGTACTACCGGGCCTGTCCGAACACCAAAAACACAGCTATAACTTTTGCAAATGAACTCCGAATGAGGTGAGACCAACTCCGTTGGAAAGGTACCGACAAGGAGAAGGCTACAAAAAGTGAAAATATTGCATCCCATAAATAGAGTAAAATCACCACACATGGCAAGGTGTGGGACTTTCCTCACGGTTGAACCGGCAATATTTCCGCCACCGAAAACGCAACTAGTTTTCCAAGGTAAAACCGTTTTCGATGAACTAGAGCTTGACATGGAGATGAACCAAGCTCTAATTCCTCACCACCATAAAAGCCAAATAAGAACCAAGAAATATGATATGCCAAGTATGCAAAGGTTTGAGCTCTCCACAACGATGCGATCAAGTTACTCACTTGAGAGCCCCTCTTGATAGTACGCCGTCTATCCTAAAACCCGGTCTCCCACTAACACCATGAGACCGGTAAAATAGAAAACCTATCAAGATCATACCTTTGCCTTGCGCATTCCACTTGAGCTCGATGATGACGATCTTGACTCTCTCAAGTTGAAACACCTTTCTTGATTGTGCTTGCTAGCACATGCTTGATGAAGACTTCTCCAAATGCTCCCCCATACTCCATTATGGGAGGGCCTCGCTAAGCATCGTCTTCATGACTCCTTTGCAAGCTTCAATCAAATGATATCTTCGAGATGCATCATATTGATCTTGCGCTTCATCTTCTTCTCTTGATATGTATGATGGCTTGGGGTAAAACATGATTGATCACTCAATCTTCTTTTCCAAGCCATACTTGCAATAAGCTCAACTCTTCACATGACCATTCTTCATATAAACCCTTGAGTAGAGCATTGATCATCATGTAAACTACTAGAGTCCAACACATGAACTCCAATCTTTTCCTATGGACAAGATCTACAAGTATATCTCAAATCAAACATTAGGCCATAAGGATTGTCATTAATTACCAAAACCATGCATGGGGACAACCATGCACTTTCAATCTCCCCCATTTTGGTAATTGATGACAATCCATTTTACGAGGGTTTATATAATGAATTTAAGCAACCATGCAACACAAAGAGCAAGGATGCAAGAGAACCGCAAGAGAACAAACCCATATTCTCTTAAACCCTCTAAATTTCTCCCCCATTGGCATCGATTGCCGAAATGGAAAGAAAAACTTAGAAGGCAAATATAGTGAGAGCTCCCCCATAATGTGTGCATTTCTCATAATATGAGTGAAATCAAATGCACATATCCAATGACGAGTAGATGGAGGGAGATCAAACTATATAGAGGATCCAAAGATTGCAAAAGAATATCAAATGGAAAGATACTTCAACGAAAGAAGCAAGCAATCAAAAGGATCCGAAAAGTGTTCTAAATATCATGAGGGAACTCCCCAAGGTACGTGCATAAATAGGATTTGTATTTCAATATAGTGTGCACAACATGGAATCCTCACTCCCTCCTAGATAAATTCTAACACAAGCACATGCAAGAGAATATAAATGAGAAGTGAGGCAACACAATTTGCAACAAAAATGTTTTGCAACAAGAGCAAGGAGCGGCAAATAAAATAATGGGTGTGAGATAAAAAGACATTATAGGAGACTAATACAAGGATGAGAGCATCAACATAGTCTTTCAAGAAGTGTTGCACATAGTGCACATCATGTCTTTCCCATACCCACACACCAAAAGAGATATAGCAAATGGCTCCACAAGCTTAGTAAAATGCACCAAGCAACACATGAAAAATAAAGCTTGAGCCTTTTAGAAACCACCAAGGAGTCAAAAGCAATAAGAGGTGGTAACTAAAGATTTGGAATATCAATTAAAGATGTACTATTCTCACGTGTATAAGTTTCTAAGTAGACACTAATCACTAAGATATGGGTCTACAAATAAACATGTACACATAAGATAGATACACGGGTAAAGATCATGATATCCAGGAGGAAGTCATAGATACACCAATAAGATCTTTGCTTAAAAGCATAGCACAAAGCCCAATTTTATCTTAAAGGAATATAAATGAACTTCCAACACATACTCATCATAGCATCAAAAATTATCCACAAGGGATAAAGGTTAACAAATGGATGCTCCGAGTAAGATAACAAGTATCCCAAAAGGCAAATGATTTTGAAAAATCCAATATTGACATACCAATTGAAAGGACAATTGAAAGGACAATGATGTTGAAAATTCATCAATGTTGCACATGAGAGACTTTAAGTAGAAAGTGCTAGATTGACATAATTGGGATCGATGAATCATAGAAATGAATATATAGTCCTCTTATATGTAATCATCCCGGCTTACTCACATTTGCAATAAAGACGTTTTGCAAGAATCAAATTAATTGCAACAAAAAGATTCATGCCAAGATACAACCTACACAAGGTTGAAAACTAGAAATGTATGCATGAGGTAGATACTTGTTACCGAGATAGCATTGGTGATGTATAGTATAAGAGTTAACGATCATCCAAACTTGGCTCCAATGAACACATGGTGACACCACCTTCCTTGTAAATGAGACAAGCTTCCAATGCATCTCCACATGTACCTAAAACAAATTCAAGTACAAAATGGTACCCAAACTCATTGGGTCCAAAGTAGTTAGAGCAACTACAATACATAGGACAAACTCCACATAAATATGTGCATATTGATATGAAATTGAATTTCATGCACATCTTAGCCATTTAGGATTTGATGGAGTTTATCCTATATATTGGATCAACGAAAGTACACATGCCATAAGATATACATATAGTAAGTATGCATGCACAAGACTTTCAAGAACCAAACGAGATACAATTTGGACAAAACACCAATTAAACCAAGAAAGCACACACAAGTGTGACAAGAAAAAGAATTGTCCAAATTATATCAAGGACCCAAATCAACACATGATTGAAGAAACCACTTTGAAAAGATACCAAATTAAAGCAAGAAACCAATTGAAGAAAATAACATCAAATAATAAACCAAACCCTCTACACTTTTCATGATGGCACAAAGTGACAAAACGAAAAATGTTTGTCTTCCAAAGATACACGTCATCGGGATCAAATACCAAATGAAGACAACTAATGTTCGAAAGCACATAGGATTGCTCCCCCAAGATGTGTGCATTATTTATGATCTTGCATTTGAATACAAAATGCACACAAATGAGATCATCACTCTCCATATATATATTTATATAGATATTCAAACACTAGTCATATTCAAGAAAGGTAAGAAATTGCAATACCAATTTAAAGAACGATGTTCCACTCAAAGTAGGATAGCTTCCCAAAGAATAGTGCATTATCAAAAAGTATGACTTTTGAATGTCAATGCACAAGAATTGGATCATTGCTTTTCCCAACTCAAGAAAGCACAAAACAAATTTCAAGTAGAGCAATAAAGTATCCAAAAGATACAAGGAAGACAAATAAGAGTTAGATCAAAAGCAAATCCTTGGCAATCAAATAAGGCAATTCAAAGCAAGAGCCAAAGTGAATATGATCAACATATTTACCCCCAAATATGATTATCACTTGTCAAGACAAGTAACGTATGGAGATATTTCTCGGTGGTGGATTGCAAGGATATATTCAAGATCATATTCACAAAACATAAGCATGAGGCAAAGAATAGGAATTAAAAGCCATGCTTAGATAGATATTCTTGATAGATTCACAAATCATGTGATAATGCAAAGCAACTCCAAGGAGTAGCTTGAATCAATTGGCTTCCCAAAAAGATATATGAGAACATATTTAGGGAAAGCCATATCAAGAACATCCTCCACAAACAAGATCCAAAAGAGTGAGAAACAAAGAGCATTTAAGTAAATGGGAACTTGTTTGAGCAACATGCCACATAGGAATAAGATAATTAGCAATATCAATTCTAGGTGGCAAAACCTCACATTTTCACATTTTCTAGGCTTGTAATATGCACATAGCTTATTACTCCCCCATAATGTGATAATCCATTTATTTTAACACAAGAGGCAGACAAAAACAACTAGAGAAATTAATGGACATTATATAATTTGAATTTCTCATGAGCATGACATACCACAAAGAGAATAGATAATATTGATATATCAAAACTAAGTGGTATTCCTCATGTACACACATTTTTAGGATTGTGAAGTGCACGAAGCATATCACTCTCCAAAAATGGATAGTCCATTTATCTCTCAAAGAGAGCCAACAAGATAAGATATGATATAAAAGCAATAAGGCTCAAAACAAGTAGATGGTGTGCAAACCAAAATACACATGCTTGATTTCTCAAGATAAGTAAGTAGAGAGCACAACACATACAAACACTAGCAAGGTACAAAACCTAACACATGCAAGGGTGCAAGCAACTTTCAATGTATATATGATTTAAATAAAAGTTACCGCAAGGAGGAACATTGGATATGAGATAGAACAATATAATCCATATGACTTGACTTGAGAGAATATAATTGATGAAGATCCCTTAATTCTTCATAGTGTAGCCAAGTCTCCAAAGCCCTCCAACAACGCCTATTGATCAAGTTTTAGCTTGTTGGTCCCCAACCAAGTTGGGTCCTAAGAGGTTAGTCACAATAGGTTTGGCAACCCAAATGGTTCTTTTCTTGACACCACTTTGAGTACCAACATATTTGGCAAACACATTGCCAACCTTATCCTTTCGAAGAGAATAAACATCATTAATTATAATGGGGTTGGATAAGGTACCATTTGTGCATGAAGAAGCAAGGTGACCCTTCTCACGACATAGGTAGCAACATCTACTTCCTCCTCTCTTCTTAGTTGGAGTCTTGACTTGAGGAGGGGTAGCTTGATTCTTCTTGGGAAGAGACCGTTCTTCAATTTGAGGAGCTTGAGTTTGAACTTGAGGTTTCTTCCCTTGTTGCTTATCACTAAGAGCCTTCTTCTTCAAAGGGCAAGATCTAACATGGTGCCCTTCAACTTTGCACTTGAAGCAAACAATCTTGGCCGAATCCTTGACTTGTTCTTGGCCCTTGTTCATCTTGTTAACCTTGGACTTGTTCTTGATATTGGAGTTGAATCCAAGTCCACTCTGATCATTGGGGCGTCTTTGAACACTCAACATATTGTCAAGTGTGGACTTCCCAACATGACGCTTTTCCAAGTCTTTCTTCAAAGAAGTGACTTGGGCCTTGAGCTCATTTAATTCCTCTACATGGTTAGTATCAACAAAAACACTAGAGGAAGTAGACGCTTCATTGTTAGAGCAACAAGGTATGGAAAGTAATTCATCACAAGATGTAGAAGCATTGTGAGTGGATGAATCACTCGGACTAGCACATGGCAATAAGGCATTTCTAGAAGAAGTTGTGCCAATATCCACATGAGGCTCACAAGATGTTACCTTTGTAGAGATAGCCTCATGAGCTAACTTTAGCCTAGCATGGGATGCTAGAAGATCATCATTAGAGCTAGAAAGCTTTTCATGACTTTCTTCCAATTTCCCATACTTACTAGATAGCAACTCAAGTTGAGCCCTTAGCTCAATATTCTCCTTCAAAATAGATGCTTCACAAGAAGTGGAGTTAGTAGCACAAGCATCATTAACATTAGAAATGGAAGAAGACAAATTGGTAAGCTTATCATTCTTAGATAGTTGAGTTTGGAGTTGATCATGAGACTTGATGAGGAGAGAGTGTTCACTTTCTAAAGCCTTGAGAGCTTTGTCAAGTTTCTCTATGTCCTCACTTAGTCTAGCATTGCCAACACCAAATTCAACTTTTTCCTTTTTAAGCACTTTATATTTTGCAATAGCATGATCTCTTTCCTTAATGATTTTAGCAATAATAAGATCATTAGACTCATCAAGGGATTCAAGTTTCTCTTCAAGAGAAGACCTAAGCTCTTCTTCTTTTTCAAGAGAAGCGTTCAAGTAAGCTATGGTGATAGAGTCATCTCTCTCAATTTGACACTTCTCATCAAATTGATTTTCCAAATCCTCAATGAATTCCCTACTCTTAATAATATAAGCAATGATTTCACATAGAGGAGGGATAGCTTTACTACCTTTGGGGAGAGCACCACGTACCATCTCACCCATCTTGGTTAAGGATTCAAAGTCAAAACCTTCTTCATGAGAATCCTCATCCACATCATCACAATTTGGATTCGAGGTGGGAGATACCTCGGAATCCTTAGCCATAAGGCAAACATGATTAATGGTTGAGGAGGATGAAGAATTACTTGAAGCACCATTGAGGTCCATGTCTTGTTCCAACAAATGTTGGGATTCCTCTACATTGTTAGTCATGCAAATACTAGAGGATATGGAAGCATTATTTTCATGACAACAAGACATAGAGAGCATATCATCATTATATTTAGTTAAGCAACTATTACTTGATATGCAAGGACCATCAACTCTAGCATGTATGACATTTGGAGTGCTAGAAGAGTTTAAGTCCAAAGATAGAACATTGCAATGTGATAGAGAAGAAGTATAATCAATAGTAAGTTCACCATCACCAAGGCAATTTCTATCACCACTCACCATATCAATACCTTGTGACGAATCACATGTTGGTGAAGTGGAAGAAGTTGTAAACTCATCTCGACCGGAGGTGGAGGGAGAACAATCATCCTCAATAATTTTGGACACTTCATATATATCTTGAAGCTTGGTCCAAAGCTCATGTGCATTTCGAAAAGGCATGATTGAAGCAAGAACTACATCGGTCAAAACACATATAAGACCATTAGTAACTTGAGTCTCGAGATGAGAGTTTATCTCATCCTCTAAAGATAATTCTTGGGAATTCTTTGGAGGAGATAAACTCACATCTACAATCCTCTTCATATAATTTGGACCCATGGCCCTAAAAAGATTAAGCATGCGAATTTTCCAAACATCATAATTTGTGCCATCGAATATGAAAGTGGGATCGTGCACTAATTCTCTAAACGACATCTTTTACTCTCTAGGCGGTTAAGCCCAAAAAGAGAGCCCAGGCTCTGATACCAATTGAAAGGACAATGATGTCGCCTAGAGGGGGGGGGTGAATAGGCGGTTTAAAACTTTTCCGGTTTAGGCTTGATAATTGCGGAATAAAACTAGATGTTTAAATTAACAAGCCGACAACCTAAATAAACTAGGCTCACCTATGTGCACCAACAACTTATGCTAAGCAAGACAAACAACAAGGTGATAGCAATATAGAATACTTCAAGCACGAAGGCTATCACAATGTAAAGTGCATAAGTAAAAGCTCGGGTATAGAAATAACCGAAGCACGCGGAGACGAGGATGTATTTCCGAGTTCCTCCTTGTTAAGGGAGTACGTCTCGTTGGAGAGGTGTGAACCGACACAACGGTTCAACAACCACAAAGGTTTCACCTTCTTCTCCGATGAACCGCACCACAAAGGCTTGGTTCACCTTCCACTATCGGAATTCCTTCGAGGCGGAATCCGGAGCCTTTCAACAACAATCCGGGGCACAACCCACAATGGGATTGGGGGCTCCCGAACGGCCTCCAACAACAATCCGGGGCACAACCCACAATGGGATTGGGGGCTCCCGAACGGCTTCAAGTGACCACACAAGGGTCCAACCACCACAAAGGCGTCTAGGGTCCAAGGACCCAAGAGTAACAAGTTCACAAGTTTTCAACTTCCACGAATCCTCGTGGAGAGCACACCGATGCACCAAATGCAAAAGGCAAGAGCACAAGTGCTCAAATCCTTCACTCTCAAATTCCAACAAAGCAACAAATGCTTATGGGGGAATAAGAGAGGAAGAACAAAGAGGAGATGCACCAAGAACTCCAAGATCAAGATCTACAAGGTTTCCCTCACATAGAGGAGAAATCGATCGGTGGAAACGTAGATCAAGATCACCTCTCACTTTCCCTCAAATATTAGCAAGAACCATGGGAGGGATTGAGAGGAAGAGCAAGCTTTACAAAGGGCAACAATGGAGGAGAGAGAGGAGAAAGACTTGCTCTAGAGCTTGTCAACCATTGGGGAAGAAGGCCCCTTAAATAGCTCAACTCAAAAATCCAGCCGTTGCAGCACTTCTTGTTCCGCAAGTGCGGTAGTACCGGCCTAAAGCCCGGTAGTACCGGCCCTGCGGTATCTTCGTCAACGCAGAAAACCGAGCGCGCGGTACTACCGGGGAAAAATACCCCGGTACTACCGGGCCCAAGTGCTGGGCTCCAACCCCGGTACTACCGGGGCCATCCGTGCCAAAACGTCCGAAAACCAACTTCAGAGAGTAGTACCGCAGAGAGCCCGGTACTACCGGCTGACTGCGGTACTACCGGAACAAAACTCTCCGGTACTACCGGGCCTGTCCGAACACCAAAAACACAGCTATAACTTTTGCAAATGAACTCCGAATGAGGTGAGACCAACTCCGTTGGAAAGGTACCGACAAGGAGAAGGCTACAAAAAGTGAAAATATTGCATCCCATAAATAGAGTAAAATCACCACACATGGCAAGGTGTGGGACTTTCCTCACGGTTGAACCGGCAATATTTCCGCCACCGAAAACGCAACTAGTTTTCCAAGGTAAAACCGTTTTCGATGAACTAGAGCTTGACATGGAGATGAACCAAGCTCTAATTCCTCACCACCATAAAAGCCAAATAAGAACCAAGAAATATGATATGCCAAGTATGCAAAGGTTTGAGCTCTCCACAACGATGCGATCAAGTTACTCACTTGAGAGCCCCTCTTGATAGTACGCCGTCTATCCTAAAACCCGGTCTCCCACTAACACCATGAGACCGGTAAAATAGAAAACCTATCAAGATCATACCTTTGCCTTGCGCATTCCACTTGAGCTCGATGATGACGATCTTGACTCTCTCAAGTTGAAACACCTTTCTTGATTGTGCTTGCTAGCACATGCTTGATGAAGACTTCTCCAAATGCTCCCCCATACTCCATTATGGGAGGGCCTCGCTAAGCATCGTCTTCATGACTCCTTTGCAAGCTTCAATCAAATGATATCTTCGAGATGCATCATATTGATCTTGCGCTTCATCTTCTTCTCTTGATATGTATGATGGCTTGGGGTAAAACATGATTGATCACTCAATCTTCTTTTCCAAGCCATACTTGCAATAAGCTCAACTCTTCACATGACCATTCTTCATATAAACCCTTGAGTAGAGCATTGATCATCATGTAAACTACTAGAGTCCAACACATGAACTCCAATCTTTTCCTATGGACAAGATCTACAAGTATATCTCAAATCAAACATTAGGCCATAAGGATTGTCATTAATTACCAAAACCATGCATGGGGACAACCATGCACTTTCAACCAGTGTAAGCGAAAAGTAAATTGGAATTAAAATTGGGCCGTCCATAGTCGTGATGGGTTACAGAGTACAGGAATAAAAGGCCGCAGCCAGAAACAACAACAGGAAAAAAAGGGGTACAGGCCATCTTGCGTCGCAAAGCAGTCCTGCCTACACTGAGCGGCCCAAAAGCCGAAGGCCCAGTTAGGAGCGTAGAGTCAATAGCAGACACGAAGTGGCGTAACATAACACAGGAAGCGTAGGTGGCGGGATCGGCCCAGACGGCCCAGCTGGCCGAAGAGAGGCTAATCATGGAGAGGCATCAGTCTCCAAGATGGTCAGCTGTGCCGCAGCAAGCTCGGCGGCGTAGATGTCACAGGCGCCCGCAAGGGCCACAACGTCATCTTCGAACAGCGGACCCGCCGCGGTCGCCACGGCCATCAGATCCTCTGCAGGCAGCTCACCGAGGCGGAGAGAGCTGGGCTTGCCGGAGTCCTCCAAACGAAGCTGCTTGCGTCGGGCCGCCTTGTCGATGATAGTCTCACGCAGGGCAGCCTCGGACGCAGCAATGCGAGTGCTGCGGCGGCGCCCTGCAGGAGGGAGAGAAGGTGGACCATCAAGAGCCACCGGAGCAGCGAGGATAGCGCCTTGAGCAGGAGCGGCCAGAGGTAGGTCGTGTATCTCCTGCGCAGCCTGGGGGGGGGGGGGGGGGGGAGGGTCCGCAGGTGGCGCCATGGGCAGAGCAGCAGCAACGTCACAGGCCGCAGGTGGCGCCATGACCAGAGCGGCAGCAACATCGCAGGGGACCTGGGCGTCCGGTGGCACCGCACCGCCACGCGCAAGGATGGCAACAACGACCTGAGGGAAGCGGTTGGGCCCAACCGTGGAGATGGATTGGAGCAGTCTGACGGAGGCCGTCGCAAGGTTTGCAACCAGGATTCCTTTGCCGCCATCAGCAGGGTAGGCTTTACGCATGGGCAGCCTAAAGAAAGCCCGTTCTCCTTCAGAGCCCAGGGCTAGGACCTCATAGAAGCCGAGATGGAGCCTGAAGAACACCTTTTTTGGCTTGGAGCGCAGAGGTTCGCCGAAAACAGTGGGCAGCGGGGGGGCCGCGGCGAGGGCACGCGACACAAGCGAGGCGGCAGGAGCAGCAGAGCCAGCACCGCAGAGAGGAATAGGTGGAGGTGGAACACCCAAAGCGCGCAAGACATCCGCATAGCCAGTACCACCTTCAATCTCCACCATGGCACCATCCTCCGAGATAGCATCCGGGAGGTCAAAGTCCGGGTCGGACGGATCAGTGGAAGGATCAGAGGGCGCAACCAGGCTATCATAGCCAATGATCGAGACGCGACCAATGGTGCCATCGCTGCAATGGTTCTTGAAGTTGAGCAGCTCGGGAATGTTGTCCAAGGTCTCAGCCTTCACAGTGGATAGGACGGCAGAATAGTCTAGCCCCATGAGGCAGATAGGGTCAATGGCGTGGGGGTTGGCAAAGGGGGCGGAGGAGTGGATAATGTGGTTGCGGTGCCAATGCTCAAGGGGGTAGTCCTCAATGGAAAGAGCCGCCATGACTTCATGCTCGAACAAGAAGCGGTTGTCCGTCTCGTCGTGGCGGACAAAGTAAACAGAAGTTTCATGGTCAAAGTAGGGGCCGTTGGAGACAGCGTTTTCCCTATCCAAGGGCGTGGCGAACACAGCGAGCTTCGAGCCGTGGGAGGAGGTGAGAAGAGTGGCACGGTTGGGGCCGCTGCCAAGAGCGATGGCCTGGTGGATGAGGGTGGCGGGAGAGATCACCGGAGGGTTGACAATGGCGTAGGCGAGGTGGTCGAAGTGTGACATGTGGACGTGCGGCATGTACACGTCGAGGTAGTCAGGGCGCTGTGCCTCCTCCAAGTCCTCAACATCCAGGGGCGGGGAGGTGGGCTCGGAAGGAGGTGGAGAGTCCACAGGCATGGGGAGGTAGTCGGCGGCGTCCACAATGGGAAGGAACGGGCCTTCTTCCTCTTCAACGACGATTTCTTCGTCCGTGGACTCGAAGACCAGCTCCTCGGGATCCTCCTCCTCCTCGCTCGCGGCCTCCACGATCACCGGGTCGAGCGGGAAGGCGAGGCGGCAAATGGCGCGGACGTGGTCGGTGGCGAAGCAGATGGAGCAAAAACGAGCAGTCGGGGGCGCATCCTCCACCAAGCTCAGGTCACGGGGCTCAGGGAGATCAGCCATAGCAGGACTGAAATCAAAGAGTTGAGAATTAGGACGAGAAGGTAAAGGAGCAGAGAAAGCACCGCGGGCACGGTAGCGGGGACGCTTACAGTTCTTCTCTCGGTGGCCGGAGACACGGCACCGACGGCAACGAACCGGATCTCTGCAGTCCCCGACAGTATGGTCGAGCGCCAAGCACCGGTCGCAGTGCACGGTTGAGAGGGGGTGGTGTGGAAAGGATGCGGGGGGCGGGGGGATTTGAAGGGGAGGCAGCCACCTGAGAGAAGGTGCGGAGCGGGCGGCCATCGGCGGTGCGGGGAACGAAGCAGCCAGAGAAGGAAAGTTGACCGGCGGGAGAGAGCGGGGAGGAAAGGGGAAAGATTTCAGAGGAGGAGGAGGAGGTTGGGGCAGGAGCCGATCCAGGAGAGGAAGCGCGGCAGGGGAAGTCACGAGCATCCTGGAGAAGCCAGGGCAAAGGTCCAAACGGCGCGGCCAGGATACCCGGAGCGAGCAACGAAAGGCAGGGAGGCGGACGTAGGCGGCGCTGCCGAGGAGCAGGAAGGCGAGCACGCGGGTGGGATTGTGAGAGAGGTGAGTGGAGCACGGGCGAGGAGGCAGTGGGCAGACCAGAGGGAATAGAGGTCACGGGGAGGAGACCACGGCATCTCGTGGGTCCCAGGAATCTTCCTAGCGCTGATCCGGTCTCGTGGGCAGCCAAGGGGCCCGACACGTCGTCACTCGCGGGGTCCAGCAGAGTCAACGCAGAGGAGCAGAGGAAGAAACGCGCAAGCAAACGCCCATGGCGGATGCCGCCCAGAGAGACGATGAAGGAGGCAAGAGGGGGCGAGGCAGCGAGCAAACGGAAGGAACAAGCGCTGATGGCCTCCACACAGAGAACTTCGAACGAGGATCCTAACCAAAAATCTAGCATGCTAAAAACAGACGCACAGGGGACAGAGGATTTGTCGTCGGCCTCCACCTCTATAAGCACCGGCGACGGCGCAAACAGCTTGGATCCCGGAGCGACGGGGGAACATACCAGCGAACTGAAGTTTTCTAGAACGAATTGAAGGAAGGCGTCACCCGGAGTGGCGAAGAGTGGCGAGGGGGCGAGCACATCCCAGGCGAGCATCCCGGGTGCGTGCGCCGAGAGGAAGCCCTGCTTCTTCGAGTCCAGCGCGGCGGCGTCCTCCTGGCATCCCTGCACCCTCGAGTCCGGGGCGGCGACGACCTCCAGGCAGGGCGAGGGCGGAGAGGTCAGTTGGTGGCTAGGGCTAGGGGCTGGGCTGTGGACGCTGGCTGCCGGAGCAGCGGCCGGCGGCGGTGGGGTTTGCACTCCGTCAGGCGGGACGCCTGGCGAGTCGCGGGAGCCTAGCATCTCGCCGTTTCAGACCTTGGCAAAGGAAAAAAGATGGGGGGGATTCTCTCCCTTAGTGCCTTTATATGTCACCTTCTGATGACAGCACCTTGGGTTTCAGATCTTTCGATGAAAAACACTCCTTCTACTTGCACAGAAATTTACCTTGTTGAATCGACTACTACGTGCATCAAACGTTGCGGTTTTGCGACCCTAAACCAATCTTCTCTAGGCATGATCTGACTAAGCATGAAGGTCTAGTCCTGCTAGCAAAAAAAAAAAAAAACAAGCAAGAACTACATATGCAATCTAGATATACCGTGAATAGAGAATTGAAATTTGAGTTCTCAAAGCGTCCAAGTCCTGGTCATTCGGCATTAGGGATGGAATTAGAACTTGAAACTCACAACTTAAACGCCTAGCTCATAACTCGACACGGTTTGACTCGAACTCGTTGCTAAGAAGAGAGCTGAGCCGACTTATCATTTTAGACGGTAAACAAGTTTGAGTTAAACGAGCAGAGGTCCGAACTACTCGTTTAACTCGCTAATAAAAAGCCGTTACATGTATTCTTATCTTTGTGAATATTTATTTTCATGAATATTATAGATTAATGACTAGATATTACTTTATAGTGTCATATTGTCATTGATTCTTCTAATAATTGCATCATATATTCACATAATTAGAAACAATTATGTATAAAATCTATAGTGTATGTTAACAGTTTTACCGAGCTAAACGAGTTAAACGAGCCTAGTTCCAATTATGTACTTGTTTAGCTGGTTCCTTAGGTGAACTTTAACGAGTCGATCCTTCAATTGCAGGCCTATTGGGCACGAACGAAGTACACACACTTCAGGTATGACAAACTTTTAAGCACAAAAAACCTGAGCCTAAACGACGCCCTAGATTATGATCACCACGTTTCAACTTAATGATCATTTCACAAGAAAGGGATATACTCATAATCAAAGCCCAAACCTCTCAACTTTTTTGGTTTTAAACACATATCTGCCCACTTAACCATGTGATATTTATATTGACCAACAATGTCTTTGGGATAATTTTTTCGGATTATGTATTAACAAAAATGGGATTATGCATTATCAAGAACTTTTTGGATTTTAGATTAACAAAAACATTGGATTATGTATGCACAATTTTTTTTTTGGATCATGTATCAACAAAAGTTTCTTACATATTATGCATTAACAAGAAATTTTTTGATTATGCGTACAAGAAATTTTGGACTGTAAAAAGTGTATTATGAATTAATAAGATTTTTTGGTTTATGCATTAGCAAAAATATGCATTAACAAAAATAAAAATTATGAACTACAAGTCATTTTCACATGAATCCCTACCAATAATTCTCTATAAAAAACCGTTCAATATGATCCATAAAAAGGGGAATGGGGTGTTGGTACTATTACATCTACAATCAAAGGTGAGATTACATGAGCACTAATAGGAAAAGTCTTGCTAGTAACACACAAAATAGGCTCACTAGTGACAAACAAAGGTTCCCCAACAGTATACGCCAGTGGGTACTTAGGTCTCTGGAGCGAGTGACGGATTATCTCTTTGGAAACATTAGAGGTTGTAAAAGTTACCCCTAGCTTAAAACTAGAAACTTCATGGTTGCAATTGATATGTCAACATTTTCCAAGAGTAAGATTGTGTCATCACTATATTGCAGGTGGGTCAGCCTCTATTAATTAAATTCAGTTAGGTCACCATTGTTTTTAACAGCTGAGATCATGGCTTCTAAGGGCAGCAACAACATTCACATTGCCAAATCTAACACAATGCTGAATTTGGCACAAGAATAGATTATTTGATAAGAGCTGTACAACCATGCCATTGCCAAATGTATGTACTGTGGGTCCCAAACTCTCCGTTTTCTGTTGCATGTATCATGCATATAGCATAGGTTTGCAACTAAAGTTTTAAGGTATATAGTATTTGAAACTACATTTGGCTACACGATTGTGGTTGCCCTAAGGCATTCCCGATAATATAAACAAGAATCGAGAACAAATGAGTCCCCCTTCGAAGTCCGTGATGCATTCTGAAGTAGTCATTGTTCTCATCATGGCAAATCTCAAGTTGTTGTTGGCACGCGTTGGTCATTCTTTGGAGCCGATAGAGGCATTTGCTTCTGGTGACCTGGGGCTCGCCCCTATACAGGCTTCATTTCTGCTTGACCCCATTGAGCAGAAGTCATCTATGGTTGAGGAAGCACTTCACTTTGGTTTTTCTCTCCTCGTGGTAGTTTGTGCCCATCGTCGTGGCTTGTTGCAATAGCTGCCTCTGAGAGCAAGGGCGTAGGTGCGTTCTTGGCTCCCGTCCTGCGGATCACACCAGAGGTTCAAGAGTCATGTTGGGATTTATCTGTGCTGCTTCCAATGGAGATGGGCTCGTTAGAGCCTTTGGTGGTAGCCTTGACGCCCTGTGTACAGTGGAGTAGTATTGGCTCCTAACTCTCAGGCCCTTTTTGCTAAATAGTTTTTTTTTTTGGCTTACTCGCCTGTTTAGAGACGACTAGCCCTGAATATGCCAAAGACATTGCTTGTGTCCTTGCAGGGAATGCTACAGAGGACGTGATCAGAAAGGTGGAGAAGTCTCTCATGATGGTTACTATCAAGGGCAAACCAAGAAAAAGGGGAATAACAAGGAATTCAACAGCTATGTGGTCCTAAAGTTGTCGTCAGTTTGCGGTTGGTTTAGGTCGAGGGAGGTTGTTGATTTAGATTTTGCTTGCTTTAGGTGTTGATCTTTATGGTTGTGTGGGCTCCTTCCTGTGTTGTTGATGTTTGTTGTAAGGTTTTTGCCCGGTTTTTCTCACAAATAAATCGGGTGCCTACTTCTAAATTAATGGACAAGGCAAATCTTTTGCCTCGGTTTCAAAAACAAAATTCTTCTCACCATTATTATTCACACACACACTTCCAGCTTCAACCGTCAAAGCTACGTAACTCTATTGTCAAACTTTTTTCCTTAGCACATCCATATGAATTTGTCGTATGATTTCTCGAAATCCAGTTTGACAATTATTCCCCTCGCATTAGTTCTATGAAGCTCGTGATGGACCTGACTTAACACAACCACTCGTTCAGGGATATTGGGAATGAACACAGTTTGAGTTAAGTGGACAACTTACTGAGCTACCTTCAAGAGTCCGACACGTTAGGACCAGGGTAATGATCTTGAATATCACATTAAGCAAACAAACCGGCATATATTATCTAATCACATTCACATCTTTTATTTTTTTAATAAGACTACTAAGTTATAATCCCATAGTTTTAGAGTCCAACATGCATTTCATCCAGCATGTACTTAACTACCAATTTTAGAATAACCCAGAACTCTTTGTATTATTGCACCGAGAACCCATCCCGTCGCAGAGCAGTATTCATCTTCATTTCAGAAAGACAAACCTCGATCTCGTCCAAGGCAAAAGGCTTGACCAGTTCTGCACAATCCTCAGACGATATTCTGCCCTTGGTGCTCCATGTGTCAGGATTCAAACACGGGATGAAACAGGTTCTTCTCGAGCAACTGATCATTGTGTTCAATCACAATGGCTTCATCTTCTACCAACAAATCAATATCTTACACTATCTGCTATTCGCCACCGAATGGTATTGCACGGTGTTACTATAAAAATTTAATAAGCATTGATCACCCCCCCCCCCCCCCCCCCCCTCTCTGACAATACTCTTCTTTGGTAGGCAAAAGGCGAGACATTTCTTCTTCCACTTTATATATTTTGATGCCACTTCGCTTCATCTTTATGAGAAGTCTCTCATGAAGGTTACTATCAAGGGCAAAAGAAGAAAAGGGGGGTAACAAGGAAAGCTTCAGCAGCTGAGTGGTCCTAAAGTTGTCGTCAGTTTGCGGTTGGTTTAGGTCGAGGGAGGTTGTTGACTTGGATGTTGCTGGCTTTAGGTGTCGCTCTCTATGGTCGTGTGGGCTCCTCCATGTGTTATTGGTATTTGTTGTAAGGTTTTTGTCCGGTTTTTGGCGCCTACTTCTTAATTAATGGATAAGGCAAAGTTTTTGCCTTCGTTTAAAAAACAAAACCATTCTCACCATTATTGTTCACAAACACATTTCCAGCTTCAACTGTCAAAGCTAATGTAACTGTTCTATTGTCAGACCTTTTTTTCCTTAGCACATCCATAGGAATTTGTCGTATGCTTTCTCGAAATCAAGTTTCACAATTATTCCACTCGCATTAGTTCTATGAAGCTCGTGATGGACCTGACTTAACACAACCACTTGTTCAAGGATACTGGGAATGAACACGGTTTGAGGTAAGTGAACAATTTACTGAGCTACCTTCGAGAGTCCGACACGTCAGGACCAGGGTAATGATCTTGAATATCACATTAAGCAAACAAACCGGCATATATTGTCTAATCACATTCACATCTTTGATTTTTTTAATAAGACTTCTTTGTTAGAACCCCATAGTTGTAGAGTCCGAGATTTAATTTGCCATCATGCATTTCATCCAGCATGTACTTAACTACCAATTTCAGAATAAGCCAGAACTCTTTGTATTATTGCACCGACAACCCATCCCGTCGCGGAGCAGTATTCATCTTCATTTCAGAAAGACAAACCTCGATCTCGTCCAAGGTGAAAGGCTTGACCAGTTCTGCACAACCCTCAGACGATATTCTGCCCTTGGTGCTCCATGTGTCAGGATTCAAACACAGGATGAAACAGGTTCCTCTCGAGCAACTGATCATTGTGTTCAATCACAATGGCTTCATCTTCTACCAACAAATCAATGTCTTACACGATCTACTATCTGCCATTCGCCGCCGAATAAAATTGCACAATGTTACTATAAAATATAATAAGAAGGATTGCTCACCCCCCCCCCCCCCCCCCCCCCTCCCTTCTCTGTCAATACTCCTCTTTGGCCGGCAAAAGGCGAGACATTTGTTCTTCCACTTTATATATTTGATGCCAGTTCGTTTCAGACAAAGAATTTTGTTATATCTCTGCCATGCCCTTTTTCATTACTCCCTTTGAACCGGAATAAGGGCACGAGCAATGGGGGCAGGGGTAGTTGCCGCCCCCGATGCACCTAGCTCGGTATGGACATGTCAGACACCTGGTTACTTTTCTCCTCCCATCGCTAAAACCTGAGACCACATGTCGTGGTCCCTGCCATCTCTCTTGTTTTCTCTCACATTTCTTTGCTTCCTCTGCCAAAGAGGGAACCTCTTGCAGAGGAGACCTTACAGCTGCGGGGCATTAGCCGAACATGATATGGACCACCTGAACCTAACAAAGCATGTGGAGCAGCACCTCTAGAGCTAAGCGTTGGTCATGCCCTAAGTGTCGTGGAAAGTGGTTTATGGCAGTTCAAGTTTGTACAAGGCCGGCGACATAAAATTCAGATCGAAGGGAGTATAAAGTTCTAAGTCTATGAATATCTCGCGGATCACATGGTTCCGACTGGATCAACAAGAATCAAATATGTTTGCCATGCCCGACACAGTTTGAACTTCATACACGCGTCTGCCAGGTGGCGCCCGCCGGATAGCCGCCTTGGGGCTGAAAGTAGGGCGGTGGCTGCCCCATGGCGATCCCGGGCTGCTGCTGGGGCGGCGCCGACGCTCCGAGAAGGAAGTAGGAGGTGATGCCGAATCCGACTACGACGAGGGTCAGCACTGACGCGGCGGCGAACACCCCACCCTGCAGTGCGTAGCACTCGCCCACGCCGGAGCTGGTCGCCTCCGCCGGCTTCCGGTCCCGGGCCATGTTCCACATCGCGCCGGCGAAGAACAGACCCAGGGTGATGAGCAGCAGGATCCTTCGGTCGATCGGATGTGCGTGTACACATTAGATAGTACGAGTACTTTCAAGAACGGAGGGTGTACACTGTACAGTATATGGATACATAGGTAGAGAGAGAGAGCTTATGCGTACCATGAGACGACGGACAGGGCGATGGCGAAGACTCGCTTTGTCTGGGACGGGATCTTCCGCGTCTCTGGGCGGAAGCAGCCGCAGCAGCCGGTGGCGATGGTGAGGAGGGCATGCGCCGCCAGGAGGAAAAGCGCGGCGACGACGCCGCAACCCAGTGCGGGCGTGCTCCGGTACACGCAGTTCACCCCGTCGTACCCAGTAAACGACTGCCATGCATGCACTGCACTGTGAGCTCTCTGCGTGATCTGTATTTCTGCATACCGACGATAGCAAGCTAAAAGCACGGCGCTAATTAATTATTGGCGTATGTGCGTACCTGGGACTTGGTGCCCTCGCCGACGAACCCTAGGATGACGGCGACAAGGCCCAGGAGGCTCGCCGTCCCGCAGATCACAGCGGCCTTCCTCTCCATTGCCAGCAGATACTCGATTGATCCACTGAAATCTTGCCTAGCATCCACGTACTCAGAACCTATTGATCTTCTCCACAGCCGGTGGCAGCTGTATATGTATATGTGTATATATAATTATAAACACACGCAACTTGGAGTGTAAATTAAATGAATAGAATTTGTAAATTTGTTCGACAGTTCTAAGAAGCTAGCTTGTCTGGTGTTTCTAATCTCAGCCAAGGCGACAAAAGGGGTACGTACGTACTACGTACAAAATATGGTGGTCATCTCTATGCTTGCTAGATACTAGATTAATCGAACGAAAACAAGGTGTGATAAGAATTTAGTGGATGCACAGCATGCCTCGGGGATCCAAGCAACCTCGGTAGTTCTGATATCAAAAGAAAGCTAGCTATATATAGCTCATGGCAAACTTGCTTTCAGATATGAGTCACTTAAACAAGACATTCTTAACCTTAATTAATCTTAATTACAACTCGCTCTGTTTCTAAATAAAAAATGTTTTAGCTTTTTTATTCAGATTCACCCGTATCTAGATATATCTATCTAGACAAAAATTCAAAAAAAATATCTATCTAGACACGATTTAATGTGTATGTTTACCCATTTCAGTTCACATGTACTCAACATGTGAAATAACTAAACTATCTTATATTTAGAAGTTGAGGGAGTATATATGTCATCAGGATTTTGATATCTACATGAAGTAAGGACCATGTGATGATTTTTTATTAACAAAGGTTTTCTATTAATTGGAATTCAATTGCTCATTAAGAAACAGGAGAGCTAATGTTTGCCAGGGCTCGTTTTCCTAGAAAACATACAGAGTTCAATCAATCAGTTGTGAATCATGGCCCTGATTTTGCAATCTGATCAATTATGTGCATTTCATATTAAAGGCTTTATTTCGATGACAACTTCATATTCAAGCGTCATGTTGGTATATTTTGATTTGTTTTTCGACTCCAAATTTACGTACTGCTATACGATTAGTTAAGTTGTTGTGGTATTGATACAAAAGTTGTTGTTAACTAAAAAATATGCCCGCAACAAGTGCATTGCTACCTAGTAACAAAATAAACCAATGTTTGTCAAAACACAAGGAATCGAACTTTGAATTCTTGTCAACATGAAACGGATTATCATTTATCATTGATGATATCGCCGTTTTCTATCTATTTCTATGTGTGTCCTTTAGTAGTTCTAATTTGTTTTGTGTGCATCTAACTCTATCTTTTGGCGTGTAATTATTTTGTTTCGATGCACATGCCGGAGTTAGAGATCCCTTTTCAAAAAAATGTAATTAATTACACTGTTTTACTTTTACAGACAATTGCTGAGTTGAAAGAGAAAGAAACGAAAAAAAAGTTATTTCTCATCTCTTAGTTTGAACGATGCATTTTTCCGCATTGTACAAATGTATTATCTTGATCACACATTTTGCTTGTTTATTTCTAGTCAATCTCAAGATCTTTCACCCACTCGGGGATCCAAGGAGCGGGCGTGAGGACATTGCAATCCCCACAAAATTATACTATGCCCTATGTTCCGAATTATAATACGTTCTAAATTTTCTTTTCTGAATTCCGTGTATATAGACATAGTTTAGTTTCTATGTTTGTTAATTTTAGTCCCATATTAAAGTATCCAAAATATTTTATAATTCGAAACATGGGAGTATCTTCTAATATTGTCCACGTGTTTGAACCTTGGTGCATTTTGATATGGGGAAAATATAGAGTTATCGGCCCAATCCTATCTTGTTATTGCTGGATTCTAGCCCGGTCACTCTGCTCACCGGCCGTCCTACCCTGTGTCGAGTAGCCCGTCTCTTTGCTCCATCCTGAGTAATCCACACCACGGGCCGGCCTAGCCCAGATCACCCCTTCGACCCGGCCTCCCCGACTCCCCCATTCCTCCCACCACGCGAAACCGCGGCCGAGAAGAGCAGAGCAGCCGTCGACGGAGGAGCACGGATCAAGCGAGGAGGAGGAAGCCATGGGGGACCAGGGGGAGCTGGCCGCGGAGGAGCACGTCCGCTACATCGTTACCGCGGAGAAGGTACGCAACCCCCACACCCATCCCCGCTCGGGCGCGAACCGTCTCCGGCGACAACTCATCCGTCCTCCTCGTGATGGCCGCAGAAGAAGGACTCGTTCGAGTCGCTGGTGATGGAGCACCTCCGTGTCAGCGGCGCGTACTGGGGCCTCACCACGCTCGACCTCCTCCACAATCTCCAGGCCGTGGACGCCGCCGAGGTCGTCGACTGGATCATGTCGTGCTACCACCCGGAATCTGGTACTGCCACAACGGGGGGAGCATCAGTTTTTCTTGATTAGGGATCCTTAAGAGGTAATTTCTTGAATGGTTTGCGTGCCTGTGTGCTCTTGGGATGTGGCTGCGCAGGTGGATTCGGGGGGAACGTGGGGCACGACCCGCATGTCCTCTACACGCTCAGCGCCGTGCAGGTCCTTTGCCTCTTCGATCGGCTCGATGTTCTTGATGCAGACAAGGTTGCTGATTGTATCCTTCTCAAGATCTTGAGTGACCATGCTGCGGCACTAGTTTTTGTCAAATGTTACACTATCTGCGTCCTAATTAATAGCTGTAGTCGATCTTTAGCCTTTGTTTGGAGATGCTCGATTTCCCTGAGCACCAATGTTTTAATAGTGAGAAAGCTGAAACATTGCGATGCATTTCTATTGCCTTTTCTTTCAGCACCATAGGAGAATATATGGCATTTTGAAATGTGGATGGCTTTACGGAGTTATTTTCGACCTGGAGCTTAGCATCTATCATCCAGTAATTTCCTCACTAGCTGCAGCATGTCAAACTTTTAGTCTACTGCTGCATCCAGAATCCAACACCATATGAGATAGTACTTGGTGGATAGTCAATCTTGTGTGGCTGTAAAATGATAAAATTTGGTAACATTGATTCGCTGCATTACCCAGTTCTAGGTACTTGGTTGTCTTGCCGTCGTGACTTAAAAAATTGCACGTTATATGTTATGAATATGGATTATTCATATTGTAAGCTTCTGCAAGCCCTTAATTTTCTAAATGAATTGGTGTAGCCGCATCCTGATCTTGAAACCGGGTATCCTATTTTTTTTCCTATCTAAATTATGTCAGATGTTACTGGGCTTCAGAATGAGGATGGGTCATTTTCTGGTGATATTTGGGGTGAAGTTGACACTCGGTGAAACCCTTAACTATTCCTTTTGAGTTCCAATGTGTTTATACGGATACCGTGTATGTGAGAAACTTATATGGACTTAATATAAATCTTGTAGGTTCTCGTATATTTCCATATGCACGTTGTCATTGTTGCATCGTCTTCACAAAATTAATGTGGAAAAGGCTGTAGAGTATATTGTTAGCTGTAAGAACTTGGACGGCGGATTTGGAGCTATGCCAGGAGGGGAGTCCCATGCTGGGCAGAGTATGTTTTATTTTGATTCTTCTCTTAAACGATACTGTTAGGGTAGCTGAGTAGAACTGGAATGTAATCAAGTGTTCTTGAGAACTGAGTGCTAGCTCAGTGGCAAAGGCAGCGAGTGTGCACCTAGCCGGCCCGGGTTCGAGTCCCAGCAGCGCCTAAAATGGCTGCGCTGAGGCACACTCAGTAAAACGGGCATCTCACCTACCTAACAACGTAAAGTCAAGGGAGGGATCATTCCCCCGTTGACCACGTTTTTTAATCAAGTGTTCTTACTAAGGTGCCTCATCTGTATTTCAATTATATTGTGAAAGTAGAAGAGGTATTGAGGTCCCTCTTCTTGACTGCACTGTGGACTGTACAAAACACTCTATAGCATTTCCTTGTGAAAAATACAAGATATCTACTATTGTAGCATAAAAATTTACAATGATTACTATTGTGGCATTTCAATAGGTATGCCATCACGCATTCTAAAATGAGCTACTCGTAAGATGACCTGAATTTACATTTCTCACAAGATTGTTTCCTTATTCATTTTATTTCTCTTCACGTTGTCACTTTACAACTGTCAGATAACCTGAAAACCTATATACACTCCCTGCAGTATTCTGTTGTGTTGGTGCTCTCGCAATCACCGGCTCCTTGCATCACGTTGATAGGGATCTCCTTGGTTGGTGGCTTTGTGAGCGCCAGTGTAGAGACGGAGGGATCAATGGGCGACCCGAGAAACTTGCTGATGTATGATTTAATGTCTTTTCCTCATATTGCGCATTTCGCATTGTACCGTAGAATTAAGAATTGAACTGCTGGCAATAGGTGTGTTACTCATGGTGGGTGTTATCAAGCTTGATAATGATTGATAGAGTGCACTGGATTGACAAGGAAAAACTTGCAAAATTCATACTGAACTGTCAGGTAATTACTCATTATTCTTGCTTTGAAATTTTGATAATTATGTCTCCATCAATTAGAAGATCATTTTTTAGAAGTCTCCCTCAACTAGAAGGCCATATATGATTGCTTTTATTCATTGGCAGGACAAGGAAAATGGTGGAATTTCAGATAGACCAGATAATGCAGTAGATATTTACCACACATACTTTGGAGTCGCAGGTATTTACATTTCTTTCCAGTATAGCATTTTATCATAGGGATCTGCAGTATGGTATTCGAATGATTCGAAGCCATAAACTCCTTGATGAACTGTTAGCATCTTGCAAGCAGGACTTTCATTGATGGAGTACCCTGGAGTGAAGCCTATTGATCCTGCCTATGCACTGCCGTTGGATGTTGTCAACCGGATTTTCTTGAAAAAATAGCAATAGCACTTCACGCATGGCATCTGCTAACAGAATGACACTGAATGTTCAATGCAGGCCTCATATTTACCCGAATATCCGACCACTTCGTTCTGTAGAAGAGTGTAATGTTTAAGGATGTGGAATCAAATTCAGATTCAATCAAGATTATCTTGATGAAATAGTGTGTAATTGTTTCAAAATTATCTTAGTCAACTGTACACTTTTACTAAGTTGCAGTTTAAACGTAGCTAAAGACAATTGTTCGTTAGGGGATAATAGCAAGAGTGAAATTTCGGGACCCACTGAAATTCTTGAAATATCAGACTTTTTGAAAAACTGGTTTGTATTTGATCGTTCAAATTTAGTTTCCATTTTATCCAAATATAATCTGAAATTTTTGGTAAAATAATATTTTGTTACCCACGGAAAATACGTTGAAATTTCATCAAAATTTTGAACGCTGGTACTTCATGTACTGCTGTAAGAACATTTACCCCAGCACCTACCAGTTTTGATACATGTTTTATCTTGCATTTTGGTCAAAATTTTGTGTTGCTGGGGCATTGTACTCATTAAATTCAGAAGATGTACCAAATCAGGTCATTTACGCTTTTGATGAAATCAGGTCACTGAAGTATAGTAAGAAATTTGCAGGGCATACATGAGAAATACATAAACTGATTGAACATAAGAACATAATTATTTGATAGCGCCTCATAAGGTCGCATGATCATACCTAAATACATCTCAAGATAACAACAACCAACTACCTGATGTAGAACATCAAGCTGAAATGACCTACACAACAGCTGTAGTTACCACTCATCAACTACAATGCTCCCTAATTAAACTTCTGGTTTATACTAAATAAGAGCTAGTTAGACAGAAGTGACATTTCTACTTCCTGCTAGCGGGGCAGTTCATGACACCGACAGTCTATCATAGTCCAAATTCGGTTAAGTATGCTGAGTTCATTTCCAGGGCATGCTGGAAAAGATAGGCGGTTGGTTATTGTTGGTGGAGGCATAGCCTTGATGTCGCGGGCTTCCAGTGCCACCAGAAGATTCGCTCAATGTACCTCTTGAAGGAGGGCTGTTGGCCCCCATCCCGGTGCTCGGTACGATCTTCAATGGTATGGGTTCAGAAGGAACCTTCGGCTTTGGCTCTTTTTTCCCGCCAGGATTGAAGCTTCCTATTACTACCTGCATACAACACGAGTAATACTTGTAAGCGAAATGTGTCTTTTGCATGAAATTGAGTGAGTAGAAATATTGCGCAATCTCATGTCATTGACGCTTTTCTTTTGTCGGCACATGAAAAATGTTGTCATGATGTCAAGCTACTTACAAATTACAAGGATATGAAACCATGTTAGAAACAGAACTGTATTTTGATTATTGAGAGTAAAGATTGCACAGTGCAAATCAAACCCATGGAGGAAATTTTCTACAGCAGAATATGTTTTCTAATAACAAGCTTGGGATCGCTGCAGAGACCAAAATAATACCTGGATAGGAGAAGCAGCTATGAGAAGTCCGGCAACCCCTCCACCCAAGAGACGACCATCAGGACCAGCCAATGAAACACTGAGCCCCCCAGTTCGGCTACGCTGGCCTCCAATGTCCATTACAAAGATCGACCCAGAGAGTGACAGTATCTCAAATCGTCCCTGTGGAGGAAATAATAAGTAATCAGCATTGCGATTGGCATGATACTGTACTTGGAAAGAATTTATGCTATTCGTGATCTCATCATAACATCTTAGGTTTAGGCAGCCGACAAGACGGTATCTGTTTCCGTCATTCAGATTGGTTGCCTCTTATGAGCTTCCACTGGTTAAAAGTACAAACCTCATATGTTACAGTTCCACCTGATGTACCAGTTTGGCGAAGCGTTACGTTTGATATGGTGCCATTTGCTGAGAGAACACAAACTGCACGAGTTCCATTCTGAGAAAATGACATAATCTTTCCTGATACATCCTGAAAAGTAGAGTTCAATGTGTTTTTGGTTAAATACGGGAAAATTGTGTTAATACCTTCAGAACTTTCTACTTTACCACTTCCTAGAGGAATATATTGTAGCATCCAAGTTATGGAAAGAGGTAAAAATCTAAGTAAAAAAGCACCAATCGAAATAATAAACATTTTGTACAAGTATAAGTGTTCTAAAGCATAACATAAAAAAACTGGCCAGAATAAAATTGGCTTAATGAATACTGGATTTTTTGCTCTTTGAACATGTATTAATAATTTGATATAATTATATCATAAGCAATGTGATGAGTTTAACAGGTTAATATTAGTTCATGCTTCAAACAGAATCCTAGGAACTTGTTGTTATACCTCTCCAGCTTGAACTGTAATAACATGAGGTGTGAATCCAACTCCCGGTGGCTCTGAAAAATAGCTTGAAATTAGGAATAATTATGTGAATTGTGAAAGGATAACTCCAAGAAAGGTGAAGTCAACAGACATTAAATTACATTAATTTAATTAAAATAGTATGCAAACAAGACACTACAAATAAAACATAATGTGTACTACATAATTCAACGAAAAACAGCAGCACATGAAACATCTCAACAATAGATCCATCGAAATAACTGTTGGTAAACCTGTCGAACAAATATATATTTATTTGTACACTATGAAGTTTAACCAAAGGAACACAGGGAGGGAATGCTACATTGCTACAATCTTGATTTTCCTAGCAGTTTACCCTTCAGTCTAGTAACACTGTACAGTTAGGCCAGTTCAAAGAGAACCTGCTAGTCATATTCTATCTTCTTTTTGCTCTGACATTTTGATTATGTGATCAATAAAGCCCACGTTTCCCTAACAATATCGCCGGATGGAGGGAAATAACGACTAGTTACTTTTTTCAGATGGCATTAAGCAAATAGTGTTTAACATAGTATAGAAATAGGGAATCGCGATATTACCGGCAGCATTCATGCGGGGCTTCTTGTTAGTAGATCCCTTCGGCCGGCCGCGTTTCTTCCCTCCGTCCGGCGACGCCGATGGCACAAAGTTCGCCGGCAGCGTGGGTGCGAACGGCCCAGAAGCAACCTGAGCACCCTGTGTCGATCCAGCAGCCGTCGGCACAGTCACCAGTGCCAGCGACATAGGTGCGTCGGGCCCGTACTTCCTCGGCCGCCCGCGCTTCTTCTTCGCCAGCGGTTCCCCCATGCCTGGCAGCGCGGCCACGCCATTGCCTCCGGCGGCCCCGGTGGCGGACATGTTAGAGCGGGGCGCCGCAGCAGCAGGCTGGAAACCGGGCGGTGCGGCCGCAGAGCTCACCGGGGCGAACACTGGGGTGCCGTCCGCGGTGTACGCCATGCGCACGCTCTGCATGGCAGCGGAGGATGGCGGCGCTACCGGCGCTGGCTGACTCTTCGGCAAGCCGAACAGATCCCTTCCCGCCATTAGCCCTTGCTCGGACCTCACCTCCATGGCTGGCAGCAACCGATTCTTGGACGAAAGCACTAAACGGGGCGATTTTTACACCGCTGGCTAGAGCTCGGCAGCTCGCGAGGCCTCAAACGAGGTTAGGACGAGGGATTAGGAAGCTGCAGAAACCCATAGACCGGTCGCTGGTGAAAGATGTGATCTTTCTTGCGAGTTTTACAGCAGAAGAAATTACTTTCAAGAAACTGAAAAGGGGAACGGTAAAATCCCACGGAGAAGAGAAAGAACAAGCTTAGAGAAACTGAGCACAGAAATGGCAGATCCCCTTCTTTCCCTCGGATTTAAAGATGAAATAAACCTCAACAGATTGGGAGCTTAACAGTTGCAGCAAATGGAAACGAAATATCTGTGGTGAAAACAGAAAAGAAAAAAAGTAAAGAAAGAAAGAAAGAAGAAGAAGCACACTTGCACACTCCTCTGTCCTAAAATGGAGACATCACGAGCTCTCCAGTGCTACAGAAGGAGAAGATCAGAAGAGCAGGAGAAGAACAAATTGAGGGATTTGCAGCTACCCAGCTCCCATAATTTCCTGCCTACAGCCTCCGATATATCCCACTTTTTTTCCACCTCCCCAGTTCACACGCACTCTTTCTTTTCTCCTAATAACAAAAAAAGGATTAACTTTTTTGTGTCAGGGGAAGGAAAATAGGCAGCTGGTAACTAAAGCACGCCGAAATTGCCTCGGGGGGATTATATAATTGCTGTAGATAAGAAGGAGAGTAGGGATGCAGGTGAGTATCTGTGATCTGACCCCCAGAATATCTCATATTTTCTTTGAGATCCTCCTCTCGAGCTTTTTAGCCTCACTTGCGTAGCCTACTACCACTGCTCTTTTCCGCTGTAGCCACTTGGCATATTTTCCCACCAAGTTAACCAGCTGGCATGCAGAGCCAAGAGCACGTTTTTGTTTGACCATATATTAGAACAAAGAATCTCAGTTTTGTATATGTTTTTCAGATTTATAATCGTTTGTCCTTTTTTGTCTACCATCTTCACCGTTACTACCTCCTTTTGTAAATAAATGACGTTCTTGAAATCAAAGCCTTCTCAAACTTTGACAATTGTATTTTCAAAGTAATACTAAACATGAAAGCATTGTATTCATCATGAAAATATATTTTTGTAGTATCATAAATTATATGTTATTAACTGACAAGGACCATAACCACTTTTAAAGCGATCAATTGATGGCGGGAAAATTTATTATATGATAGTATTGTAAAAGAATTCCAACTTCACAAGAAAAAATTACCGATATTTTGTTCCGGATCGATCGGTGGATTAAATCCAAGTGTCATAGCTCTCTCCGAATAATTTGAGGATAAATTAAAACAGACGCAATTGGTTACAATTGTGTTTTTCTTTTTGAGTGATTGATGTACACTGATTCGGATTGTCAAAAATGGACGCGTGCACTGGATTGGTTGAGCTCTGCTAGCCTGGTTTGGAGAAGCAACGAGATTTCTCCAAATATAACGAAATCAAGTCATTTGCATCGTCTCTAGCACGCACTTCAAGGATTTTGCGTATGTTTTGTTTGCTGTTAAGCTGGCGAATGCTAGCAGAGAAAGAAGAGAGACATGTGGCCAAAATATTACTCACGTTGTCCCATAATACAAAATGTTATTGCAACCAATATAAAAGTATTTATGTAAACAAAAACCAAAGATGTGGTCATTATCCTGCCTCTCCCTCCCCTGTCTCGCCCCCGCGCGGGCGAACAGGGGGAAACCCTAGCTCCGTCGCCTCTAGCGCCCCTCTCTCTCCCCTTCCCCTCCGCCGCCGCTGGTGCGGGCCGTTGGGCGTGGCATGTGCGGTGTCGGGGCCGGCGGCCAGCCTCTCCCCGCACGGTTGGCGACGCGGCGTGGCGCACGGCTACCTGCACGCGGTGCTCCTCGTTTCGATGGCGGCCCTGCGCGGTCCGGAGCTCCTGGTGGCGGAGGTGCTGCTCCTTGGCGGCAGGGGGCATGGTAGCCCGTGGCAGCCGGCTGGTCGCCGGAGTGCGGCCGTCAGCGCCCTCCCTGCCCAGATCTGGGCCCTTGGGCTCCATCTGGGCTTGGGCAGGCCGCCTCGGGCGTGGTGGCGGCTCCTCCGGTGGACGGAAGATCAAGGGCTGGGGCTGGGTTTGGCAGTGACGGTGGCATGCCTGCTTCAAGCGGCAGCGGGGACTTTACAGGCCCATTTTGGGCCCGACCGGGCCAGGAGGGCCTGGTGTGTCTCTGCTACTGCATCCGGTCGGCTATCGCTGATGGCGGTGGAGGTTGTTCCCTCCCGCGTGCTACTGTACTGTTGTCCTTTGCCCGCGGTCCTTCTTCTTTGTCCTCCGGGCCTCGCAACTTGGTTCATGGTGAGACGACAGTGGTGATTGCAAGACCGGGTGGCGTGCGCTGGTGGGTGGCAAGTTTGGTGGAGCACGACGGAGGGTCCGGGGTCTGTTTTGGGGGTCGGGAGAAATCTCGGTCATCTCGACACCGACGCGGTGACGCTTGCGGGTGTCGCCGTCCTTCTTGAAAGGCGTCGGGTTTACCTCCTCCCCACCCTCGTGACGTACCGGGGGAAACCCTAGGACGTGTCCCTAGGACCGGTTCGGGCAGCTGTGTCGTCATCGTCACTCACCTTCTTGGAGGGGCTGCTTGGTACGTGATGCTTCGGAGTGCTAGGAGAGTGGTGGGACTTTTCAGGAGGGCGCAGTGTTTGCGAGTCATCTATGTTTTTCGTCGAACCGTTGTTGTCGGCATTATTTCTTATCTTTTTTCTTTTTATTTCTTTTGGGCTGGAATTGTGTTGTTTACCCCACATGGATGTTTCGGTTGGTTGCTATATATAGCGGGCGAAACCCTGTTTTGAGGAAGATGTGGTCATTATGAAGAAGTTTGGTAAGATAAACTTTGGTCTAGACAAGCATAGTCTCCCTTGAATTTTCCTTTTTTTTCTACTCATATACTCCATGTGATTGAGGAGGCAGCCGCACATACACGTAGCAATAGAGAAAAGGTTAACACACAGTTTGCACCCTAATGACGACCCATTCAGCTAGCATCATAGCCTGCCCTAACTCTAAACAATCATACTTTTTGTCTAATTGCCTGCGCTTACCGAGACACATAACAGGTCGAAACAAGGAACACGTCTGCCGGGAACATGCGTCCCCCTTTCGCTCTCGCTTCTTCTGACGCAACGGAAACAGGTGTATTACTAGACCTATTGTTTCTTCATATATAACATAATAATAGATGAAAAATAACAGGTGTATCACGGAAATAGTTTTGTTAATGGCCAGCGGTTGCGTGCCTCCAAAATTTCTGACGGACATAACTCGCCACATGCATATCATTGTCCCCTCAGCGTGCGTGACAATATGCAGTATTCTATGGTCTGGATCCATCGAGCTTATCCTGAAATATATAACGGAAAAATATATGAAGAAAAAACAACAGGTAGGTTTCTGTAGGCCAAATCGTGCATGTTTCTGCTGGTTTTAAGCTACTGATATTGTATTGTTGGCTCATCTGTCCTGCTATGTACAGTAATGACATGTTCGTGCCGGCTCCACCGTTGTTGTTATCTTCTCCTGAAGAACAGCAGAGGTGCTGGTTTTGTTGTTTGTGGTCAGAATTCACAGCTAGGTGCGGTGGTGTTGCCCGGTTCTTGTCTCAGAAACTGAATCGCTAGGGGAGAAAATATCTTGGCGAGCAGGAAATACTTCGAGTCTCTCGCAGTATTTCGCAAATACATCCTTTTCTTCTTTGATAAGCATGATGTAACATTTCATAACTGATGAATCAATGATACATAACTATATATTGGCTCACTCTCTTGGCGTCTTCTGTTTATCCATTTAATTTCCATTTCCCGTGGAAACAGTAGTGGGTATGGCGATGCTTTCGGCTGGTAGGCAGAACCAAGTTGAAAAACTTGTCAATTTTACACTGATCGGCGGCTCAACTGGTTGAGCACATAGTAAAGAAAAACTAAGCAAGCTTTCACATACCAAAAGTGTCTAGTCCAACTTACTGATAAAGTATACAAACCCACGACAGCTGAATTTTCTTAGCCAATAAGTCAGAATTATGTGTCTAACTGGTACCTAAAAGCACATAAGGGGTGTCCAATCATTCACATTGGCAATTCCCCTAGAGCGCAATTTTCAAACAGGACACGGGTCATTTTGGTGGAGCCAAATGTGCCAAAGTGGTGGGGAAATGCAAACATGCGCAATAAATAAATTAGCATGGGAACGGAGCATACAGAGCCTTTGATTATCTTCGCAACTTATACAAATGTAAAGCAAATAAGGCATGATAGACAAACAAGACCTGCCAAATCACACTGGGATTCTTAAAGAAAACATAGTATGGAGAAGAACTTGAGCTGAAAATAGAAAAAGGGCATGGAGAAAAGGGAAAGCATTCCCCATGTGACCCTCCTCTCCAAAATAAAATGATCAAAATCCGCTTCACCTGCCACGAAACAGCCATTTCTCATGGCAATATCTCTTGGATGCTTGTGTGACCTAACAATCAGTCCACAGGATACAAATCCATTTCGGCAAACCACTTGATTGCTCGGCCAGAAAGACGTCCCAACCGTTTCCTCCTATGTTTCTTCACTACGCTGTGACTATAATTAAGGTCGTGGTACCTTTTTCTCCGGTACTCCAGTGTCGAGGGGTCCACGAATGTAAACATTATTCGTTTTTCAGGGATACATTGCTCGTTTTCACGTCTTGACGCAAGGTTTTTTGACTCGGATCTGACTTCAATCATGGCATCATATAGCAATCAGTAAATAAAACTAGTTGTGCAGGAAAAGAGTATCTTTAAAAAAACGAATGATATTATTTCTTTACGAAGAGAACACAGAACGGGTATCTCGCATAAACTTCAAATAGATCCCGAGCTTTATGTAGCCTCATATTTTTAAAAATTATAAATTAAATATATACTCCCTCCTTTACACAAGATAAGATGTTGTAAGTGTTCTGCATATTATTTAGATTCACACTAAAATAATTATACATATACATTAAAATGTGTCTAGATACATATGTGTACATGTGAATGTGAAAAAAGCTAAAACATCATGTGTTGTGAAACGGAGGGAGTACTTTTTAAAATTCTGAGAAATATCATACATGTACATATGGATGTCTAGTACGCACATTTTTTTTTATCAATGTGTGTTTTCATTTGTAACCTACACAAAGAAAATAGGAAGAAAAGGTAAAAATGTAATGCCTACTTAGAGCCAAATTTTGTATGGTTTTTGTGCATCCCAAAATACAAGGTACTAAATAGATACGCACGCTTCGCCATGTTGCCTGTCTGGCACTTTTGCATGGCGTGACTGGTGAGATGCATGTAGTGACGTTATATCTTGGTTGTATTTTGTTGGTAGTGGTTTGCTCTGATAGTCTAGTAATGTGTGATGTGTTAGAGCGTGGTTTCTGTGTGATCTGCGAGTTCTTGTTGCGAAAGGCCCTGCGTGTGGGCAGGTTGTGATGTTATGTAGGCGCACTATTTATACTTGTTGTGTACGCGACAGTCGGGGTATGATATTGGTGTAGCGTTTCCACATCATGTGCGTGTGTTTGTATGTATGATGTTTCTACCATTAATTGTAAACTAACATTAGTAGTTTCTACATCATAATGGGTATAACATTTTTTTGCGGGGAATGGGTATAACATTTTAACTCCTCACCGATCATCATTAGGAGTCTGACATATTTTACTCCACGCCGACCAACACTTTGTTATGATTGATGTATGACACAACATATAAAGAAACTTTCTTGTCGCAGCAATATTCTGTTCAAAAATAAAAACAACTATTGTAATATCTGGTGGTTTACTTTCATAAATTGTTTGATATTTTATTTTCATCATCATGATATCATTGTGCATTTAAACTGAAAATAACAAATTATTTATTTGCATCAAAACCCTATTTTCCTACACTTAGGACATAAATTGATTCCTCATGCATATTTAAATTAGACCTGCTTTACTTTTTGTTAGAAAATGAAAACAATTAAGCACACGCAAACACAGCAACCCCGCATGGCAGTCACAAATTTGTACTCAGCTTTATTTTTTAGATGGAAATTTGTACTTAGCTGAGAGGGCTCACATAATTTTTTAATTAGTTCTATTCTATTTTCTGTAAAAGAAAACCAAGCAGACATGTGTACACACAACAGGCCCACATGGCATAGTCACATATTGTAATATGGCGTGAGAAGGCTCACATCCAAACAGGATTAAAGAGTAGAGCCACCATCATAACATCATTGAACATTTAAACTGAAAACACCAAATTACTTATTTACATGGAACATATTTTCCTAAATTTAGGACTTCAAATTGATGCCTCAAATGTATTTTTAAATTACACCTACTTTATTTTCTGTTAAAAGTGAAACTAAACTAAACACACGCAAACACATAAAACCCGCGTGGCAGAGTCACAAATTTGTACTTGGTTGAGAAGGATCGTAATAATTTTTTAATTAGATCTAATCTATTTTCTGTAAAACAAAGAAGAAAACCAAGCGGACATGTGCACACACAAACCCACATGGTAGAGTGGCTCTACTCTAGGTGAGAAGGCTCACATCCAAACAGGATAAAGTGTAGAGTAGTTCTTCAACGAGATTTTGCATATGTTCATAAATATAGTCTTCATGTAAACATAGAAAACATTCAGAATTTTGTAAAGAAATCTTTAAAATATGATTCCTGATTTTGAAAAAATATAGAGACTCCAGTCATCTTCGGTTTTAACCTTTTCTCTTGGCTTAAAGGTCACAAAAACACCTAAACGATGTTTTTTTTACTTTTAAGATATTGTTACATGGTGGTATAAGCAAAAAAAACCAAAAGCTGAAAACACATATTTAGATACTTCTGTGGCTTATAATTCGAAAGCTAAAATTCAAATTAAGCTCAACTAAACAGGGCCTTAAGCGTTGTTTGCACGTATAACCAAATATATATGGAATTACAGTTATTAAGTTTTATGAACTATGACCCACTCATAAAAAGAGAAATGAATCCCTTCTCCTGACCAATCATGGCTTTGATTAATGGGTTGTTTGTCGTTCCATACAATATGTTCCGCTTGCTCAATGCTGGTCTGCTAGCTCATATGCTCTTCTTGTCTCGAAACTACTTCGATCACCCCTCCAATCTATCACAAGGGTAACTTTTCTAGTCAAATGTTTCTCCCTTTCTCGCCCCTCATCCTCTATGTTGTTTCTCCCTCCTCCACTCCGAATGAAGGTCATAGACCTTACCATGGATGACATCATGAGTGGAACTCTAGTGTGGACTTTTTTTGCAGCGCGAAACTTGGAAAAGATGGGGACCTAGAAGAGCACCGGATCAAGTCTTATTCATCGCTAAAGCCAAATGTTGTTCTAAGATTTTCAATGTACAAATTAGTTATTTTGAGATTTTTCACGTTACAGGAGTTGCATTGACATATTGCGGGACCCCCTATGTTTTTTCCACGTAGACTTGCATGGACGACATGTTCTAGCGATTTAGGGTGTTTGTTGAGAAGGTTACTATCATATTGCGTAGTTGTTGCGAGATCTCCTTCTCGACGTCAATGGTGGCTTTGGAAGATTAAATTTGTCTAGATATGGTTCTTCAGATCTTGCTTCGCCAGATCAATCTTGGATTGTTTCTCATGGTTGCCGCGAGGAGGTTACTACGTCTTCGGCAATGGTGATTCGTTCTCTCGGCTCCCAGCGTCATCGACAAAGTGGCTCGGTTATTTGTCCCTGGAATATCAGTGGTGGTGCTCTTGCCGATGTTGCTTGATTAATTTAATGGCTGCGTGCGTGTACAAAGCCTTGGCATTGCGGCTCAAAATTAAAAAGGGAGAACCTTCGGTGGTATTCATAGGTGTGTGGTTTGGTGGTTTTGGAGTTGTTCTACGGCTGCATTCAGAAAAGTACAAGATTGTGTCATGGATGAAGAAAGTGCTTGAAGATCTCATAAATTTGCTAGTCTATTTTAGCTTTGTTTTTATAATCGATTTAATCATGTACTCTTTGTTGGTTTAATATATGTGGTAAATTCAAAAAAAAAATGACAGGCCGGAGGGGAAGCAACCGCTCAGAGTGTGGATTCAACGGCTAATTGGCCACATTTTTCTTTGCTCATTAAGCTTCTATTTTTGTTATTCACTTTACTAAGCAGTACTCCCTCCGTTTTTACTAAGCAGTACTCCCTCTGTTTTGAATTGGATGACTTTCATTTGTTTATATGTGAATGTATCTAGACATATTACAAGTCTATATACAGTCCACTTTTGAACAAATATGACTCATCTATTTGAAACGGAGTACTAGATTCTAGTACGTGTTTCACCATATAGACTAGGGGTCATATTTAACGAAGTACAGTGTTAGTCAGTGGTTGACAGTCGCCTAAAGTTTGTTTTTCTTTGGTGAAGAGTACTGTACATATCTACGACGCGAACCTTAAGGCCCACACATTGAGCGTCGACTGATCCAAGCATACTCGGAAAGCTTATTCAATCCGTAAGAGTGCCACAGAGATTTCATAGTAACCTCACAAAGAACACATCCATTTTTATATGGAAATGGAAAATTTCCGGAAGATAGAAGGATAAAAAGGGCTGCTATGATTTAGGGTCGGCAATTTTAGAACATACGAAACGGCAAGATCGCTTTGGAGTGATCTCGGTCTCCAGGACATCATTACGGAAGCTTTGGAAATTGACGGATCAGGGTCGGCAATTTTAGAACATATTTTCCGCCTTCCAGGTAATAATATGCCTGGGTTCTCTGAGATCACCTTAAAAGAAACGGTCGCGGTAACAGCTTGGTACATCTGGTGGATTAGAAGGCGTCGAACTCACAATGAAGATGTCCCTCCCTTATATAAATGTAAACTCTCAATTCTGGCCATCACGGCTAATGCAATCAAGGCTGAGAAGAAAACTACATGCAATGACGAGAAGAGGTGGACTCGACCAGCCCCAAGAACCTTGAAACTAAATGTTGATGCAGCTTATTATTCTGATGAAGCCGTAGGGGCCGTTGGAGCGGTCATCAGAGACTTTAACGGAAACTTTGTTTTAGGTGGATGCGACCTTATATCTCATGTGCAATCCGCCTCGATGTCGGAAGCATTGGCTATGCGTTATGGCTTGAAGATGGCGGAGAATTTTGAGTGCCACAGATTAGTTGCAGAGTCGGATTGCTTGGATACGATACAGGCGTTAACCGGGGAGCAAAGATGGTGGTGTGACGCGGCTGCTATTTATGCGGATTGTGTTGATATTGCATCCCGGATTGGCGACGTGACTTTCAAACATTGCCCCAGAGAAGCAAACCAAGTTGCTCATGAGATAGCCCAGTACAGTTTTAGTAATAAATTGCTTGTAATTGGGACGATGATCCTCCTAGCTTCATTCTTAGCAAAATCATAGAGGATGTAGCAATATTGTGATTTCGAGGCGGCAAGTTTCATATGCACTATTTCCCTAACCAGCGTACCGAAAGAGACTGGCAGGGTTTTAATGAGGCGACTTGCTGACCTAATATATGGTGGGTTAAAATTTCAAAAAAAAAAAGGGCTGCTATGATTTGAGTCCTTGGGAGCAACTTCACGGGGCATAATTCTGTGGACAGGAGAAGCGAAAGCTTGATTGCTCCCGTGCTCGCGTCACTTGAATGCTGTTGTACCGAGTCCGGCCAAATGTAGGGCCTTGTTCCAATAAATGCAAACGTTCAAACAGAAGAATGGGCCGTCGCCCATGGCCGTGCATGAGCTGAGTAGTCCATCTTTTTTGAGACATTTTTATGAACGGAGGGACATCCGTAGAGAACTAGAGATAGATAGTAATACGAATATAGAGTTGAGTAGAAACCTAGGAAAATACAAGCATCCACGTGATTAAACATCGTCAGAGAAGAAGAACATATATGGTTGGTTCACATCTTGATGTTGAAGAAACCCCTTAGCATGAGGCGTTAACAAGCTATTACCGACCCCGTAAGACAGGATCTATATATATTGATAAAGAGTATCGGCCGGAGGAGGACTCCGAGCCTCTTCAATATCGGATCATGTATCAACGCCACCCCAGGGCTGGATCATCCACCATGTTTCATAGACCCGCAACAGTCAATGCCATCATACTCTAGAAGCGACCCATCCTCGCCGCCACGTCAAGACACAACGTCAGATCTAAGTTGCTCCAATAGCTTGGACTCCACAAGCCTCTCAGCAACGTCAGCAACAGCTCCGACGGGTAGGAGCGTGGATTCGGAGACCATTACTTCTACTAGCATCATCAACATCCACTCCATCATGATGGTGTCAGAGGAGGAGATTTGAAAGTCTAGACAATGTAGGGCTAAACACACACATATGAGAATCAGCGCTTCCCTCCCCCTCGCGACGCCAAACCGATAATCAGAAGGGAATAGGAGCGGTCGAAACGCCAGAAGGACATCTCCAGCAGCCCCCCCCCCCCCCCCCCCCCCCCCCCCCCCCCCCCCCGCTTAAATCCAACGCCAAAATGGGCCAGCTTGGGGGGGAGCAAATTTACGCCTCGTGAGGGCGCCGATTCCCAGCCGTTGTGCACCCCACGCTTCGGCCCAAAAAATTCGAAAAATAAAATTGATTTGAACTCGGCAAAATTTCATTAAACTTAGGCGACTACATTGGAAACATAAAAAAAATTATAAAGTAAAATGGCGTTCTACATGCCGAGTGGGCTGTAGAACGCCGTGTCGTCACCGCCATCGCCGTCGTCGCTCGGCGGTGCGGCGGCGCGGTAGGATGGACCGACGCGGTGGGAGGGGCCGGCGTCATCGTCGTCGTCGTCAAGGATGACGACGTTGTGGCGCTCCTGGAAGCTGGCACGGATGCGGTTTCTCGTCCCCTCTTCCATGAGGCGCTTCTGCCGCTCCAGCTCCTCCTGCTCGTGCTCTCGTCTGGACCAGGAGAGAGCGAAGTCCTCCTCAACGGGGAGGAAGTCGTTCATGGAGACAGCCTCCACGACGCGTTGGCCGAGGAACTCCTCCGGGCCCCCCAGCTCGGTCGCCGCCCGCATGTAGGCGCGGTCAGGCGCCCACTCCGACGTGTTTTCCTTCTTCGGCTTGAGGAGGTCAGGCTCCATCTTGGGCACTCGCAGGCCGCCCGTCGGTGGAGTGGGTCCGACGCTGTGCTCGCGGATGAAGAGGCCGGCCGCTGGCCGGAGAGGGTTGGAGCGCCGCGGCAGCGTCTAAGCCGGTTCCATCTTGACGCGCACCGGCGGAGAGGGCGGTTCTGTCTTGACACGCGCGTCGACGAAGGGCGACACACGGGCGTAGGGGGAGGAGCCGGCATCGTCGGCGTGGCGTAATGTGCGGCCGGCGTTGGCGGCGTGCCGCCGGAGGAGGACGCGTCGCTGCACCTAGGCATCCAAGCTTGTCTGGCGCACCTTGGGACCAGCGGTTGCCGCGCCGGCATGGTGAGCCACGGTTGGTTCCCGTCGGCGATGTGGTCGAGGACCTCGGTCAGCATGCGCCCTGGCACGCCCTACCAGATTCGCCTCCCGTTGGCGTTGTTCCGGGCGGACGGCGTGCCGGTCGGTCCAGGCGCGTCGAGCTGACGCTGGCGGCGCTGGTCAAAGTATTGCGTCCACCTTAGGTTATTCTCGGGATCCCAAAGGGGATCCTCGCGCTGCTGCTTCGGGAAGGAATGGCGGCGATCTCCGCCGCCCTCTCCGCGCCTTGCGCCACGGGCAGCACCGGCACACCGCCGGTGCTGAGCCGCCATACGCCGGGGACGCGTATGTCGGGTCGGGCGGCGTGGGGTAATCTGCCTTGAACAAGAGCCGCGCCTCCCAGTCGTGGAGGAAACGGCGCCCGAACCTGTTCGCGGTGGCGCCATCGCCGGGGTAGCGCTCGGCCATCGATTTTCTCTTGGCTGGGCGATGGAGAGAGCAAAGGGAGAGGGCGGACAACGTGGCCAGGCGAGGTACCGACTTATATAGCGGCTCGGGGCGGTGGAGGCGTTGCATCGCCATTAAATCCGGCGTGGGAAACCGAGGCGTCAACACGACGGCAGTGCGCCATTACTCCGACCTGTATCATTGGTCGGCATGTTTCACTTGAAGCCGCGGCGGTAGTTTGACCGGGCGCAGGAGCCGAGTGGATGTGGATGAAGACCGCTTCTCGCGCATTTCCACTTGTCAGGCGTTGACAAGCCGGCCCCACGCGTTTTCGCGCGAAGGCTCCGGCGCAGCGCCGGGTTCGGCCTGGGTGGGTCGGATTGAAAAACGATCCAATCCGCTTTTTAGGCTCCTAGGAACCGTGACTGGGTAGAATTTGATGTTTTCTCACCGTCCGGAGGCTAAAAAACGGTGTGGGGTGCTGGAGGCCATAGCTAGGAGAAACTTGATGATGTGACACATGTTGAGAGAAATCAAACAGTGGAAGAAGATACCAGAGCCTAGTACACGTAGCTCGGACGATGGGCGAGCATGGGCTGTACCATTGGACGCCGTCCAGTTTCGTGAAGAAGCAAAAACCGTTCAAAGCCCGGGCTCTTTCTTTCAACGAGGGCCGAGGCATAGTAGGCCGCACAAGCAATTTCTTCAGGGCAGCGCATCCACCCACGGCTCCTCCGACGGGCCGACGTCCGGTCTTCTCTTTCACGCGGGCCACGGGCAGCGGACGTGGAGCGAGGAGGAGGAGGAGGAGGAGCCACAAGTCCCCGGCAGCAGCCGGCCACCAATCTCGACACACGCTGAAGCAAAATATCCTCCGGAAACCAAAGCGAACCCAGCTGCAGCTGCAGCCGAGCGAGCCTGAGGAAGCAAAGCAAACATCGAGGAGCCATACGCCATGGCTGCCGTGACCACCGCCTCCTCCATCTGCCCCGGCCTCAGCAGGGCCCGCCGAGGAGGCCACGCGAAGCTGCCGAGAGCAACGGTCTGCCATTGCCGCCTCCCTGCTCGCCGGACGGAGGAGGTGCTCAACAGGCGGGACGCCCTGCTCGGCGTCCTCCTCTCGTCTGCCACGGCGTCGTCGGCGCTGCTCGCTCCCGCCGGCGCGTTCGCCGGTAAAATGCACAGCCGCCGGTCCGGTTCAGATTTTCTTGCTTGGCTGTCCGATGTGGCCTGAGTACTTATTTTTTTTCGTGAATTTCGTGTGGTTCTAAGAGGTGCAGGAGGGTTTCACCGCGTACGAGGATGAGGCCAACAAGTTCAGCATCGTCGTTCCACAAGGTGATTCATGCTATATTTCCTTTCCTTGTTAGAAATGAAAAAAAGGTTCAGCTCATTTAAACTGCGGGCGGCAGAGTGACAGACAAATCACGGCCTTCAGACAAATCGTGGTGAGTACAGTTTCCATTCCTGGCGTGCAGGCTGGCAGGTCGGCGCCGGCGAGGGCAGCGGCTTCAAGAACGTCACCGCCTTCTTCCCGGACCAAAACGCCAACTCCAGCGGTACGTACTGTACTACTGTTCGATCTCCCAGCTCACCCATCCATCCGTTCCTCTGAGAACTCACGAGCTTATTTCTTTGCGGTTTTCCCGTATATTACAGTCAGCGTCGTGATTACCGGGATCGGGCCGGACTTCACCAGCCTCAAGTCCTTCGGCGAGGTCGACGCCTTCGCTGAGAATCTGGTAGGCACTCACCGCCTGCAGCATCTGTCAATGAATTGCACAAATGTCCACTAGTACATGATTGATGAATTCCTGCTCATGAGCGAAGAGTAACGACCATTTATCTTACACGTGGGCAGGTTACGGGCCTGGACAGGAGCTGGCAGAGGCCGGCGGGGGTCACGGCGAAGCTCATCGACTCCAGGGCGTCCAACGGCATGTACTACATCGAGTACACGCTGCAGAACCCCGGCGACAAGCGCCGCCACATCGTCTCCGCCATCGGGATGGCCTTCAACGGCTGGTACAACCGGCTCTACACCATCACAGGCCAGGTGAGCACCGCGCAGACACTTTCATGGTCATCTCGTCAGCCAGCATCTCTCACATTTGTTTGTTCACGTTGGCGTGGCGCGCAGTACTTCGATGACGACGAGGAGTCGGCCAAGTACAGGCCTGCGATTGAGAAGGTGATATCGTCTTGGACTTAAATCTATCTCCTGATTCTTATGGTTGTTGCAGTAACACTGAACATTTTTCTGCATGTATTTGCAGTCTGTCAAATCATTCAAGTTCACATGAAACGGCGAGGAGCCTTCAGAGTTCAAAATGACGTATATATGATTATATGAACAAAGAAGAGAAGTATAAAGAGCAGCTCCCGATGATATAGTTCAGAACAGAAAAGGAACTCTGCAGATGTACGTAAGCGTTGTGAGTTAGATCAATCAGTGAGTATGTTATTTTTTTCGAGAAAAGATGAACTCCCATTGTTCGAATACTTTGATGATGTGCCAGCATGAATATATCAGGTAGCTGACGTTCTGAAACTGTGATTAAGTAAGGCGTAAAGGTTGTTCAAAATAGGCCTGTTAGGAGCACATAACTTCAGAATGAACCTTGCCTAGACCTTTATGATCCGCAGAAGTCTAATAAGGATTTATTGAATATATGCCTCACTCAGAGCATCTCCAACCGCACCCCCCCCCCCCCCCCCCCCCCCAAAATCGGACCTCAAACTGCGCCCAGACGCATCCGGATGCGTCCGCGGAGGGTGACCGGACAATCCCTAAAAACATGCTTCTACAACCACAACCCCTAAAATCTAGATGTCAAATTACTACAAAAGCATGCAACGTCCACATATGCTACACTACGATGTGGACTTGCTGCCCCCTTGCTACTTCCGGTTATCCTATCTCCCTACTCGTCATCGGAGAGTACGATGACCGTTCCCGCTGGGCCGGGGGAGCCGCCCGCACTGGCGGCCGGAGCGGGACAAGAACCCTGATCCGAGTCGGAGAAGAGCCCGAATGAAGACGAGGAGGAGGCCCCGGCGTATGGTCGGCCTTCACGGAACGCCGCTTCCGCCTCGATCTGCTTGTCGAGGAACCCGGAGCGGTTCCTCATCTGCCTCATGAAGAGGCGGTCCGCCGGATGGTGCTCCGCCGCCTCTTCCTTGTGCTGCGCCTCCTCGCGGATCCTTCCCTCTTCCGCCTAAGCCTGAGCTCTCCACTGGTCCGTCACAGCGCGCACCCGGGCGCGATGCGCTTCGGCCGCCACGGCCGCCGCCTGCGCTTCGACTGCCGCCTCCACCCGGGCGCGCCGGGCTTCATGCGCCGCCTCCGCCCGGGCGCGCTGGGCTTCATCCGCCTGCCGGATGTACTCCGAGCCCGTCAGCTCGACGATGTCGGTGTCCTCACGGACCACAAAATATCCGAGGCTCGACGACTCCGACGCAGCCACCTCCGCCGCCGCCTCCTCCTCGCGTGCCCTGGCTCGGAGTTGGGCCTGCTGTGCCGCCTTCTCCGCCGTCATCTTGGCGAAAATGGTGGGGAGGCGGCGAGACATGGTGGAGAAGAAGCGCTCCGGGCGGTGGATGTGGATGAACTAGGGTTCCGGCGGCGGCGGCGGCTGTGGATGTGGATGTGGATGAACTAGGGTTCCGGCGGCGCCGATAGATATAGTGGTGTCCGGACCGCCATGAATGCGGGCGGTTAGGCGTTCGCCGCTGGCCGCTCCGCCATGAATGCCGACGCTGGTCAAAGGCTAGATCCTCCCTCCGGTAGGCTCGGGTAGGCCGGTCAAGGGAGGGTCCGCGCTGTCAGCGACTAGAGGGCGGACGCGTCCGGGCGGACCCAAACCCGCCCCGGATTTGGGCTGGGTTTGGGGTGTACCGGACCGCCCGGTACTTTGGGGCCGGTTTGGGGACCTCGGTTGGGTAGAGTATTTTGGCCCATAGGCCGTCCGGGCAGTCCGCCCGGACGTTTGGGTTGGCTATAAGGGGTGTGGTTGGAGATGCTCTCAGTTCACTTGCAACTCCAAAGTGATGGAAAATTCGTGTAAATATATTTCAATGACTCTCCCTTACGTGGGATATATAAAAGCCGGAGACATTTTAATAAGTACTCCCTCCGTTCTAATTTAATTGACTTGCTATCCATCAAATATGAATGTATCTAGACATGTTACATGTATAGATACATCCACATGTAGTGAATAGCAAATCAATTAAAATGGAACGGAGGGAGTAATGAATTGGACGGGTGAGAACTCCAAAGTGATGGAAAATTCGTGTAAATATATTTCAATGACTCTCCCTTACGTGGGATATATAAAAGCCGGAGACATTTTAATAAGTAATGAATTGGACGGGTGTTAAATTGTGAAGCCCCGTGCTCCGTATGCACCACCCAGTTCACCAAAACAGTCCAAACTGATTGAGAAGGGCAAAGAATATTTGAGCAGAGGACAGAGCGGCAAGCTCTGTAAGCACACTATATAATAATATTCGAACAGAAGACCAAGAGAAGATTTCACAAAGTACAATTTAATTGTCACAAAAACACATGGAGAGGAAAATCATATGAGACAAGTGGCGTCAGTATATGTTGATTACCCTCTTCTTCGTCCTCCACACCCTTCACTACTTTGTTACCTTTTCTCTGTTTACCTAGTCCTGCCTCCACCTACATACTCTTGTCCAGCGCCACTGAATTATGCTTTTTAAGGGGGCAATTATTGTTTGATCTAGTAATACCTCTAAAATTCTTTCAACCAAAACCACTCGCCTGCCTTAGATCCATCCTCAGTTGTCAAATCACCCGATTTGCTATCTTTCAAACACCTTCCACATCAGCGTCTCCAAACGTAGTTGTAAATTTGGATGCTTTGTAAATGTAATTTCTTCCATGACTTTAGTTTTCTTCAAAACATTTAATGACCATTAGTGAGTATGTTTGAACCAAAAATAGATGTTCAGGATTTTGAGCCAAGTGTCGGTTCAAATCAAGCGTTGCAATGAAGCCCCCTAATTTTTCGTACCTCAAGAAAAATAAGTGGCTCGAACCTGTGATGATCAATTTGGATATAACGTCGAACGTTTCGAAAACTTTGATGATGTGTTGCCTTCTGTGTCGCCTTCCTCTGTGTTGCCTTCTGTGCCTGCTTCGCGCACTCGCTCACGAACCGGTATTCATACCCCCAAAATTTATAAGGATGGTACTGTGAGATATGGTTTGTTCACTTCTACAGGAGAACCTACCAATCTTAAAGAAGCTCTTGGTCATGACCGTTGGAAGCAAGCAATGGACGAGGAATATGACGCTCTTATGCATAATAAGACATGGCATCTTGTCCCCCATAGTTCAAATAAAAATCTGATTGATTGCAAATGGGTATACCGCATCAAGAAACGATTAGATGGCACTATTGATAGATATAAAGCACGACTTGTAGCAAAGGGATTCAAACAAAGGTATGGACTTGACTATGAAGATACTTTTAGTCCTGTTGTCAAAATAGCCACTATTCGTCTTGTTTTGGCTATTTCTGTGTCCAAAGGGTGGAGTTTACGACAGCTAGACGTTAAGAACGCGTTCTTACATGGCGTTCTGGATGAGGAAGTTTATATGAAACAACCTCCTGGTTTTGAAGATCCACGCTTTCCGCGACACATTTGCAAGTTAGATAAGGCTCTATATGGATTAAAACAAGCCCCTCGTGCATGGTATTCTCGTCTCAGTTTGAAGTTAACTGAACTTGGTTTTCAACCTTCCACTGCCGATACGTCACTATTTCTCTATAAACAGTCAGGTGTCATCATATTTCTTCTCATATATGTTGATGATATCATTGTTACTAGCTCTTCGGACTCAGCAGTTACTGTCCTTCTTCGTCAGTTGAGTGAACATTTTGCTATCAAGGACCTTGGTGATCTTCACTATTTCTTGGGTATGGAAGTTTCTAAAACAGATGATGGTCTTGTGTTGACTCAAGCTAAGTATGCTGCAGATCTCATAGCACGAGTTCATATGACCGGCTGTACACCTACTCCTACACCATTATCTACAAAGGAAACATTATCTTTGACTAATGGTACACTTCTTGGTTTCGAAGATAGTACAAATTACAGGAGTATTGTTGGAGCACTTCAGTATTTGACCTTGACTAGACCTGATTTGGCTTTCTCTGTCAACAAAGTCTGCCAATACCTTCATGCTCCTACTACATCTCATTGGACTGCCGTCAAACGGATCTTACGATATGTACAAGGCACATTACATACTGGTATAATGTTTCAACGATCTTCATCTACCTTGCTTAGTGCTTTCTCCGACGCTGACTGGGCAGGCTCTCTTGATGATCGACGTTCAACTGGAGGTTTTGCTATATTTTTTGGTCCCAATTTAATATCTTGGAGTGCACGGAAACAAGCTACCGTCTCACGTTCTAGTACAGAAGCTGAATATAAGGCTGTTGCTAATGCTACTGCTGAGCTTATATGGGTTGAAGCATTGATTCGTGAACTTGGCATTTCACTTAAGGAACGTCCATGCTTGTGGTGTGACAATCTTGGTGCTACCTACTTGTCTGCCAATCCCATCTTCCATGCCAGGACCAAGCACATTGAGATCGACTATCACTTTGTTCGAGAGAGGGTTGCAAGAAAACAATTGGATATCAAGTTTATCTCAAATAAAGATCAAGTAGCTGATGGTTTTACTAAACCTTTACCTGTAAATCTGTTAGCCGAGTTTAGGCGTAATCTCAACCTTACTCAGGTTAAGATTAAGGGGGGCTGTTAGATGTAATATGAGTCGTACACGGAGTCCTCCCTGTGTACGGACTCCTACTCCTCCTTGTAATCTCCTATCTCCTGTCGCTACTTAACACGCACCGAGGCCTGCGGTGTTGGGCATCGTTCTCTCGGTAAACATCCACACAAACATCAGTGTTTGAGATGCCCAGAGTTCTAAAACTTTGAGATCGAAATGATTGACAGTTTGTTACATCATCACATTGAACCTTTATCTCTCACTCATGTCTAGATAGTTTTTGGCTTAGTGAATATTGCCTTGGTCACGTGTTGAACTCATGATCTCCGTCATGATTTTGAATTCTATGCACCAGTTAGTTCACTAAAATAGTCTAAAACGATGGAACAAGCCAAATGATATGTATGAATAGAGGGTCAAGAGAGCAATTCAGAAGAAAAAACAATTTAATTCTAACATACACCGATGAAAAGCAAATCTTACAAAGTAAGAGGCCCCTATGTATTTCAAATCGTATACACCTCTTCGTCCTCCTATGGTTCTACCAGACCCATTCCAATGGGAGGATCAACACCCGGGCCACCTGGGGTTTCGCTCGAGGCATAGGCCCAAAAGTACATATATAATCCTTTTAAAATTAATATAAAAAGGTTTATACATCTTATAAATCGATGCATTAAGGGATGATCGGGAGACTAGGCGTGGAAGTGAGTAATTTTTGGGCCCACGTATATTGATTCCTATCTTTTTCTTAGGTAAACGTGAAGTCAGATAATTTCCTTACAATTACGTTCAATCAACTCAACTCGAACACGTAGGCAGGCGTTGCATTGATCAAACACAACTCACGCTTACCCATTTGCACCAAAGCATGCACAACTTTATTACTATCACGATCAACCTTACGGGTTCGCACATCAGGGATGCCAACCATCATGCCCCGAGCCTCTTTGTATAAACTACAGCAGGCTCATCGATCCTCCGAGCACTTGCCTAGAATCAGAACCACATGTGACCTATCAGATTCAAGGGTTATAGGTTTATCAATGTGTAATCCAGCAAGCCGAAGAAGCCCCTCCCAGCATACTCAGGACTTCAGCCTCCTTGGCGTTAGCCCAATGCCCCCACATGCTTCCAACACGTCAAAAGCACCTCATCAGAATTGGTTCTCCCAGCCTGCTTCCTCACTTAGAATCTGATTCTTCCACCGAAGGTCCCTATCACGTTACAGGTCTGGTTAGCTGAGATCTGATAGGGCCCGCATGCCCTTGATTGAAATCTTAAGATTGTGGTGCTAGAACAAACGGACAACTGGAACTGTCCTCTATTGGCGTAGTCGGGATTCTTGTGTCACTTGAGTAACTGGTGCTCGTTCATCTCGCTATCGAGTTGTTTTGCAACAAAGTGTCAATGTAGCAAGGGCTCTTGAAACTATATCCTACCATAGGTAATCTCTTAACCATCCCATCAAATAAGTGGAGGATTCAGTAAATTGTGAAACGTCGCCCTCCCATAATGTGATATGTTTCCAATGCCAATAAAATGTTCTTTGTTACCTTTGTATGCCCATCTAGTCTTGTCTCATCATTCCAGCTTTTCAACCATCATGTATTAGTCAACCTCTATTAGGTTATGCTCTATAAAGTTTAAGTCTAGTTTGATACACCAATGCCTCTTTGACTCCTCTCAACTATCCCTTAAACATCATGTCGCCTTATCTGTTATCTTTCAACAACCATCCTGGACCCACAATCGCCTCTCCAGCATGATATAGTTGTAACTTCTAATGCTTTATACCTTTTACGGGTATTTAATTATGTTTATATAGAACATAAAGTAAATTGGGCATACATGATTGTATCACAGATTTTTTTCACTCTATTCCTTTGGGAGGAATAGGTTTTAAGCTGATTTTGGACTGTAGCTTTGTATTCTCTTTTTGGGCTGGTGCACGCCGGGATCATTCTCCCCCGAGGCCCCGACGTCGAGAACGGCCTGTGAAAAGTAGGGACGGCCCAACATTCGTGTGAACCTGCGCTGATCCCACCGACCCCGTAAAGAATTCTCACAAACAAAAACTCTTGAGAATTCGAAATTTGAAATCTCAAAAAGCAACCGTTGGAGCGCCGTCCATCAAAGGCTCAAACGGCTCTCTCGCGTACAAATCTGCCCCACGATTCCCCTTTCCTTTCAATCACAAACCCTAACCTCTCTCCCACCACGCCTCCATTCCCCAATCCACCATCACCCACCTCGCACAACAGCAGCCCACGAGAGGGAGCGGATCTGCGCGATGGCGACGCTCCAGCACCAGAACCAGGGGCCGGCGGCGCCGATGACGACGGCGGGGGGCGACGAGCTGCGCGCCATGGACCTGTACGAGAAGCTGGAGAAGGTCGGGGAGGGCACGTACGGGAAGGTGTACAAGGCCCGGGAGAAGGCGACGGGGCGGATCGTGGCGCTCAAGAAGACGCGGCTCCCTGAGGACGACGAGGGCGTGCCTCCCACGGCGCTCAGGGAGGTCTCCCTGCTGCGGATGCTGTCCCAGGACCCGCACGTCGTGCGCCTGCTCGACCTCAAGCAGGGACAGAACAAGGAGGGCCAGACCATCCTCTACCTCGTCTTCGAGTACATGGACACCGACCTCAAGAAGTTCATCCGCGGCCACCGCCAGAACCACGAGAAGATCCCCGCGCACACCGTCAAGGTATCCCCTCCGTTACCCATCTTTTAATTTCTTTTTCGTTCGTTTACCAGATCTCGCACGCGAGGTGTTTGTTTGAATGTACCTACAGCGATTGATTGACTGATTCGTCTGGTGGTGCTGTGCGTGCAGATCCTGATGTACCAGCTCTGCAAGGGCGTAGCGTTCTGCCACGGACGCGGCGTCCTGCACCGTGACCTCAAGCCGCACAACCTGCTCATGGACCGCAAGACCATGGCGCTCAAGATCGCTGACCTCGGGCTCAGCCGTGCCTTCACGGTTCCTCTCAAGAAGTACACACACGAGGTCCGGTTCCTGGTTTCTACTAGCAGCAGTTTTAGCACCTGACGACTGATGGTTGTTTGTGTTTCTGCACGATTGTCCTTCCTGGATCTGCTGTTCATGACTCAAGTCTGAATTCCTTTGCAGATCCTGACTCTGTGGTACAGGGCTCCCGAGGTCCTTCTTGGCGCCACACACTACTCCACGCCGGTTGATATGTGGTCCGTGGGCTGCATATTTGGTATGATGAGCTTGATTAACACTTTTACAGAATTCCACCCTCTTATATAGATATGCTGAACTCCTTGTAAATGGCAGCTGAATTGATCACAACCACTGCACTTTTTCCTGGAGATTCTGAGGTGCAGCAGCTCCTGCACATTTTCAAGTACAGTACTACACCTTGTCCACTGTTATTTTATTTCTCGCTGACATTAGTAGGGTGATATCAGATGTTGATGGTCTACCTTTGCTCTTTAATGCTAGGCTGCTGGGCACTCCAAATGAGGAGGTCTGGCCAGGAGTAGGCAAGCTCCCGAACTGGCATGAGTACCCTCAGTGGAATGTCTCAAAGTTGTCTTCTGTTATTCCCAGTCTTGACGCTGATGGCATTGATCTGCTTGAGGTTAGTCATCATCATGTTATATTAACCGGATTCGTTTGATGTCGTCAGGAAAACTGTAACAGCAAACATTCTGTCATTAGTCCTAACCTAACCTATATTTGCTGTCATTCTTGCAGAAAATGCTGCAGTATGAGCCGTCAAAGCGGATCTCTGCGAAGAAGGCCATGGAGCACCCGTACTTCAACGACATAGACAAGGAGCTGTACTGAAGTTGTCTTCATGACTAACAATGAAGCCGATTTATTGCGACTTGTGTGTCTTCATGACTAACAATGAAGCCGATTTCCTGCAACTTGTGTTGGCCCCTAGGGAAGCATCTCTTTTGCTTCCAGGGCAGGCTATTTTACCTCTGTTCTGTTTAGCGTGCACCGTTCACTGATATTTCTGATGGATAATTAAATGTGTCTTGCCGAGTATCAATTAAGTGCTGGTCTTGTGAAGCACCACTTTTGCTTCAAGGGCAGGGTTTACCTCTTTTTTTCTAGCTGCTATTTAGTGTTTGTGATGGATAATCAAAATCGTCTTGAAGAATGTACAATACTGATCCAATCACTGATACTTTATTTGTGATGGATAGTGACTATGATCTGCATAAGTAGACTTGTCTTGCCGAGTATCAAGTGTTGGTCTTGCAAAGCACTACTAGGCTTTACCTCTTATTTCCTGTTGATATTCAGTGCACGTTGGTACTACTACTTCCTGGTTAATTTTTCTTCGGAAACCATCGTCTGTTTTAGACAGGGAGAGTTATGATATCATCTCATATTTGGGTCTTGCACCTAAATGGAGGCGTTTACCTTTTATTTGTGGTCTGACATACTGACCCAAGTACTTATCTTGTACGGAGTACTATTTTGTTTCTACTGAGAAAGTTTTGGCTAGTAAATCTCACTCAAATTAATCTGGAAAGGACGTTCTAAAACACAATAGACGATGGAAGGGACGTACTGACCCAACTACTTATCATGTAGTATTGTTTTTTTTCTACTTATTAGTATTAGCTAGTAAATCTCACTCAAATTAATCTGGAAGGGACCTTCTAAAACACAATATTCTCTTCTGATAATTTTGTCACTGGATTTAAAAGATGTGATTATGGTGCCCGATGTTTAGTTTGATTTTACCTTTTTCAGCACTAATATATAAGAACAAGAAAAAGGCCAATGCAGTGATCAAGCTGCTCCACAGACCCGTAATTTTGATAACCACCACAGGAAGCTCCATTTAACTGCCCATAGAGGAGGTACCTTATGAATCTATAAACCAGTACTAATTTCCGTACGTTGCCACAGCAGTTAAATTTAGTTTATCATCGCACATGGCGCTTGATAAGCTTTCGTTCCCTTTCGACAACAACCGCTTGGGACTTATGGTGGTGGTTTCTTTTTAATCTTTTGTTTTGAAAGGAAAGCGGCGGGGGAAGCCCCCACAGCGAGTTTTTAAAAGAAATAATAAGAACCCAAATTCGCGCCTGCGAGGACTTGAACCTGGATGGCTAGATTGTACATCCACTACACTAGCCACGTGAGCTGGGCTCACTTAATCTTGACAACATTCATCGCCGTCTACACCATGATCTTGAAGATATATTAAGAATTAAATTAAAAATCCGATTCTATGTATACGTGGAAAATAATCTACGAATGCACCTCCTTTAGTTGTGTGGAACTCAGGTAAGCCTTTAGTCCGGTCCAACATCATAGGTATATGTCAGTAACATCGACATCATACATCTGTGTTTTCTCACATACGTGTATTAAAATACAACTTAGATATGGTCATATGTAACATGAAAGAAAAAATGAACTGGAGATCAAATATTTCTAATCAGGCTATGGATAACTTGTGCGATTTACACTTTGAGCTCAAACTAATATTGTGATTACGTTAGAGTTTACTTGCATTTAAAGGTGGTAGTAGTGCAAAAGCATCATGTGTTCTTTAGTTTCTTCTTCATAATCCCCATCTCGTCATCTCTCACATCCATCACAAGTTCACAACATGGTGATCTATGTGACCCTGAACATTCTTGACATGCATACACGTATGTTTAAAAGAACATTATACTTGGTTATGAAGCTTGGAATTTGATTTATTCAGTTCATTAAATTAAATTCTGACCAGAACAACAAGCATTCAAGGTAGTGTCTAAATTTATGGGGGAAAACAAATAAATCAAGTTGTATTTTGGATGAATTTGTTTTGGGAAATTTGCAAGAATCCAAGTTCCTTTGACATGCCATGTACTTTTTTAATAGGCCATACTTATAAGTTGAAATGATTTATTAAATCTAACCATCATGGTAGTTGACTATTTTTCATTTTTTGGGGTCGCTGAGGACTTTCATACAAGTAACATACGAACTAGAATTTGCAACATTTATTAAAATTCTTAGTTTCATAATTTCGTTCCATTAATCATCCAACCCCATTGGAGCTCCTAGATGCACTTTAAGCATTACTAGCCAATCCCAGACATTAACAGGTCTTCGCTTTGCTCTCCGTTGATGGTTTCCAACACAAGATCGTCCCTCACCGGACCTAGAGATGGTGGATGTTGGCATACGAAGAACATAGGACCCACCAGGACTAGCCTTTGGCTGGCTTTTTATAGGAGAAACCACGTGAGCAACCGCCGAGCCGGTTGGGCAGCTTGCGCACTTGTAGTGCAAACCAAAAGGTCGACGCTCTATTCTCGGCTTGGCATAAGAAGAAGACCTAAAAGGTGGTTAAGCTAGCAAAACAAAAGACAATGGTCTTAATTTTTTTGCTTTTGCAAAAATCATGTTGACGTGGCAATGGTCAATGGACCATACGAGCAATTTAGAGCTGACTTTGGCTCTTTTGAGCATCTCGAACCGGTCCCCCAAACCACCCTCTTTATTTGGATTGACAACCGAGAAACTATCCGAAAGGAGAGAGAGTAAAAATAACCTACCCAACCGGTGCCCCAAACTCTTTCTACGTGTCTGGTATGTATGGCCATCTCTCCCCATAGTCAGTCCAAATATGAGTTGAGTATTAAGGCGTACAGCCCTGTGCAATCATTCTACACTATTTTTCATTTATTCAGGGTTATGTTTTTTGGCCTAGGGAATTTACATAACAATATTCTTGATAAGTAGCTATGTTCAAGCCTATACTTTAACCTAATTATAAAATTTGGATTACAGAAATGGAGCGTTTCACATGAACTTGATGATATAAATCATGTGAACGAAGGAGGTCTTATATTAAAAAAATCAACAATGAATTGTTTCATTGTTTTAGAAATTTCTTTTTAAGGGAAAGAACTTCTTCCAAAGATGCCAGTGCACATACTGTTAAATATTCCAATAATAAACATATATTTTACTTAAACCTAAAGAACATGATCGAAGTTATGTCAGGGAATTTCCAACAATGACTCCTGAAATCCCCCAAATTATTATGTATGTTTTATCCGTTTAGAGCTGGGCATACATGTGTACGCAGATTGTCTGTTTGTTGTGCCTTCCAAACGGACGTGGACATGTTTGGTTTTTGCCTTTTTTGTTCATTTTGCCCATGACATCACCGTCCCGAGGTGTACCACCCTTGTTCTCCTTTGGTGCAGGGAGCGGTGCGCATGGTGGTGCGTCTGGCGGTTCACGCGGCGACTCAGAATGGATCCGGCCTAGCACTGATTCGACCAATGACTACGCCCTCCAACATGCGACCGCACCACCAGTTTCATTGTTACTGGGCCCACTTCTCTATGTCGGACCAACGCTCGAAGGCCTGGTCTCTCTCGGCCTTAAAGGTCAAACCAAGCGTCGTAGTTGTGCTCGCCATTGCCCCGGTGACGTCATTCCTCCGACATCATGCTATCACACCGCTGTAGGATGTGTGCAAGGTTTGGTCCCAACCGCTCGGTAACGGAGGCACGACCCGGACACAGGGCTCAGTTGCCACACATTCAGAAGCTGGTAGTCTGGTGGCACGTAAAGATCGTACTGTCGAACAATGAAGCATCATTGAGGAGGAGGTTGTGGCACCTGCCTCATCGTTCTGCGTCATCCGCTTGCGTAGGAGAAGGGGGGCGGAGTTGGAGCGAAGGAGTGAGGGGAGGCCAGAGGAAGAGCATGTGGCTTGATTATATAGTGACGACAAACATCGACGTGGGTAGGCGACACGGCCGAGGTACCTACGACGACACGTGAAAACAAGGTATAGAGTTGTTTGAGCTCTTGGTGTAGCTGCTTAAAAAATACTCTCTCTATTTTATAATATAAGATGTTTTACCTACACACGTTATCTACATTTACATTAAAAATAAGCATATATGCTAAAACATATTTATACATATATAAATATAAAAATGTCTAAAATATTTTATATTATAAAACAAAGGGAGTATTCCGGGCCCGGACAAAGTGGACAGACGGAGAGAAATGGGGGGCATATCCGGAACTGTCCTTGGCCTAATACGGAGTATAATGCTGACGCTACACGTGGAGCATTTCATTTCCCAGGACTGTGCACACGTCAGACAGCCGACAAGAGAAACGGGAGAGGAAGAGCACACGGCCCACGCCTGCCGAGCCGCGTAGCGGGCCCGGCCACAGCGTCAGTGGGTCTCCGCGCGGTAAGCACACCGGACGTGTGGGCTGCTACTGCTTCCGCTTTTAAAAAGCCCGATCCGGCCGCTCCTTCTCGCGGCACCCCACGCACTCACCCCGAGCGGCCGAGCCGTGCCCACCTCGCCCACGTTTGACTCGGGCACGCATGGACGTACGGCGGAGGATGGCGCCGCCGCCGGCCGTGGGGGTGGCCCACCGCCAGGTGACAGGGCCCCGGAGGGCGCTGCAGGCCGGCGACGCGCTCCCACTGCCACTCCGGCACACGAACCTCATCTTCTCCGCGCTGTTCGCGGCGTCGCTGGCCTACCTGATGCGCCGCTGGCGCGGCAAGATCCGCTCCTCCATCCCGTTCCACGTCGTCGACCTCACCGAGATCCTCGCCATATTCGGCCTCGTCGCATCGCTCATCTACCTCCTCAGCTTCTTCGGCATCGCCTTCGTGCAGTCCATCGTCTCCTCCACCGACGACGACGAGGACTTCCTCGTCGGCTCCTCCGCCGAGCCGCCCACGCCGGCGCCTTGCGTGCTCCTCGGGAACGCGGCCTCGGTGTCGGAGAAAATGCCGGAGGAGGACGAGGAGATTGTGGCCTCCGTCGTCTCCGGGAAGATCCCGTCATACGTGCTCGAGACCAAGCTCGGCGACTGCCGCCGCGCCGCGGGGCTCCGGCGCGAGGCGGTGCGGCGGATCACCGGGAGGCAGATCGAGGGCCTCCCGCTCGACGGCTTCGACTACGCGTCCATCCTCGGGCAGTGCTGCGAGCTACCGGTGGGGTACGTCCAGCTCCCGGTGGGCGTCGCCGGCCCGCTCCTGCTCGACGGCCAGCGATTCTACGTGCCCATGGCGACCACTGAGGGATGCCTCGTCGCCAGCACCAACCGAGGCTGCAAGGCCATCGCCGAGTCCGGTGGCGCTACCAGCGTCGTGCTCCGGGACGCCATGACGCGCGCGCCCGTCGCCCGCTTCACCACTGCACGCCGGGCCGCCGAGCTCAAGGCCTTCTTGGAGGACCCTGCCAACTTCGACACGCTCTCCGTCGTCTTCAACAGGTACGTACAACACCATTCACTGAATACTTGCTGATGACCCAACACAAAGTTATTCATGTGCTGGTTTGGGTTCATACTTGATAGTCACATACAGATCGTGTTCGATAATACGTCTTTAACAGGTGCACGACTGAGTAGTGAATACTCATGACCCAATACAGAGTTTTTTGGCAATTTGGTTGACAATTACGTCGCATCGTGTTAGCGACTTTAGTGTTGGATTAGCACGCTGCTTGTGTTGTGTTCGACGACACGTCTCTGACTCTCTGCTCAGCTGCTTTTAACCAGCATTTTTCTCAATTTGGTTGACAATTTGGCTCTACTGTTATGATTTTGAAGTCCTTGTTATGGATGATGCCACGAATATTATTTCAATTTTACTAGAACACGGTACAGTACGATGTATTAACGCCTCGGAAAATCTGAAATGTGAGCAGGTCGAGCAGATTTGGGAGGCTGCAGGGTGTGCAGTGCGCGATGGCAGGGAGGAACCTGTACATGAGATTCAGCTGCAGCACCGGGGACGCCATGGGGATGAACATGATCTCCAAGGGCGTGCAGAACGTGTTGGATTACCTCCAGGATGACTTCCCTGACATGGATGTCATTAGCATATCAGGTTCGCTTTGTTTTGTGCCGCCTTCTGACTGGAATGAAATTCTTAGCGACAACCTTTTTTTTTTCAACAAGACAGACTATGGCTTGCTGAAAAAATAAACTTCAACAGATAAAGATGATAAAAAAAAATACTTAGACCTCGTTTTCAGCAAAGATAGTGAGTTGAATCAAATTGATGTGCTGAATTATTTCATTCAGCATGTGGACAGCAATATGACGAACATTGGTATGTTCAATCAAACTATAAATGATGATATAAGATTGTCATCGAACCAACTTGGACACCATCAGATGTTTCTCTAAGATGTTTAATTCCATACTATTATACTTGCCACTGTGTGTTAGGAAGATATAGAAAGGGCTTTGAAAGCGATATTTTTGGTAAGAAGGTACTCCCTCCGTTTCGAATTAATTGACTCAGATTTAGTTCAAGTTGTACTAAATCTGAGTCAATTAATTCAGAACGGAGGGAGTAGTAGTATATCTTCAATGCAAGATTCCTAATATTAGTGAAAAACGATATTGACTTCAATTAATACTAACTTTGATTAGCTGGGACCTCCACCATATCATGCAAGATTCTTGATATGCATGCTTTAGGGTGGATGTGCAACTTATTTTGTGTGCTCTCACTTTGGTTCTTCGTCAGTAAGAATGGCGTCATCTGACGTTTCCTTCTAGTACAAAATGATGTGCACTTAGGTGCGCATTCGAGAAATATTAAGAAGGTTCAGGACAAAGTGCAAAAGCTGCCAAAATTATTGCAAGAATGAATACTGGAAGCAGGCAGACCACTGGGTCCTTTTTTGCTTTTACACAAATTAACATCCCTATCATCATGCATATTGTATTCGGCCATATTAATATACACCAATATATAAATAAACAGATATCAGCTTCTTCATATTTTTCCCAATCTAATTAGTATTTTCGGCAATGAAACCAGGTAATTTCTGTTCAGACAAGAAGCCAGCGGCTGTGAATTGGATCGACGGGCGTGGCAAGTCTGTGGTTTGTGAGGCAGTAATCAAGGAGGAAATTGTGAGAAAGGTTCTGAAGACCAATGTGCAGTCACTAGTAGAACTGAATGTGATCAAGAATCTTGCTGGCTCAGCTGTTGCTGGAGCTCTTGGGGGGTTCAATGCCCACGCAAGCAATATTGTGTCAGCCATCTTCATAGCAACAGGCCAGGATCCTGCACAAAATGTGGAAAGTTCTCACTGCATCACAATGTTGGAAGCTGTAAACGACGGCAAAGATCTTCACATATCAGTCACTATGCCATCTATTGAGGTATGCAACTGTATTTAATATTATTATTCTCAGTTGTTAATGTATCCAGGCTTTTGTGCTGATGATGATCGCCACCTACAATTTTTGTCTCACTACAATTTTGATGTGCAAGAAATGCTCAGCACGTAACCTATGGTCCCTAATTGGTTAATTAATACTTATTATGTGCACATCCTTTTCTATGTGTCACTCGTTCAAATTATTGACCATCCCCATCTAGCACCTTTGTATTAAAAAAATGTATGCTGAAATCCTTATAAATTATCTTTTGAAAAACTGGCAAAAACTCCACATTTTTTTATTAAGAAGAGGGAAATCCTTATGATTAAAATCATTCTATAATCTGTGTTGCTCTATTAGCGCAAAAGAAGTTTCCTTGTCCAGTTTCTAAGCTTCCTTGTCCAATTTCGGAAATGTTTGCGAAGTCTGAATCGAAAAGACAATGGTGCTTAGAAAAATACCACCCCCCATGAAGTGTGTCAATATCAGATCAAGTACACAAGGCCATATGGTATATCACTCCAGCTATGCAGATCGTGATTAGTGATGTACTTGAATAGTTCTTAAAACAGTACTAGTATATGTGTTTTGGCTAGATATGATCCAGCTAGCTATACTTCTTCGTCAGCAAAGGAATCTTTTCGCATCGGAAAGGGAATAGTTTCTGACGCCTTGTTTCCATGTTCAGAAGCTTGTTGTATTGAGCAGGCTGTGTCTATTATTTAGTGCTTATTTGTTTGTTTCCGAGAACACATTGAGCTGCGTAGGATCATGTGAAGATATGGTGAGTGATCGACACGTTGTTGTGTTATTTTTCTGAAAATTGCAGGTGGGCACAGTTGGTGGTGGGACTCAGTTGGCATCGCAGTCCGCATGCCTGGACCTGCTGGGCGTGAAAGGCGCCAACAGGGAATCTCCAGGATCGAACGCGAGGCTCCTGGCCACCGTGGTGGCAGGTGGGGTTCTCGCCGGGGAGCTGTCCCTCTTGTCCGCCCTCGCCGCCGGCCAGCTCGTCAAGAGCCACATGAAGTACAACAGGTCCAGCAGAGACATGTCCAAGGCCGCATCGCTAAGCTCTGAATAGTTGGGACAGAATTGCCGAGGAAAATTGATGGTGAAATCCCTGCCCTGGGAAGTTTAAAATGGAGAAGGAAGGTTTGGGTGGTGTCGTGTTCGTGTCTTCCTCGCTGGGTCGTGTGCTGATTAAAGAACTCATCGGCAAGCGTGGAGTCGTCATCATCAAGCAGTGCTGTGAAAGGCCGCAGAAGGAGTTTCCACGAGTTTGTGCCTCTATTTGCTACTACTTGATGCTGGCTGTTATTCTCAGCCATTAGACTCCCGTCGTTCTCCTCCGCGTGCTGCCATCACCGTCATCAGACGCCACGCCGGAGAAGCTAACCTTTACTAGTCTGTTTGTGTGTTGTTCATAAGGCTTTGTGCAGAAAATTGTAGAGATCCTTCTGAAACTTGATGAAGTGTACTTCGAGATCTCTCTCTCTCTCCTAGCTTCAGGAAGCTAGTCTTGTTGTAACTGTTCCACCCTTGTTTGATCTTCTTTGTCAATAAACAATGGAACTCTGTCGAAGCTGGTGGTGTGATGTTTAAAGGGATATAATGGTAGGCCTCGGAGTTCTCCAGGTTCACCCAACGTGTCGCGAGAGCTTCATGACCTTTTGTAGATCTACCTAATATTCCAGATCAATGCATGTGTCAGCGGATGTTCAAGTGTCTCCCTCACGCAGTCACGCGCCTGTCACCGGCAGGCTTGTTCGATGAGCCTAGAGAAACCTGTGATTTGTCTTGGCACCTGTGGCCTGTGGGCTGTGGGTAGTAATCTGATAATGATGCCTGACTGCCTGTGTATGTGTATGAGTGTGCATTCTAAAATACAGAGGTTTTCCGTGTTCCCCGATGCTTAATTTAGATGGCTATTAGCAGATGTGATTGAATTTTCCTAATAAGAAAGGTGATAATATATTTTTCCTGAAAAGCAGTAAGATGATAGCATTATTAGTACTGGTGTAGTGGTAGACGACGATCGGCATGTGGCCTGCACGTTCTGCCTCGGATCCGGCATGGCACATGGACTTGAGACTGCACCCTTTTTTTACAAGAGCGAGCTCCGTCCATGGTGACCAGACACGCTCGCTCGCGGCCAAGGAGGACAGGGGACATCACAGCTATGCGCGCGGCGGGCATGCATGGCACCGCCCAAAGATCCTCCTGTTTTGAGATGCCGGCCAACTGTTGTACAGTAGCTCCCACGGTTGCAAGTACAGGAAGCGTGCGTTGGTGCACGTGAGGTATGCCTGCATGTACGGGAGACGCACTACCTCACGCCCGAGATTTCAAGGCACTCTGTGGAATTTCAAGTGTCTCGAATGGTTAGTTTATAAGGCAACTTTTATGAAAAGTGTCTTTATTTGTGTGTTGATGACCAAAGACAGTTTATTATGGAAGTGTCGAAAAACCCATTTAAGGCACTTATTATTATTTTATTTTATTTTTGAAACGAGGCAAAAGTTTTGCCTTTTATATTGATATAGAAGAAGCAAACATGACACGGCCGAGGCCAAAAAGAAAAAAGTCATACATGGCGGGGCGTACTAGACGAAAGATTTCATCCTACACCGTCTAATCTCTCAGAAAGATATATCGTCATATGATCAGAACTCTACAGCACGGCGACGTCCAGCGTCGATGGTGGCGGAAACTCGCTTCCCCCTGGGCCAGCAAGGCCAATCAGAGCTTCATCCGCTACGGTTATGGACGGCAAGTTCAGCTTGAACAGGGTTCTCAACCCGTTGATTTGCGAATCCGAGAATGGACCCTTCTTGCAGGTGTTCGCGAATTCTTTCGTAGCCTTAAGCAGGGGCATACCTCCAAAGTCAAGCCCCATTTTCAAGTGGAGGACACGTTGCGCTTTGCCGACCGCAGGGAGTTGTGGCTTCGCCGCGAGCCTGCTGCTGCGACGCTCGGGGTCGGGCAGGGCCACATGAGCACGAGACATTGTCGGAGCAGGCGTGGGCAGCAGCGGCTCAGCCGGCAGGCTGAACAGATCCGCGACGCAACGTATCGCGATGCCTGATGAGTGAGCGTCATCAATATCGGCAACGAGGAGGTTCCCAATTGTAGCAGCCTCCGTGTCACCGTCAATGACGTCCGGTACGAGCTGAAACTCCCTCCTCGCCAAGTGGCCGTCGTCATCAAGGCCGTCTTTGTGCGCCGCCTCCTCGCCGTCCAGCAGCAACTCAATCTGAACCAGCTCGGTGAGGCCTGGCAGAATCTGCTCCATCTTCCCGTCTACAACCTCATCCTCATCATCGTCACTAGCAAATCCCCCATCACACAGCGCCTCAATACCATCCAGCTCAGAGTTGCCCGCCTGTGATGGACAAGGTGACGTGATCTCGTGGCAGGGTGTGGCTTTAATACCATCCAGCTCACTTATTAATTGTGTCTAAACGCTCAAATAGTTAACTTTTCAAGGCACTTTCTGAATTCCTCGATAAATTGACATGAAAACTCATAAAACATAAGCCTGATAACCATACTTAGCAACACAGTTCACGCATAACATTGCTGAACAAAGGTCCACTTATTACAGTCCACATTTAGCATTCGGTTCATATTTATTTGAACACTGACGCGCACAACAGAGTGCACATCATATTGCACTTCATAGTTATAGCAGCCATACTTACTGGTCCAAATGGCTTTCATACTTAGTAGAGCAAAGTTCATACTAACTACAACATATGGCTAAGTGGCCAAATGGTAAGCTTTAGTTCTTCCTCCTCTTTGAAGAATGTGAACATGCAAATGTCATTCTCCTCAATCTTGTATCTCTTGACAGCCCTTGGCCACCCACTTGTCATAATTGCTTTTTTTGCCCCCTGTCCTAGCTCCATCCGAACTCTATACTCTTTTTGGGAGGCAATGAACTCAACATTCACGTCAATAGGTTCTTCTAGGTAGGTTTTGAGGTACTTATCAGTGAATTCCGCTCCAAACACCTGTCAATACAACAAGATTGGAATAGTAAACATATTTGCAATTTTAATTGCGAGATCGAAATGTGTGCATGATTAAGTAGATTGCATCTTACCATCTTGCATCTCTTAGGGATAACAGATGACTTAGTCATCTTACATACATAAAACTTGATTGGATCTAGTGGTGAATCGTCACATATGTTTGCTAAGATCTCCACTTGAGTACTTGTCATTTCAACATAGTTTGCAAATATGCAATTCTCATCAAATGAGCAATTCCCCGTTATACCAGGTCCTACATGCAACAAATGTCATCATCTTCTTAATGTTACAAAATCTTGTCCTAATAAATTACGGCAAAGTTCCAAATCTTGATGATAAACAGACCTCTGATTGTAAGGTGCTCATTCCTTGGAATTGGCATCTCATCGTCTGTTGAGTATGTGTCAGTGTTGTCATCAGTAAGGATGATGTCTGATTCACCATCATTGATGTAGGCTTCAACACTGCTCATATCTGATTCATCTTCGGTTTCTGACACTTGGTTCTCACTATCATCACTGTCATCACCACTAGGAATGATGAAAGGATCACTCCCTATGCTTCCCATCTATTAGTTAAATTTCACATAGTAGCATACAGTTAACTGTGGTAACATAAAGTTTACTTGTTTTCTATTAATTTCAGCTAGATTTTACATAAAAAATTGTAGCAACAAACATTATACTTAGTTATAATTTCCACTGAACGGTAGAAGCAAATACATGATTTCAAAAAAAAAAAATTGACCATATTCATAATTCAAACACACTTCTTCAAGCCTTATTCTTAAACTTCTACAAATATTGCACATTATACATATGCAATATCAAATTAACTGTTGTATTGTTATACACAAGCACCAACAAAATTAATTATTTTCCAATTCTAAACATACCCTTGTATACATCACTGCGCTTGTTCGTTGCAATGCACTGCACTTGTCAATTCTTATCCTATTTTTAGCCTACTGCACTTGCACTTGCTATTCTTAACCTATTGCACTTGTTTAATACACTTGCCTCTTTAAACATGCTAGGACCGGACAACTAAAACGAGGACACGAAAACATGCAAATAGCAACTTCTACCCATAAAAGAGAAATAAATATCTTCTATTTTTTTCCAAAATAGGAAATGCAAGAAAAAAAAGAACTTCTAAATATATACTAAAATCTACCTGTCAAAATAGGATTTGGTAGTACTAGAGGATAGGGGGGAAACATAGATCCTACGGGACACAAATCATTGAGACACGTCTTTCATAGATCTTATGAAAAGAAAGGAGTAATTTATGAAAAAACTGATGGAAAGATCAGATCTAGCAGAGAAACGACACATCATAACCCTACGATCAATCTCACTAATTTTCCAGATCTGAAAACACGGGAGACGATGGTGCAATTCAGAGATAGGGCCCGACCTTGAGGGGAAAATATGGGAGACGATGGCACAATTCAGGATGACGACGCTGGCAAAACTCCGAGAAGACAATGGATACGGTGTCGGCGATGGCGGTGAGGCTACGTGAGATTAGGAAAACCTAAGCGGTTGCGGCAAATGGGGTTGAGAGTTATCCTATCTGGGAAGTTTTCAAAACTGTCCTTGCAAAAGTTTGTAACTTTAAATTTGGTATTCCATCTTTATTCACTTATGGGCTTTTTGTTGTCGTTGGGCTTTGAAGGAGGCCGCATATGTGTTAGTTCTTCTCGTGGAAGAAGATAGGTGGAGAAGCGACCCAAGAGAAGTAGCAATTCTTCTTCTTGCTTTCATATACGTCAGTTCTATGTTTATTCTTCATGCTTACATTGTACCATTTGGTTCTTTACTTCGCTTCTCACATATTTACTTATTCTTTTTGTAGATTGTGAACAACGACTCAGAAGAAGGCGTATTTTTTTATTCATTTTCTTGTTGTACCATTCAGGAAACTTTGATTTGTCTCGGCACCTGTTAGTGGCAATCTGATTCTGAACATGCCAGGACTAGACAACTAAAACGAGGACACGGAAACATGCAAGTAGCAACTTCTTCCCATAACATGGAAATAAATATCTTCCGTTTTTTCAAAGTAGGAAATGCAAGAAAAACAAGAACTTCTAAATATATACTAAATCTACCTGTCAAAATAGGATTTTGTAGCACTAGGGGTTGGGGGGTGGGGGGTGGGGGGGGGGGGGGGGTGGGGGGGAAGCATAGATCCTACGAGACACAAATTATTCAGACACGTCTTTAATTGTTCTTATGATAAGAAATGACTAATTCATGAAAAAATTGATGTAGATCACATCCTAGCGGAGAAAGAAGATATCATAACCCTAGGATCAATCTCATAAATTTGCAGATCTGAAAAATACCGTATCTCTATTTAGGAATAGGACCTAACCTTGAGGGGAAGCTAGTGGAGATGACGGCGCAATTTCAGGATGACGAGGATGGCACAACTCCGAGAAGACAATGGCTACAGTGACGGTGATGGCGGTGAGGCTATGCGAGATTAGGAAAATCTAAGCGGTTGCAGCAGATGGGGCTGAGAGTTATTCTATCTGGGGAGTTTTCAAAACAGTCCTTGCAAAAGTTGGTAACTTTAAATTTGGGATTCCACCTTTATTCACTTATGGGCTTTTTGTTGTTGTTGGGCTCTGGAGGGGTTGCATGTCCATTAACATATCATGAGAAATCAAAGAGGCAACATATATGTTAGTTCTTCTTTGTGGAAAAAAGATAGGTGGAGAAGCGGCAATTCTTCTTGCTTTCATATACGTTAGTTTTATGTTTTCATTCTTCATGCTTACACTGTATCCTTTGGTTCTTTACTTCGCTTCTCACATCTTTACTTCATTATCTTTGTTAGATTGTGAAGAACGGCAAAAAAGAAGGCGTATTTCTAATTCATTCTCTTGTTGTCCCGTTCAGAAACCTTGATTTGCATATTTCAGTTCAGAAACTTTGATTTGCATATTTCAGACCCATTTGGATTTTAATATTTTTCTTAAGATTGCTGTAGTTGTAGTAGTTTATTTTAGATCCATTTGTTGTAGTTAATGTTAGATCCATTTGTTGTAGTTGAAGTAGTGTATTCAAATTTTTTTTTTTCAATCAAGTTATATAATTATTTTCAGTACTAATAAAGAATAATTGTAAGCAAAACTAATCTTGTTGGATTTCTTCCTTTTTAGTGTTATAAAATTTTGAGGACTTAGCTCTAGGCTTTTTAGTGTCCGTATATTCAGAAACTTAACTCTGAAATTTATAGTGTTACTAAATTCTACTCCCTCCGTTTTTTAATATAAGATGTTTTAGCTATTGCACATGTTATCTAGATACACAAAAAATGAGTTAATATGGACACTAAAACATGTCTAGATACAAGTTTCGACATGTGAATGTGGAAAAATGCTAAAACGTCTTATATTAAAAAACAAAGGTAGTATAACTTAACTTTAAACTTATTAGTGTTCCTAACTTTAGAAGCTCCTACACCGAAGAAAAGAACGTCGGCTAGTGACTTGGAAGGCCGAATGGAGGGAGGAAACACAATGCATTTTGAAGAAGAAGAAGAATGCGGCCGAAAACACAGGTGGAAAAATCGATGAGCTTTGGAAGCCAAGATGGTAACTCTAGTAGAAAATAGCTATCAGTGGCGCATCGTTTTAGAATTCTGTGGCGCACCCACGGCGCTTGATGGGTGTGCCACAAAAACGTCGCCACTAAATTTAAATTTTGTGGCGCACCAATATATGCGCCACAAAAATATGAAGATTCTGTGGCGCACCCTAAACCATGCGCCACAAAATGTCTTTTTTAGATTTAAAAAAAAATTGTGCGCCCCGGCCCAAGAGGTGGCCGCAGGGGACGAGAACCATGGCCTTGGACGCCGGCAGGAACCAGAGAACCGGCGATGGGGACCAGCTGAGCCTTGGGCGGCGTCCTTTGGCGACGGGAGGCACGAGGAGACGCGGGGGCGGGGACGCGGAGGCGCTCGGAGGCGGGGACGAGGAGGCGCTCGGAGGAGGGGACGCGGAGGAACGCGTCCGGCGGCACGGGGCCGCGCATCATCTGCAGGAACCTTCGCAGCGCCTCCCGTGTCCGGACGACGCGTGCGAGCCCGAAGATTGCGTCCCTGTCGGGCATGGCGTCGAGCAGGTCGAGGGCGGCTTCGAGGAGGCCGGGGCCGGAGGAAGAGACGTAGCCGGAGAGGAGGGTGTTGTAGGAGACGTTGGTCAGGGACGACCAGGAGGCGCTTCCGCGAGGGCGCCGCGACGGGTGTAGGCGCTGAGGAGGAGGAGAGGAGACATCAGCGGTAGGCGTCGGCCGGACCTTGCGTCGTGTGGACCTTGCGCGCGTGGAGGCTCGTCGTGAGGAGCAGAGAAGAGACAGCAACAGCGGTAGGAGAGGAGGGTCGCGTGGACCTTTGCGCGTAGAGGAGACAAGAGCGTGGGAGAGAGAAGAAAGTCACATGCTCGTGGGAGGATAAAGGAGAGAGAAAAGAAAGAGGAGAGAGAAAATAGATCTGGATCAGCTGACATTCTGTGGCACATCTGTGTGACTTTGTGTGGCGCCTGTGGTCAGATGCGCCACAGAAATGTGACATTCTGTGGCGCATGTGGTTTTCGTGCGCCACACAATTACAAAATTTTGTGGCGCATGCAAAACAATGCACCACAAAAATAATTTCTGTGGCGCATGCTTTTTGGTGCCCCACAAAAAAGGGCTCCACCTATAACCTTTTTCCTACTAGTGTAAATGATGGCTCAACATTTACAAACGAAGGACTTGGGCGAGAAGAACCAACAAGACAAGATAACAAAGTGGCAACAGATTAGAAAAACAAGGCAAGAAGATGGCCGAAGAGAAGCGCAAGGCAACATTGATGAGATTCCACTACTTCTCTAGTAGAACAAGATGAGGCTATAGGTCCTTGACGAGGAGTACAAACTCAGGATGATGTATTGAATGAGAAGGAGAGAACATATTGGAATATTAAAAGGGAAGAGATCTTGCAACTGATGATGCCCTTGACCAGGATAATGGGAGATAGAGTTACAACAAGTTGTGGTGGCGATGAGAAGATGGCAACGACGGTGGCAATGGAGAAAATGGCAACAATGATGTTGCTTCATTTATGAGGCATTTGATGTATTCTTTTGGTTATGTTTAATTGCTACTTGTTTTTAAGATGGCCCATACTTTTGGATCGATAACCATGGTCAGGTTGAATATTTATATTTCAAACAATATTCTACTATTGAGGACCAAATCCTACTGTCTAATACTATTTGACTTATCTAAGAAAACTATTATCTAAATGTTAAAATTCCCCAAAAAATCGTAAAGATTCTATTTTAGTGTTCATAGGATTATGTTCCGTCAAAACCGTATTCATAAAGAAAGAACACAGTGTTAGTGTTGGCTTAGTGCGATATCTGTTAGAGTTGTTCTAACACATATGGCGAAAATAACCATGCACAATTTTTGTAGCTGTTCACCTAAAAAAATGTAGGTGCGGACAACAGGTGTGGGGTGGTTTGGTGGGAGCCCAACGAAGTCGACTAGGGGCGTGAGGAGGGCCCCGACACCTTCGCTGCTAGTGGTTCCGTAGATTATTGTGGATGAGACGTGTAGCCATATGGATAATCCAGCAAACCCCACTCTCATGTCGGCCGATGGCGCATACGACGGCGTCGCCGGTGGCGCTCGTCGCTCTCTCGCCGACGCAAGTCGGCATCCCTGCCTCCTCGTCCCCGGCGACCAGCATGTCGCATTTCACATGGGGCTCCGGCCCAGGCGCCCAGCCAGTGTGTGCCCTCGAGGTGGGCTACTCGTGGACCTCTCCGGTATATTCCAGCCCAACTACTCCACCGATCAAACGGGCCGTCCGTCCACTCAGCGGCTACTACGTCGCGCAGTGCTGTTCCGTTTCCTTTCTTTCTTGCGGACCAATACGAGACACAGAGGCGATCGAAAAGGGTCGGAGATTCGGCAGTCGGCGGCGACGCAGCAGGAAAGCGGTCACGCCGCCGCGGTCGGGGAGGAGCCCGAGACCCCAAGGGAGGGTGCCGGAAGGGGGGGTAAAGATGGCGCCGGCAAAGGGGTGGAGCCGGACGGTCGGGAGCGCGCGGTCCTTCGTGGGGAACGCGCTGGGCGGCGTCCGCGGGTGGAGCAACGCCGCCTCCTGGGCCGTCGCCGGGAGCCTCGCCTACTACCTCTGGGTCAGGCCCGCGCGCCAGCTCAAGAAGGAGCAGGAGGTGATTGGTTTTGTTTCCCCCCCTTGCTAATACATCCCTATCGGCTACCGCGGTTGTAGTTGTTCTTCTGCTGGATGCCTGGATGGTTCAGTCTGGACTCGGATCACCGTAGTTGGCAGTTACCCACATCTGTACCTTGCCTGCTTAGTTATTCCCTGGCAATTTTAGAAAATTGATGCGTGTGTAGGTAGTGGCCTCAAGAGCTCCCTGTTTACTTCTAGGAATTGTACCTTGGATTTGCTCGGAATCGATGCTGCTCTAGGCTAATTGTCCATTCCTTTTTGGTAGAGGGACTTACAAAATACCTGGGCTGGTGTTCGTCTTGGATACATTGATCCCGTTTTAGTCGTGTGAGCTATTTTTTGCTTGTAGAGTTAAAATTGATAATCTTAATATCTTCCTTCTTCCAGCAGGAATAATGTATTTTGATAAACGGTTTTTCCAAGGCATACATTATACATCATCCCTGTCAAGAACTAGGCAAGAAGGTGGCAATGCACTTAGGGCAAATAAATGGCTGTCTTCTTAAATATTTGGAACAGCTATGTTCAGCTCTTGCACACACCATATGGAAATGATACAATGAAATGTCACTTGCTATGTGTTGTCCTTTTTTTTTTTTCAAATGGACACTTTGTTCTATCCAAAAGTGTGGTTTAAGAATTTCATACTCCAGTAAGAGACTCTTGTTTTACCTACAAGAAATGGAGCCAAATGTCAGTTGTGCTTGCAGTTACCGTCATGTCTCATCTATCCTGATAGGCACTTAGGACGTATTTGGGTGTTTGGTTCACTGACTGGTATATGTAAATGGTAATGGAATAAGATTACGATTGTATCAGACATGTAGCAGACAATTTGGAGTTTTGTTTGGTTCGTGGCCGTAAAGGTATCATGTTGCTTAGCCGGATTTGGGATTTGGGATTTGGGATCAAAGAAACTGAAACAGAGAATGAGATCGGCAGTGGCCGCTGCTCATTGTGTAGCGCTGCCGCTGTTGATCCTCGCTTGGACCTGCTGCAGTTGAGGGAGACGGTGACCTGCGTGCCTGCGCCGGTGGCGGACACGGCGGAGGGGCGATCGTCGCGCCGCCGTTGTTGCTCCTCGCATGGAGCTTCTGTAGCTGAGGGAGACGGTGACCTGCGTGCTGGCGAGCGGCCGGCACAGCGAAGGGCCAATCGGCATGGTTGGATCTTGACGGTGATGGGGTGGACAGGCATGAGGTTAGGGTCGCGAGCGAGAGGCTTTCCCTCCGGTGATGTAAGCTGTTTCCGATTGGGGGAGGGCGGTATCGTGTTAATACGGCGGTAGGACTCCTTACGGGGCAGCTGTTTACAGAGGAATCGAAGCAAACACGAGTAACGGTATTAGTTAGCACTGTAAAGGGGTACTGGAGAAAAACTTGCGAACCAAACACGTCATCATTGCTTTTTCTTTATCTGAATTTTATTTGATAAGAGTGATAGGCTGTTTTCATTCCATTTCATTCACCTATGCCTTTGGTTGCACGCCCAGAGAATGCACCAAATTACTTCAAACTATTGCAGTCTTATCTTATTTCAAGCTTCCCCTTGTAATATGAACTTGAATCTGATAATTTTTCTCTGCACTCAATTTGAAAGTGGTATATGCCTATTTTCACAGGAGCGAGCTGCTTTAACTGCTGCCTCGGATCCTTACCGCTATGTCGAGAAACGGAAGCCAATTCCTGACCCTCAGGTAACCTCATCTCCTAACTTCCATTATATCCCTGAGACCCAGACAACAATTTATTCCATGAACTTGTTGAACGAGTTGCTTCCTTACCTTGTAATACTGCATATAATTGACCAGGACACTGGCCTAACTTACGGGAAGAAGAAGGATCCTACAAAGTCTGACAACTAGTTTATCTGGGAACATTTTGTACCATAATGCGCCATCTGTTTTCCTGGCAACGTTAAAATTTGGGATTTCACCAAGTCTGACTGCTAAAAAATCTTTGCTTCTCCATGCGAGCAGGGCAGATCTTGTTGTTTTCAGCTTGTCCGTTTGAGTACTTTAGTTTTTTTTTCCTGTTTCTTTGCTTGTTAGACATGAGGAATCAGATACAAGAAATGTAAATGTGTAAATGGCTTCGGAACGAACTGGGGACGTCGTTGCTGCCTTCTCTTTGCTTAGCTAGATGTTCAGGAAATGGTGTACGGACATACAACCATTGGTGGCACTTCGTTTCTTTCCCTGTACTGTATACCGTCACTGTTACTTGCTAGTGTTTACAACATGCTAAAGAATAATTTCGCTGTGTCTATGGCACGATTATCAATCTGTGAATTGCTTGTGTGTAGCATGATACTGCTCGATTACATAGCCAGAGCTTGGTCTCTCCTGGCGTGGTGGAAATAGTCTGTGGCCGAGCCATTGTGTTGTGCTTGCTGACTGCTGTCACCCAGACACGGTTTGTGCCATTGTGTTGAACGAAATTCTTATGTTCCTTTGATGCACCATAAGTTTTCTATTTTTCTTTTGAGTCCATGGGGAATTTCTTAGTTCTCAGCCAACGTGAAGAACCGCCGATCCATGGTTAAAATCTGTGCAGAATTAAATAACCTTTTAGCTCTGGGAACAAATACTACACTTTTTTAATTAGATTAACAAATTATTATAACATCGTGATTTCTTTTGATGAATAATAAGTTTATAAAGTCCAATGGTCAATCGATAATACCATACCGTTTTGGTAATAGAAGAACAAATTATATCCACATGGTGATTTTTCTTTGTAGATTGTATAAACAAATTGTTATAATCGGATTAATTTTCTGAGGCTGAGACGGTTGAAATGCTTTTGTCGCTCACACGCTCATGTGGCGCGAGACGCTTGGTGGGACACACCCACCTCCACCTGCTCCCTCCCCACTTCCTCTCCCTCCCCGATGGTGACAGTTGCCAGTCGAGCGGAACGTTTAGCGGTCGGAATCGTGCGAGCGCTCATACATACGATTATACCACATTTCAGTGAATACTAGTTACCGAGGAAGGCAATTTCAAGGTAAACGAAGTAAAATCAAAATTAATTAGCTTATTCTCTCAATTTGGATCAACCCATGAATTCGTAATCAGAAGGCATGTGTATGGAACCATAGAACTTCTGAAAAGGCCTCGAAAGAGGGTTTTCAACGTGAATCCGATGAGAAACCGGTAGAGAAAACAAGAGGCAAAAGGTCTACCAGACTACCACTGCAAGCGTGTCGGTCAAAGAAAGCGAACAGCGGCACGGGAGAAAAGTGGAGAAAGCGGCCGCCAACTGGAACGAACAAAGCCCTAGTCTCGTTTCCCCAAAATTCGCAGGCGCAGCGAAAGGAGGTATGGAATCGCCGAGCTCGCCGGCCGCGCCGCCCGATCCGATCCATGCCACGTCGGACCCCGACGCCCCCTCTCCGGCCCCGCCGCCTTCCCCCTCTCCGGTCGCGCCGCCCCCGCCGGTCGAGTGGCCCGAGGACGGCGTGCTGACGCGGGACTGGGTGGCGGGCTTCACCGCGACGCTAGACTGGTGCTCGCGGAACCTCCCGCCGGACAAGCTCCCGTCCGTCCTCTCCCCCGACTTCGTCCGGCGGCTCCTCCTCTCCGCGGCCGTCATCCTCCACCGCGAGCCCAACATCGTCCGCGTCGACCCGCGGCCCGACCAGGCCGTCGTTGTCGTCGGGGACGTCCATGGGCAGCTCCACGACGTCATGTTCTTGCTCCGGGACGCCGGGTTCCCCTCCGAGGACCGCATCTTCGTCTTCAACGGGGACTACGTGGATCGCGGCGCCTGGGGCCTCGAGACCTTGCTCCTCCTCCTGGCCTGGAAGGTGATTTTCCCCCACAATCCTACTGGCTTAAGCTTGTTATCACCAACGCTCTCGCACCTTTTTTTTTACTTCTAATAAATAGTACTAGTATTTATGTTTCTGCGCTTGATCAATGCAGTAGATAGAAAGGTGGTGTGCAAGTAACCTGAGTTATGACACATACTTTTAGCATCCTAATGAAAACTACTCCAAAAATGTAGCTTCACAATGAAAGGTGTTGTTTCACTTGTTCATTCCTTTGTTGAGTTGAACTTCGGAAGTCTGCTTTTGGGCATACTGATTTATGTGTGCATTCATACAGCACAGAATCCTGTGACCCAATTCCTAAGATTAGATATGTACCGCCTACTGCCATCAAGGACTTTGTTGTCGCAGGCTGGCGGTGTTTTCACAAAGTCTAACGCCCTTACACGATGTACTGACAAACTGGGAGAGATGGAAGATTCGTCATATACATCTAATTGTCCTTTTCACACTGTAAAAAAGTAGTAGTAGATGATAGATTCCCTTAAGCTGTGAGGCAATGTAAATTACCAGCTAACGGTCATAAAAATGTTTCGTTTCTTGTAGATATTGCTTCCAAATTGCGTGTTCCTTCTCCGAGGAAATCATGAATCCAAGTACTGCACATCAGTATATGGTTTTGAAAAGGAGGTGATGGTTAAATATAAAGGTCAAGGCAGTCAAGTTTATCGGAAGTTTCTAAGATGCTTTGAAGATCTCCCTCTAGCATCAATAATAGCAGGCTCCGTTTACACTGCTCATGGAGGGATTTTTCGTGGGGCGATTGCGTTACCATCAAAAAGATTGAAAAGGGCCAAGAAAGGTCACAAATACAAGGCGAATTCTAACGATGACTCTAATACTTTGAAGCTTGGATCCCTGGACGAATTGTTAAAAGCAAGGAGAACTGTTCTTGACCCCCCGTGGGAGGGTTCAAACTTAATTCCTGGAGATGTGCTTTGGTCTGATCCTTCCATGGAGAAGGGTATTTCCCTGAATAAGGAAAGAGGCATTGGTTTGCTTTGGGGTCCAGATATCACTCAACAGTTTCTACTCACAAATAATTTGAAGGTTTGTTTTTTAATTATTGTTGTAGCATGCTTGATTTAAATTATCTGATCGTTAAGTTGTTTAGTTTCACTTCAAGTTTGCATCCCATACTACGATATATGAACATTATTGAAAATATACCCCAAAAACTGTTAGAATTAGGGAGTTATAATATCGGAGCATATGATTCTCCTGTTAAGGCCTCTACCTGTTTGCTTGGTTTATCCATCATTATCCTTTCATTGCAGCTTCCTTTCGAAAGTGTGTTCTTCGATAGCTCACACACTTGCTACTTCAGTGTAGGTTCAGATGGTAGATTAAACACGACTATTATTCCTGTCGTGGATTCCTGATTGTTGTGATTTACTAGTGTAGTAACAGAGTGTCACATGCATTTTAGGTAATTAAAATTATACGATTTATGTTGCCATATTTGTCTCAACTGTCAAGTACTCCCTCTTTTTTTTAATATAAGATGTTTTAGCTATTTCACATGTTGTCTAGATACACACAAAAATGAGTGAATATAATCACTAAAACATGTCTAGATACAAGTTTGGACATGTGAATGTGGAAAAAGGCTAAAACATCTTACATTAAAAAACAGAGGTAGTACCTATTATCATAACAGTTTCTTTCTTTATTTTCTACTTTTGTTTGTCATAAAGGCGTTTTTAGTTAAACCACAAAAGTTTAGCACTAATTAAGGAGCATTTAACATCCTAATAGCTTCTCTATTTTGTGCTCTCTGAACACAAAATTGCAAATGCTATTTGGTGAACTAAATCATATACCGCATGGTTCAACATTTATTGCTGAAATATCTGTGGCTATTTGTTGAACTTTATTGTTTCGTCTGTGTGCAAATGTTATGGAATGTGATATGTTGTCACACAGTGTGCGTTTTCCTTTGTAGCACTAGAAACTAGGAATTCTCACGAAACTATAGAATTTTTAATTCATACTTCCACTTTTCTTTGAATAAAGTTAATCATCAGATCACATGAAGGTCCAGATGCAAGAGATAAGCGAAACGATCTATTAGGAATGGACAGTGGATATACAACTGACCATCATGTTGCATGTGGGAAGTTAATAACTCTCTTCAGTGCTCCAGACTATCCTCAATTTCAGGTTATACTTCGTTACATGATTTGTACTTCAATACAAGTTTCATAAGTCTGATTGATCTACAACTAATATGAAGTACTCCGTACATCATATTGCATATTGTTTCAGTACTCTCGGAAAAATATTGTGTACTGTTAATCTAACAATCAATATCCGATTCTTGTACAGGCTTCGGAGGAGGACCGTTACAACAATTCTGGAGCCTACATTGTCCTCAGTCCTCCTGATTTTGCCACCCCTGATTTCCACAGTTTTCAGGCTGTAAAGCCTCGGCCTGTGGTATGTGATGCATTTTGCATTCCTAAGCTTGATAAGTTTGTCTTTAATAATATTTCAGCATATGACGTTTATATCATTTTTTGTATGCTACTTGTCTCTTATGGGTATGGGAAACAAATGGATTGAACATATAATTTTTCTGGTGTAGGCGAATCCCTACTATGATTTTGAAGAAGTAATTGATTCTGATGAAGAGTTGAATCTAGGGGCCATGGATACGGGCACTTCAAGCAGTTGATGACATCTTGTATTGTATCACAGTCCTTAGGATGCGAACTGTCACCATGAACCGGGGTACTGGCAAACATTTTGCTGTAATTGAAACTAACATGCAGGCTTATTAGAAATATTTTGTATGTCCGCCAAGGCACCAAGTTTGGCAGTTGGTTCGTTTAGCTGTTCGTTCGTTGAGTTTCTCGAAAATTATGGCAGATTATCTTGGTAATATGTTTGAAGGGTGGGGGCTGAACTCCAACAACAAGCCTGCAGGAGCCAGCTGTACCCACCCAAAGCTAGAAATACAGAATGTTGGTTTCTGATGGAATTTTGCATCTGTGTTCTGTACTGTTGTCAATTCTGCTGCTTCTTCTCTGGTGATTTGTTTCCGAGTTCAAATTTTTTTCCAGCTGGAATGGCTGGACGAATGCTCACACTTTGGTGTATTTGTTTTTCTCCCGAGTGTTCTCAAGAAAGCGTGTCAACAAGAGTTTTCTGAAGGAACAGATAATTGTTGGACTGGGCAAAATCAAGATAAGTAGCTAACCACGGATGCACAGACATGCAGTCAATTATTCCCTAGAGGCCTCGATTAGTCCTTGAAGTTGACACTCCAGTATTCCGCACTGCTTTTAGCCCATTGACCATGGCATTGTCATTATCTACTTCTCCCGTCCTGGCGAAAGGTGGCGGAGGCATTGCCGACCCCCTCGAGCACTTCTGCTCCCACAATCTTCTCTCAGGCGTCTGCGCCCGTCGTATACCAGCATTGACCTACCGTCTGCCTTCGATCAGTCGATCGATCCATCCATCCATCTACAACCTATGATCAGTTCAGTTCTCGCTGCAGTTCAATCCCCAAACACTCCTATGCTATTGCTTAGTACCGGTCGAAACTTGTGGGTTCAGATGTTTAAGTTAAGGATGCTGTCCATGTCCATGTGCGAACTGGGCTTTGATAAAAACAAAAGGTGTGAACTGGGTACATGAAAAAAAAAGAGAAGTGCTCCTGTGTTCTTTGGGTATTTTTTCTACACGAATTTTAAATCTGTGATTAGGGGCGGGAATTGGGGGTGCTAATCTCGGATGGTTAGTACTCCTCTTATGTCACTTCTAGATCCTTTTTAAACCTAATCACAGCCATCAATGTGTTTTAAAATTCATTTTAAAAAATAATTTGAGAAGCTGCCCTTGAACAGTAGGTCTGAAATTACTGTGAGATAGAGAACACTTGTACCGATCCTCTAAGGCCTCGTTCGGCAGCAGTGTCTTGACATGTTTTGTGGTGTAAATTCCCGGCCCAATATAACACGCCAAAACACTAGCGGGTCGTTCGGCAGGCCGGTATCGGTCGGGCAAAACCCCAGAAAACACGAGCAACCACGTCGGGTTGGGGTGGATCGAAGACGCGAGGGGGTACTTGCGTCTCAGAGTGTCTCGAGCTCTGGCGGCGCAGCGCAGCGCAGCGCAGCGCCCCTCCGTCGCTCGTCCCCTCCGCCGAGCTCGTCCTCTCTGCCGTCCGCCGTCGCCAAAGCTTCCCCCGACACCGAAGCCTTCCTCCCTACGCTTCTGGAGCCTTCCTCCCTTGCGCCGCCGACGGATTCTTTGATCCCGCCGCCGTCGGAGCTCTCGTTCTCCGACGCACTTCTTCGGGAATTCTACCTGGTACGTCTTCCCCTCCTTCTCTTGATTTAATTCTAGGTTATCAGCAGCAATTTTGGGCTGCCTAGGGTTTAGATCTGAATGGAGTCAATAAATCTTGAGTTCTTGGTTCACAAGAGTTCTTGATCTGCACGAGTTCATGGCTGCACGAGTATTCTCTGATTTGTTGTTGTACACTATGCTAGGTTACATCATGTACAAAGATAATACTCCCTCTGTCCGTAATGTAGGGCGTATAGTTTTTTGAGAAAAATTCCAAAATATAGGGTGTATTGCTATTTATGGACAATTTTAGGCCTCTAAAAAAAAGTTTCAATCTATAATAGAGAGGTTTAAATGATTATTTTGAATTTATGATTGTTAGGGACTCCTCTATTCCAAAAACAATCATGGAAAAATGAGTCCACCGTATATAAAACTCCCCCGTCTTAATATTCGTGCAAAAAACTATACGCCTTTACATTCAGGAACGGAGGGAGTATGTGTTAATGCGTAGCTAGTTTGTTCATATTTCCCATGTACTTTAATTCTTCCGGATATTTCTGTCATATCAGTTCATCCATGTTTAATGTTTGTTCAGAATATATTTGTTATTTTTGTTCTAACCTAGTACTCATTGCTTGATTATTTTAGGAGTATTGCTTGTAGTGCTTAAACCTGAACATAAATTTGCACTGCTTGTATCCTTGTAGCTACCTGATCCTCCAATTCTAGTTGGGGTGGACGAGCCGCCGCCGTCTTGGAGCCCCGTGAGCACACCTGATTACGGTATGTCCATTTCCTCCGCTGTTAGGCATTTTTTAAAGTGTGAACATGCATGTTTGTTCCCTTTTACATTTTGCCAATGCTTATGTGTTTCATCTTATTAGTTTCTTAATCTATTGTACTTTAGTTCTGCAATGAATGAACGGATCCTAGAGCGTGCTAGGAAGAGGAAAGCTGATGATGAAGAAGAGCTGTTGTTTTTCATTCTTCCTGCACTATACTTCCATCTCACACACACAGAAAAGATTAAAAGGCATAGCTCTGTCTTGTACGGCAAGAACAAAGTTAGGGAATTGCTAGATGGCCATCTCATAAATTGCTTGACAGCTTTTAGGATGGAACCATATATATTCAGATGGTTGACATCTTACCTGAGAGCTGAGGAGCTGATAGAAGATAGTACTCTCAAGGTGGAAGAGAAGCTGACATTTTTTCTCTACATGCTTTCACATAATGCATCATTTCAAGATCTGCAAGTGATGTTTCAACCTAGTAATTCCACCTTCCACGAGTATATCAAAGAATTCTTCAACATTATCTACATCCTAGCAACTCGGTTTCTGAGGCCTCGATATGTAGATGAACCACATCCCAAAATCGCCACGGATGATCGCTTCTTTCCATACTTCCAGAACTGTATAGGTGCCATAGATGGTTCTCATGTGCCTGTTAGTAGAACTCCTCAGCTTCAGGCTCCTTGGCGGAATAGGAAGTGCTCCCTTAGCTAAAACGTAATGTTTGCATGTGATTTTGATCTCAATATCACCTTCATATCATGTGGATGGGACGGATCTGCGACCGATGCTAGAGTACTCAGCTCGGCCATGCTGAAAGGTTTTAAAGTACCTCATGGAAAGTTCTATTTGGTTGATGGTGGTTATGCAAACACCCCATCCCTTTCTTGCTCCATACCGAGGTGTGCGGTATCACTTGAAAGAGTGGGGGCATGGGCGCCGAAGGCCACAAAACCACATGGAACTATTCAATCTCCGACATGCCGTAATGAGGAACCATGTAGAAAGGCTTTTGAGGGACCAGATTGCTTTTCAGATGTGGAATGACTTTGAGTAGTTGTAGCTACTAGTTGTCTACTTGTCTTTATCATGTAATGAGGAACTACTAGTTGGCTTTATCATGTGATCTTGATTATGTAATAAGGAATTTGATGTTTCATCATGTGCATATTGTAATTTTGAGAATATTCATCATCTTGTGTTGGTTTTTTAATCACAACAGATATATATCCCAAAGCAGCTCCATCCTATGCAAGAGGCTCTCCAAAGTATAACCAAACTCAGACCAACTCAGTTGGAAAGAAAATTAAGAAAAAGCCTTCTAGGTTCACCAAAAGGTATTCTTTCTTTTACTAGTATGATGCTTTTTCGGTGATGCTTGTTTAGGTCCTGCACATGTTATTTCTGTCATGCACATGTTGTTTTAGTGATGCTTGTTATTTCGCTCATGCACATGCTTGTTTCAACACAACACTTCATTTGTGTCTACCATTCCTCTAGGTGCGAGACCAAGGGCCTCATGGAATGCTGCTCTTGAGAAGTCCCTAGTGGATATCCTTCATGAACATAACACAAGCTACCATAGAAGCCAAAATGGGTGGAGTAGTGAGACTTGGAACACTATGGTTAAGCTGTTTCTTGCTAAGCACCCATATGTGCAAGTGACAAAGTGTCAAATCCAAGAAAAGAAGAAAGATTTAAAGAGAGATTATAGGATGCTAAAGGATGCTCGAAACCAAAGCGGTGCAGGATGGAATGAAGCTGAGTTCAACATTGAGGCTGAACCACATCTTTGGGAGAATCTAGAAGTTGTAAGTGGTGTAGGATGTTTGATATTCTATTGTTGCTTGTGTATGATTGTCACATATTTGCTAACCATGGTTTCTCATCTTTTTGTAGTCATTTGGGACAAGGATCAAGAGATTTAAGATCAAGTCCTTCCCTCCCTATGAATCACTAGCACAACTATATGAAGGTAAGCTATGTATTGTTCTTACATGGCACTTCAAAGCATCTCTCCTCTCTGTGGTTTAGTTGCTTATCATATTACTTATCATTTTGAAGGGAGTATTGCTACTGGAGCTTTCAACTTCATATCCAGTTCAACCTCGGCACCTACACCATCCGATGTGACAGATTTTGAAAGTGATGGCTATGAAGATATGGAGAGACCTCAAGGTAGTACTGCTAGGGAGAGATTGATGATGACCTTGAAATGTTGGGTGAAGGCACTGCTGCTCAAGTGAGGCCTCGAGTGGAGCATGCTCAAGCAAAGAATGATGTTGGTGGTTCAAGGAAGAAGCCGAAGAACAATCAACGAAGTGGAGCTGGAGCTGGAATAGTGCAAGTCATGGAAAGGCTCGTTAACATCAAAGAAAAGGAAGCTGAAAAGGAATCTGCACAAGAGTTCACAATCAGCAGATGCATGGATGCCTTGAAGAAGCTCAATGCTGTCACAGCTGACGACAAGATCCCAGCCTTGGAGGTTTTCAGAAATGCAGACAACAGTGAGATCTTTGTCAACCTTGTCGCGGATAATGATGGAACAGCGATCGAGTGGCTCCGTGTCCAGATAGCCAAGCTACCTTAAGGTAAGCTTCTGCTCTTGTACTATTGTTGTAGTTGCTTTGTTGTCTGTCCAATTACCTAGCAAAAAATTCATGTTCATCCTTACTTCATTTACTTTAGAGCTGACAATTGAGATAGTTTTTTGTCACTATGGTTCATACCTAGCCATACATTCTTGTGTTGCTGTTGCAGTTTATCTACTTGTTGTTTAGGTTTTAGTCGTGGTTGTATGATTTATGCAGTATGTTCCTAGAATGAAATGGAAATGGAAAAGCTAGACTTTGTCTGTTCTTTCTCAGAACAGGGTTGCTTCTTTTTTGTAGAGATCAACAGTCATACAATCTGTAATTTTTATCATGTTTGGCTGATTTTGGAGTTCTTGTTTTATAATATGGCTTAGTTAGAATCCTTTCATTGGTCATATCCTGTAGCTTTTTCTCGTGACCAAACTCTAGTAGATATGCTTTTGTGCCTAGCTTACTAGCCTATTTCCTATATAACAGAATGATATGGATTTTCTAGTAGCCAAAGTTCTGATATTTATTTTCATCTAAGGTACATTTAATTATCTAGCACCACCTAGCTTGAAATTAGTGCATAATTTCGTTTTGCTGCCATATATCCATGTTCCATTGTTTGGATAAAATATAGCAGAGCATCCATCCATCCCATTTTTGTTTTGAAATTCGAACCGGAGTGTATGTTTCAGAGGTCTCGCTGTATGTACATACCCTTGCCTTTTCTGTGCCTGCACGATGTAGTATTAATCAGAAGCAAGTTCTAACTTTCCTGTAGTATTAATCAGCAACCTAATTAATACTCTAACTCTTCTACATTTTTTCAGGTGCAATTGCATTCTATAGAAGCAAGTATGTTGATGTTCTTGTTGGTCTGGCAAATATTTCTCCTGCCAAAAACTGATGTGAGATGCTATATTATAAGTTATTGGAATGCTTCTTGATAGAGCAAGCTTTTTTGTTCACGCAATCTTGTTCCTGTGGTCTTGTTCATGTGACGATGTTGTTCCTGTGATTGTTCCTGCACCGATCTTGACTGCGACGATATTGCTCATGTGATCTTGTTCCTACGAAGAGAATGTGTGAGATGTTATGAATTGCTTAAACTGTGTGTTCCATGTGCTATGAGAAAATATCAGGTTTTGTGGTGTGCTTACATGTTAAAAAATATCAGATTTTTGCATTCCTGTGAATTTTCGTTGCAACCTGATCCCTATGTGCAGAACAGACAAACTAGAGCAGGGGATTGGGGTGGAAGTGTATTGCCGAGTAATCTAGTGGTTTGGGTTTCACGGGTGTTTCCACCAAAACCTGTGTGGTTAATACACTACAATCCCCTCTAAAACACCTGTGCCGAACAAGGCCTAAGAGCATCTCTAACAGCTGCCCTATTTTAGCCTTCGTGCCCTAAAAACCGTTTTTTAGGGCACGAGAGGGCAAAAATCGCTCTCCAACAGCTGCCCTATGTGCTGCCCTATTTTGGGGCTGCCCCAAATTTTGCTCCTCTCTGCCCCATATTTGGGGCAGAGAGGACCTCTCCCGCGCGTGCCCTATCCTTTCCAAATCCGCGCGCGCGACTCCAACCGCCACGCTGAACCCACGTTTCCCCCGCGCCGCCGCCGCTCCCGCGACAAAATCCACCGCCGCCGCCGCGAATCCGGCCGTCCCCGACCCCGCCGCTGCCCACAATCGCACCCCCGCCCCCAACCGCCGCCGCCACCAATCGCGACGCGCAGCTCGCTCCGCCGCCCCCAAACCCTAGCTCGCGCCGCCGCCGTACCCGCGCCGCCCCCGAGCTCCGCGCCGACCCCCGACCCGAGCTCCGCGCCGCCGCCGTCCCCAAGCCTCCTTCCCCGACCTCGCCGCCGTCCCCGAGCCTCCGTCCCCGAGCCTCCTTCCCCGAGCCTCCGTCCCGAGTTCGCTGCCGCCGCCGCCATGCCGCCGAAGAAGACGAAGGCCGCCTCCGGCTTCAAGGGCATGCAGGCGAGGCCGAGCGGCCGCTGGAGCGCCGAGCTACAGCACGAGGGCATGAGGTACTACCCCGGCACCTGCGACAGCCCCGATTTGGCGGCTCGGGCGTACGACGCCGCCGGGTGGCGTCTCGGCGTTCCGCGGGAGCAGCTCAACGACCCGAGCATCACCTGCCTGCAGGACGCCATCAAAAATGTTGTTCGTACTTTAAATTTGTGTTGAAACTATGGTTCCTAGTTTAAATTGTGTTAAAATTATGGTTCGTAGTTCAAATTGTGTTCGAATGTGCTTGAAATATGTCTAAAATAGGGTATGTGATAGGGTAGCTGTTGGAGAGGTAGTGTCCTAAAATAGGGCAGCTGGAAAAGTGGAAAAGTGCTCGGTGCCCTATATGTGCTAAAACAGGTGCCTTATATGTGCTAAAACACCATATAGAATAGGGCAGCTGTTAGAGATGCTCTAACTGAATTCGTCGTTGGCACCGGTGTTTACCGTGTGGAGTGGAGAAGCCGGTGGATAAATTACCCTATATATAAAAGTTGGACAGATTGGCGCCCTGTCCAGCGTCCACGTCGCCCTTCTTCTTCTGACCGTCCGATCCGCGCAACAGACGGACCAGATTGCAAATTTCTGGGGGCAAAACGCGCATTACAGTAGCTCCGCGGTTTCCACCAATAGCATGGCGCCACGTCGCCCGGTCACCGGCCGGTCAGAGCCGGTTCCCACCGGTTACCACGTCTTTTTGCTGAAAAGCACCTCTAAGATCAACGCGTTGCCCCGCAGTCCAGAAAATACAACGGCGAGTGTCGGGGATGTAATCCCCGGTACCCTAAAGTTATGGTGTTGTCATGGTTATGTTCGAGTGAAGAGACGCTACCCGGGCCGACATAAGCATTCTCCCGGCCAGTCTAAGCTGGGGATGGGCCGACTTTATGGATAACCCGGGTGGACCGAGGTAGCCAGTAGAGGGGCACGATGCCTGTGTACTTCGGGCCGTCCGAATTATCTCCAACCTCGACCCTCACCTTGCCGACACCACCAGGCCGTCTTCAACCTCGCCCCCGCCTCCAGCTCGCCCACACCATCGTCGACCTCGGCCTCGCCCCGGCACTCCCGGCTTCCCCGACATGGCGCCACTCCCGGCTTCCCCGACATGGCGGCACCCCGGCTTCCCCGACATGGCGGCACCCCGGCTTCCCCGACATGGCGCCACTCCCGGCTTCCCCGACATGGCGCCACTCCCGGCTTCCCCGACATGGCGGCACCCCGGCTTCCCCGGCATGGCGCCACTCCCGGCTTCCCCGACATGGCGGCACCTCGACTTCCCCGACATGGCGCCACTCCCGGCTTCCCCGACATGGCGGCACCCCGACTCCCTCAACTGGTACGGATGATTCTGAAGACATGCGCAAGCGGACAAGACAAGGACGCGCGCCGCACGGGTCGTACCTGTCCAGGAAGTGACCAGGCATGGCTACAGTGCCGGTGATGTGACTAGAGTACAACTCATGATGCAGGGAACAGTGTTGACAAGACCCCAGTAGTCTTGTCAGCTACAGTGCATGTATAGTGGCATGTGGGCCACCTCTTGTCCCCTGGGCTCCTCCTATATAAGGAGCACCAGGGGGAAGGCCAAAGGGACAGCCTCACACATCCACAGCCACGGCTCCCCCGCAGCCCCATTTTCCCCCCTTTGCCTTTGCTCTCCAAGACCTCTTAGAGGCAAATCTAGCTCGGCTCATGGAGCATGTATCCCACGATGATGTTAAGAGAGGAAATACACCAAATAGGCTAGATGCTGCAGTAGGGGTTTTATCTCCTCACGAGAGCCCCGAAGCAGGGTAAATCCCCGTGTCCGTGTGTTCATCTGTGTGTGCTTCTCAGCGCGCTATCCCTCCCCGAATCCTCTAGCGTCCATCCGGCCCCACAAATTAGCCTACCCGTAGGCATCTGTCTGTTCACCACGACGACAGTTGGCGCCCACCGTGGGGCTTAGTGGCGCTTGCTGGACTAATTTCGGACGGGACCTTCTTCATCAACTCGGGGACTCGACATCACCATGGTCCCCACGCCCCGACTTGCTGCCGCACGCAGATGCCGTTCCGACCTACACCAGCGCTCGCCGTCGACAGATTCCGGGTAACTCCCCGACAGTTGCCCGGGTCATGTCGGCTCCGTCGATCCCGACCGCACCAGTGCTCCGTGAGTATCTTCGTCTGTATCATGTAGTTGGCCTGCCTTGAGAGTAACTCGGGGACAGCCCCTTCGTGCCTAATTTAGTTGTTAACCCGGGAGCGAGAGGTCGTAACCCGGGGACTGCCATGTTACGTTGTCTGTGTTTTCCCCGGGGGCAAGATGTCTTGACCCGGGGACTGGCTTACTCGGTCAGTTGTGTTTTCTCCTAAGTCGGTAGAGTAACTCGGGAATTAATTTACCTGTATGCATGTGGTTCGTGTCTGTTTTCCTAAGTTATTGCTGTGTTGGCACACCGAGGTGAATTTCGGGGATTGCCTTATCTTGATGCGCGGTGTCTGTGTCGTTTGTGTGCCGAATAAACTTATAACCGTGTTTCAAAGTTAAAGTAATGTATGCTATCCGAGATGATCTTGTGACTCGACTGACGAACGCCTAGAATGGTAGTCAAGAGCAGAGGTTGTGGAGAGTGGTAAACATGAAAACAAACTCGGGGACTCGGTCTAAAAAGCAATTCGGCATGTGTTATTTTATTAACCAGGTTCCCTCATTATGTTTTCTGTATGTCGGATAACTTTAAGCCTTACCTCAGAGGTTTACGAGTACTGTATACTATGGTTCTGATTTTGTGACTCGACTGTCGAACACCAACATGGTAGACAAGAGCAGAAATCACTAAGTATGGTAAACACGAAGTAAACTGGGGGGCTCGGACTGAAAAGTAATTCGGCATATGTTGTCTGTGTTTTCCCCGGGAGCAAGATGTCTTGACCCGGGGACTGGCTCGCCAGTGCATTCTGTTCTTTCTGCTAGGTCTCTAGAGTAACTCGGGGACTCGGTGGAAACCGAGTCCGCACCCTATCGTGTAATTTTCCTGTTAGAGTTACTTTCTGTCTTGTGCTAAGACTTACTTTGATCCGTCAATATAGAGTTATTGTCCCTATTAAATATGTATATGCTTGGACTAACATTGAAAGGTGATGTTGATTCTGCTAAAAGAGTACTTTTTACCGAGTTATCCTCAAAACCGACTTATCATGAAATCCGAGTTATCCTGAAGTCCGAGTTATCCCTGAACTCCGACTTATCCTGAAATCCGAGTTATCCTGAAATCCGAGTTATCCCTGAAATCCGACTTATCCTGAGATCCGACTTGTCCTGAAATCCGAGTTATCTTGAAATCCGAGTTATCCTGAAATCCGAGTTATCCTGAAATCCGAGTTCAATTTGCAGATTCCGAGATGAAGTTGTGATCCGACGTATATTGTTCAAATCTGACATGCAGGTGGCTCAAGTCAAAGTATTGGTTTTTCTAGATCGCCGTTTATTTCGGCTCGCCATAGTATCGTGGCATCATCCTGTATCCCCGGTCATCGTTCATGTTGGTTTGTGAAATGAGATGTGTGATATGCCCAGAGTGGCCGAGGTACCGAGACATGTGTGATATGCCCAGAGTGGCCGAGGTACCGAGACATGTGTGATATGCCCAGAGTGGCCGAGATATCGAGACACCCGAGATACACTTATGTCACATCAGCAGAGGTTGGAGGCGTCTGTGTCGGTATACGCCCAGAGTGGCTAAAAGCCGGCACATGAGACTCTGTGTCGGTATACGCCCAGAGTGGTTAAAGGCCGGCACATGAGACGTCCGTGTCGGTATACGCCCAGAGTGGCTAAAAGCCGGCATGTGAGGTATGTTTATGTCAAGCCGGCAGTGGCCGAAGACATCTATGTCGGTAAAACGCCCAGAGCGGCTAAGGCACCGGCATATGATTGTATTTTTGCAGGTACACGGTGGAGTAGGTAAAGATGGTGGTGTTATTCTTTTTTCTAAGTCTGCGCGCGACTCTGCGAGTCCCCCGCAGCCTCGGGGACTAGTGTCGGGGATGTAATCCCCGGTACCCTAAAGTTATGGTGTTGTCATGGTTATGTTCGAGTGAAGAGACGCTACCCGGGCCGACATAAGCATTCTCCCGGCCAGTCTAAGCTGGGGATGGGCCGACTTTATGGATAACCCGGGTGGACCGAGGTAGCCAGTAGAGGGGCACGATGCCTGTGTACTTCGGGCCGTCCGAATTATCTCCAACCTCGACCCTCACCTTGCCGACACCACCAGGCCGTCTTCAACCTCGCCCCCGCCTCCAGCTCGCCCACACCATCGTCGACCTCGGCCTCGCCCCGGCACTCCCGGCTTCCCCGACATGGCGCCACTCCCGGCTTCCCCGACATGGCGGCACCCCGGCTTCCCCGACATGGCGGCACCCCGGCTTCCCCGACATGGCGCCACTCCCGGCTTCCCCGACATGGCGGCACCCCGGCTTCCCCGACATGGCGCCACTCCCGGCTTCCCCGACATGGCGGCACCCCGGCTTCCCCGGCATGGCGCCACTCCCGGCTTCCCCGACATGGCGGCACCTCGACTTCCCCGACATGGCGCCACTCCCGGCTTCCCCGACATGGCGGCACCCCGACTCCCTCAACTGGTACGGATGATTCTGAAGACATGCGCAAGCGGACAAGACAAGGACGCGCGCCGCACGGGTCGTACCTGTCCAGGAAGTGACCAGGCATGGCTACAGTGCCGGTGATGTGACTAGAGTACAACTCATGATGCAGGGAACAGTGTTGACAAGACCCCAGTAGTCTTGTCAGCTACAGTGCATGTATAGTGGCATGTGGGCCACCTCTTGTCCCCTGGGCTCCTCCTATATAAGGAGCACCAGGGGGAAGGCCAAAGGGACAGCCTCACACATCCACAGCCACGGCTCCCCCGCAGCCCCATTTTCCCCCCTTTGCCTTTGCTCTCCAAGACCTCTTAGAGGCAAATCTAGCTCGGCTCATGGAGCATGTATCCCACGATGATGTTAAGAGAGGAAATACACCAAATAGGCTAGATGCTGCAGTAGGGGTTTTATCTCCTCACGAGAGCCCCGAAGCAGGGTAAATCCCCGTGTCCGTGTGTTCATCTGTGTGTGCTTCTCAGCGCGCTATCCCTCCCCGAATCCTCTAGCGTCCATCCGGCCCCACAAATTAGCCTACCCGTAGGCATCTGTCTGTTCACCACGACGACAGCGAGGGACCTTTTCGCAATTACCAAGAAATCCAGATACTTTTCTGCAAAATAACCACCGCACAATCCCCCACCTCCTTCTCTCCCGCGAATCCGGTGGTCGCCGCCGCCACCGCGCGCCGCCGCCGATCCGCGCCTCCCCGGTCAAATCTACGGGCACGGCGAGCTCCGCCGCCTCTCCCTCTCCATTCTGTCCGGCTGCCGCGTCCCGGGACGGCCGGGGTCGCTGGATTTCGTCGTTGCCGTGTTCTACCTCCGCCGCCGCTAGATTGGTCGCTGCCAGCGGCTCCGACGAGCGTTTCGCCCGCCGCGCCGCCAGTTCGACTGCCCTCGGCGTCCTCCCGCGGATCCGCGGGGTGGCGGAGTCGCGCGCGTTTGCTGCAGCGCGGCCGCGAGCTCGGTGGCTCCGGCGACCTCCAGCGCCTCCGCCGCGGCTGACGTCACGCTGACGCCGGCGCAGCCCCACCTGTCAATGACTAAAATTAGTAAGGAAAATGGAAAAAAATAAAAACCTGACCTGTGGGTCCCACAGACGGTTATAGATAATTACAGAAAACAAATAAATTGCAAATTTCATAACTTCCAAACCGCAGTTCAAAAAAATAAAGACAACATACCAAAATTTGCAGGAAAAATTAATCTTTACAACTAAAACATCTGCATCCATATTTAAACAAGTTTAGAAAAATTTAGATCCAACAAACAATATAGCTTTTTATATTAATTGGCCTCATTTTTACATGTAAAATCCATAACTTTTAGACCGCAATTAAAAAAAATACAAATAAAATACCAAAATTTGCAGTACAAAAAGATCTTTACAGCTAACACATCTCCATCTATGTTTAAACAACTTTACAAAAATTTATGTTCAAGAAATATTATAGCTTTTTCATATTAGTTAACCCTGCTTTAAGAACATGAAAGTATTTCTACAAATACCCTCACAAAAAAATGTAGGCTATTTGTACCACATAATCCAATTTCAAATTTAAATACTCTAAAGATTAAATATCTTCGAACTCTACTCTTTTTACAAACTTACAACAATATCGAATATGCAAAACCGCCCCAATTTAAACAATTTTTGAGGTCCAAACAATTTTTAAACGTAAAATTCTTTGCATTTCACCAATTTTCGAACTACACGGGCGCGGCGCGCGGTTACCTAGTAACTAAATAAAAGTCGGTTGTGCCTGTGCCTGACGTTTGAAGATGATGTGTTTCATGACGTTTCTCGGCCGGCCATAGCGGCAGGATGTGGTGACATAAATGTGTTGTGATAAACTTGTGCGATTTGCATTTGCTTCTGCACCTGAATTTCTGGCAAGAGATATGGGATGGTTCGTCACGCCTATCGTGTTGCCTTGTGTGCCGTTTCATGAAGAAGCTAGAGAAGAAACTGAGCTGACCAGTGACGTACTCATATAACGGGCCGTCTTCTTCAACGTAGCCTCTCTCTCCACCTACCTAGGTACGCTGGACCCGGTATACCCCATCTTGAAATTCGTTGGAGCGCATATGTTTTGGGGATCAGAAGAAAATATCTGCAAGAGATAGAGCTCCCGCACTCCACTGGCCCTGTTTAAAAACAATCAAAAAAATATTTTGTGTCTGGAAGAAAGCTGAAAAAACTATACAAGTACATATAAATTAATACTTCGTACAATCAAATTTGCAGTGAAATATTTTTTCATATTTAGAAACTGAGGGAGTACAATTTTGTGATTTTTTTGTAATCTATAAATGTATTACGGAACAAAACTAGGCAGATATGTAGACAACATGTATATCTATCCACGTAAATTATCTATTAATATTTTGAAACCATTTTTTGATGAATAGCGACAGTGCTATTATCATTCATTAAAAGGAGTAAAAAAGTCACATATAAGCGACTCAAAATTGAAAAAAGAGAGGAAGAAACTCAATCTCTGCAAGAGAGAAGAGGAGAGAGTAACACATCACGACCTAGAAAGGGATGAAAGGTTGACATCAATATCATGACCAATTGTCAAAGGCACCGATGGGTTTCAGCTTCTTTTTATCTAACTAACTGGCGCGGCATATGCCATGACGCCGGCTTTCTGGTCACCACCCGTCAACACCACTCGAGGAGAGGGAGTGGCATCGATGGGAAAGAGTTGATCCAAGGATCGATCACGGGCTCGTTAACCCGGCTTCCAACGAAAACATAGGCACCACCGAAATGGACAATCTTCATGAGCAATCAACAGACCTTGACGGAGAACGGCACTGGTTGCACCGAAACATCAAATTGCCTGGAGGGACTTGGTGCACTAGGACGATGCCCGAGAGGGTGTAACGATGTCATGGAAGACGCCACCGTCCTATCAAGAAACCGGATCTAAGCTTTCGACCGGGGCATATATGGTAGACTTTTTTTAGACTTTCCGACAACTCCTGCAACAAGGAAGATGACACCCTTCAGATTAAGTTTAAAGTATCGTTCTCGATTATTCTAAAAAAAAATGAGAAGCACCGGTTGTGTCGACAGGGTGTAAACGCTCACGTTTTCATTTTCCCTATCTTTGATCTGCTTGTAATAGGGTTCCCTCGTCATTGTTTATCGGTTTGGCTGTGTGGCTTTATTTATAAAACGGGGCGCATGCCTGTTTCGTGGAGAAGCACACTAGAACCGGGGATTAAATATCCTGCTCTCATTTGGTTGGACACTAGCTTGATGCTTGATAGTAGAGTATCCAAAAGAGTTGGACCATGGTCAGCTAGCTAATCGACTCGGAAGACCATGTGACGGGTGTACTAGGCTAAGCTATCAGCAGAGCACTAGCAGTAGTGGGCATGGGCATATGCGTATCAGTATCACGGCATGTTCCCCCGACCAGCTCAGACCTAACTAACATGCATATCTAGCGGCCATAGCTTATCTCAACAACATGACTACATGAGCAGCTGGAAGGTCTCGCCCGCACTAGTAGTCAGATGACCGTGGCGTGTATGCAGTGGCGGAGCTAGATCATTTACAATCAGGGCGCATAGCGGGTGCATTAGTAGATAAAATGTATTTTTAGGGGTACATATGTGGTTTACAAAGAAAATGTTTACTTATTGGTGACCTGTGCACCCAAAGGCTGGCTGTGTATCCGCCGGTGCGTGTATACCACGACAAAAATCGTAGCCGTAACAGTACTTTACTCCCTCCGTTCCGATGAATAAGGCCTATATTTTTTTACAAAAGTCAAGCCAAGTAAAGTTTGACCAAATTTTTAGAAAAATCTATCAACAAATATGATATTATATAGATATCATATGAAAATATAGTTTAATGACATTAGTATTATATTTTGCATGTTATTTTTTCATAAAAATTTGGTCAAACTTTACGTGGGTTGACTTTTTCAAAATAATATAAGACTTATTTATTGGAACGGAGCTAGTATACAGTTTTTAGGGAATATACTTTATAGTTTATACTGTTGTTAATTAACTGCAATACAATGTTTGCTTGATCGCAGACCGACATGTGGTCGCGTGTTCACCGCGGTTGGCTCTTCAGGTCCGGCGCGTCTCAGGCGCATTGTTTAGAATTATTTATCAAGTTGATTCTCGTACTGCGATCATGTGCGTCTAACGATTTTTAATGATGTCAGCAGGAGATCTTTCCGCACCACCTTCTTTCACGCTCCGCGGGAGATTTTATTACTCTACTATAGATATATGACTTTTATTTGTCTAAAATTAGATTTATCTAGACTTATGATATCTCTAGATACATCATTTTTATACAAATAAAATTTATCTAATTTAAAATGGAGAGAGTAGTTTACATGTCTTGCTTCTTCCCTTTGGTACCTGCATTTCTGGATATTCCACGCTTCCTTGATACTACCACGGTACCACTGAACTCCACAAGTGCTCGAGCAGAGTGCTCATAAAACATGAAATGTGGAAACAAAAGGCATGCGATACGCACGCGGTATATATTGTCGGCCAAGTAGAAAAATATTAAAACCTTAATATTTACTGTCGTATTGACGTAACTCTCGTGTATATATAATATGATACAATGAGGAAGGTAAAATTGAATGTATAAGAAAATCTAAGTACGTATTAGTCTATCTCTAACTCCTACCTACAGGCATATCCTGTTGGTGTTCCTCGCCGTAATCGCAACCAAAACTCGCAACGACCAGTGGCGTTCCTAGCCGAAATCGCAACCGAAACTCGCAACGAATCGGTGTCACCCAGAGTTGAGGAAAAACAAGAAGGACAGTCCAAAACACTACAAGAAATATGTGAACTAATGACCTTCTCTTAACGACCTTGTTTTTTTTATCATAGATTTGTGACCATTTTGAAGTTGTTGGTCATAACCCAATTGAGAGGGACGAAACCCCCAAACTTTATGACCTTTTATTTTACAAAGGTCATAACACGTCGAAACGGTTTGGTCATAAATACTAACAGCACCGATGTATTTGTGTGACTGGATTGACACCTAAGCCAACTCGTCTACGTGTCACTGCCTCTCGCCTATGTGTCACTGTCTATGTGCCAGTGTCACGGTCTATGTGCCATTTGTGCTGACGTGTCACCACACTGTCATGTGGGGCCAGTCAACATGATGCGTTGACTGGACAAATATGACAGGTGGGACCCACATATATCACACATGGGATCCGCCTCCACCAAGATTGACATGTGGGACCTGCACCACCCAGCCTGACACTTGGGACCCACCTATCCAACCTAGACTGACGAGTGGGATCCACCACACTCCGCCTGACGTGTGGGACCCCGCCTGCCCCACCAAGTCCGACACAAGGGACCCACCCACGGTCTGACGAGTGGGACCAACCTATTCCACCTAGACTAACGAGTGGGACCCGCCACACTCCGCCTGACATGTAGACCCGCCTGCCCACCAAGCCTGATACATGGGACCCACCCCGTTTGAACTGACGAGTGGGCCCGTCCCACGCAACCTGACAACTCGGTCCCACCCCGCGGTCTGACGAGTGGGACCCGGCCGAACTGACGTTTAGGACCCGGCCCAAACCTCCTGTAGGCACTAAGTGTTAATATTCGCAAAAATGGTGTGGATGGGACTCGAACCCGCGACCTAAGGATCGGACAGACTGATCTCTACGAACAGGGTACTCCACAACGTGTGATAAACATAGAACTTACACCATAATATACAAGCCGCGTCGGACACAAAGGCCTGGGCCAAAAGTAATGGGCCGGCCAACTATTTTTTTTTCCTTCTATTATTCTTTTGTGATTCTTTTATTACTTTTGATTTTAAACTTCAATTTTAACCAAATAAATTTTGTAAAAATTGTAAAGTTATACTCTGAAATTATAGAATATTAGGGACTAATTTTAATCAAACTAAAATGCCAAAATACAAACAACCTTATATATTGTTTTACAAGGGGTTTTCAAAATACGATTAGACGGCGGACATGACCGTTTCTATTTAAGTGTTGAATCTTCACAAACAAATATAGTATCTCTGATAAAGTATATACTTCCGTACTCAAAAATGATTTTTACAGAAAATCTTAAGCAAACTACGAGGCACATGTAGTTCAAATTTGACCCGGTTTCAGCTGAATTGACGAGAATTTGTCTTTTTTAAAAGAGGTGGATAGAAATCATTTGGCACACAACCATTTGGTTATTTCTACATAAAATGTGGTATAATACTTTATAAAAATGGTGTGGTCCAAATTTGGAACATATTTGTGGTATGTGCTTCACAAAAAAACTCAAATTTCACACTCGAAAAATGAAAAATGATTTTTTTGTGCAATAAAGTTGAAAACTTTGTTCGGCAACATTGTTCTCCATCCTAATATACACGCTTGTGCGCAGTATGGGAACATTTGAACAAACTATGTCACGGTTATCGCAATAACATTGGTCATTTGGGATGAAAGCCACGAATCTTCGTACATGAGAGGTCATTTCTGTGAACACTTTTTTAAAATACCTTCCATATTCCAAGTTTGTTATTTTTCCTTGAAACTAGGTCACTGATACGTCCATTTTGCATCACTATTTTATATCATAAGTTACTGTTATTCATTGATATATTTCATATTTAGAGATGATACTTATGTTATTTCATCTATTTTGCATGTTTGATGATTATTGGAGAATTGATCACCGGAGTCTGGAAACAGCTGGAAAAAGCACCGTCAAGATACACTATTTGCGAAGATCAGAATACAAAACGAAAACCGTGGAAAATATTGTTTTGCCAGATCATGGAGGGAGCCACGAGGAGAGGCCAAGGTGGGGCCCAGGGGGCCCACACCCCCTCCTGGCGCGGCATGCCCTGGAGCCGCGCGAGCACAGGGTCTGGCCGTGCCCCTTCGCGTACTTCATCCCCCCGAAAACCTAAGACCTTCTACGGAGAGTTAGAATTATTCCGCCGCCGCCACGAGACGGAAAACCACAGAGAGAACAAAGCTCTCCGGCAGGGAGAAATCTGCCGGGGAAATCCCTTCCCGGAGGAGGGAAATCGTCGCCATCGTCACCGTCATCGAGCTGCACTTCATCGGGATCATCATCACCATCATCTCCACCGCCGTCACCGTCATCTCCACCGCTCCACTCCGTTCCCGCTGTAACATCTAGGGCTGAATCTTGTGTGTTTGATAGGAGAAACTCTCCCGGTGTTAATTGCTATTGTTATTGATGCTATTGGGTGGAACCGTTGAATTAAGGTTTATGTTCAGATTGTTACCCATCATTATATCATCTCTGATCATGTTCCAAATGATGTGTTGTGAGTAGTTCGTTTAGTTCTTGAGGACATGGGTGAATTCTAGATGTTAGTAGTGAACTATGTTGAGTAATATTTAATGGTTTGATATTTAAGTTGTGGGGCTATTCTTCTAGTGGTGTCATGTGAACGTTGACTACATGACACTTCACCTTTATGGGCCTAGGGGAGTGTATTGTGTATTCGAATATTAATTGTGGGGTTGCCGGAGTGACAGAAACCTAAACCCCCGTTAATATCTCGATGCATGAGGGATAGCAGGATCTTAGAGTTTAAGGCTGTGGTTAGATTTATCTTAATTACTTTCTTGTATTTGCGTATGCTTGCAAGGGGTATAATCACAAGTATGTATTAGTCCTAGGAAGGGCGGTGCATTAGCATAGGTTCACCCACACGACACTTATCGAAACACTAAAGATTAATCATCTATATGAAGCGAAAGCACTAGACATAAATTCTGTGTGTCCTCAAGAACGCTTGGTCATCATAAGTAAACAAACCGGCTTGTCCTTTGCTCTAGAAAGGATTGGGCCCCTCGCTGCAATTATTATTGTTGCGCTTAATTTACTCGCACTTTATTTATCTGTTATATCAAAAACTCCTAAGAACATGTCTGCTAGTACTTACAGTGAAATCCTCATCAAAACTGCTTGTCAGCACCTTCTGCTCCTCGTTGGGTTCGACACTCTTATTTATCGAAAGTACTACGATACACCCCATATACTTGTGGGTCATCAAGAATATTTTCTGGCGCCGTTGCCGGGGAGCGAAGCGCTATTGGTAAGTGGAATTCGTAAGGAAAACTTTAGCTGTAAGTGCTGTTTTCATTCCTGTCTCCTACTTTGCTTAATTATGGAGAGAGGAACTATTGCTTTCCTGTTTGGAAAGGCTTCTACCACTGCTGAGGTAGAAAATGAGGCGCCACCTGAAGAAATAGAGCCATTTAAAATACCTATGAAAATTATTGATCGTGTTTTGGATAACCGCTATGAAGGGGATGGAACTGTCCACCCCGGTGATCATTTACTGTTTTTACATGAATTATGCAAGTTGTTCAAGTGTGCAGGTATTACAATGGACAAAGTCAGGAAGAAATTATTCTCCATATCACTTACTGGGAGAGCTGCGCATTGGTATAAATTGTTGAAGAACAGGAATTCTCTTTGATGGGAGGAAATTGTACCTCTCTTTTATTCTAAATTTTATCCTCCAAGTGAGATTCACCAAGATCGGAATTCTATATATAATTTCTGGCCTCATGATGGAGAAAGTATTGCCCAAGCTTGGGGGAGATTGAAGTCACTAATGCTCAAATGCCCCATTCATGAGCTTCCTGGTAATATTATTGTTGATAACTTCTATGCAAGACTCTCCTTTGAAGATAAAACATTATTGGATACATCTTGTGCTGGATCATTCACGCGTAATAAGGAGGAGTTTAAATGGGATCTTCTTGATCGTATTGAGGAAAATACTGAAGCATGGGAGAACGACAAAGGTAGGGAGTCAGGTATAAAATATGACTTCGAATGCATTAAAACTTTCATGAATACTGATGCATTTCGAAATATTAATAATGCTTATGGTCTTGACTCTCAAGTTGTTGCAAATTATTATAAATCCTTTGCTGCTTATTTCGGTTTGTCCAAGGAGGGGTTTGAAAAATATCATGAACCATATAAAGATAAATCTATTACTCCTATAAGTAAAAGCTTTGAAGTTAATGTTGTTGATCATATTATTCCTGAGCCCTATATTGAAAAGGTTCCTTTTCCTGTTGAGGTGAAAGAACATTCTGTTATGGCTAGTGTTGTTAACAAAAGTGAAAAGAAAGCTATACAACCTGATGAACAAATTAAAATTGAACCTCCTGTTGCTATAGTTAAAGATCTTGTTACTAAAAATGTTGGAGATGAGTATATTATATTTTGTGAGGATGCTTCTAATGTTGTTTCTCATCCTAAAAGTTCAAGGAAAACTAGTGTTCCTTTGTTATCTGTTAAAATTGGTGATCATTGCTATTATGAATTATGTGATATTGGTGCAAGTTCTAGTGCTATTCCTTATGAGCTTTACAGGGAAATTATGCATGAGATTGGTCCTTGTGAACTTGAAGAAATTGATGTGGTTATTCAACTTGCTAATAGAGAAACTATCTCTCCAATTGGTATTATTAGAGATGTTGAAGTTCTATGTGGTAAGACTAAATATCCTGCTGATTTTCTCGTACTTGGTGCTGCTGCTAGTAAGACTTGTCCTATCATTTTTGGTAGACCTTTTCTAAATACTTGTGGTGCTGTCATAGATTGTAAGAAAGAGAAAATCTTTACTAAATTTGCTGGTGATTCGTATGAATTCAGTTTTTCGAAATTTGCCAAAGTCCCTTATGAAACCGAATTGCCTAATGAGGATTTTAAAGTAGAACAGCTTGCCTCTATTGCTCTTGCTCCTAACAATGTTTTGCAGCAATTTATGGAAGATCATGAAAGTGAAGTCTTTATGGAAGAAAGGAATGAACTTGATGAAATATTTCTTCGTCAACCTATCTTGAAACACAATTTGAAGGTGGAAGACTTGGGTAAAACACTTCCACCTAAAGAGGATCCTGTCTTTGATCTAAAACCTTTGCCTGATAATCTTAAGTATGCCCATATTGATGATAAGAAAATATATCCTGTTATTATTAGTGCTAACCTTTCAGGTAAAGAAGAGGAAAGATTATTGGAAGTATTGAAGAAACACCGTGGAGCTATGGGTTATACTTTGGATGATTTGAAAGGGATTTCTCCTACTATATGTCAACATTCTATTAATATGGAGCCTGATGCAAAGCCAGTTGTTGAACATCAACGCCGTTTAATACCCAAAATGACGGAAGTGGTAAGAAATGAGGTATTAAAACTCCTTGATGCTGGTATAATTTATCCTATTGCTGATAGTAGATGGGTTAGTCTTGTGCACTGTGTCCCTAAGAAAGGTGGAATTACTGTTGTGCCTAATGATAATGACGAGCTTATTCCTCAGAGAGTAGTAGTTGGTTATAGAATGTGCATTAATTTTAGAAAGGTTAATAAAGTTACTAAGAAAGATCATTATCCCTTACCCTTCATTGATCAAATGTTGGAGAGGTTAGCTAATAAAACTCATTTTTTCTTTCTTGATGGTTATTCTGGTTTCTCTCAAATTGCTGTTAAAGCTCAAGATCAAGAGAAAACCATGTTTACTTGTCCTTATGGTACTTATACTTATAGACGTATGCCTTTTGGTTTATGTAATGCTCCTGCTACTTTTCAAAGATGTATATCTGCTATCTTTCATGGTTTTTGTGAGGAAATTGTGGAGGTATTCATGGACGATTTTTCTGTCTATGGAACTTCTTTTGATAATTGCTTGCACAATCTTGATAAGGTTTTGCAGAGATGTGAAGAAACTAATCTTGTTCTTAATTGGGAGAAGTGCCACTTTATGGTTAATGAAGGAATTGTCCTTGGACATAAGATTTCTGAAAGAGGTATTGAAGTTGATAGAGCTAAAGTGGAGGCAATTGAGAAAATGCCTTGCCCCCGAGATGTTAAAGGTATACGTAGTATTCTTGGTCATGCTGGTTTCTATAGAAGGTTTATTAAAGATTTTGCTAAGGTATCGAAGCCTCTTACTAATCTCTTGCAAAAAGATGTACCATTTGTTTTTGATGATGATTGTAAGGAAGCTTTTGAAACTCTCAAGAAGGCTTTAATAAGTGCTCCTATTGTTCAACCACCTGATTGGAATTTACCATTTGAAATTATGTGTGATGCTAGTGATTTTGCTGTTGGTGCTATTCTTGGACAAAGAGTAGATAAAAAGTTAAATCTCATTCATTATGCTAGTAAGACTCTTGATCCTGCTCAAAAGAATTATGCTACAACTGAAAAAGAATTTCTAGCTGTTGTTTTTGCTTGTGATAAATTTAGACAATATATTGTTGATTCTAAAGTTATTATTCATACTGATCATGCTGCAATTAGATACCTTATGGAAAAGAAAGATGCAAAGCCTAGGCTTATTAGATGGGTATTACTGTTGCAAGAATTTGATTTGCATATTGTAGATAGGAAAGGTGCTGAGAATCCTGTTGCTGATAATTTGTCTAGATTGGAAAACATTGAATATGATCCTATTCCTGTTAATGATAGTTTTCCAAATGAGCAATTAGCTGCAATAAGGGTGAGTTCACGGGATAGTCCTTGGTATGCTGATTATGCTAACTTTATTGTTTCGAAGTATTTGCCTCCAACCTTTTCAGCTCAACAAAGAAGAAAATTATTTTATGATTTGAGGCATTATTTCTGGGATGACCCACACTTATATAAAGAAGGAGTGGATGGTATTGTGCGAAGATGTGTTCCGGAGTATGAACAACAGGAGATATTGAGGAAATGCCATAGTAGTGCTTATGGAGGACATCACGCTGGAGATAGAACTGCACAAAAGGTTTTATAATCAGGTTTTTATTGGCCTACTCTTTTTAAAGATGCAAGAAAGTTTATTTTATCTTGTGATCAATGTCAAAGAATTGGTAATATCTCTAGACGTAATGAAATGCCTATGAATTATTCTCTTGTTATTGAGCCATTTGATTGTTGGGGATTTGACTTTATAGGTCCTTTTCCTCCTTCAAAGGGTTATACTCATATACTTGTTGCTGTTGATTATGTTACTAAATGGGTAGAAGCTATACCTACTAAAAGTGCTGATGCTGAGACATCATTAAAAATGCTTCAAGATATAATTTTTCCTAGGTTTGGTGTTCCTAGATATCTCATGACTGATGGAGGTTCTCATTTTATTCATGGTGGTTTTAGAAAAGTTCTTGCTAAATATGGTGTTAATCATAGAATTGCTTCAGCTTATCATCCTCAAACTAGTGGGCAAGTAGAATTATCAAATAGAGAAATTAAATCTATCTTGCAAAAGACTGTTAATAGAACGAGGAAGAACTGGGCTGATAAATTAAATGATACATTGTGGGCTTATAGAACTGCTTATAAAAATCTCATGAGTATGTCTCCTTATAAAATGGTCTATGGAAAAGCTTGTCACTTGCCTTTAGAATTAGAACACAAAGCTTATTGGGCAGTGAGAGAACTAAATAGAGATTTTAAACTTGCTGGTGAGAAAAGATTACTTGATTTGAGTTCTTTAGATGAATGGAGAAGTGAAGCTTATGAAAATGCTAAACTCTTTAAAGAGAAAGTTAAGAAATGGCATGATAGGAGAATCCTTAAGAGAGAGTTTCATGTTGGTGAAAAAGTTTTATTGTATAGCTCTCGTCTTAGATTCTTTGCAGGGAAATTACTCTCCAAGTGGGAAGGACCATATATTATTGTTGAGGTGTTCCGTTCGGGTGCAATTAAAATTGCCTCACTTAAAGATGACTCTACACAAGTGGTGAATGGGCAAAGACTCAAACATTATATTTCTGGAGATTCTTATAATGAAGATGTTGATATTATTCAAGTTATTGCTCTGGAAACTTTTATCAAAGAGAATTTTTCTGAGTCTGCAGAAGCTGAATTCGAAAAGGTATAGTTTCGGTAAGGAAAAGTTCACGTTTTTAATTTTGGAAGACATAGAAGTTATTTTTAGAAAATATGGAAAAATACAAGACGAAAACGAGCAGGACAGGGAGCACGAGGCCGCGCGAGCTGGGGGTCTGGACGCCTCGGTGTCCGTCTCCTACTCGATCTCGTGCTGTTGCCTTCCTTTTGTCATGTATATTTTTCCTATATAAACTCCCGGATCCCCCGAGGTCCGTATATCGTGTTTTCGAAGTGTTTTTGTTTCAAGCTGTTTCTGCCAGATTTCAATCCTTGGATCTAGAGCCATCATGTCTTCGCCCGAGCCTTCAAAGGATAGTTTCTTCGTGAACGTCGTCAACCCGTACATGCACGAGTTGAGGATGCACCCGAAGGAGTTGACGTTGAAAGGTGGGAAGGTGCATGTAGATGATGTCCAAGGTCCTCAAGGAGAGGGGAGCATGGAGGAGAGGATGAAGAGTCTGGAGCAGGAGGTCTTCAAGTATAAGAAGATGGCGGGACGAGAGGTGGATATCGTTCACCGTATCGTGGCTGAACTTATTACCAAGCATGAGAAGGAGATCGCAAAGCTCCGGGAGGACATCTTCTCACTCCACAAGACTACCAACAATCTGCAGGCGCAACTCTACGATGTTCAGAATCAGAACTGTGAGTATGAAACCAGGTTTAAACGCATAAGTGCTGCTGCAAGTTTCAGGATACTCGAGACCAAGTCATCATTTGTTGATGGAGAGCCCCTACCTTGGAAGTTTGATGAAGAGGACTTGCCACCGTCACCACCAAAGGAGTAATTCATCATCGGTATTGGCATCTCCCTTAGCTTGTTCCAAGCTTGGGGGGAGTGCCGCGGTATCACACCATCATCTTTATCTTTTATCTTTTAGTAGTATCATATCATGAGTAGGGAAGTTATCTTATATGATGGTTTGCAATGTGGAAGTATCTCTCTTTTAGTTGGTTATCTATGTATCCCTTGGTGTGAGTTGTCATTATGGAATATTAATGAGAAGTTTTATCATTTATTTTCTGCACATCTTATTTTAGTTTGCAATTTCTATCATATATGATTGATCTTGTCATTAGTATTGTTATCACTTTGGGAGCATATAGTAAATCTTTTGGTTTTGGCAAACTTAGCATTGGTCAGTAGCTACAATACTTTGAGACTTAAGTGGAGGAAAGAATTACATGTAGATATAGTTTGCAATGATCTCTCTCACTTGTACATGATAAGCTTAGTATTCACAATTTAAAATTGTTTGTGCCTCCAAGTAAGAATTGCATGATTGCCTTTACTACATGTATATTTGTTTGTATCCATCAACTCTTATGCTTGCTACCAAACCTTGCTAGCCAAAGACCGGTATCGAGAGGGAATGCTTCTCATACTTCCGAACCTTGAGCCAAAACCCTTGCCACTTGTGTCCACCATACCTACCTATTATGTGGTATTTTGCGCCACTCCAAGTAAATACTTCATGTGCTATCTTTATTCAAAACTACTACCCCTTATTTGTGTCAATGTCTATTAGCTCATGAGGAAATAATAGTTGAGTTTGTTATCTTCCATACTAATTAAGTAACCCTTGACTTGCATGCTTCATCTGCTCGTCACTAATATTGCAAAGGGCTGGTTAGACCACTATAATATCAAAAGGTTGAGAAAGTTAAAAATAGACACTCCTCCATGGTTTGAGATTGATTGGTAGGCACCCGAGGATTCGGTTAGCCATGGCATTTGTAAGCAAAGGTTGGGAGGAGTGTCAAAGTTATCAAAATAGTTGTTTATTATAAAGGCTTGTTTTAAAATAATCGGAACCGCTCTCAACTTGCTTAGTATGGAAGATGACAAGAACTCTATTACCATTCGTTGACAACAACAAACACCGCTCAAAAACTTACTCTTATGCTCTCTATATAATTTAAAAACTAGAAGCTCTAGCACATGCTTGTATCTCTGCTTCCCTCTGCGAAGGGCCTATCTTTTACTTTATGTTGAGTCAATAAACCTAACTCCTTCTGTCTTAAGCAAGCATTTGAGTTGATTGTGATTCAACCATCTATACATTCGTATTGTTAATTATGTTCCTTATTCTTTCTTGTTTGGCACATTGCTGTTATTTGATAAATATGACTTTGAGAGTTAGCAACTATCTAAGAGGGCTGTTTAGTAGAGTAAGCTCAATATGTTCATTGTTCTCTGACCAGGAACGAAGTTTGCCAACACCAACTATGATTTTCTCTATGCACTTTATTGTGATTTGCCTCTACTTGTTACAAGTTGAGTTATATGAATGGAGTTGATATCTAAGATGACTTGTGTATTATTAAATGTGATGCTTCTTGTCCGTATATTCTTTATCGACACTTCACTCCATAAACCTGTGGTCATGTTTACTGAGCTCAGTTTTCGCTTGGGGACAAGCGAGGTCTAAGCTCGGGGGGAGTTGATACGTCCATTTTGCATCACTATTTTATATCATAATTTACTGTTATTCATTGATATATTTAATATTTAGAGATGATACTTATGTTATTTCATCTATTTTGCATGTTTGATGATTATTGGAGAATTGATCACCGGAGTCTGGAAACAGCTGGAAAAAGCACCGTCAAGATACACTATTTGCGAAGATCAGAATACAAAACGAAGATCGTGGAAAATATTGTTTTGCCAGATCATGGAGGGAGCCACGAGGAGAGGCCAAGGTGGGGCCAGGGGGCCCACACTCCCTCCTGGCGCGGCAGGCCCTGGAGCCGCGCGAGCACAGGGTCTGGCCACCCTGGCCCACCTCTGGCCGTGCCCCTTCGCGTACTTCATCCCCCCGAAAACCTAAGACCTTCTACGGAGAGTTAGAATTATTCCGCCGCCGCCACGAGGCGGAAAACCACAGAGAGAAGAAAGCTCTCCGGCAGTGAGAAATCTGCCGGGGAAATCCCTTCCTGGAGGGGGGAAATCGTCGCCATCGTCACCGTCATCGAGCTGCACTTCATCGGGATCATCATCACCATCATCTCCACCGCCGTCACCGTCATCTCCACCGCTCCACTCCGTTCCCGCTGTAACATCTAGGGCTGAATCTTGTGTGTTTGATAGGGGAAACTCTCCCGGTGTTAATTGCTATTGTTATTGATGCTATTGGGTGGAACCGTTGAATTAAGGTTTATGTTCAGATTGTTACCCATCATTATATCATCTCTGATCATGTTCCAAATGATGTGTTGTGAGTAGTTCGTTTAGTTCTTGAGGACATGGGTGAAGTCTAGATGTTAGTAGTGAACTATGTTGAGTAATATTTAATGGTTTGATATTTAATTCATGGTGCTATTCTTCTAGTGGTGTCATGTGAACGTCGACTACATGACACTTCACTTTTATGGGCCTAGGGGAGTGTATTGTGTATTCGAATATTAATTGTGGGGTTGCCGGAGTGACAGAAACCTAAACCCCCGTTAATATCTCGATGCATGAGGGATAGCAGGATCTTAGAGTTTAAGGCTGTGGTTAGATTTATCTTAATTACTTTCTTGTATTTGCGTATGCTTGCAAGGGTTATAATCACAAGTATGTATTAGTCCTAGGAAGGGCGGTGCATTAGCATAGGTTCACCCACACGACACTTATCGAAACACTAAAGATTAATCATCTATATGAAGCGAACGCTTGGTCATCATAAGTAAACAAACCGGCTTGTCCTTTGCTCTAGAAAGGATTGGGCCCCTCGCTGCAATTATTATTGTTGCGCTTAATTTACTCGCACTTTATTTATCTGTTATATCAAAAACTATTAAAAACCTGTCTGCTAGTATTTACAGTGAAATTCTCATCAAAACTGCTTGTCAGCACCTTCTGCTCCTCGTTGGGTTCGACACGCTTATTTTATCGAAAGTACTACGATACACCCACTATACTTGTGGGTCATCAGTCACATATAATGACACTTTGCGAAGGATTTACGTCTTTTTGATTTTTTTGAATTATCTACGCCGAATTCAAAATACGGTCAAAACGGCGGACATGATCGTCCGTACCTAGGGGTTGATTCTTGTGAATCTCTTGGTGTATCTATGATTAAATACATACTTGTATACCCAAAAATGGTGTATGTAAACCATTTTACACCCAAAATTTGTGGCACCCGTAGTTCAAATTTGACCCGTTTTCAGCTGAATCGGTGAAAATTTGTCTTTTTTACAAATGGTGTATGTAAACCATTTTACACCCAAAATTTTGGTTATTTGTACATCAAATGTGGTCTGATATTTCATAAAAATGTTGTGATCCCATTTTGCAACAAGTTTTTTGTAGGTGCTTCACAAAAAACTCATTTTTCGCACTCGAAAATGAAAAATGATTTTTTTGTGCAATAAAGTTGAAAACTTTGTTCGGCAACATTGTTCCCCATTCCAATATGCGCGCTTGTGCGCAATATGGGAACATTTGAACAAGCTATGTCATAGTTATCTCCATAACATTGGTCATTTGGGCTGAAAGCCACGAATCTTCGTACATGAGAGGTCATTTCTGTGAACACTTTTTTAAAATACCTTCCATATTCCGAGTTTGTTATTTTTCCTTGAAACTAGGTCACATATAATGACACTTTGCGAAGGATTTACGTCTTTTTGATTTTTTTGAATTATCTACGCCGAATTCAAATTACGGTCAAAACGACGGACATGACCGTCCGTACCTAGGGGTTGATTCTTGTGAATCTCTTGGTGTATCTTTGATTAAATAGATACTTGTATACCCAAAAATGATTTTTTTCAAAAAATCATGAGCAAACTACGTGGCACCCGTAGTTCAAATTTGACCCGTTTTCAACTGAATCGGTGGAAATTTGTCTTTTTTACAAATGGTGTATGTAAACCATTTTACACCCAAACTTTTGGTTATTTGTACATCAAATGTGGTCTGATATTTTATAAAAATGTTGTAATCCCATTTTGCAACAAGTTTTTTTATAGGTGCTTCACAAAAAAACCCATTTTTCGCACTTGAAAAATGAAAAATGATTTTTTTGTGCAATAAAGTTGAAAACTTTGTTCGGCAACATTGTTACCCATTCCAATATGCGCGCTTGTGCGCAATATGGGAACATTTGAACAAACTATGTCACAGTTATCTCCATAACATTGGTCATTTGGTTTGAAAGGCACGAATATGAGAGGTCATTTCTGTGAACAGTTTTTTTAAAAATACCTTCCATATCCCAAGTTTGTTATTTTTTCTTGAAACTAGGTCACATATAATGACACTTTGCGAAAGATCTACGTCTTTTTGTTTTTTTTTAATTATCTACGCCGAATTCAAAATACGGTCAAAACGGCGGCCATGACCGTTCGTACCTAGGGGTTGATTTTTGCGAAACTCTTGGTGTATCTATGATTAAATAGATACTTCTGTACTCAAAAATGATTTTTTCAGAAAAACATGAGCAAATTACGTGGCACCCGTAGTTCGAATTGGACCCGTTTCCTGCTGAATCGATAACAATTTGTCTATTTTACAAATGGTGTATGGAAACCATTTTACACTGAACCATTTGGTTACTTGTACATAAAATGTGGTCTAATATGTTATAAAAATGGTGTGGTCCATACTTGCAACATATTGTTGGTACTTGCTTAACAAAAAAAACATTTTTCACACTCGGAAAATAAACTATTTATTTTTTGTGCAATAAATTTAAAAACTTTGTTCGGCAACATTGTTCCCCATTCCAATATGCACGCTTGTGCGCAATATGGGAAAATTTGAACAAACTATGTCACGGTAATCTCCATAACATTGTTCATTTGGGTTGAAAGCCGTGAATCTTCATAGATGAGAGGTCATTTATGTGAACATTTTTTAAAAAATATCTTCCATTTTCCAAGTTTTTTATTTTTCTTGAAACTAGGGCACATATAATGACACTTTGCGAAGGATTCACGTCTTCTTGATTTTTCTTGAATTTTATACGCCGATTTCAAAATAGGGTCAAAACGGCGGCCATGACCGTTCGTACCTAGGGGTTGATTTTTGCGAAACTCTTGGTGTATCTATGATTAAATAGATACTTCTGTACCCAAAAATGATTTTTTCAGAAAAACATGAGCAAACTACGTGGCACTCGTAGTTCAAATTTGACATGTTTCCAGCTGAATCGACGATAATTGTTTGCTCTGGAAAAATCAAAAAATACTTTTCTCTATAAGGAAAATGAAAACTTTCTTTGGCAACATCGTTCATGGTTCCCAGATGCATGTTTGTGGCAACTATGAAAACATTTGAGTAAACTATGCCATGATTCTGGCCATAACTACGGTGGCCGTTTTGACCATTCTTTCAAAAAAATAAAATTAAGTCCAAAAATATTCAAAACAATAAATACTTTAGTGCATAGTCCTTATATGTGTACTAGTTGCAAGTAAAAATTATAAACTTGAATTTTGATTAATTGTGCCATGAATATTAGTTGATTCTTACTAGTGGATAAAACACAAAATTCTTGTTTTCTGATTGGCCAGTAAAACTTCACGGGGATCACTATTCAAAGGCGTTGGATCCACTAGATCCAACGGCTCAAGCTAGCCGAGCCAGCGCCCACCACCACCAACCCACGCACCCAAACCCTAATACCGTGCGCACTAGGTCAATCCCCTCTGCGCCGCCACCACCTCTCGCCCCCACCCCATTCTCTCCCTCTCGCCACATCTCTCTCTTCTCTCTACGCGCACACGGCACACCTGCACCCGCCGGATCGATCACGCCGCTGGCGAGCTCCGAAGCTTCTCCGTCTCCGTCCACGACGTGGTCGGGCTCACGGGATCTGGCCGCATCCCTTTCTCCCCCTCTTTCTCGCTATCTCGTTCCCTCTAGATCAACCTCTCTTTCTCTCTGCAGGGTACCCTCTTCGGCGAGGAATCGCGGGATCCGTCGTCGGCGAGGCCGGATCCGGTAGCTGCGAGGCCGGATCCGGTGGCTGGGAGGCCGGACCGAAGGAGGCAGCGCGGCTTTCCTCTCCATCACGTCGCCCTCCGCACCGACGCCATGACCTCCGCGCCGAGGCCATGAGCAGGGGCTCGGGGATGCCCTCCACACCGACGCCATGATCAGGGGCTCGGGGACGCCCTCCGCACCGACGCCATGAGCACGGGCTCGGGGACGCCCTCTGCACCGACGCCAAGAGCAGGGGCTCTGGGACGCCCTCCGCACTGACGCCAACAGTAGGGGCTCGGGGAAGCCCTCCGCACCAACGCCATGAGCAGGAGCAGGAGGAGGTCAGCATCCTCTCGCCCATCCCCTCTCTCCCAATTCTAGAGCAGTAGGTTGTGTATATGTGTTGGTTTGCTAGCAAATTGCGTAGCTGATGTTTCTGCCATTGACATGTGAACAACGACTTTAAACATAACATCTGTCCTAGGAAGTGAATGTGGATAAGTGCACTGTTTTTTCATACTGTTGCAAGAAAATGAGAAAAGAGCAAATATTGAAATCATGTTCAACTTAGACTATAAACTCCAGACATTTCCCTACTTAAAGATGATCATTGCCCTGTTTTCGTCATGCTAATACTTCTATATCTACATGGTTCCATTATTTACTTGCTATTAAAGTATGCGGATTGATATTTGCTTCCTATTCTTTGTCGCCATCCTCAACCAGAGGAGCGCGAGCCACCCCAACCTTCTCCAAGCTGGTGCCGTCGTGCCCGTCATGGAGGACCGCGTGGGTAATCGGACAGAAGTGCAGTCTGCCACACCCGCTGCAGCTACACCACGAGTCTCCCTCGACGCGCCATTGCTGCTCTCCGACCCGCTGTTTGCCCGGTCCATGAGTTTAACCACCACCGGGGGAAGGGTTCTCTCTATTTCTCTCTTTCTGGATCCCCTTCTTGCAGCAGATCAAAGTTATCAAGGCCTTCTTCTCACCGTTTATTTTTTGCTTGATTTGCAGCACAATGTGTCGCTTCTCATGAATCAATTTGTGTTGCTGCAGTGGATCGACAATAAGTATGGCATCACCCCCTCTCTTGGTCCTCGGGTGTATTTAATTTCCCATGAATGATGTCTGATTTGTGTGATGGTATGAAAGCAAGTGTTAGAGCGAATCACATATATGAGATATGCAGTTCTTCGTGTTGAGTATACAGATTGATAGTTTCATACTTGCTTGCTATTTTAGTATACACATTGGCTACTCATTTGTAATCACGTGCGCCTTTGTTAGTTGCTCCTTTGTGTGGTGTGCTTTTCTCTTGCAGTCGTGTCCCTCTGTTTTGTATAATTTATGTATATCATGTTTGTGGGTATTTGACAATATCGGGTGCTTCCTTACTCGATTGCCATGGATTTGCTGTTATTATTTTCCGCATGCATCCTTGTTTAATCCGAGCTACCTCAGTACACTGTCCTGTTGCTCTGCTAACCAATTTGTATTTCATGAATATGCTTAATGTTATGGTTTATGCACATATTAATTTCATTGATAAACAGCAAGGGATGGCTGCATATTCTGACACGTGAATATTATGTTATTTGTCTTACAGGAGCTCCATGCTAAAGATGTTTGAAGACACGTGATGCCCCACTCAGCAAAAAGTATTAGATATTACACTTGTAGAGCTAGTTCTAATGTGATTTTCATTGTATGTGTATGTGATGTAAAAAATGCGACCAACCCTTGGTTATTGTATTTGTGATATAATGTGATTGTCATTCTTTGTGTTCTATGAAGTATTTACGGTGTTATTTTAGGTATTACACTGCTGCCTATCTGTTTCAATTTATAATTGGTTGTTTTTCTGGCAAAATGAAATTCGAAAAACATTGAACTGACAATTAGGACCACTTATTAGCACCTGACAGCTAAGACCCACTATATACAAGAACCTGACAATTGGGACCCATCTGACGAGTGGACCCATGAGACAAAAAGGTTGTGGCCCATAAATAAAAAGGCTGAAATGTTGGGCTTGGCCCATTTAGCTGATCGTAAGGAAAAAAAATGTATGTAGGCTGTATTGTTGGGCTTGGCCCATATAGAGCACTTAACTGGACCGGGCTGATTTCAATCTATGACCATTTTAAATCTGCCACGTAGGATGCCTGTAGGATTCCGATTCCGGCATGGAGCTCATGACCAAAATTTTGGTCATAAAATCTAAGACCATCCAATTTGGTCATAACCATTTATGACCGATCCAGAAAAAAGGTCATATTGTTTAACTAGTGACGCTTACCTTTTGACCAACCGTTTTAGGTCACAAATCAAACACTGTGACCTTTCAGTGACCAATATGAAGGGTCATGTATCAACAAATTTCTAGTAGTGAAAGGAAAGAAGAAACGATCAACTTCACCTGAGTATTTGACTTTGACCGTTACTGTACCATTCCTAGTACGCGTAGTAGTGCTTATCCACGCTGTGGTTAGATTAGCAGGATATTTGCTGTGCTGGACCCCTAGCTGGTCTATGCTGCGGATCCAAGTAGATGCCCAAGAAATATCCTTCCTATGCGATCAAGTTGCATTGCACGGATTTGCACCCGGCCGGCCCCTCACTAGTAGAAAATGGGGCTTCGGTTTTGAGGTCGGAGCACATTTAGTCCCGGTCAGGCCTGGAACCGCGACTAATGACATCAATAGTCGTGGTTCGAACGGTTAGGACGGCATCACGGGCACGGAAACCTTTAGTCCCGGTTCCATAGGAACATTTAGTCCCGGTTTCTAATACAAACCGCGACTAAAGGTATTTGTCCCGGTTCGTGTTTCAACCCGGTACTAATGATATGTGGAATTCGCAGCGGTTTGGAAATTGATCAGCCCGCCGCGCTTTGGAAGATGATCGATCAGCCGCGTTGATACACACGAAATTAATCATGAACGCGCCGTGTGGAACGCGAAGCAGCGCCGCGCCGCCGCCCGCCGGCCTCCCGCCACCTGCTCGGTGACCGCCGGCCTCCCTCTCCGCCCTATAAAAGGAACAGTACAAAAATGCCTAATCACACACAAAATCTCCCTCTCCATCCTTGCTCTCTTCCGTTCCAATGGAGTCACTCGGACACATCACGGCGTCTCGGTTATTCTTCTTCTCCAAGGAAGGCATGGACTTCAAGGTATGGGTCACCCTCCGTGCATCACGCGTGGAGCGGTGGATCCGACACGTGAAGAAGGAGTATCTCGACGCCGCACCGATCAAGGGGGTTGGACTCGACTGCGAGTTCACCGACGCACTCCCGGGTTGTCGCCAGAAGGATCTTCCAGAGGAGCAGAAGCAGCGCGCCGCCGTCATTCAACTCTCGGTGGCGACCGAGACTCTTATTTTCCAAATTTGCAGGGCTGATCGGGTGCCGAAGCTACTCATCGATTTCTTAGGTGACAAGACTGTCAACTTTTACGGCGTGGCAATCCAGAATGACGTGCGGATGCTGCGATACTACGGAATTACAATTCCGTCAGCGGTCGACCTCCAGAGGAATTGCCGGAACCCAACCGACAATCCTACCCCGAGCCTGTATGCTCTCTCCAATGCTGTCGTTGGGACAAATCTAGAGATGAAGAAAAATAAGAAGAAGGACGACAAGAAACGGGACGACAAGAAACGGGCAGACGACGAAGAAGGAGAAGACCTAACGAGATATTGGGCCGCGGTTCCATTGAGCTACGAGAGAGTCGTATATGCTGCTCTGGACGCTCGCCTTGGCTACGAGAATGCACGGAAGTGATATTTAGATTGATATGATTAGTAGACCGTTGTGTGTCTCAGCTATCTCATGCATGTATTGGAAATGCTTGGATTCTTATATATCGGTTACCGGTTTATTAATATAAATATTTCCATTTCTAAGTAATTTCGGTTACCGGTTGAAAGATTTGAATATTTCCATATTCAAAGATTAATATATGATTTTTCATCCGATTTTATGGATTATGTCACTAGTAGAAAACAGCCCTTCGTTTTGAGCCCTTCGGTTTTATGGATTAATATGATTATATGGATTATATGTATTTTATTTTCCATCCGATTTTATGAAACAATAAGGTTAATATGATTATATGGGTTATATGTATTTTATTTTCCATCCGGTTTTATGAAACAATAAGGTTAATATGGATTATATGTATTTTATTTTCCATCCGATTTTATGGAACAATAAGATTAATATGATTATATGGATTTTATTTTCCATCCGATTTTAATGTTGAAATAAAATGAGTTGATTAGTTATTCAAATGAGTTGATTAGTTGAAATAAAAACACCCCTTTATTTTTATAAAAAGAAAATGAACGATTTAGATTAGTTATTCAAATTCAAATAATTTTCATGTTGAAAGTATTGTCAGAATCCAAATATATATTCAGAAGTTATTCAAATGTAGATTCAAGCTCTTTTGAAATTACAAAATGAAAAATTAAGCACGGCAAATGTCTGAAAGTGCAAAATGAAAAAAAAAAAATTGGCGCAAAAAGAAACATCGTGGGAGTGGAGGACAAGACAGACATGTGCCAGATGAAGAAGATGCTCCATGGTTCTGACATATAGAAGAACACAAGAACACCAAGAACACAAAACCAATACCTCGATCTACCCAGGTTCGAGGCCCTCGTGAGGAGGTAAAACCCCTACTCCTGCTTAATTGTGTCTCTCTCTAGATGTATACCACAAGTGTTACAAGATGCTCATTTTTGAGCTGTGTGAATCTCCTATATATGGAGATGAACTCACGAGGTAGTGAGGATATGAATTCACGACATGAACACTCTCTCTTCTCTCTTCACTTCTTCTCTAGATCTTGCCAAGCGACCTATGCCGGATTATCCTCGGTAGGTACTCCCCTGCACACCAGAGAAAAACAGATCACAAAGACATAGGCATATGTGTTAGTTCCTCCCGACATAGGCACATGTCGGTCTCAGATCACCTCCACCCCGGGACATAGCTTAGTCGACATAGAGAATGCTTCTAAGCCCAGCCTCTCGAAGATGTCCTAAGTATGCTCACAAGGACATCTTCGAGAAGCTGGTGCCTAGAGGAGTCCTCTGCCTTTGCCTGGATTGAACATAAGGTCTGGGCGTCTATTTATAGCATCACCAGGGGAGGCATCTTGGCCACTGTCACCCACGAAAGGGCATCCAGACCTTTGCCATCCAACCGCGACTAAAGGCGTTTTAGTCGCGGTTCGTGTATCGAACCGGGACTAAATGTGCAGACTGTACACCTCCCGCAGTCGAAGAGTTCACTGGATATCTCTTTGTAGCCTGATCCAACGGCTCACAAGTGCTTGAAAGAAACACACGATCCGTGTGCTTCTTTAGTCCCGGTTCGGAAGTGATAGCGTTGATCCAACAGCTCACAAGCCCTAAAACGAAACACACCCCTGATCTAATGGCTCAGAAGTGCTCTAAAGAAACACACGATCCGTGTGCTTCTCTAGTCCCGGTTTGAAAGTGATAGTGCTGATCCAACAGCTCCAAACTATTTTTAAAATAGTTTTATATTAGTTAGTCAAATTCAAACACATTTCATATTAAAAATAAATATTCAAACTCTTTTGAAAGTGCAGACAGAACAAAAATTCAGACTCACTAAAGGGGTAGCACTGCATGCGGTCGAAAAACTCACTGGGTCGCGGTTGGAGGCTCCTGCATACAGCCCAACCGTGGCTCCTCAAGATTTGTATTCAGTCGATGAACTAAAGTACTTTGTAGATAGAACAGAAACACACGATCCGTGTGCTTCTTAATTTAGTCCCGGTTAGGAAGTGAAACTGTTGATCCAACAGCTCACAAGCCCTCAAAAGAAACACACCCCTGATTCAAACATATTTATACAAAAGAAACTGTTTTTATATTAGTTAGTCAAATTCAAACACATTTCATATTGCAAGTTTTGTCAAATTCCAAATTATACAAAAGTTCTTCAAATTCATATCCAAAGTTAAAATAATTATTATAGAAAACATAAAATCGTTTTATATTAGTTTGTCCAGTTCAAACACATTTCACATTGCAAATTTTGTCAAATTCCAAAATATACAAAAGTTATTCAAATTCATATCCAAACTCTTTTAATAATGGTTAAAATAATTATTATAGAAAACATAAAATAGTTTTATATTAGTTAGTCAAATTCAAACACATTTCATATAGAAAGTTTTGTAAAATTCCAAAATATACAAAAGTTATTAAAAATGTATATTCAAACTCTTTTGAAAGTGCAAACTGGAAAAAAAAATCAGACTCACTGGGTCGCGGTTCGTGCCACGAACCGCGACTAAAGGGGTTGCGCGCGCGCCCAGTCGAAACACTCATTGGGTCCCGGTTCGTGGCTCCAACCGCAACTAAAGGCCCCCCTTTAGTCCCGGTGCGAGCCACGAACCGCGACTAAAGGTTGTGGGGTATAAATACCCAGATTCAGATCCCGGTTGGAGCCACCAACCGGGACCTAGCGCTAAGGAAACTGTCGACGCCGCCAGGCTGCCGGATTCTCGCGCCGCCGTTGCCGAGCTCGCCGCCGTCTGCCCCCTTCGCCGTCCGCTGCCGCACGACGGGCCGCTGCCGCCGCCGCGCCCCGCTCTTCCTCCCCGTTGTGGAGGAGGCCGCCGCGCCCGCTCTTCCTCTCCCTCACCGCCGCCGCGCCCCGCTCTTCCTCTCCCCTCACCGCCGCCACCGAGGTCGCCGCTCAACATAGCTCCCTCTCACCGGCGAACACCGAGCCCCCACGGTGAGCCCCCCCCGCCGCGCCCCGCTCTTCCTCCTGTTAGTTGTTAGGTTGAATTTTAGTTCATTAGGTTGAATTTTAGTTGATTAGGTTAAATTTTAGTTGTTTAATTAGGTTGAATTTTAGTTGATTATGTTGAATTAGTTGCTTTAGGTTGAATTTTAATCAAATGGACATAGTGATGTGTTAGGAAAGGTGGTAAATTTAGCAATTAGGACTATTTTTTTCAATTTAGTCCCAATTAAGTTTAGTATTTAGTATTTGTATAGTATAGCTTTATCATAAATATTATAGTATAGTTTAGTGTTATATTGCTAGTATTGCTAGTATAGCATTAGTATAAATATTGTTTTAGTATTGCTTACTATAAATATTGTTTAGTATTGCTAGTATATAGCTTTAGTATAAATATTGTTTTACTATTTTCAATCTTGCTCTTCTGTTGTTATTGTACTAAATATTGTTTTAGTATTGCTAGTATAGCTTTAGTGTTTTAGGACTTAGTGAAATTTAGTGACTACAAGACTGCCATGTCTAAGTGGGATAAACTTAAGGCTGAAATTAAGGCAAAAGGTCTAACTCCAGAGACGGAGAAAGTGCCCGAGAGAGCAGGAAACTTCCTAATGGCGCATGGTATGACGTTGGAGAAGGAAACAGGGGAGTTGGTTCTTCGTGATCCGACGAAGAAAGCAGTGTTGACTCCCTTCGATGATCTTAAAAAAGCAGTAGCCGAGGTGGAGGCGGGAACGTTCATTCCGGATAGAGAGAACGACGAGCTGACAAAGGCACTCGGAAATCCTGAGAAGGGAGGACGAACACGAGGCTATGGAGGTGTTCCTTGGAAGATGGGGTTTCATGAGGACTATCATACTTATAGAAGCCGAGCCAAAGCAACGAAGAGGAGGGAGCAGCAGGCGGCAGACCGGTTTAAGAAGGTGGAAGAAAGGAACGAGCTGCTCTTTGCGATGTATACGAAGATGCAGGAGAAATTTTCAAGCCGTCCAGAGGCCGATCAGATTTACATAGATCCTGCAGCTGATGGCCCATCTAACCGGAGGAGCAGTGTGGCTTCCACGGGGTTGCATGACGATGATGGAGAAGTTAATGCGTCACCGATGGATCGCTACCCCGTGGATAATATCGAAGATAAGACTGAATGTGAGCTGCACCAGCCAATGAAGAACATATCTGTGAAGGTGGCCGTCGGCTTTGCTTTAAAAGTTGATCCTGAAGTGCGTTGGCATTGCCGCGAGGTTCCAGCTGGGTATGGTCGTGTTGGGGTGGAGGAAATTGTACCTGGATGCGAGACATTGGAGATTGACCACCCTGGCCCTGAAGGGGAGGCGACCCTGGAAGAAGTCAGGCATGGAATCATTTTATGGAAAAGGAAATACATCATATTTCCAGGCTCGACGCAGAGGCCACGGTCTCTCTCACCTCCACCACCTCCAAGTCCATTGAACTTCGATAGGGACGACGACGACACCAACATGACTCCACCTCGATCTTCGCCGCCGCGTCAGTAGCCTGAACCTTCTTCGCCTGAACCTTCTTCGGCTGAGTACAGGGCGGGAAAGCGGAATATCAGCCAGGTCAAGTGGGGTAACTTGACTAAGTGCCCGCCTCCGCCTACTAAGGCGAAATTGTCGCCGCTTCCAAAGGTCCCCAAGAGTCCTCCAAAGTTTCCTTACCCTTATAAGCCCCCCGTGGAAAACATGCCAGACGTATCAATTGATCCGAAAAAAATAGAGTACTTCCTGAAACATTGTTTTCAACCACCCCAATATGTTTTAAACTTACTATCGGACTATGATCGTTGTATTGACAAGGCATATAATGAGGGGCTTGAGAAAACAAAGCAGAAGAGACGCGACGCTGCTCCGCTGAAGTTGGCATCCAAGATTGTGATACCAGAAGGGTATGAGATTCCTGGTATGACCTATGAAGAAATGGTGGATTTGATAGAGGCCGACATTGCTCCCGAGGCATTGCAATATCGCCTTGGGAAGGATCTGGTCACGAAGGAGGACTGGGCCAACCTACCTACAAGAATGCGAGCATTACATAAATGGTACAAGGGTGCCTCAGCAGACGGGGATGAGATACTGTCTGTTAAACTTAGAGATGAGCATTACTTCATGGGAGAACAGACGGTTCATATTGACTTTGACGAACTCTTTCAGTTATTCAACCAGAAGGCCCTCGACAAATCTATCATCAGCTGCTATTGTTTGTAAGTGATTAATTAAATCTAATCTCGTATCATTTTCTTATAATATAACTGTCCTCACTACATTCTTTTGTACGCTACTATGCAGAATGAAGATTCTTGAGTGTAGGAGGAACCAGATTTATCAAGTTGGGTTCGTTGACCCAGATCGAGTTCATATACATACCTTAAAAATAAAACCGGGGGAAACGGAGAACAACTTGCTCAATTTTTTGGAGAAACAACATTTCAAGAAGAACATATTATTTCCGTACAACTTCAGGTTAGAGTGTTACACGTTCATTTTTCCTCGTACTTGATTTTGATGAGTTAGCCAGAGACTTAATATTTACTGAATTCTCTTCTATGTGCTGATGTGTATGTGCAGCCACCACTGGATTCTCTTCAACATTGAAATTGACTTGGGGAAAGTTCAGATCGAGTACTCATTACATCGACCCATGACGGATTACTGGAACATTATTGAAACGCTCCAGAGGTACTATATTGACCTCTTTTCTTCATTTCCTAAGTTCCAGTTATGAATATATTCTTTATTCATTTTCTGCTAATCAACGTAAGTAGATTTAAACCAAAGCTGACCTTTCAGCTAATCAACGTAAGTAGATTACTCTATTTAGTTCTAGTTTCAATATCGGATTGTCATGTTTGATTATTACTTGATATGAACTCTATTTTCGTAAAGTGCGAGAGACAGCCACCGGCGACAAATCTGTGTGGATATTACGTTTGCGAGTATATGCGCATGTATGTCAGTGAGCGGATGGATATGGTGGTACGTAAAGCATTTACATATCAATTCACAATTTAACTCTTGATGTATTTATATTGACCGTCTTCTCTTGATATATCCAGCAAATGAATCAACGAGCGCATCTCACTCCATATCAACGCTCTAGAGGAATTCAAGAGGAAATTTGTGGATTTCTGCTTGACGAGGTCATAGCCCCAACAGGAGAATACAATATAAACCGTAAATAATGATTTTGATGTAATAATGATCGTGTTGGGACGATACTTATGTATATGATACATGTTTAACTTGATACGAGTCTCGTTGGTATGGATCAATTCTCGTTAGACACTTCATATAATACATGCATCGATGTGTGTAATTGTAGCTTACAAAACATAGTTTAAATCATAAATAAAACAGAAAACAGAAAACAAAATAAAAATGCTAAAACCTAAAACCCCTCGAACTTATTAGTCCCGGTTTGTAATACAAACCGGGACAAAAGGTCATCGCCGAGCAGCTCGCCTGCGCGCCCACGTGGATACCTTTTTGTCCCGGTTGCAGATCCTACCGCGACTATAGGTTGGGGTGTTTAGTCCCGATTCCGCAGTCCCGGTTGCTAAACCGGGACTGAAGGCCCTTACCAACCGGGACTGTTAGCCTGTTTTCTACTAGTGTCTCCACGTCAGCTTTCCGGCCCCGCGAGAAAAATACAAGGGGTACGATATGAGCGCCGACGCGAGCGGGCGCGGGGTGGGCTGGACAGGCCACGTTGCGTCGGCGCGCCCGGCTGCTCGTGTTCGCCCCGACTTGAGCAAGCGAACAAAACTCCATTCATCACGATTGATTCACACGCTTGCGTTGCGTGATGTTTATCAAATCAAGCTACTCGATCACGGGCAAACCAATCTGTGGTTGGTTGTATCATCAGCCCATGAGAGTTCAAACTCCAGATTTAAGTGTCTATGTGCTGCATTTAGGCAGAATATTCTTTCAGTGGGAGACGATGTTCCCGTCGACAACGAGGCGCCCGTAGTGACTTCGTCAATCTCAAGACTCGATCCGCCGGCTCAGTATTTCGGAGGTGCTCATAGAGGTAGGGTGTGCGTGTGTGCGTTCGTAGGGGTGAATGTGCGCGCGTGTTTGTGAGCGTCTGCGTTTGTACCGTGTTTCGCAAAAAAAAAAACTACTCGATCACGGCGCCCGCAGGCAGGACAACTTTAACGGACCGGCATAAATGGATACGATTTTTATCCATAATTTCGGCATAACCGACCTCAAAACAATCCTACATAATTTCTGCCGCCTCGACCATGTTTCTTTGCCATCTCAACCATAACTCAATGTAGTCATACAAAATTGTTTAAGCGACCGAGATGTGATCAATCTCGATCCACCTAGTACTTTTACTCACATAGTACTTTTACTTAGTATGTCTTTTCGTAGGAGTTCGGACCTCCACTCTATGTAGGACGAGTTCAAGAAACAAGCGCTTGACCTCGGTCTTCTTGGCTCTTACATCGGCCTTCCTTGCCTCTTGTCCGGATATTTTCCTTCTCGATCTTAAGTCTCTTCTTTTGCAATTCGAAGAATTGCTTGGACACTCCTCTTTCTTCACATGACTTGTCCTTTTGGGTTAGGACCCATTCAATGTCTCTTGTAATGCCATTGTTGTTGCATCGCGTTTCAACGCGGTCTTGGAGTTGTTCCTCACATTGGCCTCTTTTGCTTCTCCGATAGGTCACCCCCCCATCGTCGGTGGCCGTTGGCTCCCCGCCCCCCTCCCTCCTCCATTTTCATGTACGTGTAGAGGTTGTTCCATTTTGTTGATCCTTAAGTATATTATCTTGTAGCAATGGGTCAAGGTGAAGGCCTTCCGAGTCTTGAAGGTTTCCAATTCTTGCAAGATTTATGCATAGGATGATGGTATAATCAAAGGCATAGAAGGACAATGCATGGAGGTTTTGCAAAGAAGGGAAAAGGAATTACCAATTTGTTGACTCCAATGCCACTTTTTGGTCGGCCTCTGTGCTACCGCTTTATCCCTCTTTCTCTGGGCGCCCCGTTTCTGGGTCTCTAGGGCCCTCTACTCCGATGTGAGCTCTTTCTTTGGTTTCTTCGGAGATTCAGTCGCCAAATCGAGGACGATGGGCACCTAGGCAACAAGTCTACCGGGATTGACGGCGGCTGCGTCGGGTGTTGGCTAGGGCAGAAGTTTGAGTGAGGTTTTAGGAGAAGAAAGGCCGGATTTATAATTTTGCTTCTATTGTACGGGGTAGAGAAGAACACAAGAGATGTCTACGTGCGTCCACGGTAGACGGAAATGTGTCCCAAACTTGGTCCGGGAATGGGCCGCGACGGACAGAAAAACTGACAGCGGTCCGGTTAAGTCACCGGGTTGGGCATTGGTTTTCACTTACGCGAATAGAAACGAATACAGACGGACTCGATGCGTCGGCATGTTAGAGTTGTTCTAATACGACCAATGAAGATATACTGTTATGGTATCACCGTTCGAACAAACTAGACGTGGTTTGTTGACATGAGTAGAGTGGATCGAGAGGGAGTCTGTCAGGTCGATCACCGGCTCCATCGGATGTGATGACTAATGCGGATCTATGGTGGTGGTTCCCTGGCCTTGATCCGCTCAGAGTGGCTGAACGCGCTGAACACATGTGGATTGAGATGAGTGTCAGACTCGGCTCGACCTCGATCGATCGCCAGTAGCGAGCTGGGGTAAACATGATCACTCGTGCCCGGCTCCACAAGCTCAGACCGAAGAGAATGTTCACTCGTAGTACACAAACACACTACTCCATATTAGTAAGCTTTGACAATGTTTGGGTAGGCCCGAACTGACAATAAGGTCGGAAAATTTGAGTAAGCTCAAGCTCAATTCAATAAAAATAAGACGGCGTGCATAAATCCAAACTCGAGACTTAACGGATTATATTCCAGATTGAGGAAATAAAATGTTGTCCTTGCAAAACGCACCTTAGAGCATATTCGTCGATTTTTTCAATAGCGATTCTATATATTATGGTTATTGGAGACGCTAACACGAATTTGTCTCCTACTGGACTACTCAATAGGCAAAGTTGCCGGACAACCCAATTACCAGGTTCGCGCCTCGTGTGTAGGGAGACAACCTCAAGTGTCGGCAACCGTGGTAACGCATGTCACGTGGGATCTTTACGCGCGGAACTAGCCCATCATCAATGACACATCGTCGGTCTATTTCACTTCCTCCTCCCATCTATTTTTATTATGGAAAAAGTCCAAAACAAACCTTAAACTTGTAACCAAAAGCTAAATCGAACCCTGAACTTGCAATCCCCGAAATTGGCACTCTGAACTCTGCAATCCCGGACATTTTGAACCCTACGCCTGTTTGGCACACCGGGAAAGCAATAATCCTGATCGGGATTGCAGATTAGTGACGCTGACATATGGGACCCACATGTCATAATCAATAAAATTCATTTTTATTCTCTAAATCCAATAGGGGACTAGAGTCTAGAGGAGCTCCGTGCACGGGCGCCGACCACCGCAGAGACAAATGGCCGCACTTGCCCAGGAGAAGGGACGCGGACGCGCTCTGGCCACGGGCGTCCATGGCGTGGACGCGGTCCGGTCAGGCGAGGGCGAGGGCACGAGCGTTGACTTCTTTAATTAGATGACAAGTGGGCCTTGTTTGTCAGTGAGAGCAGCGGATTATTGATTAAACACTTCATTTTTATTTATGAATCATCCCGGGTCCAGGGTTCGAAATGTTCGGGATTGCAGAGTTCAGAGTGCCAATTTCGGGGATTGCAAGTTCAGGGTTCGATTTAGCTTTTGGCTATAAGTTCAAGGTTTGTTTTGGACTTTTTCCTTTTATTATCCCACCTGCTGTCTACCCCGCCCACCTCGATCCCGCCCTTCTCGCCTTAGGTGATCCACATCGCCGATGTCTCACATCAAGTGTAGCCGCGACGCTATTCGTAGTCGACACAGCTCTCCGTTTGGTTTGGATGCTTGAACTTCACCGTCGTTGTTCCAACTAAACCATCGCGTCGCTATTTGGGAGCGTATATTGGGAGACACCGGTTGGGATGAGGGAGGGGGCTCCGAATAGCGCAGCTAAATGTGTCGACGCTCTCAATACCATTTGTCGGACACCTTGTCGGACGGTCTATTACGAGCGTCGTTGGAGATGATTTTAATACTCATTTATTTATTTGCATCCATCCGCTAATCTATTTACTCCCTCCCTCCCAAAATAAGTGTCTCAATTTTAATATACATCCACTTTCTATCAGAGTTGAGACAGTTATTTTGGGACTGAGGGAGTATTTATTACTGTGGTAGTGGTAGTCCCTGAGACACTGACAGGGTGTTGAGTGTTGACTGTAGACTTTCTGGGAGCGGGCGGCCGGCCGTAGTGCGGGAGGGAGGTGTTGACATTCACGTAGATACGGTGAAAGGGCAAGCAGGCGTACGTGTGGCGTGACGAGCAAAAAAAGAAGAGATGGCGACGCGATGGCCGCACCCAGAGGTGAGGACGTGTGGTTGGTTGCTTTGCTTTGCCGCGCTGCGCTGAGCTCGGTTCCGTTGGATGGGATAACTGTCGACGAAACGGCTGCAGTCGACAGCTACAGCTTCTTTAATTACTCCAGTTTAGTGAGAAATTGAGTGACGAGAGAAGGCTGCAGGTATAGCAGATGTGATTACTAATTGTTTCTGGAAAAGAAAGCTACGGAAGGGGTTCAGTTTTCATGAACACGTGGGGAAGTCTTTCGAGTTTGAACTCATAGTATACCATTGGGCTGTCAGCTTCCAGAATATCCTAGCGTAGCGCCGTTCCTCCCATGACATCTCTGTCGCTACCGGAATCAGCAGAGCCGGAAAAAGGCCCAAACAAATCAAACCCTTCTATGAAACTTTAGCTAAAATGTTCTATGGAAATTGATATGCCTTGCTCCTTGAAAAACTTTAGCTAAAACTGTTCTTTTTTTCTAAAATTTATTCAGATTTGACCCATCTTGCAACCGTGAAACGCTCCGTCGGTAGCCTTGCACGTGGTACATCTAGGTATTCCGGCGGTAGCCTAGAATGTGGTAGACGTCGTACCGCGATTGTCATCTTGATAGTAACCATCTCGTAAAAATGTAGAGCGGTTCTAAAAAGGATTAAATCTGGCTAAAACTTTGGTAAAAGTTCATTTTGGATTAACTCTTGCAAAAGGATTTGATGCAATGATGGTTAGCAAAGCACCCGTATTCGGAAAGAATTTGATGCAAGGCCCGAAGTGAATTAGCGTCGGTAAAGATGGTCTTATATTCTTGATATGAGTAGTTTTTCTTGGACTCACCTCACAATTGTTTGCTCATGCTCTTAAGCTCACTTCTAACGGGTCACCAAAAACGGAAATGAAAAGTGTTTGTTTTACTCCGTTTGGGGATGACAGAGAGGGACATGTGAACTTAGGGGAGGGGCCCAAACAGGACCAGGAGGATAAAGGCAGATGCCGATGTTTTCCGCTCAACCCTGAAGCCAGCTCAAATTTGTACTTAAAATGGGATGAAACAGACATATATGCATCACTTGTCCGTTTAGGGTGCGTTATTGAGTCGTGTCCTTTGTCCTCACGGACATAATCGGATAGCCCTGTCCATTTGAGGTGACTCGGTTGGAGATGCCCTTAGAGCATGTACAATGGTAGAAAATGTGTGTCTTCTCTTCACCCTAAACATCATAAATAGCAGTCATATAATATGATCATCTCTTATTGTTATCTCTAGTAATCACTGATAATTATTAATAATAATATGCAAAAAATGTGTTAATAAGTACGCGTAAGGTACAATGGAGAAAATAACATTCTTTAAATTTTCAAAGAACATCCCTTAATTCATGAAAGACGACCCTATATTTATTGGGGTTCTCTCCTTTAACTAATTTAACTAAGTAGAAATAAAAGATCTAGTCGTGACATATGAAAAGACTAACATCACTGCATCGTGCATTGTGCATACCCATAGACTAGAGATTTTTTTACAAACATGACCCTGCTCTTTTTTATTATAAAAATAACTTTTTCTGATTTTTTTTTGTCAAATCTAACCCTGATGGAATGACAGCAAAGTGACATGTGTCCTCCTGCCATTCCAAATGAAAGAAAGTTTCATGAGGCGACACGTGGCACATGCCGCCACCTGGAATGGAGGAAGGTGGTGGCGGGTTCGACTGACCATGAGACTTCCCGCCACTTCGTATGGCGGGAGGTGACTTCTCTCCATCTGGAGTGGCGGGAGGCCATATAAAATAAAGAGTGGCGGGAGGACACGTGTCACTTGACACTTCGTAATTTTCCTGTCGGGTTAGTTTTTTTTTAAAAGGATTACTTTTGTCAATAAAAATAGTAGGAGTCATTGTAAAAAAATCTAGACTAGAGGGCGATAAAGGTAGACGTGTGCGTGGTACTACGTATGGGTGATCTCAGATTTGTTTCCCCATTTTCTACGTGTATTTGACATTTTTGCAACTAGCGATGCGATGAATAATTTTATAGTAGTACCAGGACAGATGGAAACCATTTTCTCAGACCGTTGTGCACATGGATTTGTACCGTACTCCGAACGTGAAATGAAAATACAGGTACGGACCCCGTCCAATCCTGTACTTTTCTAATTCTCGGTCTCCAAGAGCTTCCATGATTGCTGTATAATAATACTACCTTGTCCTTCACCAGTACGTCAAGCAGTACTATAACACTCTGTTTACTGTTAAAAGGCTAGACACACCGCAGCAATGCACCCACAGCACAGGGTGGAGGGTGCAGACCAAACACACTCTAGCAGATGCTTTTAAAATTATTGTTCTTGTTCGGTCTTCAAATATAGCCATCGGCGCCCAAATATAAAGGAACCTCTATCATTTTTCATCCGGTGTGAACTCTTTTTTTATTTCCCTCGCTCACCCACAAGAATGAGATGTTGTGCTTGTCGGACAACACGCTCCACAGAAAATTACCGTCGCGTCGACCACCAAAATGAAACCTCAATCGAATGAACATTCTTTGAGGGAGCAACATGTCCATGGAAAGCACGACGCGATTGCTCTGTCGTGCGAGCCTCGGCCGCTCCAGTCTAGTCCCTCGCCTTCACCGGCAGTGGTGGTCACACTGATTTAGGTGAAATCAGGGGTCGAGTACAATAGCCACTGCGTTGTCGCCGTCATCGGCGACGATAGTGGTGGACTTGGTGGCGGCGGAGTTAGAGGTGCAAGAGTGGGAGAAGCAGGAGAGGGTTGGTGGAGACCGACACCAGACCAGAGGACGACGACAACCAGATGAAGGTGACGGTAGCGTTGTTCCATACCTTGTAGGTTGCACTCAGTCGTGGGGTTGTACAAGAAAATGGGGGAGAATATTGGATGAAAAAAAGTAAATGGGAAATTAAAAAATGAGAGGAAAATGGAAATAGGATAAAAAGAATAAAAGTGATTTTAGAGGCCCGGTTTTATCGTGTTTGACTTTACGCCAAAATAATAGGGATCATGCTGAAGTTGCTCTAGTAAATTACGTCGTCTAGAAGAGAGGTTATAACATACATCCACTTTCCATCAAAATTGAGACACTTATTTTGAGACGGAGTGAGTATCAAGAACATTTCTTCACCTCATCGCGATCAAAATAATGTCACATCCACCTATAATTTACGAAAAGCGACGCTGTCCTTACCTTGGAAAAAAGAGAGGGTGAACTGTCGTAAGCGTACTTGTATATTGACACCCGAGCGTGCATTAGTTGTAGTGATTCATCACATGGAAGTATTTCAAGTTTGTACTGTCCATCGACTGTGTACGTGCCTCACAGTATATGCGGTTATTTTCGTAGCAAGCACCGACAACCTCACAGTATATCCTGGTGTTGCGCCGTGCCATATTCCGCCACCGACAATCTTCAGACGTGTTCTCCATCTCCTACTGGTTCGATAACCTTGGTTTCATAACTGAGAGAAGACTTGCTGCTGCACTCATCATACCTTGCTCTTGGGGTTTTCCCAACAACACCACCGTGTACATCATACCTCTGGAGTGGGAGTTGCATGCTTCACACAACATATCCTATTACGTTAAAAAAATGCATTTGTAAACAATGTATTCATAAGAACCAGGAGCAATTGCAAACCGACTTTGAAACATCAAATTAGTCTAAATAAATGTTCGATGGATTAATACACACCACAGTGTTACCATACAATTATCTAGTGCATCTAACTAAAACATTCATTGTCTAATACTCAGTTAATCATACAACTATCACACCATTATCTAATGCATCTAAATGAAAAGCAAATATTGCAATCATTAACGTGAATAATGAACAATCGATCGAAAATGCATAAATAGAACCAAGCCTACTTATCGATAACATATCTTGTAGTTTTTATAATTTTCAACTGGATAGCAATATACAACTCGGATTCCATTTTTCTCTATTTTCTTCACCACTTTTTAATTTTACGGGTTCACTCCTCACTAGGTCTAAGAGCATCTCTAGCAAGTATCGGATGAGCCCCCCCCCCCCCCCCCCCCCCCCCCCGCCCCGGCCCGGGAAATTCCGGACAAAAAAATATATCCGGGACTCTGGATAAGCGGCGGCTCCAACGCTATATAATTGTAGCGAGGGGAATTTAGGGTTCCACCCCGACCCCTTTGCCTCGTTATGTCTGTTTCCGCCGTTACCTTATATCTTCTCCGACGAGCAATTACTCGAGCTCTGCCGAGCATCTCACCCCCTCGACTTCACATCCATGCCTGGCTCCTCCATGCGCGGCACTGGCGGGCGCGGTGGCGAGTATGTCCGCCGCCGCTCAGAGGCCTTGCGCAAGCACAACTCATACCGAGGGCGCCAGTGGAAGCAACTTGTCCCTAAGAGCAGCGCGATAATGCCGGCCTCCTCACACGACACGGAGGTGGGTAGCTCACGTGTCGGAGGAGGATGTGGACAAGCTGCCTCCATTGTTGGGAAGTCGTCACGCCTGCGGAGGCAGATGTTCCTGTGGCTGTAGCACCACAGACATGGTGATGGAGGAATTGATTCCGACCTTTTAGCGGACGAACGACGAGTTCACGTCCGCACAGTCACGATGGAGGCAGGTGCTCCTGTTGTTGCGGAACGCCTCCAAGCCGTGGTGGATGAGCGTGAGCTGGCGCATAATCGTTGAGATGGAGGAGTTTGGCTTTTTAGTTCCAATCGGCTGAAGAAGAAGAAGATAAAAATGAATAAAAGTTTAATAAGAACATGTATGTCAAACTATTTAATAATGAATCAAATAAATAGTTGGTCTCACTACAAAGACCGTCCCTATTTTTTTTATCCGACGAAGAACGTGGAGGTCGAAAGCTGAAGAAAGAAAAATCGCTTCTCGCAAGCTTAATTGTAAAACCCATTTCCTCCACCACCGTTCCTGAATATTCGTACCACACGTGTCACGTCAAGTACTACTATAACAATAATTAAGCACCATCGCCTCGGCCTCGCCCGGGCAGATCACGCCGGCCGGCCAATCCTACGTACCGGCAGCAGCAGGCAAAGCGACGGACGAGGCTCGACTGCGGCCAGGGGGGACGCACCAGCGGGGTGCGCCTTGCGCGCAGCGAACGGTACGAGTACGAATCGCTGTGTGGTGGACAGGCCCGAGGCCAGCACCGGCAGCAGCAGTACTAGTACTGCCCCCGTGCCTATCGTGATGCGGCTTTGCTTCCCCGCCCCACCCGCTCGCTAGCGCCCGTACGGCGCACGCGGCGTGGGACGGCGGGGGCGCCACCACCCACCCTCTTCTCTTTCGCCCCTGCCCGCGTCCCCAATTACGCGCCCCCTGCCACGCCCTTGCCGCCGCGCCACGCTACACGCACGCTAGCTAATCCCAACCCCGTGCGCTGCCTGTTCGTCCGATTCGTCCCTCCCCCCACCCCACCCTTCCCCTCGGTCTCCGTCTTCCCTCCGCTTTCCTCTCCCCTCACACCCTCCTCCACCGCCGCGTCCTCGCGCTACGATTCCGACCATTTCTCCGGGCCGGTTCACTTCCCTCCTTCTGCTCCCGCTGCTGCTTATGGGATTGGGGGCGAGGTGAGGGGTTGGGTTCGGGGATTTTTTTTTTCCCGGGAGTCCACTGCCGTGCGTGCGAAGGTAACCATCCACCCGCTCCTCCAATCGAATCTCCCGCCTCTGCTCGCCTCCGATCATCGGGTTTTTCATCCCTATTGCGCAGGCGGGCCTGTGCAGATTCCAAGGGGTGTATACCGGGCGGCGTCAGCCGGAAGGGCTTGGGAGATGCAGAGAGAGGCGGGGCCGCAGGTGGCCTCCCCGCTCTACCTGCACCAGATCCAGCACCAGCACCAGCTGCCTCCCCATGCCAGGAAGCGCGGGAACCCGTGGCCCGCCACGGAGCAGCCGCCCTCACACAACACAAACACGGCGCCGGCACCCGCCGCCGCCGCCGCCGACGACGACAACTGGAACCCCAGGATGTGGGACTGGGACAGCCGCGCCTTCACCGCCAGGCCCTCCTCCGACGCGCTCCGCCTCGCCGCCGGCCACCACCACCACCAGCCGCCGCTTATAGCCGCCGCCACACCACAGCAGGGTACCGCCGCCGGTCAGCTCAGCCTCCAGCTGGGCCTGCGGGAGGAGGCGCTCGCGATGGCCGCGATGGACGTCAGCCCGACGACCACCATCTCCTCCTCCTCGCCGTCTCCGCCCGCGAGGCCGGCGTTGCCGCAGGAGCAGCAGGCTGCTGTCGTTAGGCCGACCAAGAGGGTCCGCTCCGGATCGCCCGGAACCGGTTCCGGAGGAGACGGGAGCGCTAACGGAGGAGGAGGCGCCGCCGGGAGCTATCCGATGTGCCAGGTGGACGATTGCCGCGCGGATCTGACCGCCGCCAAGGACTACCACCGGAGGCACAAGGTGTGCCAGATCCACAGCAAGACCACCAAGGCGGTGGTTGGCAGCCAGATGCAGCGATTCTGCCAGCAGTGTAGTAGGTAATCATCGTCGTACCCTCACCCGCACCCCCAAACAAAATTCATACTACGTTGTTGTTAATATGCCGCTTTAAGGGGTTTCCTTTATGTTTATGATGATGCTACCAGTTGCTAATTATGGTGTGTGTGTGTATTGATCCTGAGAAAATGGTCTTCTCAACCTGACCTTTCTGATCCATCATTTAGATTTCACCCACTTTCGGAGTTCGACGAGGGTAAGAGGAGCTGCAGGAGAAGGCTCGCCGGGCACAACCGCCGGCGAAGGAAAACCCAGCCGACAGATGTTGCTTCACAGCTTCTGCTACCTGAAAACCAAGAAAACACAGCAAATAGGACACAAGATATTGTCAATCTGATAACCGTCATTGCACGCTTGCAAGGTACTTTACTGTTGATCCTTAACTCGATACGCCCTTCCCTTCACTATTTGGTGATTTTAACCTCAGTACAATTTTTGCTTCCTCTCCAATGACAGGTGGTAATGTTGCCAAGCTACCTAGCATCCCTCCCATGCCAGATAAAGATAATCTGGTTCAAATTATAAGTACAATAAACTCAATCAATAACACAAACTCTCCGGCAAGGTCTCCACCATCAGAAGTCATTGATTTGAATGCCTCGCATGGACAACAACAACAAAATTCTGTTCAAAAGGCAACAAAGGTGGTCGACAAGCAAACTGTGCCGTCAACCATGGACCTGTTAACAGCTCTATCTGGTGCCCTTGGGACTTCAACCCCGGAGACCAATACATCTCAGTCTCAAGGGAGCAGTGACAGCAGCGGTAATAACAAGAGCAAAAGTCGTTCAACAGAGCCAGCTTGTGTTGTAAATTCCCATGAGAAAGCAATCCGATCTTTTCCTGCAGCTGGTATTATGAGAAGCAACAACACCCATGGAAGTCCAGACCGGGATACCCATCAGTTTTTGTCACTACAGTTGTTTGGTAATACCGAGGAATACATTCCTCCAAAGATGGACAACACAAATAAGTACCTGTCTTCTGAGAGCAGTAATCCTATGGACGAGAGATCTCCGTCATCTTCTCCGCCTGTAACCCACACATTTTTCCCAACCCGCTCACTAAACGAGGGCATTAGGCATCCTCGTATTGCAGACTATGGGGAAGACACTGCAACAGTCGAGATTAGTACCACTCAGGCATGGTGTGCACCGCAACTTGAGCTTTTCAAGGATTCAGAACGACCAACAGATAATGGGTCGCCACCAAACCCAATGTATCAATCATGTAACGCCTCAACATCTTGTTCAGACCATTCACCATCAACATCTAATTCAGATGAACAGGTAATTTATGTCGAAGCTTGCTGTTTCAATTGATTATGCAGTTAACCAGGACATCCTTTGTTACTTTAGCAACACTTCAATCTGATCTTCGCTTGATTTGCCATTTTGTAGGACCGTACTGGTAGGATTATATTCAAGCTCTTTGGCAAAGAACCTGGCTCAATACCTGGAAGCCTTCGTGATGAGGTATGATCATGAAATTGTACTAACATGATAAATCACATCCCCTCATCCAGCTCATTTCAATCACCATATAATTGCTATGTTTCTCCTTCGTTGATCAGGTTGTAAATTGGCTGAAACACAGCCCCACTGAAATGGAAGGTTATATTCGCCCTGGTTGCCTTGTACTATCCATGTATCTGTCAATGCCAGCTATTGCATGGGATGAAGTAAGTCTGCTGCCACACTTGAACAAGAAAGTATTCAATAAAATTTCTACAAAATCTAATGTTGTTATGCAAATGCAGTTTGAAGAAAATTTTCTCCGGCGAGTAAACTCCTTAGTTCAGGATTCTGATTTGGATTTCTGGAGAGAAGGAAGGTTTTTAGTTCGAAGTGATAATCAGTTGGTGTCGTACAAAGACGGTATGCGTAACTACTATTTTTCTGTTAATTTCCTTCTCCGTTTCTGCTCATGTACATGCGCTCTTGGGTGTTTTGACCATGAGTTCGTTTTGTCTGATATCAAATTTGTAATCCAGGAATGACCCGCCTATCGAAATCATGGAGAACATGGAATACCCCTGAGTTGACCCTTGTGACACCAATTGCTGTTGTTGGTGGGAGAAAGACGTCCCTTGTTCTTAAAGGCCGAAATCTAACAATACCAGGCACACAGTGAGTTCTGTGTTGTAAAATCTTTTCGGACCCGACAAGATTATTATGAATGTTTGTGACTCACCACAATGAACTCTGTGTCTATGCAGGATCCACTGTACTAGTACAGGGAAGTATATATCAAAAGAGGTGCTATGCTCCGCGTATCCGGGTACTATATATGATGATTCAGGTCTCGAGACCTTTGACTTACCGGGAGAACCAAATCTTACTCTTGGACGGTGCTTTATTGAGGTTTGTCTGACTCTAATATCCTTGCCTTAGCTCTAGATATGTGAAGATTATTACTAATGAATCTTCATACATGCAGGTGGAGAACAGGTTCAGAGGAAACAGCTTCCCTGTTATTTTTGCGAGTTCGAACGTTTGTCAGGAGTTGAGAAACCTTGAGGCTGAGCTTGAAGATTCACAATTTCATGACGCCTCTTCAGATTACCAGGTTCATGATGCTAGGCGGTCAAAGCTAAGGAAGCAAGTTCTGCATTTTCTTAACGAACTTGGCTGGCTCTTTCAGAAAGTTGCTACTTATGCACCTTCCACGGAATCAGATGTTTCTGATTCGGAGTTTATCCAATTTTCTACTGCACGGTTCAGATACCTTCTGTTGTTTTCTAATGAGCGGGACTGGTGCTCCCTTACTAAAACATTACTTGATATACTTTCCAAGAGGAGTTTGGTTAGTGCTGAACTATCACAGGAGACTCTGGAAATGCTCTCGGAGATTCATCTTCTGAACAGAGCAGTGAAAAGGAAGAGCAGCCACATGGTGCATTTGCTTGTGCAGTTTGCTGTAATTTGCCCTGATAATTCCAAACTGTACCCTTTCCTCCCAAATTATCCTGGCCCAGGTGGTTTGACTCCATTACATCTTTCTGCATCCCTTGATGATGCAGAGGATATAGTTGATGCCTTGACAGATGATCCTCAACAGGTATGCCCTCTATAGTTTAACATGTCTTTGGTCTTTATTTTTTCACATTAATAGTTTTTCTGATTTTTTTTGCTTAAATCCCTGCAGATTGGTTTGAGCTCCTGGCACTCAACACTAGATGATAATGGGCAGTCTCCTGAAGCCTATGCCAAGTTGAGGAACAATAATTCGTACAATGAACTTGTGGCACAAAAGCTCGTGGACAGGAATAATAGCCAGGTTACCATTGTGATGAACGAAGGAGATATTCGTATGGATCAGCGAGGTAATGTTGGTGAGAAGAATACATTGGGGATACACGCATTGGAAGTAAGATCTTGCAACCAGTGCGCCGTTTTGGAGTCAGGCTTGCTAAGGCGTCCTATGCATTCTCGAGGACTGCTGGCTCGCCCGTATATCCATTCGATGCTTGCAATAGCAGCAGTCTGTGTCTGTGTCTGCGTGTTCATGCGAGCTTTGCTGCGGTTTAACTCGGGTAGGTCCTTCAAGTGGGAGAGGCTGGATTATGGCCCTACATAGATTTTGGAGGACACCTTATAAGAACCAGAGGATATGGTACCAAATAGCTTTTAACTATTCCAATTTCCTTCCCTTGAAACTCTGTCCATGCTTAGGGACGGTGAAATGTAATATTTGCAAGGATAAAACCGTCCCTGAAGAAACGTAGGTGTTGGCTGGGGATGGCTGCACTTAAAGGGAGTTAAGAATCAAGAAAAAGGGATCTGGAACCCTGCCAAAAGATATGCTTGGGCAGAGTTGGCACATAGTTTTTGTGATAAAGACGACATGGATCCTTTTGAACAAAGATAAGGTGGAGGCAACAATAGTCCTGGGCTAGAGCAGTAAGTAACCCTTTTGATTTCGTTTTTGCTGGTGTAAGTGTGAATCTGCCGTTTCATGTATCATAAGATGGTGTTTATTTATCTTGACCTTTGTTCTTACTACATTTTTTGTTCATGAAATACAGTGTTTAGCATGTTACTGTTTTCTGTTGTTATTAGAGGGGGTATAAATGGAGGAGAGGTATCGTCGTAGCTGAATAGAAAATGAGGCAGGTTTATGTATGTATCCGGATGTATTGTTTTATTTGATTACCTTCTCTCAACTATGGTGTTCCCGTTTTGATAAAAAGTATGGGTAACTTTCTAAAATTTTATTGCTCATGTATGCATCTTTCAGGAAAAGATTGCTAATTTTGTTGCTGTATAAATTCATTAGAGAAAACTATACATTACCTGTTAGTATACATCATACTATGTACTAGTTGGTCGACATAGCCGGGCTTGAGATAAAGATGTTGCTTATTTGAAGAAACACCATATGAAAACAGTGATGCAACTCATGCCTGTGGTGGGGCATCTGGGCGCCGTGTCTCGTGAAAAGGGTTGTGTGCTCAATCCTTCCTTATGGGCGCCGGAGCGGGACCTGGGTGATGTGAATGAGATGCCGGCGCTTTACCGGATCGCCCCGTGTGTGGATCGCCGAACGAACACGCCGGGCAGATTCCGGCGAAGTTGGCACCATGTCCCGGAGTGAGGGCGGAGAGCCAGAAGCATGCGTGATCTGCACAGTTTGCTCGGTAGGAGGTCGATGCCTTTCCCCGTGCGTTCGACGGCCCGTGTGGCTTTCGTCCTCTCTCCCTTTGCCGTTCCCACATGGCTGTCGGATTGGACGCTTCCTTGCTTCCTGCCCACATACATACGTACATCCACGATCGATCGCCTTGATCCGCTCCGCTATCTAGTGGCGACATAGGTAGCACAGCAGGAGCATGTGACTATGTGAGAGCTCCTCTTTCTCGGCAAGTTGAGTTGCTCTCTCTCTCTCTCACGCTCACCGTTCGATCGCGCGCCTAACAAAGATGGACCACCACGCTGTTGCGTGCGGTGCATCATTCATGCACGGGTAGAGAGAGGTTACGGGCCGGCCAGTGGCGTGTTGCTTTTCGGAGCGAAAGTGGCCGGCTTCTCTACCCCGTTCCGGTTCCGGGAGCAATGTGCAACGGAAGCCAACGTCGTACGGCTACACGCCACGGCTCAAGGCGGTGGAGGATACGTCCGCCCGGCTGTGCGATCGGATGAGTTTCCCTTAGCAGATACTCCCTCTGTTTTATAATATAAGATGTTTTAGCCATTACACATGTTGGCTAGATACACACAAAAGTGAGTGAATATGGACACTAAAACATGTCTAAATACAAGTTTGGACATGTGAATGTGGAAAAAGGCTAAAACGTCTTATATTAAAAAACAGAAGTAGTATCTGATAGTCGCATGAAAAAAATCTCCAATTATACATTTTACCAGGATTTCACTGGTCGTAACACCAAATACAGAGAGAAGTAGCATATACGTGTTGACCGGAAAGGTTACCACCACATCTTTGTCGCGGTCGGTCATGATAATGAATAAGATGTAGATATACCGCCGACTTCAGAGCTGAAGTCAGCACAAATGTACTTGGGCGGGAGCGAGCAGTCGCGCACGGATATAGTAGGACGTGAGCGAGCAGTTGAGGCGCTAGCTAAAATCCTTATCGGTCGTCTTCCGGTGCAGAATCTCAACCGACGAGATTTCAGAGCCCTGCTCTCCCGGACGACTGTGTACGAGGTCATCGGGATGGAGAAGTCCGGAAGCAACACGCAATAATGTACACGGTGAAGGACATGTAGTCGGTTAGTTCTGGATCCGTCCTTGGCAGGGCACGTAAACACCACACGGTGAAAGCACGTGGCATGTATCAAGTATGCACATGCCCGTTGCCACGTATACTCATTAACTAGAACTTGGACTTGATTCACGACGGCGTGAATTCTTTCTATCCTTAGGGCATCTCAAGTCATTTTGCCCCCCAGGAATCAAAACTGGGCGAAAACGGCGCAAAACCAAAACCTGAGGAGGACATTTTTCCAGCCGTAGCCCACCCAAGCAGGGAAAATGGGGGCTTTGGTGAGAGCACGTGGGGTGGGGGAGAAAAAGTAGGAGAGAGGCATTTTTACATGCAAAGTAGATAAAAAGTAGGAGAAAGATACCTTTTTACATGCAAAACGACGCCTTTTGCCCCAGACCAAATCCAGCCCCTTGGGTTCGCCTTGGGTGCGCCGGCGCTAAAACGGCGCTTTTTCAGGTCGTGGGGGCTGACTGGTAGATTTTCGGTGCCTTTTGACGTTTTTGACCAGAAAGGGGGCGCTGGGCGACCAGATCTACTCACTTCAAACTCTTTAGATTTCAGAATTCGTTGGGCTAAATAAGTGCGTCAAGCCCAATAATAAAAAGAATTCAGGGAACGGTTTTCCAACTCCAACGGTGCGCGTAAGCGCCAGCCGTAAAATGAGGCCTACTACTACTTGTCCGCTAGCACGGACGTGTAGCGTCGGCCTCACCCCGTTCCAGGCCTTTTGTACGCATGACCCATATACCCTACCCTACCTGGGGCAGCACCACCACCTAGGAGACCCCTCTAGATCCTACTGTAGCTTCAACTCCGCTGGAGTACATGTGAGTATGTGATGATTGATTTTTTCGGCCGATTACACGTGAACGTGATACGACCGAAATGATTGCAGCGTCGATCGTGGAAGGAAGGAAGAGAAGACACGTACGGTCCTAGCTGCAGGGTAGCTACAATAATGGTATCGGCCGGCTAGCCTGCGAAGCCGATCGACGGATCCTCCGAACAAGATCAGATAGCCTGGGTCACTGGGCTGCTAGTGACCGATCCCGCTAGCTGGAGCCTGGAGTAGTAATTGTCACTAGTGAATGACAGGATGCGTGGTGGAGACACGGGAGACCGGCCGGCCCGGAGGGCGATGACGACGACGACGGCCGCGCGGCGAACATCGATCTATCCACCCGGGAGAGGCGAGACGTACGCTGCGACAGCTCCAGCGGGCGGGGATGGTGACTCCGATCCCCGATGGATGGATCATCGTGGCCTGACTGACGGTGGATGAGTGAGCGTTGTTTCGCTTGGTACCTTACCCCTGGGCGCCGACAGAAACAGACCGATTGATGATCTTGCCTTTCTCTGCACACGTTTCACGGGGTGGATGGCTGGGCGGCCGACGATGAACAGCGCGCGCCGGTTGACGGGAAGAGAGTGCACAGCTCTGAATGTCTCACCCCGACAGGTCGCCAAACTATACACAACTAGTACGATAGCTGAAATACGTATTAACAAAACCAGAAAGAAATCAGAGATAAACATATGTACAGTTTGTGAAGGAAAAAATAGGTGTGTGTAAAGTGTGAGCCCAGCCATGTGCCCATGTCTAGGTACGTGCTTTTAAAAAGCCCGAATATATGTTTTTTATAGAGGTAAAGGGCCAGGGCCAGTTCCATTTCATAGAACGGAACTTGCAGGTTCTTCAACAAGCCTGAATATGTCTTCCCGTATTGTCCGAAGGTCCAAATAGAACGTTAGACATTAGGCCTCCTTGGCCCGCATTGCACTCCAGTAGTCCAGCTCACATACAGAGAGTGTAAGTTGTTAAGCAAATGTACTAAATTCAGCTGGTACATACAAATCATATCGTATCCGGAAATTATGTTTGGCCCCGTGATCCTGCTGGTTTAAAAAAAAAAATACAACTTACAAAAATATCTGAAAAGAATCCCTGATATAGTCAATGTTGTATCCTACAAACTTCAAAAAAGATCAACTTCAAACTGCGCTACACAAAAAATGACAAATCTGATAGAATTTAAGATTCAAAAATATAGATATTCAGATCCACTGTGTAGCCCAAAATACAAAGTATTTGAAATTGGATTTTTGCATGTTTGTGGGATACATCATTGGCTACATAAAAAAATCAGATTTTTTTAGAACTTGTAAATATTGTTTTGGACTTTTTAAATACACCAGGATCACTAGTGCCGGGAGCTCTCTAAATCTCTTCTCCATCGTATCCCGCTTTCTCTATTTGAAAACTGAATAGCTTTTTAAAATTAAAGCATGATATACTATATGACATGCATGATTGTGAAAACGATGCATAATAATGATCTTACCCTTGGCTACAATTGTGCGACAATGTTGCATATGCATCAAGCTTGACAAAGCTTTCTAGTGGTTCAAGCCACCACAGTTTGACACTACAATCCTAAGGAGAATATATCCAATGGAAACCCATAAATAGACACTATTCCTATCTCCTATAAATAAGCATATTATCTAGCTGATAGTATCTATCCTAAACGGACTATATTTATGAAGACAATCTCCAGACCATCTGATGAGAAGAGGAAGAGGTTTGTCAAAGTACAAGAGAGTGCTAGGAAGGATGTGGAGCGTTCTTTCGGCGCGCTACAAGCACGATAGGCTGTAAGGAGACCATGTGGGAGGTATTTACATTGTATGATCATCCAAAACATGATCGTAAATGATGAGTGTGATGACAGTCTCTACAACGACGCATGACATCTTCAAGGTGAGTTGGTTGAGCCCGAGGATCTATTGCTTAGTAACTCGACTTTCATCGTGATATGCGTGAAAAAGAGACTCATATTCAACTCCAAAATGATTTATGACGGGGTGTAAACCCGGCAAATCCCTCGGTTAGGTACCTTGGGTTTCGTATAGAGAGAAGTATGGCGGCTGGTAGTTCCGGACGGCTGACAAGCAAAGAGTTTACCCAGGTTCGGCCCCTCGTGTTGAGGTAAAGACCTACTCCTGCTTGTCTGATCTGGTATTGATGATGATTACATGGTGGCCGTGATGGCGATGATGGCGAGGCGTGGTTGCCTGTCTATTTTTTGTCTATCTTCTATGATGTTGCGGCCTGGCTATTTCTGTCTATTGTGGGCGTGATCTTTTTGTCTACCACTCCCTGTCTTTATATATGCAGCCAGGGGGGTTTTACATGAGAGTCCTAATAGACTACGAATAGGAGTCCTTGTCTTGTCCTTCAAGTTATTTCCTTAGCAGCTTCTTGGGCTTCGCTGGGCCACCCGATGGGCCTCTATCTTCATTATACGCCATAGTGGGGGTACCCGAAGGGTATAACCACGTCAATTTAGTTAAGCATGTGTGACAGCACCGCGGAACGAGTAGCTCCATTTGCTACAATTTATCTGGTTTGCAAAACTATTCGTGAACAATATGTATTATTTACTGAACTATCTGGATTGTATTGTGAAATAAATTGTATTATTTACCGAACTATTTGTATTATTTGCTTAAATTTATGTTGTATGGAATGGTCGAGTAAAAAATGGTAAAAAAACTGGCAAGGCGAACCAAATGGGTCGCCCCGTTGGGTTCACTAACCTGGTAAGGACGGACATGGTTCAGACGTCTATCCGTTAGACGACCCATATTTGTTTACCGTTTGCGTCGATCTGCTGGAGTTGCCCCCCAAAAGACCAACGTTCACCCGAATACATTATAGGCATCAAATCCTTGTAGACACAAGCAATCCGTATGTCTACTCTAGTAATAGGGAAAATTCACACACACCCATATCTGTGATGAATACATGCATACTTTTTGTAGATAAACAAACAATTTTTTTATTTTAGCGTAGAAACTCCGAAAATCTTCACAAATCTTGAATAATATATTTACATATTGAAAAAATTATTGCTTTCAAAATATAAACATTTTGTTTGATATGTACTTATTTTTTTCAATAAAAGACTATTTTATAAATGCATGAAGATTTTTGTAATACACAAACCATTTATGGGTTTTGTAATTTTTTTTGTTTTGCAACGAATGTTTATTTTCCACTATATATAATTGTATTTCTATATGTGAATACTCTTTCATTTGAGCACATAAATAATTTATCTAACTATTTATTGATTTTAAATGTATCTAAATCAATATAGTTCTAGAATTTATGGGATGCATACAAATACTTTAAATTTAATCTATCGAATCAAATGTCGGCCCATATTCAACGAGCTTGTGATATTGTTCACTATAGGCGTTAGATTGGGGTGGGGGGCTTAACATAGGCATATACTTTGTCTATTCTACAATGTAAGTATTTCTAGTAAACTGTTTTACGTTGATAAAAACAATTGTATTATGGAATGGAGAGACTACTTGATTGATTGGTGTTTCTGTCTCGGGAATCGCCTATGCATCACTTTTAGCCATTCCTATCACCGTCATGTGAAAGTTTCTCCTAACCAAAGGCCCAGGTAGGCAACAACACACTTAAGACAAAAATCGCTCTAATAGCTGGCCCAGGACGGCATACACGTTTAGTTAACAAAAACAACGCGTGGCAGTGCATATTTCCTGCCCCAGGAACGCAAAAACGCAATCCTATTCCTGAACTTATTTTTCATGATTTTCAATACTCCGTATTTAGTTTGTAAACCTTATAGTACTTGCTTGCAAATTATAAAATATTATTTGAAAAATCTTCTTCATGTATACAAAAATGTCCATTGAGTGTTAAAAGAATCATGTTATGAAAATAGGTTCACATGTCGTATAAAATGGTTCACGGTTCACAAATGAAAGAAAAAGTTCCTGCTTTGAAATAAAATGTTAATATTTCTGAAAATCTTTAGATCTTAAAAATGTTAAGTTTTTTAAAAAAATCACTTTTTTAAAATATCATGATTAAAAAAGGTTGAATACCTTCAGATTTTTTTTAAAAGTTTAGATTTTTTAAAATGTTCATTTTTTAATTGGATTAGAAATTGTTCAAATTTAAAAATATTAAAAATTATATATATTTTATAAATTGTGTAAAATAACAGATTAAAATAATTACCAAAAACCTAAGGCAAAAAACTAAAACACAATAAAACCAGGAAAAAAAGACAGAAAAAGTAAAAGGAACAACTGCCAAACCTTAATGGGCCACGGGCCAATGTGGGCGCGCGTGGACGATTGTGCACTATGACTCGCTAGAAGGGTAAAATAGTGTTCGCGTCTACAGTCCAGCCTTGGAAACTACGCTATCGTACGTATTATTTTTTGTGGGGATATGTTTGTTTTTCTTGAAATTAACGGTTAATGATAATTTTGCATAGTGCCTTTAAAGAAAAGATAAGATGACGAATCACAGAAGCAAAGTTTGGGTACAATAGTTAAAGAAAATAGAGTTTAGGATATAATTCATACACCAGAGATAACGAGAGAAGTGCTCCTGTACTTTCTTAAAAGTTTTTTGTGCACACATTTTAAAGTGCATCGATGACTATGATTAGGGGCAGGAATTGGGGTGCTAATTTCACTTGGTTAGTACTCCTCTTACGTCGTTTTAAAATTCATGCAATAAAACTTCACGCACAGGAGCACTTCTCACATAACTATATCACAGAAAATTCATGATGGGTGGATTAGTTTGGCAAATCATAATCCTAGCATCAGCTCGTTCCACCTGGAAAAGAGCGGTTACCTCTTTTGTGGGAGACGTCCTTAACATTTCGGCTATTGTTAACGCGCGGGGACTAGGTTAGAAATCGAGAGGTCACCGGCGCCTAACAGATAGGATCATTTTATCTTATGACGTACAAGTGATAGTACCAGTAATTTTTATTATATTTTATATTATAAGAAATAATGATGATTACTCTTAAATAACAATATTCTCTCGCTGCGGTTCAGCTGTCCAAATCCAAATTATACTATTTCTTTCAGGGCTACTCTGGTTCTTATTGGCAATCCTGTTGTAGTCTTGGTACTACTTTTCGAAGACGCGTTTAGGGATTTAATATATATACAGTTGCCAACATGTCGTAAGAAACTGTTGTGAGATACTATACTCCAAGAGAAATACAGACTGTTGACCATGTGCCTTGTGATTCGCTGAGGGATTTTGGTTGTTGCTTGCATGGGCCTACTACCAGCGATGAGTCGGACTTGTTGACCACCCGTTCTGTCCCTGCCGGCCAAAATGGACGAAGCTCCTTACTTAATTTTATAGTGGAGCACGGCTGATTTGTAGTCCATTTCAAAACGATGCATCTTAATCGGTGACACAGATGACTTCACCAAACAAACCGTTGAAATGTTGGGCAATTTATTGATTAAATTCAGAATATAAAACATGATTTACGCAAGTACTAGCATGAGATTCACTGATAATGCACTAGAAAAAACACATCACATAATCGCAAAACGCCCTCCACCCAGCCAGGCTAGGCGAGGCCAATTAGGGCGCGTGTGTGGTATTCTTTTCATTTTTTTTGTTGTACTAATCACTTCGTGAGTTGGTGAGACTCCACTACATAAATTGGTCTCACTCCTCCTCCACTTGCAATATAGAACTATACATGGCACCTGCACCTGTAAGATTTATTTGGAATTTCTGAAGACAACTGGGCAAAGCCCACTGAATTCTAGCACAGCCAGCCCTCTATCCTCGGGGACAAGGCGAGGCGTGTGTACTTTTGGAAGAAATAACTACAAGTAAAGGATCAATACGTTTTGTCAGCATGAATAAGTTGCACATTATCCGTGAAGAGGGCGTGTGTACTGTCTCCAACATCTCTGAAGAAGCTTCATAATGCAGCGGAATTTATTTATCCATGTGTCCAGTTAGCGTGTAACTTCAAGTAGGTATTAGCCAAAGACCAAAGAAAATGGCTAGTATGAAAGGATCATTTCAATAGTCAAAACTTCACAATCGCTGATAAACTAAGGCCAGAGAAAGTCCCTAGCATTTGTCTGACAAAAGAAAGTGCAAGGCTGGTTCAGGACTCGCGGAAACCCCCAAATGGATCCTGATCTCCAGCGAGTTTTTTTTTTTTTTTGAATATTTCTAGAACACCGTTAGCGAGTTTTAAAAATTCAGATTTTTTTAGGTCAAGATGTCTACCGTGTACAATATTTGAATGCAAAGTCATTGAAATCTAGGTCATAAAAAAATGAAAATCTGATAAAAAATCAAGTATTGAAAATGTGAACTATCTATAGACCCAGATCCACACATTGTCGTTTTTTCCCAGCCTAAAATATAATGAGCTTTTATTGAAATTTTGCACAAGGGCAGAATTCAACATTTTTTACATTTAGGATTCTTTTCAAGATGTTTTCATAATTTTCTGCCCACTCTCTGTATGAAAAACTTAAAAGAAGAGGAATTCGGGCGCTCAGAACAAAATAGAGCCAATAATATTTTGTTTGTGAAGGAAAAGCTTTATTTACTACATGTCCCTGCATCGGAAAATGTACAGAGCCGCCATCAAATCAAATATTGTAGTACAATGTTACGAGGTTTATACAGTCCAGATAAGAGGATCGAAGACAGCACCATGTTAATTTTGCAACTGAAGATTTCGATCACACAACTTCTGCATATGCTGGATATTGATCGTGACAAAAGTTTAACTATAAAGAGCATGCATACACTCATCGGCGATATAATTCCCACCACTTGAATCGAAATGGTCAATGCAACATCTGAAACAAGACAGCACTGAAGACGCAATGGAATAGTCAAGGGGATACATTCCTAGTGATGGCCCCGATTAAATGGGCTCTTGCAAACGTTGACCACGTACTGGAAGAAGAGAAAAATAGAAGTTCCGAGCACATATCTCGCACGAAGTCAAATTGGCGTGTCGAGTGGATTCGATTCATCTACAGTATTATATATCTTGAAGTACACGAAACTTGTGAATACTAGTCCATTCATGTACTATTTTTTAAAACGAATTCAAAACAATTTTCAAGGATACATCATGGAAAGGTGCATCAAATTTCATAGAAAAAGAGGCTTAGACAGCCGAAGCAACGCCACGCACGCCACACTAGACAGCTTAAAACACACACTCTACAACGACCCGACGGGGAGAACTGGCCTTGCCCAAACTCCTTCCGTGAGATTGGAGTACTAAGCAACGAACCGCGTCACGATCAAAGCGAGACACCACCATCGCAGACCCAACTCCAAGGCTGCCCGGATCAGCGTCACTCCTCATACGCCTAGAGGGGGGATCAGCGAGAAGTTGACAGGATCCAACCGGACTTGAGGATGACATCGACGAAGAAGCGCCCGCCATGATGTACATTGCGCCCCGGAGACTCAGTCCTGAGCAGCGACCAACACTGGCAGCACCACACCCCCCGCCACATCTCAAACACAACAGCCCCACTCCGGGTAGCCTTGACGACGTCTTCAACAAGATCACGACACCGTGGTGCCGCCGCCGTCTGGTCCGGTGAACCGAATCAAGGGTTTCCCCTGGCACCCGAGGATAGGAAGGCACGAACCAGGGCCTAAACCACGCCCCCAAGGAGGTAGCGGCGCCGGCAGGCGTCGTCGTGGCTAGCATCGGCCGCCGAGCCGGGCTTTCACCCGACCTAGTTAATGCCCCCAAAACCGCTCGACTGGAGTTGGCGAACGAGGAAAGGCGCCACCTTGAGTCGTCACAGCAGGAAGGAGAACGCACTGCCGGTCTCACTGTCGAGGAAGAGAGGTGCTTCACCGCCGGCTCCACTGCCAACCACCATGGGCTCGGAGGAGGAGGCCCCCCATGGCAGCCGGCCACCATCGCTGCTGCGCCAACGCTCGGAAGCCGAAGCCCTCGAGCAATCCGCGCTCTGCGTCGGCAGCACGCCCTGCAGCTGCGGCCCGCATAGGCCCGCGTAAGCCCAGATCGGGCCCAGCCGCCATGCGCGACCGGGCAGCAGGACACGCTCCTTGCGAGGCAGCCACCACCGTGCCCCTCACCACCGCCATCACGCGCCCTCCAAGCGCCGCCACACGCCGCCCCGCCGTCCTGGACCGCCGCCGCTGCCCAGGCCGACAGCCTTCACGACGAGGCGCGCGAGCGAGAGAGAGACCCCGCCTCCGTCGTCGGCGGCGTGAGCTTTGCTCGGCCACGTCCTCCGGCGGAGGCGGAGGGGAGGGAGGAGGAGGGGGCGCGGCCTGGCGGTGGCTAGGGTTTAGCCTCCGGTGCCGCCCGAGCGGGGGCGACACGGGAGGGGAGAGGCTTTCTATGCTACTGGATATGACCTGGACGAGAACTCGGAATTTAAAACAATTATTTTGATTAATTAAGGAGAATAGAGTCATCCATCCGGCAATGGCGAGGGAAAGAGCATCACAAGCTGGATGGCGGCCGTAGGGACAACGTGGGCACCATTTTCAAGCATAATCGGGGCTTCTGGATTAATTTACATTTTGTTTTTCATGACAAAGGCAATACCAATATCAAACCGGTACTCCCTCAGTTTTTAATTATAAGATGTTTTGGATATTTCGACTAGACTACATACAGAGTGAAGTTAGTAAATATTCATACTAAAATATGTTTAGATATGTTGCTACTACTTCTAAAAATATCTTATATTTTGTGATAAAGGGACTATCAAACACTGCTGACATCAACAACAGCACTAGTATACAGCGAAATGGATTCGTTTTCAGAAAATCAATATGAAATGTAGCACCGGGTCCATATATAGTGTCTTTTGGAAAGAAAGAAAAGACATGCTTGATTGCTGGATGAATGAACAAACCATGCAATGACTATCCTCTCAACAAACAAACAAATCAAATCCACTGACTAGGGTACACAATGGAAGCAAATTCAAGCATTGGCACTGCCCAAGTTACACGCATCTGAGGTGGATCCTGACTAAAAAAGAGACGACCGCGAGGCTTCTGGGTACGTATGTTCAGGTCACGAGGAAAGCTCCAAATTGATCAAGGCGATCAGCGGAGCATCACCTGCGTACGTCGTCGCAACCTGCAGGATCCGACGCACGAACGACGGCGACCCGTTTGTCCTCGACGAAAATATGATTGAAAATTTGAAACCATAGCTTGACCGCCCCAATTCTGATGGTTTATTTTTGGAAGAGATCGGCCTGATGCCAAACGCGCAGAAAAAGCCGGGAAACTCTGCAACGAGACCACCCACCCAAACGTTTCAAACACACGTGTTTAAAATATGTTTTAGTAGCATGTCAGTGTCATCTCATCGTGCTAGTATTGATTGTTTGGTTTGTGGGAGCTACTACCTCCATATAAAAATATTAAATGTTTTATCATAATATATTTAGACATATCTTGTACTAAACAATTTTATATTTTTAATACGGAGGGAGTAGCTTATCTCTGATCGGGCTAGTATCATATGTCATTGTACTCCGAGAGTGGCGATATGTTTACGCATAGCTTTTTTATTTTACTTTTCTTAAAGAATATAAAAAAACCTAGATGTAGATGATGTTGTATTCTACCACCGTGTAAACTCCCAACTACAAATATGTTGTATTTTGGTCTATATAAAAATGATAAAATCTGAATTAAATTGAAAGTATAAAAAATTTACTTTAAAAAATATGACAGATTTTGTTACTTTTGTCCAGCCCAGAATATAAATTATTATGAGTTGAGATTTTGCACTTTGATAGGACTGGGACACACTATTATCTACATTCAGGATTTTGTTCAGGAATTGTAGAACTTCAAAGTTTGAATTTTTTGTATTTCAAAAGTAAGTTAGCTCTGCCTCCGTTTTGACTTTCCTGTTGTACTCCACGTTTCTTCCCTGGCGACGCCACATGATCTCTTCCTTCTCGGTCCCGCCCTGATCGACGACGAAGGGGAATTTACCATGCAGCTTCCCTTTCGCCGGCCCCGCGTCACCAACCCCTCGCCAACGCCGGCGCAAACCTATATAGAGCCCGTATGCACGGCACCGTGGATTCCCCTCTCCTTCCGCCGCCTCGCACAATCACACAAGTTTAACTGACACCTCCAGCATCATTCCGGTACGAGTGCGCCGTGCCTGCATGGCGTGCTCCGCCTCTCCTCGGCGCAGCTCCCTCGTCGTGTGCTTCCTCTGGCTCTGCGCCGCCACCGTCTGCCGCGCCAGGGAGCTGCAGCCGATGCGTGAGGCGGAGGAACCGCTTACGGTGACGAGCTACACGTACGCTGCATCCTTCGACCGGAGCGACGCGGCCACCCTGAGCGTGCTGGGGGACGCCAGCATCAACGGCGGCGCGCTCCAGCTCACCCCGGACACCATGAACACGGTATCCTACCTCGTCAACAAGTCCGGCTCCGTTCTCCTCACGCGCCCCTTCACGCTCTGGCGCCGTCTCCCCGGCGAACAGATCACCTCCAACGGCACCGGCAACGGCGTCCGCGTCGCGTCGTTCAACACCACCTTCTCCATGAACGTGTTCTACAAAACCGGGGTTCCCGGCGAGGGTCTCGCGTTCGTCATCGCGCCATCGCTCGCCGGGCCGCCACCGGGTAGCGACGGCGGGTTCCTCGGCCTCACCAACGCCACGCTCCAGGCCGCCGGCCCGACCGCGAACCGGTTCGTGGCCATCGAGTTCGACACCTTCAACCAGAGCTCCTACGACCCGAGCGACAACCACGTCGGCCTCGATATCGGCAGCGTCGTGTCCAATAAAACGGCCAACCTCGCCGACTTCAACATCACCATCGCCTCGACAGAGAAGAGTCCCGCCAACTACACCGTCTGGATCGAGTATGACGGCGTTGGCCGAACCGTCACGGTGTACATGGGAGCCAAGGGGAAGCCGAAGCCGGCGACCCCAGTCCTGGCCGCGCCGCTCGACCTCAGCGAGCACGTCCCGGAGAAGGCGTACATCGGCTTCTCGGGATCCACCGGCGCAAGCTACGAGCTCAACTGCATCCTGGACTGGACCCTGTCCATCGAGACATTCCCTGAGGATAAGGAAAAGAAGTGGTGGATAATCATCGTCGCCGTCATCGTGTCCATCAGCGTGTTCGCCATCGCCATTGCCGCGTTCTTCCTGGCGAGGATGTCGCGGGCGAGGCGGGAGGTGCAGAGGAGCCAGGCGCGACTCGGGCACACGCTGAGCCACCTCCCAGGTATGCCGAGGGCGTTCACGTACGAGAGCCTGAGGAAGGCGACCATGAACTTCCAAGAACCGCTAGGGGAAGGAGCGTACGGCGTCGTGTACAAGGGAACACTGCCCGCCGAGGCCGACGACGGCCGGGCGGCAAAGGAGGTCGCTGTGAAGAAGTTCATCCGGGACAATGCCAGGAGCGTCGACGACTTCGTCAAGGAGGTTGACATCATCAACAGGCTGCGGCACAAAAACATCGTGCCTTTCATCGGTATGAACATGTTCGAATCCCTGATCACTTGATTACATCTAATTTCTTACCGTCCGGTTCCCTAGAATGAAATGATACTCCTGTATTAGTTCCTAGACTCAACAGTTCTTCAGATTCCAGTTTGTACTATGTTTGATACTTTGATCACGAGCTGATGATTATCAGTCGAGAATTTCCCCCTCGAGAACATGCAGAAACTGTATGTTAATAGGATAAAAAATGGTTCAGTCCCAATCAAGCCTTCCCTAGTTAATTCGTTTTGCTGCCTTAAACAAGTTTAGCTTCAACAATGATATCCACACCTTGTATTTTAATCGAACTCCCTTGAATTTCAAGGCATTGACAAGTCTAATGGAGAAGTAGAGACCATCAGACCAGTATTCAATTCAGATCATAACGCGTTTATGCAATCGTTAACGTATTACCAACGTAGCATTCTCATCTGTTAGACTGTTACACTAGACTTGGACGATCACATTCTATTGCATTTTTTAAAGCTTTTTGAATTTTCCAACTGAGCACCAATATATGTTCGATTAAATAATTCCGAGCGAGTGATGAACTGATGATCGGTTCTAAATAATTTGGCACTACAGGTTGGTGCTACAAGAAAGGGCAGCTGCTGCTGGTGTACGAGTATATGCCCGGCGGCAGCCTGGACGAGCACCTCTTCCCGCGCAGCCTGGGGGGTCAGCTCGCCTCGCCGCTCACCTGGGCGAGCCGCTACAGCATCGTCGCCGACGTCGCCTCGGGGCTCCACTACGTGCACTACGAGTACGGCCAAATGGTGCTCCACCGCGACATCAAGACCAGCAACGTCCTCCTCGACGCCTCCTTCTCCGCCCGCCTCGGCGACTTCGGCCTCGCCCGCGTCGTCGAGTCTGACAAGACCTCCTACATGGACGGCAGCGTCGCCGGCACGCACGGCTACATCGCTCCGGAGTACTCCATGGGGCACAGGGCCTCGCGCCAGACGGACGTGTTTGCGTTCGGCGCGCTCGTGCTGGAGCTCGTCACGGGGCGGCGCGCGCTGCGGCGCGACGCGGCATGCACGCTGCTGGTGGACTTCGTGTGGCAGATGTACGGCCGCGGCGCGCTGCTGGGGGCCGTGGACCAGGCGCTCGGCACGGCGGAGTTCGACGCCGACGAGGCCACGCGGCTCCTCCTCCTCGGGCTGGCGTGCAGCAGCCCCAACCCCGGGGACCGTCCTACCATGCCGGAGATACTGCAGATCCTGTCCAAGTCGACGTCACCGCCGGATGTGCCGCTCATAAAGCCGACCTTCGTGTGGCCGCCGGGGGGAGGAGCGCACTTCAGCCTGAGCGACATCGAGATGACCATGAGCGGCGGCGGCAGCTACGCCGGCACGGGCGATAGCTCGTCGATGCACGGGACGCAGGACACGTCCTACGACAGCTTCCGGCCGCCCACGGCGCCCAACAGCAGCCAGGATTACTTCCCCGCGCTGTCCTCCGGCCGGTGACGAAGTTACCACTTACCACCAATGTGCATTAGCTCGTAAAGTGGTAATATTATCGCATTTAGCCATGAACGGTACATAGTAACAAGAAAATGTAAATATATGTAGATATTACGCCTCGTAGTTAGCACTACTACCTTGATCTTGGTTTGCTTGATCAGTCAAATGGGGAAGTAGAAGAAAGAGGTACGTGGTGCTGTGGCAAGCAGGAGATTTTAGCCTTGCATGGCCATCGTCAGGTTCGCTGCAGAATCGACAAGTCCCACTGAAGCGTAGTAAGTGCCTCGTGTATAGCAACTACGTACCTAGTTTTATGATTTTCAGAAGTGAGGCTGGTGTGCTGTTGATATGCCTTGATTATTTGTTTTATTTTTTATCAAATAAAGATAAAAGAAATGTTGTGCCGAGATGCAAAACTGAAGACAAAACGTGTTGATTCAACAGCTATTGTTTTTTTTCTATGATAAGCTATTGGTTTTTATGTGATACTGATATCATTAAATAGCATTTCTGTTGATTTAACCATGCACTATTTTTTCTCAAGAAACAACCATGCGCTATATATGTTCATTACCAGAAATATAGCACCGTTTTGTTTATGAACTTTGTAAGACTTAACCCCTCTCCCCCCTTCTGACCCATGTTGGCCATCTTGCGAAACCCTATCCTTTGTTGCCTCCATCTCGCTTCATTACAAGTTCCTATAAAGCCGTATAGTGTATGTCAGCTAGTAAGTTCTATGATTTTATGAAATGAGGTTGATGGATATGCTTTGATTATTGGTTTCAGTTTCTTAATTAATGACAATACAAAAAGTTATGATTATGCAAAAGCTAAAAATTACAATGAGTTGAGTGAGCTGGTAATTTTTTTATGCATGACTTCCATTAATTGGAATTTCTGTTGATTTCTAGTGAACGTCCTATCACAATTCACAATAATGCACTATCCCGACAAAAAAAAAATCCTTTTAATACTTGACGAAATGGACAATTAGATAAAGAAACTACTTTCAAAATCACTCAACATCAGAACACCCCGCGACATCCCGGTTAGTGGTCTCACTGCTGGGTACGCCGACGTTGACCACATCGATCGTGAGACCTACTCACCGAACTGGAGACTAGGCATTCACTAAGGACAATTCAGTGTAAATGGATGGGGATTCCTGACGGAGGCGATGCACTGTCAGGTTGCACGCAATCTCGACTCCCCGGTATGTATAACTCCATTTAAATCTTTCTTTTCTCTTACCATTTCTGCGTTTTTTCCTATTTTGATAACGTTGGTGGGGCTATGTGAAAACACGAGAATAAAATTCATATGTTGGTTAATGTGCTTCAACATGGAGAGATTGATAGGTTTAATGTTTCTCCTAACTTTCAGGAAACCGACGATCATCCCACTAGTAGAAAACAGACCTTCGGTTTTGAGCCCCGAGACCATTTAGTCCCGGTAAGGTCTGGAACCGGGACTAATGTCACCTGTAGTCCCTGTTCCAACGTCTAAGATGGCATCTCGAGCTCAAAGTCCTTTAGTCCCGGTTCCAGCCAAACTTTTAGTCCCGGTTCGTATGTTAAACCGGGACTAAAGATATTTCTCCCGGTTGGTGATTTAAACCGGGACTAATGTGCATCGTGTGATCCCAAACTGGAATTTGATCGAGCTTTGGTAATTAATCGCCGCGCTAATGGCTTTGGAAGTTGATCGTTCAAGCGTTGATTCACATTGGAAATTAATCGCGGCACTAATACGGAGGAATGCAGAGCACCGCCGCCCATCGGCCTCCCTGCTCCGGCCGCCGGCCTTCCTATTTTTCCTATAAAAGCTACAGTAATCCATGCTCTAAGCACACACCTAATCTCTCTCTCGATCCCTCTCTTCTATTCCAATGGAGCCACTAGCGCACGCCACTCCGTCTCGGTTGTTCTTTCTCGCCAAAGAAGGCATGGAGTTCAAGATTGAAGGGAATATGCCCTAGAGGCAAATAAATAAGTGGTATTTATCGCATTATTCCATTAAGTTTATAATATGTTTTTGTATCATGCTATAACTGTATTAATCGGAATTGTTAATACAAGTGTGATACATAGACAAACCAGAGTCCCTAGTAAGCCTCTATATAAACTAGTTCATTGGGCAACAGTTGATCGAGAATTCCCGGTCATGGACAATTGTGTCGGTTGACAATGAGGTCATCTTATTAGTGGAATAAGGTGATGGACATACCCAAAGTATTGCAATAGGATCGTGTCACGATGTATGCCATTTGCAATAGGAAAGTAATATGATAGCTTATTCCTCAGACCGTGAGATCATATTAATTGCTGCTCCGTAGGTTACTCTGAGTGCATCAAACGTCGTATCTTATAAAGTGTGACAATAACGGTGTACCTCGTGTATCTCGAAAGAGTATGTTGAGGCGTATGGATCAAGAGCGGGATTTTTTTATCCTCGTGATAGGAAGATACTCTGGGCCCACTCGGTGAGATTACATCTATAGAGCTGCGCAGCTAATGACTAGGTCATGGAGATGTAATATCACAGACGAGTTAATAAACCTTTGTCGGTAACGAGATACAACAGGACATCGGATGTTTACGATCATATCTCGGACAAGGTAGTATCGAAGAAACAAAAGGAATAGATATCATGTTTATGGTTCAACGACGATATTCGTAGAATGCACAGGGACCGTTACAGATGTCCAGGTCTCCCTGGCGGTCATTGGCGAGCGAAGGGTCTCGGCCATGTCTGGAGTGTTCTCGAACCGTAGGGTAACACACTTAAGGTCTTAGCGACACGTGGAGAACGTTGGTATGATTTATTATTGGAATAAATATAGATTTAGGAGAAGAGAGAAATTAACCGGAAAAGTTCCGGGGACATCGGAAGGGTTCCGGGAATGACCGAAGGTAGTTCGGGTGGTCCGGAAGTTGTTTCGGAGTCACGGGATATTAAATAATGTATAAGTATATTAATTATGAATTATTTATATTTTATATTAATTTAATATTAATTAAATCAATTAAAAGGAAAAGAAAAAGGTGGCAGCCCACTTAATGGGCCAACTTGGGCCCATGTGGGGGAGGCGCACCAAGTGGGGGGCGGGGGGGGGGGGGGGGGGGGGGGGCATTTGGTTCGGCCATGGGGGGGCCGGCCGAACCCCCCCTCCTACCTCCTTTTTCCTTGCTTTTCCTTTAGTCCCACATGGGGGAGGCAAGGTGTTTGCACACCCCCTTTCCCCTTTATATAGAAGGGCAGGGCTATTGATTTAAAAACATCAAAAATACAATTAAAAGTTGTATTCTCTCTCTCTCTCTTCCACAAAGGCTATTTTGCGGCGCCCAGTTGCGCTGCGAGATTCCACCAATTGTTCTACTCCTGCGATCTCAGCTAGACCTGAGTGACCGGGGGTTGTCGTTAAGTTCCGTATGTGTGTGAGTACTCGGAGGCACCACATTTGAGGTGCTCGGGCGACATCGTCACGCCCAGCCGCCGGCGCCCTGCCGCCGACGCCCAGCCGCCGCCGACGCCCAGTCACCGACGCCCGGCGCCCGACGCCCGACGACCGACACCCGGCGCCCGACGCCCAGCGCCCGACGCCCGACGCCCGTCGCCGTCGACATCGCCGCGTCATCGTCTACTTCGTCGCGCCAAGTTCTCCGCGACCTTGAGGTCGGCTACGGCGTCTACGTCAGCAACGCTTGTGCGGGAGCGTAATCCCCGCTATTTGGTCTACAAGAGGTATGTGACCAGTTCCGCCCACCGTTACCGCATTACTAGATAGATAGATCCTGGCATGTTTGGTATTCGTTACTTAGAAAAATTATTGTTTTCTGCTACGGAACCCCTTCAGTGGTATCAGAGCCGATCTATGCGTAGTATGCTGGTACGGTTAGAACTCGTGTTGAATACGAGGACGTCTTTCTTATATTTGCTACCCTCTCGCGTGCACTTGCACTGTCGGCAGCATTGAGTTGATGAAGCGGCCCGGACCGACTTTACGCGTACGCTTACGCGAGACTGGTTCCACTACTGACATACGGCTGGTACCGTATATGTGGCTGGCGGGTGTCTGTTTCTCTCTCTTTAGTTGGCTTTGCATTTTCAATGGAGGGCCCGAAAGGGATACATAAACATGCAATTATTGGATCGACGTTGTGGCACAATGTTCGTAGGTAGGGAAACGGTTCTCTCGCGAAAGCCTATAAAGCCACGTAAAACTTGCAAAACTAGATAAAGGTAGAGGCGTCTAACTTTGTTTTGCAGAGGCATTTAAATATGACATGGTTACGGTAAGTTTTGAATTATTCGTAATGTCGGAGGCAAAGGAGGCACCGTAGACTCGGAGCCATGCCGGGACGCCCGGTCCAAGCGCACGGCGCCAAGGAGGTCCAGGCGCACGACCATGTCATATCGCATTTCATTACATTATTTGATTGTGTGTTGTTGTGTGTATATCCTATTGAGTGCTATATATATATTAGATATACGTCGATAGCTATAATAGGATGATCCCTAATAAATACCAAAATTGTGTTCTCCCTCGTTGTGCACCACCAAGAAAGTTCTACGTTATGAGTCAGGCCGTGACGATCGGGTGTCACACATTTCGTCGTTCGCATACAGTGGGTGTAAGCCATGTTGCACGCGCAAGAGCATCGAGGTTTAATTGGCGAGCCTAGCATGTACAGACATGGCCTCGGAACACGGATGGTCGAAAGATCGGTCATGAGTCACATAGTTGTTGTGATCGACATTTCGATGTCCACCTTTGAAGCTGTGCTGCCGGCCGTGACGATCGGGGGTGGTACAGTGGATTGGGGTCGTGTAATCGCTAAAATTATTGAAGGGATAATAATCTTAGTGGAGTTTGTTTAAATAATTTGATTATAAACTGAAACTCATATTATTATAAACTTAGCATTACCCTCTTTGCGATTATATCTGTAGATGGTGCTCTACTTCGATCACTTCCTTAGGAGTCGGTCCTTGTTGGCTGATGGGTCAAACTTCATCTACTGGTACAATAAACTAAGAGAAACTCTCATACACAATAATATACTCTATGTCATAGAAGAGCGATTAGGAGATGAACCAGATGATTCTGCTAGTGAAGAAGAAGATGAGGAGTTTCATCAGCGTCGTGACATTTTCATAGAAGTGCAAAGCATCATGGTCATAAGCTTGGCACCAGAGTTGAAAGTACAGTTTCAACATATGGAACCTTATGATATGATAGATTCGATCAAGGCGCACTTCATATATGAGATTAAGTATGAGCAATACAAACAGCTGAGAAAGTTCCATTCACTCCAGATGGAGGAACATACCTGTTTGGAAACTCATTTGAAGAAAATGTATGACATTTACTTGAAACTCACAAATGTCTACGACTACTGGATGGCGGATTCATGTGCGATAGCTGCTGCGTTGGCATCTTTACCTCCCAGCTATGAGAAACATGTCCGTGGCTATGCTATGAGAAGAGATACGATGACTTTCTTCCAGTTCATAAGCCAGTTCAGATCTGTGAAGGTTGAACCCATCGAAGGAGAAATCTTCGACGCTATAGGTATATTTGATATACAAAGTTGTAAATGTATTCTTCACGTGATACTTGATGAAAAGCATTTGATGCTGGTTCTGTTTATGAAACAGGACCTGATTGTCACAAGTATGAGAAGATATATGATGTGACAGTGCACAAGTGATGGCAAGCAAAGGAGTTGATGGCCAGTGGTGTTCACGTCCTCAAGTTATCATTATAGTTATCATTAATAGTTTTTGATAAGACCTTTTGTAATAGTGAGAGTGTGATTTTGTTTTATGTCTTGAATGTTACAAGACAAAGTTATTCATATATGTAACAGAACAAGCCAGTTGTTTTATGCAATGGAACAAGTCAGTTGTTTTATATTATGAGTAAAGCTTTATGCAGTCACATCTCAATTACATTGTTTGAATGATAATGCGATATACATTTATAAAACCAGAATAATAAAATTAGATGTCCAAAGGTTAAATGATTTTGTTACAAGAACAAACACCGCCGAATTTGATCACAAAGGCAATGTAAGAAATATAGATACTTCGATCTATCAAGGTTACATGTGCTGAATTGATTAAGTTTCATTAGATATTGAAGTGTCAATATACAAGGAAATTGATTGAAAATCATATTAGATGATTATTAAATTAATTAGTGGTGAATATCATCAAATTCGAATCTTTCTATGATTCTAAGTAAATAAGTGTATTTGCTGAGGAAACATGAGTCTGAAAACAATTTGATAAAAGATCAAAGGAATTTTTCAGAAGAAAGGTGGATGGAAATTATATCCACATGATTCGATTAAATGGGACATTATTTGAATTATGGTTTCGACATAAAACGACCTGTGGAAGTTTGTTCCACAAATTATAATATCAGATATAGTGATATGTGAAATATTATAATCATGCTCTATTTCAGATAAAGTGTGGTCTTTTAGAATCTCTTAATATATTCTGACATTGTAGTCGTCACCCACTCTAGGAATAGAATATTTTTCAACGAAGATTCGTGTGATCGACAGTAAGTGTCGTGATATAGATGATTATATGATAATACAGAATATACACGAATTGTTCTTTGTAGAATTCTCATATTAAGATGGGATTATATTCCAAATACCAACAGAAGCAAAATTTGTATTGCTGTCTGCGTAATTCATGAGAAAATATGATTTCTCGAATTAAGGTCAATGGAATAAAAGTAGAAGCTTAAAATAAGGTATTGGACCTTGTTTCCATAAGAGTAGAATATTGGAATCTGTTCCGAGAAGAATATCTCTACAAATGGAATTGAAAAATTGATGATAAGAGATCATAGTGTTTTCAAACAAGAAGCTTTTAAATGAGGTGTTGATTTAAGAATATTTACTGTCAGGTCACAGTTTGATATTCAGTATTTTAGATCATGTTGTCAGAACATGATACACCTTGTAAATACAAAGAAAGTTGAGGAAGTATCAGAATACGAATTAAGGCTATGAGTCTTAAAATCCAAGTTACATTTAGAAGGATTAAAACAGTAAATGTTACTCTGAATCTTATTAAGAGAATAAGATTATTTAATCATCATATAAAGTGTTATATGAAAGAAATGTATCTATAAGAAAGACTGGAAGCAAATTTTGTCAAGAAGTGTCTTGGACAAAATCAAAGTTGTGTTATATGAAAGAAATGTATCTATAAGAAAGACTGGAAGCAAATTTTGTCAAGAAGTGTCTTGGACAAAATCAAAGTTGTTGACTACATGAGTGTAGACATGCTTAAAGTCTGTGGGATAAGTATTGGTAGAATACTGTCAGATCGTATTGTAATTCGAATTGATAAATGATCAATGATTTTGGTTTGACCAAAATATCGAAAGAAATTATGAATTTAAGCGGGAGTCGAATTAAAATTCGAATTGATAAATGATCAATGATTTTGGTTTGACCAAAATATCGAAAGAAATTGTGGATTTGCTAATTTAAGTGGGAGCTTAGAATTAGTTTACTCAAATATGTGAGAGACATATTTTTGAGTGGGAGTTTAAATCCTTTAAGTAGGAGTCGAATTAGTTTGCTCAATTTAATATGTGAGTGACATATTTTGAGTGGGAGCTTAAATCCACGTATGTGAATGACATATCATGGATAGTACCAGTAGAATTAAATAAAAGATGAAGTTATGAAATGATTTAAAAGGTTGTATCTATTTCGAATAGAACAGGAATTTTAAATAGAAGGTCGAGCTGTTTAGATTGGATTCTGAAGTGTCAGAATGGAATAAAGCCAATGGAAAGGTCCTTGGAAATCCAGTTAAAACATTAAGTGTAATTGGTACACGATAATAGTGGTTGCTAGATATGTTGGTCTCTTATATCATGATAACAGACATCATATAGAAACCATATTATATGCTCGATAAAGTATGACTCATGTTCTTGAAAGAAGAACAGTTATTAAGGTAAATTTGGAATTTACTAGAAGTAGAAAAACATTAGGCACCAGACTGACGTTGGAATGTCGAAACTCTACATAGATATGAAAGGCATATAGATGTCGCGAGATTGTACATATTACAGCTGAGTGCGTTTGCAAAGCAATTGTCTGGTTAACAGAATCAGAGTAAGCGCTAGGAAACGAAAGTCTCACTTAGTTACGATGTGTGCATATATGTTATCAGGATAACATGATGATATCAAACAAGGTGATATCAGTGAATCGCAAAGAACACACAATTATGTATGGTACAGATTGTTGTAGTAACACTCTTCCACGAGCAGGCATTATCATAGAACACTTATTGGATAAGGTGGTATGATTAAGTAAGATGCAGCTGGTTTATTTGTACTCTAGTGCAAGTGGGAGACTGAAGGGAATATGCCCTAGAGGCAAATAAATAAGTGGTATTTATCGCATTATTCCATTAAGTTTATAATATGTTTTTGTATCATGCTATAACTGTATTAATCGGAATTGTTAATACACATGTGATACATAGACAAACCAGAGTCCCTAGTAAGCCTCTATATAAACTAGTTCATTGGGCAACAGTTGATCGAGAATTCCCGGTCATGGACAATTGTGTCGGTTGACAATGAGGTCATCTTATTAGTGGAATAAGGTGATGGACATACCCAAAGTATTGCAATAGGATCGTGTCACGATGTATGCCATTTGTAATAGGAAAGTAATATGATAGCTTATTCCTCAGACCGTGAGATCGTATTAATTGCTGCTCCGTAGGTTACTCTGAGTGCATCAAACGTCGTATCTTATAAAGTGTGACAATAAAGGTGTACCTCGTGTATCTCGAAAGAGTATGTTGAGGCGTATGGATCAAGAGCGGGATTTGTTCATCCTCGTGATAGGAAGATACTCTGGGCCCACTCGGTGAGATTACATCTATAGAGCTGCGCAGCTAATGACTAGGTCATGGAGATGTAATATCACAGACGAGTTAATAAACCTTTGTCGGTAACGAGATACAACAGGACATCGGATGTTTACGATCATATCTCGGACAAGGTAGTATCGAAGAAACAAAAGGAATAGATATCATGTTTATGGTTCAACGACGATATTCGTAGAATGCACAGGGACCGTTACAGATGTCCAGGTCTCCCTGGCGGTCATTGGCGAGCGAAGGGTCTCGGCCATGTCTGGAGTGTTCTCGAACCGTAGGGTAACACACTTAAGGTCTTAGCGACACGTGGAGAACGTTGGTATGATTTATTATTGGAATAAATATAGATTTAGGAGAAGAGAGAAATTAACCGGAAAAGTTCCGGGGACATCGGAAGGGTTCCGGGAATGACCGAAGGTAGTTCGGGTGGTCCGGAAGTTGTTTCGGAGTCACGGGATATTAAATAATGTATAAATATATTAATTATGAATTATTTATATTTTATATTAATTTAATATTAATTAAATCAATTAAATGGAAAAGAAAAAGGTGGCAGCCCACTTAATGGGCCAACTTGGGCCCATGTGGGGGAGGCGCACCAAGTGGGGGGGGGGGGGGGGGGGGGGCACTTGGTTCGGCCATGGGGGGGCCGGCCGAACCCCCCCCCCCCCCCCCTCCTACCTCCTTTTTCCTTGCTTTTCCTTTAGTCCCACATGGGGGAGGCAAGGTGTTTGCACACCCCCTTTCCCCTTTATATAGAAGGCAGGGCTATTGATTTAAAAACATCAAAAATACAATTAAAAGTTGTATTCTCTCTCTCTCTTCCACAAAGGCTATTTTGCGGCGCCCAGTTGCGCTGCGAGATTCCACCAATTGTTCTACTCCTGCGATCTCAGCTAGACCTGAGTGACCGGGGGTTGTCGTTAAGTTCCGTATGTGTGTGAGTACTCGGAGGCACCACATTTGAGGTGCTCGGGCGACATCGTCACGCCCAGCCGCCGGCGCCCTGCCGCCGACGCCCAGCCGCCGCCGACGCCCAGTCACCGACGCCCGGCGCCCGACGCCCGACGACCGACACCCGGCGCCCGACGCCCAGCGCCCGACGCCCGACGCCCGTCGCCGTCGACATCGCCGCGTCATCGTCTACTTCGTCGCGCCAAGTTCTCTGCGACCTTGAGGTCGGCTACGGCGTCTACATCAGTAACGCTTGTGCGGGAGCGTAATCCCCGCTATTTGGTCTACAAGTGGTATGTGACCAGTTCCGCCCACCGTTACCGCATTACTAGATAGATAGATCCTGGCATGTTTGGTATTCGTTAGTTAGAAAAATTATTGTTTTCTGCTACGGAACCCCTTCAAAGATATGGGTCACCCTCCGTGCATCACGCGTGGAGAGGTGGATCCGCTACGTGAAGAAGGAGTTTCTCGATGGCGCACCGATCAAGAGGGTTGGACTCGATTGCGAGTTCACCGACGCACTCCCGGGTCGCCAGAGGGATCTTCCACTCGAGGATAGGCAGCGCGCCGCCGTCATTCAACTCTCGGTGGCGTCCGAGACACTTGTTTTCCAGATTTGCAGGGCTGATCGGGTGCCGCAACTCCTGAAGGATTTCTTAGGTAACAAGACCATCAACTTCTTCGGCGTGGCTATCCACAATGACGTGCGGATGCTGCGCTACTACGGAATAACCATTCCGTCCGCGGTCGACCTCCAGGCGGATCTACGGAACCCAACCGGCAATCCAACTCCGAGCCTGTATGCTCTCGCCAATCATATCCTTGGGACAAAACTTGAGAAGAAGAAGAAGAAGAAGAAGAAGAGGAACTGGAGAAATGACGACAACGACGAAGAAGAAGAAGAAGAAAAAGAAGAAGACATGAATTCTGGATGGGGCAAGGTTCCTTTGAGCCACGATAAAATCGTGTATGCCGCTCTGGACGCTCGCCTTGGTTTTTAGATTGCACGGGAGTGGTATTAAACCGTTGTGTGTGGTGTGTGCTCCCGTTTGTGTTCGATCTCATATATTCGAACAATACGGTTTCATGTATTGGAAATGTTTGAATCGGTTACCGGTTTATTAATATAAATATTTCTATTTCTAATTAATTTCGGTTACCGGTTGAAAGATATGAATATTTCCATATTCAGAGATTAATATATGATTTTTCAACCGATTTTATGGATTATATAGAGATTAATACTCCCTCCATTCCGTAATATAAGGTGTGTGTAAGGTTTTGCCACGGATATTAAGACGTCAGTATTTTGTATGCGGTAGACTCATTTCCTCTTGATAAAATTTGAGAGAGAGAAATCCATAATAGTCATAAATTGAAAATAATAGCTCAAATCCCTCCGTTCTAGATTGTGACTCATTTTTTTATGAGTAAAATTGTCTAGATTGTGACACATTTTTTGATGACATAAAACGGAGGGAGTATGATTATATGGATTATATGTATTTCATTTTCCTTCCGATTTTACGAAACAATGATGCACACGGTGGGTGGGTTGTTGGGAGACCCCAAGAGGAAGGTATGAAGTAGTGCAGCAGCAAGTTTCACTCAGTTGTGAAACCAAGGTTATCGAACCAGTAGGAAATAATGAATTCCCCCGAGGTGTCAACGGCGCCAGAAAGGTCTGCGACGTAAGTGACGTGGAACCTGCACACAACACAATCAAGATACTTTGCCCCAACTTAACGGTGAGGTTGTCAATCTCACCGGCTTGCTGTAACAAAGGATTAAACGTATGTGTGGAAGAAAGATGTTTGTTTGTAGAAAGTAACAGGTTTGCAGTTTGTGGTTTATCAGATTAAAGAGAAGGACCGGGGTCCACAGTTCACTAGTGGTGTCTCTCCATAAATAATAATAACATTCATGCGGGTAAACAAATTACAGCTGGGCAATTGATAGAATAATGATGAGCAAACCAATGCATATACCAATGTTATGATGTCTAGTGTGAGATTCATTCGGGCATTACAACAATATACATAGACCGTTCCAACCGCATCTATGACTAATAATCCACCTTCCGGTTAGCGTCCGCACCCCTTTCAGTATTAAGTTGCATGCAACAGATTATCGCCTTAAACACTGTGTGTAAAGTAAGTAAGTAACATCATCCTTAGACAAAGTACTACTATTTTATCCCTAGTAGCAACAGTACATCTACAACCTTAGAGCTAGCTGTCACCACCCCAGATTTAATAGAGACATGAACCTACTATCGAGCATAAATACCCCCTCTTGGAGTCACAAGCATCTACTTGGCCAGAGCATACACAAGTAACGGAGAGCATGCAAGATCATTAAATAGCACACACATGATATATTATGAAGCAATAACTTTAGTACTCAATATTCATCGGATCCCAGCAAACAGAACATGAAGTATTACATAACGGTGATCTTGATCATGATAGACAGCTCACAAGATCTAAACATGATAGCACAAGAGGAGAAGACAACCATCTAGCTACTGCTATGGACCCGTAGTCCAAGGGTAGACTACTCACGCATCAGTCCGGAGGCGGTCATGGCGACGTAGAGGCCCCCGGTGACGATTCCCCCTCCCGGCAGGGTGCCGGGGTGGAGTTCTGATCTCTCCCGAATTGGTGTTGACGACGGCGGCGGCTCGGGACCCGTGGAGGAAAATATGAACACCGTCCTAGGGTTTTTGGTCTGGGGGGTATATGTAGGCGAAAGGGCGAAGTCGGTGGCGCCCCGAGGGGCCCACACCACGTGCTCGCGCGGCATGGGGACCTGCCGCGCGAGGACCTGCTGACGGCGCCTCGGTGGCCCACTTCGTCTCGTCTTCCGTTTTCTGGAACGTTCCCAAATAAAAACTGACTTCTGAAAAGAAATCGTCCAATTCCGAGAATATTTCCTTAAGTACTTTTCTGAAACCAAAAACAGCAGAAAACAGGGACTGGCACTGTGGCATCTTGTTAATAGGTTAGTCCCAGAAAATGCATAAAACTATATAAAATGCATATAAAACATGTAATAACTTGGTATAATATAGCATGGAACATAAGAAATTATAGATACGTTGGAGACGTATCAACATCCCCAAGCTTAGTTCTACTCGTCCCGAGTAGGCAAGAACGATAAAAGAAGAATAATTTCTGAAGTGACATGCTTAAACACAATCTTGATCATAATATAATGTAAGGCTCATGTTATGAATGAAGTGACTCAAGGCAATGATCTATAGTTTGCTAACAAATAGACAAGGAGTAAACAACTACATCATATAAGTAAAACTTTTCATGAATAGTACTTTCAAACAAGCATCAAAAAGATTTGCATAAGAGTTAACTCATAAAGCAATATTATCTAAGCAAAAGATCATTGAAGCAACACAAAGGAAGATATAAGTTTCAGCATTAGCTTTCAACTTTTGAACATGTATATCATATAGATAGTTGTCAACACAAAGAAATATAACAAGTGCAATAAGTAAGAATATAAGAATTGTTGCACACAGTTGACACAAGTGTTTGCTTCGGGGATAGAAAGAAGTAGGTAAACTGACTCAACATAAAGTAAAAGATAGGCCCTTTGCAGAGGGAAGCAGGGATACAAGCATGTGCTAGAGCTTCTTAGTTTTATAGGTTTTTGAAGTCATATAGAGAGCATAAAAGTAAGTTTTGAGCGGTGTTTGTCGTTGTCAACGAATGGTAATGGGCACTCTACCCCCTTGTCAACCAGACTTTCAAGAGCGGCTCCCATGAAGGACGTTATTTCTACCAGCAAGGTAGATCATCCCTCTTATCTCTTTTGTTTACACATATAGTTAAAAACTGTTGTCATTGCTTGACTGATTGGATCAGGGCAAAAATGTGAAGAGATTGCAGCGGTTAAAGTTGTAATTAATTGGGACTGGGCACCCCATTTGCCAGCTCTTTTTGCAAAGTTAATGGATAAGCGGATGTATATGCCACTAGTCCGGTTGTGAAAGTCTGTCTAAAAGCAAATGACAAGGTTGATATCCGTAACACCACATACTTCCTCATGAGCTAATAAACATTGACACAAATAAGAGATAATATGTTTTGAATAATAAAAGGTAGCACACGAAGTATTTGCTTGGAATGGCAGGAAATACCATGTAGTAGGTAGGTATGGTGGACACAAATGACATAGGTTTTGGCTCAAGGATTATGGATGCACGAGAAGCATTCCCTCTCAGTACAAGGCTTTGACTAGCAAGGTTGTTTGAAACAAACACAAGTATGAACTATGACAACCAGACGTATATAAAAACATATTGCAAGCATTATAAAACTCTACATTGTCTTCCTTGTTGTTCAAACACTTTAACTAGAGAATATCTAGACCTTAGAGATACCAAACATGCAAACCAAATTTCAGCTAGTTTTACGACAGTTCCTCACTAATAGGTTTTAACTACATGATGTAAAAGCTTAAACGTGATCTACTTGAGAGCTCGAAACAATTGCCAAGCACCACAACATGCAAGATAACAATCCATAAGAGCATGTATATCTTTTTCATTATACCATTTACCACATTTAGCATTTTCTGTTTCCAACCAAACACCAATCAACTTATTTAAAAGATAAACTCTCCAAGTAATTAAACAATGAGATATGAGAGTATGACATAATAAAGCTAACAGCTCTAGCAAGAGATGCATGAAAAACAAGAGCTGGAAAGCATTGAAGTAACATAAAAGAATACTCAACAAATATAAGTGAAGAATACGAGTATTCATAAGAAAAAGCGGAGCGTGTCTCTCTCCCACAAAGGAATGCTAGGATCCATTTTATTCAGAGAATGAAAATAACAAAAACAAAAACAAAAACAAACCGACGCTTCAAGAAAAGCACATAAGAAGTGGCGGAATTAAAATATAGTTTCACTAGAAAGGACCTGATAGTTTGTTGATGAAGAAGGGGATGCCTTGGCCATCCCCAAGCTTTGACGCTTGAGTCTTCTTGAAATATGTTGGGGATGAACCACCGGCGCATCCCCAAGCTTTGGCTTTACTATCCTCTTGATCACATCATATCATCCTTCTCTCTTGATCCTTGAAAACTTCCTCCACACCAAACTTAGAGTAAACTTCATTAGAGGGTTAGTGCACGAAAAATTATGATATTCTGTGGGAACACAATTGCTACCAATGCTACTGGACATTAGCTACAGCCACTGATACTTCATAGGATAAAAAGATCCAATCAAAATAGCAAAAGAGGCATTGCGAAATAAATGGTAGAATCTGTCAAAAACAGAACAGTCCGTAAAGACGAATTTTTTCGAGGCACTTAACTTGCTCAGATCAGAAAACTCAAAACTAATGAAAGTTGCATATATATCTGAGTATTACGCACAAAAAATCCCAGATCCATCCGATTTTTCTGTAAAGAGTTATGAATTTAACGGTGTACAGCAGAAAACTGTTTCAGCACAGCAATCCAAATTTAGCATGAACTTTCAACTAGAGGCTTATCTTGACACAACAATGCAATATAGTAAAGATACAAAGGAATTGATACAGAGGTAGGACAAATCCTTGACACAAACAAAATAAAATAACAGGAAATAAAAGTGGGTTGTCTCCCATAAGCGCTTTTGTTTAACGCCTTTCAGCTAGGCACAGAAAGCAAAACTCAAGTATTATCAAGAGATGAAGCATCAACACCATAATTTGAACGAACAATAGAATCAAAAGGTAGCTTCATTCTCTTCCTAGGGAAGTGTTCCATACCTTTCTTGAGTGGGAATTGGTACTTGATGGTACCTTCTTTCATATCAATAATAGCACCCACAGTTCTAAGAAAAGGCCTTCCCAACACAATTGGACAAGATGGATTGCATTCAATATCCAAGACAATGAAATCAACGGGGACCAGGTTATTGTTAACCATAATAAGAACATCATTGAATCTCCCCAAAGGGTTCTTCAAAGCATTATCAGCAAGAAAAACATCCAAATAGCAATGTTCCAATGGTGGCAAATCAAACATATCATAAAGCTTTTTAGGCATAACAGAAATACTAGCACCAAGGTCACACAAAGCATTGCAATCAAATTTATCTACTTTCATTTTAATGATGGGCTCCCAACCATCTTCTAACTTCCTAGGGATAGAAGCTTCAAGTCTTAATTTATCTTCCCTAGCTTTAATGAGAGCATTTGTAATATGAGTAGTAAAAGCCAAATTAAGAGAGCTAGCATTAGGACTTGTGGCCAAATTTTGCAAGAACTTAATAACTTCAGAGATATTACAATTATCAAAATCAAAATTATTATCATCAAAGCAAACCGAACCACATTCTCACATGTTCTTAAAAATTTCAGCACTTTTATCAACACTAGTTTCAGCAGTTTTGGGCAATTTTAAATTTTTGGAAGAAGTAGAGGAGACATTTCCAACACCAACTATGTTACCATTGATAATAGGGGGCTTACTAGCATGTGAAACACCATTATTTTCAGAGGTAGTAATAGTAAAAACTTTAACAATATTAGCCACTTTATCTAGTTCTTTCTCTCTTTCCCATCTAGCACGTAATTGGGCCATCATCCTAACATTTTCATCTATTTGAACTTGGATGGCATTAGCAGTAGCAAAGGGATTATCATCAATATTTTCAGGTTTAGCATCCATTTTATTAATTAAAGAAGATTGTGCTGCAGACATAGAGGAAATACAAGTTTCAGCATTAGTCATTTTTCCTTGAAGACCCGAAATCTTGAAGGGGATCGCAGGCAGAAAACAAAATTTTTCCTAACCGCGATAACCAAAAACTAGCCAAGATCTATACTATGCAGATATAGTAGTACGCAAAGGGGGGTCGGTATACACACCTCTTGTAGACCGAAAAGCAGGGATTACGCTCCCGCACAAGCGTTGACGACGTAGACGCCGTAGCCGACCTCAAGGTCGCGGAGAACTTGGCGCGACGAAGAAGACGATGACGCGGCGATGTCGGTGAAACCGACGACGACCTTGAGGCCGTATGGAGGAAGCAGACCTCCAGCACCAATAGTGTGGCACCTCGCAGGGCGTTACACACATACGGTGAAGCCGACGAACTCCGGGCCCGATCCAGGGACGAGCAGCGGAAGACTGGGACCGGAAGACCAGCAGCACGGCGGCGGGCTATGGTGGAGAGAGAACTCTCATCCTCCTCGGCGCAACTCCGACAAAGGGAATCACGAGATCGAGGAGAAATCGAGAATTAATTGGATGAATTAAAAGGCCAGGGGTGCCCCTTCTTATATAGGCTCCCGGGGGGAGCCAACCTTGCCAGTCAGGCAATGTGGGACTATCCCCCATTGCCTGGTTCGGCTCAAGACAGCAGCCGGCCACCTGGTGGGCCTCTTTTGGCCCACCTAGGCCGGCCAATCCCCCCCCCCACCGAATTCCCTAGGGGATTTTCCCCACATGGGCCTTCTTTCCACCAGAAGGCCCATTTAGAGAAATAAGCCTAAATAAATTCGAAAATAAATATATAAAATCATATTTGGACATTAATTACACTAATTAATATCAAACATATTATATATAATTTATTCTAGCTCCGAAAACTATTTCGTCGCTGCCCGATCTCCATCGGACCTCTCCCGGGACGTTCCCGGTCTCTCTTTTCCTATTTTTCTCTTCCGGTAAAATGTCGACTCCCCTTAAGTGTGATACCCTAGCGGTTCGATTATCTCACCAGACATGATCGAGACTCCTCTCCGATCAATGACTAATTCGTGGACCGAGGATACCCAGAATTAATCCCTGCGAGATAACGAATACTTTACCTATCGAACCTGGACGTCTGAGTCTTAAACCTTTTGCCATAGCGATACTTAGCGTGTCCGAGACTCATTCATAGATATCTCCATACCTAGCTTGATCTCGTTACCGACAACACTATCTTCTACTCGTCTATGATATTATGTCAGCTGGTGACCTAGTCACATGTTTGCAAACTCATTTGACATAACTTCACCGAGTGGGCCCTAGAGTATCTATCCTGCTATGCGGACTGGCAAATCCCGCTCTTGATCCCCCGTCTCAACATACTCCTTTCCGACACCCGAGAGGGACACCTTTATTGTCACACTATATAAATATGACGTTTGATGCAATCAAAGTGTCTTCCAGGAATAGCAATAAGAGTAGATCTCACGGTCGAAGGTGTAATGACTACGTCCTACAAATATTGGGTATGTCCATCACATCGTTCTACCAACGACATGACTTCATTGTCAACTGACATAAATGTCACATGATCGGGAAACCTCGATCATCAATTGCCCAATGAACTAGTCAAGTAGAGGCTACTAGGGACCTGGTTGTTTATCTACCACACGTGTATTAATGTTTCCGCTTAAGACAGTTATAGCATGGTATAAAACATATAATGAACAATTGGGATATGACTAATAAACTATCTTTATTAAGTGCCTCTAGGGCATATTCCCTTCAGTCTCCCACTTGCACTAGAGTAACACTTAATCTAGTTTACAACTTGGTAAAAGCTCAACACTCATAGCAATTTGTTGCATGCTTGCTTCATGGAAGAGGAATACAGTCAACAGATCTCACACATTGAGACCTGTATGTGTTTTGCAACACTTCTATGTCACCTGGTTTGACATCATCCCGTATCTCATGATAACGGCGAAATATATCTTAGTCGATGGAGTGAGACTCAGTCCAATCATACTAGCTACTTCTGAAGTTGCCATATACTTCTATACCTATGAAGATTATGCGACAGTGCATTCATATGCGACTTCGCAAACTAACCATGTCTTTCTTCAAAACAAAGGACATCTCCTATATGAGATTTCTAGTCGTATGGGTCAGTGTCATAACTTGCATCCTCGTAACCGTTTTACAGCAAGTTTGTCTATCCACTCTTACCCTTTACCAGAAAACATATCTTCAGTTCTCACAGACACTGAAGAAAATACTTAACGTTTGTTCATTAATCCACACAAGGATCACTCTAGAACCCGTTCTTCAACCAAGAACGTGGGTCACACCAAGTCGAGCTTTCAGTCTGATAGAATCTATGTCTGAGGCATAGAGGATGTCGAACATCCCTTTTCTTTCATCAGCTATCACTGAGAATGCCAAGATAAACTTAATATTATACCTAGTCATACAAGCAAGAACCTCTTTCTTCGCTTGTTCTATTCTGATACACTTCAGAATCTTAATCTAGGAAAATATTCCGACCTAATGTTATTAAGCCCCTTCTGATCTATACAATTATAAATCGGACGCCTAATTCTCCTAACTTCATTCATAGAAAATTTAATCAATTAAATAATCCTTTACACTCTACTAGAGGATCTGTGTCATTCAATATGTCGTTACATATAAAATCATGAATGACACCTAGCTCCCACTCAAATATGCCTTCCGCATATAAGATCAAGAAAAGCTACTTTGCTCCCACTCACTTCTTTGTAAATGCTAGTTTCTTCAACTATTTTGGACAACTCCAAAAATCCTTTGATTACATCATCAAAGTGAAGATTCCAGCTCCGATATGCTTACTTCAGCCCATGAATGGACATCTGAAGTTTGCATACATGTTTAGCATCCTCAGGATCATCAAACCATTATTGTACTGATTACAACTCTTTCTTAATGACACTATTAAGAAACATGATTTCCTTATCCATCTATCAATTTCTCATTCGAAATTATAGTAATTGCTAAACGACCCATAATAGATTTAGGTTTCGCCACTTGAGACAAAATCTCGTTGTGCTCAACTTTTGAATCTGTCGGAACTGCTTTACGACAAATCGATCCTTATCAGTGTCTATTCTCTCATAAAATTCCATATTCTATTAACATCCTAGATGCCAACAAGAAGATCTCCCAAGTCATTACCTGGTAATCGTACATGGATTTTATCTCGGATCATATATGACTTATAGTCATTTCTCGGACTTAGGTTTACCATCTCTTCTTCGTAGTTCGTAGGTCCGTCATATTCCACTAATATGACCTTCATAACAAGATTGTCATACCACACAATGTGGAACACAACCTCGTATGCCTATGTTCTCAGTATGAGCTCAGAGCATCATGATCTTCATCATCAGCTTCTTTTAAGTTGAGTAGCATGACACCGAAAAACACTTTTCGCTGCGCCACTCTGATGTCTGGAGAGAAAGTTCATTAACTTCGTCTTGCTCTACTTTCTTTCCCACTTATACCCTTGGACAAGAAACTATTTCTTTCGCAAGGTACATTCCGGCAACGATTTTGCCTATGTCGTGAGACATGTACCCAACTAACTCTTTAGGTACGGTATACTACAAAGATTAATCCATTTTAGGTTTGATCACATCGAAACACTAAATTGCTGAAACGACAATCTAGGCTAAAAGCCATGCCATCACTCATATGGTATTGTCTCCATGGATTTAAATGGTTTCCCTATTATCTAACGTGAATGTTATGTTTCTACCATACTACTCCAATGATCACAATAATTCGGTAAGAGATTTATTTACCACACACTATCCGATAGGGTGCGATTACGACGTCCTAACATACCATAACACTATGTTATTCCATGCGACGTAATTTGTGGAACTCTTCTCACAAGTCTTCCAATGATGTGCCAACATTATAACTCAAATCTTTATTTACTCGATCTGTATCGCAGGAATTTGATTTTCTTGTTAAATTTATTTCCTACTTCATTCTGAACTTGTTTGATCGAATCAAAATTCCAGACTAACATTTCCTAAGTGGATATCCGTATATCTACTTGGAATATTCATGAAGTCTAGGAAACAAAGACTTCCACTATACGTTAAAGTACTTCATTGATTCACATACACCCATATGCATGATTCTCAACAAGTTATACTCAAACGTTCATTGAAGCTTACGAAATAAAGATCTCCACTACACGTTAATCACTTCATTGATCCACATACATCTATATGCATGACTATCAATAAGTTATATGCCCGTTTCCGAAAACGGTGTCTTAGTTATCTTGCAAGTGTCAAAAAATCAAATCTAAGGACTTGTAGATCCATCCGTATGGAGCTTGTTCATTGACTATAGACATGACTTAAACGGTAGTGCCACACGAATCTGGTGTCTCTATTAAGTTTATATCCTTTGGCATTAATATTATGAATGTGGGAGCTTCTACCATCTAAATTCAAATCGTCTTATGATCATTACTTCATAAATATAGGACAACGATTTTGTCACTAACATATATGAACAGTCGTCTCGCTAGAGGAGACACATTTATAACGATCATGCTAACAGGCGATCATAAAAGAATTTATTCAAATGGTAGATCTAGAGGGAGAGTGTCAATGGCCATCACAACAATTTGTCTGCCATTATCAACACGCAATGTCACCTCATCTTTCCAAGCTACTCATGTAGTAAATCTGGTTTTCATAAAACATGACTAGTATCAAAAACTTAGTCACTACTACGAGTACCTTTTTAGGTAAAACATTCATAACGTGTATATCATATATATACACCATCATCATTGATGACTTCCGGTTATCTGTTTCATCTTCTTGATACTTCCAACGTAATCAAGAACCATAAAGGTGAACGATTCCCCTTTGCATGACATAGTCTATGACAAAACATTTGCACCTGGCAACGTCGTCTGTCATCCAGTGATCGAGCTGAGCGAGGCATCTCAATGTCATCAAGTATGACCAATGTCATCAAGTATGACTGCCACGTGCTCCTTCAATGTGTGTATTCTCTTCCATCTTGGTTGAGAAGACAATCAGTCAACGTACTGATAAACTTCATCACCCCAACTTTAGGTGTACCCCGAGTTTAGCGATCATCTCATATGTTCGCGATCTAACAACTCGTACACATCGTTGGTTCTCTATGGCAGAGATCATAGCATACACTGGACTATGATGATATCATCCGCACAAAACCTGATAATCCAAATTATCTTTTGTTAGCGGAATCTCCGGGTTTATCTCCTAGCGGGTATTGTATCACAAAGAGCTAACGGTTTAAACAAGGAGTATCCTCAAGCTAAAGTATAAAACTATGAAGTTTGGACCCAACCTTTTAAGTTTCTCAATCGCAGGATTGTGCCTAATTTTCAAAGAAGGCTATTACACTGGTTAATATCTACAAAGGTTTTGCAAAACAAACTTTGTTCATTATAAAATAGGGTTCAAGTTTTAATAAAATAAAACTATCAGAACTCCCACTCAAAACGACATCCCTCTAATCGTTTTAGCGATTACACGACCCCCATCCATTGCGCAACCCCTCATCGTCAGAGCCGGCAACACAACTTCAAAGGTGGACATCGAAATGTCGATCACAACAACTCTGTGACTCATGCTCGACCTTTCGGCCTCCGTGTTCCGAGGCCATATCTGCATATGCTAGGCTCGCCACAATAACCTTCAACGAACGCGCGTGCAACATGGCTTACACCCACTGTATGCGAACGACGATATGTCTGACACCCGATCATCACGGCATGCCTCATAACGTAGAACTTTCTTGGTGGTGCACGTCGAAGGAAGAACACTAGTGGTATTTTGGAGGGATCATCTTATATTACTACCGCCGTGTAACTAATATATACTATATATATACACACAATATAAGATGCACACAAAACATCAAAATGTAATGCGATGTGACATGGTCCTTGCGCCGGTGGTCTCCTTCGCGCCAACAGTTCATAAACAATTTAATAAACCTACCTTGACCATATCACATTGCCCCCTGCAAAATAAAGTTAGACGCTTCTACTTTATCTTTTGCATATTTTACGTGGCTTGGGGCTGTCGTAAATAGAACCGCTTCATACTTACGAACCTATGACCACAACAACGATCAAATAATTTCATATTTATTCATCCCTTTCGGGCCCTCCATTGAAAATGCAAAGCGAACTAAAAAGAGAGAGACAGACACCCGCCAGCCACATATACGGAACCAGCCGTATGTCAGTTGTGGAACCAGTCTCGCGTAAGCGTACGCGTAAGGTCGGTCCGGGCCGCTTCATCAACTCAATGCTGCCGGCAGTGCAAGTGCACGCGAGAGGGTAGCAAATAATAAGAGCGTTGTCCCCGTGATAAAACACGGGTGAAGCTAGCGCATAGCTATATCTACGCATAGATCGGCTCTGATACCACTGAAGGGGCTCGCAGGCAGAAAACAAAAAATTTCCTAACCGCGATAACCAAAAACTAGCCAAGATCTATACTATGCAGATATAGTAGTACGCAAAGGGGGGTCGGTATACACACCTCTTGTAGACCGAAAAGCGGGGATTACGCTCCCGCACAAGCGTTGACGACGTAGACGCCGTAGCCGACCTCAAGGTCGCGGAGAACTTGGCGCGACGAAGAAGACGATGACGCGGCGATGTCGGTGAAACCGACGACGACCTTGAGGCCGTATGGAGGAAGCAGACCTCCAGCACCAATAGTGTGGCACCTCGCAGGGCGTTACACACATACGGTGAAGCCGACGAACTCCGGGCCCGATCCAGGGACGAGCAGCGGAAGACTGGGACCGGAAGACCAGCAGCACGGCGGCGGGCTATGGTGGAGAGAGAACTCTCATCCTCCTCGGCGCAACTCCGACAAAGGGAATCACGAGATCGAGGAGAAATCGAGAATTAATTGGATGAATTAAAAGGCCAGGGGTGCCCCTTCTTATATAGGCTCCCGGGGGGAGCCAACCTTGCCAGTCAGGCAATGTGGGACTATCCCCCATTGCCTGGTTCGGCTCAAGACAGCAGCCGGCCACCTGGTGGGCCTCTTTTGGCCCACCTAGGCCGGCCAATACCCCCCCACCGAATTCCCTAGGGGATTTTCCCCACATGGGCCTTCTTTCCACCAGAAGGCCCATTTAGAGAAATAAGCCTAAATAAATTCGAAAATAAATATATAAAATCATATTTGGACATTAATTACACTAATTAATATCAAACATATTATATATAATTTATTCTAGCTCCGAAAACTATTTCGTCGCTGCCCGATCTCCATCGGACCTCTCCCGGGACGTTCCCGGTCTCTCTTTTCCTATTTTTCTCTTCCGGTAAAATGTCGACTCCCCTTAAGTGTGATACCCTAGCGGTTCGATTATCTCACCAGACATGATCGAGACTCCTCTCCGATCAATGACTAATTCGTGGACCGAGGATACCCAGAATTAATCCCTGCGAGATAACGAATACTTTACCTATCGAACCTGGACGTCTGAGTCTTAAACCTTTTGCCATAGCGATACTTAGCGTGTCCGAGACTCATTCATAGATATCTCCATACCTAGCTTGATCTCGTTACCGACAACACTATCTTCTACTCGTCTATGATATTATGTCAGCTGGTGACCTAGTCACATGTTTGCAAACTCATTTGACATAACTTCACCGAGTGGGCCCTAGAGTATCTATCCTGCTATGCGGACTGGCAAATCCCGCTCTTGATCCCCCGTCTCAACATACTCCTTTCCGACACCCGAGAGGGACACCTTTATTGTCACACTATATAAATATGACGTTTGATGCAATCAAAGTGTCTTCCAGGAATAGCAATAAGAGTAGATCTCACGGTCGAAGGTGTAATGACTACGTCCTACAAATATTGGGTATGTCCATCACATCGTTCTACCAACGACATGACTTCATTGTCAACTGACATAAATGTCACATGATCGGGAAACCTCGATCATCAATTGCCCAATGAACTAGTCAAGTAGAGGCAACTAGGGACCTGGTTGTTTATCTACCACACGTGTATTAATGTTTCCGCTTAATACAGTTATAGCATGGTATAAAACATATAATGAACAATTGGGATATGACTAATAAACTATCTTTATTAAGTGCCTCTAGGGCATATTCCCTTCAAATCTCCCTATTTAATTTTTCCATTTGATGACTAATATTTCTCAACATATTAGATTGTTCTTCCATGGTTTTAGTGAACACTTTATTTTGCTCATATTGGTTTTGCATAAAAACTTTAGTAGCTTTTTCAATCTCTAGAATCCTTTCCTCACTAGGCATTTTACCATAAGAATTACCATAAGAGTTACCATTATTAGGAGGATAGGGTTTATAGTTGTTATTACCATAATTGTTCCTATAGGCATTGTTGTTGAAATTGTTGTTTTTAATAAAGTTCACATCAACATGCTCTTCTTGCGCAACTAAAGAAGCTAAGGGAACATTATTTGGATCAACATGGTATTTACCATTTGCAAGCATAGACATAATAATATCAATCTTTTCACTCAAGGAGGAGGTTTCTTCAACAGAATTTACCTTCTTACCTTGAGGTGTCCTTTCAGTATGCCATTCAGAATAATTCACCATCATATTATCCAAGAGTTTTGTTGCAGCCCCCAAGGTGATGGACATAAAAGTACCTCCAGCAGCCGAATCCAATAAGTTTCTTGAAGAAAAATTCAGTCCTGCATAAAAGGTTTAAATGATCATCCAAGCAGTCAGTCCATGGGTTGGGCAATTCTTTATCAAAGATTTCATTCTTTCCCAAGCTTGAGCAACATGTTCATTATCAAGTTGTTTAAAATTCATGATGCTACTTCTTAGAGAAATAATCTTAGCAGGAGGATAGTATTTTCCAATAAAAGCATCTTTACATTTAATCCATGAATCAATACTATTCTTAGGCAATGAAAGCAACCATTCTTTAGCTCTTCCTCTCAAGGAGAAAGGAAATAATTTCAGTTTTATAATATCACCATCTATATCCTTATATTTTTGCATTTCACATAGTTCAACAAAATTATTTAGATGGGCAGCAGCATCATCAGAACTAACACCAGAAAATTGCTCTCTCATAACAAGGTTCAACAAAGCAGGTTTAATTTCAAAGAATTCAGCTTTAGATGCAGGTGGAGCAATAGGTGTGCATATAAAATCATTGTTGCTGGTGCTTGTAAAGTCACACAACTTAGTATTCTCAGCAGTACTCATTTTAGCAAATTAATTAACAAACCGAAATAACCAAAATAACAAAAAATGAGAATAAAATTGCAAACCGAAATAAACAGAGTAATGCAAGTAACTAATTTTTTTGTGTTTTTGATAATAAGAAGCAAACAAGATAATAACAAAGTAAATAAAATGCAGGTAACTAATTTTTTTGTGTTTTTTGATATTAAGCAAACAAGACAGTAATAAAAATAAACTAAGCAAGACAATAACAAAATAAAAAGATTGGAAGTGCGAAAACTCCCCTCGTAGAAGAATCTTCAAATCACCGGCAACGAAGTTGACGGAGGAGTGTGAAGGTCTTCAAAGGAATTCTTATTTCCCCGGCAACGGCGCCAGAAAAGTTGCTTGATGCACACGGTGGGTGTGTTGTTGGGAGACCCCAAGAGGAAGGTATGAAGTAGTGCAGCAGCAAGTTTCCCTCAGTTGTGAAACCAAGGTTATCGAACCAGTAGGAAATAATGAATTCCCCCGAGGTGTCAACGGCGCCAGAAAGGTCTGCGACGTAAGTGACGTGGAACCTGCACACAACACAATCAAGATACTTTGCCCCAACTTAACGGTGAGGTTGTCAATCTCACCGGCTTGCTGTAACAAAGGATTAAACGTATGTGTGGAAGAAAGATGTTTGTTTGCAGAAAGTAACAGGTTTGCAGTTTGTGGTTTATCAGATTAAAGAGAAGGACCGGGGTCCACAGTTCACTAGTGGTGTCTCTCCATAAATAATAATAACATTCATGCGGGTAAACAAATTACAGCTGGGCAATTGATAGAATAATGATGAGCAAACCAATGCATATACCAATGTTATGATGTCTAGTGTGAGATTCATTCGGGCATTACAACAATATACATAGACCGTTCCAACCGCATCTATGACTAATAATCCACCTTCCGGTTAGCGTCCGCACCCCTTTCAGTATTAAGTTGCATGCAACAGATTATCGCCTTAAGCACTGTGTGTAAAGTAAGTAAGTAACATCATCCTTAGACAAAGTACTACTGTTTTATCCCTAGTAGCAACAGTACATCTACAACCTTAGAGCTAGCTGTCACCACCCCAGATTTAATAGAGACATGAACCTACTATCGAGCATAAATACCCCCTCTTGGAGTCACAAGCATCTACTTGGCCAGAGCATACACAAGTAACGGAGAGCATGCAAGATCATTAAATAGCACACACATGATATATTATGAAGCAATAACTTTAGTACTCAATATTCATCGGATCCCAGCAAACACAACATGAAGTATTACATAACGGTGATCTTGATCATGATAGGCAGCTCACAAGATCTAAACATGATAGCACAAGAGGAGAAGACAACCATCTAGCTACTGCTATGGACCCGTAGTCCAAGGGTAGACTACTCACGCATCAGTCTGGAGGCGGTCATGGCGACGTAGAGGCCCCCGGTGACGATTCCCCCTCCCGGCAGGGTGCCGGGATGGAGTTCTGATCTCTCCCGAATTGGTGTTGACGACGGCGGCGGCTCGGGACCCGTGGAGGAAAATATGAACACCGTCCTAGGGTTTTTGGTCTGGGGGGTATATGTAGGCGAAAGGGCGAAGTCGGTGGCGCCCCGAGGGGCCCACACCACGTGCTCGCGCGGCCAGGGGGCCTGCCGCGCGAGGACCTGGTGACGGCGCCTCGGTCGCCCACTTCGTCTCGTCTTCGGTTTTCTGGAACGTTCCCAAATAAAAACTGACTTCTGAAAAGAAATCGTCCAATTCCGAGAATATTTCTTTAAGTACTTTTCTGAAACAAAAAACAGCAGAAAACAGGGAACTGGCACTGTGGCATCTTGTTAATAGGTTAGTCCCAGAAAATGCATAAAACTATATAAAATGCATATAAAACATGTAATAACTTGGCATAATATAGCATGGAACATAAGAAATTATAGATACGTTGGAGACGTATCAAACAATAAGATTAATATTATTTTATGGATTATATGTATTTTATTTTCCTTATTTTCCATCCGATTTTATGAAACAATAAGATTAATATCGATTTATGGATCATACGTACGGAAATAAAATTCATATTTTTGTTATTTGTTAACAATTATTATTGCTTAAATTTTAATATCGTTGTTACTATAGACTCTTCTGACATCGTTCTTACTCTAGACTCTTTTAACAAAATAATATGCATGTGACATCATGCATAGCAACTCTGACTGTTTTGAAAGTGCAAAATGCAGGCGCAAAAACACCCCTTTATTTAAAATAAAATAAAATGGACGATTTAGATTAGTTATTCAAATTCAAATACTTTTCATGTTGAAAGTTTTGTCAGAATCCAAATATATATTTAGAAGTTATTCAAATGTATATTCAAACTCTTTTGAAAAAATAAAATGGATGAACACTTTCTTCTCTCTTCTCTTCTTCTCTAGATCTTGGCAGAATCATTTTTACCTGCTGTCGTGGGGTGGTATCACGACATATGTCATATAGGCTAGCGTGCTAGCTAAGAAGCACACACGGAAGAACACAAGAACACGAAGAACACACACACGAACACCTCGATCTACCCAAGAACACACACAAGAACACGAACACACGAACACCAAGAACACACACACGAACACCAAGATCTTCTCTCTTATCTTCTTCTATAGATCTTGCCAAGCACCGGAAGCATCCCTGGTACCATGTCCTCATGATATGTCGGCCTCTCTTCTTACCCGGCATGACTATGTCGGATTATCCTCAGTAGATGGTTCTCCCCTGCACACAAGAAAAAAACAGATCACAAGGACATAGGCATATGTCAGTTCCTCCCGACATAGGCATATGTCATTCTCAGATCACCTCGGTCCACCCCGGGACATAGCTTAGACATGTATGCTTCCTCCTCCTACCTCACAAGAGAATGCTTCTAAGCCCAGTGATGCACACGGTGGGTGTGTTGTTGGGAGACCCCAAGAGGAAGGTATGAAGTAGTGCAGCAGCAAGTTTCCCTCAGTTGTGAAACCAAGGTTATCGAACCAGTAGGAAATAATGAATTCCCCCGAGGTGTCAACGGCGCCAGAAAAATCTGCGACGTGAGGGCGCCAGAAAATGCTTCCTGGGACGTAGGTGACGTGGAATCTGCACACAACACAATCAAGATACTTTGCCCCAACTTAACGGTGAGGTTGTCAATCTCACCGGCTTGCTGTAACAAAGGATTAAACGTATGTGTGGAAGAAAGATGTTTGTTTGCAGAAAGTAACAGGTTTGCAGTTTGTGGTTTATCAGATTAAAGAGAAGGACCGGGGTCCACAGTTCACTAGTGGTGTCTCTCCATAAATAATAATAACATTCATGCGGGTAAACAAATTAAAGCTGGGCAATTGATAGAATAATGATGAGCAAACCAATGCATATACCAATGTTATGATGTCTAGTGTGAGATTCATTCGGGCATTACAACAATATACATAGACCGTTCCAACCGCATCTATGACTAATAATGCACCTTCCGGTTAGCGTCCGCACCCCTTTCAGTATTAAGTTGCATGCAACAGATTATCGCATTAAGCACTGTGTGTAAAGTAAGTAAGTAACATCATCCTTAGACAAAGTACTACTGTTTTATCCCTAGTAGCAACAGTACATCTACAACCTTAGAGCTAGCTGTCACCACCCCAGATTTAATAGAGACATGAACCTACTATCGAGCATAAATACCCCCTCTTGGAGTCACAAGCATCTACTTGGCCAGAGCATACACAAGTAACGGAGAGCATGCAAGATCATTAAATAGCACACACATGATATATTATGAAGCAATAACTTTAGTACTCAATATTCATCGGATCCCAGCAAACACAACATGAAGTATTACATAACGGTGATCTTGATCATGATAGGCAGCTCACAAGATCTAAACATGATAGCACAAGAGGAGAAGACAACCATCTAGCTACTGCTATGGACCCGTAGTCCAAGGGTAGACTACTCACGCATCAGTCCGGAGGCGGTCATGGCGACGTAGAGGCCTCCGGTGACGATTCCCCCTCCCGGCAGGGTGCCGGGAGAAGTTCTGATCTCTCCCGAATTGGTGTTGACGACGGCGGCAGCTCGGGACCCGTGGAGGAAAATATGAACACCGTGTTAGGGTTTTTAGTCTGGGGGGTATTTGTAGGCGAAAGGGCGAAGTCGGTGGCGCCCCGAGGGGCCCACACCTGGTCCTCGCGCGGCCAGGGGTGCTGCCGCGCGAGCACGTGGTGGCGCCGCCTCGGTGGCCCATTTCGTCTTGTGTTCGGCTTTCTGGAACGTTCCCGATGAAAAACTGACTTCAGAAAAGAAATCGTCCAATTCCGAGAATATTTCCTTAAGTACTTTTCTGAAACCAAAAACAGCAGAAAACAGGGAACTGGCACTGTGGCATCTTGTTAATAGGTTAGTCCCAGAAAATGCATAAAACTATATAAAATGCATATAAAACATGTAATAACTTGGAATAATATAGCATGGAACATAAGAAATTATAGATACGTTGGAGACGTATCAACATCCCCAAGCTTAGTTCTACTCGTCCCGAGTAGGCAAGAACGATAAAAGAAGAATAATTTATGAAGTGACATGCTTAAACACAATCTTGATCATAATATAATGTAAGGCTCATGTTATGAATGAAGTGACTCAAGACAATGATCTATAGTTTGCTAACAAATAGACAAGGAGTAAACAACTACATCATATAAGTAAAACTTTTCATGAATAGTACTTTCAAACAAGCATCAAAAAGATTCGCATAAGAGTTAACTCATAAAGCAATATTATCTAAGCAAAAGAGCATTGAAGCAACACAAAGGAAGATATAAGTTTCAACATTGGCTTTCAACTTTTGAACATGTATATCATATAGATAGTTGTCAACACAAAGAAATATAACAAGTGCAAGAAGTAAGCATATAAGAATTGTTGCACATAGTTGACACAAGTGTTTGCTTCGGGGATAGAAAGAAGTAGGTAAACTGACTCAACATAAAGTAAAAGATAGGCCCTTCGCAGAGGGAAGCAGGGATACAAGCATGTGCTAGAGCTTCTTAGTTTTATAGGTTTTTGAAATCATATAGAGAGCATAAAAGTAAGTTTTGAGCGGTGTTTGTCGTTGTCAACGAATGGTAATGGGCACTCTACCCCCCTTGTCAACCAGACTTTCTTAAGAGCGGCTCCCATGAAGGACGTTATTTCTACCCAAGGGCAGATCATCCCTCTTTTCTCTTTTGTTTACACATGTAGTTTAGAACTAGTATCATTGCTTGGCTGATTAGATCAGGGCAAAAATGTGAAGAGAATGCAGTGGTTAAAGTTGTAATTAATTGGGACTGGGCACCCCATTTGCCAGCTCTTTTTGCAAAGTTAATGGATAAGCGGTGTATATGCCACTAGTCCGGTTGGTGAAAGTCTGTCTAAAAGCAAATGACAAGGTTGATATCCGTAACACCACATACTTCCTCATGAGCTAATAAACATTGACACAAATAAGGGATAATAAATTTCGAATAAAAGGTAGCACATGAAGTATTTACTTGGAATGGCAGGAAATACCATGTAGAAGGTAGGTATGGTGGACACAAATGGCATAGGTTTTGGCTCAAGGATTATGGATGCACGAGAAGCATTCCCTCTCAGTACAAGGCTTTGGCTAGCAAGGTTGTTTGAAACAAACACAAGTATAAACTATGACAACAAGACGAATATAAAAACATATTGCAAGTATTATAAAACTCTACATTGTCTTCCTTGTTGTTCAAACACTTTAACTAGAAAATATCTAGACCTTAGAGATACCAAACATGCAAACCAAATTTCAGCAAGTTTTACGGTAGTTCCTCACTAATAGGTTTTAACTACATGATGTACAAGCTTAAACATGATCTACTTGAGAGCTCAAAACAATTGCCAAGCACCACAACATGCAAGATAACAATCCATAAGAGCATGTATATCTTTCTTTATACCATCTACCACATTTAGCATTTTCTGTTCTCAACCAAACACCAATCAACTTATTTAAAAGATAAACTCTCCAAGTAATTAAACAATGAGATATGAGAGTATGATATAATAAAGCTAACAGCTCTAGCAAGAGATGCATGAAAAACAAGAGCTAGAAAGCATTGAAGTAACATAGAAGAATACTCAACAAATATAAGTGAAGAATACGAGTATTCATAAGAAAAAGCGGAGCGTGTCTCTCTCCCACAACGGAATGCTAGGATCCATTTTATTCAGAGAATGAAAATAACAAAAACAAAAACAAAAACAAACCGACGCTTCAAGAAAAGCACATAAGAAGTGGCGGAATTAAAATATAGTTTCACTAGAAAGGACCTGATAGTTTGTTGATGAAGAAGGGGATGCCTTGGGCATCCCCAAGCTTTGACGCTTGAGTCTTCTTGAAATATGTTGGGGATGAACCACCGGGGCATCCCCAAGCTTTGGCTTTACTATCCTCTTGATCACATCATATCATCCTTCTCTCTTGATCCTTGAAAACTTCCTCCACACCAAACTTAGAGTAAACTTCATTAGAGGGTTAGTGCACGAAAAATTATGATATTCTGTAGGAACACAATTGCTCCCAATGCTACTGGACATTAGCTACATCCACTGATACTTCATAGGATAAAAAGATCCAATCAAAATAGCAAAAGAGGCATTGCAAAATAAATGGCAGAATCTGTCAAAAACAGAACAGTCCGTAAAGACGAATTTTATCTAGGCACTTAACTTGCTCAGATCAGAAAACTCAAAACTAATGAAAGTTGCATATATATCTGAGGATTACGCACAAAAAAGGGCAGATTATTTGGATTTTTCTGTGAGGAGTTACGAATTAAACGGTGGACAGCAGAAAACTGTTTCTGCGCAGGAATCCAAATTTAGCATGAACTTTCAACTAGAGGCTTATCTTGACACAACAATGCAATAAAATAAAGATACAAAGGAATTGCTACAGAGGTAGGACAAGTCCTTGACACAAACAAAATAAAATAACAGGAAATAAAAGTGGGTTGTCTCCCATAAGCGCTTTTGTTTAACGCCTTTCAGCTAGGCACAGAAAGCAAAACTCAAGTATTATCAGGAGATGAAGCATCAACACCAATAATTTCCTCCAAAACATGGTTGGTTGTAATAGGTGTTTTTGGTATCCATGAGTGTGTCCTATTATGTAAACCATCACTTTTAGGCATATTGGGAGGTTTGGGTTTGGGAATATAAATAAACTTTTGCTCTCTTCCTACAAAAGCCTTATCTTTCTTAGTTTTAATAGAGGCAAAGGTTGAACTTAAGGTCTCCATAGCATCTTCTAATTTATCAATTCTATGATTATGAATATCAAGGGTGTTGCTAGTTTCTAAAGCAGTGATTCTTCCATTAATGTCATCTAGTGATTCATTACCCTTGCTAGTATTATCAAGAAAAGTTTTCTCCATAGAATCCAACCTTTTAATAATATCTTCCAAAGTGATCTCAGTTTTAACTTCTTTAGTAAGGGGTGGTGCCCCTACCAAACTTTCAATTAAATTGCAGGCTTCAAAAGCAGGTGTCCCAAGAAAGTTACCGCCCGTAAGAGTATCAAGAACATACCTATACCAACTAGAGATACCAACATAAAAATTCCTAAGGAGGATTAAAGTAGAGTGCTTTTTAGTGCATTTTTGATGAGCATCATTTATCCTATACCAAGCATCTTTTAAACTTTCTCCTCCTTGTTGTTTAAACGAACGAACTTCAACTTCAGGACTACCCATTTTCAGCAACTTAAATATCAAACCGAAATAACCAAAATAACAAAAACTGAAAATAAAATAGCAAACCGAAATAAACAAAGTAATGCAAGTAACTAATTTTTTTGTATTTTTGATATTTAAGCAAACAAGACAATAAAATAAATGGCAAGTAACTAATTTTTTTTGTATTTTTGATATTAAGCAAACAAGACAATAATAAAAATAAACTAAGCAAGACAATAACAAAATAAAAAGATTGGATATGCAAAAACTCCCCTCGTAGAAGAATCTTCAAATCACCGGCAACGAAGTTGACGGAGGAGTGTGAAGGTCTTCAAAGGAATTCTTATTTCCCCGGCAACGGCGGCAGAAAAATGCTTGATGCACACGGTGGGTGTGTTGTTGGGAGACCCCAAGAGGAAGGTATGAAGTAGTGCAGCAGCAAGTTTCCCTCAGTTGTGAAACCAAGGTTATCGAACCAGTAGGAAATAATGAATTCCCCCGAGGTGTCAACGGCGCCAGAAAAATCTGCGACGTGAGGGCGCCAGAAAATGCTTCCTGGGACGTAGGTGACGTGGAATCTGCACACAACACAATCAAGATACTTTGCCCCAACTTAACGGTGAGGTTGTCAATCTCACCGGCTTGCTGTAGCAAAGGATTAAACGTATGTGTGGAAGAAAGATGTTTGTTTGCAGAAAGTAACAGGTTTGCAGTTTGTGGTTTATCAGATTAAAGAGAAGGACCGGGGTCCACAGTTCACTAGTGGTGTCTCTCCATAAATAATAATAACATTCATGCGGGTAAACAAATTACAGCTGGGCAATTGATAGAATAATGATGAGCAAACCAATGCATATACCAATGTTATGATGTCTAGTGTGAGATTCATTCGGGCATTACAACAATATACATAGACCGTTCCAACCGCATCTATGACTAATAATCCACCTTCCGGTTAGCGTCCGCACCCCTTTCAGTATTAAGTTGCATGCAACAGATTATCGCCTTAAGCACTGTGTGTAAAGTAAGTAAGTAACATCATCCTTAGACAAAGTACTACTGTTTTATCCCTAGTAGCAACAGTACATCTACAACCTTAGAGCTAGCTGTCACCACCCCAGATTTAATAGAGACATGAACCTACTATCGAGCATAAATACCCCCTCTTGGAGTCACAAGCATCTACTTGGCCAGAGCATACACAAGTAACGGAGAGCATGCAAGATCATTAAATAGCACACACATGATATATTATGAAGCAATAACTTTAGTACTCAATATTCATCGGATCCCAGCAAACACAACATGAAGTATTACATAACGGTGATCTTGATCATGATAGGCAGCTCACAAGATCTAAACATGATAGCACAAGAGGAGAAGACAACCATCTAGCTAGTGCTATGGACCCGTAGTCCAAGGGTAGACTACTCACGCATCAGTCCGGAGGCGGTCATGGCGACGTAGAGGCCTCCGGTGACGATTCCCCCTCCCGGCAGGGTGCCGAGAGAAGTTCTGATCTCTCCCGAATTGGTGTTGACGACGGCGGCGGCTCGGGACCCGTGGAGGAAAATATGAACACCGTGTTAGGGTTTTTAGTCTGGGGGGTATTTGTAGGCGAAAGGGCGAAGTCGGTGGCGCCCCGAGGGGCCCACACCTGGTCCTCGCGCGGCCAGGGGTGCTGCCGCGCGAGCACGTGGTGGCGCCGCCTCGGTGGCCCACTTCGTCTCGTGTTCGGCTTTCTGGAACGTTCCCGATGAAAAACTGACTTCAGAAAAGAAATCGTCCAATTCCGAGAATATTTCCTTAAGTACTTTTCTGAAACCAAAAACAGCAGAAAACAGGGAACTGGCACTGTGACATCTTGTTAATAGGTTAGTCCCAGAAAATGCATAAAACTATATAAAATGCATATAAAACATGTAATAACTTGGTATAATATAGCATGGAACATAAGAAATTATAGATACGTTGGAGACGTATCACCCAGCCTCTCGAAGATGTCCTAAGTATGCCTACAAGGACATCTTCGAGAAGCTGGTTCCTAGAGGAGTCCTCTGCCTTTGCCTGGATTGTACAGAAGGTCTGGGAGCTTAGACATGTATGCTTCCTCCTCCTACGTCACAAGAGAATGCTTCTAAGCCCAGCCTCTCGAAGATGTCCTAAGTATGCTCAAAAGGACATATTCGAGAAGCTGGTTCCTAGAGGAGTCCTCTGCCTTTGCCTGGATTGTACAGAAGGTCTGGGCACCTATTTATAGCATCACCAGGGGGAGGCATCTTTAGTCCCGGTTGGTGGCTCAACCCGGGACAAAAGAAACACACCCCTGATCTAACGGCTCACAAGTGCTTGAAAGAAACACACCCCTGATCTAACGGCTCACAAGTGCTTGAAAGAAACACACGATCCGTGTGCTTCTTTAGTCCCGGTTTGGAAGTGATAGTGTTGATCCAACAGCTCACAAGCACTCAAAAGAAACACACCCCCGATCTAACGGCTCACGAGTGCTTGAAAGAAACACACGATCTGTGTGCTTCTTAATTTAGTCCCGGTTCGGAAGTGAAACTGTTGATCCACCCTTGATTCAAACATATTTATACAAAAGAAACTGTTGAAAGAAACTGTTTTTAAATTAGTTAGTCAAATTCAAACATATTTCATATTGAAAGTTTTGTCAAATTCCAAAATATACAAAAGTTCTTCAAATTCATATCCAAACTGTTTTTAAAATAGTTACAATAATTATTATAGAAAATAGAAAATAGTTTTATATTAGTTAGTCAAATTCAAACACATTTCATATTAAAAGTTTTGTCAAATTCCAAAATATACAAAAGTTCTGCAAATAGAAAATAGTTTTATATTAGTTACAATAATTATTCAAACTCATTTGAAAACACCCCTCAGGTCGCGGTTCGTGCCACGAACCGCGACTAAAGGGGTAGCACTGCACGCGAAAGCGGAGCGGTCGAAAAACTCACTGGGACGCGGTTGGAGGCTCCAACCGCGACTAAAGGCCCCCCTTTAGTCGCGGTGCGAGCCACGAACCGGGACTAAAGGGGGGGGGGGGGGTATAAGCCAGATTGAGATCCCGGTTGGAGCCACCAACCGGGACCCTCGCGCTTAGGACTCACAGCGACGCCACCAGGCTGCCCAAATCGAGCGCCGCTGCTGCCGCTGCGCCGCCGAGCTCGCCGCCGTCCGCTGCGACGCCGCCGCGCCCGCTCCTCTCCCTCACTTCTGCCGCGGAGGCCGCCACCGCCGCCGAGCTCGCCTCGCCGTCCCCGCCGTTCCCGAAGCTCTCCCGTCGACGTCTCCGACCGAATCGCGCCTGGTGAGCACACGCCGGTCCCCTCGCCGTAGTTGATTTAGCTAGGGTTAGTTGATTTAGTTGAATAGTTGGTTTAGTTGACTTAGGGTTAGCAAATTGTTCTAGTGGTTAGTGTCTTAGCAAATTGATTTAGGAATTTAGTGTTTTAGGACTTAGTGAAATTTAGTTGATTAGTTGATAAGATGATGGGTTAGAATTTAGTTTATTAGCTAGATGAATTATAATTTAGTTAATTAGTTGATTGTTAGTAAACTGTTTTAGTGGTTTAGTGTCTTAGCAAATTTAATGTCTTAGTAAATTGTTTTAGGAATTTAGTGTTTTAGGACTTAGTGAAATTTAGTTGACTACTTTGATGGATTAGAATTTAGTGAAATTTAGTGTTATATTGCTAGTATAGTTTTAGTATAAATATTGTTTTAGTATTGCTTACTATAAATATTGTTTAGTATTGCTAGTATAGCTTTAGTATAAATATTGTTTTACTATTTTCAATCTTGGAAGAAAGGAACGAGCTGCTCTTTGTGATGTATACGAAGATGCAGGAGAAATTTTCAAGCCGTACAGAGGGCGATCAGATTTACATAGATCCTGCAGCTGACGACCCATCTAACCGGAGGAGCAGTGTGGCTTCCACGGGGTTGCATGACGATGATGGAGAAGTTGATGCGTCACCGATGGATCGCTACCCCGTGGATAATATCGAAGACCAGACTGATTGTGAGCTGCACCAGCCAATGAAGAACATATCCGTGAAGGTGGCCGTCGGCTTTGCTTTAAAAGTTGATCCTGAAGTGCGTTGGCATTGCCGCGAGGTTCCAGCTGGGTATGCTCGTGTAGGGGTGGATGAAATTGTACCTGGATGCGAGACATTGGAGATTGACCACCCCGGCCCTGAAGGGGAGGCGACCCTGGAAGAAGTCAGGCATGGAATCATTTTATGGAAAAAGAAATACATCATATTTCCACGCTCGACGCAGAGGCCACGGTCTCTCTCACCTCCACCACCTCCAAGTCAATTGAACTTCGATAGGGACGACGACGACACCTACATGACTCCACCTCGATCTTCGCCGCCGCATCAGCAACCTGAACCTTCGCCGTCTGAATCTTCGCCTCCGCCCAATAAGTACAGGGCGGGAAAGCGGAAGATCAGCCAGGTCAAGTGGGTTAACTTGACTAAGTGCCCGCCTCCGCCTACTAAGACGAAATTGTCGCCGCTTCCAAAGGTCCCCAAGAGTCCTCCTAAGTTTCCTTACCCTAAGCCCCCCGTGGAAATCGTGCCAGACGTACCAATTGATCCGAAAAAAATAGAGTACTTCCTGAAACATTGTTTTCAACAACCCCAATATGTTTTAAACTTACTATCGGACTATGATCGTTGTATTGACAAGGCATATAATGAGCGGCTGGAGTAAAGAAAGCAGAAGAGACGCGACGTTGCTCCGCTGAAGTTGGCATCCAAGATTGTGATACCAGAAGGGTATGAGATTCCTGTTATGACCTACGAAGAAATGGTGGATTTGATAGAGGCCGACATGGCTCCCGAGGCATTGCAATATCGCCTTGGGAAGGATCTGGTCACGAAGGAGGACTGGACCAACCTACCTACAAGAATGCGAGCATTACGTAAATGGTACAAGGATGACTCAGCAGACGGGGACGAGATACTGTCTGTTAAACTTAGAGATGAGCATTACTTCATGGGAGAACAGACGATCCATATTGACTTTTACGAACTCTTTCAGTTATTCAACCAGAAGGCACTCGACAAATCTATCATCAGCTGCTATTGTTTGTAAGTGATTAATTTATCTCTAAAGCTAATCTCGTATCATTTTCCTATAATATAATTGTCCTCACTACATTCTTTTGTACGCTACTATGCAGAATTAAGATTCTCGAGTGTAGGAGGAAAGGGATTTATCAAGTTGGGTTCGTTGACCCAGATCGAGTTCATATACATACCTTAAAAATAAACCCGGAGGAAACGGAGAACAACTTGCTCAATTTTTTGGAGAAACAACATTTCAAGAAGAACATATTGTTTCCGTACAACTTCAGGTTAGAGTGTTACACGTTCATTTTTCCTCGTATTCGATGTTGATGAGTTAGCTAGAGACTTAATATTTACTGAATTCTCTTCTATGTGCTGATGTGTATGTGCAGCCACCACTGGATTCTCTTCAACATTGAAATTGACTTGGGGATTCTCTTCATTTTTCCTCGTATTCGATGTTGATGAGTTAGCTAGAGACTTGGTTACTGTTGCTTCATTGGTCATCTCGGTTCAGTTTTTTTATGTTCTTTTCTTTTGGCTATACTTAATGTTTATTTGACATTATGTGGTGTCAGCGACCCACCTGCTCCCACGCCTACTGGAACTGGAGTAGAAGACGAAGGCCGGCCCACTCGACTTAAGCAGAAACCACGATGGCTTGCAGTCCAGGAATGGGCCGAGTAGCCCATGTAACCGTGTCGTGCTCGAGAGGTTAAGAGGGAGTGGTTGGATCAGGGATTGGTATCGAAGAACTAAGAACTAGGAACAGCGGTGCCGTGAGAGAGTAGTAAGGCTGGGTCTCTCTGAGATCGGCTAGAACTGCTTGTATCGCTACTCAATTCCTAATTATATCGGAAGGAACCTCACATCTGGTATCAGAGGCTAGTACGATCCACCGTCCTGGAGTTTCCCCGTCACAAGCATCAGACAAGGTTCGCCGCTCGAAGCAGAGTTCGGATCATGGAGGATCTGTCGCCGGAGTCGCGCCGGGTGTACGATCTTCTCAGGGCCGACACCGATGAGGCGTACGAGAGCAAGTTCCTCGACTACAAGAAGGAGATCTTGGATTCCGTTCGTGTGTTCATCAAGAGCACCGACGAGCAGTTCAAGAAGATCGACGACAACCTGGGCGAGATCCAGACCAAGATGGGGGCGGATTTGGAAGGGGTCAAGGTGAGCCTTACCTCTCAGATCGAGAAGTTAACGGCATCCTTGGATCGCGCCATCTGCTTCGACACCACCGCGGCGGCACGTACTTCGTCCACACCGCCGGCAAGGACGGCGATCGATGGCTCGTCCGGCCCAACTGGGCACCGCGAGGACTTTCTACACCGGGGACTGGCCAGTGCTTCGCACACGCCACCCCCGGGCGTAGGTAACATCGTTGGCCAGAATTCGTCCTTGTCTCTGTCGAATTTTGGGGGCAGAAACTTGACTGAATTTTCTTCGTCTGCTCCTCGGGTGGAAATACCGCACTTCGATGGTTCCAACCCGAAACTGTGGCAACGACGATGCGAGGAATATTTCGCGAGGTGGAGTACCCCGGAAGAGCAACGGGTTTCTTATGCAGCATCACAGTTCGTTGGTGCGGCGGCGACATGGTTGGAATCATTCCTGCCAAAATCACCGCATGCAACCTGGGAGGAGTTCACGTTGGCGGTTCAGACCCGTTTTTGCAGGAATCAACATCAGATTTTGGTGCGAAATTGTTTCATATCAGTCAATCAGGAACAGTCGAAGAGTACGTGCACAAGTTTGTGGAGCTCTTGGATCAGATTGCTGCTTATGAGTGAGGCCAGATCCAATTCACTATCTGACGAGATTCCTGGACGGACTGAAGCCGGCAGTTCGTGTGCTGGTGGCAATACAACAACCCAAGGACCTGGATACAGCGTACACACTAGCATTGCTGTATGAGGAGCTTGGGGATGGTGGTACGCCGTTGAATGCGCAGCAGCAACAACTGACAGCGAGGCGAGCACCCTCCTTACCGATGTTACCACCGCCACCGCTAACTAGGTGGTTACCAAAGCCAGCTGAAGAAAAGAAAACGACTGACTCTGTCAGGCAACTAACTACTCTCAAACGAACAGTCTCAAGGCTTACAGGCGAGCTAAGGGCTTGTGCTTCATTTGTGGGGAGAAGTGGGGCAGAGATCACCAATGTAAGAATACGATCCAATTACATGTGGTGTAGGAAATGGTGGAATTCTTGCAGCAAACTGAGCTGGAAGAAGTACCAGCAGAAGCAGATGATAATGAACAGTGTTCAATGCTGTTGTCGGCAGCAGCGTACAACAGCAACAGTTCTGCACCCAAGACAATGCAATTGCAAGTGAATATCCAAGGATGTGAGATGTTGTTCCTAGTGGATTCTGGCAGCTCGACATGCTTTCTTGACAGTAAATTCTCTAGCAAGTTACAAGGTGAAGTGGCAATGTCTAAGGGATTAAAAGTGAAGGTGGCTGGAGGGAGAATTCTCACTAGTACCACGGCCTTCCCTAACTTGGAATGGTCTTCTCAAGGTCACACGTTCACTGATAGTTTCAGGGTGTTGGAACTCGAGAGTTATGATGGCATAATTGGCCTCGACTGGCTGATTAAACATAGTCCGATGACTACTCATTGGGGGCAACGATGGTTGGCATTCCATGTTGGTGAGCAACTGGTCGTGTTGCATGGCACTGTGAGTGATAGTGCATCGTTGGAAATGCTGGAATTGTATCTAACCAAAGCGAACGAGGTGACTGAAACAGTGAGTCAGAATCCAGAAATACAGCAATTACTTGATGAATATGCTGTGGTTTTCGCTGCACCAAAAGGGTTACCACCAAGCAGACAATATGATCATCATATCCCCTTGATCTTTGGTGCTCGTCCTGTGTCCTTGAGGCCTTATCGCTTAGCTCCGGCGTTGAAAACAGAATTGGAGAAGCAGGTTAAGGAGATGCTGGAACAAGGGGTGATCACGCATAGCAATAGTGCGTTCTCATCGCCTGTGATAATGGTTAAGAAAAATGAGACTGAGTGGAGGCCAGTTATTGACTTCCGTCACCTCAATGCTTTGACTGTTAAAGGAAAGTATCCACTACCAGTAATTGATGAGCTCCTGGACGAACTCACGGGTGCTAAATGGTTTTCAAAACTTGATCTCCGGGCTGGTTATCATCAAATCAGACTAGCGCCGGGAGAGGAGCCCAAGACAGCTTTTCAGACTCATGAAGGTCATTACGAGTTCAAGGTAATGGCCTTTGGCCTCACGGGAGCGCCAGCGACATTTCAGAAAGCGATGAACGCATCGTTGGCACCAGTACTCCGCAAGTCAGCATTGGTTTTTTTCGATGATATTCTGATTTACAGCCCCAGCTATGAGGAGCATTTGGTTCATGTTCGCGAAGTACTGGAGATTCTCAAGAAGGATGCATGGCAAGCCAAGTTGGCTAAATGTGCATTCGCACAGGAGCACATTGCATACCTGGGACATGTAATCTCGGCGTCTGGTGTTGCAACAGATGAGTCAAAGATTGAAGCCATTCGTTCGTGGCCAACACCAACAAATTTGAAGGAGTTAAGAGGCATTCTCGGATTGACTGGCTATTACCGCAAGTTTATCAAATTCTATGCAGTGATCAGCCAGCCACTTACAGTGTTGCTTCGCAAAGGTGTCCAATTTGTCTGGACAGCCATGGAGGAAACTGCGTTCCAAGCATTGAAGAAAGCATTAACGGAAGCACCTGTTTTAGCCTTGCCCGACTTCGAGTGTCAGTTCGTAGTTGAGACGGACGCGTGCGACGTGGGTATTGGCGCAGTATTGTCACAGAAAGGCCATCCTATTGCATTCATCAGCCGAGCATTGGGTCCCCGCAACCGTGGGCTGTCTGTGTATGAAAAAGAATACCTAGCGATATTGTTAGCAGTACAGCAGTGACGCCCTTATTTGCAGCTAGATGAGTTTGTGATTAGAACTGATCACAAGAGCTTGGTGCATCTGACTGATCAAAGACTGCACACTGATTGGCAGCAGAAAGCTCTGACGAAACTGATGGGTTTGCAGTACAAAGTCGTGTACAAGAAAGGGATTCACAATGGTGCTGCCGACGCATTGTCGCGCAAACCTCCGGCTAGTTATGATCTCTTTGCGATCTCGATAGTGCAACCGGTATGGTTAGAGCGTGTGGTAGCCATTTATGCTAGTGATGTGAAGATGCAGGAACTGCTACAGCGTGCGGCCGTCAGTCCGAGTGATGAATCTGAATACACGTTGAGGAACGGGCTGCTCCGTTATCGTGGTCGCATTTGCATTGGTGATGAGAAAGATCTGAAACTGCAGATCATTGCTGTGTTCCATGCGAGCCCGATGGGAGGACATTCCGGGTTCCCGGTGACGTATCGTCGATTGGTAGCTCTGTTCAAATGGCCGGGCATGAAATCTACTGTTCGCGAAGTGGTTCAGCAATGCCTCATCTGTCAGCAAGCGAAGCCGGAGCGTACATTACCCGCAGGGTTGCTGCAGCCCTTGCCTGTTCCGTCTGGACCATGGGATATGGCGACAATGGACTTCATTGATGGGTTGCCACCATCCAATGGGTACAATTGTCTGCTCGTGGTGGTAGATAAATTTTCCAAATACGCGCATTTTATGCCGTTGAAGCATCCGTATTCAGCAGAGACAGTTGCCGAGTTGTTTGTCGCCAACATTTACAAACTGCATGGTATGCCTCTTACGCTTGTTTCAGATCGTGACCCAGTGTTTACTAGCAACTTTTGGCAAGCAGTTTTCAGAACCACGGGTACTGATCTTCGTTTGAGCACGGCGTATCATCCGGAGACGGATGGTCAGACGGAGCGCGTCAACCAATCCATTGAGTGTTACCTTCGCTATTTCATCAGTGGGCATCCGAAGCAATGGAGCAAGTGGGTTGCCCTCTGTGAATTCTGGTACAACACAAACTGGCATTCATCTTTGGGGAGATCGACGTTCGAGGTGATTTATGGTCGACAACCGCGATACTTCGGCGTGTCAGCTTCAGACAACATTGCCCGTGCTGATGTGCAGGCCTGGCTCGATGAACGTGTGTTGATTCAGAACTCAGTCAGGATGCATTTGTTGAGGATGCAGCAGACAAGCATCGTACAGAGCGCAAACTTTCGGTTGGCGATCAAGTCTTTCTGAAGCTCCAACCTTACATCCAGTCCTCCGTGCAGAAGCGAGCCTGTCAAAAGCTAGCTTTCAAGTTCTTCGGGCCATTCAAGGTGTTGGAGCGCATTGGCGAGGTGGCTTATCGTCTCGAGCTGCCAAGTAACGGCAGGATTCATCCTGTGTTCCACGTATCGCAGTTGAAACTGTGCGTCGGCAAAGGACAGCAGGTAATGGAACAACTACCATCTCCTGATGCCTTCTATCAGGTGCCGGTGCAGGTGCTCGATCGCCGAGTTCGTCAAAGCGGCATGTCCACGGTAGTGCAAGTTAAGGTGCAGTGGAGTGGATCCCCAGTCGAGGCTGCAACTTGGGAAGATCTCGTGGCGCTCAAGCAACAATTCCCTGGTGCACCTGCTTGGGGGCAAGCAGGTTTTCAAGGAGAGGGGATGTCAGCGACCCACCTGCACCCACGCCTACTGGAACTGGAGTAGAAGACGAAGGCCGGCCCACTCGACTTAAGCAGAAACCACGATGGCTTGCAGGCCAGGAATGGGCCGAGTAGCCCATGTAACCGTGTCGTGCTTGAGAGGTTAAGAGGGAGTGGTTGGATCAGGGATTGGTATCGAAGAACAAAGAACTAGGAAACGGCGGTGCCGTGAGAGAGTAGTAAGGCTGGGTCTCTGTGAAATCGGCTAGAACTGCTTGTATCGCTACTCAATTCCTAATTATATCGGAAGGAAACTCACATGGACTCGAATATGCCGCACCTGCAAATATAGGAGGGCGTTCAGGGTGCTCCATCAGCTCTTGACTGGTAAAAGGCAGAAAAAGGAAATGCCACATGGAGCTGGGTTGTGCTTGCTGCATGCTCTAGCATGTCTGACAAAGTGTGCTTGTCTTGACACCCAGCTCTCTTCTTTTCTGCGCCTAATGATTCTGGGGGTTCGAATAATTGCATGCTAGTTCATGATTTTACACTGCAAAGTCGGATGGTGTCGTGATCTTTTTCTAGGGAAAAAGAACAGAAACTTAGAGTAGTGCCTGAACAACTCAAGTTGCCGAAGCTGGTATACTGACTACTGAGACGGTGAGGCCATGTCAAACGCAGACGCTCACATACACGCGCGCACACTCACCCCCTATGAACGCACACACGCACACCCTACCCCTAGGAGCACCTTCGAAATACTGAGCCGGCGGATCGAGTCTTGAGATTGACGAAGTCACCACGGACGCCTCGCTATCGACGGGAACGTCGCCTCCCACTGAAAGAATATTCCGCCTAAATACAACACACAGACGTCAAATCTGGGATTTGAACTCTGGTGGGCTGAGGGTACAACCACCCTGCTAACCATCCAACCACAGGTTGGTTTGCGCCCATTGACAAATTTGATACTCCATGAAACTATTTTCAAACATTCCCCCCAAAGTTCAGCGTGTCCATTAGGATTGACCCGACGTCGTGCAGCTCAACGTCAGAAAAAATAAGTCAGCACCAAACTTCATGGCGCCGAACCCTCTGACTCATCTAAATGTCAAAATATGTGTGCCACACTGCACAACATCAGCTACTTCCTCCTTAACGCCAGAAGGTTTTAATTTAAAAATAGTTTCACGGAGAAACCATATACGTTATTAGTTTTGCCCATAGATCATTTTTGTTAAAAACTACCCAGACTACTGATGTGATGCTGTGACGAGCGATAAAATGCTAGTAAATCACGACCTTAACTGCAATTTCCATCTTTCCCTTTCCTCGGAGTTGCTACTACAAGCGGGACACATTTGATGGACGGTTGGTGCCATGCGTCATGTCAGCACGTCAAAATCCCTGAATGGATTGGTCCAAGAAAAATAATAAGTCCAGATCGACAAGTACCGTCCTCCGCTTGGCTGCCACTCGTGACGTCGACACCTTCTGCCGCCTCCTTCTTGTTTTGTTCCACGTAAAAAATTAACCACGATCGATTTATATCTACTCCTATAATAATCATGTAGTGCAGCTTACGGGTTGGTCGAGAATGTAGAAAATTATTAAGGATTCGTCAAGACCGCGAGGTAATCCATATGCAACTTCGCTGCTCCAACTCTCCAATAAGGACCAGGCACCATTTGTCCTTTTGTTAGAGAACAAATCTAGCTCCCAATAGGAAAGTTTGATGCCGAAAAACGTTGAAGCCCCCGTTTGGAAAAAAGAAAACGGTAGAAATTTTGAAGGATAGAAATTTTACATAATTTTTTCTATGATACCGTTTGGAACAAAAGAATAGAAAACTTGGATTCCTTTGAAATTCATATGGGATATATAGGCTATTCCATACGAATTTTGGAGTAAAACAAACATGAGGTCTCACCTCATGTTTTAATATTTCTATATCTACAATTAATGTGTTTTTCTGCGTGACATCCAAACAACACTTTGAAAAAATTCCTGTGATTTTGATTTCTGTAGGAATTCAGAAAACATGACAGCTCAATTACTGCGTTTTTCCTATTCTTACGTTTTCACTTCCTTTATTTCAAACGAGGCCTAAGTTTGTGCCCGTCAATTTATGTACCGAAGTACTAACTACTCTCAACTAGTAGCACTAAAGTCTAAAGTTTAAAAGAAAAGAAAACCTATGCTCTACAAGGAACTCTCATGGTGCTGAAATGAAGCTTGTCTCTGCCATCACTTGGCCAAGCTTGAACTTTGATTAGAATCAACAGCTAATTAAGCATTGCTATAATTCTGATTGCAACATGAGAATGAGTAGTATCCTATCTCAGAAAGACTGTCCATCCCCGATCATGGAGAACCCAAAGAAGAAGAAAGCCAACAGCTTTTCCCCTAAACTTATCTGCTCTCCATTCTCCAGGTAGGGTGATATTTTATTTAAATGGGGCAAAAGATTTCTCATTTTATTAACAAAGAAGAAGTTTTTTGAGGTTTTTAATTTTGGGTGCCTAGGACATGCCTTAAGACTTTACACAAAAGGTTACTCTCTCGGCATTACAATACTTAGAGAATAAGTCCTGACCCTTCCCCATAATTTTGTCTCCTCTTTAATTCTTATGATGACAACATAGCGGGGGAAGCATGATGACGAATGACCCGTGCACATGAGATAAGAATGGTTAGGGACGCCATGTATTTGAGAGGCCTACCTTATCAGAAGCCATTGCGGTCCACCAATTTTTGACATTTGCAAAATTATTCCATAAGTTAGGGAGGTATCATGGAAGACACACAATGATAGGATAGATGACCAAACAAAATAGGCATAACAACATTTGAAGAGAAGTTGCAGGCTCTATTGACCAAACACGCTGGGCAAGGTGACATTAGTGTGAACATCACTTTCTAACCGCATGTTTCATGACTTGGCACTACAGAGTCAAATGAAGTGGAGAAAGAGAAGGAAAGTGCACAGAGGAACAACTAAAATTGGTAGAGAAGGAGGTGGCTGTGCCCCGTGCATGTGCGGGCTATGATGCTTCGGTTGAATGCGAGAAAACAAAACTAAATCTGAGTCCTCACCCTTCATAAGATTTTCTTCTCTTTTTTCCTTGCAAAACCTTAAAGCATCTACACCGACGTTACTAATAGAGCATCCGACAAGGGCGTCAAACAAGTGCTATTGGAAGCGTCCACAAGGTTACCACCCTATTGTAGCGGCTCGCGCCATCGAGCGCACGCAATAGACGCTCCTAATAAAATTTAAACCATTTTGCTCTCAAATAAAGAGAATTCAATCTAAAATACCCGGAATAAAATCACATTACATTTTGAACACATAAATTGTTCATGAATATAAATAAAATAATTCAGACAATCATTCAATTTTAAATAAATCACACACTCAAATAGAAAGACCGATTGCTTGTACTTTGAGTGTCCATAAATGCGCACTAGATCATTTTGCAATTGCTCATGAACTTCTTCGTCTCGGATTTCGGTGTTCATTGTGAGAAAAATTGCAAACTTTTTAGGAAAATCATGATCAACCTAGACAAGAGGATGCCGATGATAGTATGATTGCTCATCATGTAGTGGAGGATCAACACATTCACTTTCGATGATCATGTTGTGCAAGATCACACAAGTCATCATCATCTTCCACATATGCGCTCTTTGGACAAAGTTAGAGATCCAAGGGTACCTTAGCAATGAGACTGGAGCACACCAAATGTCCGCTCGATATCCTTCCTGGCACCCTCCTGTTCTACTACAAAATGAGATTGTTTTTGACCTAGATAGTTGGAGATGATCTTGACAAAGGTAGACCATCTTGGATAAATGTAATCTGCTAGATATTATCCATGTCATACGCATGACCATTGATCTCATAGTTGCATGGTGGAGCATGGGTTTCAAGAAAGTTGGCCAATAATTGGTGAGCATTGCAACACGTTGATGTCATTATGAGTTCCGGTCGTACCAAAAAAAGTGTGCCAAATGGACAGATCCTTATATTTCACAGCTTTAAGTACAACACTGCACTCTCCGACATGACCCACATAAATTTCTTGCCAGACGAATGGATAATTCTTACTTGCCCAATGTATGCAGTCGATGGTTCCAAGCATCTAAAAAATCGTCTTTGCAGTGTCAGCTTTATTTGGTTGTCTCAAACCGTCATGCAAAACCGATGCATGGTCTTGAGACATAAATGTAATTTTACAGGTTCGTCAGACATGTAAAAACATGAAAAATTCATTTAGACGGCCAGGTAAAGAACGGTACCATTTGTCCTTTGGCCAGAGAACAAATCTCACTTCAGAATCAATAGATAGTTTGATGCCGGAGAGTGCTTAAGTAGTTAAGTTTGTTCCAGAACTAATCCGTCTGAGTACTAACTACTTAATTAGTACGCATTCAGAGACATTATAGCTCTACACTCCAAAGTTTCAAACGGCGACAAATATAGTGCTCTCTTCTTTCCTGCCAAAAAGCATGCTATACTCCGAAGTCGATCGGAAGCATGGTGCTTAACTGAAGCTTCGCTTTTCCATCATTTTACCAAGCTTGATCTCCTAACCCGAGCTAGCAGTTGAACATTGGTATCAACCATCTGATTTAAAACTTGAAGATGGTACTGTATCTCAGAAAGGCCGTTCATGCCAGTTTACTGAAAAACAACCAAAAAAGGAATTATCTCGCAAGGGCAAGGATAAGAAAGCCAGCACCTTCCCCTCTGCTGCTCTGCTCCGTTCTCAAGGCATGGCGACACTAGTGTGAACGTGGCTTTGCAACTGCAGGACAGCGAGAACCCTTTTGCTCTTTTCGCTCTGTGACTTGTGCTTTTCTTTCAGCTAAACCCGTGGGCGGCGCGGAATCTCCCAGGAGAGGAAAGCCGGTGGAAATAAGGAGGGCGACCCTGCACGGCATCCACTCCAGCCTCAATCTGCACACGGGCGCGAGCAGTTTGAGGTCGTCTCGGTCTCTTGGCTCGCCATTAATGGCCGTACATTTCCTCGTACCCTTCCTCCTCCTCTTCCTGGCCAACCCTGTCTCCTCCGCCTCCACCACTTCACTCGCCACAAACACCACCGCCGATGGCTCGCCGGCTCGTGCAGGTGCAAGAAGCGGCGGCGGCAACGTCACCACGTTCAGCTTCTCGGGTTTCCACGTCCGCGACGCCAACCTGACCGTGCTTGGCGACGCCAACATCAACCAGAACGCGCTCCAGATCACTCCTGACTCGCTCAACGACGCCGCCGACTTCCTCACCAACAAGTCCGGTCGCGTCCTCTACTCCGCCCCCTTCAGGCTCTGGCGCGATGACAAGGACGCCGGCAATGGCAATGCCAGCGCCGGCGCCGCTGGCGGCAAGAAGGTCGCGTCGTTTAGCGCCGTCTTCACCGTCAACGTGTTCCGCGTCACTGGCACCGAGCCGGCGGAGGGGTTCGCGTTCCTCATCGCGCCGTCCGCGGACAATCCGCCCGCCGGCAGCTATGGCGGCTTCCTCGGCCTAACCAATGCGACCACAGACGGCAACGCCACGAACCAGATCGTCGCCGTCGAGCTCGACACCGAGAAGCAGCCGTACGACCCGGACGACAACCACATCGGCCTCAACGTGAACAGCGTCGTCTCTGTCGCCAACACCTCGCTCAAGCCCCTGGGCATCGAGATCTGTCCGCTCAAGACCGCCAAGTACAACGTCTGGATCGACTACGACGGCGCCGCCCGCCGCATCGCCGTGTACATGGCCGACATCAAGGAGGCCAAGCCCGCGTCGCCGGTGCTCGCCTCGCCGCTGGATCTCGGAGCCACCGTGGCCGAGAAGTCATACTTCGGTTTCTCGGCGTCGACGGGGCGCAAGTACCAGCTCAACTGCGTCTTGGCGTGGAACATGACGGTGGAGAAGATCCCGTGGGACGACGAACCCAGCAAGTCCAAGAGCAGCCTAATGCTGGGACTCGCCGTCGGGGTGCCCGCGGCGGTGTTCGCTCTGGCCGCGGCCGCTGCATTGGGCTACTTCCTGTGCGTGGTAAAGCGGCGCAAGGTGAACCGCGACGAAGACGGCAGCGCCATCACGGGGAGGATGATCCGGAGTCTCGCCGGCGGGCCGAGGGAGTTCGACTACAGGGAGCTGCGGAAGGCGACCAACAACTTCGACGAGAAGATGAAGCTCGGACAGGGCGGGTACGGGGTGGTGTACCGCGGCGTGGTGGTGGACGACCACAACAACCCGACCGCCGCCGGGACGACGGTGGAGGTGGCAGTGAAGAAGTTCTCGCGGGCGAGCACGCAAGGCCAAAGTGACTTCCTATCCGAGCTCAGCATCATCAACCGGCTCCGCCATAAGCATCTCGTCCGCCTCGTCGGTAAGCTCGATCCCACCCTCTGCTCCGGCCGCCGCCGGCACCATGCGGTTAACCACTCATTTCTTTATTTGCTTATATCAGCTTATGGTCACATGTGATTCTTGCACATGCGGTGTCTCTGTTCAGTGTTAACAATACTAGCCAATTTGAACGTAATTTACTCGATTTCTTAGGAGCGAGATCCATGTGCACGGCCATAAACAATGCTTTGACCGTTCACTTTAGCTGCACTTTACAGCATCAATGCGTTCATGCGCGTCAAACTTAGGACCAACCAAACTTTCCTAGTCTGTATTCTGCTTAACTAATGTTATCATTTTGCCTTCCTGCAAAGAGCATAATTATTTAGTTAAACATGATGGATTTACATAGATACACCTCATAACAAGCAATCACAGAGCGACGACCATCATGATCTGTTCCCCTTTTCTTCAGAAGGCACCACACACTGTTTCTATAGAGTAATTAAGGACATAATTTTATTTTTTCCAACTGGGCTACTCCTATTTCCATTAATTGTTCAACGGAAATACAAGTTTCAACTACACACAAATGAATGGGATATGAAGTAGAGTAGAACATAGGAAAACAAAATGGTAGAAAAACCAGCTGCATAATCTCTGCATCGAGATTATACATTTATACTATGGGGGCAAAAGCCTACCTCTATTCTCCTGCCTCCTGGATGAACCACTCCAAGTTCAACACAACAACTCAAGCGCTCCACAGCTAGAGAACCACCATTCACACAACAGATGCGAATCAACCATCAACCTTCAGTGATCCAAAGATTTGCAGCAGCAGTCGAAGTCGCGCTGAACCCTGTTGAAAAAGGACGCCAGCTGAGACACCCTGCTCAGCAGTTGGTCAGCACCGCTCTGATCTCAGCGCAGAGTCTTCTTTGCCGTATAGCCCTGCCCAATAATGAAGCAAATAATACTTGTAGAAGAAAGTGACCAGATTAGTCTTGACATTTAGCTTGTCGAAAGTTATTCTGTCCCGAGTAATCCAAATAGCCCAGCAAACCGCAGCCATATGGAATTGTTTTTTGGCGGGAAAATAGCATAAAACCAAGCAACATTTTGCCACAGGGTCGAAGGGCAGCAAGAACCTCACAACACTGATCCCAACTTCCCCCATATCACTCTTGCATGAGAACGCGAAAAAAACAAGTGTTTCGACGTTTCAAGTTGATCATAGAAAGAACAGGTGGGATTGCCAAGCCACTTTCTTTTTTTCAGATTTTCCCTAGTAAGTACAAGGATCTATCAAGTAGTATGATACACGGATCTTGATTTTCAATGGGGATCTTGGCTTTCCAAATCAACTTATTATGAGATCCCGAGATATCTCGTCCCGAATATTGATACAAGGATCTATCAAGTAGTAAATGTCCCATTAGTAGTGAAAGACCAAATAACAGAATCAGGATCAGAGGATCTACTCTCCATGATATATTCCCATTGATAAGATAATGGCACCATTAAAAACGTCTTCTCCGGAAAGGAATCACAAAATCACTATCAAAGACTCTACCAAAGGTCCAGTCCCGAGCATGACAAATGTCATACAACATAGGAAAAGACACCATAAGAGAGCAATTGTTCAACCATGCGAGTCTTCCCAAAACCTGACAAGATTGCCATTATTCAACATAAGCTTCATCCAAAAAACATACGCACCTTTTACTTTCAAAAGGTTTTTCCAAATAGGATAACCACTACTCTACATTTAACAGTTGAAACTGATTTATTTTTCAAATACTTGATTTTCACAATTTGGTGCCAAACAAGATTGAGTTTCGAACTTCCACCACCACTTACACAAGAGGCTAATATTCTGCTTTATTAAATATTTAACCCCCAAACTACCTTTCTTCTTAGATCTGCATAGTCTAGCCCATTTTACCATATGATATTTCCTCTTAGTTTCTTTAGCCAGGACATAGTTTTATGACAGAAAACTGTAAGTTCATGTGCCCTAATCTAAACTTTTCCTTAATTCAGACAAAACCATGGCATTCCTTTTTTTTTGAAATTAAAACCATGGCATTCCTAATGTAGATTAAAAGATGGTCACGCTAGATGAAAAATGTAGCACATTTGTGCAACATTTTAACTGTCTAATGGTATTTCATGACCTTCAGATTTGAATGTAAAGTAGGAGTAGCATTAATTGACATGCTTGGATGGTCTCTGTAGGGTGGAGCCACGACAACGGCGAGCTACTGCTCGTCTACGAGTACATGCCGAATGGCAGCCTGGACCAGCACCTGTTCAGCTCGGTAGCGGCAGGGGGGTCGCGGCAGCGGGAGCCGCTCGGGTGGGAGCTTCGGTACAACATCGTCCAGGGCGTGGCGTCGGCGCTGCACTACCTGCACGACCAGTACGACCAGCGCGTGGTGCACCGTGACCTCAAGGCCTCGAACATCATGCTCGACGCTGCATTCACCGCGCGCCTCGGCGATTTCGGCCTTGCCCGTGCCATCGAGACGGACAAGACTTCCTATACGGAGGAGGTAGCCGGCGGCGTGCATGGCACCGTCGGGTACATTGCTCCGGAGTGCTTCCACACCGAGAAGGCCACCCGCGAGTCCGACGTCTACGCCTTCGGCGCCGTCATCCTCGAGACAGTGTGCGGACGCCGCCCGCGCTGCGACATCGACGGCTTCCACATGCTGGTGGACTGGGTCTGGCGCCTCCACCGCGACGGCCGAGTGATCGAGGCCGTCGACCCCAACCTTGAAGGCGCGTTTGACGAGGACGACGCCGAGCGGCTGCTCATACTGGGCCTGGCGTGCAGCCACCCGAGCCCCGCCGAGCGGCCCAAGGCACAGGCCATCTCGCAGATCCTGCTGCGCACCATGCCGGTGCCGCCCGTGCCGCCATTCAAGCCTTCATTCGTGTGGCCAGCGACCGACGGGGGATTCGACACCATGTCCACGACGGCGGGGACGACGTCCAGCCAGGTCAGCACGGTCCTGACATCGTCGTCAACATATAGCGACAACTTCGCGAGGGGGAACCAGAGCCGCGCGCCGGCGCCAGAGCAAGGCACCTCTGGTTCATTGGTTTAACACGTCGGACTATCATCGCCAGTGGAGTTTAGTTGTTTAGACCGGAGTCTCTACAGTGGAATGAAATTGAGATTTAAAAAATGCAAGCATTGGTCAGTGTTGTGTGGATACCATATATATAATTCTTTTTTGATGTTCGTCTAATTGTCCATTATCAAGGTCAAAACGGAAAAAGGAAGACGAGAAATGCATGGATGGCGCGGTGCATATGTTTGTGAGGAAAATTTTCTAATGTTTTTTTTGCCTGTTTACCCATATCTAATATCTTCATGTGTAATTATCTTTCTAAACATAATCGAATTTTCCAGAATGTAAGTCCATAAAAGGCACTCCAGAAATAGATAGGTTATTCACATACTGGATAACAATGTGTACTATGATGCATATCAGATATCTAAAAATAAACTCACCTTTTTGTCAAAAGAAGGAAAAGCTCCATCCCATTGCAGTATCTTCAGGATTATCTTTCTATGATTTTTTTCATAGCTTGGTGCAAATTTATTCTCAACCAACTAATGAAGGCAAAACTGCTATTACCCTGCAAAAGGCAGAACCATCAGAGGGATATACATATCCTGGACTTACAGGACTCACACTGGCATGAAGTATAATGACCAAAAATGAAGTGGAAAATCCAATAGTGATTTGTTCAGTTATCACATTGACTTGTTCAAGGCTGCACTGACTATCGATACGCAGTTCATGTAACTTTCATTATAATTTCGAATCTGGTAAAAAGTATTTGCTAGTGGCTAGAATAAGTGAAATTTGGCAGACATGGTCATGAAAGGGCTACAAAGTCTGTAGCAACTTCTTAACTGGGCATGGTCCATTGGTCCGACGCTCGGGGATGAATGTTGGTTCAGATATCATCTGAAACAATGAACATAAAAGCCATTTCAGAAACAAACAACATCCAATCCTGCTGGCATAATAGTAGTATCAAGCTATGCTACTTACTCCATGCAAAGTCTCTCAGGTAGGAACCGTGGCAGTGAATAAAAACATAGTTTTGATAGGCAACAGTGCAAAAGAACATTCTCGAGTTATACTGTATCATAAGGAAATGACTATATAGTTTTACATCTTATACAAACAATTTGGCAAGATGATTCATTGATTCCTCATTTCAGACTGTGCAGAGAGAGAGAGAAAACTGGAGTTCAGGATTGCATTGGACAGATTTGACTTAGAAAGAGTTTCACCAGGTGACTTGGTGTATACCAGGAGCTAATTAGAGGCAAGAATGTTATCGAGTATTAATAATCTATGATTGGTCCTTTGATTACCGTCATTAGATGCATGAAAATTATGTTGGTGAGAATATCTTAGGCAATTCATTGAATACATAATAAATCTTTGTAATGCCTATGATCAACAACTAATTAAACCATCTCAAGCAACTACGCATTGATTGAAACGAAAAGGAGGCACATCTGGCGTCAGTAAGGAGCAATCGGAGCAGCCATACGATCGATGAGAGGACTCACCTGGTGCTACAACAGGAGCAACGACGACGATGGAGAGGAGAGGGCAGCAGCTCTTGGGTTTCTAGGCCAAATCTGAGCGGGCGCTGGCTCACTGGTTGCTTCCTCTCTGGGGCGCGGTGACGCGGTATGGAAGCCAGGGCGAGAAGTGGGCAACGACGTGACATTTAGAACAGCTCTAACAGCTACTGTAAAACGCGAACTGTAAACCAACAAGTTCAGTTCATGAAAAATGCGATTTCAGATCGCGAGAGGCGGCGTAGTGCAGCTACCTTAACAGCAAATCGGAAAACAACATATTATGCACTGCCCGTGGACTATAAAATGCAATCGCATACATAACTGAATTTCGACAGTTCATATTCAGCATATGCGACAGTTTAGACAATGTTTGTACGCATATCAAACCACAGTCAAAAAAAGATCAACACATCAATGTATGCATCAAGCCGCACCACCACCTTCCTCCGGAGCACCTCCACTTGCCGTAGCACCACCACCTTCCTCCGAAGCACCTCCACCGAATGTAGCTTGGGCCATGGCACCTCCACCAAATGCAGCACCACCACTCGCTGTAGCTTGGGCCATGGCTTGCCTCCGCCGTGAGATGATCTCCATCCTCCTCAAGTCCCACCACTCTCTAGTGAATGCATCCATCGAGCTTGGATCCATCATCATTGTTCGATTCTCCTCGGCAAGAAGCTCGACATTTGCCTTCTTCTCCTCTAGCGCAATATTTCTCTCTTCCAACCCACGTATCCCCTTCCACCTTTCTTGCTTCATCTCATTCTTCTTCTCCTTCATGAGCATTTTTGCCTCCAAAGTTTTACTGTGGTTGATTCCTTGGACTTTATCATCTCATCAATTTTGGATGTCATGTTGGTATTTTCTTTCTCAAATTTCATCCACTCTTTTGCCTTCTTGTTTCCATCCGGCCTCCCTTGTTCCTTCCTCCTCTATCATCCAAATTAAGCAAAGCTCCCTTTTGTGGTTTTGCTTCATCCTCCCTCAACTTCCACTTCTCCATATGCTCAAGCAACTTCCAACAATGTTGAAGAGTGAATGCTTTCCCTTTGGAGCCGGCCATTTCCTTGTACCTCTCCATTGCTATCGAATCAATTTCATTCATGGTTCTTCCACTTGGTAAAGGTTGAGCTCGGACTTGCTCCAATGCACAACTCCAATGGCTACAACAAGCCTTTATCACATCCTACCTTCCTTGTAGTGACCGATAGGTGCGCTCCACCGGATTCTCCAACTCCACATCATCCTCCTCACCGTTCTCCCCATCCAAAGGATCCTCCTTCACCTTGTCACCACCCAAATCATACGCAGGTAGCGGTGGCTGCGAGATGCATACCTCCGTCTCGTTGAGAAGATAAATGAAAGAATTGGAGGTTGGAGGACTCCATGACGCCGATTCGCGGTGGCGGCGGGCTGGGAGGAGCACTAGGCCGGTAGATCGACGGCGGCGGCAACGCGGGAGCGGGAAGGGATGGGGGTGAAAGTTCTGTCTCGCCAAGAACAAAAGGGAGTGCAGGTCGCGCTCCGTTCCCTCCAGAAGCCTGTAGAAGTACTGCTCGGTGGGTAGAATTTGATGGCGCCTGTAAAAAAAATCGGGTTCGGGTCGGAGTAGGGGTTCTGCACGGGGGCCGATAAGTGACGGTTATTATTCGGTTTTGCATGTTTTACAGTAGCTGCTAGAGCTGCTCTTATGAAGCAGCAAAGCGGATGTCGCCCGAGGCAGAAGGATAAAGGTGGCACAGAAGTGTGTGGAAGACAGACGGGGTGGGTTCGATGCGAGATGGACGAGGCCGATGTCTGGGGCCCTTTTTCTCCATTGAAAAGATCCGTACGGCTCTGTTTGTTTCTAGTATTTGTGGGATTACGCTGGTGTTTCTCATTTAGTCGGAATATTCATTAGTGAGAGGCGACGTTTCGTCGACATCGACGCGCCTGTGGTGACTTCGTCAATCTCAAGACCTGACCCGCCGTCTCAGTCTCTCGGAGGTGCTTATAGGGTAGGGTGTGTGTGCGTGCGTTCACAGGGGTATGTGTATGCGCGTGTATATGAGCACTTGTGTTGTACTGAAAAAACTCTAAGTCCCACATATCGTCAAAGTATCGTTTGCTTCTAGTATATTTGATAAGTTTTATCGCCACTTTTTCTCAGAATTATCTTAAACTTTTATGTTTTTGCAAATATCCAAAACACTACCCCATTTCTAGTGGACCGGGGATTGAAAAAATTAGGTTTTGTTTGTTTCTAAAGTTTTTGTGGCGATTAATGGGGATAATCCCAACATGGATTGGGTGAAACCCCTACCTTCACTTTATCCCATAATTTTTTAATCCCCGGTCCACTAGGGAGGGTAGTGTTTAGGATATTGAATAAAAACACTAGAGTTTTGGAAAGTTCTGAGAAAAAGTGGGGATAAAACCTGTCAAATACAATAAAAACAAACGGTAATTTGATGATATGTGGGGATTTAGGGTTTGACCGGGATAATCTCCACCAATCCCTATAATAATTCTAAAAACAAACAGAGCCTTATGGGGATTGGATGAAGGTAGGGGTTTCACCCAATCTCTGTGGGAATTATGCCACTTATCTCTATAAAAACTCTAAAAACAAACAAAGCCTACAGTGGACATATCTCATTAAGTTTATAATAAGTTTATATCATGCTATAACTGTATTGATAGGAATCATTAATACATGTGTTGTGTTAAACTAACCAGTGTTCCTATTAAGCCTTTATTAATACTAGTTCATTACGCAACAAATGATCGTAATTCAGATCATGAACATTTATATCGGTTGGTAATGAGGTAACACCATTTGGTAAATGATGTGATGGACATACCCAAAGATCAGTATTGCAACGAGATCGTGACACGATGTTCAAGTTACAGTAATAAGAAGAAACGTTGAAACCCAATCCTTAGACTGTGAGGTGGTACTTAATCACTGCTTCGGGTAGGTACCTTGACTGAACCAGTAGTCGCTTAGCACTTGGGCGATCAGAAAGGTTACTATCAGGTATTCCGATGGAGTATGTTGAGGCGTATGCATCAAAATCGGGATTTGTTCATCCGCGTGAAATGAATGATACTCTAGGCCCACTCGGTAAGATTAAATCCAACGCTACGCAGCAAGTGACTAGGTCACAGGAGATGTATTATCATGGGAACGAGTAAAGAAGCATCTGTCGGAAATGATATTGAACCCGGTATCGTGACACCAACGATCATATCTCAGACAGTGTAAGTATCACAGGAACAAAGGACTAGAATTTTCATTATCAACGTTTACGTTTAACGACAAAAGATCTTCGTGAGCGCAGGGTCAGCATGGCCATCCAGGTCCCCCGTCTGATCATTCACCGGAGAGAGTCTCGGTGATTTCTGGAGTGTTCTCGAACCGTAGAGTAATACACTTAAGGGGTCGATGAATTTTAAGATGGTTTTAGATGTCAAGAGTTAGCGGAGAATAATTTAGAGATCACCGGAAAATATCTCGGGAGAGAATCTGAAGTCGTATCGGATAACCGAAACTAGTTCGGAGGGTTTCGGTAACGTTCCGGAAGAGAGGAAATATATTATATATGAAATAAATATGTTAAGTTAATGGTAATTAATGAATTAATATTATTTAATGAATCATAATGATTAAATTCGTATTTTACAAAGGAGCCCACTAAATGGGCCTAAGGAGTAAAAGCCCACAAGGGGGCCGAATTGCTCCCCAAGCCAAACCGACCTAGGGTTAGGGTTTTGGAGGTTCGGCCGAACCCCCTTGGCCTCCCTTGGCCGACCGGCCGGCCCCACCTAGATCCAATCTAGGTGGTTACCATATTTCCTCCATGTTGCGCTCGAAACGCGTCACACGAACACGTCCTCGTGTACCCGCGGCGCCGGGGGAGATGCTCCGCAACTCGCACCACGGGAGGCCAGCTGGAAGCGCGATACGCAAGACAATCCAGATGGCGCTTTGGGTGATCAGACACCCCGCTTGCCCGGGAGGGACCCCGTCAGGGCTCGCGGCGACGATTGGCTATTCCAGGTCAGCCTGACCGCCCCTAGAGCCTCGAGGATCCGCAGCCGCCCACCATGGCCGGCTTACGAAAGAACGAGAAGCATAAGTACAAAGATGAGGGATAAATTGAGCACGCAAAGGTGTGATAGATTGATAGATTCGATTGGTATTATTCAATCGGCCGTCACCTCTCACATATGTATGAGGCGGATGGACTTACCGTACAAGCATATGACTTTCTTTATAAGGAAATTACATAAAAAACCGTCCTAAAACCCTAAACCTATTCCATATAGGACTCTTTCCCGCAGCTTCCTGTGTCCTGCTCCTTGTTGTGGGCATAGAAGTCGAATACGAACTCGGATGGCGGCGAACCGAATAAACTTCTTCGTCTCAACAAGACGAATAACCCAACGCGGGCTGTCTTGACAAATAAGCCCGTGTTGCTGACTCTTCAAGGCCATCTTCTTGCTTAGGTTGAAACTTGGCAGGTGACCGGTCAATTTGTCCGGGTCTTGTCGTGTTTCTGTAGGCCGCACCTTAACCCGAATCGAGATGACATCAATAGTAAAGTTGTAGGTCTTGTAGATACACACAGCTTCGATGTTAGGCACTTTTCCATCAGAGATCATCTTCATCGTCACATTGTGCAAGTATCTGTATGCCGTCTTCCGGGTCATATCCGAATCACCACCTTAACCGGCTAGCGAGCCTGATTATGGGACAACCCGGTATGCGCTAAGCTTGCTAGCTTGCCAAGTACGAAATCACATCATGTCGGCTTATTCTCTTGACGATACACGATGGTGCTGGCTTGAGCCGTCAACTGGGCAATGGCGGCGTGTATGTCGGATTCTGGGACAATGGCCTGCTACTGAAAATGCCAGCTTCTGGGTGCATGCCGGCTTTGAGACGATGGCCCGCTCCTGGGAATGCCGACACCTAGCTGATGGCGGCTCTGGCCGGCTCCTGGGTGCATGCTGGCTTTACACCGGCTTTTGGCCATTGCCGGCTCCTAGATGGTGGCAGATGACCGCCTCTTCGGAGAGTGTTGGTTCTTGGACATGGTGACCTGCAGTCTTTGGCATGCCGATTGGGACATAGCTTGTCTTCTTCCTCTATTTCCACGTCCTGGGCGCCTCCTGGGTGCGTCTCACCCAAACCAAAGATATCCAGTGCTAGGCCGTCCAGATGCCAAAATTGGGTGCGAACACTCCCCCCTCCCCACTATAAAAGGAGGGGCACCCCTCCCTTTTCCTTATGCCATAATTCTGTCTGGAATTCTCTCTCTCGTGTCTCTCCCTCCCACGTGGTTCCTCGAAGAGCTGCGCCAGGGTGAGATATTCTCCACCGTAGCACGCTGTCGTGCGTACATGAACTTTGTAGTTTATTACTTCATATTTCCACATATTTGCAACTTACATAGGGTTATATTTATGATTTATAATGATTTTGGGGGATTTTCCACATTATCTTCCTTATTGTGGTTATAACCCTGCGGAAAAGGAACACATGTTTTGTGTATTTTTCACTTTCAAGGAACTTAATGACGTCAAATCGACATGGCATTTTTCGAGGATTTATTTTTAGGGAAAAGAAGTCACCTGGGATTTTGTACCTCGGGAGGGGAGCCCCGAGGCCCAAATGAGACATGGTGGCGCGACCAAAGGAGGTGGTCGCGCCACTTGTATTCGTTCAACCCTCGAGGCTCCGCAACCGTCCATCTTTCGCCCAAAAATTAGGTTTTGACCTAAAACCTTCTATAAAGTAAGTCTCCCGTCGATTCTCGGGAAGAGCACCGCAGAAACATAGAAACACCGAAACCGAGACAGACCAACAGAGATTGGAGGGGGAAACACCGTCGGAGTGCTGCCGGTGGGATCTCTACCTTCTCCAACGTCCCTACCATCATCACCATGATGAAGGGGGAGTAGTCCACCTCTGGACTATGGGTTTGTGGCAGTAGCTTATCATATATCTCTCTTGTTTTATTAATGTATTAGTATCATATGAGTTGCCTAACATGATTATGGTCATCTATGTAATTCCCTTGTGGTGGATCTTTATTTTATGAAATGATATTTGAGATTGCAATTCCATTATGTGTGAGATGTATAAGTAGATGCATATTATGCACCCCGTTCTTTATTACTTGTTTTGATCAATCATGTATGAGAGAGCATGTCTGAGGGAACGTGTGTATTAGATGGAGTAGCATGATAGTGGTCATTGGATAGTGACAACAAAATTCGAGATCGATTAGGGGTTTTACCTTTCTTTGTTACCTCACTAGGGATTAAGTGAATGCATGTGCTATTTTATGTCTGGTGACAGCCAAGACATTCGTGCTTTATGCTAGCATATTTGAGATTCAAACTTCATGTCAAACTATCTAAGGCTATACTATGTTTATTCTTAATTCTAGATTTCATGGATGTTATACCCTTTCTAGAGGAGTATAATAGAGATGTTTTGCATCATCTCTAAAAGAGGACATGATGCCCCATATGAATGCTATCCTTCATATGAATGCTATCCTTCACATAATTAAGTTGCATCAATATTATATCACTTATGAATTGTTTTATGTCCACTACACTTTTTGAGAGAGTAGATAAGTGAACCCATGAACCCGAATCCATCTTTTATTACAAGAAACAACTTTCCAACACTTTTATTGCAGTTTTTATTTCCAGCTTTAATTAAATCCGAAAACACACAACACTTTTCTTTATTGCATCTACAATCAAAACCCCAAAAAGAGTTTTACTTATTATTATTACTTTACTTGCCTAGCTATAGATAGTTTTACTATTGTGATTACTTTCTTTATATTTTTATTTCAGTTTACTAATACAAAAACCTTGTTCTTGACAACCAGACGGTTGAGTTGGTGACAAGAGGCAAAGACTTAATTTGTAGGTTGCTGGAAGAAGAGAGGATAATGACATCTTTTTGCCTGGAAGAAAAGAGGATAATGACATCTTTTTGCCTGATTCCCCCAGATTTTGATATTAACCCTCGAGTCACCCTTCTAGGAAAACCTAGCTTGCTACAACACTTTGCTCTTCGAGTCCTAACGAGTGGTGTAACCACAACCATCATGGAGACTTTTTATATGCACTAGTTGCTATGAAAATGATAAATTTGATTTTTGATAAACTTTTGAAAAATAATCTTTACAAAAAGGTGTATCATGTATAAGCATCTACAGGTTTCAATGAAAATGACCAAGTTATGGCCATTCACACGACATAGTTTGTGATAAAGTTCTCATATTCCACAAATAGGTGTACCTTGTATACGCGACAATGGTGTAGAAGGGATTTTTCAAATTATTTTTATAAATATCATTTTCCATCTTACAAGTGTCAAAAAATGACTTTTTGTGAAGCAAGTACAAAAAATATGGTGTGAAATGGCACCGATCTAATTTCACAAAGAGTAGCACACACATTTGATGGATAATCCCCAAGTATTAAGAATTTTCTCGATTTCTATCTAATTTCGCCTAGTTAAATGAGTTTATGTCAATATTCCGAAAGTAATCTAAATTTGAACTATAGGTGTTTGATATTATATTCTGAGATTTTTATAAAAATCAATTTAAGCTATAAAATTAGTGCTTCTATCACAGAAACATCGATAGTTTTAGAAAAGTCGGCCCTTTTCGACGAATAGCCATGCTGACCATTTTGCCTTTTTAAAAAGCAATGAAACTTAAAAAAAAATCAACAAAATATTCTCTTTTGTGTAGTCCTTTTATGTGTACTAGTTGGTGTGAAAATTTATTAATTTGATTACTAAAAAACTTTTAAAAAACTTCAACAATAGGTCTACATATACAAATTTTAAGCCAAATGACTAAGTTATGGCTATTCCCACGGCATAGTTTATGACAAAATTCTCATATTCGACAAATAGGTGTATCTTGTTATAAGAAACAATTGTACCAAAGAAATTTTCTAATTATTTATAAATATCATTTTCTATTTTTTAAGTTCCAAAATGACTTTTCCGTGAAGCAAATACAAACAATATGGTACAAAATACTACCCATCTAATTTTCACAAATTGTAGTCTACATTCGATTCATATCTAATTTCGCCAAGTTAAATGAGGTTATTTCGATTTTCCAAAAATAATACAAATTCAGCTTTGAGTGTTTGATAGTTCGGTCTGAATTTTTTAAATCATTTTAAGATACACAAATAGTTGTTATATCTCATAACCATCGATAGTTTTAAATAAATTGACCGCTTTTGTACTTGTTTCAAAAAAATTGACACTTAGAAAATGGAAAATGGTATTTATAAAAATAATTTGAAATTTCACTTTGTTACATTTGTTTCTCATATCAAGACACACCTATATGCCAAATATAAGATTTATTACGAGTAAATAGAAGTATAAATAAAAATTAATATAAATTGATTGTTGTAAATGTAAGTAAGGGAAAATGGAGGGAAGGAACTACACCATGGTATTAGGTCTGACCTTGCTGGCACACCGTTTTAGAGGTCTTACAATGTCACGTGGAGGAGACCTACGGCTTTTGTACGTCAACGGTTATTTTATGCCGACGGTTATTGTTTTCGGAGAAAATTGCACATAACACCAACCTTTGGTGCAAAAGTTGCACAAAACACAAAAATCAAACACCTTTTGGGCTTTTCCTTAATAAGTTGCATCTAGACCAAAACATTGATTTACATGCTTAACAGTTAAGTAACATGAGTATTTAATTATACAAGAATTTACGTCATCTATATTATTTGATGGTTAGATCTAAAATTTATGGCTAATACTTAACACGACAATTATAGACGTGTTAGCGAGTAATCTAGCTTGACACGATTAAGTTGGAATACTCCCAACATAAAAGACGTTACGTACATAATAATCATGTACGCATACATTTTTTTTCAGCGGTCTGTTTATCCGTTTTAGACTCTCACATTTTTCTATTTTTCGCTACAGAAACAACTGTCATGTTTGATCGGACGTGAAGAGTGTGTATGGATATTAAAACTAGCGTGTCAATAATAGCTGAGTCCCTAAAAAAGCTCAAACAGTGAGAGATGTACATGTGCGGATTGTTCAAATTAATTAGCTTATGTGTGTGTGTATGTCATGACATGGTGACGGTGATACATTATAAAAAAACAAAATCTGATCAGTAAACATAAACGATGTCCTAACATGATCAACTGCCTTTGTTATAATATATATATCATAATTTTGTGATATACAGTGCAAAAATTAAGTATGAGGATCATGGGCTACACGTCAGATTCTTGTTAAGCCCCTAAATCAATGTTTTGTGTTAGATGCAACTTATATTAAGCGAAAAGCTGTGTTTTGTGCAACTTTTACATTAAAGGTTCGGTGTTATGTGCAATTTTCTCTTGTTTTGGCGGTGGGCGATCGTCGGCGTGCTTCCGGCCGGCTTCTCTCAGGTGATTCGTGTAGTGCTCTCTTATGTACCTTCGATTTTTTTCTTTTTTTGCGGCCGATATCAACCCTCGATCTACATGTCCTTATATACCCAGCAAAATCGCACCTGCTCGATCACTCGAGCTACCTGCTCAATTGGCCATGGCCGACAGTAACCATGACGCCGCAGAGGAAGGAGACAGCCAGCTCCTGTCCACGCTACCGACGAGGCAAGGGATGTGGAAGCCGTTCTTCCTTTACCGTGGCTGCTGGCTCGTACCTCGCTCCGTCACCAGCGTCGAGCTCGTGCAGTCCCAGTTCGCGCCGCGCCCCGACGATGTTTTCCTGGCCACCTACCCCAAGTGCGGCACCACCTGGCTAAAGGCGCTCGCCTTCGCCGTCGCCAACCGCTCCCGCCAGCCGCCACCGCGTCGTCTCCGGCTCCGCCGACCACCCGCTGCTCACCACCCACCCGCAAGATCTGGTGCCGTTCCTCGAGCTGCCCCACCGCGACGTCCACCCGGTCGCCGACCTCGACGCTCTCCCCTCCCCGAGGCTCCTCTCCACCCACCTGCCGCCGTCGCTGCTGCCCCCGCGCGTGCCCGCCCTGGGTTGCCGCGTGGTGTACCTGTGCCGGGAGCCCAAGGACGTGTTCGTCTCCACCTGGCACTACATGAACAAGGTGGGCAAGGGCTTCAACATCGACATGGACGCGTCGTTCCAGCTCTTCTGCGAGGGGATGTCCCTGTACGGGCCTCTCTGGGCGCACTACCTCGGTTACTGGGAGCAGAGCGTGGCAGAGCCCGACAGGGTCCTCTTCCTCAAATACGACGAGATGATGGCCGACACGGCAAGCACGTCAGGATGCTCGCCGAGTTCCTCCGCGCGCCCTTCACGGACGAGGAGGTCAGCGGCGGAGCCGTGGAAGAGATCGTAGGCCTGTGTAGCTTCGAGACGCTCAAGAACCTGCCGGTGAACTCCTCCGGAGTATCCGATCGGATCGGTGGGATGCCGATGGAGAACTCTGCCTACTTCAGGACAGGGAAGGTGGGAGACTGGAAGACGCACTTGACTCAGGTGATGGCGCAGAGGATCGACAGCATCGTTGAGGAGAAGCTCAGAGGTTCGGGTCTCGCCTTCTGATCGACCCTACGTGTGATTGCATCTTTAGTTTTATGACCTACTCCAGCCTGAAGGTCTTCTTTACGAGTGAGCTCGGCTGCATCCTCGCAAGAACATGTATCCGTGTTCGAATTTGACGATGCAATGTATCAATAAGTTGTTGCTTAATAATTAAAAGTCCATATTACCAGTATCTATCGTCATACTTCAAAAAAGTTCTGTGATCACTCAAGCTTATCACATCTAACCGCGGCACGACGGTGACGTACCGTAGCTCTCGCTTATATATATACTAGTTGTAATCGGCGCGGCGACACGCCGCGCCCTTGGTGACGAATTTGAAGTTGATTTTTTTAGCGTGAAACTATATTTGTTTTTTTTTTTGCGGGTTTGAAACTATATTTGTTGATTGTTTGTTTCTATTAAATTTGATGTATATTACCTTAGTAGTCATCCAATGAAGCAGCGGTAACTAAAAAAAAGCAACAACACTGTCATGAAAAACATTTAGCAAACAACAATCTAAATCAACACAATTCGATACAATCTCTGTAACTATGTCACCACTATGCATATTGAATGAATATTGAATAAGTGCCTTGATTGTTAGCTCCGTTCTTTTCCTTATAGCTTTGATCTAACGTGAGGATTTGCATGCCAGTGTTGATTTCACAGTTGTAGCCTTACAGATACTGAAAAAGAAGGAAGAAACCATAGAAAAATTTAATTAATATTTTTAGTAAATAGGGCCTATAAAGTGATGCTTCAAATTGATATTGCCCTGAATTTTCAAATTGTTAGTCAGGACGATCTCTTGCAATGAAAAATGCGCAAAGGAAACCTGCAAAATATAACAGAGCATATATTACCTCCCGTATGGCCATATTCTAATGACAGTGTCACCAATTACAGCAGTTACATTGCTATTATCGTGGACATCAGTATCCAAACTGGGACAAAGTTTCAACCAGTTCGATTTAAGCTAATATCAGGACAGAGCATCAAGGAATACTTTACTATAAGGATGTGAGAAGCGGTGATTACTAACAAACTTTCCAACGCAAAAAGCAACAATGAGAGAAAATAAGGATACTTGCCCTTTCCGCATAATTGCCTGGTCGGACGCTGGACTAACAAATTTTTCAGTATCGAACAGATTTTTCAAATTTCTTGCAACTCTATAACATATCTTATTTGCTCATTAGTCTTTTTAACAGGGAAACACAATACATCAAACCATGAATTAAATATGCAAAAATGCAGGTTCAGTCCCCTTCTTAGATCCATTATATCTTCAATATTGATTAAAGGATACAATAAACAAATAATATTATTTATATTTAGACATTGTCAATCTACTACTACTTTGCACAAGTGTGCACATGCATAACTCGAGCATGGAATGCATTTCTAAGATCAGATCATATTAAAAAGCCTTCAGCCAGCACCAAAAAAGAACGCAGAAAAACATGCAGATAATTACCTTGCATTTCTTTTACTCTGTAGGCATATCAAGTAGTTCAACATCAGATGTGAAGGAATGGGTCCTCTTCAATTGCATGCATACTCTGAAATCTGCACACGAACATGGATAGAAGCAAATGGAATGAATTGTTAGACAATAAATATTTCATACAGCTTATTTTCAAAAGGAAGATATACCCAATTAATAAAAAAGAAACGGGCGTAATGCTCCAAGACAGGGATAGTGGCACTCACTCGTGGACTGATAGTAAAACTCAAAAGCCTACAATTCGAGTAAAGATGCCAACTGACTGCAGAAAATGGAAGCTTCTTCGACTGAAGCAACATTTGTTCAGTATAATAAAATTGACCAAGAAGACATGCATCAGTAGAACAGAGATAGAGCTGACCCTTGAGCTGCTCCGTCTCCATATCGTCTCGAAGTCGAAGTAATCTGGGAGGCTAGTTTCGACCTGTATGACGACCTAGCTGCAACTGCAGGAGGAGCGTTTGAAACAACTTTAAGGGAGAACTCAAAGAGGAAACATGGTATTTATTATATGCATTGTTTAGTATCATATAACTAAACTGAGTCGGCAGTCTACCTCATGTCCATAAAATAAATAAATTGATACATACTCTTGTTTGGCTGCACTATAAGCATGCATTCTATGCTATAGTAATGATAATACGAACAAAGATAAACCACCATGCTCCATTCGTGCATGTGGAAAGATAAACCACCATGCTAAATTCATGACATGCGCTCCATATAGGTGAATTTTATCATTTTTTAATCTTGATTGGAATGTTCAGTTTGGGCACCATGAGTGAGGAACCAGATGCAACACATCTGAACCTGAAACTAAGCCGCTACTTAGATATTGTAAATCTTTTTGCACAGTATAGCAGTAGCATAGATTATTTACATGAGAAGTTATGCGTAGAGCAAAGTTAATTTACACATAACTGAGCTGATAAATCTAAAGAGGGTTGACTTGGCTAGCTACATAAGTAAATTCTGACATATATGTGTGCATAGAAGGTTATGTCTGTAGGCTAAACTGGTACATCATGTTGTCCTTGCCCTGCAAGTATAAGTGAAGCTTTCATTAGTGAGACACTTGACATTATTTTCACTTAGAGGAAATCATAGCAGCTATGTAGAGAAAATGCAATCGAGCAAGAATGTAGAAATAAGCAACAAAGAACATCATATATTCAGAAACAGTAAAAGCTTATCATATAATGCAAGTAAAATCAACTTAGGATGAATTGATATGAGGCAAATACAGACATATAAGTTGATCAAATTTGGAACCAGTATCGTTTGAAAAGCATGCTTGGAATCTGCATGGCAAAATTGAGCTATGTAAAGAAATGAAATCAAGCAAGAATGTAGAAAGAAGCAACAAAAGAACATCATATATTCATCAACAGTAGAAGCTTATCATATAGTGCAAGGAAAATAAACTTGGAATGAAATGATATGAGTCAAATACATGCATCTAAGCTGATCAAGTTGTAACCAATATGGTTTGAAAAATATGCTTGGAATCTGCATGCCAATTTTTTTTGGTAGATGCTGGCATATTATATTGTGCGAAAGTTGACGAATCTTTGTTATATGACGCCAATCTGGTAGAAAATCAACTGCCCAATATTCAGTTCTGTTTCTAAAGGTATATGTTCAGCGAGTGGGTTTTCTGTAGCTGCCTAGCTAGCTAGTTGGTGGTATGAACTTTCTTAGTTACCTAAACTACTTGTCCTGCTGTATGGAATTGCTGTAATCCTACCATAAACATCAGGGTGACAGAACATGAACATGATGTCCAGTGCATGGAATTAATCTGCCATTTAGATCTAGAATTGAGTATATATACATGAAACTTGCTATTTCTTCAAATCACTAACAAAATTCAAGTGCAAGAGGACATTTGTTGAACTGACGTACCTGGAAGATTCCTATACTCAAGCCAAGAGGCACAGCGCAACGCCAACGTGCCTTCATGCCTGCACCAGTATCCAATGTTGAGGCCCTCTAGCAGCAGATGCATGTACCCAATGGAGAGGCACAATACGACGGCAAGGTGCAGAATAGTTGGGCATGATGGAGCTCCTTTTTGCTGGGCGTTACGCGCGCATGCTGCCGGCGTCGAGGCGAATACAGAACGGCCGCAACAGCGGATCTAAAACACTTACCAAATTCAGCAGTAGATGTCCACTGCCCTTTGGTCATGTCGTCTCCAGCACTCCTAGATTCCCTTCGTCTTGTCAAGGAAGGACAACTCGCATAGCCCAATGCGCGCTAGATTGCATCGGCATCATCGGCCCGCCACCCAACCTGATACCGGCCATGAGCCTTCCCTTCCGCCACTCCTCGAGCTTGAGGATGTGGAGGCGAGACTTGGAGCGACCTGGTCGATCTTGAGGAGGCGGAGGTGGCACCGGGAGAGCGCCGCGACATGGGGAGGCGCGCGGCTGTCTGGGGCTCCTTCTGCCTCCACTGCTTGAGGCCGACCATGGACGGCGCGGATGGCGACTCGAATTTCTTGTCCTTTTTGTCACCGTCGCCGCCCAGCTTGTTGTGGCCGCCTGGGGCGCCGCCGTGCTTTCCCATGCCGCCCAGCGTGCCCTGCCCTATGGTAGGAACGCGTCGCCACAACGGCCGAGAAGAAGGACGGTGGCTCGACGGCGGCGGTGTCGAGGCGGAGGCAGCCGTGTGCAGGAGGGTTCGGGTGGGGAGGCAGCGGTGCAGCGGCGAGAGCGGAAGGCAGCTGCCTCGGGAAGGAGATGGATGGTGAAAATGAGGAGGAGTCCCGATCTAGGGTTAGCGGTTCGTTACTTCGTTTATATAAGAAAGGACTGATTCACAATTTGTGTAAAATGTAGGGACTTTCTTGCAAAAGGTCCGTAGGACCATCGGATCGGGAGGCGACGGCGCGGGATGAAAACACTGTAGGTAACTGTTCACGTGAACAGTACCCCGATCGATGAGGGAGCGTGAAAATCTCCCCTTTTAATATATAGAGGTAATTAATATATGGTGGCATCTAGCTAGTAATATGTTTTTTTTTTGAGAAACACAGTACAAACGCAGACGCTCACAACACGCGCGGACACTCACCCCTATGAACGCACACCCTACCCCTATGAGCACCTTCGAAATACTGAGCCGGCGGATCGAGTCTTGAGATTGACGAAGTCACACCACGGGCGCCTCGCTGTCGACGGGAATATCGCCTCACACTGAAAGAATATTCCACCTAAATGCAACACACAGACGTCAAAACTGGGGTTTGAACTCTGGTGGGCTGAGGGTAAAACCACACTGCTAGCCATCCAACCACAGGTTGGTTTGCAGTAATATGTTATTATTCTATCACCATCAATCTTTCCCAAACTTTGGTGTATTGAATGACACGCATGTATCGCGAGCGCCATTTTTTTAACAGCTAAAGTAAGGTGGCATATATTGTGGGGGAAATCTGAGTTAGTTACATTTTAGTACCACATTTGGGGCTAGGTTAACAGTTTGGTGCTAGTTTTTGAAATATTTTCTAATCAGTGCATTTTGGGGCTGTAAATCACTGATTGCACAAAATGCTGGCTGATTGCGTTTTAATCCTGAGCTGACAGATATGACCCACCCGCCAGCATGTCTGTCCGTTAGCACCGTTAGAGACGCGCGTTAAACCAGCGTTGAACCGACGATCGCTAGCACCAAACTGTTAACCTAGCCCCAAATGTGATACTAAATAATTAACTCTGAAAACCACTCATTCCGGGTCGCAGACGAAAGTGCCATCAGGGAACTGCTACTGTCCAAGGTTCCAGATCAGTGAGGAAAAAGGCAGCACCAGTCAGGCAGGGTATTCGTGTCCGTGATTGAGCTGTCGGTGAGGGTGAGGCGTCCCGTGAGCGCGCGGCTTTGTAGCGTTGCGTACGTACCTGGCCCTCTCACCGATGGAGCAAGCCTGGTCGCCGGCGGCGACCGCCGAGGAAAACATGAGAAGAGAAACAGAGAGGAACGCGAGCTAGGTCAACTGGTGCCGTCCTCGGTCCAACGCTGGCTTAACGCGCACCTCTAACGGTGCTAACGGACATACATACTGACGGGTGGGCCATACTTGTCAGTTCGGGATTAAAACGCAATCACCCAACATTTTGTGTAATCTGTGATTTACAGCCCCAAAAATGCACTGATTAGTAAATATTTCAAAAACTAGCACCAAACTGTTAACCTAGCTCCAAATGTGGTACTAAAATGTAATTAACTCGGAAATCTCTTTCGGCTCTTAATTAGGGCAGGGGTGGATGCACTCACTATTCCACTATCAAAAAATTTATAGTTCAAGTTGTCAGAAAAAATCAGAAACAAATTTGGGTACACATAATGACATTTTATATCTACACGCAAAGTTTCATAAAAGAAACTTTTTGTGGTCTGTGTCTAAAAAGACGAATACCGGTGTTAGAAAATGATTTTCCCAATACATTTTTTCTTTTATACAGGCCATAAAAAAATCTTTTTTGCGATATTTTTCAGGCCGACATTGAATGTCTTGATTTAAACCAAAAAGTTTAATGTTTTGGTATTCTAAAACGAATCTAAAAAAATTCATACTGGGTGCATCTAAAGCTATGAGTCAAAACATTGTGCTAACATCATGTTAGTTTTTTTAAAAGAGAGTCACTCTGTATGGGCCGGCCCATTAGTCTTTTATAGTTTTTTAGCTTGCTCCTGGTATTTTCTTTTGTTTTAGTTTTTTCTTTGTTTCCTTTTGTGTTTCGTTTTTGTGTGTTTTCTTTGCACTTATTTTCCTTTTTTGATAATACATGATTTTTTAGCTTCGTGACCATTGTTTCGATCCGTGAACTTTCTTAACATTGTGAAAAAATATATGTGAATATTTATCTCGGTGAATTTCTTATCTGTGATTTTTTTTAAACATGTGGCTTTCTATCTCCATAAATATTTTTGCGCCATCAATAGTCTTTTAAACTGGTGTTTTTTGAACCCCATGAACAGTTTTAACTCCGTCATCCACTTTGCCAACCCTAGTGTCACTGCATCCATAATGGTCACCCTTGAATATCTAACATGGACGGGTGTGCAGGTTGAAGCATTGGTCTCGCCGCAACCATTGTCGAAAGTCGTCAAAGAGCGGCCATCTAGCGCCGCCATGCCCCATGGCCGGACTCGGCCCCCACATGGGAGTGCCCGCCAAAACACGAGAAACACTCGGAGGTCTCCTCCTGGAAGGACTCACGCTGTTGCTGACTGTCTATCTCACAGTCTCACATGGTAGCGAGGAGCGCTTGGGAAGCGAAAAACATGGTGGCAGCTACGGTTGATTGTCATTCGAGTTGCCCCAGAGGAGTGGTGAGGAGGAACGGGCTCCTCTAACTTTCCAATCCTAACTTTCCCTAACTTTGAGTCATTTACATGTGAGACCCACCACATATGGGGCCTATCTGTCAATGACTTGAAGTTAGGGAAAGTCAGCAAACACAAAGTCAGAGGATCCGGCTCCGTGGTGAGGGGTGGTTCTTTTGCATTGTCTCACACCTTCTCTAAGAAAAAGAAAAGCTCTGATTAATCATGATCTTCTAAAGGATGCTCATTAGTAATGATGAACCACACGTGTGTACTGATTAAATGAGCTCTTCTTCCTCAGTTCCTCCACCTTCGATGTTTCTCTTTAATTTGAACCCCGCCTGCATGATGCATGCATGGACGCATGCGACGAACTGAATACAATCATGCACGTACGGCTGTCCAACATAGCATGCACGCACGCACACATTAGCTAGGTTAACAGACACGCCCACGCACGCGCATATATGATTATATATGCACTACAGGAAACTGTGTATACGCTGACGACCGGGTGCAACGCTGACGGCTTTTTATCGGACCGTTGGTGTAGCTCTTGAGCTGGACGGGCCAACAAACAGGTCGTCGGGCCAAATTTAGCTGTCCGCCGACGGCAAAGCTCTTGGCTTAGCTATTTTATGAAGAGTTTTTTTGAAAACTTTGTCAGAAATCAAGTTTATCATTTTTCATAGCAACTAGTACATATAAAAGGGCTCCATGCCAGATGATATCTTTTTTTGAGCTTTATTTCACTTTAGTTGATATATTTGAGAAAAAAGTCAAAATAGCCACAATGACACTTCATCGAAAGGGATCAAATTTTCTAAATATATCTATGTTTCTGTGATATAAGCACTAGTTGTGTAACTTAAAATGATTTTTTAAGAAAAACCATGCCAAACTATTAAACACTTGTAGTTCAAATTTGGATTACTTTCAAAAAATCGGCATAAAGTTATTTAACTACGCGAAAATAGTTAGAAATTCTTAACTACTCTTGTCAAAATTAGACGGGCTCCATTTTGCACCTTATTTTTTATACTTTGTTCACAAAGAAAGTCATTTTTGGCACTTAACAAATAAAAAAAAATATTTACGAAAATAATTTGAACAATTCCTTCGGCATGAATTTTTCCTATACCAAGATACACCTATTTGTGGAATATGATAACATTATCACAAACTATGCCGTGAGAATTGCCATAACATGATCATTTGGTTTGAAACTTGTAGATGTTTATACATGATAGATCTTTTTGTGAAGACTTTTTTTACACAATTTGTTAAAAATCAAGTTTATCAATTTTCATAGCAACTAGTACATATAAAAGGACTCCATGCCAGAGAATATCTCTTTTTTGAGTTTTTTTTATTTTCTTTGATATTTTTGAAAAAAAGGGTCTAAATGGTCGCCATAACTATTCATCGAAAGAGGTCCAATTTTCTGAAACTATCGATGTTTCTGTGATATAACCACTAGTTTGTACCTTAAAATGATTTAAAAAAAACAGACCAAACTAAACACTTGTAGTTGAAATTTGGTTTACTTTTAAAAAATTGGCATAAACTAATTCAACTAGGCGAAATAAGGTAGAAATCAAGAAAAACTCCTTATACTTTGGCATTATCCATCAAATGTGGACTACTCTTTGTGAAAATTAGATGGGTTCCATTTTGCACCATATTTTGTGTACTTTGTTCATTAAAAAGTCATTTTTGGCACTTAAAATGGAAAATGATATTTATAAAAATAATTTTAGAAATCCCTTCGGCGTGATTGTTTCCTATGCCAAGATACACCTATTTGTGTACTATTAGAACTTTATCACAAACTATGCCGTGGGAATGGCCATAACATGGTCATTTGGGTTGAAACTTGTAGGTGTTTATACATGATAGACTTTTTTTGAAGACTTTTTACACAATTTGTCAAAAATTAAGCTTATCAATTTTCATAGCAACTAGTACATACAAACAAACTCCATGCCGGGGATATCTCTTTTTGAGTGTTTTTTCATTTTTCTTTGATTTTTTTGATAAAACTGTCAAATGGCCACCAAGACTATTCATCGAAAGAGGTCCAATTTTTTAAAACTATCGATGTTTCTGTGATGAAAAAGTTTATATGGATGTCATAGTTGAATTCTTCTAATTTTTCTAATCGGTTTACATAGTTTATTTGTCAAATTTCGATTCACGGATTTAAAGATATGAATTATTCCATATTAACCTGAAAAAAGCAAAAATAAAGTAAAATTATTTTTATTGTTAGTTGTTTAAATATATTATTACATAACCATTGTTGTTTATTTAAATAAATATTTAGAATTTAATAATAAAGTAATATAACATCATGGAATAGGGGTTAACATGAATTATAGTATACAAATATTAGTAAGTCATAACTTGTTATTTAAAAGCTAATGTAGAAGGAACTCAAATGTTAAGCGTGCTTGGGTGGAGCAATGTGAGTATGGGTGACCGAACGGGAAATTTGAATAAGTGTGAGTACTTTAACTTAAGATTAAATGTGTAATACGAGACATTAAGTGTGTGACAAATTGAGCAATTTTAAAATAATAATGCTATAAATAAATAAAAATTATTGTTTAAAAATTATGTTTTGGAACATCTAAGCCGAGGGCAGCCGAGGGCGTAGTAAAATAAAAAAAATCAATTTTAAAAAATATTTTAATTTAAAAAAAAAACTTTGATGAAAAAGTATAAGCCGACAATTCTATGCTGATGGGAAAGCCGACGGTTCTATGCCGACGGCAAAGCCGGCGGCGTAGGCACGCCGAATGTTTTTAATACGTCGATGATAAATTTTGTCTAAACCAATAGGGTGGTACGCCGACGGCGATACGACGCCAACGGTCAGCGTAGCCTTTACCCGACGACAATCTGGGCTACGCCGACAAGCGGCCGTTGGCGTGTCGGCTCATTCCCGTATTCCCGTAGTGATGGTTCACGTCACTCATATACGTACGAAGCAAGGCAGTGCAATGCATGGCTACGTGAAATCTAAAGTCGGTGTGCATACCCACAGCACAGCATGCAGGTTGCTAGTGTTGGAATTTGTGGGATTTTTTACATGGCCTAACTAAAATTTTAAAAAAAGTAGGTCCCATTTTATTGGCTAGTTTGAGTACGAGCGCTTGTATGAGCATTAGAACAGGAGAGCCTCTCGCGCACTCCTCCTTCTTGCTCGCCTTGATATGTCACGTCACATTCCGATCCGCCACACCGAGATATATGATGTCTCATCGTTCCAGTTTCAGAACCTTACACCGTCGTGTTCCAAGTCTTATCCATCCCCTTTTTCGACGTACACCGGTTAAACGGACACTAAGCCTGAGGACCCCGCTTCTTATTATCCTGCACGACAGAGGGACGATCTGATTTTTAGGTAGCACACCACTCATGCGACTACTGGAAGTGACTACTTTCTAGACGACGACTTCTTCCAAACATCGGCAACCTATTCATCGACTTCCTGTTAGAGATAGTGCTAATTTTAATGTTTATATTATTTATTTTACATTGATCTATTTATCCATTGTTTTAATAGATTGTATGATTAATTCGATACTCGCTATTTGTATCATAAATTATTTCATGTTTCCGTGAATTAAACCAATTACTTATATTTTCAACGGCTAGCTTAGCTCGAGTTACCCCTGTGGCACCGGCCGGCCGGCTGCTGATTTCTTTTCGGGACCCTCGTGTGCATGGTGTTGCTTATTACTGCGGGTTGGCTGAAACCGACGGACTGACGGCCACCATATCAATTATATAATATCGAGCTGGACGTGCAATTCGGTCCCGCATTCCAGTCTACAGTAGCTATTTAGTTAGTTAGTGTGTGTCCCGTCACTCTTCCGTCGATCGACGACCAAATTAAGTGTTGTCTCAGCACTACACATTAATTTGCCGTGTATCGCAGTGCACTGTGGCAGCGTGTGCACACATCGCTAGCTGCATTACTCCTGTTTTCTCTGAAGAACTTACAGAATGCACGCATGTCTGAACTCTGAAGAACATACAGACGGGCGAGGGTCAGAAGCGCCACGGTCTTTCCGACGATGACGCTTCCCTATTTGTCTGCAGGAAGTGGAATCCATCCAGAGATCTATTGGATGGATGGATGGTTCATATCAGATTATCAGCGTGTTCATACCATAAGACCTCTTTACTTAACTGCTCATTCGCACATATCAATTGGTTGCAAGTTATCTTGGGATTGAGACGGCCTAGTCAGAACGGGAGTAACATGGATTAGTACTTACACATTTTACGAGTTTACGAGTCTAGTGAGTAGTAACATCTATGTGGTGTCATGCATGACTTCATTTATTAGCTTATAGACTCATTTTGATTTGATATGTGTGATGTTACGGTGTTGTCGGGGATGTAATCCCCGGTATCCTAAAGTTATGATGTTATTATGCTTATACTATAGGAAAAAGAGAAGTTAAATGAGTAATTGGTGAAATATAAAATGATAGGAAAAGAGATGCAGCTCGGGCCGGCATAAGCGCTCTCCCGGCCAGCCTAATCTGGAGAGGAGCCGACTTTATGGGTAGCTCGGGTGGACCGAGGTAGCCAGCAGAGGGGCATAGTGCCTTTGGACTTCGGGCCGGCCGAGTTATCTCCAACCTCGACTTCCGCCTTGCCGACTCCACCAGGCCATCCTCGACCTCGCCCCCGCCTCCAGCTCGCCCGCGCCCTCATCGACCTCGGCCTCGCCCCGGCACGACTATGCTTCCCCGACTTGGCGTCACTCCCGGCTTCCCCGACTCGGCGTCACTCCCGACTTCCCCGACTCGGCGTCCCTCCCGACTTCCCCGACATGGCGCCACTCCCGGCTTCCCCGACCGGTACGGATGATTCTGAAGACAGGCGCAAGCGGACAAGACAGGGACGCGCGCCGCACGGGTTCTGCCTGCCCTGAGTGTGACCAGGCGTGGCCACAGTGCCGATGATGTGACTAGAGTACACTGCATGATGCAGTGAACAGTGCGGACAAGACCCAGTAGTCATGTTATCTACAGTATCAGAATAGTGTCACGTGGGCCACCTCTTGTCCTCTGGGCTCCTCCTATATAAGGAGCACCAGGGGGAAGGCCAAAGCCAGGCCATGGGCATCGAGGCCAAGGCCACGGGCACGGCTCTTGCTCTCGTTTTCCCCCAAGACGACCTCTTAGAGGCAACTCGGTTCGGCTATGGAGCGGTTGTAATGTTCATATGCGGAGAGATGAAATACACAGAGTAGGCTAGATGCTGCAGTAAGGGTTTTATCTCCTCACGAGAGCCCCGAAGCAGGGTAAATCCTTGTGTTCATTTGTTTATCCGTGTGCGATCCCTTCGCGCTATCCCTCTCCGAATCCTCTAGCGTCCATCCGGCCCCAGAAATTAGCCTACCCGTAGGCATCTGTTGTTCGCCACCACGACAGTTGGCGCCCACCGTGGGGCATCAGTGGCGCTTGCTGGACTAATTTCGGACGGGACCTTCTTCATCGACTCGGGGACTCGACATCACCATGGTCCCCACGCTCCAACTCGCTGCCGCACGCAGAGGCCGTTCCGACCTACACCAGCGCTCGCCGTCGACAAATTCCGGGTAACTCCCCGACAGTTGCCCGGGTCATGTCGGCTCCGTCGATCCCGACCGCACCAATGCTCCGTGAGTATCTTCGTCTGTATCATGCAATTGGCCAGTCTTGAGAGTAACTCGGGGACTGCCCCCTTCGTACCATGCTTAGTGTTTTCCCCGGGAGCGAGATGTCTTGACCCGGGGACTGGTCGACTAGTCAGTTCCGCTTTTACCTCTAAAGTAACCCGGGGGCTGCCTTTTTATGTGCTTGTAGTTTATGTCTGTTTTTCCGAGTTGTTTGTATGCCGGCACCCCGACATGGAACTCGGGGACTGCCGTGTTTATATATCTGACTTGTTGTCTGTGTAGTCTGTATGCCGAATGAACTTATAACCGTGTCTCAAAGTTAAAGTAGTGTATGCTATTGGATATAATCTTGTGACTCGACTGACGAACGCCTAAATGGTAGTCAAGAGCAGAGATTTTGGAGTGTAGTGAACATGAAAACAAACTCGGGGACTCGGTCTAAAAGCAATTCGGCATGCGTTGTCTGTGTGTTTGCCCCGGGAGCATGGTGTCATGACCCGGGGACTGGCCGGCTATTCGGTCCTGCTTTTACCTCTACATCTGTAAAGTAACTCAGGGACTCGGTGAAACCGAGTCCGCATCCCAGTGCCTAGCTCGGCAGCTCATCGTAATTTCTGTCTCGTGTTAAATTTAGTTTGACTTGTTAAAAAGAGCAGTCGCTCCTGTTGAATATTTATTATGCATGCATTTCTGGACTAACATTGAAAGGTGATGTCGGCCTTACCGGGAGAATATTCACGTCAAAGGTCTTAATTATATCGGTTATTATGTCGGGCATCTCGGATCCATCTTATATTAATTATGGCCTCAAACTATATCACGGATAATCTTTGATGTCGGTTTGCCAATGTATCATGGCATCATGCAATATCCCGGATCGCCGTTTATGTCGGTTCGCCACTGTATCACGGCATCTTTCCATATCCCAGATCACCGTTTATGTCGGTTCGCCACTGTATCACGACATCTTTCCATATCCCGGATCGCCGTTTATTTCGGTTCGCCATGGTATCACGGCATCTTTCCATATCCCAGATCATCGTTTGTGTTGGTTTGCCAAGGGCAAACATGTGTGAGTTTGCCAGAGTGGCCGAGATACCTTTATGTCAAACCAGCAGTGGATGGAGACATCCATGTCGGTAAGTGCCCAGAGTGGCCACCGGACATCCGAGACACCCGAGATACCTTTATGTCAAACCAGCAGTGGCTGGAGACATCCATGTCGGTAAGTGCCCGGAGTGGCCACCGGACATCCGAGACACCCGAGATACCTTTATGTCAAACCAGCAGTGGCTGGAGACATCCATGTCGGTAAGTGCACGGAGTGGCTACCGGACATTCGAGACACCCGAGATACCTTACGTCAAACCAGCAGTTGCTGAAGACATCTATGTCGGTAAAACGCCCAGAGTGGCTAAGGAACCGGCATATGACTGTATTTTTGCAGGTACAAGGTGGAGTATGTGAAGACGGTGGTGTTGTTATCTTTTCTAAGTCTGCGCGCGACTCTGCGAGTCCCCCGCAGCCTCGGGGACTAGTGTCGGGGATTTAATCCCCGGTACCCTAAAGTTATGGTGTTATTATGCTTATACTAGATGAAAAAGAGAAGTTAAATGAGTAAGTGGTGAAAGATAAAATGATAGGCAAAGAGATGCAGCTCGGGCCGGCATAAGCGCTCTCCCGGCCAGTCTAAGCTGGAGAGGGGCCGACTTTATGGGTAGCTCGGGTGGACCGAGGTAGCCAGCAGAGGGGCACAGTGCCTTTGGACTTCGGGTCGGCCGAGTTATCTCCAACCTCGACTTCCGCCTTGCCGACTCCACCAGGCCATCCTCGACCTCGCTCCCGCCTCCAGCTCGCCCACGCCCTCATCGACCTCGGCCTCGCCCCGGTGATGTCTACGCACGCTTCTATTCTCATAGACAGTGTTGGGCCTCCAAGAGCAGAGGTTTGTAGAACAGCAGCAAATTTCCCTTAAGTGAATCACCCAAGGTATATCGAACTCAGGGAGGTAGAGGTCAAAGATAACCCTCTCAAGCAACCCTGCAGTTAAGATACAAAAAGTCTCTTGTGTCCCCAACACACCCAATAAACTTGTCAGATGTATAGGTGCACTAGTTATGCGAATAGATAGTGAAATACAAGTAATATGGATGATTATAAGTAGTAATTGCAATCTGTAATAAAAATGGCAGCAAGCAAACATGTAGCAGAACTTGTTGGAAACGGTGTTTCAATGCTTAGAAACAAGGCCTAGGGATCCTACTTTCACCAGTGGACATTCTCAACAATGACATCAAAGTTAAATAAATAAACACTACTCTCAAACACTCTCATGTTGGATAACAAACACCATTCATTGTGTAGAGCTACAAGAGCACCCTCAAAGTCAGAGTAAACTAACACCAACAACGTCATAAAGGAACCACACACGGTGCACACACTGTCACCTTTACATCCGTGAATAACCCCGGAGTTCATATTAAAGTAACCTCTAGAGTGCATAATAGATAAAGAGTAGCATCACATATTCAACTAGATTACAAAGCTCATGATCACATAAAAGATCACATCATGGGAGAGAGAGAGATAGACCACATAGCTACCGTAGATCCCGCAGCCCCGGGGGAGAACTACTCACTCCTCATCGTAGGAGTCAGCAACGGCGATGGAGATGGCGGTGGAGTCGATGGAGATGGCTCCGGGGGCAATTCCCCGTCCCGGCAGGGTGCCGGAACAGAGACTTCTGTCCCCCGAATCTTGTCTTCGATGGTGGCGGCGCTCTGGACCCGTGGAGGAAATATCGAACACCGTGCTAGGGTTTTTAGTCTGGGGGGTATATGTAGGCGAAAGGGCGAGGTCGGTGGCGCCCCGAGGGGCCCACATCACCTGCTGGCGCGGCCCAGGCTCCTGCCGCGCCACGAGGTGGTGTGGCCGCCTCGGTCGCCCACTTCGTCTCGTCTTCGGTTTTCTGGAACGTTCCCAAATAAAAACTGACTTCTGAAAAGAAATCGTCCAATTCCGAGAATATTTCCTTAAGTACTTTTCTGAAACCAAAAACAGCAGAAAACAGGGAACTGGCACTGTGGCATCTTGTTAATAGGTTAGTCCCAGAAAATGCATAAAACTATATAAAATGCATATAAAACATGTAATAAGTTGGTATAATATAGCATGGAACATAAGAAATTATAGATACGAGTTTAGTTCTACTCGTCCCGAGTAGGTAAAACGATAACAAATAATTTCTGGAGTGACATGCTTTCACACAATCTTGATCAAATAATAATGTAAAGCTCATGTTATGAATGAAGTGATTCAAAGCAATGGTCTATAGTTTGCTAACAAATAGACAAGGAGTAAACAACTACATCATATAAGCAAAAACTTTTCATGGATATGAAGGGGATCGCAGGCAGAAAACAAAAAATTTCCTAACAGCGATAACCTTAAACTAGCCAGGATCTATACTATGCAGATATAGTAGTACGAAGGGGTTCCGGTATACATACCCTTGTAGACCGAAAAGCGGGGATTACGCTCCCGCACAAGCGTTGCTGACGTAGACGCCGTAGCCGACCTCAAGGTCGCGGAGAACTTGGCGCGACGAAGAAGACGATGACGCGGCGATATCGGTGAAACCGACGACGACCTCGAGGCCGTGTGGAGGAAGCAGACCTCCAGCACCACTAGCGTGGCACCTCGCAGGGCGTTACACACATACGGTGAAGCCGACGAACTCCGGGTCCGATCCAGGGACGAGCAGCGGAAGACTGGGACCGGAAGACCAGCAGCGCGGCGGCGTGCGTATGGTGGAGAAAACTTATCCTCGGCGCAACTCCAAACAAGGGAGTCACGGGATCCAAGGCGACAGAGAGAGAGAATTAGGTGTGTTTCAAAGGCCAGGGGTGCCCCTCTATATAAAGGGGGATGGGAGCAGCCAACCTTGCCAGCCGGGCGGTGTGGGACTAATCCCACACCAGCCCTGGCCGACCTAGGTAGGTGCGCCGGCCCTAGGTGGGCCCCATGTGGCCCACCTAGGCCGGCCGAACCAGCCCTCTCCCCTTGGGGGGACTCCTCCCCCCCTCATGGGCCCTTTTGCCCAAAAAGGCCCATTTAGGGATTTTTGCCTTTAAAAATTCAGGAAAAATTAAAATAAAATATATTTAACTATTAATTACACTAATTAATATTAAATACATATTACATAATTTATTCCGGCTCCGAAAACTATTTCGTTGCTGCCCGATCTCCATCGGAACGTTCCCGGGACGTTCCCGGTCTCTCTTTTCCTATTTTTCTCTTCCGGTAAAATGTCGACTCCCCTTAAGTGTGATACCCTAGCGGTTCGATTATCTCACCAGACATGATCGAGACTCCTCTCCGATCAATGACTAATTCGTGGACCGAGGATACCCAGAATTAATCCCTGCGAGATAATGAATACTTTACCGTTCGAACCTAGACGTCTGAGTCTTAAACCTTTTGCCATGCGATACTTAGCGTGTCCGAGACTCGTTCATAGATATCTCCATACCTAGCTTGATCTCGTTACCGACACTGCTAATTTCTACTCGTCCATGATCTTATGTCCTGGTGACCTAGTCACACGCTTGCAAGCTCTTTTGACATAATCTCACCGAGTGGGTCCTAGAGTATCTATCCTGCTATGCGGACTGGCAAATTCCGCTCTTGATCCCCCGTCGCAACATACTCCTTTCCGACACCCGAGAGGGACACCTTTATTGTCACACTATGTAAGATATGACGTTTGATGCAATCAAAGTGTCTTCCAGGAATAGCAATAAGAGTAGATCTCACGGTCAAAGGCGTAATGACTACGTCCTACAAATATTGGGTATGTCCATCACGTCATTGTCCCAATGACATGACTCCATTGTCAACTGACATAAATGTCACATGACCGGGAAACCTCGATCATCAATTGCCCAATGAAACAGTTAGATAGAGGCTACTAGGGACCTGGTTGTTTATCTACCACACGTGTATTAATGTTTCCGCTTAATACAGTTATAGCATGGTATAAAACATATAATGAACAATTGAGATATGACGAATAAACCATATTTATTAAGTGCCTCTAGGGCATATCTCCTTCAGGATAGTACTTTCAAACAAGCATCAAAATGATTCACATGAGAGTTAACTCATAAAGCAATAGTCTCTAAGTAAAAGAGCATTGAAGCAACACAAAGGAAGATATAAGTTTAAGCATTGGCTTTCAACTTGTAACATGTATATTATATGGATAGTTGTCAACACAAAGAAATATAACAAGTGCAATACGTAAGCATATAAGAATTGTTGCACACAGTTGACACAAGTGTTTGCTTCTAAGATAGAAAGAAGTAGGTAAACTGACTCAACATAAAGTAAAAGAAAGGCCCTTCGCAGAGGGAAGCAGGGATTGAAAGGACAATGATGTCGCCTAGAGGGGGGGGGGGGTGAATAGGCGGTTTAAAACTTTTCCGGTTTAGGCTTGATAATTGCGGAATAAAACTAGCTGTTTAAATTAACAAGCCAACAACCTAAATAAACTAGGCTCACCTATGTGCACCAACAACTTATGCTAAGCAAGACAAACAACAAGATGATAGCAATATAGAATACTTCAAGCACGAAGGCTATCACAATGTAAAGTGCATAAGTAAAAGCTCGGGTATAGAAATAACCGAGGCACGCGGAGACGAGAATGTATTCCCGAGTTCCTCCTTGTTAAGGGAGTACGTCTCGTTGGAGAGGTGTGAACCGACACAACGGTTCAACAACCACAAAGGTTTCACCTTCTTCTCCGATGAACCGCACCACAAAGGTTTGGTTCACCTTCCACTATCGGAATTCCTTCGAGGCGGAATCCGGAGCCTTTCAACAACAATCCGGGGCACAACCCACAATGGGATTGGGGGCTCCCGAACGGCTTCAAGTGACCACACAAGGGTCCAACCACCACAAAGGCGTCTAGGGTCCAAGGACCCAAGAGTAACAAGCTCACAAACTTTCAACTTCCACGAATCCTCGTGGAGAGCACACCGATGCACCAAATGCAAAAGGCAAGAGCACAAGTGCTCAAAATCCTTCACTCTCAAATTCCAACAAAGCAACAAATGCTTATGGGGGAATAAGAGAGGAAGAACAAAGAGGAGATGCACCAAGAACTCCAAGATCAAGATCTACAAGGTTCCCCTCACTTAGAGGAGAGATGGATTGGTGGAAATGTAGATCTAGATCTCCTCTCTCAAATCCCTCAAAGATATGCAAGAATCATGGGAGGAAATGGGAGAGGGGCAAGCTTTCCAAGGTCAACAATGGAGGTGAGAGAGGGGGAAATTTCGTACTTGGAAGAGCTTGTCTCTTTGGGGAAGAAGGGGGCCTTTTATAGGTCCCACGAAAAAGAGTCGTTGCAGGAAAAGTAACACCGGAGACTCCGGTCTGCAGAGACCGGAGACTCCGGCCCCCCCAGAGACTCCGGGGTCACTCCGGACCTACTCCGGACCCCTATACCGCAAGCGCCGTCCGCTGGAACAAAAATCGATTCGCGAGGACCGGAGACTCCGGTCTAGGACCGGAGACTCCGGCCTAGAAAAAAACTGCAGCAAAACCGAACACGAAAACGTCAATATCTTTTCCATCCGGACTCCGTTTTCGATGATTTTTGGCTCGTTGGAATCGTTACAACGAGCTCTACTTGAATGTGCATAGAAACATCACAGTCCATCATGTGAGGATAAAACCAAATGGGGAAAGGTTGAACTTTCCTAAACAATGCAAACTGGTAAAACCTCCTTCATAAAAAACGCAACAAGATATTCATACGAAATCTGTTTTTGATGAACTAGAGCTTAGTATGGAGATAAACCAAGCTCTAAATCCTCACATGGATAAAAGGCAACAAGTTTCCCAAAGTAAAACCATTTTCGAAGGACTTGGTCTTGTCATGAAGATCACGACAAGGACCGAAACCCAACACGGAGAAAAACCAAATAAGAACCAAGAAAGATGATATGCCAAGCATGCAAAGGTTTGAGCTCTCCACAAAGATGCGATCAAGTTACTCACTCGAGAGCCCCTCTTGATAGTACGCCTATCTATCCTATAGCCCTATCAAGATCATACCTTTGTCTTGAGCATTCCACTTGAGCTAGATGATGACGATCTTGGTCTCTCAAAGTGGACCACCTTTCTTGATTGCTAGCACATGCTTGATGAAGACTTCTCCAAATACTCCCCATACGCCATTATGGGAGAGCCTCGCTTAGCTTTGTCTTCATGTCAATCTCCAAGCTCCATTAGCTTCGTCTTCATTCCGACCTCCAAGCTTCGAGCATAAGATATCTCCGAAATGCTTCTCTTGGTCTTGCACGTCTTAACCTTGATGACGAACACCGCATGACATCATCGTCCATGAGCTCTATGAGATGTTCTTCTTGTTGCAAGCCCATGGGAAGATACCTAGCCCAACATATAGATACCACACACACACTTGGGTTAGTACACAAAGCTATATGGACAAGAGCTTACCATCCCAAGAGATACATGATCCACTTGGTACATCTTGTAGCTTTGTGTGTTGATCAACATCTTGATCATTCTCGTATCATCCCATCTATCTTCATATAAACCCTTGAATAGAGCATTGGTCATTATGTCATCTTGAAGAGTCCAACACATGAACTCCTATAATTTCCCATGGACAAGATCTATAAGAATATCTCAATGTAAACATTAGTCCATAAGGATTGTCATTAATTACCAAAACCACGCATGGGGGCAACCATGCACTTTCAATCTCCCCCATTTTGGTAATTGATGACAATCCCTTTTACGAGGGTTTATATAATGAATTTAAGCAACCATGCAACACAAAGAGCAAGGATGCAAGAGAACAAACCCATATTCCCTTAAACCCTCCAAATTTCTCCCCCATTGGCATTGATTGCCGAAATGGGAAGAAAAACTTAGAAGGCCAATATAGTGTGAGCTCCCCCATAAAGTGTGCATTTCTCATAATATGAGTGAAATCAAATGCACATATCCAATGACGAATAGATGGAGGGAGATCAAACTATATAGAGGATCCAAATATTGCAAGAGAAGATCAAATAGAAAGATACTTCAACGAAAGAAGCAAGCAATCAAAAGGATCCGAAAAGTGTTCTAAATATCAAGAGGGAACTCCCCAAGGTACGTGTACAAATAGGATTTGTATTTCAATATAGTGTGCACAACATGGAATCCTCACTCCCTCCTAGATAAATTCGAACACAAGCTTATGCAAGAGAATGTAAATGAAAAATGAGGCAAAACAACTTTCACCTAATAAAATGTTTTGCAACAAGAGCAAGGAGCGGTAAATCAAGTAATGGGTGTGAGATAACAAGACATTATAGGAGACTACTACAAGGATGATAGCATCAACATAGTCTTTCAAGAAGAGTTGCACATAGTGCATATCATGTCTTTCCCATACCTACACAACAAAAGAGGTATAGCAAATAGCTCCACAAGCTTAGTAAAATGCACCAACCATAACACATGGAAAATAAAGCTTGAGCCTTTTAGAAAACACTAAGGAGTCAAAAGCAATAAGAGGTGGTAACTAAAGATTTGGAATATCAATTAAAGATGTACTATTCTCACGTGTATAAGTTTCTAAGTAGACACTAATCACTAAGATATGGGTCTACAAATAAACATGTACACACAAGATAGATACACGGGTAAAGATTATGATATCTAGGAGGAAGTCATAAATACACCAATAAGATCTTTGCTTAAAAGCATAGCACAAAGCCCAATTATATCTTAACGGAATATAAGTGAACTTCCAACACATACTCATCATAGCATCAAAAATTATCCGTAAGGGATAAAGGTTAACAAACGGATGCTCCGAGTAAGATAACACGTATCCCAAAAGGCAAATGATTTGAAAATTCATCAATGTTGCACATGAGAGACTTTAAGTAGAAAGTGCTAGATTGACATAATTGGGATCGATGAATCATAAAAATGAATATATAGTCCCCTTATATGTAATCATCCCGGCTTACTCACATTTGCAATAAAGACGTTTTGCAAGACTCAAATTAATTGTAACAAAAAGATTGATGCCAAGATACAACCTACACAAGATTGAAAGCTAGAAATGTATGCATGAGGTAGATACTTGTTACCGAGATAGCATTGGTGATGTAGAAGATAAGAGTTAACGATCATCCAAACTTGGCTCCAATGAACACATGGTGACACCACTTTCCTTGTAAATGAGACAAGCTTCCAATGCATCTCCACATGTACCTAAAACAAATTCAACTACAAAATGGTACCCAAACTCATTGGGTCCAAAGTAGTTAGAGCAACTACAATACATAGGACAAACTCCACATAAATATGTGCATATTGATATGAAATTGAATTTCATGCACATCTTAACCATTTAGGATTTGATGGAGTTTATCCTATATATTGGATCAACGAAAGTACGCATGCCATAAGATATACATATAGTAAGTATGCATGCACAAGACTTTCAAGAACCAAATGAGATACAATTTGGAAAAAACACCAATTAAACCAAGAAATCACACACAAGTGTGACAAGAAAAAGAATTGTCCAAATTATATCAAAGACCCAAATCAACACATGATTGAAGAAACCACTTTGAAAAGATAACAAATGAAAGCAAGAAACCAATTGAAGAAAATACCATCAAATAATAAACCAAACCCTCTACACTTTTCATGATGGCACAAAGTGCCAAGACGAAAAATGTTTGTCTTCCAAAGAGACACGTCATCGGGATCAAATACCAAATGAAGACAACTAATGTTCGAAAGCATATAGGATTGCTCCCCCAAGATGTGTGCATTATTTATGATCTTGCATTTGAATACAAAATGCACACAAATGAGATCATCACTCTCCATATATATATAAACACTAGTCATATTCAAGAAAGGCAAGAAATTGCAATACCAATCTAAAGAATGATGTTCCACTCAAAGTAGGATAGCTTCCCAAAGAATAGTGCATTATCAAAAAGTATGACTTTTGAATATCAACGCACAAGAATTGGATCATTGCTTTTCCCAACTCAAGAAAGCACAAAACAAATTTCAAGTAGAGCAATAAAGGATCCAAATGATACAAGGAAGACAAATAAGAGTTAGATCAAAAATAAATCCTTGGCAATTAAATAAGGCAATTCAAAGCAAGAGCCAAAGTGAATATGATCAACATATTTACCCCAAATATGATTATCACTTGTCAAGACAAATAATGTATGGAGATATTTCTCGGTGGTGGATTGCAAGGATATATTCAAGATCATATTCACAAAACATAAGCATGAGGCAAAGGATAGGAATTAAAAGCCATGCTTAGATAGATAGATATTCTTGGTAGCTTCACAAATCATGTGATAATGCGAAGCAACCCCAAGGAGTAGCTTGAATCAATTGGCTTCCCAAAAAGATATATGAGAACATATTTAGGGAAAGCCATACCAAGAACATCCTCCACAAACAAGATCCAAAAGAGTGAGAGACAAAGAGCATTTAAGTAAATGGAAACTTGTTTGAACAACATGCCACATAGGAACAAGATAATTAGCAATATCAATTCTAGGTGGCAAAACCTCACATGTTCACATTTTCTAGGCTTGTAATATGCACATAGCTTATTACTCCCCCATAATGTGATAATCCATTTATTTTAAAACAAGAGGCAAACAAAACCAACTAGAGAAATTAATGGACATTATAAAATTTGAATTTCTCATGAGCAAGACATACCACATAGAGAATAGATAATATTGATATATCGACACTAAGTGGTATTTCCCATGTACACACATTTTTAGAATTGTGAAGTGCACGAAGCATATCACTCTCCCAAAATGGAATAGTCCATTAATCTCTCAAAGAGAGAGTCAACAAGATAAGATAGCAAATAAAAGCAATAGGGCTCAAAACAAGTAGATGGTGTGCAAACCAAAATACACATACTTGATTTCTCAAGATAAGTAAGTAGAGAGCACAACACATACAAACACTAGCAAGGTACAAAACCTAACACATGCAAGGGTGCAAGCAACTTTCAATGTATATATGATTTAAATAAAAGTTACCGCAAGGAAGAACATTGGATATGAGATAGAACAATATAATCCATATGACTTGACTTGAGAGAATATAATTGATGAAGATCCCTTAATTCTTCATAGTGTAGCCAAGTCTCCAATGTCCTCCAACAACACCTATTGATCAAGTTTTAGCTTGTTGGTCCCCAACCAAGTTGGGTCCTAAGAGGTTAGTCACAATAGGTTTGGCAACCCAAATGGTTCTTTTCTTGACACCACTTTGAGTACCAACAAATTTGGCAAACACATTGCCAACCTTATCCTTCCGAAAAGAATAAACATCATCAACTATAATGGGGTTGGATAAGGTACCATTTGTGCATGAAGAAGCAAGGTGACCCTTCTCACGGCATAGGTAGCAACATCTACTTCCTCCTCTCTTCTTAGTTGGAGTGTTAACTTGAGGAGGGGTAGCTTGATTCTTCTTGGGAAGAGACCGTTCTTCAACTTGAGGAGCTTGAGTTTGAACTTGAGTCTTCTTCCCTTGTTGCTTCTCACTAAGAGCCTTCTTCTTCAAAGGGCAAGATCTAACATGGTGCCCTTCAACATTGCACTTGAAACAAACAATCTTGGGCGAATCTTTGACTTGTTCTTGGCCCTTCTTCTTCTTGTTGATCTTGGACTTGTTCTTGTTATTGGAGTTGAATCCAAGTCCACTCTTGTCATTGGGGCGTCTTTGAACACTCAACATATTGTCAAGTGTGGACTTAACAACATGACGCTTTTCCAAGTCTTTCTTCAAAGAAGTGACTTGGGCCTTGAGCTCATTTAATTCCTCTACATGGTTAGTATCAACAAAAACACTAGAGGAAGTAGACGCTTCATTGTTAGAGCAACAAGGTATGGAAAGTAATTCATCACAAGATGTAGAAGCATTGTGAGTGGATGAATCACTCGGACTAGCACATGGCAATAAGGCATTTCTAGAAAAAGTTGTGCCAATATCCACATGAGGCTCACAAGATGTTACCTTTGTAGAGATAGCCTCATGAGCTAACTTTAGCCTAGCATGGGATGCTAGAAGATCATCATTAGAGATAGAAAGTTTTTCATGACTTTCTTCCAATTTCCCATACTTACTAGATAGCAACTCAAGTTGAGCCCTTAGCTCAACATTCTCCTTCAAAATAGATGCTTCACAAGAAGTGGAGTTAGTAGCACAAGCATCATTAATATTAGATATGGAAGAAGACAATTTGACAAGCTTGTCATTCTTAGATAGTTGAGTTTGGAGTTGATCATGAGACTTGATAAGGAGAGAGTGTTCACTTTCTAAAGCCTTGTGAGCTTTGTCAAGTCTCTCTATGTCCTCATTTAGTCTAGCATTGCCAACACCAAATTCAACTTTTTCCATTTTAAGCACTTTATACTTAGCAAGGGCATGATCTCTTTCCTTAATGATTTTAGCAATAATAAGATCATTAGACTCATCAAGGGATTCAAGTTTCTCTTCAAGAGAAGACCTAAGCTCTTCTTCTTCTTCAAGAGAAGCGTTCAAGTAAGCTATGGTGATAGAGTCATCTCTCTCAATTTGACACTTCTCATCAAATTGACTTTCCAAATCCTCAATGAATTCCCTACTCTTAATAATATAAGCAATGATTTCACATAGAGGAGGGATAGCTTTACTACCTTTGGGGAGAGCACCAAGTACCATCTCACCCATCTTGGTTAAGGATTCAAAGTCAAAACCTTCTTCATGAGAATCCTCATCCACATCATCACAATTTGGATTCGAGGTGGGAGATACCTCGGAATCCTTAGCCATAAGGCAAACATGATTAATGGTTGAGGGAGATGAAGAAAAACTTGAAGCACCATCGAGGACCATGTCTTGTTCCAACAAATGTTGGGATTCCTCTACATTGTTAGTCATGCAAGAAATAGAGGATATGGAAGTATTGTTTTCATGGCAACAAGACATATGAAGCATATCATCATGAGATTTAGTTAAACAACTATTACATGATATGCAAAGACTATCAACTCTAGCATGTATGACATTTGGAGTGCTAGAAGAGTTTAAGTCCAAAGATAGAACATTGCAATGTGATCGAGAATAAGTATAACCAATAGTAAGTTCACCATCACCAAGGCAATTTCTATCACCACTCACCATATCAATACCTTGTGACGAATCACATGTTGGTGAAGTGGAAGAAGTTGTGAACTCATCACGACCGGAGGTGGAGGGAGAACAATCATCCTCAATAATTTTGGACACTTCATATATATCTTGAAGCTTGGTCCAAAGCTCATGTGCATTTCGAAAAGGCATGATTGAAGCAAGAACTACATCGGTCAAAGCACATATAAGACCATTAGTAACTTGAGTCTCGAGATGAGAGTTTATCTCATCCTCTAAAGATAATTCTTGGGAATCCTTTGGAGGAGATAAACTCACATCTACAATCCTCTTAATATAATTTGGACCCATGGCCCTAAAAAGATTAAGCATGCGAATTTTCCAAACATCATAATTTGTGCCATGAATATGAAAGTGGGATCGTGCACTAATTCTCTAAACGACATCTTTTACTCTCTAGGCGGTAAAGCCCAACAAGAGAGCCCAGGCTCTGATACCAATTGAAAGGACAATGATGTCGCCTAGAGGGGGGGGGGGGGGGGTGAATAGGCGGTTTAAAACTTTTCCGGTTTAGGCTTGATAATTGCGGAATAAAACTAGGTGTTTAAATTAACAAGCCAACAACCTAAATAAACTAGGCTAACCTATTTGCACCAACAACTTATGCTAAGCAAGACAAACAACAAGGTGATAGCAATATAGAATACTTCAAGCACGAAGGCTATCACAATGTAAAGTGCATAAGTAAAAGCTCGGGTATAGAAATAACCGAGGCACGCGGAGACGAGAATGTATTCCCGAGTTCCTCCTTGTTAAGGGAGTACGTCTCGTTGGAGAGGTGTGAACCGACACAACGGTTCAACAACCACAAAGGTTTCACCTTCTTCTCCGATGAACCGCACCACAAAGGTTTGGTTCACCTTCCACTATCGGAATTCCTTCGAGGCGGAATCCGGAGCCTTTCAACAACAATCCGGGGCACAACCCACAATGGGATTGGGGGCTCCCGAACGGCTTCAAGTGACCACACAAGGGTCCAACCACCACAAAGGCGTCTAGGGTCCAAGGACCCAAGAGTAACAAGCTCACAAACTTTCAACTTCCACGAATCCTCGTGGAGAGCACACCGATGCACCAAATGCAAAAGGCAAGAGCACAAGTGCTCAAAATCCTTCACTCTCAAATTCCAACAAAGCAACAAATGCTTATGGGGGAATAAGAGAGGAAGAACAAAGAGGAGATGCACCAAGAACTCCAAGATCAAGATCTACAAGGTTCCCCTCACTTAGAGGAGAGATGGATTGGTGGAAATGTAGATCTAGATCTCCTCTCTCAAATCCCTCAAAGATATGCAAGAATCATGGGAGGAAATGGGAGAGGGGCAAGCTTTCCAAGGTCAACAATGGAGGTGAGAGAGGGGGAAATTTCGTGCTTGGAAGAGCTTGTCTCTTTGGGGAAGAAGGGGGCCTTTATAGGTCCCACGAAAAAGAGCCGTTGCAGGAAAAGTAACACCGGAGACTCCGGTCTGCAGAGACCGGAGACTCCGGCCCCCCCAGAGACTCCGGGGTCACTCCGGACCTACTCCGGACCCCTATACCGCAAGCGCCGTCCGCTGGAACAAAAATCGATTCGCGAGGACCGGAGACTCCGGTCTAGGACCGGAGACTCCGGCCTAGAAAAAAACTGCAGCAAAACCGAACACGAAAACGTCAATATCTTTTCCATCCGGACTCCGTTTTCGATGATTTTTGGCTCGTTGGAATCGTTACAACGAGCTCTACTTGAATGTGCATAGAAACATCACAGTCCATCATGTGAGGATAAAACCAAATGGGGAAAGGTTGAACTTTCCTAAACAATGCAAACCGGTAAAACCTCCTTCATAAAAAACGCAACAAGATATTCATACGAAATCTGTTTTTGATGAACTAGAGCTTAGTATGGAGATAAACCAAGCTCTAAATCCTCACATGGATAAAAGGCAACAAGTTTCCCAAAATAAAACCATTTTCGAAGGACTTGGTCTTGTCATGAAGATCACGACAAGGACCGAAACCCAACACGGAGAAAAACCAAATAAGAACCAAGAAAGATGATATGCCAAGCATGCAAAGGTTTGAGCTCTCCACAAAGATGCGATCAAGTTACTCACTCGAGAGCCCCTCTTGATAGTACGCCTATCTATCCTATAGCCCTATCAAGATCATACCTTTGTCTTGAGCATTCCACTTGAGCTAGATGATGACGATCTTGGTCTCTCAAAGTGGACCACCTTTCTTGATTGCTAGCACATGCTTGATGAAGACTTCTCCAAATACTCCCCATACGCCATTATGGGAGAGCCTCGCTTAGCTTCGTCTTCATGTCAATCTCCAAGCTCCATTAGCTTCGTCTTCATTCCGACCTCCAAGCTTCGAGCATAAGATATCTCCGAAATGCTTCTCTTGGTCTTGCACGTCTTAACCTTGATGACGAACACCGCATGACATCATCGTCCATGAGCTCTATGAGATGTTCTTCTTGTTGCAAGCCCATGGGAAGATACCTAGCCCAACATATAGATACCACACACACACTTGGGGAAAGTACACAAAGCTATATGGACAAGAGCTTACCATCCCAAGAGATACATGATCCACTTGGTACATCTTGTAGCTTTGTGTGTTGATCAACATCTTGATCATTCTCGTATCATCCCATCTATCTTCATATAAACCCTTGAATAGAGCATTGGTCATTATGTCATCTTGAAGAGTCCAACACATGAACTCCTATAATTTCCCATGGACAAGATCTATAAGAATATCTCAATGTAAACATTAGTCCATAAGGATTGTCATTAATTACCAAAACCACGCATGGGGGCAACCATGCACTTTCAGGGATACAAACATGTGCTGGAGCTTTTTAGTTTTTATAGTTTTTTGAAATCATATAGAGAGCATAAAAGTAAGTTTTGAGAGGTGTTTGTCGTTGTCAACGAATGGTAATGGGCACTCTACCCCCCTTGTCAACCAGACTTTCAAGAGCGGCTCCCATTGAAGGACGTTATTTCTACCCAAGAGTAGATCATCCCTCTTATTCTCTTTTGTTTACACATGTATATTTTAAAAACTGGTTTGACACTCCTCCCCACCAATGCATACACAATCCATGGCTAACCGAATCCTCGGGTGCCTTCCAACAATCACATACCATGGAGAAGTGTCTATATTAAATTGTATAACAATTTGAAGCATAATAATTTTTTGCAAAACCATGTGAAGAGAATGATGATGAAAGTTGTAATTAATTGGGACTGGGCACCCCATTTGCCAGCTCTTTTTGCAAAGTTAATGGATAAGCGGATGTATATGCCACTAGTCCGGTTGTGAAAGTCTGTCTAAAAGCAAATGACAAGGTTGATATCCGTAACACCACATACTTCCTCATCAGCTAATAAATATTGACACAAATAAAGGATAATAAGTTTTGAATAAAAGGTAGCACATGAAATATTTGCTTGGAATGGCAGGAAATACCATGTAGTAGGTAGGTATGGTGGACACAAATGGCATGGGTTTTGGCTCAAGATTTTGGATGCACGAGAAGCATTCCCTCTCAGTACAAGGCTTTGGCTAGCAAGATTGTTTGAAACAAACACAAGTATAAACTATGACAACAAGACGTATATAAAAACATATTGCAAGCATTATAAAACTGTACATTGTCTTCCTTGTTGTTCAAACACTTTAACTAGAAAATATCTAGACCTTAGAGATACCAAACATGCAAACCAAATTTCAGCAAGTTTGACGGTAGTTCCTCACTAATAGGTTTTAACTACATGATGTAAAAGCTTAAACATGATCTACTTGAGAGCTCAAAACAATTGCCAAGCACCACAACATGCAAGATAACAATCCATAAGAGCATGTATATCTTTCTTTATACCATCTACCACATTTAGCATTTTCAGTTCTCAACCAAACACCAATCAACTTATTTAAAAGATAAACTCTCCAAGTAATTAAACAATGAGATATGAGAGTATGATATAATAAAGCTAACAGCTCTAGCAAGAGATGCATGAAAAACAAGAGCTAGAAAGCATTGAAGTAACATAGAAGAATACTCAACAAATATAAGTGAAGAATACGAGTATTCATAAGAAAAAGCGGAGCGTGTCTCTCTCCCACAAAGGAATGCTAGGATCCATTTTATTCAGAGAATGAAAATAACAAAAATAAAAACAAAAAGCAAACAGACGCTTCAAGCAAGCACATAAGATGTGGCGGAATTAAAATATAGTTTCACTAGAAAGGACCTGATAGTTTGTTGATGAAGAAGGGGATGCCTTGGGCATCCCCAAGCTTTGACGCTTGAGTCTTCTTGAAATATGTTGGGGCTGACCCACCGGGGCATCCCCAAGCTTTGGCTTTACTACGTTCTTGATCACATCATACCATCCTTCTCTCTTGATCCTTGAAAACTTCCTCCACACCAAACTTAGAGTAAACTTCATTAGAGGGTTAGTGCACAAAAAATTATGATATTCTGTAGGAACACAATCGCTACCAATGCTACTGTACATTAGCTACAGCCACTGATACTTCATGGAACAAAAAGATCCATTCAAAATAGTAAAAGAGGCATTGCAAAATAAATGGCAGAATCTGTCAAAAACAGAACAGTCCGTAAAGACGAATTTTTTCGAGTCACTTAACTTGCTCAAATCAGAAAACTCAAAACTAATAAAAGTTGCATACATATCTGAGGATCAAGCACAAAAAATCCCAGGTCCTTTTGATTTTTCTGTAAAGAGTTATGAATTTAACGGTGTACAGCAGAAAACAGTTTCAGCACAGCAATCCAAATCTAGCATCAACTTTCTACTAGAGGCTTAACTTGACACAACAATGCAATAAAGTAAAGATACAAAGGAATTGCTACAGAGGTAGACATGTTCCTTGACTCAACAAAATAAAATAACAGGAATAAAATATTGGGTTGTCTCCCAAAAGCTCTTTCTTTATAGCCATTAAGATAGGCATAGTGATTTTAAAAGATGCTCACGTAAGAAATAAGAGTTGAGTCAAAAGGGAGCATCAAAAAGCAAATATGAAGATGCACTTTTAAGTCTAACCCACTTCCTATGAAAAAGAATCTTGTAAAGAAACAAGTCATGAAAGCACAAAGCAACAAGCATAGGAAAGCAAAACAAGTGCAACTTCAAGATTTTCAACATAAAGAGGGGAAACTTAATATTGTTGAGATGCATAAAACTATGTTTCCCTCTCTCATAATAACTTTCAGCAGTAGAAATAAATTCAACCATATAAGAACCATTCAACTTAGATAATATAGGCACATAAAGAGGATCACTAAATTTATTTTGGCATTCATTAGCATGCTTCCCTCTTTCAAAATAGTTATTAAGATCAATATCAAGTTTAACATCATGGTTGCAACAAAGATTTGGAACTAGAGGCAATTGCAAACCACATAAGTATTTCTCAACATAAGCAAATTTCTCCTCCATGGAGTAATTAGGAGAATTCAAGAACAAAGTAGGACTCTCATGAGTAAGAGTACCATCACAAGCAACAATTATATCATTTTTATCCTCACATAAATAAGTAATAACTTCTATACATAGAGGATTATCAATAAGCATAGGACCATCATCTAAAGCATTATCATATAGCATATTTAAGCAATACTCATCATTATCATCAATAAGTTCACTTGTAGCATCATGAATAAAATTTACAACATAACTATCACATAAAACATTCTTGTCATGAGCCACGTGCATAAAAGAATTAATACTCTCCACATAAGCATAGTCATTCGTATTAATTGTAGTGGGAGCAAATTCAACAAAATAGCTATCATTATTATTCTCATCACCATAATCATCAAATATAGGAGGCATATTGTAATCATAATTAATTTTCTCCTCAATAGTAGGTGGACTGAAAATATCATATTCATCATTGTAATCATCATATATTGGAGGTATAGTATCATCAAAGTAAATTTTCTCCTCCGTGCTTGGGGGACTAAAAATATCATGGTCATCAAAACCAGCTTCCCCAAGCTTAGAATTTTCCATAGCATTAGCAATAATGGTGTTCAAAGAATTCATACTAATAACATTGCTACTAGCATGCAAATAAAGTTCCATAGGTTTTTTAGTTTTCTCTTCAAACACCTCATGTCCTAACTCAAGATAAATACTATAAAGATCTCTAATATTTTTGTTGTTTTCCATTAAGCCTAACTAGTGAAAATAAAAACAAGAAACAAAAAGATTTAACTGCAGGATCTAAAGGAAATAACTTCGAGCACTCACACAACAGCAACGGTGCTAGAAAATAGCTTAGTAGCCAGAGGATGTCAGTACCTTTTACCTTACCTCCCCGGCAACGGCGCCAGAAAATAGCTTGATGTCTACGCATGCTTCTATTCTCGTAGACAGTGTTGGGCCTCCAAGAGCAGAGGTTTGTAGAACATCAGCAAGTTTCCCTTAAGTGAATCACCCAAGGTATATCGAACTCAGGGAGGTAGAGGTCAAAGATAACCCTCTCAAGCAACCCTGCAGTTAAGATACAAAAAGTCTCTTGTGTCCCCAACAAACCCAATACACTTGTCAGATGTGTAGGTGCACTAGTTATGCGAAGAGATAGTGAAATACAAGTAATATGGATGATTATAAGTAGTAATTGCAATCTGTAATAAAAATGGCAGTAAGCAAACATGTAGCAGAACTTGTTGAAAACGGTGTTTCAATGCTTAGAAACAAGGCCTAGGGATCCTACTTTCACCAGTGGACATTCTCAACAATGACATCAAAGTTAAATAAATAAACACTACTCTCAAACACTCTCATGTTGGATAACAAACACCATTCATTGTGTAGGGCTACAAGAGCACCCTCAAAGTCAGAGTAAACTAACACCAACAACGTCATAAAGGAATCACACACGGTGCACACACTGTCACCTTTACATCCGTGAATAACCCCGGAGTTCATATTAAAGTAACCTCTAGAGTGCATAATAGATAAAGAGTAGCATCACATATTCAACTAGATTACAAAGCTCATGATCACATAAAAGATCACATCATGGGAGAGAGAGATAGACCACATAGCTACCGTAGATCCCGCATACCCGGGGGAGAACTACTCACTCCTCATCGTAGGAGTCAGCAACGGCGATGGAGATGGCGGTGGAGTCGATGGAGATGGCTCCGGGGGCAATTCCCCGTCCCGGCAGGGTGCCGGAACAGAGACTTCTGTCCCCCGAATCTTGTCTTCGATGGCGGCGGTGCTCTGGACCCGTGGAGGAAATATCGAACACCGTGCTAGGGTTTTTAGTCTGGGGGGTATATGTAGGCGAAAGGGCGAGGTCGGTGGCGCCCCGAGGGGCCCACATCACCTGCTGGCGCGGCCCAGGCTCCTGCCGCGCCACGAGGTGGTGTGGCCGCCTCGGTCGCCCACTTCGTCTCGTCTTCGGTTTTCTGGAACGTTCCCAAATAAAAACTGACTTCTGAAAAGAAATCGTCCAATTCCGAGAATATTTCCTTAAGTACTTTTCTGAAACCAAAAATAGCAGAAAACAGGGAACTGGCACTGTGGCATCTTGTTAATAGGTTAGTCCCAGAAAATGCATAAAACTATATAAAATGCATATAAAACATGTAATAAGTTGGTATAATATAGCATGGAACATAAGAAATTATAGATACGTTGGAGACGTATCACCCGGCACGACTATGCTTCCCCGACTTGGCGTCACTCCCGGCTTCCCCGACTCGGCGTCACTCCCGGCTTCCCCGACTCGGCGTCCCTCCCGGCTTCCCCGACATGACGCCACTCCCGGCTTCCCCGACATGGTGGCACTCCCGGCTTCCCCAACATGGCGCCACTCCCGGCTTCCCCGACCGGTACGGATGATTCTGAAGACAGGCGCAAGCGGACAAGACAGGGACGCGCGCCGCACGGGTTCTGCCTGCCCTGAGTGTGACCAGGCGTGGCCACAGTGCCGATGATGTGACTAGAGTACACTGCATGATGCAGTGAACAGTGCGGACAAGACCCAGTAGTCATGTCAGCTACAGTACCAGAATAGTGTCACGTGGGCCACCTCTTGTCCCCTGGGCTCCTCCTATATAAGGAGCACCAGGGGGAAGGCCAAAGCCAGACCATGGGCATCGAGGCCAAGGCCACGGGCACGGCTCTTGCTCTCGTTCTCTCCCAAGACCTCTTAGAGGCAACTCGGTTCGGCTCATGGAGCGGTTGTAATGTTCATATGCGGAGAGAAGAAATACACATAGTAGGCTAGATGTTGGAGTAGGGGTTTTATCTCCTCACGAGAGCCCCGAAGCAGGGTAAATCCTTGTGTTCATCTGTTTATCCGTGTGCGATCCCTTCGCGCTATCCCTCCCTGAATCCTCTAGCGTCCATCCGGCCCCACAAATTAGCCTACCCGTAGGCATCTGTTGTTCGCCACCACGACAACGGTAACTAGATAAGTTACCACAAACTCATTTCTTTTAATTAATTACCTGCCACATAAGCAAATTTGAGATGTGTGATGTTACTAGTTAAGTTACTCCCATTGTGACTAGTCTCAGCCTCGGATGACCTTGAGACGTGGTGGTAAAGCCTCATACTTGGCTTACCTAAAAAAAGCCTCATACCGGCACGTATTGTTGGAATTTGGTCTAAATACTCCAGACCATTTTATTATTTTCATAATTTCTGAAAAACTTAGAAACCAATGTGACTCATGTATACATGGTAAGAGATGAGACAAAAGTTTACTCTCACATTGCTAGTTTAGAGAGAGTTGCACCATTCTATAAGGTGAGCCATCTTCTAGCACTAGTAAGAGCATGAGAATAATAGAGAGCCTCTTACGCCCCCCCCCCCCCCCCCCCGGGTCATGACGCGACGCGCGCGCTGATGTTACGGGAATCTCGTCGAGCCGATGTGTTCTTTTTCACATGTTAATGTCCGTACACGAAGTTGAACCGTTACGCGGAAGCTGAAATGTTTTGCCATGCGCACTAATGGACGACGAAGTTGAACGGATGGTTGTTCGGTTCCGAGGCTAGTCATGTTTTGTCTACTTTTTTATGAATTAAATCATATAGAAAATTGTCGCATATGTTCAACAATCCTTTTCAAAATGGTGTCCAAGAGCTACTCTCTGGTTTCAATCCATGAAGTGCTTCGATGATGCCCAAGGCAAGCCTAAAGAAAGCTTACTCTCGAACCGGAGAAAGCTTTTCAGGAAGCCGATACCCTTCTGAGGGGTGTCATTCTCGTTATTCTTGGTGACAAGATCATTGACCGTATTTTTCAATCACTACGGGCATGGGCATGTGCTCGAGGACAAATTTGGGGTCTCCAATGTTGAGCAGGCTCAAGAGATACAGTCCATTGCTAAGAAACTTGAGCAGTTTTCGTGTGTGTTATCGGCAAGTTTATTGCCCGGGGCATCATTGCCAAATTGCCTCCCTCATGGAGGAATTTTGCTACCTCTCTGAAGCATAAGAGACAAGAGTTTTCCGTTATGGATGTCATTGGGTCGTTTGATGTGGAGGAAAAGGCAAGAGCAAAAGACACACAGGCTCGAGGACTTGAGGACTTTAGGGAGGATTTACTGCTAACTTATATAGAAGAAGAACTCCCAGCCCCACAAACACAAGTACACTAAGAATAAATCTGAGAGCAAAAGCAAGTTTCATGAAAAGAACAAGCCGTCATAGTCTATCAACTTAAAAGAGAAGACAATAGGAAGAAGAGACACTGTCATGTTTACGGTGATCCTAATCACTGTGCTCCAATATGCCCTGACCGATATGAGCAACGTGAACTTGAGAAGAGCGGCAAAACCGCTAATGTTGTCATCGAAGATGCTGAGATGAAAGATGTTGGGTATGATATAATTCCAGCTATCTTTTTAGTATATCATTCTCCTGAATTGTGGATTGACACGAAGTGCCATTGTATATGTTTGTGTTGATATCTCAATTTATTATCAGGTCGTAGGGACTTCTTCCGTGCTGATGGGAAACGGGTCACATGATTATGTTCGTAGTGTTGGTACGGTCGATCTGAAGTTTACTTCCGGGAAGGTCGTGCGCCTAAAGAACGTTCATCATGTGCCCTCCACAAATAGTAATCTTGTTAGCGGGTCTCTTCTATGTCGAGATGGCTACAAGATAGTTTTCGAGTCCAATAAATTTGTTGTGTTCAAGTTTGGAACTTTCGTTGATAAAGTCTATGAGTGCGGAGTCTTATTCCGCATATCATTGTCAGGCGTTTGTAATAAAGTTGTGAATCATGTTTGTACTTCTATTGAATCCAATGTATGCATTTACGTCTTTGTCATATTAATTTTGGGTGTATTACGTGTCTAGCCAAAGTGAATTTAATCCGTAGTTTTACTACTATCAAGGGTTCTAAGTGTGAAGTTTGTGTTCAAGCAAACCAATCTCGAAAGTCTCATACGACTAAGGAGGTAAGAGACTTGACACTTTAAAGCTCATACATTCTGATCTAGTAAATGTTTACTTGGCTCAAGGGTGCTGCATGCTTCTTTCACTCGACTATACTTCCTCGGTTCCGATTTGTAAGATATTCTAGCTTATTTTAAATCACATGTATAGACGTGTTTTAGTGTTTAACATATCAAAATATCTAAAACATCTGATAGTTTGGTACATGAGGGGAGAATATAACACGGGAAAAGCAATTGAACGGAGTGTGGTTGTGTACTATCCGCCCAAACGCAAACACCTGGCGAAAGAAGCTAGCTCTGTCGTTCTGCGCTGTAAGCTGCGAAGTGTCGGCAGGACCAGCAACGGTCGGCCCCGGCCGGCAGATAGATTAACGCAGCTGGCCAACCTTCAACTTGGATCGAGCAGCTAGCGGCGAAGTCGCTCGCACGGTGGCTAGCTTCCCAATTCCCAAGCGTGGGGTACGGTGGCACAGCAAAACGACTGTATGCAAGGAAGCTCTCGTCTCGGCTTTTACCTGCCGGCCGGATGGATGCCGCGCCGAGAGCTGGCTTTCCTCTTTCGCTCGTCGTCTTTCACCTCCACGCAAGTATGCATGCAACTCCTCCCGGCGTCCATGGCCTCTCTTTTGCCCCCATCACTGTCATCATCTTTCTCCCCATCTTTGGCTGCTTCTCCTTAACTGATAAACTCGGTGACCATCTCAAGTGTCCTGCATCGATCTACTGTAGCTCGGCAGTTGGGGCCATTGCACGAACAACCACTGCGAATTTCCAATCGAGAAAACCTCACCATCCGTCGTTAAGTTTCACCAAAGTAAGGTGCGCATCATTGTTTACTATCTACGGCTCCACATAGACCAGAATTTAACATCTAGCTAGGGCGCCATAGACCAGATTTTAACTTGCTTCTGGTACACCGAACGTACGGTTTATGTGAGCTGCAAACGGAATGCGCCCATCATGCATGATCGCGCACGTAATAATGAATGCGTTAGCTGAAGCGCAGGCGTAGGACGAGACGCCTGCTGACCAAGGCATTGCAATTGCATAGTGGTTGTGGTGGTTGCGGCTTAATTAATTGTTTTACCCAAAAATGGACCAAAGGGTGGTAGCAACACCTCAACCTAATCCCCGTCTGCTCGATCGCCCTGCCCCGCAATGATGCTGATCTTTCTGCTACTTGTTTCCTCCTAAATTTTCTTCTGAAATATCCTTCTCTCAATCTCATTTCCCTTCTTTTATAAAATATAAGAGAGATCAGTAGTACCAACTCTTTCTCAAAATATAGGAGGAGGTCGTTACTGAATTTCGAAATGAAGGGACGATGCATCATCAGTGAGATGGATTGGGTGCCAGTCACTGTCTATCTTGTAGTCGAGCCGCCACTAAACCCTCTCCATGTATCCTAACCCATATCATTGCGTCCACCTTGCCATTACTGACCACTGTTTCTAGCCGTTCGCCTTTCTCTGTTCTTTTAATGGTGGAATTAGCAGCAGGGGGCAGGAGACACACTTGATAGATGCCACTACTTGAGCTATTTTTTTTCCTTTGCTAAATCCCTTTTTAAACCTCTGCTTTTCTGGGGCGGGGGAGTTTTACCATCCTTTTAACTACTGACGGTATCTTCCTGCAGGCTGCATTTGCTTTCCCTTTGCTTCTTTGGCCTAGCTCTGTACGTGGGTCACCTCAGCTCGCCTCCATCGTTTCGCTAACCATCCTAGCTGCCCCTCTCTTTCAGTCTTCAATAAAATCCCTCACGTATGCCTTGAAGCCATGATTATCTCTCTCTCTCACTTGCTATATAGTACAGCTGGGCTGGCATTAGTGTGCCCTCCTGCTCCACCCGCCATTTCTGCTGTGCTAAGCTTCCATTTCTTCTTGCTTGTTTCTAGTACTATTCCTCAGCAAAACCCTGCTCTTCCTACCGATTTTCTTCCCTCCCTTTTGAGTGCTCTGTTTTTTGCTGGAGTAGAAGTTGGAGCTGGGAGAGATAGAAGGCTTTTCATCAGCGACACCAATTAAGCTGATCAATCATAGCCGACTTCTTCTGTTTCCATTCACAGCTTATAGTAAAATCGTGATGTTGAGCTTGGTAAGTTCGTTAGCTGAGTGATTTAGATGACTTTCTCCTTCTCTTCGCCTCTTCGGCTAGCTATGGAGACTGGATACTGATTGCTTTCTCTGGGTTGTTGGCAGGTTCTTGGTGACTGAAGCACGGGCTAAGCAGACTCAGCAATAGCCATGGAGACACCAAAGGCTGGCCACTCGTGTTCCTACCTACAACACCGCCACACCCGAAGGTTAGTATGCACATGCGGCTATTTTTTTCAGCATGCTGTTCACACGATTTTTTCTTCTAGCATCTTCAAATTTCCGTGTAATTAAACTTTTTATGCGGGGGATATTTTATTTTATCTTGTTGTGAGGTGATAGCTGGTGAAAGGTAGAAGGAGCAGCCGTCAGATATAGATATGCGGGACAACTTTAACCGATTTGATCAATTCTTACTTATTTTTTCCTGTCAGACTTATATCAATTTAGTTACTCCAAAAAAAATTATATCTATTTAATTGTATTGGCGGCATTATTTTACTGAAGCAATGTTCCAATAAGTCTGAGGTATTCCCATTCTCTTCTGAATGTGAAGGGAATACCAATGTAGACAGTTGTACCGACATATCATTTTCCAGCACCGTATCTGTTTCCTAATACTGTTGACATACTCTTTTAACCAAGAGAATATTCTTTCTTTGACTACAAAAAATATCCACTCGGTTATTTCAGATGAATATCTGATGAAGTAATGTCATTTCTTTGTTTTTTCAGTGTTGCAAGCACACATGGAAATCTATATGATATATCACCACGATTGTCCTATCAGATACCTGTGGGTAATCTAAACTTCCCTTTTGTTTCTGCTCTTACAGATTTCTATACAGTATTGTTTATAAAAGAATAGCAGTGCTACCACTCCTATTTTACTTTCTTAGGGAGTTATCGCTCAATCTCGTGTTATTCATGATGGTGCAGACAATCAGTCGGGATAAGATTCCCCATAGGAGATACTCACTTAACCTAGCAGAGCACTTGCAAGACCCCCACATGGTTACTTCCGCAGAACAAAATGAAAATGAAATGTCAAAGGTTTGTTCCAGATCCTAATGAATTATTTTATAGTCTTCACGGCCCAATTGTTTCCAAAAGCTGAAGTAAAGCTGTTCAATTCAGGTGTTGTTTCCACACTTTATAAAGCTATCATCATCTTACCTTTTTTCATTACCTTAAGCTTATCACTTTTGTCAACAAAATGATGTTTGTCATATCTAGGGAGTTGTAACCAAGGCCATGATCATGCTCCTTTTCCCCTTAAATTGTGTATCTGCTATACTCACCAACAGTGTCTCGTCTTTAAACTTTAAATCGTACAGCACAAAATGCAATAAGTTAATTCTAGATAGTTGCTAGGCATGCCTTGTAACTGTTAAGCTATGATTGATCTTGTCGTGAATGCAGCCTGTTGCAGACTTGGTTTGGGAGATAGCAGCCCTGGAGGAAGAAGTTGTACGAAGGGAACTGCATTTGCTTTCGCTCTACAGGGCGACATTTGATCAATATCTTGGTATCTCCCCTCGTGTTTCTGGTCAGGTAAACACTGATACTCTGGAAAGATTTCAATGCACAAAAATTCAGAGAGCAGACAATGTGCTAAGACTGAAGTTATGGTCAGGTTGTTCAAGAAACGCACCGTCAAGGCAGCAGAAAGAAAGCTGATGAAGGTGCTCTGCGGTTGAGAGATATCAAGGAGTCCGCATCCTACAGCTTGCCAATAGTTTCAGATTCTAGACACGTATGGACAAATTCTATGTTTTATCCATTTAATACCCAAACTCTTACCACTGTTTTTTTTTCTTCGAGAAAATGAGCTTTAGCTTATGCTAACAAACCCCTTGAATGTGAGAATATCTGATGCACCTTTCATATCATTGAAGTATTCACAGGGTCTGTCAAGATCAACTTCAGGGCATTCGAGTCTGGCAAATTTCTTGAGTGCTTCTATTGCTGAATATGTGCCCAGGATTGGATGTAAGCTTTCAGAGGACATACTAAAATGCATTTCTGCGGTTTACTGCAAACTTGCGAGCCGACCATCACAAGATGCAGATTACGAGTCTTTGTCGACTCCTTCATTCTCCTCTGCATCAAGTACCTTTTCTCTAAAGCACCGTGTCGATAGTTGGAGCCCCCGATTCAGTTGCAGTGTTGACACAAGCTCTGATAAATATGGTTCACAGAATGAGAATAATGACCAGTACAGCGGAATGATAATTTTTCCAAGGATACATATAGATGCAGACAAGTTCGATTATGCCTCCAAAATGCTGGAAACAATAAGGTAAGCAACTCTGCAAAATAATAGAAAACAGTATAACAATTCTTCATTTCAAGATGCTCATTTTGTGCCACAGAGCTCTGATAAAACGCCTTGAGAAAATTGACCCCACGAAGATGGCGCATGAAGAGCAGCTTTGTTTCTGGATCAACATCCACAATGCTCTAGTGATGCATGTATGTTCAACATTGATAACAGCTGTTACCCTTGCTGCATTTACTGTTAACCTCAGAATATATTCATGTCTAACCCGCAGAGCCTTCTAAAATATGACAGGCTTTTATGGCTTATGGACTTCAGGATAAACGCATGAAAAGCTCAGACATGATTCTGAAGGTACACGGTTATCGAAATTTGAACAGCTACGATTAACACTTGTCATATTTGAACTTCTCTTAAAATTAAGCAATATGTTGTCAGGCTGCATATGATGTGGGTGGGCATTCAGTAAACTCTCAAATTATTCAGAACTCAATTCTTGGATGTCAATCCCATCGTCCTTCTCTGGTATGGGATGCACCTACAAAGTAGCAATTTCCATCAGCAATACAAACACAATAGAATTTAAGAAGCATAAGGTGCTAACAAACTAATGTCCATACAGTGGGTTCGCACGCTATTTACGCCCACGAAAAAATCAGCATCAGGGAGCTCCACTCATCCATATGCTCTTCGCCAGCCAGAGCCGCTTGCCCACTTTAGTCTTTCCACCGGAGCATTTTCAGATCCACCTGTAAGTTTTGCAGCTAATGGTAACATTTCAACTGCAAGATGACCACAGTAAGAAATCTCTGCATTTTTACTATAAAGTGATCACATTATTCATACTGTACATAATCTCCGCAGGTACGGTTGTACACGGCCAAGAAACTATATCGTCAACTGGATCAAGCCAAGGCTGAGTTCATTAGAGCTAATGTTATGGTCAGGAAGCAGATCATGTTTCTTCCTAAAGTTCTCCACTACTATGCAAAGGATGCTGCACTGGAGTTGCCTGATCTGATTGAGATGGTATCTAAGAGCATGCCTGAAGCCCAGCAAAAAGAAATCAGAAAATGTCTCAGGAGGAGGATAGATAAGTGTGTTGAATGGTTGCCGTATAAGTCTTCTTTCAGATACACTGTACACAGGAATTTGGGTGCGTAGACACTATCTTTCTTTCCCAACTTGTGATTGTAAGTGAAGTGGACATCATTGATCGGTATGCATGTGTATTGTGTAAATACTAAATAGGTTAATGTGATAGCCATCGAGGGGAGTAAAGTTGTGCATTTCAACTGAGTAGAACATCACAACAGGAAATACGCATGCTTTGCTACGAAGGTGTAAAATGTTCAAGAAACAATATGGCCCAAAGGTACATCGAAAAGATTGGCCTAAAGATACAAGGCCTGAAAACAAAACAAGCTACATGGGAACTGAAGAGCCAAAGACCCTAAACTGCCGCGATCAAACCAAATTTCATGGCAAACTTCTTCTGATTACAGTCGAGCATCTCACTGAGACTGCACCTCGAGTTCATTTGCTTGAGTATCTTGTGACGGTACTCCAGGCTCTTCTTGAGACCATGGCCAAAGAATTGGGGGTAATCTACCGCCTCTCCCTTGTCCCGTCCCATTTCCTCAACCAGGAACTTCACCCTGGGTTCCAAGCAACGCTTGATACTTTTGATGAGAACAAGAGGGTATCCAGCCACCAATGCCATGATCTGATCCTTGCTGAATCCAGCGCCCTGTAGGAACGTGAAATTGGGCCGTAAAGTCTTGTTGACATCTCGTGACAGTATACCTGGGAAATTCATGATAACCCTCTGCAGATTTGTCCCCTCCAGCCCGACTGCCAACTTGAGGAACTCGGCAGTAGGACGCAGCCGCTTGTCGACGCTGTATCCCATGATGTATGGCTCCTTGGTCAGGATCTTGCCAATCATGCCTTCCTTTTCAATGCCAAGGCTGACAAGGAAGTCGACCGTCTGGGCGAACTTGCCCTCGATGCTGTAGCTGATGAGGCGCGGGTTGACCATGAGCAGCTTGGCGAGCTGCTTCTCGGAGATGTCCAGCGTCTGGAAGAAGGCGAGGAGAGGGCAGAGCTTCTGCTCCACGCTGTGGAACAGTATCGGCGGGAACTTGATAATGGCCTGCGCGACCTCCCCTGGCTTGGCCTGCAGCGTGTTGAGGCACTGGACCGTGGGGACGAGTTTCCCGTCGACAGACACAGTGAGCACCTTGGGGCACTTGGTCACCACGTAGCGCAGCTTCCGCTGCTCGATCTTGACCTCGTTGAGGAGGTAGTCCCAGACTCTCGAGGCCTCGCCGGCGTCAAGATTAGGCAGATTCTTGCACCGCCTTGACATGCGCCCGATGGTCTCCTCGTCGAACCCTTTCTCCCTCAGCCACTGCGTCAGGCTCTTGGCATCGCCGCCACCACTAGCCATCGCTGGAATAATTTCTGCTCAACGACAGAAATGCAATGAAGCTTCATACACGAGAAATATACTCCCTCCGTTTCAATTTAATTGACTTGCTATGCACCATATGTAGATGTATCTAGGTATGTAACATGTCTAGATACATCCATATGTGGTGCATAGCAAGTCAATTAAATTAGAACGGAGGAAGTATATCTCAGGCTGTGAGTTTAGGATCCTAGTGTAATCATTCATGTCAGCTAACAAACATGCCAATGAAGCAATCCGTCGAACACCCACAGTGCAGGTAACTAAGGACATCAAATCAAACAAGAAGGTTCGGTAGATTCATATTCCGGAGGAGTCCTCCTGTGAGGGAATCAACAAATGAAGACACGACAATCACAAAACCATAGGCATTGCTGTTTTCTCACTCGACAGATGGCTATCGCTACCTCCAAATCTACAGCGACGGTGAAAATTGGGCACACCAATCGAACATAGCAGACGGCGGGATTGATAAGAATAAAACCCACCTTGCCAATGCAGATCGAAGCGCGCTGCAGAAAAGCCAGAAATGTTGAGTGTGGTGGTGTAGTGGAACCTCGGAAGAGGAAGAGGAGGATAAGAGAAGATGAGGAAGTCCTGACTTGGTCCATCCTCTGTGATTGGATTTAACCAGTGTGGGCCGAAAGCATCTGCTTACCGGGCTGGCCGAAAGACACGTCATGGGCTGGAAACCGAGGCATGTCTTCTCATTTTCTTTGACGCAACAAAAAAAAAAGATGTCACTACGATTGACACAGCATGTAACGGAGCATGGAATATACGATGTCTCAACTTTATCAAAAAATGGATGTATCTAGACGTAACTTAGTGTATAGATACATCCAATTTTTTATCAAGTTGGGACATACTTTATTGGACGGAGGGAGTATTTCATTTCCTTTTCGTTCTTTCATGTGGATACATAGTCTCACAATACTTCTGTCGAATGTAGCTGCTGATAGTCCGTCTGTCTGCAGAGTCGCTAGAGAGAATACCGAAAATAAAAACTGATGGAAGAGGATACATTTTTCTCATGTAACTAAATTGCAACTAGAGTAGGGGTTCATAAGTTCATCAGCATCATTCCGCGTTCTTCTCGCCCAGATAGCCATGGGCTTTGAGCGACTCCACTGCGTCATCGAACATCTCCTCCACTCCTCTGAACTCAAGGCCCAGCTTCTGAATCTTGGATGTGTTGTATCCATACGTCTGCTCCCCGTAAATGTTGGGTAAACTGCGCACACAAAATCAGTGCAACGGATTCAGCAGAACAGAGAAGAGCACAAAACTGAGTCTGGTTGAGGTCATCAGCTTGCATGAACAACAGCGAGCTGTATGTTTTCAGTGTGGTGACTGGTAATTAACTGACCTCTTTGGGATGGCGAACGATGGGAATCGTTTTGCGAGGAAAGCGACCAGGTCGTTGCTATTCAGAACCGTCGAGTTGCATATGTACCTCCCTTTCGCGTCGGCGGTTTCATAGACCAGGATGTGGCAGCTCGCGACGTCGTCGATGTGGACGTACCCCATCCTTCCAAACATGGTGAACTTCTCTGTCTCTCCTGCAAAAAAAAATGCTCGCTGAAGTTTAGGACCTACATATATGATATACAGTGTGTGATGGTCTCTGATGGACCTATATCTCCAAAACATGAACAACCAAACCAGCAGATAACTTACCTTTAAATAAGCCAAGGACATCTAAAACAGTGGGGCCTAATTCAGGTGAGATATTAGGTCCAATCACGAATGTTGGAAGAACGGTCACGAGGTCGATGCTGTTTTCCTTGGCAAACTCCCAGGCTGATTTCTCGGCAAGGATCTTCGCGACACCATACCATACCTACCAGGCACGTGGAAAGAAGCAAACCCACTCTTCAGAGAAATATATACTGTCATAAAAACGAGGCATGGTATTTCGATCGCACAGCATGACTACCTTGATACTTTCACAGAACTCCACAGAGCTCCATGATGTTTCATCCAGCAAAACGTTGGGCGGGAATTCAGCTTCATCTCTCAGCCTCACGGTCGACGATGATGACGTGAGAACAACCCTTTTGAGAAACGGATTCTTCTTGCATGATCTCAGCACGTTCAGAGTGCCGTTTATTGCAGAATCAAGCATCTCTTCCTGCAATTGAAGTGGCATCACATGTCAATTAAGATCCATCACCGTTCACCACAAGACATCTTCGTCTACCAACATATAGTAGTAAAAAAGAAGATAGGCGGTGATAAACTGATAATAATTAGGAGTACCTTAGAATCAGATTTAGTGATGATAGGTGATGCAGTGTGGAAGACGCCCTCACAGGCCATCACAGCATCGTCGAAGCTCCCTTCCTCCAAGAGGTCAGCTCTCACAAGCTCAAGCCTTTCCTTGGCCCCTGCTAAGTTCCAGAGGTGTGCTACCTTCTTCTGATTGCCTATCCAGTTATCAAATGTGTCACATTACTATCACTTGAAAAAAATGTGCATTACCAAGAAACAACTAGAACAGATTGTCAGATTCCTTTATTAGCAGCAGGAGGATGAATACAAGAGTGGATCATTAGAGTGAGATGAGAAGGACCTGGGTCTCTGACAGTCCCCAGGACATGATAACCGGACTCGAGAAGTCGTTTGACAAGCCAAGAGGCAACAAAGCCGGAGGCCCCGGTGACACACACCTTGCCCTTGGAAGTATTCGCCATTCTCTCAAGCTCGAAGTGCTCCTGCAATTTAATGCGTCAACTTATATCTGCAGTAGGAGCAGAACAAGCACAGAGGGATATTGGTATGTCATGCCCTTTTGGTGATTCTGTTGGGCAGGTGGAGAGTAGGAAGTAGACCTCCAAACAGGTAGGCAGGTTCACAGCTTCAGCGCTTCAGTCTTTGGATGCTGCGCAGGGCTATTCCGAGGCTGGAGGGGAACTAGCGAGGGTAGAGAGAGAACAGGGATTAGGGAACTTGGTGATTATTATTGTCTCCTATACTTCAATGTGGCTGCCTCATTATATAGAGGTTTGCCTTACAGATTTCAAACAGAGAACGACCTGTACTTTCGAAATACAAACTCGTGATCATATACGTACTCAACTAGGAAACTCGTGATCATATACGTACTCAACTAGGACTCTCCTTACGTATCGCGTGGTATACGTGATAATTGATAAGCTACCTCAAACCAATCATCATCATTTGGGTGTATCTAGGAAAAGGCCGGCCTTCGCGAAGGGAAAAGCGGGAGCGCGCGCGCGCTGCCGTTGCGACACGTGGCGCAAGCAGACAGAACCGGGAGCGAAGAGCGGGCGGAACGCGGACCCGATATCTTTTTCACTTTTTCTCTTTCCTCGCGAAGCGGGCGCGCTACGCGGACCCGTTAAGGAATTTTCCCTTTTTCCCTTTGTCACAAACAGATTTAATTTTTCCCGTTGTTATTTTCGGGCAGGGAGATTTCAGGGGTAGTTAAGGGAGGGAGGTAGCAACTTTCAATCAAAATATGATAAAACTTTCAATACAAAATAAATAAATTTAAAGATAAATAATGTATAAATAATAAAATAAATAATAAAATTTTTGTGGGAAGTGTGCTACGGCTCGGCTTCGCCTCGGCAATGACGGCTCGGCTTCGCCTCGTTAACTTTTAATAATATCTTGAAAGGAGGGCATTGGTCGTTGCGCGCATTTGTCGTAGCGCGCATTTGTCGTAGCGTGTGCTACGGCTCGGCTTCGCCTCGGCATCTACGGCTCGGCTTCGGCTCGGCAATGACGGCTCGGCTTCGCCTCGTTAACTTTTAATAATATCTTGAAAGGGGGGCATTGGTCGTTGTGCGCATTTGTCGTAGCGTGTGCTACGGCTCGGCTTCGCCTCGGCATCTACGGCTCGGCTTCGCCTCGGCAATGACGGTATTTCTGGTTGTACGTTAGTAGGTGTTTTGTTGTACGTTCTGTGCTTTATTGGCTGTACATCTACAGGTATTTCTAGTTGTACATCTAAGGCCTCGAGGTTGTACATAGTGTTATCTACTGGTAGTACAGCCAAATTTTCATAGTTGATTGGTATTTGCCTACTGGTTTCTACTTTCACACCTTACAGGTTGTTCAGAATGTTTAAGAGTGACAGTTCGATCAATCCTGAACATTAACTTACACTCTGGACGAGATAATAAATTCTTTCATCCTACACAAACTTCAACTGCTTCTCCATAATTTCTGTTAAGTCAACTTTGTTCTCCCTGTTCTTTATTAGTCTAGCTGCAACAATCTTCCGGTACTGAATAATACTTTCCAATCTGTATTCCACCACTTCTCTTGAATCATAGTATTCCATGAACAGCATGCAGAAGAAGCCACAATCAAATCTGTGTTTTTGTAAGTTTTCAAAATATTTATTAACATTCACCATCAACTCTATTGTTGTAAATCAAACTTATGGCGGTGTAAACTTACATTGTTTTTTGCTTTGGGTGATCAGGAGTGAAGTGCTTGAAATTTCCAAAGTCTTTTTCAGATATTTCAGAGTCTTTGACAAGCGTTGAGAAATGCCTGAACTGTTTGATCGAAAACATTGTCTTGTTATCCATAGTTAGATATTCTATATCAGTTATTTTGTTTCTAGGTTGTTGTCTTCTTACCAGATTCATTGCTTGAGTTTCCAGGATGCTTGCTTTATAATCTGACTTCATGGAATCAAAAATGTTGAACTGTTGGCGCAGAAGGTTGAAGCAACAAACAATCCAGTGATTGTTTTTCACTACTGGGAAGAACAGCTGTATTACAACATTAAAAAAACAGAATTATAGTTAAAAATCAGCAACTGGAGAAAGTAAACAAAATTGGGTAAAGGTTTTCAAAACTTACGAGGTCGTCGTCTAGAACGCTGAACTTTTTATTTATTCTCTTGAAGGCTCTCATACAACTGCTGGACTTGAATTCTTTTGGATCAACAATTAGATTCATCTGTTTTATTTTACCGAATTTTGTAAATTTAATAAAATTCGATAGAGAGGCCCAAGTGTGTAGTAATCTTTAAAGTTCTTACCGCCAGGTAGCATGAGAATGCATATTTTTTTACTAGAAGCTTGTTTTTCTTAGCCAGCTGTCCTTCTCTTTTATTGAAATCCTCTGCCCATATATCCATGACCTCGGAGCTCAGTTCCTCGCGTGGCCTAAGAGAGTCTTTGAAATTCTTGTATGAGCAGTGTGCTTCACCAATCTCAATAAAAGGTTGCCTGCAAAAGTTAGGCCAAAAAAATGTATTTAGTATGTGCTTGTAATTGTTTGATTAATTTTTCTTCTTCTAAATAAGCTTGTCCGACTTACGTGTCTTTGTTTACGGCCTTGGTATTCTTAAATTTTCGACCATTTGCTACGTATTCGCAGTACAAGTTCTGCTCTTCCATAGTGGCCTCAATATTCCTTTCGTTATGAATAAGCAGGTCCATGTCTTCTCTTTTCTTCAATTTTGTCTTCTCCATTGTCTTTTTGCCTTTTTCAAATTGTTGATTGCTGGCTTCATCTGAAAAAATATCGTTCACCTTAATTGTAAATAACAAAAAAATAAATTTTCTGGCTTAATTGGCGTGTCATGTGTCGTAAAAATTGCAGAGAAGTTGACTTGAATATTGGCATCATAACTGAGATAATTTGTTACAAACCTGTTTGTGTTGTCTGTCTCTTGGTCATTTCATCTGTTTTTTCAACAATCTGCTGTATCGATTCATAATCTGGATTGTCTATGTGATCAATGGAGTCTATTATTAACTCTTTTGTTAGTGCCCCAAAGTTTTCTGGTAGTTCTTAGAACATAAAAGGAAGGCTATTGTAATAAAAGGAATGAAAAATATTATAGATTGCAACCTTCTTGTTCTGGTCTCTCTTCTTCCCTTAGTTTGTCAACATGTCCTGAGGTATTATCATTTGATCTTTATATTTATGCAAGCAAAAAAAATCAAATAGAGGAGTTTAACATGAAAATGTTGTTTTACATACCTGTTGTTTTAGTCATCTCTGGAGCCTCTAGAGCTTGTTCCTCTGGCAAATCAGCCGATGTTTCAACATTCTGCTGTGTTGTTTCTGTCCCTGGAGAGTATATGGGGTGAGTGGAGTATATTTCAACAAAAGGAAAGAAAAAAATATTATAGATTGCAACCTTGTTGTGATGGACTCTTTTCTTCCCTTTGCTTGCCAGCAGGACCTGAAGCAATATCATTTGTTTGTGAGTTGAAGGCCAAAATATATATATTTCTAATAGAGATGTTAATCTTGTATTGTTGTTTTACAGACCTGATGTTTTAGTCATCGTTGCAGGCTGATTCTTGGTCAAATAATCTGAGGCTTCAACATTCTTCTGAATCAATTCAGTCTCTGGATGGTTTATTTTATCAGTGGAGGCTCAATGTTTTAAGTTATTTCCTAATACAAAATAATATTTCTAGAAACTGGATATTGCATAATAGGAAGGTCAAATATTATAGAAAGGCAAACCTTCTTGTGCTGGTCTGTTATCTTCATCAGGATTGATCGTCTGATTCTTTTCCTGAGCTTTCCTGCCTTGTTTTTCCCTGATGTTCTTGAAGTTTTTATATGATTCTTTGAGATGGAATGTACTCCGCTGCAAGTGATGTAGAAACAGATTTTCTTCTTCGTCGTTCGCATGTGATTTTTCTATTGTTAGTGAAACCTCGTACGTCCTAGTCATCAAAGAATCAATTTCTTCGAATGCTGTATAATTTGGACTTTTGCTTCTGCTTCCTTCATATTGTTCTTTTGAACAACTTGGACTTCCTTTTTGAAACTGTTTTTTGGTTGCCCTTTGTTCTTCATGAGTTTCGGCTACTCTCTTCATTGGAGTTTTTGCATGGTAGTAAACAATGTCGTTTGGTGCTTTCCACTGCAAACAATAATTACAATTTTAGTTCATCATTTTAATTCTGCAGATATAGGCGCGGTATATTAGAAAATTATTTTGAGAATTTGCTCTTACCGGTAAGTTGCCGTACCCCCACGATTTTGCACCGCCACATCCTTCAGTAACCCTGTCTGCCTTTGCAAGCAGCTTAAGCTTTTTTGTATCCAAGTAGTGTATGCGGGGTGTTTTCTTGTCCATATCAGATAAGTTTCTTTTGAGGCAGCAGTCCAAGTATATCAGCAACGGCGCCACAACGCAACCTGGTACTGCCTTTACTTTTGAATTTGCTTTCTGGAAGTTTATGGCTGCTCTCTTTAGCTCGTCAACAATCAACTGACAGATGTCCATTTCTTTCAGATTATTCAAGTCCAGGTTCTTCACCAGGGTTGCCTCCCTTGAGACTCGCACAGAAGTTCCTGGACATATGATTTTCATGCACATTATCAGCATAAAAACTTTTATGGCTTTATCATCCTTCCCTTCATCTTTCACATACTCCTCAAGTAGTTTCCTAAGTTTATCTGTTTTGATTTGCTCGTTCCTCTTAAATCCCAGCTCTTCCTTCAAGTCAAATAAGTCCTGGTCATTGCCGGTGTCCGAAGGTCTGGGTGCTGTGCTGTTGCCATGAGGTAGACCAAACAATTGATGGATTGCGTATGCAGTTATTTGTATAACTTTGTTTGATACTCTGAGGTCCAATGTCATTGTTTCTGGATCTAATTTTTCCATGATTCGATAAGCTAGCTGCCGATCAATGTTTTCTTTCACTTTTCCATCTAGGAATGGTCCAAGTCCTGCATCCCGTAGCCTTTTTATGTGTCGTTCTTCATCCAACAAATCTACGCATTTGTAGAACTCTGTCAGAGAGCATCTGATAGTTGTTTCTCTCAGCCTTCTTTTCAGCTTTTTTGCTCCTCTTCTCCTCGTTAAATCCTTTTTCTTGAGTTTTTTTGCCCTCCCTCTTCTCTTCTCCTTTCACTCTTTTCCCCTGCATTTATTATGAGCATTTAATTCCATATAAAATAAGTATTGTAAGTTTATTCAGCACATCAAGAGTAAAGTGTTATTGTACCTTCAGGCTGTTATTGTTTTCCTCCTTATTGTTGTCATCGCTACTATCACTACAATCTTGTTGCTGGCTACTTGTGTCCTCTTCATCCTCCATTTCCACCCTTTGAAAATTACTATCACTAGTATCTTCTTGCTGGCTACTTTCATCGTCTTCCTCCTCTGAGGGATTCAGGTGTACATAATTAGTACTTTTGGCAGTATTTTTAAATCTAGGGCTCCTGCGCTCGCCAAGATCTTTCCGGGAAGCAGATTTCTTGGTCTTTTTCCAGACTCTTTGCCCTGTAGTTTTCTGTTCCAAATGATCCTGTGTGTTCTCAGTAGTTGCTTCTTTATCTTGTTTTTCTGGCTTTCTTTTCCTTCCCCTCCTCATCGATGCATGAGGCTCGTTTTTGGGGCCTGTTGAGTCCTTGGAACTATCCGGAGGTAAAACATTCAGTGGTTCCACTGAAATGGTATTCTCATCTTCGTCGCTAACTGTTGTGCGATTAGGGTCCATATATTTGCTCTGCAACATTGTTTAGCCAGCACTTAGACATCGAAATCTAAAAACAGAAAAAGTATTACACAGATTCCTATTTGTACATAGTATATAATATTTCGCATCTACGAAAAATCATATAAGTGTTGTTCAACCCGTCTTGAAATTGTTGTCCAACTTGTGGTACTTTCAGGATCTCCTGGATTTCAAATTATTTGAAAACTATTTGGGCGGTTATTTCCTTAATTTTTCTTCCTGGCTTGTTGAGAAATGGTGGAAAATCTCTTCAAACCCTAGCGAGCAGATCATTGCTTTGTTTATTTGTTTGAGTGGCAAAGATTTAAAGTTGCAAATGCGTTAAAGAAAACTAACCTCTGAATTGTTGCTCCTGCTTGTTGCTGTGTAGTCCGTCCTTTCCGATGTGCTGGTTCGATTTGAATTTGTTCGGAGTTGTTGCGGGCGGAGGATTTTGATGCGCCCGCTGCTTGATCCCGTGGCGTTGCGGCGTTGCTCCCAGGGATCTCCGAGTTCCGAGAGACCGAGCCAAAACTCTGGTTATCTCGGCGGCGTTGCTGCCTAGTTGTAGGCGGCGGCGATGCGGGAGGATAGATCTAGGTGGCGGCGATGCGGAAGTGAGGTTCCAGATGAACCTCGACTGCTCGGCTCCTGGAGTTGTGCGCGGCGTGGGAGAGAGACGGCAGAGGTTGCGAAATGGTGGTGGTTAGTTTAGTCAGGTGGTCCCCCAATTTATCAGGCCCCACTAATTAGTGACCCCAAGGTAAGGATAGAGTTGTACAGGGTAGACGTACCTTCCTGTACGATCACGCATGATAGGGTTGTACAGGATTTCGTTCATGGTTGTACGAAACTTTGATTCGGCGATATTTGATTCGGGTTGTACATGTCAATGCGCGAGGATCGTACGGCCACCGCTAAGTGGTTGCTAAGTGGATGTACAGGAAAAATTCCATTGGTGTTTGAAGAAAGAGGGGAATGCTATCCCCAGGTCAGGAAAGTGTTGTACAGTATAGAAGAACTTGCTTGTACGGACCCAAATAAGGGTGTTGTACAGGAAGAAAGAGCGGGTGCTAACCCCAGGTCAGCAAAGAGTTGTACAGGATAGACGCACCTTCCTGTACGATCTCGCATGATAGGGCTGTACAGGATTTCGATCATGGTTGTACGAATCTTTGATTCGGCGATATTTGATTCGGGTTGTACATGTCAATGCGCGAGGATCGTACGGCCAACGCTAAGTGGATGTACAGGAAAAATACCATGGGTGCACGAAGAAAGAGGGTAATGCTATCCCCAGGTCAGGAAAGGGTTGCACAGTATAGACGAACTTGCTTGTACGGTCACAATGAGGGTGTTGTACAGGAAGAAAGAGGTGGTGCTATCCCCAGGATAGGAAAGTGATGTGCAGGATGGTCGGACCTTCCTGTACGAACACGCTTGATGTCGTTGTACAGGAAGAAAGATAGTTGTCGTACGAAAATTTGAATCGGACATATGTTTTTCGGGTTGTACAGAAAAGTGCGCGTGGAACGTACGGCCATCGCTAAGTGGTTGTACAGGAATATATCATGGGTGTTCTAAGTAGGAGGGGGGGTGCACCCCAGGGCAGTATAGTGTTGTACTTGATAGATGTACATACTTGTTCGGACACACATGATGGGGTTGTACAGGAAAACGATAATGGTCTATATTATACATATATGACTATAATATGTACTCTAAAGACATATCTGAGATTAGCAATCCCTGTTCTCTACGAAATCCGAGTCCCAGCTTCATTTCTATCTGATGTTCCTGTGTCTTCGCTGTCATTCCTGATTATTTTGATGTGTTCTGGAAACAAAATAGTGCTTATGTTATTAGTCCATTATTAATAAGTTTGCTGAATAGTTAATCTTGGGTGCTAGGCAAAAAAAAAAGATTTATTTTACAGATTGTCAACTCTTACTCTTGTAGTCCGGTGGAGCAAATTCCTCGATCTCTTTTGGCAATTGTGCCATGTTGTGCGAGCTGAACAACATGGTGTACAAGTACTCCGCCTTCCATTCATTTGAGTTTGGCTGTAAGATCACAAAAACATGAGGTCAGATTTATTGTTGTTCAAGTAGAGCCAGTTTTTCAGGCTTAAAAATAACATTGCAACCGAGCTTGCTTACATCTTCGTCCACAATTTTTTTGTATTTCATCATGTTCTCTGGTTTGTCGTAAATCATTTGATGTCCATCAAAATGGTAGGCGTACCGCAGCATGTAGAAGCCACACTCGTTGACCCCTTGGCAAGGGACTTTGATCCTCTGTTTTTTTTTAGCCAGTTGAACCCAATCTGGCTGTTTGCTTGCTTTGTATGCAGCCTCTCCGTACTTTTCCTTTAGTACTAGTTCCATTCTGCACATCTGTTTTAATATAATTTGAGCTCATTTCATCAATACTTTTTCAAACAGAAATAATAATCATGTAGTTGATGATTGAAAAATAATATGTGAGAGTTCAGAACTTACAATCTTCATTAGTTCATAGTTGAAGGAGTTGTATGAGCGCACATCCCTAGGTTTGTATTTCCTTGAGTCAATTACTTGAACTGACTTTTTGTATCTATTCATTATGTACAGGCAGTAATGGTTGCATTTGAAATAAGGTAGAAATATCTGTTATGAGTACAAATATAGAGTTGTAAGTGTTGGTAATCAAGACCAGTAAGGCATATCATGTGGCGTACAAATTAAAAGAGTCAGGTTGTACAGGTTCACCGGACCTGGTGTACATATAGAAAGAAAATAGCTGTGCAAGATATTTTACTGACGCAGTAGTAGAGACGATTGTTGTACGGGAACCCAAGACCTGTTGTACAACCAGAAAGAGTAGCTGTACAGGCTATCGGAGTAGTAGTAGGTTCATTAAAAGTTGATGTGCATGTAGTGGTAGGAGAGTAGTGCATGAATGGCTTATCATGTTGTACAATACAGAGGTACCAGTTGTACTGGTTTATCTGAACTGGTGTATCCCACGGCAAATCTGAACAAGCACGATTGCTAATGCGATCCCACGGCGTTCAATAATACGGTTAATAGTGGTACAGGATCGAGTGATCTTCTGTACAACTAGGTAGTAAATAGTTGTGCAGTCCACGAAAGTTCTTATTGTACAACGAGTGACAAGATTACGGAAAAAAATCATGGATCAGAAAACTTACCAATTTTGCTTGAAGCATGCTTTTGTTCCTTCTTATGCTGTCAAACATTTTCATTGCATTGTCCATGTCAAATCCCTTTACCATCTCGTCCTTTGTTTGAACTTTGCCAGATTTGATTTCAGCTTTTTGTCTCTCCATTTCTACCGTATCTGCTGTCGATTCAAAAACTTGAATCACATCCTGTGGAGATAAGTTTTCTAGTGAGATATTCTGTTTCATTCTATAAACAATTATCTGTGAATTTGCAGTTTGGTTGTTTTCCATGGTAACGAGGACTTACCTTTATAAAATCCGGTGTCAGCATAATGCGTTCTCCTGTCCTGTATAGTTCGGATGTTCTGTACCAGTCATCAATGATATAATCCATCACCTGACATTCGATGCAACTGCGAGGACCGAACAATTCTTGGATGTGATGGCCATTCAGAGAAAACGTGAGTTCATTTTCAGGGAATTTAAGATGTTTTGCTTCGAACAGGAGATCTCTGCAAAACGGTCAGTGTTGTTAGATTTCATAGCATACGTTTATAGTAGTAGTTTTTGAGGCAGTTTTTTCAATTCAAACTACTCACCCTGCAATCTTTTCTCTTGTCTCCTGTCCGAATATGACATCCATCACCTTCTTTGCTAGGTTGCTATTTTTAAATACAAGTGGACGATAATCAGCAACTTCCTCGCAGACCTTGTTTGCAGGTGCAATCGGCCTCACGCCTGACAGTATGTTTGCAGAGTTAACACCTTTCTTCCTTTTCTGAATCTCTGGGGACTGCGAGTCTTCTGATATCTGCTGAAGAGCCCTATAACGATCAGGTGTTACTGCGTAACCTCCAGGTTGTTGATTTTCCGTTGGTACTGCGTAGTTAGGAGCAGGGAGGAGCTGCATCTGTGGGGTATCTGTTCTCGTTGACAGTATGTCTGCAGAGTTAACACCTTTCTTCCTTTTCTGAATCTCTGGGGACTGCGAGTCTTCTGATATCTGCTGAAGAGCCCTATAACGATCAGGTGTTACTGCGTAACCTCCAGGTTGTTGATTTTCCGTTGGTACTGCGTAGTTAGGAGCAGGGAGGAGCTGCATCTGTGGGGTATCTGTTCTCGTTGTCTCTTGTTTATCTGGTTTCTTCGGTTCTTCTTTTTCGGTTACTTCTTCCTGGGGTCCATCCTCCTCTCTCCTTTTTGTCCTCCTGTACTCCATGCTCAGTTGCTTCTGTCTGTTATCTTCGATATCAGCTTGATCAATCACCACAACTACCTTGTGTTGCATTTGTTTGTGAAGGACATAGTTGTCTGTACTCGTCCTTTCTCTTATGATTATTTGAGGGGTTTTTTCAATCTCCTCCATTAACTTTGCTTCTGGATGGATCTTCACGTCTGGGAGCAGTCGACTTAATTCTGGAAACTTGTGCAAGTAATCTACACAATTGAAATTAGGGTTGTCAGGAATTATAAAAAAAAAATCTGTAAGTGTCACCAGGATTCATATTTGCATTCATATTGGATTTGTTATTGTAAGGGAATTTTTGAGTATTTATCTAAGAACAAATGAGGATAACAGAAAATTGGTTTTAATTTATTTTGTCCAAATGAGATATATCCCATACTATATACACAATATATTTTAGGGCAGGGAGAGTTCAGGGGAAGTTGTGGGAGGGGGAGGTAGCAACTATCAATCAAAATATGATAAACCTTTCAATAACAGCTGAACTATCATAAGCACACGTGTTCGTTCTCCTGTACAACCCCCTCTTGCGGGACCGTGCAAGCTTGTTCGTCTATATTGTACAACCCTTTCCTGACCTGGGGGTAGCACCCCCTCCTTCTTCGTTGACCCATTTTTAGCTTTCCTGTACAACCACTTAGCGTTGGCCGTACGTCCTACGCGCCCTGTCCTGTACAACCCGAATAACATATCTCCGATTTAAATTTTCGTACGACCACTATATTTCTTCCTGTACATCCCCCCTCATGCGAGTTCCCCCTCCTTCGAACCCCTATTTGCACTTCCATGTACATGCACTTAGAGGTGGCCGTACGTTCCTCGCTCCCTCCGAATAATATTTCTTTCATTATCAAATTTTTCGTACGACAATTATCGTATTCCTGTACAACCCCCTCATGCGTGATTGTACATATCGCCCTGACATTATTTTAATTCTATTTTACTTATCCACTCCATCATGATTTAAGAAGGAACCCAATGCAATGTATTTCCACTAATATACATAAAAGTAGATTAGATAGAGGGTATAAAACCTTGCTATCTATATAGTTTTTGCTTCAAAGAAAAGGACATATCATATGGTGTTAGGGAATGAAATATAGTAAGCGAATGAAGCATGTTCATTAACAACTCAATTTACCTTTGTTATAACCAATCAGGCTGAAGTCTATCTTCAAAGTTTTCCATGTCATGAGTATGTATAGTATTTTTTTTTTCTGATTTGGAGAATATCCGAACTGTCAAACTTGTGCAACGAACTCCCAGTCCAGTGCATTAAGATTAAGATCATGTGAAATCCACAATTTAACCTGCATTAAACATCCAGATTAAAAAGCTGCCAATCAATGGTATCCAACTTTGTTTTCTGATGTTAAATAATTTTTTGTTTTTTTAAGATTCTTACGTCTCTCCTTGGTCTGGAACATTAATCTTGTAGCACTTAAAGTCGTCTATGCTTGGCGGCGATAGCTCGTTGCCGCTTTCCTTTACTGCAAGTCTCCATAATTCCTTTAGAACTCCCACCATTCTGAAGAAAAACAGCTCGTATCTTTTTCCTCCTAAGGAATCCAGTAGTTCGAATCTTTTTCTCTTTACGTTCAACGTTATCGCGAAGAAATGGGCAATTTCTCCCACTTTATCAGGCTCATCCATGCAAGGGATCTTTATCTGTGAATAATCAGCATTCCAGTAAATCTTATTATCCATTCCAGGAGCAAAACAACATTAAAAATCAGAGGAAAAAACAGATCATTGATGTGAAATTATCGTACCAAATTGTATCCCTTCAGAAAACGGACTGGGTTGTTTGGATCCATCGCTTTGAGTAGTCGTTTCAGAGCATTCTTTGTCATATCCACTCTCTTTGTTACTCTCATCTGAGGAAATTTAAGTGCGATCATTTTTTTCTCATATTATGATGAAGTTTAAATCATAATTAAACTGATGCAGATAAATGTACTCACAAGCGTGAACAGTGGAACTATCAGGGTTTTTGTTTCTTGTGCTTCTTCTCGGATTCTTTCAATTATTATGTTTGCTACACGTGAATCAAGACCAGATAGATCTTTAAATGATCTTGCAAGAGTACCAAGATTCACTATGGTTTCTTCATTTACTTCGTCGCCATGTACGACAAATGTTTCCTCCCTGTTGTATTTAATCAAAACAATCGGTAAAAAAATCAAATGCATTTTTTCCTAACATGTACCTCGGTGAAATTTTTTGGTTGTTTGCTTACATTTTTTCTTTTGTATGCTGTTCTGTGCAAATATCGCTGTGCAGCTTCTCTATCACTCCCTCCAATGTTTCCATTTCTTCGAGTGCACGTTCTTCTTTTCTTTTTTCTCCAGAATCTTCTTCAGGTTCCCTAGTACCTACAATAGAACAAATCCAGTGCACCGGCGATAAGAGATTCATAGATTCAATCAAGTGATAATTAAGTTTGAACTAATATGAGCTTCAAATCAGTGCAGCAGATATGAGATACATGGACTTTCCTTTTTTGTCTTCGATCCAGCATGAATAATTGGGAAAAAAAAATCTAGTTTGAGAGTCGCCTTTATTTGGCTGCTCAAAAGTCTTCTCTTTATTTATAAATATTGTCCTTGAGTAAAAGGACTACAAAATGGCAGGAAAGATCGCAACCTCCCATGAAGTACATTTCCAGTACAGCATGAGAAATATACATGATCCCTCGATTTTCTTGATGTCTGCATGGCCCATGGTTTTAAAAAACATAAATCTACTTGCCTATGTCTTCGAAAGGTCTTGGTAGGGCCTTTTCTACTTGTTGTTCTTCCACCTGCTGTATTTCCCTCGATGAGTTGGGTTCTTCTGGTTTTTCCGGTTGAGGATTATCACTTTCTTGGCCTCTTTCTTGTTTTTGTTTCTTATCAGTGCCATCATCTTGTGGAGCCTCTGCTATCTGTCCGGTGGTTTCCTGGATTAAATTTTGACGTAATGGAATTGAGACGACAGTTTGTTTTTATTTTTGACGTAAAAACCATAATTAAAATCGAAAAAGAACATCTTACCTGATTCCTTTTTCCCTCTTTGGTATTATTTTCGCTTTCAATGCTTGCCCTTAATTCTCCTGTATTTTCTTTCCCACAGCCTTGAATGGAAATTGAAAAGAAAGATGCAACTAAATATTAGATGGACTATACTGGTCTGTTATTATATTCATTTATGTGCAGTAGTTTGTTACCTATTTGTTTTTGTTGATCATGTTCGTCGTCCTCTTGTTGATAGACAATTACACTGTCCGCAAATTTCAGACTCTCGGCGTCTGTTGTATAAGAAATCAAAAGAACTTTATTTTAGCTATTTAGCAACTCTGAGTTTGTAGAAATAAAATTTTGATTCTAATTGTTCTTGCCTGTCTGGTTTTTAGGAGCTTGATCCTGTTGTTGAGTCTCCTCTAGATCAGCAGTTTTATTGTCCAGCTTGTTTTCTTCGTCGCCATCCTTAGCAGGAGTTGTCTCATCATCTTTCTCCGAAGAGCGATGATCTTGTTCGTCGAGTAACTGTTTAGCAGGAGTTGCATCCTTAGGCTGATTTTGTGCTTCTCCATCCTTGAGCTGACATTGTGTCTCGTCTGGTTTATCCTACAAAAAAGTATAAACATGATGAACTTGCGATAGAATAAACAGAGAACACCCATTTGGTAGAACGAGAACGCAAGGCCTGTTGATCAAGCTCAGATGCTGGTTCGATCCTACGGCGTAAATAAATACGGATATTGGTGGGAGAAGATTACCTCGCCAGAAGTAGTCACCCCATCACTCACTTTAAGTTCGTCAGCTGTTTCTCCAGTTGTGGGATTTGATTTGCTTGATCCTGAAAAATAAGAAACAACGACAGTTGAATCAATCAAATCATTGTTGCAATTGTTCAGTGCCCATTTAAAATTTAGCCGAACAAACAATTTCACCTAAAATTTCTTCTGGTTTGCCAGCCAGTGTTTCTGTCCCTTGAACCGCTGACGCTGGATCGACCACTTGTTCGGAAATTTTTTTAGCAGGTGGCTGTTTCTTCAACTTTTTCTTTTTCTTGATGTTCTTTTCATTTCTGTGCTCGTCTTGGTTGGAACAGCCTGCGGTTTCCTGATCAAACCGCACTTGTTTTGTTGTATTGTGAGACGGCACAGCCATGTTTTCATTCACTGTGTACTCCTGGTCTTTGGCAAAGTTGCGAAGCATCTCAATGAGATTGCTGGTCTGGTTTATAAAGCTTTTTATACTTCTCTCTTCCCTAAGGACATCTTGAGCAAATGCATCCTTAGGTTTTTTGTTGTTGTCTCCTATGATTTCACCAGATGTTGGTATTATTTCTGCCAGTCGAACCACCTCCTGCAATTTTTGTTCAATCCTTCCCAGTACATCCTCTTTGCATTCTTGGTCACCATCAATCAATTTCCTCTTCCTTGATTCCAGGGGCACTACTTGGGTTGAAGGATCCCCATCTGTAGCACGATAGATGGCTAAGGCCTTGTATTTTCTAGCTTCTTTTTCTGCTGCCTCATGATCTTTGTAAGTATTGAATACTCGTTGTGCCTGTGCTTTCCAGGCCTGAAAATCAAGTTAATATCTTTGTCAGTCCAAAAAAAGTTCTCACAAAAAGGGATCGTAAAGGAGAAGTAAATCAACTACATTCTGACAAAGAAGTAGGAGAAGGAATACTCACTTTAATATTGCCAAATTGTATCCCATCTTCATCCTTTCTGCAATCAAGCTGTGCAATTCTTTCTAGATTAGCTGTTTTCAGATAGGATATTCTAGGAGTTCTAGTAGTCATTTCGGCTAGGTTGTCACATATCAGCGAATCTAGGTACATCAGCATTGGTCCAAGGGTGAAGCCTTCTAGATACGTCCATTGAGTCCTTTTTGTATTGTTTTGCCATTCCTCCGCTGCTCTTTGTATCTCGTCCACAACAATTTGGCGGTAGTCCATTTGTATCATTTTATCGAATTGCAGACCCTCAACCATTCCAAGTTCTCTCATCAGGCGTGCTGAAGATCCGGGGCATAATATCTTGTTGAAGAAGATTAGGTAGAATACTTTCAGTGCAGTGTTTTGCCTTCCAGGCTCAAGTGCTTTCAGTTCATCGTCTACCAACGTACCCAGCTTTTCTAGAAGGGACTTTATTGTTATCTCACCCTTATTCCCCATCGTTATCTGTAGTTCACTCTTCAACTTCACAACTTCTTCTTTATCTTGCGCCCTTTTTCTTGTCGGTCTTGGGGCTGTCTGGTCCCCATTTGGCAGTCCAGTCAACAAGTGTATATTGTACCGGTTAACCTCTATCTCTTTGTTGTTGCCAAACTCCATTGTCATTGTATGGGTGTTGAGAGTCTTCATGCAGAAACCCATACAGTTCTTGTTCATTGATGTGGATATATCAGTGGTACGGAAAGCACCGAACCCTGCAGCATTGACACTCTCTAACCAGGCTGGAACCTTTTCTAACTGTTCAAATGCTTTCTTTACCACTGAAACCGATTGCTGGCTCTGGAAATCATAAGGAGACTGGTTTTCCTCATCCACTAGGACTAGTTTTTTCCTTGACGCTTTGGGTCTCTTTGGTTTTGCAGCCACTTGAGGATTAGCAGTCTGGGAATCATGAAGCACAATCTGGCTATTTTTTCCGTGTGGGGATTCTTCATCATTTTCGGCAGCATAGTCGCTGTCTACTTCATCTTGCTTCCCCTCTTCTTCTTTGTCCTCTTCCTCTCCTTGCTCTTCATCCTTATCTTGTTCTTCTTCTATTTTTTTCTCCTTTTTATGTTCATCTGCCCCATTTCTTCCAGTAGTTCCTGCCTTGGAGATTGCTGCCGAACTCCTGAGATTTCTATTTTCTGATTTTCCTTTTTTTCCCATCGTCTGCAGCAACCTTTCTTATTTTCTTGGTCCCTCCCTGCATCATTGGCTTCTTTGGTTTTGCAGCCACTTCAGGATTAGAAGTCTGGGAATCATGAAGCACAATCTGGCTAGCTTTTTCGTGGGGGGATTCTTCATCATTTTCGGCAGCATATTTGCTGTCTTCTTCATCTTCCTTTCCTTCTTCTTCTTTGCTCTCTTCCTCTCCCTGCTCTTCATCCTTATCTTGTTCTTCTTCTCTTTGTTTCTCCTTTTTATGTTCCTCTGCCCCATTTCTTCTACGCTTTGCGTTTCTTCCAGTAGTTACTGCCTTGGATCTGGCTGGCGAACTCCTGAGAATTCTCTTATCTGATTTTCCTTTTTCCCCATCGTCTGCAGCAACCTTTCTTATTTTCTTGGTCCCTCCCTGCAACATTTTACTGTCTGCAGCCTTCCGAGTTTTAGACCGTTTGTAAACTATTTCAGATTTTTTTCCTGATGGGGAATCAGCCTGAGCCTCAAAAGACTTCAAATCAGATATTGTTTCAGCAATCTTCTGGCTAGTCGGCGAATTTGCAAAAACACCTGAGACCAGATGGTAAACCCCGGATGAGCGAGATGCAGAAGGTCATTAACTATTAATTGATCTAGGGTTTCGGAAGGGTTAACAGCAAGGGTTGTCTTCACCTGTTTTTTTCTTGGAGGAAGACATCCGGCAACAGCCTTCTTCTCCTCCTCACGGCTCCGATTGACTCCTCCACCTCTTCACGGCTCCGATTGCCCCGATGTCCCCGACGCTGTTGAAGATTAAGAAGCCGTGACGAAGGTGACGGAGTTGGCGGCGTCGGAAATGGCGGCGACGGAGTTGCCGGCGTCGGAGTTGGTGACGACGGTGGCGACGGAGATCACGACGACCGCGGCGTCGGAGTTGGCGACCGAGTTGGCGGCGACGGAGATGGCTGCGGCGGGGTAGGCAAAGGCGACGGAGATTTGTGGCGGCCGGGTTGGCGACGAGGGCGCCGACGGGGATAGTGACGACGGCGGCGACAGAGTTGGCGGCGTCGACGGAGATGGCGGCGTCGGCGTCGACGGAGATGGCGGCGACGGTGGCGTCGGTTCTGATGGCGCGCAGCGGTTCCTCCGATGTACCAGTCCCCTTTGCTGCTATTGAGTAGTTTCCCTCTACGAGTTTTCAAAATAAGCTAGTGGGTGCTTCGGGCGTGATGGAGAGGGCCCTGCGTGGTGGGGCAGTCTCGTAAACTTGATTTAATTGGCATTTGTACTTCCTGGAATACAGACATGTACAACTCTGAAACAAGAGGTTAAACTACTGACTAATACATCCAGTACACCCTCATCCGATAATATTTCCATGAACATCTTTGTATATCTCGGCGTACGGCCATTTTGCTCACCGTGTACAGTTGGTTATATGTGTTTGTTCGTGGGTGTATGAATTGATAGTGGGGCAGTCTCGTAAACGGGATTTAATTGGCATTTGTACTTCCTGGAATACAGACATGTACAACTCTGAAACAAGAGGTTGAACTACTTTCTAATACATCCAGTACACCCTCATCCGATAATATTTCCATGAACATCTCCGCGTACAGTTGTATATCTCCGCGTACGGCCATTTTTCTCACCGTGTACAGTTGGTTATATGTGTTTGTACGTGGGTGTATGAAATGATAGTACTGCAGAGGCTAAGTCGTTGTAGACGTTTAGCAACAGTGATAACACAAACACGAAACATTAGAAAGTGCATTCTTTTAATCCATACTAACTCACTGTTCTTTCATACCAGTTACTACAAAAACATTAGAAAGATCACCTTGGACTTCCCCTGCTTGTACAAGCTAGTTTAGAGGTCTATGGGGATGCTTTTGCAGAATTTATTTGCTGTTGTTTTCTAATTTTTTTAGTGCTAACCAATAACCATCTTGTAAACCTTCATCTCTTTCAGAATATGCAATGTATCAGAGAAACCATGAAAGTACCTAAAATCATCATTGATCCTCTAGCTTGTGTCATCTTTCAGATTGTGATTATGATCTATGTTTGGACAGGGAATCTGATGCAAAGAGCAAAGACTATAGTTTGGTCTAGGATTGCTATCAAGGAGGTGGATGCTGGTTCCGGTTTACCTGAAGAGCAAATGAAGAGAATCTACTGGTCTAGGAAAGACTTGCAATTAAACCTGCATCCGGATGGCTAGGAGGAGACTCAATAGTACAAACATTGTAAGTTTATTGTACAAAATCTAGTGGCTCAATGTACAAACTTAATTTGAGTTTGGCTATCAAAAAGTTGAGAAAAAAAATGTATATTATCCCCTCATCCAGAAATAAGTGTCTCAAGTTTGCCAAAAAACGGATGAATCTAGACAAGTTTGATGTATAGATTTATCAAAAAAAAATCCAAAATTGAGACATTTATTTTGAGGACAGAGGGAGTAATTGTTTAGAAGGCAGTATAAGGAAAAAAATGGCATTCTCACTCACCCATAACATAAAATTGAAAAAAACATAAACAACCAAATTATAAAAACCGTCACCCACGCATAATTAACATAAACATTGTCTTAAACAAACCACTCAATAAAATTTAAAGAGAAATAGTTTCACACACTGATAGGTTTAGGTAGATAGATGGAAGTGGCAAATTGGGGTCCAGGCTGCATCAGTTAGGACTGGGTGGCAGCGATGGAACGAACCACATTGGTGCCTCGCCACTAATTACATCTCCGTGAAATCTCCTTATGCCCAGCGATCCTCCAATTGCAGCCCCCCCACGGACGTGCATGCGGCTCCAGGTTGGTTCTTGCTGAGGGTCGAAGTCAAACACGCTTGGATGAGAAGCATACACGCAGTCAGGCCTGAACATTGGCTCCTTTTGGGGAACCTCTTCAACAACAGCAGGCTGTTCCTCTTCACCCCCAGGAGGCTGTTGATCATCATCACCAGCAGCCTCACCATCCGGAACTTCTTCATCCTCAGCTTCAACATCATCACCATCAGCAGCAGCAGCACCAGCAGGCCCTTCTCCTTCTTCATCACCATCACCAGCAGCAGCACCAACAGGCTCTTCTCCTACTTCATCACCATCCCCAGCAGCAGCACCAGCAGGCTCTTCTCCCTCTTCATCACCACCACCAGCAGCAGCAGCAGCTTCCGCTTCCTCGGCGGCAACAGCAGCAGCTTCCGCTTCCTCGGCGGCAACAGCAGCAATAGCAGAGTCAGGGGGCTTTAAGAAAAATGGAGTGTTGACACCCACAAATAGAGCAAGGCCATCGAAGCTGCCCATTCTTGACCACTCTACTGCAACAACGTCATTGTGGTACTCATTTGCATCCCGCTTGAAAACGTCGCATCGGCGGTCTGGGTAAGAGTATAATCTTCTCCCCATAACCATCGATGGACCGCGAGACGTCGCTGAAGAGCCACTGATCTGGATCCACAGAAGATCAAATCGATCTTGTACCAGGAACCAGTTTCAAGAAGCAGGGCCTCCTTCGACTGCGTCTTCAACTGTTGGGGGCTGGATGAGTCGCGGCGCTGCGTGCGTACCTATGAGTTTACTCTGAGTTAGTTGCTATTATAGGAAAAATATTGACTGATATACACAACAGCAGTAAAAATGAATCTCAGCAGGAAATTAAACAGTAAAACAAAATATACTCATATAAGCAATATATATAACTCTGAAGTTTTTATCTAGACTTACCCCATACGAACGGTTCCCAGACATACACATTGCCATGGGGTTTAGTTACCGCGTATACGCGGCCAAAGCTCCGGTAATCCGAGCTTGGGTGACCACCCACGGCATCCACGTACGTCGATGGACGCAGGTCTGTGTGGGGCAGGAATGTCCATGCCTTGTCTTCCGGCCAGCAGATGATTGCGATGGCTTTGTCAAACACAGCTATCGCATCGCAGCGCCATTCATCGTTGATCTGGTAGGGCCTTCGAGGGAACTGTACCTTTTGGAGCACTATTTTTGCCCCATTGTAGATGAAAGTGAATGGGTCGTTTGCCAGCCAACCTCTGTAGTGAGATAAGCCGGAAACTTCTAACGATGGCATTTTGAACTTAATTGCTCTGTATACGTTTGACAGAATCCAGCTGCAAGGATCTGCAACATTAACCATCATAATCCACTCTTCAACTCCCCCGACCCAGTACTGTCTGCCAGCTCCCTCCTGCACGCGCACCAACGCCGGGACATCGCCCTTATCCAAGATCATAATTTTAGTGCTTATCTCGTCCTACAAGATTTAAGTTCAAATTTGTTAATTTAACAGCAGATGATCAGAACCAATGGTCTGTATGTCAAGAATTTAACAGCATAAAATTTGTTACAGCCTAGGCTGTACTGGTGGCACAAATCATATATATTGGTCAGTACAAACAATAGTGACCGGTTGTATATGGAAATAAAAAATATTGCAACAATCTCAAACTACATCTGGGGTAAAAAGAATTATCTAATTGAGTGTCAGCATAGGGTTTACAGGTTGTACAGTCTAAGAGAACTGGTCTGTACGGCCACATCTCACAAACTGTACGTGGAAATAACAAGAGGTTATACGATCTATCCTACCACAGAAGACTAGAAACATAGACCAAGGGTTATTCAGGTTGTACAGACAAGGTATTATGGTATGTACGAACGCGGACCTGACCGGTAGTACAATGGAAAAAAAAGGCTGTTAACTTCTATACCTCTATCCCAGAGAATCTACAGCTAGTTTGGGTTTTATTATTACCATATCAGATAGTCTTGATGGATATATATCACACGTTTTTCTTTTTCGTACAGTATAAGTGTAACGATCTGTACGTCGACATCTCTCAGTTTGTACGGGGAGTTAACAAGAAAATGTACGTTAAATCATACCAAAGATGATCATTGTTACGTTTACTGGCAACACAGACTGTGAGTTTTTCAGGTTGTAAAAACAAGATATTCTTGTATGTACGACCTGACCTGACCGGTTGTACAAGGCAGGAAAAATGGCTTTTCGCATCTATGCTCTATCTCAGAGACACTAGGTTGTGGGTGGTATAATGGTAGTAAGAAAGCAACTGAAAGATATAATGTAGAGCTGTTCAACAAACATAGACCTATCCAAGAATCTACAGCTAGTTCGGTTTTTATTATTGCCATTATCAGATAGTCTTAATGGTAATATATCACTCGGTTTTCATGTTGTATAGCCTAAGTGCACCGATATGTACGACCACACCTCCCAGATTGTACGTGGAAACAACAAAAGGTTGTAGGTTCTATCCTACCTCAGATGTTCATTGTTATGATTATGGTAACGCAGACTATGGGTTTTTAAGGTTGTACAAGCTAGGTGAACTGGTATGAACGACCGGACCTGAGCGGTTGTACAAGCAAAAAAAAAAAAAAAGAGACTACTCGATTATATGCTCTATCAAAGAGATTCAATCTGAGGTATAATGGTAGTAAGCATGTCATAAGATACAAACTAGAGCAGTTCAATAAACGTAGATCTATTCAAGAATCTACAGCTAGATCGGATATTAGTATTACAGATTCAGATAGAATTGGCGCAGAATTAAACAGTTTCAGATGAACTCCTAACCTAAACCACTCCTATTCCAGATTGTGCAAACAATTGAAGGAATGCCAACAATGAAAAAACCGAGGGAGAACTCACCGACGGTTCAAAAGCCGGTTCATCACCATCTTCCATGTGAAGGAGACCCGGCATGTTGTAAGGATGGTTCGTGTCTTGTCGCATCCCTTTGCGAAAGCCAACGAAGGCGCGACTGGTGCGACATGCAGTCATGATGTCCATGCTGCTTGTGATATTCCCAACGCTTGCGGGATCAAGGTTCCCCCATCCCCAATCCTGGCGGTACCTTGGGTCCGTGGTGTTCTCCCCGACGCTGAAGTACCTCCCACATAGCCACCCATCAGAATCTACAGCCCTGCGCTTCGACATGGCGGTGCTCGTCGCGGTGCTCGTCGCGTGGGGTTTTTTGATCGGGTCGAGGGTGGTCGTCGCGTGGGGTTTTTTGATCGGGACGAGGGTGGTGATGAGAGCGGAACGACGGGGTCAGGGGTGCTGTTAATATAGTGGGAGGATCGACCAACGGGACGGGCAGGTTGTTGCCGTATTGCGAGGGTGGTCGTTGGAACTACTCCCAATCTATCCGCGAGTATCTCTAACTGATTCGTTCGCGAGCGAGGAAGAAGGAAGAAGAGCTAGATTGGTTTCTGGAGGTGTAGGCTTGAGGAGGATGAGTGGGCGCTGGGCGGCGGAACTCCAACTGAATCGGCAGCGAGGAAGAAGGAAGAAGAGCTAGATTAGAGATTTCCAACTGAATCGGCAGCGAGGAAGAAGGAACGCCGGGTATATCGGGGGTTTGGGGGTTTTCCTTTTTTTTTTGGGCAAGTTTTCCGACTAAGTTATAGCGGATGTGATCCTGTCCATCCACACCAAACGGCGCAGCTCGAGGGCCGCAGGATCCCGAGCGGGCGGTGATAACTGTATTGAGGTGACCGGTGGCGACTGGTGGTGACTGGCGAGTGAAAATGGTTGCATGGAGGTCACCACAGTCCTGCAGATTTCTGAGTGCGTACAACGTTTTCTCATCGGGTGTACATGGTGTCAGCTGCGCGTGTACACGTGCATCAGAATTGCCTGCACAAACTGTAAACACACTGGCAGAGCACCACACAGGATTTACGTACATCAAACTTGCTATACAGGAACGAACTTCTATTATTCCTTGCTTGTTCAACCAGGAAACCTATTAGCTCATCTCCTAATAGCCCCCACGTTGTGCCTACAATCGTGTTTCGTCGGGTGCACACGCGATATCAAACAGAACATGTAAACACACTCGCAGTGGGTACCATCAGCACACAGGTTGTACGTACAACCGTTAATTTTTCCATGTACATATTTGAATATCACGGCGTACGGCCATTTTTCTCACCGTGTACAGTTGGTTATATGTGTTTGTACGTGGGTGTATGAAATGATAGTACTGCAGAGACTAAGACGTTGTAGCTGCGCGTGTACACGTGCATCAGAATTGCCTGCACAAACTGTAAACACACTGGCAGAGCACCACACAGGATTTACGTACATCAAACTTGCTATACAGGAACGAACTTCTATTATTCCTTGCTTGTTCAACCAGGAAACCTATTAGCTCATCTCCTAATAGCCCCCACGTTGTGCCTACAATCGTGTTTCGTCGGGTGCACACGCGATATCAAACAGAACATGTAAACACACTCGCAGTGGGTACCATCAGCACACAGGTTGTACGTACAACCGTTAATTTTTCCATGTACATATTTGAATATCACGGCGTACGGCCATTTTTCTCACCGTGTACAGTTGGTTATATGTGTTTGTACGTGGGTGTATAAAATGATAGTACTGCAGAGACTAAGACGTTGTAGACATTTAACATCAGAGATAGCACAAACACGAAACATTAGAAAGAGCATTCTTTTAATCCATACTAACCCACCGTTTTCTTTCATCCCAGTTACTACAAAAACATATCATTACAAAACCATCCAGAGTACAAAACGGCAACAAAAAGATTTGAGCTTGATAGGGCAATGCTAATCAGATTGTTGTTCCATTACAATTGTCTCGCAATAATATCCTTGACACCACTCGGGCAAAAGGTGTTGTGCGAGAACGTAAGCATGTAGTAGGCAAGTTGTTCACGGAGCTTCTTTACGTTGTTCTGCACACAAAAAATGTTAATCAGCAATTTAATATTGAAAAAGAGAGAGTCAGATTTTAAAAAAATGATAGCTTACGGCTCTAATAAAATATGGGAAGTCTCCATTATGGCAACGTAAAATCTCCATTACAATAATGCCAGCGTCATTCCTGTTTCAATAGAGTATAAGAATAGCGGAAGAAGAAGCAAGTAAACTTCATCACAAAATGCTGCACAAGTAAAAAGGAAAATTCAGCAACAAATGTAATATGAGAAATCCTACTCATTAGAATCATCTGTCACGATTTGCACGGGCTGAATCTGCATGTTATGGGCACTGAATGGGTGAGAATGGTAGGCCCCGTGATGGGCGCGCTTGAAGTTCGCAATTACAACTCCTGCAATTCTATCAACATCTTGGGCGTTGTTGTAGGGGCAGTACGTCTCAAAACATTGACGTTGAAAATTGGCAACAATAAGGACCCAAAACTTCTCTTCTATAACTGGAATATAAGCCTGAAAATAAACAGAAGCATGAATACAGAGAGCACGCAAAAGCAGGAGAGTGGACAACACTGCAGAATTATTGTACTCACAGCAGAAAAAAAATTCATCCTGGCAGGCATGATTGGCTCACTGATCACTTTTTTTAACCTCTCAACATCTGCATCAACGGTCGCGAACAGTGTCTGACAAATAAATAAAAAAATGAATGAGAAAACAGAAGAAAGAAAACAAAACAAGATAAATATACAGCATTAAATAAGCTAAAAAAACGCACCGCAGCTTCATGGTTCATCATGTATTTTAAAAATGTTGGTCGACGATGATCATAGTGTTCAGTGTTGTCATACTGCTCTTGCATCAAAGTTGCAGTAAAAACATCCATGACATATCCATGAACGTAACCACCAACTTGCATAGAAAGGCCAAAATTACGATGCACAGCGTATCTTTTGTTAATCTTTACTATTCTTGGACTGTGCAATAAGAAAGTAAATTTATTGTTAAAATGAACACCAAGACAATTAAAGTATCAACAGAAAAAAAAATACACTTAAAGTACCGTCTGGCAAATTTCGCTGGCAAGTATCTATTAACCCATTCCAACACCAGAACTTCTTTCTCTGTCGATTCTCTCACGATTAGTTCTGGTTTGTTATCAGTTGTAACGGCGTTTTCCACACTAAGAACAGCAGAGTTAATCGTTGGATGATAACCAGTTCCTGAGTTTGCTGATGAATGGCTTCCAATCCCAGAAAAACGACTACCAGATCCTGAAGAATGATCAGCATTGAAACCTTGCTGACAATTGCTGAAGTTTTCGTGGTTCTGATGCCCATAAGACGAAGAAGGACCACTGTCAGTTGGACGGAAGCTAACACAAGCAGCAAACCGATTGTTACAACTGTTGCCTGAACCCATAGGATTAACAAGAGAATGGTCCATCCTCGTGCTAGACGACGGGGCTGAACGTGAGTGCGGATAAAATCCTTGGGAACAAAAGCTGTCGAGGTTTGGCTGGGAAACATATGGATTCTGGGAGAAAGGCCTTGCGCATGGGTCCGGGCTGCTGTACATAAAACCTGTTGCACCAGCTGATGCTCCAAACCCAGGACTAGCAACGCCACAAAAAGAATTCGCCATTGTACCAGGAGAGTGTCTAAAATTATCCATTCTTTGCATTCCAGGATGACTGGTTTGTCCTCTGCAATCCATCACACCAGTTGCGGGAGGCGACTGTGAATACATATGCGACACAGGCGGGTCTGAGAAGTTAACAACCCTTGGACAAGCGATTGGCGTTCTGGATTGATTTTCACGAATGAAGCTGGAATGCCTATAGGAGGGTCCATCAATTGAGGGTTGGAACGAGTTGTTTGCAACGGGAGAAGGGTTCTGCTGAAAACTGCAGACAGCTTCTTTCATCCTCAGTGAGCTTGGATCTTGGGACAAAGGAAACCTAGTAGAATCAGAAAATGAAACCCCCGACCTGGCAGTTTTCTTTCGTTCTTCAATTTTATCTATTCTCTCCCACACCTCAATACTATCCAAGGAACTATCAAAGTCCGAAACAATTGAGTTCTCAAGAAACAAATCCTTCCCTGTCTCAACAATCCTCGTCTTCTTCACAGATTCTGGATCAACAATTTGCGGAAAGTATCTTTTCGAACCAGATAAACCTACAGCCTGATTTTCTGAGTGTTTGGACTCATCGAGGGAAATAGATCCTTCCTCTGCCACTATCTCTGGGGCTCTAGAAGATGACACATCTTTTCCAATGTCGTTTGCTACACCCATGACCTTTTCAGTTGAAAGTATAACACTCGAATCAGCTCCACCAATAGGTTTGCAAGCAACTTCAGAGCTTGTTTCATCTTTTCCAATGATGATTGCTACACCCAAGCCTTTTTCAATTGAGGACACAAGATTAAACTCTAAAGCTTTCAAAGAGGTTTCATCCTTTTCAGCTTCACCACAAGGTTTGCAATCAACTTCAGACCTTGATACATCCATGACCTTTTCAGATGTAAGTGAGACATTCGATCCAGCTCCACCAATAGGATTGCAAGCAACTTCAGAGCTTGACTCCCCTTTTCCAATGACGTTTGCTACACCCAAGTCTTTTTCAGATAAAGACACGAGATTCAAGTCTGCAGCTTTCAAAAAGGTTTCAACCTTTTCACCTTCACCACAAGGTTTGCAAACAACTTCAGAGCTTGATACACCCTTGCCCTTGCAAGAGTCACAAACACGGGGAGTGTTTAGTTCTGCACAATCGATGCATTCATCCATCGCTGATTGGAATGGAAGCGTATATGGAAGAACATCAACAACACGGTCTAGATAATTCTTAAGGTTCTGGAGGAAATCTATGTAGAGAACATTGGGACTGTACTCGCAATCAACCTTTATTACCTCCTGTAACAACCTGGTCTGCTCATGGACTGTCTGACTTAGTGGAATAATCCTATCCTCCAATTTGCCATCAGATGAATCAGGCTGACTCAGTGGCTCGATCCTTGCGGAACTATCTTGGATGCCCTTGTCTGTCGAGTTGGTACGCAACTTTTCACTTGAGATTACGATTTCCAAAAAATTACATAGACTCTTGTCAACTGCAGGCCGGATAGCACAGAATATGTCCGTGTACATATCCCCGAGAATTCCCTTCAGATCATCCATTGCCTATAGTACGCAAAAAATATAGCACATGGACAGATAAAATACATAAAGAAGCTTACAACTATATATCCAGTTTGTTGATACAGCATTAAATATGAAAGATGTACAGCAAATCAAATGAACAAGGATTCAAAGTAATATGCATATGAAGGAAACCACAAAGGAAAAAAAAAACAAGAAAGTTTAGTTGTACAGGGCATGCAAATGAAGGAAGGATAGAATGCCTTGAAAGATCGAACATTGGTAGTACGGGAACATAAGTCCAGTTGTACAACTAGGAAATTAAATTGTGGATGCACTCGTACAAAACAAGCATTAGTACAGAAACGTCAAAACAAGTTGTACAAAATTGAAGGTCAGCTTGAACTTGGACACCTGAACTGACGTACAACTACAAGGGAAAAGCTGAATAAAAAACGAATGCTAATGCGATCACACGGCCTACAGGACCGAGTGTCGTTGTGTACAACTAGAAAGAAAAACCTGATGTTCATATTGTACGTAGAAGAGAAAACAGTTGTTCGGGAACACAAGACTCGATGAACAAATTCAAATAATGTACGGGATCACAAGACTTGGTGAACAAATTCAAAGAAAAGCTGAACAAGCAAGACGGGCAGGAGACCATCCACGAAAATAACCAGATCCCTCAAATCGATACCATCCTAGTTGAATACGACTACATACCAGAAAATTATGTCCAGCTCCAACGAACGAGCTCAGGGAAGAACCAAGATCATGTCGCACATCATCATCCAGCGGAAAATCTGGACGAACACCCTGATAATAAACAGTATGCTTGGTATCCTTCAACTGTGACAAACATAGAAAAAAAGATATAAGCAAAATAAAACAAAACAAAACAAAAAAGTTACAGCCAAAGATTATAGGTAATCAGATAGCACATAAACTTACAGATAGTCCACCGAATGTTCCGTCTTCTTCACATATCAAATCAAGCGCCCGATAGAGTTTGACTGTTTCATTGTCCCATACACTGATCCGCGGGACAACTCTCGAAAGCTTCACAGCTTCAGTGTTCAGATGATCAAGATATGTCACCTAGAAGAAAATGATCACAAGGGAATCAAAGTTAGAGAACTTTGGATGATATGAACTTAAGAATAAGAACTACTCCATATGTCCAGCTCAAAACTACTGACCAGAGGAACAAGAAGGCAACCACCCAAAGCTCCAGAGAAGCCATTGTTGATAAAAGTTTCAACACACTTTGAGAGCTTCCAGAAAACAACGTTGGACCAGTCGTAAGAAGCTATCTCTTCAGTTGGACCTTCCAGTGCGGATAGGTATTCCGGGCTGACACACTCATATGTGGTGGGGCAGAGGAAGACAGTAATGTTGAACATCATCCAGTACATCTGGAAATCAGCATCATCTAAATCAGTTTTCAGAATCTCAATCAACTCGTTGATGGAGGGCAACTGGCCAGCACATTTTGTCTTCTCTCTGATTGCTACCCTGAATTCCTCACTGCACCTGTTAGGAATTAAACGGCCACCGATGGGGACGCCTAGAACCTTGTGAGTACACATCGAGTTAAGGCGAAAGCTTGAACCATCAGGAAACTCGACAGTATTCTTCCGTGGGTTGAAATGTCGAACGATCCAGATGACAAGGTCTCTGGGCAACTCTTCAAGACACAGACCTAAAAGAGAGCCTTGACCAATATCATTGACAAGCTTCTCTCGCTTGCCATATAGAGAACGCCGGACAGACAAGAACTTTGGAAGACTAAATTTAGTAGTCAACTCAAATTTAGAGCCAGACATAGTACTTGCCCTGTCGACAAGAGAAGAATTAAGTTTGGATCAATAAACTTAAAACAGGGGCAACAACAAGTTTATAAAACTTGAATGAGTAACCACAAGTTAACAAAGAATCCAGACGGAGAAGTACAACCACTCATTTTTTGTTGTACGTGGAAAGGAGGGAGGTAGTACAACTATAAATTACCATGGACAAGGATCACTAATAACAGTTTAAGTTCAGATGTACAAAAGTTGTAGGGCAGCATGTACAAACTATACTCTTATCTAGTACACATATGGCTATTATCCTGAATCACACAATGGTTTCAGATATAATGGAAGAAGCAAACCTGGATTTTCTGTTTCTGTACTCCTCGACAGACAATTGAAAGGCAAAAGTCTTGTCCTGAATCCTAACACGCTCTTTTTCTAGCTGGTCTGCGACCATATAATCCTGCGTAACTATCTCAGATCCTTCGACTGAACATGAAGGCGTATCTATCCACTGAGGACATGAATCAAATAACAGATCCTCATCACACGAACTCGACTGATCCAGGTTGGCGAAAACCCTATCTCCAAACTGACGGACGAAACCTCTCTCCAATCTGACGAATCTGACGGACGAACCCTCTCTCCAATCTGACGGACGAACCCTCACTCCAATGTGGCGGACGAACCCTAGAACCTAGAAGAGACGAGGAGAAAAGAGGTGAGCCGCCGGAGAAAATGGAAAGAAAAGAAACGAAAGGAAAGGAATCGAGAGGAAGAAGATGGACCTACACGTAAGGGAGGAGAAGGGGGCGGAACAGAAGACGCAGAGTAAGTTGGCCCCACCTGTAAGAGATCGAGAAATATCTGTACCTTTCCGAAGCTTTCCCTTCTCTCACCTCTCACCCCTTTGATAGATTCAAATTTCAAAACCACACAAGAGAAAACCAGGCGGCGAAGGCGATCGCCGAAATCTCATAGAGCAATCCTCGTCCTCGTCGTAATTCCTCCTCGTCCTCGGCGATAGGTTCGTCCTAACTTCTATCTTGATCTCTGATAACCGGATTTTATCTCCGATTGAATATAAACAGCCGGAGCATGCCGTCAAATAGCTCGCCGATAGCTGCATCGACGACTAATTTGTTTGTTAAGAAAGCTCGCTACAAGCTAGGCAGTAGTCAATCTCCCTACGAGCTGCTATTTTCTTGCGTCGTCGTCAATCTCCGACTTCCTCCTTGTTCCTCGAGCTCGAGATCACACACGCCTTCCGGTGGTATGACGCTTGGTGTTATCCAACGGGCAGTGAGGTGGAGCCTCGACAGAGATGGGGCTCGGCCGCGGCGTTGTAGACGAACAGATCGATGGCGCTCGACCAGCGTCCTTTGGGGGCGCTCATCTTCACTAGGAGGAGGTCGCGGTCGCAGCCGATCACCTGCGGGATCCTATACGACTACGGGAAGTTCATGGTCCAGCCAGCCATGTGCACGTCGACGTAGGGTATGCCCGGCGGCGGCGTGAGGTAGAGGGAGACGCAGAGCAAGAATGCATGATGCCCAAGCTCGTTTGGCAATCTCGGTTGAGGTCGCAGTGAACATGAATAATTGCCTAGCGAAGATCACAATCATCACCATGAATTGCGATTCCATCGGGGCGGAGCCAGCTGCAGGCGACCGCGGGCAGCTGCCCGGGCTGTTCCTGCAGCTATTCCTTGAGAATTAGCTTAAAGATAGTGATTAGGCAGGGGCAAAAGCTAGTTGTCGTGCATTGTTATTAGTTTCTACCCAGACTCCCTGAGTGGTCTGGCTCCGCCACTGCCATAAGCCACCAGATGCCAACCTAACTGGTGATAGTTCAACAGGATTTATCTTTTGGGTCTAACTAAACCTATTTGCTCTTGAGTATTACTTAAATTGGTTTATTCTGAATATGGTTTTTCTTGTTGAATACAGGGCAGCGAGGATGCTAGATAAGATGAATGAACAGAACAACGGAAATCTTATACAAAGCAACCCACCACCAGAGATGAGGAGGCTACCAACGAGAGAAGAGATGGGATCAATAATAAGAATGGTAAAGAACAAAACGAAAAGATTGGTGTTACACCATACTAGCAACCGTGAGTTAATGTTACAATGTGTTGTTTCAATTGCAGTTAATTTCTAAAAGATGGCGCGACAAGAGAGCAAGGAAAGATACAGATCAAACTACTACGCTCATAGAATCCATGAGAGAGGTACAACAATCTCACCTGAGACGAGCCTTGGTAGAGGTAAAGAAAGAAAAAGTGTGGCAAACAGGAGAGTGTACCACTGGCAATAAACATCCACTAGACAATACAGTGGATGAAAAAAATAGAAGGAAAAAAATGAGGAAAGAAACAGCATCAACAAATTCAGCAACAATCTACACTTCAACGAATCTGACGCATACACCAACGAACATGGTATTACTTGAAAATCTTTGTACTTTGTCAGATATAATAGTTGTACAACTAGCATTACATGACCTGAACTTTTTATGTTGCCCTTCTAGTTTCTTGTACACCACGAACCTGGTAGCTTTGCAGTTGCACAATATAATGATTTCTAAACATCTTTCTGTACAACATAGACAGGAGACCTGCTTTGAACACTATGTACTCTCCGACCATGCTTGCTCGTACAATTTGCAATGGTTGTACTGTACTTGCGAATTAGCTACCTTGAACGATGTGGAAACTGGAAGCTTGTACTTAACCTGATCCTTTCTTTTATTTTTTAACAGAATGGGGACGCTACTGCAAGTTACTCTGCTGGGATAACCCAATACGGAGAACCATCAGTTTCCAAGGTGCGCATGGTTTCTGGAAAATTTGAACTATTGATTATCTATTATAAGGTGGATTAAACCAGGGGTTTAATAAAACTTGTACTCCAACAATATGGCTTTGCTATACAAGTTGATGCACATCAGAAACATGGATTATGACTTGAAAATCTTGAACTCCGTCACATAACCTCTTTGTAAAACTTCCCTTAAAAGCCATGAACTTTTATGTTGCCCTTCTAGAGAATTGTACAACTGACAGCCAATGACCTGTACTAGCTATTGATCTTCCTTGAACGACGTCGAACTGGTATCTTGAACTTCACCTGAATCTTTCTTTTATTTTTGAACAGGATGGGAACACCACTACAAGTTACTCTGCTGGGATAACCAAATATAGAGAACCACCAGTTTCCAAGGTGCGCATGATTCCTGGATGGAAAATTGACGAAAGCATAAAAAAGAAGAAAAATAAAAAAGGGAAGCTAATTTAATTTACATTTCTATTTCCAGGAGAATTTCAAGACTAGTGGAATCAGACAGGATAGCAGGTTTCACAATCAACAACAAATGACGGCTCGAAACAATCAAAGTGAAGACTACATTGGAGATGAAAATTACTTCACACCGAGCAAGGTGAGAACCTAAATCTACAATATGATCAACAGTACTGCAAATCTTAAATATACCACCCACCACCCACATATCTTCTCTGTACCTAATATTTTCCTGGAAATATTGAAACTCTTGATTATCTATTATAAGGTGGATTAAGCCAGGGTTTTAATAAAACTAGAACTCCAACGGTCTGGTTTTGCTATGCATGAAGATGCACATCAGAAACATGGGTCATGAATTGAATATCTTGAACTCCGTCACATATGCTCTTTGTACAACTTGCCCTAAATGTCCTGTACTTTCATGTTGCCCTTATAGAGAATTGTACAACTAGCAACTCATGTCCTGTACCAGCCATTGATCTTCCTTGAACGACGTGGAACTGGTAGCTTGAACTTTTCCTGATTCTTTCTTTTATTTTTTGAACAGGATGGGGACACCACTACAAGTTACTCTGCTGGGATAACCAAATATAGAGAACCACCAGTTTCCAAGGTGCGCATGATTCCTGGATGGAAAATTGACGAAAGCATAAAAAAGAAGAAAAATAAAAAAGGGAAGCTAATTTAATTTACATTTCTATTTCCAGGAGAATTTCAAGACTAGTGGAATCAGACAGGATAGCAGGTTTCACAATCAACAACAAATGACGGCTCGAAACAATCAAAGTGAAGACTACATTGGAGATGAAAATTACTTCACACCGAGCAAGGTGAGAACCTAAATCTACAATATGATCAACAGTACTGCATATCTTAAATATACCACCCACCACCCACATATCTTCTCTGTACCTAATATTTTCCTGGAAATATTGAAACTCTTGATTATATATATAAGGTGGATTAAGCCAGGGTTTTAATAAAACTAGAACTCCAACGGTCTGGTTTTGCTATGCATGAAGATGCACATCAGAAACATGGGTCATGAATTGAATATCTTGTACTCCGACACATATGCTCTTTGTACAACTTGCCCTAAATGTCCTGTACTTTTATGTTGCCCTTATAGAGAATTGTACAACTAGCAACTCATGTCCTGTACCAGCCATTGATCTTCCTTGAACGACGTGGAACTGGAAGCTTGAACTTTTCCTGATTCTTTCTTTTATTTTTTGAACAGGATGGGGACACCACTACAAGTTACTCTGCTGGGATAACCAAATATAGAGAACCACCAGTTTCCAAGGTGCGCATGATTCCTGGATGGAAAATTGACGAAAGCATAAAAGAGAAGAAAAATAAAAAGGGAAGCTAATTTAATTTACATTTCTATTTCCAGGAGAATTTCAAGACTAGTGGAATCAGACAGGATAGCAGGTTTCACAATCAACAACAAATGACGGCTCGAAACAATCAAAGTGAAGACTACGTTGGAGATGAAAATTACTTCACACCGAGCAAGGTGAGAACCTAAATCTACAATATGATCAACAGTACTGCATATCTTAAATATACCGCCCACCACCCACATATCTTCTCTGTACCTAATATTTTCCTGGAAATATTGAAACTCTTGATTATATATATAAGGTGGATTAAGCCAGGGTTTTAATAAAACTAGAATTCCAACGGTCTGGTTTTCCTATGCATGAAGATGCACATCAGAAACATGGGTCATGAATTGAATATCTTGTACTCCGACACATATGCTCTTTGTACAACTTGCCCTAAATGTCCTGTACTTTTATGTTGCCCTTATAGAGAATTGTACAACTAGCAACTCATGTCCTGTACCAGCCATTGATCTTCCTTGAACGACGTGGAACTGGTAGCTTGAACTTTTCCTGATTCTTTCTTTTATTTTTTGAACAGGATGGGGACACCACTACAAGTTACTCTGCTGGGATAACCAAATATAGAGAACCACCAGTTTCCAAGGTGCGCATGATTCCTGGATGGAAAATTGACGAAAGCATAAAAGAGAAGAAAAATAAAAAAGGGAAGCTAATTTAATTTACATTTCTATTTCAGGAGAATTTCAAGACTAGTGGAATCAGACAGGATAGCAGGTTTCACAATCAACAACAAATGACGGCTCGAAACAATCAAAGTGAAGACTATCTTGGAGTTGAAAATTACTTCACACCGAGCAAGGTGAGAACCTAAATCTACAATATGTTCAACAGTACTGCATATCTTAAATATACCGCCCCCCACCCAGATATCTTCTCTGTACCTAATATTTTCCTGGAAATATTGAAACTCTTGATTATATATATAAGGTGGATTAAGCCAGGGTTTTAATAAAACTAGAACTCCAACGGTCTGGTTTTCCTATGCATGAAGATGCACATCAGAAACATGGGTCATGAATTGAATATCTTGTACTCCGACACATATGCTCTTTGTACAACTTGCCCTAAATGTCCTGTACTTTTATGTTGCCCTTATAGAGAATTGTACAACTAGCAACTCATGTCCTGTACAAGCCATTGATCTTCCTTGAACGACGTGGAACTGGTAGCTTGAACTTTTCCTGATTCTTTCTTTTATTTTTTGAACAGGATGGGGACATCGCCAGCCGGCTACTCTACATGGAAGTATGCAACGAATCAGAGAATCTTCCCTGAACGACGTGAAACTGGTATCTTGTACTTTTACTGATTCTTTCTTTTATTTTTGAACAGGATGGGGACACTACTGCCAGTTGCTCTGCTGGGTTTGCACAGTATAGAGAAACAAAAGTTTCCAAGGTACGCATGGTTTCTGGAGGGAAAATTGATGGAAGCAACAAAAGAAGAAAAAAAACAGAAGGCAACTGATTTATTTTACATTACTATTTCCAGGAGACTTTCAAGTCAAGTGGACTCAGACAGGATATCAGCTTTCACATTCAACCACCAACGACGTCTCGAAACAACAAAAGTGAAGACTACACTGGAGTTGAAAACTGCTTCACACCGACCAAGGTGCGAACCTAAAACTACAATATGATCAACAGGACCGCAACTAACAAGTGTACACCCCCACCAATCTTCCTTGAAACTGATTTTTCCTGGAAATATTGTACTCTTGATTATCTATAAAAAGTGGATCAAACCAGGGATTTAAAAATTTGAACTCAAACGAACTAGTTTTGCAATACATGTTGATGCACATCAGAAACATGTTAATCTTTGTACTAGATTATTGTACAACTAGCAATCCATGGCCTGTACTAGAGATTGATCTTCATTGAACGACGTGGAACGGATAGCTTGTACTTTACATGATTCTTTCTTTTATTTTTGAACAGGATGGGAACACCACTACAAGTTACTCTGCTGGGCTACAAGCAGAAAATAGCAGCCATAGCGAATGGAAAGGAAAAGAGGTAATATATAAAACATAACCAAATTCCACTTACTCTTCTGCAGCAGCAGACCATATAAAAATATGTAGTTAACATAACGAATGTACACAGAGTTACGAAGGAAGCTACATGAACAAGGAGATGATGGAGGAGAGCGCAGGCACAAGAACACCATACACAGAAAGTTCTGCAACAAAACTGGGTTGTTCACCACATGATCAGAGAAGCGGTCAGAACCAGATCAGACAGACAATAAGAATACTTGAAAATGATTTCACTATGCACGGTGAGATAATGGGAGAGAGCTCTCCAAGAAAAGTTGGAACAGAAAGCTCAGCAGCAAAAGATGATGGATCAAAAGACAAGCAAGAAAGCAAGCAAACGGAGGAAGAACAAGAAAACACTGAAAGTATACAAGATGACGACCCAACGATAAACCCTGAACCACCAACCATGATGGAGGAAGAAATGGACAGAATGTTTGATGCAGACAGCTATCCAGCAGTGGAAGAAATTATCAACGCACCAACCCCAAAGGAAGGAGATAATTTCAAAACTTTGGAAGATGCATTTTACAGATACGCTCTGTATGCAAGAAAAGCAGGTTTCTCAATAAAGAAATTCAGCAGCAAGAGATCAAGGAAGGACAATGAGATATACTTGCAGTTCTTCACATGCAACAAACAAGGGGAGACTAAAATGGATGTCAAACCTGCCAAGACAAGGAGAACAACCTCTCTAGTGAAGACTGGGTGTGGTGCACATATAATGGTGCATAAGAGTCAGAATGGTTGGTTTATCAAAAAAGTGAACCTCCAACACAACCATCCACTGGAACCAACTGACTATCTGACCAGGTTCTCGCATTGCCACAAAAGGATGACAGACCTAGACAGAAAGCTGATTCAGCTTCTACAAATGGGCCGTCTGCCACCTAGAAAGACGATGCTAATCTTCAGAAAGATCAGAGGGAGTTTCCGCAACATACCTTTTGATGCAACAGATCTGAGCAACTTACAGTGTCAACAAAATGTGATTGAGAAGGACCACGATATTGACCACTGCATAGAGCGTTTTAAGACGCTCCAGAAAAAAGTGCCTGGGTTCTATTACGCAATTGAAAAGGATGAGCAGAAAAGGGTAAGAAGCATTTTCTGGATGGATGCTATGTGTGTCATGAACTATAAGATGTTTGGAGAATACATATCATTTGACACAACATTCAGCACAAACAAGTATAACCTGCCGTTTGTTCCCATAGTCGGAGTGAACAATCACGGGGCAACTGTGCTCTTTGGCGTAGCGCTACTGAAAGATGAAAAGATTGGTTCATTCAAGTGGGTCCTCGAGACATTTGTTGAAGCAATGGGAGGAAAGGAGCCACAAACGATAATAACGGACCAGGACAAAGCTATGAAGAGAGCTATCAAAGACGTACTGCCAAACACAACGCATAGGAACTGCTACTACCATATTGTAACGAAGATGAGCCAGAAGGAAGCTTCCTTCTTCGCAACACACCCAAACTGTTCAGAACAATTGAGGTTTGCAGCGAAGAATGCCTTCACTCCAGAAGAATTTGAACAAGCATGGAACCATGTCATAGAAGAACATGGCGCTGCAGGAGAGAAGCATCTAACTAAGCTGTACAGAATAAGAGACAGATGGGTTCCAGCTTATTTCATGGACAAGTTCTATCCATTTTCATCAAGCACAGAAAGAAGCGAGAGTACAAACAACATGTGGAAATGCTACAGTAGGAACTCAGACACAATAACAAAGTTCCTCGAGCAGTACGAAGTTATCCAAGATAAGTGTTTGTCAGCTCTGGACAAGAAGAAGTTGAAGTCAACACTTAAAACAGCGACAACAATTACACACAATCCGTTCGAGAGGCAAGCTCTTGAGGTGTACACCCATGACATTTTCCTAAAGTTCCAGACTGAATTAACGAACAGCACAGCTTTTGCAGTACACGGAATACTTCCAGGCCAAATAAATCTCGTGAGAGTGAGCAGTTACGACAAAATGGAGTTTCGAAGGAAACATTTTGATGTGTATCACGACCAGGAATACAAGGTTTTCAGCTGCAGTTGCAAGAAAATGCAGAGGGATGGAATACAGTGTTGCCATGTTTTAAAAGCACTAGTGCACCTTGGAATAACAGACTTGCCAGACAGTTTTGTAATTAGAAGATGGAGGAAAGATATAGAGATTGAAATAGAAACATTAGGAGCTTCTGAGGGTGATAGCAACACAGAGGAAACTCTAAGGTTTGCAGGCACCATGAGCAGCATGGTAGAATTATGCAACCTGGCATGCCCAGTGGATAGAGCATACAAGGTAATGAGGGAATGTATGCAGGATATGCAATCAAGAGTAATGGCAGCGCTGGCAGGACAAGAAAACGAACAGGAAAATGAAGAAAACAACAACGAGGATGACAGGCTTCATGATCCGCCGATAACAACTAGAAAAAACACAAACAGAGGAAACAGACCTAAACCTGGTTCAGAAAAATCCAAGCAAAGAAAGTGCGGCCATTGCAAAGCGTCAGGACACATTAGGACATCATGCCCTACCCTAAAAGCTGAAACAGAGGCTGCTAAACACAGAGAAAACAGTCAGCAAACACAAAACAATCAGCAACAACAGCAGCAGCCACAGCAGAACCAAAATACTTCAACAACACAAAACACGTACAGAGACAGAGGATCATGGAATCAAAATGATGGAAGGGTATGTGCTGGATTCAATTTCTTGTTATTTGGAACACCAAGAAACAGGTAAAAAGTTCATAATGTTGTAACAAAGATATCACGCAACATTTTTTTGTTTCTTGCTTATAAATCAATACAATCATTACAAACTGTAAAAAAAATTAATGCAGGGCAAACAGCTGACATAGAGGAGAATAGAATGACAAGATAGAGTGATAAAGAGGAAAGAGGAAGATAGTATGACAAGATAAATAGAATGAAAGGCAATAGTTACATATGGCATCTAGTTTCGTAAAATATTACTGCACCTGTTGAGAAATATGTAAGCTACAATTTTTAAACACACAATATGTATATTTCACACACTTAAAGGATCATTCCAGGAATTATTTACTGGATGTTATCACAGAATATATGTTATCATGATTGTACAGGTCAGGGCGCGCGGAACGTACAGACACCTATAAGTAAATGTACAGGAAAGAAGAAATTAGTGTACGAACATGGAGACGGTGCTAACACCAGGTTAGTAGACTGATGTACAGAATAGACGACACTTCATGTACGAACACGCATCAACACGTCGTACAGGAAAACAAGCACGGCCGTACGAAATTTTAATTCTTCGATATGTACGGCCACCGATAAGAGGATGAACAGGAAAATATTATGGGTGAACGAAGAAAGAGGGGGATGCTAACCCCAGGTTAGGAAACTTTTGCTTCGCGTCTATGTTAATTCGGGGTTGTACAGCACAGGGCGGGTGGAACGTACGGCCACCGCTTAGCCTATGTACAGGAGACAATAAATTGGTGTACGAAGAAGGAGAAGGTGCTAACACCAGGTCCGGAAAGAGTTGTACAGAAAAGGCTTACCATCCTGTACAGACTCGCATGAGGGGGCTGTACAGGAGGACGGAAATCGACGTACGAGCATTAGAAACGGAGATATGTTATTCGGGGTTGTACAGGACAGGGCGGGTGGAACGTACGGCCACCGCTTAGCCAATGTACAGGAGTTAATAAAATGGAGTACGAAGAAGGAGAAGGTGCAAACACCAGGTCAGGAAAGAGATGTACAGGAAAGACTTAACTTCCTGTACAGACTAGCATTAGGTCAGGGCGCGCGGAATATATGTTATCATGGTTGTACAGGTCAGGGCGCGCGGAACGTACAGACACCTATAAGTAAATGTACAGGAAAGAAGAAATTAGTGTACGAACATGGAGTAGGTGCTAACACCAGGTCTGAAAATAGTTGTACAGGAAAGACTTACAATCCTGTACAGACTCGCATGAGGGGGCTGTACAGGAGAACGATCACGGTCGTACAAACTTTAGCCTTGCGACTATGTTATTCGGGGTTGTACAGGACAGGGCGCGTGGAACGTACGGCCACCGCTTAGGCCATGTACAGGAGAGAAAAAAATTGTGTACGAAGAAGGAGAAGGTGCAAACACCAGGTCAGGAAAGAGATGTACAGGAAAGACTTAACTTCCTGTACAGACTCGCATGAGGGGCTGTACAGGAGAACGAAAATCGACGTACCCGCATTAGAAACGGAGATATGTTATTCGGGGTTGTACAGGATAAGGCGCGTGGAACGTACGGCCACCGCTTAGCCCATGTACAGGAGAGAATAAAATGGTGTACGAAGAAGGAGTAGGTGCTAACATCAGGTCGGAAAATAGTTGTACAGGAAAGACTTACAATCCTGTACAGACTCGCATGATGTGACTGTACAGGAGAACGGAAATCGACGTACGAGCATTAGTTTTTGATTGATAGTTCAGCTGTTATTGAAAGTTTTATCATATTTTGATTGAAAGTTGCTACCTCCCTCCCTTAACTACCCCTGAAATCTCCCTACCCGAAAATGACAAAGGGAAAAAGGGAAAATAGACGACGAAGAACAAGGAGGAAGAGAGTACAAAGAACACACAGAAGAATGTACAAACAATGTATACAGGGAAGTACGAAAACAAAAAATCTCTCAAACCTACTGACAAGGGATCTACTTTTGAAGATCTAGACGCAAGCACTTCAAAAATGAAAACGGTTTGTAAATACGATTTACGGTTCTCAAGATATCTCGAAAATTGTATTCGGATATGAAAAATTAAAGAGAAAAAGGGAAAAGGACCACCCACGCCCGCTAACGGGTCCGACAAACCCGCTACCCGCTAAAGATGCGGACCCGCAGTTCCCAAACTAGCGCACGAACAGGAAACTGACACTTGTCACGCGCAGAGATAAAGAGGGGAGCACAAACGAACGAAATTGCGACACTTGACAGCAGCAGAGGGCGCAAGAAACGACCTTCGCGAAGGCAAGCCTTTTTCGAACGATTTCCTCATCATTTAAACAATAATTATCAAAAAAAAAAGGACTCTCCTTACGTGACTCAGGGTCGGTTCCATCCCAGCCTGACTTTACCCTGCGCCTATATTGTCCCCGCATAACACTTTGGTCAAAATAGTACTCACTCGTCAAAAAAAATAGTACTCACACCTTAGAAGGCCTGGGAAATCAGTATACCAGGCACAGCTTTACCGGAAGTCACGCCAAAATGACATTAAATCCGCTGGTTCAGATGTCATAATAAGCTCTCCAATTTAATGCAAGATCGAATAATGACAAACCAAATATTCAAGGATATCTTATTCTGATTACATTTTGATGATAACCTGTCACTTTAAATTAATCAAAACCAGAAGGGAAGAAGAATTACAGTCAATGTACACAAAAATATGAGGGTGGAAGAAAATTCTTCAGAGTTGAGAGTGCGCAAAACAGATGTTATACACTCAATTTACACTGCTCCTGTTTGGAGTAGATCCCAGATGCCAGTAGCTTGGAGGAAACAACAAGGGAGGCATATTTGGGAGGAGGGTACAGCTATCGGGCAAAACTTTACGAAGTGTATCAAGGCAGCCATGTCTGCAAGCCCACCATCCAATTCACTTCTGAGAGAGGCCAAAAGAGGATGCCATTTCCGCCAAGTGCTGCCATGTTGAATTTGTAATGAATGCTATAGGAACTACAGGCTGAAATACAGATTCATCACCATCTGGTTCAAGGTTATACGATGTTTTGAGTTCCAGTGCTTTAGATTCTGCGGCTGCAGCTTCTTTGCGTAATATCTCCACTTCTTCACTGTCATCTGATTCTGTTGCAGCAGTTAATTCTGCTCTAGCAGCAGAGGAGTCCAACCGGAGCCTTTTGTAACTTGTCATGGCTGACTCTTGTTCTTTGAGCACTATAAGCCCTTCACATTCCTGTATCTTGTCAGTGGTTGCTGTGATATCCTTTTCTATTATCTCGAGATCAGTGCCAGCTTTCTCTAATTTAGCATGCAGTTCTTCCTTTTCAGAATTAAGTGCCTTCGCCTCTGCAGCTATCCTTCCAGCTTCCCTGAAGTTCCTTGCAGCAGCAGCAACCTTCTTTTCAGCCTCTAGTTCAGGACCCCTTTTTTCAATAAAGCTCAGCTTCTGCTTAAATGTAGCTATCTCTTGCTGTATGCCTGCCCTCCTTGAAGATATCCCCTGCAGAGCCATCAATTAAGACATATTTAGAATGAGGAGCTTCTGAGCACCCAAAAAACATCTCGGTATATAAAACTAATTATGGCACCCAATGTTTTTATTAGCAAAAGGAAACCAATTACAGAATAGATGACGTACCTGAAGACTAGTTCTTGCATCAGTTGTCTGTTGTCTGAGCATTTGGATGTCTTGCGAAATTTCCTCCTCTCTTTTTAATAACCCAATTCTATCTTGTCTTGACTTCAAGATCAATGATGCAAGCTTTCTTCTGATTTCGACTGATTGCTGACAAGCTTTTGATTCAGAAGAACAAGCATTGATGATTTCCCGCAAGTCCAAGTCTTCCTGTTCTGTTGAAGATATGAAGTTATCGATTTCGTTCTTTTTTAAGACAAGTGCTTCATTATCTTCATCAATTTTAGTTTGGGCTTCCATCAAGGAATTGATCTTCATGTCAATATCTGACTGGGAGCCATGAAATCTGGAGACTACTGCACTGATCCTTTCTTGAACCTCCTGGATCTGAGCATTGTTTTCAGCTATCTCAGCTTCTTTCAACCTCACCAACTCCAGGAGCTCAGCTAATTCCACTGTGAGGGTATCTCCTTTCTTACTTAGCATGTCCTTTTCTCTCTTGTCGTCTTCAATCAAATGCTCTACTGAACCTTCCAACCCTGAACGTGCTGCTAAAACCAATTCTGATTCAACCTCCACCTCTAGCCTCTTCATTTGTAGTATCTCCATTGATGTCTGCCACCCTTCTATTTCTTTCGAGGACATTTGTTCTGCTTGCTTGCTTACCAAATCAGCATGGTCAGTCGCATCCTAAGAAAGATAGAGCTTGAATGTTAATGAACAACTAGAAGAACAGAAACCAGAATGCAGTGACTCCTTTAGAAGTTCATGATTGGTTGTTGCTAAAAGCTATTGCAGCGTGGATTACTGCAGCTATTCAACTATTACTGTATTCAGGTGGACATGGACACAAGGTGTCCTCTATGATTGTATAGAACTGCTCAACTTCATCATTCGGTTTAGAATAAAACTTCAGACCATCCTTTCTTTCATGACTATCTGGCTGTTCAAACCTTTCTGTGCCTTTTAGATGCTTATAAATTTATAATAGTGGATTATTATCCCTTGGAGGTCACAAACCAATGTTTTCAAGATCATGGCAATGGATCATGATGGAAATTTCAAAAGAGAGACAGTGGCAATATGCATGAATTATGATGTCACCAAATGAAACGTTATATATGAAAAACAAGACCTTTGTTACATCATGCTTATAAAAGTTAGTTTCAAATAGAACCGTAGTAGTCATAGCTTATGTTATCCTATAACAAGAATTAGCATCAGTAGATACGTAGTGTGGATACATGTTTGAGTAGGTCTTACAAAATACAAATACTACGGTTGATGCAATGAAACTTTTATATGCCCATCTATTTCGAAACAATGGTTATTTACAAGGGTGCCTGAATTCAAGAAAGTAGATTTCTTATCGACATTACAGTTTTATGGAATGTGAGGAGAGAAAATGCACAGCTGATTTACCTTTGCAAACTGCTCCAGAAGGGCAGCAGCTTCCTCCTCCATGGTAATACGGGACTCGAGCACATCCTGCAACTCCAAGTCTACCGAATCGTAATCGAGCTCCGCATCACGCAGCGCCATCAACAATCGATCTTTCTCCTTCTCCAGAGCCGCAAGGGAGTCGCTGATCCTCTCAGCCCTCTCGAAGTCTTCGGCCTCGCACGCCTCCTCCAGCTCTCTCTCCAAATCCTTGTGCTTGGACGCTGCAGAACCGACGTCCTCCGCAACCTTCCTCTGCTTACCAGCAAGCTGCCTCCTCTTGGCTGCTACGGCCGCGGCTCTCTGCTGGATTGAGTCGAGCTTACTGGACATTTGAGATCTAAGAAGAGCCAACCTCTCCTCAATCCCCACTGCTGCAGCGCCATCCCCTGTAAGCACATTCTCACCAACATCTTCTTCATTCGCTTCCTCTTTCACATCCAAAGAATTGACCACCGGATCCACCACCACCACTGCATCTTCCTCGTGGCCATTAGCTAGCTGATCAAGGTGCTCGCCGGGGACAAGGGGGGCGGCGTCATGCGGCAAAGCCTCGGGGAGACTACCACTACTGCTACTGGCAGTAAGAATTGCAGTAGCAGCAGCAGTGGTGGTGGTGGTGGTTGTAGCGACTCTCACAGTAGGCGGCAGAGCAGGGGCGGTATGAGGCGAGCGGCCGTACCCGATGCGCACGGCCCGCTTCTTCTTCCGGAGCGACGAGGAGGACGGCTGCCGAGAGAGGACAGCTGCGGGGGGAGGCGAGACTGGCGAGGTGGGGGCGTGGTTCTGATCTTGACCTTGAGGGTGCTGGTCCTGGTCTAGCAGAGGCTGAGGGGCGAGGAGGGTGAGATCGGAGAAGAGGTCCTCGTCCAGAGGCTGGGAGGCCGCGCCGGTGTCGGTGTCGGTGTCAGCGGCGGTGGCGGCGGGGCGAGGGGTGGGCGGCTTGGGGGGTTCGGGTGGCTCGACGGCGGGGTCGGCGGAAGGGGTGGGGGCGAAGAGGACCATGCCCTCGAAGAGCGAGTCGCCGCCCTCGCCCCACCCGCCGTCCTGCGACGCCATCGGCGGCGAGCGAGCAGGAATCTGCTGCGGCTGACGGATCGCGGGAGGAGTAAGGAGGAAGGAGAGGGCGGAGCTGACTAGCCGATGCTGCTGCGGCTCTAGTAGCCCATCGTGATTTGGCCGCGATGCGAGAAAGAACTGACTTTGTTTGTTAATTTTTGTCCCCTAACAGAAGAGAAGAAGATTAGACGAAGAGGCCAAATCGGCGACACGATATCTCTTTGTAGACGAAGGGTTTATCGAGGACGCAATCCAATCCAGCAAGGTGATGAACTGGAACTGCAAACTGCGTCGTCATTATCGTTATCGGGACAGAGTCCTCAGCTGGATTATCTACCGATTGGAGTCGAGAGTACGTGTGTTTATCCACGTGGTTTGGTGAGAATTTTGCAGCATACACTAACCGCATGCTTACTGAATTCACTTGGAATCCATGCTTTCTAAGTGACTCTTCGATTCAGGGAAATTTTGTAGATTCTATGGTTTACAATCTTGCAGGAGTTAAAGAAAGATTGTATTCCCTTTGCGTAATGGAAGAATAAGATAGGAATATGAAACTTTTCTATGATGGCATTATTCATCTGTTTGGTTTAAAGGAGTGGAAGAAAATAAAAACACAAATCATATGTTCTTAGTTTCATCAAAGGAAAAACACACAAAAAATTTCAATCCACTTAGACCTCCTTTTCAAATTTATATGCATGAAGAATGAGACCGAGGTCTTCAGTGGCTTAATAACATCCTAATTATACGTTATCATGTGGTTTGACCATATTTATTAGGACACCTGTCTTTTTCTTATTCCTGTGAACAAAGCAGAATTCCCAGCGTTTTCAATCTTCTGATTTGCACATACATTCCTATCACATTCCTGTGTGTTTTCATATTCCTGTATATTTAGAATCCTCCAAACAAAATGTGCCTTAAATAAAAGAAATTGGAACAGCAGTACCGTTCATCATCATGCAATACAGATGCTGTAATGCGCTTCATCGACAGAAAAGAAAAGCGGCAACAGAAACGTAAACCTGTAAACATTAATGTTACAAAGAGACATCGGCTCAGGAAAACAACACCAAATCATGTACAACAATTGTGACCAACTGCTGCTGTAACAGCAGCGTTAACACAACTGTACACAAATACACGGCTGTTGCTACACAACCGTTTCTCTGACTGACTGACCGGCTCCCCGTTTATACTCTACTACCACGGGTACAAAAGATGCACCACACACAAGCAATATTACACGAAATAATTGATGGTACACTGAGTCGGGTGTCGGCTGTCAAGGCATCGGATCCCTCTGCGCTCCTGGTGGAGCTGTCGGCATTGGGAAGTTGAATGAACAATAGGTTCCACCGAACTGGGGAGCCTCCACATATGGACTCTGGTACAACAGAAGAAAATCATTTCTCAATGTCTTGCCCCATTTTCAGGAATTTCATAAATATTGGATTCTAGGGGCAACTACCTGGGTGAGAGGAGGGTTAGGGATGGGATTGAATGATGACTCCCGCTTTGGTGACGAATCAGGGGAGCTGCCGACATTGTCATCCATGATATCTATATTCCTCATTTGCGACCCTTCCCCCTCAACACCATTGAGCTTAACCCCCTATGTGAAGAAGTTAAGAAAACTCAGTCATGGAAACGTTACAACATAAAATAGAACAAATGAAAGCAATACCTGGAAAATTTTCCCTAAAGTTTTCAGGCCTTTGGCACGAAGACGCAGGTCTTCCTTCCTGGCATTAGCATCTTGAAGCACCTGGTATCGATACATGTGTCACAAATCACTGCTAGTACGCTACATCGGTGATCTTTTTTTTTAAGTACTCAAGAATACAAGGCACATAGCATGCATGAAAGGTGGCAGGTAAGCTGGACAGACCATCTGGCAGACATGTGATATCGTGGCTTCTATGTCAGCAACATTAAGCTTCCACAAGGAATCAACCATAACTTTCTTGTGGTTCTGCATGTACATTTCAAGTTCTTCCTCTGTGGTTTGGCCCTCAGCACCCAGCTGCTTCTTCAAGTCTTCTTGCAGCTGCATAAGAGCTATTGCACCTGCAGAAAAACGGTCAATGCCCAAAGCTGCATCCTATGCTTTCAAGATACATGTATTAAAAGAACTCGCAAAATATTGATGAGATAGTTTTACCTGCTGCGGCTGTTACTTGGGATTTGATAAAATGGCCTTTGTCTCTGAACCATTCAGCTACAAACGGAACCCCCAGATATATAGCTTTCTTTCCAAGTTCTTTTGCAGCTTGTCTTGAATATACGTAGCCAATAGTGTTCAACATAACAAGCCCATATGCTGTAGAACAAGGAAAACAGGACCAATAAAGAGATAAACTTCAGATTACAGATATCAAGGGCATAGCCAACAAAGAGCATACGGGGGAACAGAAACAAATGCATTGAGTATTTCTGAATAGATTTGACAAATACATTTTAGTCTAACTATAAATTATCATGTAGGGCCAGCTTCAATATTTTGTGCAACATTTGCTTCAGACCAAATGGAATTCAATTTTTGAAAAGATTATTTTTAGTTAGTACGAGGGATTATAAATTTGATGGTTTTCGATAGCGAGATTAAAGCTCCATCTGTTTTCTTTTCAAGTGGATGATTCTAAGAATGCCATCACAATCACATAAACTATGCTCACGAAGGCGTGAAATAAGAAAGTTACACAATGAACCATAGAGTACAGAAATTACAGCTCCTTCAAATATATCAACTGCCGGTTAAATTCTTACAGAACAGGTAGAGCAGGAAGGGGACTGAAAGAAAAGGATCCAGAGTTGAAGGAGGAAGTGAGCAAACCTGCATCACTAAGTCTGGACACCTCGGCCTCAGCAAGCCGGACAAACTCCTCTTTATTTCCTTGAACGTAAAGGTGCAGCCGGTTTTTAAGTATCTCTGCAAGTTTCTCTTCTCTTTCCTTTTGAACAGTCTGCAGTTGTAGTTTACCGTTCAGCAGAATAGTAGTAAAAAGAGTATGAAATGGAATACATATGGATAGAAAGGTGGCCAATAACAAAACTAGTTGTCATGGAGTCTTTTTATAATGAATGATAACGGAAATTCCTAAACTAAACCTGCCAAAAGAGTAACCTGCATTTTCTCTTGCAACTTTTTTGTGTCGATATTTTCATCGTCGCCAAAATTATCAAGTGAAGCCATTGATGCCATTGCCAATTGACCAATATAATCCTCAAAAAGCTCACTACCGAATAGCATTGCGAAAATTGCTGCTGGGTCAATTATTCCTTCCCTGTAGAATGTTGACAAGCAAGCTGATCAGAGTATGATTCTCAGAAGATTCTTTAGAATATGTGGTGAAACTTGCATCTTTGGGCGTAAGAAAATTAGCTCCAACTAACAGTACAAATGTTGCTGCCGTGCCAAAAGTGGCAAGCCCACATGGCCACATCCCTAAGTTTTAAATATGTTTCATAGCCTCTAGATAATTTAGTAGTGAAAATCAGACATACGTTGAGATGCCAGATTTCCCATGGGCATCATAAGCTTGGCGTTGTGCAGGGTCACTAAGAACTTGGTATGCCTCCCCTAGTTCCTGCAATAAGAATTTCTCTGAGAAAATAGTCTTATACATATGACAGGTATTCACACAACATACTACTCATATAGTCAATAGCATCAATTCTCATATTAAAACTACCATGAGGAATAAATATAATACTATATCAGCTATGGAGAACACTATGTATTTACAGCTGAGTAGTCCATACTTAGAGAAAATCTTTAAAAATAGTAGTATAAAAAATCATCTTGCATGATATCACCTCACAGCCTCGTGGTCATTAATTAACAAGATACTACAACCAGTCCTTCTTTCTGGCTTACACCAAGCTATGTCCTAAGCTGTATTACGAAGTTTATATTGTTCGGCAAGTTCACATGGTTGAGTCAATTGAAATTTGGCAGTAGCTTCTTTCGCATCGAGTCACAACAATATGCAGGGTTTAGAGCAACTCTAGCAGATCCTGAATAATGTCAACCCGAAAAACCAGTTTCGTGTGCTCCAGAAACTGGTTTTATGGGTTAGAAATTTGTCGCGCACAATAGAAACGGCAAATTCGAACCAGAAATTTGAGAAAGTACTTCGCGCTTTCATTTTAGCAAACATAGTTGCATAGTTCAACAAGATCTTACATAGACTGCATACATCAAACATAGTTGCATAGTAAATTCAAAACTAAAATCTAGATCCGCGCCACCACCCTAGTCTCCGCCACCCTGGTTGCCGGAGCTGTGACCGAGATCACGAAGGATGAAACGCTGGCAGCGCTCCTCCTTCCCCACACCATCTGTTGAGCTGTGTGCTCGGCGCTCAGCTGAAGGCCATACCGGAGCTGTTCGGCATTGTACCCTTCGAACCACCAGACGGTATACTCGATGCGTGCGAATTTGGGAGCGCACGGACTTCTCCTCGATGCGCCGGACGAGCTCGGCCTCGTCGCCGATTGCGACGAGCTCAGCATCGTCGTTGGTGGTGATGAGCCCAGACTTGGTGGACTCGGAGTCTAAGTAGTCGGTAGAGGAGTCTGAGTCCAAAGCCGGCATATCGTCGAGGCCGGCACCCACAGGTGGCGCGACGGCGCCACCGCCCGCAAGTCCGGCTACGAAGCCCGTAGGAGGTGCGGCAACGAAGCCGCCCAAGCCATGCTCCATTTCGGTGGCGGAGGAAGCGCTAATTGGTCGCCGGAGTTTCCTAACCCTAGCGACGGAACTAAAGAAATCGCAGCGGAGGGATAGGGGGAATGAACTTTAAACGGCCGACCGGAACGCTTGATGGTGGCGCCCATCCGGTGGCCTGGAAAAATGTTTCCGGGCTGAGACGACAGTGCCTGTTCGGGCTGCAAAAAAAGCCAAACCCACATATCGGCCGGAATTTTTATGTGAGATGGTACGGCTTCTGATTTCTCAAATTGCATAGTGTGCAAGCATAAGTACATATTTCTGAAATCTTCTGTTTGGTGTAGGGACAAAAAAATCATTTGAAAGATGGTAATTCGCACTTGACTGACAAGTATTTGGGAAATTTTCGTTTTTACCATGTCGCAAAGGCCAAAGCAACTTATTACAAAATGGTATATCAGTGTTTTCATAAGGTTTGCTGTTTGCTGATAGTAAGGTATCTAATGACTATGATGCAATTTACTGCAACTGTATGATTATCTCTTTTAGTTCGATGAATGTGTCCTCGAGGTGAACATTTAAGAGCATCTCCAACAGTCGCCGCATATATGTGGCGTGGGAAAACCGCTCGTTTACCGTGCAAGGAGCTTTCGCGTGCGGGAGGTGCGGGAGGCAAAACCACGCTAGCCAAAGCGACGCGCACCGCGTTATATATTGCATGACGCGTCGGACAGCCACGCGTCGAGCAACCGCTCCCGAAGCAAACTTTCTTTTCCCCACGCCTTCCAGCGCGCCGCTCGCTCGGTTTCCGCCGCCGCCGTGATGCCTCCGCGCCACCGGAACAGCTCCGGCTTTCGCGGCGTGCGTGCACGGCCCGCCAAGATACGCTCCAGCGAGACGCGGCTTGGTCTCGGCACCTTCAAGACGGCGCACGAGGCGACCCGCGCCTAGGACGCTCCGGCGTGGTGCCTTGGCCGGCCGTGCCGGGACATGAATTTCCAAGACTTTGGAACACGCAACAAACGCATGACCTTGCGCCACCGCCGCATGCACCGTGAGATGGAGAACCGCCTCCTCGTCGCGGAGGCCGACGAGCGCCATGGTGACGTGGTTATACCTAACGGGTATACCCACTCGACTACAATGAAGTCTAGTCTACCGGAAGGCCCACCTGGTGGCCCAATAAGCAAGGCTACAAGGAAGGCATATGGCGGCCCGTACAAGATAGAGTGCGACTCAAGAAAGAGAAGTCGTACCGACTATAGACTTACCATATCTGTAAACCTAAGTCATATTCAAACACCCGAGACCTGGCCTCCTTTATAAGGGCCAGGAGGGGGACGATAGAGATTACGCAAGCTGATAGCCAGAAACCCTATCGAGCCTTCGACTCGCCGGGACGCCATTGTAGCCACCTTGTAACACAAAGAGTAATAATCAGACAAGCAGGAAGTATGGTATTACCCTCCGGGGGCCTGAACCTGGGTAAATCCTTGCTTGTCAGCCGTCCGAATTCACCAACGACCATATTATCTTCCTCCCGACTAAACCCTAGGTACGTTACCATGGGATTTGACGTAATCACACCTCTGTCACGTGGCACGCTCGTTTTCTGCAAGACATCACCGTCGAGAATGCCTTCGGTGCGACGCGGGAGACCGAGCGCTCGCAGCAGAGGACCAAGCTGGTGGCGTGGAGGGCCGACAAGCGGGCGCGCAAGGCGGCGGCCGAGGCGCAGCTGTACGGCCCGAGCACCAGCGTCGCCTGGGACGACAAGGACCTGAGGTGGGAGACCTCTGGACTTCGTCTGAGTTCACCGCCCCGGAGGAGGATTAGTATAGATATAGTTTAATTTCTGAATTTTAATTTCACTCAACGAAGAATTATTTTCAGTTAATTTATTTTGCGTTTTTAGATCTTCTGTTTGCCCTCAAACTTGTTTGAGGCGTGCTAAAATAGCACGTCTGGAATAGCTGACATTACATGCGTAGGGCTGGAATTAAAACTCGAAACTCATGAGCTAAACGAGTAACTCGTGACTCGCCTCGACTCGAACTCGGTGTCTAACGAGCCGAGCCAAGTTTTGAATCTGAGCTCGTTTGTTGACCAAGCTACTCGTGACTCGTCAGTAACTCGCGAGTTTTTTTTTTAGAAAAGGAGGGTGCGATTCCCCGGCCTCTGCATCGAGAGATGCACACAGCCATACGCACTTATTAATTCCAACCAGATTTACAAAGTACAATGTTGAGAAACTGAAATCAACCTCTCGACAACAAGGGTCGCTACCACTATGATGGGGGTGACTAACACCAACGCACATCATCTAAAACCGATTCAGCTAAACACTCAACGCACACCGACATGCACGCTTTAGTCGCTGCCGCCGTCTTCCACGAACCCATATTCAGCAAGGATCAACACCATAGCCTCGCAAAACCGGTCTGCCGTCGGCATCGCCACAATGCCAGACAGCGCCTCCAAGCGTGAGTCCATCGACCCGAAATCGAGACCCCGCAGCGCCACGCCGCCGAGACACACCGACCTCGACGTGGAAGATGACAATCGCTCCGCCAGCTGACCCCCTTCCAGGTAGTTCGTGTTCCAAGACAATGCCCTCAAGAGGGTGAACGACACCGTAGGTGACGTCATCGTCCGATCTGGAAAACCAGATCTGGGGTTTCCCCCGGAACGAAACGGTTGAGGGCGGAGCAACGATGCCTTCAACAAGGTGATTGACGTCCGAGGACGCCACCATCGCCGGCTCCAACCGGAGCCCGATTCTCACCGGCCAGCCCGCCCCACATGCCGTCGATCTACCCGAAGAATAGCCCATGACGTCCGCGCCCTGGCCGATCTCCTCCGGCGAAAGGGAAGACCACCAACGCCAAGTCCTCGTGTCGCGTGCCAGACCCGGAGGTCGAGTGTCGTCGCCGGCGTTGGTGAAGATGCAGATCAAGCTTTGGCCCGTAGAAACCCATCCGGGCCACGGGCGCCTCCGCCTCCCCTGCATAGCCGCCGTCGCCGCCGCCTACACGCCACCCTCGGCCGCCGCTGGCTCGCGGCACCACCGAAAAATCATCCGAGGCGGTGCGCCGCCGCCCCGAACGATCTGCAGTCGAGGAAGTCCGCCGCCGCCGCCACGCCACAGGGGCTTTGCCCTGTAACTCGCGAGTAGCTCGATAACTCGTTTAACTGTTCAAATATGTGCACATATGAAAAAACAAGTAATTTTCCTCCTAATTCTGAACTAAAATAATGATGATCGTTCTATAATTTTACATGTCTAGTTAAAGGGTTGATCAATGCTGAAACATATAATCTCTACACCATTATCGATGCAAAAATATTAACAGTTTGGCACTAATATATCAAAAATTACATATTTTTTATTTGAGCGAGTTAAACGAGCTACTCGCAAGCTATTTGTGAGTTTACCGAGTCGAGCCAAGCTTCATTTCTGAACTCGTTTGTTGAACAAATCAAGTCGAGCTCGACTTGCCAGTTGAACGAGTTTAAGTCTGGAAAACTGATTTCGGCTGTGGCGCGCTAAATCGCAGAAAGTAGCATCATAAACCAGTTTTAGCGCGCATGTTGGAGATGCTCTAACAATCAGCACAGAAGGCAGAACACCACTGGCACCAACAGAGTAGCCAAACAAAAACACCTGCTCACAAAACCCAATTGGGGGCAGTTGGCATTGGCATCAACAGGTACGTCTCTAATTGGATTCAATCGAGGATTCTACACTAGCGGATGGCTGCCCGAGCTGTTCGGTACAGCATCTCGGCTGTGAGCTGAACAAAAGGTAGGTAGATATACAATCATACGAGGAGCCAGGCGATGGAATAACACTTTACCTGGAACTTCCCCGCGGCCTGCGGATCATTTGGGTTCTTGTCTGGATGAACCTGCCTCGCCTGTAACACCACCACCACCGGCACGAATCAGATATTTTGAAAAGGAAAAAAAAACGCAAGTAAGCAAAGCAGCCGCGGGGAGGAGGAGCCGGAGGACAACCTTGACGTAATATGCTTTCTTGATCTCGGACTCGGAGGCGGTCGGGGTGACCCCGAGCACGTCGTAGTAGCCCGTCTCCTTCACCATGGCCGGCGCCTCCCCTGGAGCTTCGATCTCCTCCCCTCCCGCTCTTCCCGATTCGGCTCCAGGCAGGGCGGGCGCGGATCCACCAACTGGCTGACCGTTCGCTCGCGGGGCAGACGGGGTGCGTCCGCCGGTGAACGGGTACGCCCGGCGACGGCGACGGCGACGGCGGTGGTGGGCGAGAGGACAGAGCTGCTGTGGTGGTCGGGCTTTTGGATTTCTGCCACCTGCAAAGCGCGTGGTGTCGGGCTGCACTTCTTCCTCTGTTTTCGCTGGAAGTCTAGCACGATACCACGAGGAGAGGACCAGCAGCCAAGTTGGGATTCGGGTCAGGTCAGTCGACCCGCTCAGGCGTCGTCGATCCTATCTCAGATCGGCGTGAGTCGCGGGGCCGACTTGTGCAGAGTCTTTGATTTTTGGGAAAAGCTGCGTGGCACCCGAGATTGCCCGCGGCGGGTGATTTACGTAGATTTTTCTCTAGGAGAGCGCATGTATGTAGTAGTGTGAATGACATTATCATATTAATTACCAAATTCAAAATTTTAAAATGATTTATCTTCTAAACCATTATTCTGATTAAGCATCCGTTTGTACCCTTTGATTTGTCTCGACGAGGTCTTCAAAACTAAATCCATTGTTAATATGTTTAGATGAAAATAAAAATTCTGCACCAGTTATCAGATTGAGGTGCTATGCCTATCACATTAACATAAACAGTTATCAAGATAAGTCTAGATGAATTTTTAAATGTTTTTCAACACCTGTGACACATCTACAATCGGGTGGGACGAACTTTTCCCGTCACATCAGTTATCAGATTCAACACTATATTTACCAGATTTATATCGCATAGTTATCATGATAATTATACATGGTTATCATATAATTGTGTAGATGTTTTTACACCTTGTAATGATATATACAACTAGTGAGTATGAGTTTAAGTGTTTTCAAGACCCAAGCAATAATACTATTTCATATAAAGTAGTATCATTTCGATCTTATATTGATATTGAATGGCGTACAGAATCCTGATAGCCAAATTATTATAATGTGATAAGTTAGTTATAATAATATGGTAATTACTGAAGAAAAAAAAGTTCTCAAAACATGGCAACATGGGATCTAGTTTTGAAGATTTTATCACGACTAAGCCAACGGTGAAAACGGATTTTGAATCAGATTAATCATTTGAGAGATAAATCACTTTTAATCCAAACAATAAGGGGAATCTACACGATGTCATGGGTGACGTCACTGCATGCATATATGAAAAGGAGCCGCCGCACGGAGGAGAAAAAATGCGGCGCCGCCGTGTAGTCACGTCCTTGATTTTTTTACATCCACATAAGTAACAGCAAATTACAAAGAGGTCATGACTAAAGAATAGTAATACGAAGTTGTCAACAAATGCCTTTATTTAAGATAAATAAGCAGAACTGCTAAGAAAAAAGTAGAACACAAACAAATATAGAATGATAGATAGTGAAGCAACATAACAAAAATAGAAATAGACAAAGCCTATAGATGATATAGAAAAAATAAGAACACAATCAAGATAGCCAGTAAACACAAACATATATGAATTGTAATTATATAGAGAAAGGTGACGAGTGTAATTCAACAAGTTCAAACTGTTGTCGATATCTCTACGTCTTCGTTTGCTGAGGTTATGCACTGCACGTAAGTTCTCGGACTTAGCCCTCTTCTCCGCTAGCTCAATTTTTTTTGAAACTTCGCTCGATTTTGAGGTTTACATTAAGGTGATCATAAAACCTTCACAAACTTATCGTGATCAATTCAAAAAAAAATGGATGCTCAAGAATAATTCCTAGATGGGTAGGAGATGTCAAATATTTAAGAGTAGCCAACAATCTTTAAAGGCTAGAACATGCTCATGTTCATACTCAACTAAACTCACTCTTTTTTTCTTAAATGATTGATAAAAAACGCAAGAGAGAGATATATCTTGGATAGTAACATACTTTGTAATACAAGAAAATATATCTTGGATCCGAAATTAGTCTGTTTGACATTACTATCGGCTTCGTCTTATGCTTATCAACATCAGCCTCATTCTCACATCATTGTTGTTTTATTGTGTGTCGTGTCGGTGCACTAGATCCACTCCACCGCCACCCCTTGTCTATAGCTTCAGATGTACTTCAAATACGCCCGTGTCCACCGCACCAAATATATTTACATCAATGTCGCCTCCATCTCACCGGATCTATTTCGCCGACTCTCTTATACACCACACCGGATCTACTTCACGGACGCCCCCGACCACCGCGTCAGGATGTCGTTCCCCCTTCCCTCCTCCTGAATTCTCCACTGCAAAGTGGTACTGCCGATTGTATCCTCCATTGGTTCATTATTATTTGAATAATTTTTTTTCCCTTAAGACATTAGCTACATGGCCGCGCGAGAGAAGTGGCTATATTGATGTGTGGCGTCCACGTGCAGTTGGTCTTAAGTTATAACATTATAATTGCTCACTATCATTTGACGTCTATTGCTACATTGTTCATATAATTTTTTGGTATGCATCCACATCTGGTTGGTCTTTGAGCCACATCATTAACTGCTTGACATAATTTTCTCCTCATGTTATTGTTTCATTGATTGTATAGCTATATTCATGAGCATTTTGTATCTTAATATTTTGCAACACTAACTCACTGACATTGTTTTTTCGAGCTCTCAGCTGGATCAAACAAAACAATCATAAACCCACCAACAGTACGGTTGGAAATATGCAGCTACAATAAAAAAAACTTATAAACCTATCTCATATATCTGTATAGCGTAAACTTGTGAAAGAAAAGTAAAGTACTCCCTCCGGTCCGAAAAAACTGTCGGAAGAAAACAGAATGCACAGCACAAATCGTACGTACAACGTCCGACGTTTTTTCCGGATCGGAGGGAGTATGTAAATATCCATTCACCCTCTAAATTATCATCTCTAGATTTTCAGGGGCATCATTGGAGTTCCCGTTATTGAAGCCTTGTAAGAATGATATAAAACATGACATGTGATACTTTTTTCTAGCCCACAAAAATGCATGGGTATGCAGGCAGTTCTCTAAAGGGACTATTGACGAGTCATGGACTCGGCAAATCCCATGATCAAGTACCTGGGTTATATATAGAGGAAACGGTGTATAGGTGTTGGCGAATTCGGACGGCAATTCGCTTGTTGGATTACAGATCTGAAGATTACAAGGTGGCTACAATGGTGTCCCGGCGAGTCGGTGTCTCGCTAGGGTTTCAGAATATGATTGCGTGATCTGCACTACCTCCCTCCTGGCCTCTTCATAGGCGGCCAGGTCTCAGGAGTTTGAATACAACTCGAATACAGATAGAACTAACTTAAGTCGGTTTAACCCTTTCTATCTTGAGCCGCACCCTACCCGTAATGGGCCGTCTTAGGCCATCCTACCCGGCTGCCTATATGGGCCACCAGGTGGACCTTCCAATAGTATGGGCCTTATTATAGCTTCGTGGGTATACCCGTTGGGTATAACCACATCAGTAGCCCCCGAGTGCCTATTCGACTCCAAAGGATCGTATAGGGACTCATCACCCGTTAATCTTTCGAGTGGCTCCTGATGACAACATTGCCTGTCCATGAACGCACTTGGCGAGGGAAAACACCTCGCTATTTTAATATCAAGATATATTTTCTTTTCGTCGTTTGGGGGATGGATGGCATAGTAGGCCTGATTCAACCGACGGATCGGGGTCAAGTTAACTCGCGACTTGGGCGAGATACCTTCCTAGCCTACTCGGATTCGACTCCCTTCTGTCGAACCCGGCGAGACCGTTCAAGTTCGACTCAAGCCAGCAGGGACTTACTGGTCGTAACCCGATCATAGTTAAAGTACCCTTGGCGCGTCCGCCGGGATTTTGCATCGCACCTGCTGGTGCGGAATTTAACAGGTCCGCGTAGCTTGTACGGGCCACCTGGCCTTATTCAAGTCTTACCTTTGCACTTGTTTGCGCAGCATCCGAGGACCAGTCTAGGCTGGAACATCTCGGGTATTATGAGTATATCATTGGATTCAAATCGGGAGTCACTCGACCGATTCTACAATCTCTTCTTTACTTGATACTTTATTGAGTCCGATCCGTCGAACACTTGTCATTAACATCTGATGCTGGTCGTCGACTGAATTCATCGGGTGCGCGGGAGTAGCCCCCGAGATTGAGTGCAATTGCCTGCAATTGTGCTTAATCTAAAAATAAAAAATGAAAGAACTGGTATTTTACCAATTTATGCTCCCGATGGGAGTGCATTTACTGTTGTAAATCCTTTGCTTCAGGAAATGTACCCCCTTTGCTATGGAATGTCCACGATTTCTGACTGCTGACTGCAGTTGGTATCTGTCGACTGCGAACTGCTGTAACTGATAAGCCATATTGAAAACTTGCATGACGTCACTGATGACGCTAGCAAAGATGCTCTGACGCTCCCGATGGGACAATTCTTTGGTGGACCCCCGCTGGCAGTGATGACGCCCGCCGGCCGCTTCGATTTGACCGCACGCGTCGCGCGGGAAGGGAAACACGATGATGACCTCCTCGATTCCCACACGTAGTGTGCGGTTACCGCCCTTCGTGGGCCTCCTCCGATGTGCGCCACATGGCCACGTCTTTGTTTTGAACGAACGAGATGAATCGCTCGCTGGTACAAAGGTTTCACCGTGATGTAAAATTTTGTACTACTCTTCCCATTTGCGCCGCCGTTCCTTGCGCTTCTTCTTCTTCCTCGCGCTACTGCTCTCTGCCCCCGCACCCTCGCTGCTCCATCGCCATGGGAAAACCCACAAACTCCAAGGGCAAAGATGCCGCCAAGACGAAGGAGGCGGCGGAGACTGCGGAGAAGGGGTGCTGGCGCCGCTCCGTGGTGAAGGAGGCGCACATCGAATCCCTCCGAGCGGTGCTGCCGCCGACCGCAGACTTCGTGCGTCTCCCCGGCGAGGAGACCCAGCCAACTCCAGCCGCCGACGAGCGGGTATGTTTTGTCGACCACCTGAATCGGGGACTATCCTTCCCGATTCATCCTTTTCTTCGCGGTTTGCTTTGCGTTTACGGCGCCCAACTTCATGACCTGCCTCCGAACGCCGTTCTCCAAATCGCCTGCTTCATCACCCTCTGCGAGTGCTTTCTCGGAATAGCTCCTCACTGGGGGTTGTTCCGACTCTGCTTCAACGTCAAGGGTCAGAGCGCCGGCACCGGCCCTGGCGGCCTCGGCATCCAGGCGCGACCAAAATCCGGTTACTTCAAGATCCCTATGTCGGAATCGGTGTAAAACTGGCGCGACCGCTGGTTCTACATCAAGGCCGACATCAGCTCCGGGAACTCCTGCGGCCTACCCCCATTCATTGGCGACATCGAGCTCCGAAAGAAGCGATCATGGAGCAACTCCCTGACTGCGACCGAGGAGCAGGACGCCAAGCCGCTACTGCAGAAGGTTGTAGAACTGCAGACTACCGAGGGGAGGGTGATGAGCGGTATCCACCTCGTGACTGCGTTTCTGCGTCGTCGAGTACAACCCCTACAAGAGCGTGCCCACCCGCTGTTTGAGTACACCGGCCCAAACGACTGCACTCGCGTGTCGTCTGACGATTACTCGAACAGCGAGCTCCTGCAAATAGTCAAGCAGCTGACCGGTCTCAAGGCGAAGATTGGGGAGCTGACCTCCCCCGTTGCGTCCTTTGACGCGTCGAACCCCGTTCCTGAGGTATGTCCTCTTTTATTCGTTCTTTTTGCTCTCTTGACTGCCTTTACTTTCCTTTGCATGACATCCTTTTACGTTACTAGGGTCACTCGCCTCCAGCGTCTAAGCCCACCATACTGGAGGACGAGATTCCGTTGGCTGGCGTCCGCGAACCAGCCTCAGACCCTTCAGTCGCCACCGCTCACTCTGAAGAAAACGCAACTGAAACGGCTGCGAATCCGAAGAGGGGGCGATCTCCTACTGAGAGCTCTGGCGACTCCCAGGAAAGACGCAAACGAACCGCAGTCGACGCTGCTCCGAAGGACGTAGATCTTTCCTTTGCTGCGGTGTCGACCTTCGGAGCGCTAGATGCGACGCCGATTTCCTTCCTAGCGCCCGCGGCTCCGATCTTGCCGACTCCGGACGATTTGATGCCCTGGATGGCTAAGTAAGTCAAACTACCCGTTGACGTTATATTTCGTAGACTTAGCTGATACTCTCGCTAATCTTGCCTCCCTTGTGCCAGGTCGACCAGCGAAGAAAGCGACGCGGAAACGGAGTCGGACTCTTCCACTCGGTCTACTCGCGAGCAGACATCGACTCTTCGAGCCGAGGAGGAAGAACGAGCCGTTGAACCTCCTGCGAAGACCGTGCCTTCTACGCTGCACATAATAGAGCCACCAAGTGCCAGGTCTGCACCGGAATCCTCGACTGCGAGTGCTGACCACGTAAGTAACATCTCTTCCTCTGAGAAACGTGTCCTAGGCCTCAAAGCTTTGCATGCCAACTTCCTTTACTTCTTTCCTCATCGGGGGCGCGACAGCGCTCCCGATGGGAGTAGCCCCCGAGCCTGTGGCCAACTAGCCGTAGTTGGGTGCAGGCTCAATGACCTCTTCACGTGCTGACTTTTTTCGGCTAATGTACTTTGCAGCCAACCGTCCGTCGACTGCTGGACATAGGCAACGACTATGTCCGGCTGGAAACGGAGAACCAGAAGCTAAAAGATCAGCTCAAGAAATGCCAAGGTAACCCATTGACTCAAGCTACCAATAATTAGCTTTTGGTTTTTTGAATTGCTATGTTCATGACTCCGTTCTGCAGAGGCGCTGGCCAAGACCGAGCAGGAAAGGGATCACGCCCGCTGTCTGGCCAAGGATCTGAAAGGTGAGCTCGGTCAAGTAAAAACAGACATGGCGGCTCGGGTAGATGCTGCACGGGCTGAGGGAGCGCGAGAAGCCGAAGAAGGCCTGAAGAATTTGCAGACTTCGCGAGATAGCACTCTAGCGGGCCGTCTTCTTGGTTTGGGCAACGCGCTAGCGAGTAAGTACCGCTGGGTTGTGCTCGTGCTGAAACTCTTAAAAAGGTCTTCTTCTTCTAACTGACTCAAGTGGACTTGCTGCAGGAGCTCTTTGCTTGGGAGCAGATCAATATGCTCCTCCCCCTGAGATCCAGCTGGAATCTGCGATTGGAGCGGCTGAGGGTTTCGCAAGCAAGCTCGCGACGGTGCTCTCATCTTCGACTGCTGCGCTTGCCGCACTCCACCGACTTGTGCTCCCGAAGCAGGAGGTACCTCAAGATCTTGCAGCACTCGCGGAGACGTTTCGCCCTGAAGGCGACTCCTTCCCCAAATTCATCCGCGAGCAGACGGTATGTGGATCCGCGACTGCTTTCAAGATGTTGCTGGGGCATGGGGTGGCTTTGGACCTGGGTAGCCTTGTTTCTGCGCTTCCAGTTGACTCGGCTGGCAAAAAGGTGTCCCTTAGCCAGCATGAGGTGGAATCCCGTAGACTGGCGAATGCCCTCCTTGCGACCTTCGAAAAGAGGGTCGCGAAGCGCAAGAAAAAGGGATCCGCCTCTACTTCGAGCGCTCCCAGCACGAAATAGACTGTAGGGTAGCATAATTTAGTTTGAATTATTTTGCTAGCACTATGCGCCTGCTGCGCGCTTGCCATGTAACAACTTAACGTCTGTATGAAAACTTGGTGTTTGGGGGCATAGCTAGGGCGGATGCCCAGCCCCCGAGTCATTTTATCCATTTGCCTGAATCTGTTCTTTTTGTTGAGATCTCCGATATGTGAATTTTTGATTTTGAGAACCGCTTCCGCTGTTTCTGCAGTCTGCTGGTACTTCGACTCCAAGTGCTGTGCCACCTTTTAACCCTCGTGATCAGTACTTGTATAACTTACTGAAAGTGCGCTGCGAAAATGCCGAGCAAGAATTAAAGGTCACTCGGGGTACGCTGGCCATCGTTCAGTCGAAACAACCTCGACCAATCGAAAGGGAGATGGTACTAATGAAGGAAATCGAAGATGCAAACACTGGTTTGCTATGTAAGTGATTCGCCAAGCCCCCGAGTGTCTTTATTTGCTCTTGCTTGATAGATCCGTGCCCTGTTGGCCTCGACTCATCTGCTGTTTTCATTTGTATGCATATATATAGGCGTACAGATTGATGCTGCGGCCGAACAGAGTCGAGTCCGATCTCGTTTTGTTGACGTGACGGCTGAGCATGGTCGAGACGCGTCATCCATATGGTCCCAGCGGAGCAAGTCGATGGCCTTGCTCACCTTGCGTGACCGGGTGGCCCAGGTTGGCAAATTTGCAGACTTATGCACCTCCGTGCTGTCACGCGTACACCAGGCTCTGTTTCCTTTGAACGAACAGCCACACGGGTTGACTGCTCTGCTGGACCGTTTCCGCCAAGGGGAGGCGACTCGCGACTTCGTCCGTCTTCAACTTGTTGCTGGCGTGACTACAGCGTTTGCTGTTCTGCGTCTACACTACCCCGACATTGATTTGGCGAAGGTTGGGGCTGGACCCCCAGAAGGTGCGGGCACTGTCTCAATGGAAGATCATTACCAAGCTGCACATGGCCCAGCTAGTTGTATAATAGGTCTCATGGAACACGAGACGGACATGGAGCTTGACCGCCGGCGTCTGACAGTTGATGTAAAGTCGGAACCATTGTAAAGTAACCCGACCCGTAGAACTGCCCATGCTTACTGCGAAGATTGTATGATAAGAATATAGAGGAACCTTGAATTTTATTGCTGGTCAATAAGAAAATGTCTGATACAAAAGGAGGCTTAATGTGGCCTTTACTGACTTCTAAGATAACGGCCGAGGCGCTACTATACTAGGCGTAAAAACGGCGCAGGTGAGCTGCGTTCCAGGGGTTGTGCGAGTGCTCTCCCGACTCGGCGTGCTGTAGACGATAGGCTCCATTGCCAATGACTTCTGTGACGATGAAGGGGCCCTCCCAGGGCGAAGCGAGCTTGTGAACTTTCTTCTGCTTCAGGCGAAGTACCAGGTCGCCTATCGCGAACGATCGCGGTCGAAGGCGGCGACTGTGGTAATTTCGTAATGCCTGCTGATACGTTGCCGTCCTGGCAAGGGCAATGTCGCGCGCCTCGTCCAGGGTGTCCATGTCGTCCTCAAGTGCGGCGTCGGAGTCCTGCTCGTCGTAGAACGTTACTCGAGGTGCATCAAATTTGAGGTCATATGGCATGACTGCTTCTGCTCCGTGCACTAGAAAGAAGGGCGTGTACTGCGTGGATCTGTTAGGAGTCGTGCGCAGACTCCAAAGTACGGCAGGTAATTCCTCGGCCCAGGCGCCTGCTGCGCGCTTGAGCGGTACGGGGAGCCTTTTCTTCAAGCCGCTACACACCAGGCCGTTAGCTTTCTCGACCTGCCCGTTGGACTGGGGGTGCGCAACTGAGGCGTATTTGAGCTTGATTCCTTGCGATTTACAGAAATCCTGAAATTCCTCGGCCGTGAAGTTGGTTCCGTTATCGGTGATTATACTGTTTGGCACCCCGAAGCGGAAGATAATGGACTTGATAAAATTTATCGCCGAGGTTGCTGTAGCGTTCATGATTGGAACTACCTCAATCCACTTAGTAAACTTATCGACTGCCACTAGGAGGAAAGTGTGGCCGCCCCGTGACGACTTCTTCAAAGGACCGACCATGTCGAGTCCCCATTGGGCGAAGGGCCAGGCCAGTGGGATAGTCTTGAACTCTGATGCTGGGGCATGTGGCTTAGTCGCGTACTTCTGGCAACCCGGGCACTTCCTTACTATGTCCTCTGCGTCCTGCATAGCCGTGGGCCAATAAAAACCGGCTCGCAAGGACTTTGCTACGAGTGCCCGACTGCTTGCGTGATGTCCGCACGTCCCAGCATGAATGTCTAGTAGTATTGCTCTCCCATCCTCGGGTGCAATGCATCGCTGAAGGACCCCGGAGATACTTCGCTTGTAGAGTTCCTTGTTGATTACTGTAAACCCCTTGGAGCGCCTGGAGATGCGTTTTGCTTCGACCGAGTCCGCAGGTAACTCCTGGTAGAGGAGATACGCCAAGAAAGGCTTCGTCCAGGAAGGTTCTATGAGAAATACTTCGACCGGAGGCGAAGTGGCCAATGCATTGTCGGGCTGCTGCTCAGCCGGTGTCTTTTCGATTACTGTTGCTGGAGGCTCGACTGGGTCTTCTGGTGTTGCTGGGTTCTTTATCTTGACTGATCTTTCTTTGATACGCTCAAAGAAGACTCCAGGTGGGATGGGTTCTTTCTTCGACCCGATGTTGGCTAGTACGTCTGCTTCCTCGTTGCTTTCCCGGCCTACGTGTCGCAATTCGCAGCCGTCGAAACTTCCCTCCATGATGTTATACATGTCACGGTAAGCCTGCATGTTATCTGCATTGGCGTCGCACTCCTTCATTGTTTGCTGTACCACAAGATTGGAGTCGCCATATATCATCAATCGTGTCGCTCCGCAGGCCTTGGCCATACGCATACCGTGCAGCAGCGCCTCGTATTCTGCCTCGTTATTCGAAGCTCTCTGAAAATCCATCTGGAGTATGTAGCGCAGCTTGTCACCCTTGGGGGAGGTCAAGATTACTCCAGCCGCTGCGCCATCATGTCGTTTGGATCCGTCGAAGTACATGGTCCAGGAATTTGACAAGTCGGGGACATGAGGCAACTGCGCCTCGATCCACTCGCATGTAAAATCTGGGAGGACCTGGGCCTTGATGGCCTTCGGGTGCCTATACGTGATGTCCCTGGGCCCGAGCTCGATGCTCCACTTGGCGACCCGCCCGGTGGCCATGGAGTTGTTGAGGATGTCGGCCAATGGGGCGCTGCTTACCACCACAATTGGGTGTTCTGTGAAATAGTGCACGACCTTGCGACTTGTCATGAACACGCCATAAGCAAGCTTTTGGTAGTGCGGGTAACGCTCCTTGGAGGGGGAAAGCACCTCGCTGAGATAATATACTGGACGCTGGACTGGCTGAGTCTTCCCGTCCTCTGGTCTTTCAACTACAAGTACTGAGCTGACCACCCTGTTGGTGGCGGCTATGTATAGGTACAGAGTTTCCTGCTCCTGAGGTGCTACGAGGATAGGTGGATTTGTGAGCATGCGCTTCAAGTCTGCGAAGGCTGCCCTTGCTGCAGCTGTCCACTCGAACTTGTCTGCTTTCTTCATTAACTGATAAAACGGGAGGGCCTTCTCGCCCATGCGACTGATGAATCTGCTAAGCGCTGCTATCCTGTCGGCGAGTCCTTGGACTTCACGTAGTTTCGTCGGCTCAGGCATCTGCGGGAGTGCCTGAATTTTCTCTGGGTTGGCCTCTATGCCCCTGGCGGACACGAGGTATCCTAGTATTTGCCCTGAGGGTACTCCAAACACACACTTAGTGGGATTGAGCTTGATTCTGTACTTGTTAAGATCCGCGAACGTCTCGCGGAGGTCGTCGATCAAGGTGTCGACTTGTCGAGTCTTAACGATTATGTCGTCAATATATACTTGTATATTTCTGCCGATTTGATCCCTCAGGCAGTTCTGCATCATACGCTGGTAAGTTGCCCCTGCGTTATTTAACCCGAAGGTCATCTTCGTGTAACAGTACACGCCGTGAGGGGTGATAAAAGCCGTTTTTTCTTCTTCTTCCTTCTTCATCTAAATCTGCTGGTACCCGGAGTAAGCGTCGAGGAACGAGAGGCGCTCGCAGCCTGTAGTCGAATCCACAATCTGATCTATCCTTGGTAACGGAAAATGATCCTTAGGATAGCACTTGTTGAGCGACGTAAAGTCGATGCACATGCGCGCATTCTTGACTCCTTTCTTCGGGACGAGCACTGGGTTCGCTACCGAGTCTGACTTCTTCAGCTCCCGGATGAACTTGGCATCCAACAGCCGGTCTATCTCTCTTCCGACTGCCAGCCGTTTCGGCTCGGATAATCGTCTCATCGTCTGCTTGACTGGCTTAGTGCCTGGATAAATTTGCAGGGCATGCTCGGCGAGTTCCCTAGGAATACCTGGCATATCGGTTGGGTGCCAGGCGAACATTTCCCAGTGCTCACGGAGGAACTCGACGAGCGCGCCTTCCTATGCTTCATTTAGGCTTGATGACACGAGGACTGTCTTGTCCTTGTCCGTTGGGTGCACCTGGTGTGCTCTTGTGTCGTTGTTGGCGCTGAAAGAATTTTCCGTGCTGGCCTCTTGCCTTCGGGGAATAGACTTCGGTCGTTGTCCAGGGCGATTTCCGCAAGCTGTTCTTGTGCGCCAAAGTACTCGGAGATTTTGCTGAACTCTCTGTCGCAGTCATCTGACTTTCGAAAGTCGCCGCGGACTGTTATTACTCCCTTGGGCCCGGGGAGTTTGAGCATCAAGTACGCATAGTGAGGGACTGCCATGAATCGTGCGAACGCTGGTCGCCCGAGGATTACATGGTATTGAGACTTCCAATCCACGACTTCGAACTCAATGCTTTCTTTCCTGAAGTGATCGACGTCTCCGAAAACGACGTCGAGCCAAAGTGAGCCCAAAGGATATACTGCCTTGCCTAGCACGATGCCGTGGAAAGTGTTGTTCGACGGTTTCAGTTTGGTGAGTGACAAGTGCATTTTGCGCAACGTGTCTGCGAAGACAATGTTGATGCCACTGCCGCCGTCCATGAACACCTTGCTCATCCTAAAGCCTCCGACTAAGGCGTGCAGAACCAGGGGAGCGTGACCCGGCCGCGGCACTCGCGGAGGGTGATCTTCGCGAGTGGAGCCAATAGGAACTTCCAAACCCTGAAGGTACTCCGGCGCGGGCGGGGGTGAAGTAGTAGCTAGATGGACCTGCCTACTGATTAACTTTTGGCACCGGTTTGATGGTCGTCCCTTCTGTATCATGTACATGGCCCCCCTGGTCTGCGGGTACTGTTTCTGAGCCGCGGCTGTGTTGTCCTGTCTCTGGTTTGCGTGGATTGCTCCCGCCACGTGCCCTGCAGGCGGGGGAGGTGGTCCTTTAGGTGGTGGCAGCGCTAGTGGTAGTCCTGCACTCCTGCGCATCTCAGCCTGAAGTGCTATGAAATCCCGGCAATCCTTAAGCAGGTGAGTTGCCGTTAATTTACCGTCATCCCCTCTGAACATGTGCATCCTGCATGGATCGGTGAGCTGCTCAGCCGGGGTTCGGAATGGGCGCTCCTCCCTCCGGGTTCCCCTGGGCTTCCACTCGCGTTTCCGGCTCCCGTCGTCGCGGATTCTGTACTCGCGGTTTCTGTCGCTGCGGTCATCGCGCAGATTTTTCCCGTTCTGGGGATTATTTCGATTGCGACTGTCTTGAAAACCAGCTGCGACCTGCTCGATCCTATCTGTCTCGCCGTACGGTCGCTGTCTGTTGCGTCTGTCGTTTCGGCCGCGTCGGCCCCAGTTGCCCTGATGGCGATCGTCGGGTGAGGGGACCCTATCGGCTCGAACGGAATCTTCCCCATCGGCCCACTTGTTGGCTATCTCCATTAGGTGCGCAATTGTTCTTGGGTTTTCGCGTCCCAGTGCTTCCTGTAGGTCGTTGCGCCTGACTCCTTGGATGAATGCGAAAATAGCATTGTCCTCTGATATATCGGCTCCTGAATTTTTCAATGTGGTCCAGCGCTGAATGTACTCGCGAAGAGACTCGCCGGTTTTTTGCTTGCAGGCTCTGAGTTGTTGAAAAGAGGCGGGTCGGTGGAAGGTAGAAGAAAAATTCCTCTTGAAATCGCTGCAGAAAGCATCCCACGTTCCGTACGAACTACGCGGCAAGCTTCTGAGCCAAGCTCGGGCTGATCCCGTGAGCATCAGCTGTATGTACTGCATTGCGGTTGTTGTATTTCCTCGCTGACAGGCTACTGCCGTGGTGTAATCCTCCAGCCAAGCTGATGGCTCTTGGGTTCCGTCAAACTTGGGGGTTTCTGATGTTAGCTTGAACCTCTTGGGCATGCGAGTTTCCCGAACGGCGGTCGTGAAGCACATGGCTCCACATGGCTCGACCTCCGAGTCCGTGTACGAACTGCTTCGACTGGAGCCCGGGGTTCGACTGCGTTGCCTTCGCTGGTGTCTCCGCCTATTTACTGTTCGCTGAGTGATATAATTTTGTGCGTCGACTCCTTACTCCACGTAGTCGTGCTCGAAACCAGCGACCTGCCGTTGCTGACGGCGTTCTTCTCTGCCGCGCCTCCGCTCTTCTCGCTCGCGGTGGCGGCGAGTGGCTCGCTCTTCTTCTGTTTCGGTCCTATCCCGACTACTGCGATGACGCTGCCTGGACCTGCTTCTCTCCGGCTCGTCCCTGTCACGCCCATCACGGTGACGGCACCTAGATCTGCTTCCTTCTGGTTCATCATGGTCCCGGTCCTCACGGCGTCGAGTGCCGTGGTGTGTGTCATCGCCCTGGGGGGTAGATGCGTCTGTGGGCCTGTTGCCGTTTGTTCGGGCGCCGGTGTTGGGCAGGTTCTGACCAGGGCTGATCCCTGGACGGCCTGGCGTGGGGACTGCGGGTACCAATGCTGTCCCGACAGTTCCCAGAGCATCTATCTGTGCCATGTGAAGGCCATACCGCGGGTCAGTTGCTGCAGGTAGTGTAGATCTCAAGTAAGTCGCCACCGAAGCGACTGCTGCTGCAGTTGTATGCGGTACCGGTATACCGTCGTCCGCAATCGTTATGAATCTCTGTCTGATACTTGATGGTTGGAAACTAGCCGTAGTCGCCTGGGGCATGCGGGTGCGGGTTCTCACATGTTCTGCAGTTCCTGGCTCGTATCTTGTCGAATGGGACGACGAATTGGCCTGTCGCCTTGCACTGGCTGAATCTGCCCGATCCTGTCTCTCGGCGAGTTCGCGCTCTAACTCAATCAGCTCCAGATTTTTCTTGCGCAGCAAATACTGATAAGCCAGTAAGTCATCCATAGGGGAGTTCTCTGGCATCACGGTCCCGCTGTTGACGACGTTTTGGATTCGGACTGCCATCTCCTCTGTGATGGAGAGTTCCTTATCAGCGCTGAGTCGAACCACCAGCGGGTACTGAACGGGCTCCGGCTCCCTGCGCTGCGGCGGGGTCGTAAACGTGCCTGATGCGCCGTTTACTACGAACACCTGGCTAGAAGGACGGTTACGCGTGTTGCGTCCTTCGCGGCGATGATCGCCATCATCGCTTGATGTGGAGTCGACGCCGCGCAAGACGGCTGCCACCTGAAAGATAGTGCAGTCGGAGCAGTAGCAGGTGACGTCAGAGCCGCCAGTCGATGGCTGCCGGGGTCGTTGCAGGTACGGAGTCGATGACAGCTGGAGTCTGAGTGAATATCGGCGAACGCTGATCGCTCGGACGCTGAGTGTGGGCGGAAGTCGAAGGTGCCGAGGGTGTACGGCCTCCACAGATCCGGCAGGTCCCGGGTCGCTGCGGATGCTGAAGACGAAGTCGATGATGCAGATGGCGGGTCCGCCGAACCCGTGAATGCAACACCAGTTCTTCCCACAGACGGCGCCAATTGACGAGTCATGGACTCGGCAAATCCCATGATCAAGTACCTGGGTTATATCTAGAGGAAACAGTGTATAGGTGTTGGCGAATTCGGACGGTAACAAGCGAAGATTTCGCTTGTTGGATTACAGATCTGAAGATTACAAGGTGGCTACAATGGTGTCCCGGCGAGTCGGTGTCTCGCTAGGGTTTCAGAATATGATTGCGTGATCTGCACTACCTCCCTCCTGGCCTCTTTATAGGCGGTCAGGTCTCAGGAGTTTGAATACAACTTGAATACAGATAGAACTAACTTAAATCGGTTTGACCATTTCTATCTTGAGCCGCACCCTACCTGTAATGGGCCGTCTTAGGCCATCCTACCCGGCTGACTATATGGGCCACCAGGTGGATCTTCCAACAGTATGTGCCTTATTATAGCTTCGTGGGTATACCCGTTGGGTACAACCACATCAACTATCTACGAAGCTATGCCAAGGTTTCAAGAAAGAGCACTTAACACTAGAAACGTTTAATGTAGCCCGAGCTACACATAGCTCGTTTTTTCTTCAAAATTCAAAATCAGAAATTTTAGTGTTAGAAAATTCAAATTACTACATGTAGATAATGTCGAGATCTACAAATGTGTAATTTTTTAATCTAAAATTCGTATATTCTAGCCTAAGAAAATAGTACAAATCTGGCAAAACTTCTTGTTTTTTGAACTGTGTATTGTTTCCCGCCCCATCCACCAATTTGTCATTTTTGCCTAGCCTAAAATATAGCCAATTGAAAATTGCAAAATTTCATATGACTATGTACAGCTGTGATATTTTTCAGAATTAAAATGCAAATTTTTTATAGAAAAAAGTGTTATGCGTAGATCGGATTACAAAAACGCCACTCTCAACTTAACACTTGGTTTCTCTTTAAAAAAGACAGGTTGTAAGCGGAATCTGCCAGGAAAACTTCCACATCAACTTGATAGTTGAAGCGCTGCTCTTAAACTTTCAAAAGAATTGATTTTCATGTATGTTTTCATTTCGATTCCCATCTGTTGGTAATTTTCATTTTGAAATCCGAAATGCATTCACACAGACAGGTTTCGGCATCCGAAACCGAAAGCAAAACGCCCCGCAGCAAACGACGAGAATGCCCCGGAACAGCAAGCGGCCTCTTCCCCCTGCGCGTCGACGGCCACCAACCAGCTTCCCCTTTCCGCGGCGCACTCAGAGAAGACAGAGTAGCACACGCGGCGGCGGCAATGAGGATGGCTCGGACGGCGTCGTTTCTACTGATGTTGGCGCTGCTCGCGCCGGCGGACGCAAGGAGGGAGAAGGGCGGCGAGAATGCGTGCGACAAGGGGTGGGAGTGCAGCGGCAGCAGGTTCTGCTGCAACGAGACAATCACCGACTACTTCAAGGCCGACCAGTTCGAGGAGCTCTTCCCCAAGCGCAACGACTCCCTCGCCCACGCCGCCGGCTTCTGGGACTACCGGGCCTTCATCACCGCCGCCGCCCTCTTCGAGCCTCGCGGGTTCGGCACCACCGGCGGCAAGGAAATGGGCATGAAGGAGGTCGCCGCCTTCCTCGGCCACGTCGGCGCCAAGACCTCGTGTACGCTTCTCTCCGCTCCTCAATCTAGTGCATGGTGATGTGCCGGGGTCTAAAACAAATGGGGATCTGTCGGTAACAGTTTTAGCCCTATGATTCATGAATACTAAGCTCGGGCTGAACAAGATTGGGCATTTTCGGATGCAACCGGACGTTGATTAGGTTTAGGTGTTTAGTTTTCGCAAGAAAAACAGATTAGGTGTTTAGTCTTCATTTTAATAGTATTTGATCAGAATAGTTCCTGTGTAGAATTAAAACTTGACTTCTGCAATTTTGCATCTGAATATGGGGAAGAATTGAAGAAAGCAATGCATTTTGATCTGATTTTGAACCAAAATTTGGTTCTTATAGAATATCGTTGGTAGTATAGTCCTGTACAAGTGATTGGAAATCTTCAGCAGATTCATTCTAATTGTGTCACTTGGAATATAACATATACAAGTATTTAACATAGTGCCAGATGTATGAGAAACCTAAAGACGATAGTCAAGAGTAGCATCTCATAAATACTGGAATGGTTACTCCTACAGGTGGATATAGTGCCGCCCCCGGTGGTTCATTGGCTTGGGGTCTTTGCTACAACCATGAATTGAGCCCAGACCAGAGCTACTGCGACAACAGCAACGAATTATACCGTTGTGCTGAAGGAGTCGAGTACTATGGTCGAGGCGCCCTTCCTCTTTACTGGTCAGGCCGATATGTTCTTTTCTCAGTTGTTGTTCATTAGGAACTGGCTGGGGCAAGTTATTGACCGTGTATCTGCTTGTTAATGATCCTCAGGAACTACAACTATGGTATCGTGGGTAAGGGTATAAAGCAGGATCTGTTGAATCACCCAGAATTACTGGAACAGAATGCCACCCTAGCGTTTGAAGCAGCAATCTGGAGGTGGATGACTCCAATGAAGAGGAGGCAGCCATCAGCTCATGATGTCTTTGTTGGCAACTGGAAACCAACCAAGAAAGACACTTTGTCCAAGAGATATCCTGGCTTTGGTGCTACCATGAACATCTTGTATGGTGATCTCATCTGTGGTAAAGGGTCCATTGATCCTATGAATGTCATTGTATCCCACTATCAACATTATCTTGATTTGATGGAAGTTGGTGATCAGTACTCTGGAGATAACTTGGATTGTGCTGACCAAGTGCCATTCAATCCGTCATCCAAGAATTCTGACTCATAAGCAAGCTGCATGTCAGATCCATATTTAAGGCGCAGCCATTTTTTCTTTCCGAACTATAGAAATCTTGTAGGCTAATCTATAAGGTAGCTCTGAGGACTACTATTGCTTCTGTGAAGTTTGTGACCTATTTATGTAAGCCCGTAATATTCTCTCACTATGTGAATGTGATTTGTCATGCATATTACAGCATACAATTTAAATTCGAACATGTGACGACTTTGTTACTAAAGTATTTGTAATTGAGAATTCATTGCCCATTGTTTACTAAGTTTATTACTGATTTGCTACGGTTGTGGATATTAATTCACCTCAGCCATTTCTCTTGTTCCATGAACATGATTGCTGGCAAACAGTGATAAGTGATAACTGATAACTTTAATTGATTTGTGTGGTTGGATCTGGCCTTTGTTTTCTAAATTCCCCTCGCAGTTTTTTTCTTTTTTGCATTTTGTGTACTTTGAATAATATTGTTATGCTAACTTTTAGATGCACAAACAGTCAAACCACACTTTGTTGTTTTAAAATTCTAAACGTACAGAAGCATATGCGTGACAAAAAAAATCCAAAGACAGCATTAAGACAGTCAAGAACTCAAAATCTGTTGTGAATTTTACTGAGATAATATGTGTATGAGTTCAGATGCATATTTTTGCAGAACTACACATGGACTGATATTTACCACTGAAACAGCTTATCCAAGTGCCTTCCTGGGGACCGTCAGCTGGACACCACACATGGGCCTGGATAACAGATAGGCTGACTAGAGAGTTGTGTCTTTTTCCTCTTCCATTTCAGGGTAGTACACTGGCATTCAAACAAAGTTAGTAAGGGGATGGAGCTCACCAACACCCCACATCTTGCCTCCTCCTCCAGCTTCATCTTCTCCAGCTGCAATCGTTGCGCCTGCAGGTAATGCTTGCATCCCCTCTGACGCTCCCATTAAGCAAATCATGTGTACAACCATGGAAGGAAAATACCATGTACAAACTGTGATGCTACAGGGGTAGAAGAACTGGGAAGGCGACGATAACAGGGTTTGCTGCTGGTAGTAGGTGCAGTGCTGATTCTTCATGTTCAGAGCCAATTGAGCAGCAAAATGTTGATCCCCTTGCAGGTACGTCATAGTAGCTAATATTTGAGTAAGTGACACCAATATCAAGAGCAACAAACGTTCCTAATTCTGTGTTGCTTTGGGGAATCTGCACGATGAATATCGTTGCTGATTGCGCATACTTCCCACCATGAGTTTGAGGATTGAGGTTAGTTTTGTGTGTGTGTGTGGTGGTGGGTGGGTGGGTGGGGGGGGGGGGTATCTAGTTAGTACTATTGGACATTACATTGTTCACTCACTATAAAATTGTATCGCTATCCAACCATTTGGCTAAACGATAATAGCGACTAGCGAGCATCAAGAAAATTCTTCTAGTCCGTGTTAATACAATGCTGTCCAATTAAATCTATCTTGTGTACAGTTGCCTCAGGTCCTGCAAATACCCACTGTTATAGAAGGAGAGACTTTGCTGCTGTTGCTATGCTAACTTTTCTACTTCCTCATGTTGATATGGCGAGTGCGTAAGTACAGTATCCGGTGACTATTACATTCCTACTTTGCACTTAATTCTCATATTTATGAGCAGTCTGACGATATTAACCTATGTAATCCTTTATGGCCAATTTGTTTAACTATACAAGCATAGGCTAGAACAAAGAAATGAGATGGATCATAGGCCTATCAAGTATACCTGTAATAGGAATTTGCAGAAGAGAGTAACCTACTCAAAAGTCGTTTCTTTCTCTTTAAACATCACGTTGAACTTTGAGATAGTTGTTTCTTCTTTAAATATCAATCTGATAATCTTAGAGAATTTCCCTAATTACTGTTTGAATTTACAGCGCCGAGTCATATGATGGATCCGTTATTCGAAATGGTGTGAAGAATGTTTTATCCAAGTCCAAAGCTGCTGGCGTGCTTCGTTTGGTTTTCCATGATGCAGGGACTTTTGATGTGGGTGATAAATCAGGTTAAATCTTATTTGTTTATTATCAAAGTTTTATAAAGTTTCAGAGCAAGTAGTGCATGCGCTTAAATCTTACTATTTGTCTGTTATCAAAGATTGATAAAGTTTCTGAGCAAGGAGTGCATGTGCTTAATAGTGTAATGATCTAAAACTGGGGATTCAAATATGCTAGAGTATAGGTCAAAATATCTATAATATGGATTTGTGCAAAGTAGAAGAAAGTAGATAAAAGTTGATGATTGGTGTCAACATCTTACAGGTGGCATGAATGGCTCCATAATTTATGAAGTTGATAGACCTGAAAACACTGGACTAAGTAAACCCTTAAAGGTTTTTGTTCTTCAGAAAGTACCTTTACAGCACATCTTTCTTCTTTGCTTGTAGTCATAGATAGTGCCATATCCTACTGAAGGACACCTAACTTGACATATCTGCTTAATTGCTTCTGAACTGAACAGGTACTACGAAAAGCAAAAGAAGGAATCGACCAGATTCAGCAAGGTATGTGCTTTACACATGTGTTATCTGTATTTAACTTAGCTTTTCCTGTATCCTGAAGTCCAACTTATTGCTGTTTTTTTGCTAGTGTCATGGGCGGACTTGATTGCAGTGGCGGGTGCTGAGGCAGTTGCACTCTGTGGAGGGCCTAAAATTCCAGTAAGATTGGGCCGATTAGATTCCAGGTGCAACAAAGTGGTTTGTTCATTTATACAATTTACTTACATTGTTAACCAAACTTTAAGAGGTTTTATCGTATTTAGTGTTTTTCTGTATTCTTCTGAAATAACGCATTTATCATGTAGCACTGCTGATCCTGCCGGTAAACTTCCTGAAGAAACATTGGATGTCATTGCCTTAAAAACATCATTCAGCAAAAAGGGCTTTTCGTGAGTCCAGCTTTTGTTTAACAACTTCTCTGAATTTCCATTGTCTATTTTATACTAGTTCGTAATGAAACTTGGCTCTGGTGGCCAAAATTATCTGCATATGATTTTCCCAATTGATACTCTGCAGGACACAGGAGATGGTCGTTTTATCTGGAGCACACACAATTGGCGGTAAAGGGTTTGGGAATCCAAATGGTTTTGATAACACCTATTTCAAAATACTCCTTGAGAAGCCGCGACCGACTTCATGTAAGTGATTATTACCAACATGCCCTATCCATATTTGTTAATCATCCCGATGCAATGTACTTATGTGCGGTGTCCTTATGTGAAGCTGGCATGCCGATAGGGCTGCCGACAGACTGGGCACTCACTAAGGATGATGAATGCTTAAGGTATTCTCTTGGACCAGACATCCGTATTTGCAGTAGGTAGCCTTCTTAGGGTTCATGGCAATCTTAGAGCCCAGTTATATGAATAAAACTAGGAAATAGTCCCCCGGAAGTCCTAGTTTATAATATGATGTAGATCATTCACAATCTTCGAAACACCATTCGCTTGACCCTCTGTTAATCTTTACTATGCTCCGTCAGGGTGTAATAATCTTTAAGATACAAGTATCTGGGAATTAACGAATTTGCTGTTCTCGCAAAAAAAAAATGCTGTTAGACTGAACGTAGTGTCAAGTTAAACAACCTAGGACAGATGGGCGTTTAGCAATTTTGTTTGCACGTTTACATCAGTGCTCAGCTCACTGACATCTGAGATTCGAAACTGCTTGCAGATGGATCAATATCTATGCGGCCGACCAGGATAAATTTTTCGCTGACTTCAGGGATGCGTACACTAAGCTTGTAAATACCGGAGCCTCGTGGAGAGCAAGTTAGTTAGAAGTACCCAAGCAATTTCTCTCGAAATGGAGTTGCCATTTAGTGCTCACAATCAAGAATTACGAAGTCTGTAAAATGTTGCTCACAGTATGTGCTTGCGCATTCTTTAGACCTGCCCTATGTATTTCCGTGGCTCCTTTGGAGCTTTAGCAATTTACGGCAACTTGCCATTGTTGTCATTGTTGATCCTTTAAATGTGTGGCATGCATTCTCAGACAAACGAAATCATCAGGCGTCAAGGGTATGTTTAGATGTACGGCATTGTACAAAATCCTGTGAAAAGTGCACGAGATAACAGTTCAAACTCACCTTCAGTAGAAAATATTCAACAGTGTTCTGACCGCAGAAACTGCACAAGCCGTGAAGCCCGTACAAAGATGACAGCACAGCATGCCAGTGACCACACACTGCCGTCCATGTGTACAGGAGCCGCGAGTGATTGGCATTTGGAAGCGAGATGAAAGAGACGAGATCGATGTAGGCAGAAACCAAACGATAAGCTCGATCAGTGGCTGCAGGTCCTCTCTGTCCATGCACAGCTAGAGGCTAGACCAAGCAGCAGACGATGGAATGAGGCCCACGGAGGCAACCAGAGCTGCTTCCTTCTTCCTCCAGCGACCAATCCCCACGTCGTCAAGGACGGCTGGAGCAGTAGCGGCCGATCCATGCAAGCAAATCAAGAACAAGAAGAAGCGTGCCGGCCGGTCATGGCGAGCCGCATCGGCAGGCGGCAACGACGGCGCCGACGATGAGTACGGCGGCCAGTCCGTGTCGACGGTGGCGACGACACCAGCAAGGAGGCGTGCGCGGCTGTCGGCGAGGCGGCGGGAGAGCATCAGGCTCCTGGACGCGCTGCCGGACCGGGGCGGCGCGGCGGACGGCATCGGCGAGTTCCTGCGGCACCCGGCCGGCGTGGAGTCCCTGCTCAACACCAGGGCGCTGCAGAGCTTCGCGCCGGTGGAGAGGGGCTCGGGCACGTTCAGGTGCACCCTGCACCCCATGGGGTTCCTGGGCTTTCAGGTCGCCCCCGTCCTCGACCTCCGCGTCAACCCGACCAGCGACGACTGCACCGTCGAGATGCTCTCCTGCAGGGTACTATGAAGATGCTTGATCGATGATTTCATGGATCTTTCTGCTTGTGTGATCGTTGATTTGTGTTCAAATTTTTCTTTGGTGGCAGTTTGAAGGTTCAGACTCAATCGAGCAGCAGAACGAACTCTTTTCAGGTACACTTTGTGTCCTGGATCCATGCTGACTTATTTATTTTCTCTTCTTTTGTGCTAGAAACAATAGAACTAATCACTAACAGAAATTTATATCTGTTAGTGGTGCAATATTTTCAACAGTTAGATATGTACGTTAGCATTTTGTGCAATAGTTTGTGCTACATGTCTCTGCCTAATAGTTTCATCGCCATGATCAGTTGGCTGTTCTGCCAAAAGAAAATTGAGTTTAGTCCATGAACAACTTTATTGGAAAGATACAATGTGCCTGAGATGGACCTTTCCATGTTGGCAGCGGTTATGAGGAACCACATAACATGGGGGGACAACGGTGATCAGGAGCCATGCTTGGACATCGATGTAAATTTGGAGGTCACTCTGGAGGTATGCATTCAGTTCAGCAATACAGTACAGCACCTAGATGAGAATGAGATCACAATTTCTCCAGTTTTGTATTGTAAAAGTTTCAGCCCTATGCATGGAACAAACTAATAAACATGCTTGGCCGGAAATTATGATCCCAGAGATGAGTTAGATGACATGGTTTTCCGTACAAGACGAACCCTGACATTTCTCCATACGTTGATTTTCAGGTGTACACGAAGCCATTTAGCTTGCTTCCGTTGTCAGCAGTCGAGAAACCAGGCAACCTGTAAGGCCCTGCATTCTTGTACAGTATCGGAAATTTATAACAAATGATCTTCATGATGCTTATAAAGTTATAATAACTAGTACCTTTTGAATAATCAGTACGCCCATCGAGATGCCTAAGCGCTGATGATCACCTCAGTTTGCGCCATTCAATTCCATATACTGTGAAACCAATTTTTTGTCAGTTTTCGCCGCACAAGGCACCAAAAGGAGCTGAAGAAAATTTGGTTTCACAATATATGGAATTGAGTGGCGCAAACTGAGGTGATCTTCTGTCAGTTTCGCTTTGATTTCAATAACATTGGCATGCACTGCATGTTTGGCAGGTTAATGCAAGGCCTGCTTGACAGGCTTGTCCCTTTGCTGGGTGAGCAGCTGCTGAGAGACTACAATTCCTGGGTTCAGCAGCAACCTCAGTCTTCCCCATAAGTGACCACAGAAAGTCTGAAACTAACACTGCTACGGTAGCACATTCCTGGGTTCATGGCTCGATGGCTTCATAAACTTCAGCCGACAGCAGCATCTAGAATCATGAGGAGGCATTCATGAATGCATGCATGCGGCTGGTTAATTTGTGGCTGTGGGTAATTAATTTGTTGCCGGTGTATCTGGATTTATGTATAAACATCAATACAATTGATCAGGAATAGTGGTGTTCATGCTGCAAATCTATGAGGATTTCTGGATCCAAATGAGCACTAATTGTAAAGCTTTTACTAGTTTCAGCCCTTCAGCCTCAGAGAAGCTTTTACTAGTTTCTCGATCTGCCTTCAGAATTGTCCCAGAACACAACGGGAAAACCGGAAAAGGAAATCATCAATTTCGAGAGAACAAGAAAATCCCACAACTCAACGGGAATATAAAGTGCTGCAAATCTATGAGGATTTCTGGATCCAAATGAGCACTAATTGTAAAGCTTTTACTAGTTTCAGCCCTTCAGCCTCAGAGAAGCTTTTACTAGTTTCTCGATCTGCCTTCAGAATTGTCCCAGAACACAACGGGAAAACCGGAAAAGGAAATCATCAATTTCGAGAGAACAAGAAAATCCCACAACTCAACGGGAATATAAAGTGCATCGATTCAAATTACGTCTTGCAAAACTATAAAAAACATTCCGTCGCCGGGACTTGAACCCGGGTCTCTCGGGTGAGAGCCGAGTATCCTAACCACCTAGACTACGACGGATAATAAGATATTTCCATTTTCTGTTGCTATACATTCTGTGCTACCGACCGACAACGTTAGAACGTGAATACACGGCTACACGCACGAGCATGACATCGCGTGGTTGCATAAGAGAGATATATATAGCCGAATGGTTTTTGCGTTGACACTTCGCATGCACCAAAAGTGCTTGCAACTTAATATATGTTACTGTATATGTATATGTGCAATTTGCAAGGGGATGCATCATTCCATGACCTCATCACATCTCCAACCGTACAAACCTTGGACATATCTCAACTACTTTTTTTTATCTAAAATGTCGATAATGTTTGACATTGACGTGTCTATAATATACATTATTACTTTTGAACACAAAATTAGTGCTAGAATGTCGCCTCACACAAAATAAATATATTATAGAAGCATTTTACGTGATACATTCGGTAATACCAATTTGATGTTCTTGGGCACTAGAATTTATATCTTTCTAGATGATAATTTTTAAGAAAGTTTTGACTCATGCAATTTCTAGAAAGGCTTACATTTTGGATGAGAGGTATAAGTAAGTTCCCGGCATCCTATATATGCTTTGGTTAGGTTACCGAAGTACATGGATATTAAGAAAAACCCAGATATCTTACATTTTTAGTACTACCTCCGATCTGAAAAATATGTCGGTAAGTGTATAGGAACTTTGTACTGGTGACGTTGATTTCCAGTGACACTTAAATAGGATCGGAGGGTGTAGATTTTAGTTTCTTTTTCAAAGTCATATTATAAGCGGGACTATAACTTTGTAGGTAATATATGCAGAAATATTCTATGAATGGTAGTTTATGTCAAAATGAAATTGTTAAAGAGACTTTTCTAAGCTATTATGAATATTCCAAATAGTCCAAAGAAAGATATATATATGTTTGTAATAATCACGATTGTGCGCTAAGAAAGATATCTATGAAATTAAACATTTCTTGTGTTTTTGAAATATGAAATTTTGAACATTTCGCGCCTTCGGGCGTTTCGCGCCTTTTCCTGTTTCTCTCTTCCCTTGTTTCCTCTTATACTTTCCGCTTCGACATCGGATCCAGCACCAAAGAAAAATTGATGCGATTTCACTTCCATCACATATCCCTATTCAGTAACTGGTCAATGTACATCTTCATTTATAGTTACACAACAAGAACACACACATGACCAGATCAGTCTAGTCTTTCTTCTACTACACCACTACATATCCATGGCTATACTTAGTGTACTTGCGCTACAAATCTAGGACGACACGCCATGATCGAACACACATACAGTAAACAGAACAGCTACATAGGAGGTGTAGCTAGCCTCTAGACTCATGGTCCATGCATGGATCGATCGCTTAGTCGTCGCCCTGCATGATAAAGGCCATCAGGTCGGCTATCTCGTCGATGGAGAACTGGAAGTCGGCTGCAGCCAGAAGGTCATCCATGTCGACGTAGTTCTCGCCGCTGCTGCTACCATGTTGATCAGTAAAAGCGACGCCACCGATGTTAGTAGTTGCATCAGCAGCGGCGTAGGTGGCCACCATAGCCTCATCGGCGACAGGTCCAGCAGCTGCTGGCGCGGGCACGTGCCGCTGAGCGACGAGGCCGTAGAGCTGGAGGGCGTGCCTCTCGGCGATGGCCTTGATGTTGGCGCCGGTGAGCCTGGCGCGCCTGTCCTCCGGGATGTCGGGGCGCGGCGCGGCGGGGAAGTTATAGTAGCGCGTCGGCGGCAGGGTTTCGCCGTAGAAGCAGAAGAGCGTGGCGTCGTAGGCGAGCGCCGCCTCCTCGGGGTGGGTGAACGTGCCAAGCCACAGCCTGGAGCGGGCGCACGGCATGCGGATCTCCGCTGCCCACCGGCCCCAAGGCCGCTGCCGCACGCCCCGAAGCCCCAGGTTCTTGGGCGCCGGCGACATCGAGCGCGCGTCGGGGAGGTGGGCGTGGCCGCCGGCTTCCTCCCTCCTCATCGCTCCCCAGTTCGCCTCCATGGACGAGCACCTGCAAGAAAGACACTCGACCGTCGTGCGCGGTGAGGAAGGAGGAACTGAAGATGAGAGCACACGGTGGTGGGAGAAAGGGGACGGCCAGTACGTACGGTTTTAAGGTGGAGCGACGACGCCGACGAGCGGACACGTCGCGGCGCGCATGCATTACTCATTAATAATAGCTAGGACGTGCCTTGCGTCCGTGCGCCGACCTTGGACCTAGAAGGCTAGAATGCAAGGTCTCCCCTTTACTCCCACCTTGTTATTAATGAAGTCAATGCATATTTGTATATGAAAATTTAGAGAAAATTATGTATTTCGTCCCCAACCATACAAAAAGTAGGGGTTTAATTAGTCCCTCATTTTAGTACTCCCCTCCCCCTTCCCAAAATACTTGACCCAGATTTATCTAAATATGGATATATTTATACATATTTTAGTGCATCACTTTGATGTACAGATCGGGGATCCGCAGCCTTAATTTAAAAAATAATAATATGTATTCGTAGATAAATCTGTCTAAATGATTCACAATAAAGGAGGGCTGACGGGGCAAGAAAGATACGTCTATGTGTCAAATTAGCCCCAATAAGGTCATGTCGCCAATGCTGCTTCCACTGAGTAGAGGGACTAAATTTCTCTTGCATAAATTTTCCCGGTTTTGAAGTTGAGGGCCCAATCCACACCTCTAATTAATATAGTTGAGGGACAAAATATGTACTCTTCTAAAAAATATATAGGTTACCTCTATAATGTAGATGGAAAAAATGGTATATTTAGCAAACTACATTTATACATAGTACATTGCGGTCGATAAATCTCTAGAAAAGACGATAGATGTAGCATATATATGCACCTGCACACATAATCGTGACCCTGTGTTTTCTAAATAAAATTCACGCCTTAATTTATGTCTATTTTGATCTTTTGAAAAAAATCAAAACTCACAAAATTATGTGTGGGAATGAACAATTTAACCATCACGGTGTTGGTGCTAAACATGAAGAGGCTTGTTTCATATTGCATGTCTTTAGGGCTTGAGGCCGTCATGGCATTTGTATGGGCAAATTATGAGATGGTTGTGGGCATGGACATTGAAGCCAAGATAATAAAATATGGACTTGACAAGTTTATCTCACCCGATTATGATTATATGTTTCACGGCTGCCAAACAAAGATGCTCATTAGTGACGTAGTTGGACACCCTATGAACTGAAAACACACTACCCATAGTGGGGGGGGGGGGGGGGGGGGGGGGGGGGGACATGTCAACACCAATACTGCTTCGAGTGGGCACACGGATTAACGTTTTCTTCTTTTGAAAGGGCTATATTTGATCTTTTTTCCATTTTTGAGGTGGAGGGACATTTAAATGTAGTTGAGAGACAAAATGTGTAATCATCTCAAATTTATACGCTACAGTGTGTGTATCTCTCAAACCAGGTTATCGCACCATTTTATAAGTAAAGTCTAAAGGACAAAACGATACAAGGTGATGAGTTGACCCTCTTACAAAGCAGATCTAGCTAGGATAAAGAAAAGAGAAAAGAGGATAGCCAAACTTGACACCGAAAGAATCCGTAGCTCCACGACAATGCCCACAAGAGGGTAACGACGCCTCACGCCGCCATTGTCGAGACCGTAGTCCAGGGTTTTCATCTAGAGCCCTAAGGGTAATGGCACCCGCAGGCATCACCATCGTTGGCGCCGGAATGCTGGGCTTTCGCGCGGAAAACCTTCGCTCAGATGTGTATATCAAGGTGATATCTTTAGCGAACTAAATTTATGTATACGTGTGGATATATAATCTTATGGGCTAATAGATAAATCTACGAAGAAATAGATGTTCGATATGCACATGCATATAGAGCCATTCACCAAGAACTTTCTAAGGCAAGCTTCACATCTCAATTTATGTCTATTTCGGTCATAAATGGAACACAATTATGTCTAGGAATGAATTGAAAACTACCCACCACAATGTCAGTGCTGAACATGAACATCAGTGGCGGAGCCAGAATTAGAAACTTGTGATGTCATTTCAAATATGTGATGTCAAATATATGTGCTTTTACTAAAAAAAAATTTCTTAATATCTTTTGCTTGTATACAAAGAATCAACACCAATACTGCTTCGAGTGGGCACACGGATTAACTTTTTCTTCTTTTGAAAGGGCTATATTTGATCTTTTTTCCATTTTTGAGGTCGAGGGACATTTAAATGTAGTTGAGAGACAAAATGTGTAATCATCTCGAATTTATACGCTACAGTGTGTATCTCTCAAAACAGGTTATTGCACCGTTTTATAAGTAAAGTCTAAAGGACAAAACGATACAAGGTGATGAGTTGACCCTCTTACAAAGCAGATCTAGCTAGGATAAAGAAAAGAGAAAAGAGGATAGCCAGACTTGACACCGAAAGAATCCGTAGCTCCACGACAATGCCCACAAGAGGGTAACGACGCCTCACGCCGCCATTGTCGAGACCGTAGTCCAGGGTTTTCATCTAGAGCCCTAAGGGTAATGGCACCCGCAGGCATCACCATCGTTGGCGCCGGAATGCTGGGCTTTCGCGCGGAAAACCTTCGCTCAGATGTGTATATCAAGGTGATACCTTTAGCAAACTAAATTTATGTATACGTGTGGATATATAATCTTATGAGCTAGTAGATAAATATACGAAGAAATAGATGTTCGATATGCACATGCATATAGAGCCATTCACCAAGAACTTTCTAAGACAAGCTTCACATCTCAATTTATGAATATTTCGGTCATAAATGGAACACAATTATGTCTAGGAATGAATTGAAAACTACCCACCACAATGTCAGTGCTGAACATGAATATCAGTGGCGGAGCCGGAATTAGAAACTTGTGATGTCATTTCAAATATGTGATGTCAAATATATGTGCTTTTACTAATTTATATTTTTTTCTTAATATCTTTTGCTTGTATACAAAGAATTTGCAAAAATCATATGTGGTCAATTGACCACACATATCACAAATGAACATGATCATGTTCTTATTGCATGGGTTGAGGCGCTCATGGCATTTGGGTGGGCCAAATAAGTGGTGGTCGTGGGAGGCTGGGTGCGGACACTGAAGCTAAGATACTAAAGCATTTGACAATTTTATTTCAAACGGCTTGGATTTTTTTTAGATTGCTAAAACCCTGAAAAGAAGATCCTAGACGTGACGTAGTTGGACACCCTCAGGACTAAAAATACATGTATTAATACCCACCATTTTCATGTTAACATGCACTCTGAATTTTTCATAGATTTCTATTCCACTTTAGAGGTAGGGATCATGTCTTATCCTCCGTATTCATCGGTGGTGATGGGTACATAAACATTATGATGGATTATGAGGGACTACGAACAAACCATGTGAGTATTTCTATCAATTTATGCCAGTAGAAAAATTGGCATAGACATGCATACATTTGACCTATATAAAGGCTATCGGCAATGGTGGTGTAGGATGACCTATTTCAAATTTAAAAAACTACCGGGTCATTATACCAAAATCGATAGAATCATGTAAAATCATGCCTAGTATAATCAAAGCACACACATAGAACTTATTTGCACTTGATTCAAGAGATTATGTTCACTTGTAATGCAGTTAAGTTGTAAATTGCTTAATTCTAACCAAGTTTATAGAAATGTACATGAATATCCACAACAGTAATTAAATTTATTTAATTCGTCATACAATATACTTTTATACCATATATGGATTTTGTGTTGTATACACGAACACATAAATAAATAAGTCAAACTCGGAGAAGTTTAATTCAGGAAACATCTAGAAGTTCAGTTATTTTGTCCCACGTACTAGACAAGATTTAAGGAGACGTATGCATACAGATAGAGGTAGGTATATGCATTGGGTACAAGGACAATTGGCACGTGATTGTTTTGGCGTGGGGGCGGACGCATCCTGTAGACTTTTGTCTAGGACAGTCAGACAGACTCGGATGGAGAGAAAGCATGGCGTACGTGTGCGCTCTCGTCGCGGCGTCCACCTCCACTCTACCCAGTTGGCCGCTTCTGCGCCCGCGCGTCCCGCGCACCACGTCAGACCAGCGACGTCGTCTCCCACTCACTCCGCCCGCGAGCGCGCCGGTACCAGTCAGCACCGCGCCGACCGCCGAGCAATATCGCATCGCGAAGTACAGTACATGCAAAATCTTGCATTGATGCGAGGACTTTTATTGCAATAGTATTATCGAAATGGTAAAAGAAGCTACATCTCATTTGACGTAGTACATCTTTGCGTTTCAACATTTTATAAGAAGCCTGTTTTTTAACTTTAGTTGCAAGATTTTGCTTTCAACAACAATGCTAAAACAAATTTAAAATACACACTGTGGAAGAACTATGTGAACAGACTGATCATGCATACATTTTTGTTGTTTTCTAATAAGCATGTGTATGTACAGCTTCATGTAGTATTCCCCGTTATACCTGCTCTCAAATCCAAATAGGTGAGCGCAAGGAGACATACCCAAGCAGAACATATGTAAATCTTGTTTTAAAGATTTGAGGTCAGGACCAGTTTCGTCTAGGAAAGAATATATGATTTAAGCATATGTTTTAAAAAACGAGAGCTAGAACCAAGACGCCAGGGAACATGTGTTTCGATAAGTATAATTGTATAAGGCCTCCATTGATTTTGAAGGATTTCTATAGGATTCCGTCCCTACGGAAAATTTCCTTTCCTGCACGTTTGATTTGAAAGATGGCATCCCGTAGGAACCAGCCTTGTAGGAATTTCATACTGTGTTTTCATGGAAAATGAAACATAAGCTCCAACCTCATGTGACAATTCCTGTGTGTCCATAGAATTGAGTTGGTCAGGACATTCATGTGTTTGTCAATACTGACAAAGGGAGGTACATGAACACACACAAAGAAATCACCACTAACATGTTAGGTGTGGTTGACTGGAACATGAAATTTCTCTATGTTTTACCTGGTTGGGAGCGTTTGTCATCGGACTCGAGAGTGCTAAAAGATGCTATGAGAATTGATCGTGAAGATGCATTTCTTGTACTAGAGGGTACCAACTCCTTCTTTTCATGTGTCATTTCTCATATTTAATTGTTAGCTAACAAATATACTTTTCAATAGGAAAATAATATCTTGTTGCTTCCGGATAGGCAGTATGTGAGAGATGATTTGTTGCTTCCAGAAGCCGACGTTGGGCTGGCGGCTATGAATCCTGAAACCTGCTGACGATGCTACTTTAATTAGAAGTGTCCGACAAACAGAGGCATGGAAGAATTATAGGCAACAATTTGCGGACGAGATGTTTGCTGACTACCTTGTGGCGCATGCAGAACTACAGTTCGAGTAGATAAGTAGTTCTCGAGTAGATAGCTCGCTGATGGTGCCCTGTTGTTGTGCTATCTATATGATGGTGCTCTTTTGTGTTGTACCATGCTGGCCGTGATGGTGCTCATTTGTTCTTTCTAATATATATGTCAACAGAACTTGCTCTTTTGTTTTTCCTAATATATGTGCCACTCGAACTTTGTCGGGGATGTGATCCCCGGGTACCTGCAAAGTTGTGTTTTTGTTGAGTTATTAGAAGAAACATCAGAGAAATAATGACGGAGTAAAGGAAAAAGAGGAAAAGGAGTCTGGACCGAGTTAAGCGCTGCTCAGACCGACACAAGGCCTAAGTGGCCGAATTAAGTCTGTATCGGAGTAAATTGGGCCCGCTCCGGCCTTATCTCGGATGACCAAGGCAGCCTGCATCTCGGTCGTCTTCCCCACTAAGTCAGCGCACGGCATCTCTTGCGACCGCAGCTACCTCATCCCCGGCCTCGGCAGCGATGCCTCCGGCGTCCCCTCCGACGTATCTGCCCGACCGCATCTCGGCGTGCCCTCGGCCGCCTCCGGCACAGGTGCTTCCGGACCGCGCCGCCTCCACCCGACATCACCGCCACCAGCTCCACCTCGCCCGCGACCGCGGCTTCACCGACACAGGCGCGCCCCGGCGTCATCCCGGCATCGCCTCGCCCCGACTTCCTCGGTCCCCAGCGCCTCCTCGCCTCCTCAACCTCGACCGCAGCGCTCCGACACCGGCCGCCTCCTCGACCTCAAGTGCCCCGACACCAGCCGCGCCCCCGACCTCGGCAGCCCCGAGTTCGGCCAGCCGCGTCTCGGCGCCCCCGGCTTCTCCGACGTCTCCTCCGACATCTCCACCCCGGCGCGGCCCCGGCATGGCCTTAACCTCGCCACCCACCTCGGCCGGCCCCCCGGCATCGACTCCGACGGCGTCTCCACCTCGCCCTGGATGCGGACGAGGCCGGCACCGCCGCACCTCGACCTCGGGTTTACTGGCCTCTGCCTCGCCTCCGCCGCCATGCCCGACCACGCTCCAGCTCGCCCCCGACTTGGGCCGCGCCTGGAGCACCTCCCCGACATGGTCTCGCTCCGCGCCCCTCCGACCTCAGCGCCTCCTCGTCGCCCCCGGCACCGCCGCCACCAGTCCGGCTCCTCTCCGACATCACCGGGTCCGGTTTCCTCAACTCGGCTAGGCCGAGTTCGGTTCGCTCACTGCGCCCCATGCTGGGTGTTGGTCCCATGTGCGAGATCTCACAACTTCTGTGATTCCCTCGGATGGCTACATTGTTTCTCCATCGATGGTTTAGGACAGAGGAAGAGCAGAAAGAGATGCGGGGACAGGGGCTAAAAGACAAGGCAAGTACGAGCACGCCGCACGGGTCCAATACTTTCCAGGACGTGAGCAGCGTGGCTACAGTGCCCGGATGGGACGAGAGTACAAGGCATGATGTAGTGTACAGTGTGATTAGACCCCATTGGTCATTTCAGCTACAATACGCGTGAACAGTGTTCTGCGGGCCACCCTTGTCCCCTGGGCTCTCCCTATATAAAGAGCACCAGGGGGAGAGCCAAGAGACAGCCACGGGCACCCCCGCAGCCTCATTTCCCCCCGTCCCATTTGCTCATCAAGACCTCTTAGAGGCAAATTTTGCCCAGCTCATGGAGCATCTTTTGTATCGCGCCGGTACCAGAGTGAGAAATACAACAAATAGGCTAGATGCTGCAGTAGGGGTTTTATCTCCTCACGAGAGCCCCGAAGCAGGGTAAATCCCCGTGTTCACGTGTTCTTCCGTGTGTGCTTCTCAGCGCGCTATCCCTCCCCGAATCCTCTAGCGTCCATTCGGCCCCACACATTAGCCTACCCGTAGGCATCTGTCTGTTCACCACGACGACAGTTGGCGCCCACCGTGGGGCGTCAGCGGCGCTTGCTGGACTAATTTCGGACGGGACCTTCTTCATCAACTCGGGGACTCGACATCACCATGGTCCCCACGCCCCGACTTGCTGCCGCACGCAGAGGCCGTTCCGACCTACACCAGCGCTCGCCGTCGACAGATTCCGGATAACTCCCCGACAGTTGCCCGGGTCATGTCGGCTCCGTCGATCCCGACCGCACCAATGCTCCGTGAGTATCTTCGTCTGTATCATGCAGTTGGCCTGTCTTGAGAGTAACTCGGGGACAGCCCCTTCGTGCCTAATTTAGTTGTTAACCCGGGAGCGAGAGGTCGTAACCCGGGGACTGCCATGTTGTGTTATCTGTACATTTTCCCCGGGGGCAAGATGTCTTGACCCGGGGACTGGCTTACCGGTCAGTTGTGTTTTCTCCTAAGTCGGTAGAGTAACTCGGGAATTAATTTACCTGTATGCGTGTGGTTCGTGTCTGTTTTCCTAAGTTATTGCTGTGTTGGCACACCGAGATGAATTTCGGGGATTGCCTTATCTTGGTGCGCGGTGTCTGTGTCGTTTGTGTGCCGAATAAACTTATAACCGTGTTTCAAAGTTAAAGTAATGTATGCTATCCGAGATGATCTTGTGACTCGACTGACGAACGCCTAGAATGGTAGTCAAGAGCAGAGGTTGTGGAGAGTGGTAAACATGAAAACAAACTCGGGGACTCGGTCTAAAAAGCAATTCGGCATGTGTTATTTTGTTAACCAGTTTCCCTCATTATGTTTTCTGTATGTCGGATAACTTTAAGCCTTACCTCAGAGGTTTACGAGCACTGTATACTATGGTTTTGATTTTGTGACTCGACTGTCGAACACCGGCATGGTAGACAAGAGCAGAAATCACTAAGTATGGTAAACACGAAGTAAACTCGGGAACTCGGTCTGAAAAGTAATTCGACATACGTTGTCTGTGTTTTCCCCGGGAGCAAGATGTCTTGACCCGGGGACTGGCTCGCCAGTCCGTTCTATTCTTTCTGCTAAATCTCTAGAATAACTCGGGGACTCGGTGCAAACCGAGTCTGCATCCTGTTGTGTAGTTTTGCTGCTAGAGTTGCTTTCTGTCTTGTGCTTAGACTTACTTTGATCCGTTAAAATAGAGTTATTGTCCTTATTAAATATGTATATGCTTGGACTAACATGGAAAGGTGATATTGATTCTGCTAAAAAAGTACTTGTTACCAAGTTATCCTCAAATCCGACTTACCCTGAGATCCGACTTATCCTGAAATCCGACTTACCCTGAAATCCGAGTTATCCTGAAATCCGACTTACCCTGAAATCCGAGTTATCCTGAGTTCCGACTTACCCTGAAATCCGAGTTATTCTGGAATCCTACGTATCCTAAAAACCGAGTTGAATGTGCAAAATCCGAAATAAAGTTGTGGTCCGATATACATTGTTCAAATCTAACATGCAGGTGATTCTGTCGAGGTATTGGATATTTCTAGATCGCCGTTTATGTCGGTTTGCCACTGTATCGCGGCATCTCGCAATATTTCTAGATCGCCGTTTATGTCGGTTTGCCCCTGTATCGCGGCATCATGCAATATTTCTAGATCGCCGTTTATGTCGGTTCGCCAATGTATTATGGCATCATGCAATATCTCCAGATCGCCGTTTGTTTCGGTTTGCCAGAGTTAGCCAAAGGAGGCACCCAAGGTACCCTTATGTCAAACCAGCAGAGTCTGGAGACATCTATGTCGGTAAGTGCCCAGAGTGGCTACCGGACATCCGAGACACCCAAGGTACCCTTATGTCAAACCAGCAGAGTCTGGAGACATCTATGTCGGTAAGTGCCCAGAGTGGCTACCGGACATCCGAGACATGTGTGATATGCCCAGAGTGGCTGAGATACCGAGACACCGAGATACCCTTATGTCAAATCAACAAAGGTTGGAGGCGTCTGTGTCGGTATACGCCCAGAGTGGCTAAAAGCCGGCACATGAGACTCTGTGTCGGTATACGCCCAGAGTGGCTAAAGGCCGGCACATGAGACGTCCGTGTCGGTATACGTCCAGAGTGGCTAAAAGCCGGCATGTGAGGTATGTTTATGTCAGGCCGGCAGTGGCCGAAGACATCTATGTCGGTAAAACACCCAGAGCGGCTAAGGCACCGGCATATGATTGTATTTTTGCAGGTACACGGTGGAGTATGTGAAGACGGTGGCGTTGTTCTTATTTTTTGTAAGTCTGCGCGCGATTCTTCGAATCCCCCGCAGCCTCGGGGACTAGTGTCGGGGATGTGATCCCCGGGTACCTGCAAAGTTGTGTTTTTGTTGAGTTATTAGAAGAAACATCAGAGAAATAATGACGGAGTAAAGGAAAAAGAGGAAAAGGAGTCTGGACCGAGTTAAGCGCTGCTCAGACCGACACAAGGCCTAAGTGGCCAAATTAAGTCTGTATCGGAGTAAATTGGGCCCGCTCCGGCCTTATCTCGGATGACCAAGGCAGCCTGCATCTCGGTCGTCTTCCCCACTAAGTCAGCGCACGGCATCTCTTGCGACCGCAGCTACCTCATCCCCGGCCTCGGCAGCGATGCCTCCGGCGTCCCCTCCGACGTATCTGCCCGACCGCATCTCGGCGTGCCCTCGGCCGCCTCCGGCACAGGTGCTTCCGGACCGCGCCGCCTCCACCCGACATCACCGCCACCAGCTCCACCTCGCCCGCGACCGCGGCTTCACCGACACAGGCGCGCCCCGGCGTCATCCCGGCATCGCCTCGCCCCGACTTCCTCGGTCCCCAGCGCCTCCTCGCCTCCTCAACCTCGACCGCAGCGCTCCGACACCGGCCGCCTCCTCGACCTCAAGTGCCCCGACACCAGCCGCGCCCCCGACCTCGGCAGCCCCGAGTTCGGCCAGCCGCGTCTCGGCGCCCCCGGCTTCTCCGACGTCTCCTCCGACATCTCCACCCCGGCGCGGCCCCGGCATGGCCTTAACCTCGCCACCCACCTCGGCCGGCCCCCCGGCATCGACTCCGACGGCGTCTCCACCTCGCCCTGGATGCGGACGAGGCCGGCACCGCCGCACCTCGACCTCGGGTTTACTGGCCTCTGCCTCGCCTCCGCCGCCATGCCCGACCACGCTCCAGCTCGCCCCCGACTTGGGCCGCGCCTGGAGCACCTCCCCGACATGGTCTCGCTCCGCGCCCCTCCGACCTCAGCGCCTCCTCGTCGCCCCCGGCACCGCCGCCACCAGTCCGGCTCCTCTCCGACATCACCGGGTCCGGTTTCCTCAACTCGGCTAGGCCGAGTTCGGTTCGCTCACTGCGCCCCATGCTGGGTGTTGGTCCCATGTGCGAGATCTCACAACTTCTGTGATTCCCTCGGATGGCTACATTGTTTCTCCATCGATGGTTTAGGACAGAGGAAGAGCAGAAAGAGATGCGGGGACAGGGGCTAAAAGACAAGGCAAGTACGAGCACGCCGCACGGGTCCAATACTTTCCAGGACGTGAGCAGCGTGGCTACAGTGCCCGGATGGGACGAGAGTACAAGGCATGATGTAGTGTACAGTGTGATTAGACCCCATTGGTCATTTCAGCTACAATACGCGTGAACAGTGTTCTGCGGGCCACCCTTGTCCCCTGGGCTCTCCCTATATAAAGAGCACCAGGGGGAGAGCCAAGAGACAGCCACGGGCACCCCCGCAGCCTCATTTCCCCCCGTCCCATTTGCTCATCAAGACCTCTTAGAGGCAAATTTTGCCCAGCTCATGGAGCATCTTTTGTATCGCGCCGGTACCAGAGTGAGAAATACAACAAATAGGCTAGATGCTGCAGTAGGGGTTTTATCTCCTCACGAGAGCCCCGAAGCAGGGTAAATCCCCGTGTTCACGTGTTCTTCCGTGTGTGCTTCTCAGCGCGCTATCCCTCCCCGAATCCTCTAGCGTCCATTCGGCCCCACTCATTAGCCTACCCGTAGGCATCTGTCTGTTCACCACGACGACAAACTTGCTCATTTGTTATTTTGTTCTTACTTTTATGCACATCCATTTATTTTACTTGTAGAAGCATGGCCAACCCAAAAGAGATGGAAAATAGGGTTTACACTTCATGGACTCCTGAGATGGACTCGGCATTGTTGGTTGTCCTTGTTGAGCATTACAACAAAGGTGACCATGCTCAAAATGGTTGGAAGCCACATGTCTACAATGCTTGCATTAGACATGTGAAGGATGTGTGTAATGTTGACATCACCAAGGAGAACATAAGAGGAAGAATTAAAACATTTGACAAGCAATATGAGATCATTAGCAAGATGCTTGCTCAGAGTGGTTTTGGATGGGATTGGAAAAATAACATGGTGACGGTTGATAGATGAAGTGTGGTCTCGATATGTGGAGATACTAAACAATATTTATTTTGTTGTCACTTCTGTAACTACAATATCATTTCATTTGTTGTGTTTTATGTAGGCTAACAAAGATGCACGTGCCTACAAGAACAAGTTAGTGAACAACTGGGACTTCATCAATAGCATATACTCAAAAGATCATGCAACTGGTGGAGGTGTTAGGACAGGTGTTGAGTGTGATTCAGAACCAAGAAACACACCGGCTCATGAAGAAACTCCTGAGGCGCCTCCGAAGAGGCAACATGATGGGATGCTATCTTGTGCATGATGGGAAAATGAATATGTCATTTCAGGATGCTTTGAAGACTACCGAGCCATTTCCTATGCCAAAGGTGACTACTCCAACAGAAATCCTTGATGGCCAAAAGAAGGTACCGCATTTGGAGGATAGTGATGTGCTGAGAGCTTATGACAAATTGGTCGTCAACGAGCGCTTGTTTGAACCACTAATGACCCTCCCCGAGAGGTTAAGGAAGACATGGCTTTTGACCTTGGATTATTGTACCAAGTTCTTGTATGGTTTCAGTATGAACTAGTTGACGCACTTTGTTGTTTGCGGATTGTCTATTTGTGCTCTGTGTAAGTGCTCTGTGTAAGAGACATGAACAGCCCACTGTGTGCTATTCTTAGAGACAAAATTATTATCCATGTGTTGTTTGTACTTCAAAACTATTTAATTTTTACTTCTATTATTTTTCCGACCTGATTTCAAATTTTAAATTTTATTGTGTGCAAAATAATATATCAATATTTAAATATACACATGCGAAAAAAGTATGTGACAAGTTTTATATTGTCCAAACTCAACAAAATATTCATTTCCAAACTTTATACATCTACGCATGAGTTGAATTCATGTGCTACCAGCCATAAATTTTATTTACAACCAAACAATAGAATTTGAATTGGAGACCAATTTCTTTCCATCTGGAAAATGGAATTGCCCAGAAAAATTTTGTACATCCGAACAGTGTTATACTTCCTATTCCTTTGATTTACATAAATCAAAGGAGGCCTAACTGTTGTCATTGGCAGAAATCGGTATATTCATGAGATCTAGATTACAAAATGGCACATTCCCGAAGAGCTATATACTCTTTTTGCTGATCTAAGGATGATCACAATTTCTAGCAATCTGTCATATATTTGATCCCGCCTAGATATCTTTGTGGGGTAGATAATTTTCTCTTCAAATTTGCCACATGTCTTTTTGGGAGATGTTGGACTTTCCCAATTTTTCTTCAGCTCTTAAGTCTCTAAACTGAGAAAGTCTCCTTTTGTAATCAACCAATTAGTTAACATACCACTGAACCACCTTTTATTAACATGATGGAAGCCCGCTGCTGTTTACTAGTCCTGGTAACGCGAAAGCGGATGTAGCTGAAGAATATTTTACCAACAGATTTAAACGAACATATTAATCGGTCGTCAAATAAACATATAGCAATCCTCGTATTCATAAATAATGTTGATACACTCCGAAAACAATCATCATGGGGCAAAACCATGATACAATGATTTCTAAGTCCCTAGCAAGATCATGCCATCCGTTGCCTGCTAACGAATATCTGCACGCACTCCACACATTTCTCATTTCTCACTCTGTTTCAAGACAAGTGGAAGGTTCTACTCAGCTCATAAAACTATTCCTCAGCTCACAGAGAGCCGCCATTCGCAGGGCATGCGAACTTGTCAGTAGTGGTAGTCGATCAGCAGGAAGATCCTTCTCAATTAGAACACTGCTGTCTTGAAATTCATGTGAAAGTTGCAGCTTTGATAAAAGCTTCCCAATATTACATGACAAAAACTAATTCCAGTGGCACCCAGTCAGTCAAGCAGCAGCAGTCGAAGCAAGCATGCAGGATGACAGACTACCACTCCACAATGTGATATGCATATACTCACTGTTCCATCACGGATCCTCACTTTGAACCAAACACATCAGAATGGTAGAAATTGTATAAGCTACGGCCAGAGAACATGTAAAAATATGCACATCACAGGATATTTATGGGCTCTAGGGAGTCCTCGAAAGCAACATGCCTACCGATATCAAAAGCAGATAATATGGATAAAACTTTACTTGTACTCCCTCCATTCCACAATATACACTAAAACATACCTAGATACATGTGAAAGATGGCTAAAACAACTTATATTGTGAAACGGAGGGAGTACTTCACAAAATATGGCAGATTGCTATCAATTACAATGAGCTGTGAAGTGGGACATTTTGATAAGTACTTGGACAAATCAAGTTGTCAGTTAAGAATTAACATTATTTCTACAGTGATAGCAGTTTTCCCTCATATAGGAAGGAATGTGCAAAAGGAATGACACTTTAACTTGTACTTCACAAAATATGGCAGATTGCTATCAATTATGATGATGAGTTGTAGAGTGGGACATGGCCAGTAAGAAGGATAACAGAAACTGGTAGTGGAAGTAGCTATGGCCAGTAAGATGGGTCTTATTTGTGTTTTGGGAAGATAAAAATATTGATGCAGGCCTGATAAACAAGTGTGAATTTGTGATCCTTTCTCAAACCTACTCCCTCCGTTTTTTAATATAAGATGTTTTAGGTGTCGACGTATGGTCTAGATGTATACTAAAATGAACTAAAATGTGTCAAGATACATTTGAATACATGTGAATGTGGACAGATGCTAAAACATCTTATATTTAAAAATGGAGGGAGTTACTATTAGTACAACTAGAAGTGCCCAAGAAATGTTCCCTGGGATTCCTAAACAGTACTTGGGGAAGTATTCAGAGGAACCATGAAGAGAAGATCTCACGTTGAAGAATCTATCATGCAAACAACTCGTAGACTTTTCCTTGAGGAAGAAGTGTCATCATCACGCGAACAGACACAAACAGAAACAATCAAATACCCAACTAGCCATGACTTAAATTGGAGACCACAAACATTACTTTGACAAAACCAACCAAGACATAATCATACAGTCTAGGTAGTACTTCATAGCAGATGAAAGACATCTAAGACGCATACATAACTGGATCCATTATAACAAATAGCAATTTCCCCTTAGTACAGTATCCACATCAAGCAACTAAATTTCAGGAGGGTATTCACAGATGGATGATCTTGATCAAAATCTGTACTGATACGAAAAGCCATGACTCCAGTTTCCAACTTCAAAACGTTTACCATTAGGGGTGCTGACTCAACTATGGTCCCAAGGGGAAGAAACTTGAAACAACAGCAGTGACTACTGACACGGATGGACCCCAGACATTCAGACTGAAACTTGACGACGACGCTGAACCATCTTGACCCTCATAACTGTTCTAGGACTCACTGTAACAGTAAGGACACGATATATAAGCCATGCACTGAGAACATGGAGAAAGACAAATAATAAAAGAAACAGCTTAATGGAAAACTTAAAGCACACAGCTTACAGTTTCCATAAGAATGCATGGTAATATTAAGGGCCAATACTAGATGTTCTGCATCACATACCTGATTGTCCTGATCTGTTGTCAAATCATCAGGGCTGTTTGCCTGCAATGGCTTTTCTTCCCCACAGCTTGGCCGGTTGCATTTTGTCCGGAAAGGATAGTTTATATTATTGCACTTCTCGCACTTCCAACTACCCTCTGGAGTCTTCGGTTCTATCATATAAAAAGTTAAATGTATAGCTCAATAGAGTTTCGTTTGAAAAAATCTATGTAATGCAAAGCTTGCATAACATGATAGTTCTATCCAAAAAATTACTTGTTTGAAGGCATGCAAAAAAACGTAAAAATATGTTTGTTTCAAGGCACGGAAAAAACGTAAATATATGTAAGACAAGATACACTCGTAAGTAAGATTTTGAACGCTGAAAACTTACTTGAACCTCGTGAACTGTCAGGTTTGGGTCCCTGCAGAAAAGTAGATATGTAGGTCATCAGTACAGTAATCATACCAATTTAACTCTATACACATATGTAAAGTTGTTGAAAGGGTGATAAACAGAGATACAATCCAAGATGAACAAGAACCAAAGGGCAACAAATGAGTAAAACCAAATATATTAACCATTTACCCAGTATTAGCTTCAAAAGAAATTATCGAGTTCCACATAAGCACTAGTGCACAATCTAATGGTGCAACTGCATGGCATTCACTTGTCAAGTAGAAGAACTACTCTTCTTGATTTGGTTCACAAGGCAGCGTCGGTAAGCTCTAATGCAGTGCACATGATGTTTCAGATTTAGAGGACTACTAAGAAATTAGGAGGTATAATATTTTTTAGCAAAAAGAAGATGGAGTTGTCAGAAAATGATTATCACAGCAACTGTTGATGTCCTGATGCCCAAGCAATCTCGATCAACAGATATATAGAACATGTGCAATTAAGTCGAAGTCGCATGGCGCGCAGAAGTGAAAGGTTTAGAACAATTTTAGGAAATCACATAAACATTCAGAAAGATGACTATGCTAGTGGGCTGTGGCAGCAATGTTAACTTCCAAGTATGCTTTTTAGCCCAACTCAACTAATGCTTACCAATATTGTGGATAGACTGAACTTACAGAACTAAAAAAAAAATCTATGGCCTGACTAACTAGTAAAATAACATAAGAACTTAAACTCAACATGAAGGAAAGGTCGCGAACCTGGATATCAGGTCTTGGTGTGTTGCATTTTCTCATGTTACAGACTGCCCGAAAGGCGAAGTTGATATTGTTACAATTAGGGCACTTCCAATCATTATCACGCCCAGCACCTGAAAATTTGAAGAATAAATCAAATGCCAACGAAATTGATGCAACAGTAAAAAGGAAGGCACAAATTCTTACCTGCAGATTTCTTCTGTGCGCCTTCATCAGAATAGGAACCAGCCCGTGTGCCCTACAGGAATTGAATAACCGATGTTCTCAACATTTCTTAGCATGGTGTGTCACACCAATCAAAAATAAATCCTCCCCAAGATCCCACACAAGTTTATCAGCTACTCGGTGGATTAATCAGCCAGTTAACTGGTTAATTGGCTAATTTCTTGAACAGGGAGACAAATAGCATAAAGACACACAAAGTAGCAGAACCAACTGAGGTATGTTTAACACATACTGATACGTACAGGAATTATTACCATCGCACCAGGACCGCCGGGTGAGCCCAAGCCATATCTGTCAATGGGCATGCTGATGCTGTACATTCCACCTATTTCAGGGACATAACAAATGAAAATGATCGTGAGAAACATTGTCACAGCATTCAGACCACAAGCATTAGAACAATAATAGCTGATTGGCAACATCGGTGAAAGCACATACTGAGAAATCAAGAAGTAATTTATTCCTTATAACAATATACTGGCATGCTAAGAATTTCTGGCAAGTATGTTCTGAAGTTGTACACAGCAAGAGTTGCATTTTTTTGACATATCAGATTGTTCTTATTACATCTTGATAAGCTAATTTGTGTAACTGCACCAAAAGATAACAAGAATATCATAGGCATCTCACCTGCACCAATCATAGAACCTCCAGAATACGGAGGTGGCCCAGTGATATGCACCGGTGGCCCGTAAGGGCTCCCCATCGGGAGTCGTGTGCCGTAGCCATATTGATATCCAGATCCCGGAGGGAGCTGAGGAATACCATAACGTGGCATGGCATGCCCGTTATAGAGGGAGGAGCCATACGGGGGAGGAGCCCCGCTGAGGTACATGGATGACGGCGTCCCTGGCGCCATGTATCGCCCAGGTACCGAGTAGTGGGGTGGAGTCTGCATAGGCTGCAAGGCAAAAAGCAGGTCAATGCAACCGCCCAGCAAGAAGTACACATGACAGATACACGGCCAAGCCAGCAGATGAGCCAACAACAATGAGTAGTCCTATAGTTAGCAGCAGTACCGTGTGCTCGACAGGCCTGGGCTGGTCGCAACTGCGCATGTTGCAGGTGGTGCGGAACGCGAAGTTGATGTTCCTGCAGCTGGGGCAAACCCAGTCGTCCTCGCGTCGACTACCTGAGCGGCCAGAACAAGCAAATCCAGTGAGATGCAGCTTACGAAGTGGGGGCAGGAACATATGAACGGAGCAGGGGAGCAACCTACCGTCGGTGCGCGCGCGCTTTCCAGCAAACTGGCTCCGGTTATCCATCTACAAGCGCGAAGAAGGAGATATGAACAACAGCGCACAATCTGATGTAACGCCGGGTTTCCCCTGCGACGGGTGGACCTCGGCAGCAATTCAGGCCCCAATTCGATCTGGGAAGATGGAGTTTCCGTACCTGTGAAGACATTGTTCGTGGTGAAGGAGGGGACAGCAACCGGTGAGCGGGGAGAAACGGACAAGGCGGAGTCGCCGGCGAGTCGGGCGGGCGGAACAGTAGGAGGGGAATCCGGCGGCGATAGAGGGGAGCGCCGGTCTAGGGTTTTGCTGTTCGCTCCACCTTTCTTTGATTCTGGTTTGGTGGCTCTGCCTCCGCGTTGGCCGCTGTATAATGTACCGGGTCGCTAGCATGGGCCCTTCTCCCTTACGTGGGGACAAATTCCGGCCCAATCATTTCACGGTCTCCATCAACAAACGAAACTATATTACTCCGTACTACCTTCAATCACTTCTCTAAAAAAAATCTGATCTTCTCTGTCTAAATGGGAGAACCCACTGGCTGATTTTTCAGCCTTCTCGTGTGTCCACGTCACCTCAATTACCTCTCAAACCGTCTCCCGTCGTTCCGTCATATGCGTTGCATTAACTAGCTCGATTACAGAGTATCGAGCTCCTGTATGGGCTGTCTTTGTATCCTTGTATGGCCCTCCGCTAGGGCTGGTACGCACGGTCATCTTAGCTTGCCCTCCATACTGGAAAAAAATCACCGCTCTTTCTCTTCCTCTTTCCCCACAGTCGTGACCTCGGAATTCATGGCGACAAATCTTCCGCACTGGCCTATGGTCTCCTTACCACAAATGCTCCTAAATTGCCGCATCTCCCCCACCATTCATCACCCACAAATAACTCTCTGCTTGGTTCAGCCTCCCTGTGTTGCCATGGGCACCCAGCGCCCCCGCCAGCTAGCCTCACAATCTCACCGGTCTCAACTCTGTTGTCTCTCCAAAATATCCTTCTTATTTTTTATCCCCTCGCTAATTTTTATCAGTTTGTTAGGTTGTCGTACGCCTCCAAGGCTGCTCCATATTTTGCCTCCCTTGGATTTGTTTGGATTTTCATCGATTCTGTGTACTGATCTGATCTCTTAAGCACCCCGATTTGGTGTATTCAACTTGGAATCTAACTGTCAGTGGCTGAAGCAAGGAGGAAGAGGCTATCGCCAATTGTACGCCCAAGCTGTACAGTAATCACCTATTTATACCGGTACACAATCTCTCGTCCCTTGCACTTCATTTTCTGTTTGCATCCAATATATATATGCATCTTCTCTTTTCATAGCACCGAAGTAATCTAATGCCACATGGTTATTTGCATTGCTGAATTTTTTCTGAAGTGACTCCAATCTGCAAGGTCGTTTCTCTCCTCTCATTTGTGTTGTTGCTGGTTAGTCTGACCAGTGTTGGTCTTGATTTCCCAAGTCAGCACTGGACCAAAACTACAAACAACATATTTATATATCAATCTACAATTTTTCATGTCCTCTCTTGGCATCTTACCACCATATTTTATTTTCGACCTTGGGCCTACTGTATATTTTTTATTTAAATATGGAAACTCCTTGTCTCTTTCAGTTTAGTTTGGTTCATGATTTCAGAAGTTTGAGAAGTGTATTTGTAGGGAAAGAAATATGATTGAAGTATTCTGAGTATTTTCCTAGCAGGTTTCAGCTTCCGCGAGATGATTTTTCGATTGTTTCTAGATGTAAATGAGTTTCAACTTTAATTCTAAATGTTCAACGGCAAGCTAGATAAGAAAAGTATTTTTTAGATGGTATGTAGTATTAAGCTCTGTTTTATCTGCAACGGTTTTCTATGGTACACACCTGCTCCACTACGTTCCTAGATAAACCGTAGTTTTATTTTTTGAGATAGGCATATTCACGATGGTGTTTAGTGTGTCCTTTGTGATTTTTCTTTTTAAGTAAGTGGTGCCCTCTCCCCCCCATTTTATTGAATATCATGCACCTCTACCAAGTGATATCTCAAAGATTTTGTGTTTTTGCAGATGATTAGAAACATAAAGCAATACCCCCATATTATAGGTCTTCCTTTTCCATATCTTTTGCGGTAAGATGGAACCAACAGATCGTGTTACTGCTATGGTCTTGCGTTCTACCGGGAATAAGATGCTAGGATCAGCGATGCTTTTGTCTTTTCAGATCTAGGATAAAATTCTTTTGCAATAAGATGTAACCCTTTATTTAATCATACTGTTGAGTGGAAGGAGTTGAGTACGTCAGTTTAAACAAAGCTCTATTCACTTGCTCTTCACATAACATTTGTACACTTACAAATATGTTTCCTTTCTTTGTGCAATTATGAAGGGAAAAGGAGCAAGGATTTCAATTTTGCATGTGCAGTGCAGCTGACTGAAGGCAATTGAATCTGCATCTAATTTTCTTCTACCAACCAGTCCAAATATTTTTCTACCACACTCTCTCTCTGTAAATACTCCTATATGATTTATTTGTGTACAACTTTGTCGGTGAATGCCGGAACAATGCTGTCCCCCGAGGTATAGTTTTGCTATCAGGAGATTGCATTCACAGATTAAGTTGTGCTTATATCTACAAAATAGTTCATGACCAGAGATAGAATGAACTAGATAAATGTAGAGTACGTAAGTGATTTACTTATACCATTGTTTATTTCTATTGGTACATTTTCTTATTGTTATACCTGATTTTTGGAAATTATATATGCTTCATTAACGTATCTGCAATTTTGTCGTAATTCAAAACAATTCTAATAGGACTCTCAGATGTTTCTTGATTTATGCTTCACTCTGCAACTTTGTCGTAATTCAAAACAATTCTAATAGAACTCTCAGATGTTTCTTGATTTATGCTTCACCGAGTGATTACATATGTTACCGCAGCAACGCGCGGGGTATCATCTAGTTATTTTAGTTATCCAGTTCAAAAGTTCCCTCCCTTAATTTTTTTTTCAAAAGTTCCCAACAAAACAATTTGTGTATACAATAAACTCCATTGGCAACATGGATGATTATGCTTGCAGCACAGCAGAAAAACGCTTGCACCATGAACGTAATATTTGCACGTGACACCCAAAGTTATCGAAGCATATCGCTTGTGTGTTTGCAGCAAACTTACATGCAAGATTGCAACTAGTCCATAAAACACATGTCATCAAAATTCTTCAAACACTAACCTTCATTTGATCACCAATTCCCCGCCTTGGTCTCGCCGACAACGAGTTATGTTCATTAGAGCCAGATCGATAGGACAACCCCGTAGCTATTTCGCGAAGTCCCGGTTGCTTCCTAGATCCCGTCAACTAAAAGTTAGGCTCTCTCCGAACTCACTCGATCCATGGGGCAAAGCTCCATTGCCACCCGCATAGTGGCTCGGGAGTAGGGAGCCATCGGAGAAGGCGCTCGGGAGAAGGAGCCATCGGAGAAGACGCAGAAGAGGGGCGTCACCCGGCAAAAACACAACTTGCTTGTGTGAAACTAACAGAAGATGGTTTTCATTTTGGGATAGAGAAAGAGGTACAAAGCACACCGGATACAATTGTCAGGTTAGCCATAAACATGGATAGGAAATTGTGAGGATGAATTAAGGTCAAGGATCCAACTGCACCAGTTGTGAGGGAAATCTTTGGGCTTAAGGATTTGATTATCTAGAGCACCTCGACTAATAGGGACAAGCGTCATTGTTATGTATAAATTTGAAACAATAGGTTCGGCTTTTCGCTTGAAGTATGTCTAATCAATCCCATCAACATAGATAATTTTAAAAAAATTATTTATAAATTTCCCCTTTGCAAAACCATAAATGAGAGAAGCGTTCACTCAGTGTCGCCCCTGCTCACGACCGCGACGACTCTCCCTGCGGCCCCGATCTAGGCTTTCCAGTCTCTGCGCGGAGGATGGCATGCATGCAACACGGAGGCGCCGCAGTTAACGTGCTGATAACTCTGTATCAAGCTTCGGGCGCGTAGTTGACGAGGGGAGTGTGATGTGTTGTTGTGTTTCTTCCCTCCCCAGCAACGGCGCCAGAAAATAGTCTTGATGACCGTAGATGACCTGTGTCAAAAGAATACGGTTAGGTTGAGACTCCAAGTACAAAGTGTATAGTAAGGGAAAAGACTAATTTTCCCCACGGGGGTGACTCGAGGGTTTCATATCGAACTCTCAGGGAAATGAATCAAAAGCTATTGTCTCCTTATACTTCTTTATGTAACCTACAAAACAAAGTAGATTGTTTTGTGCCCTCAACCTCACCAAGTGGTTGTCAGGCACAAGGTGTAAGTAAAAGATATAGAAATAATAAATGCAAAACAGAAATAAATATGCAATGGTAGTAAATAAATAAACAAGGATGGTATAAATGATATGGGATGATGTTTTTGTGGTTTGTATAGTGTTTGCAAGATATAAAAGTATTTTTGTATTTTCGGATTTAATAATAGCAGAAAATGTAAAGTGCAATAAAGTGTTGGAAAGGTGTTTCTTATGATTAAAAATGGACTGGGGTTCATGGTTTCACAAATGCACTATCTCTTTTATATAGTGGTAGATAATGGAACATAGGAATTGACATATGAGATTGCACAAGTCAAGTTATCAATAATATGGGCATCACGTCCTAGCATAGAGATCTTTTGGTTATTAATCTCTCTTATACTCCACCAAGATGCGAACTAAATCATAACACCTCAGTAATTAACATAAACAGAGAATAGCTTTAAGTTCAATGACATGAAGTTTAAATAAGAACATGCTAGATCTAGTCATGGTGATAGTGGCAATGTCACCCACATATCCCCGGTAGCATGGTATTTCTTTTATCCCTAGTGAGGCAACAAAGTAAGGTAAAAACCCAAATGGATCACGGTATTGTTGTCAACTTACCACAAAACCACCCCCCCATTACTCCAACTAATGCACACGTTCCCCCTCACACGCTCTCATAAACATGTTGGATCAAAACACATAGATAAGAACGGGGTACATAATATGCATCTACATTCATAACAAAGACATAATATTGGCAATCATCATAACATATATCAACTTAAGAGATCCACCACAAAGGTATTACATATATGACCATAATCATGTTCAGCACCTCATATCAAGAGAGAGGAGAGATACATAAGTTACTTCCACAAACCCATAGTCCAGGGGTGGAATACTCCCTCTTCATCATGTAGACGGTGGAGAAGTCGTTGGAGAAGGTGGAGACCACACCGGTAGCGCCCCGCCGGAGTTTTCCCCCTCCAATCTGCAACTCCAGGTCTCTGTTTTGTGGTTTCTGTGTTTCTGCGGCGCTCCTCTCCGAAAGGGTTCAGGGGGATATTTTTATAGTCGTTTTTAGGTCAAGACGAAACCAGGGAGACGAAGATCGACGGCATCGGAGGCTCGAGGGCCAGGATGAGGGGCCCCACGCGGCCAAGGAATCTGGCCGCGTGGGCCCACCTATCTTGGGCCTCAGCCTTCCATTTTTGCTCTTCCTTCGCTCCTAAGCCTTGTTCCTTCCAAAAAATGATCTCTGTGGAATATTAGGTCATTTGGACGTCGTTTGGGTCCCTGAAACATCAAACTATAGAAAAAGGGGTTTTCTGACAGCACAAAGTTAATTCCAAATAAATAGGGAAGGTGTGAAATATTCCCCAAAACATTATAAAACATTGATATAACCCTTATATGATGCAAATATGGATGAAATATGAGTAATACAATGCAAAGTTCATGTATGCATTTTACATGCATCAACATCCCCAAGCTTAACCTATACTCGCCTCGAGTATGAAGGTGATAAAACTAAACATGGACTTGGCATTTTATTACTTAACAAAGGATATCAAAAATGATTGGTACATAGAGTCAAATGATTCATTCTTTAATAAAGAGTAGCAACATACAAGACATATTATCAAGAGATATTAAATATTCAAGGTAAAGATGTTCAATGATAATTCACAAAGTGTAAAATGAAAGAAAAGTTCTATGGACCAAATGAATGCATAAATGAAAAATAAAAGATATCCTAGGTTGGTCATAGAGTATTGTTATAGAAATCTGAATATAAAAGGTGGACACTTTGGAAAGATAGATAAATAAGTAGAGGAATAACATGTAAGAGTATTATCTAGCTTCCAAATGCTTCAACTTAAGCTAATGTTTGTCATGTAGTGATCATTGGTGTGAAGTTCTCATTACCCCTATCATAGCATCTTTAGTGATTAATAGTTGAAAGTGAAAGCAAATATGAGTTATGAGCTTGACAAAGTATGGGTTAAAAAGACTCATGCCCGTTGAAAACAAAAACCTCTCCGACTGGCTACTCAACTTGGGCCACAAAACAAGTGAATGTTACAATCATCATGAATAAAAGTGGCATCATAGAGAGTTTCACCCAGGGTACCCTTTGCCCCAGGACATGGAAGTGGGCACATGTCCAAATGACAAAGCAAGCAAACAGTGGACATCTCTACATCTCTTTCTTTATTCATGTTTTTTTCTTCTAAATGCTTTTTCTGTTATGAGATGTGTCATGGATTCCTCCACTATGGTTATGTTGCAAATTTCCACCATGATCCACATGGCTTAGGTTAGCCGCCACAAGTGTCTCTCTAGCCAATAATATCACTCACCCGAACTTACTAAGTTTCCATCTTTATTTCACGCAATGTTAGGCATCCATCACCAAAGGAACATGATATCAACTTTCATAAAGAATAAAGTGCAATGTTGAAAGCTTTCCACTTGTCAGCACGTATGAGCTAGCTCCTAACCAAAGACCTTTGTCAAGCCCAAAACATCATAATCTTAATCACAATGGGTCATTTTTATTAAGTGCATGAAAAGTAATGTGTGCATCAAGTTCGTAAGAGATTTTAAACCAACTTAACCCATGACAATCCCAATAACATAAGCATCTTAATTTGGAAGCATAAATAAAACAATATAACATGGTAAACATACTTGGAATAGCATATTAGCTAATAGGTAGATATGGTGGACTCACTGGAAAAACTTGGTTGAAGGTGTTGAAAAACAAGCTTTTTACTTGTTGGAATTTTTGGGCTAGCAAGAGGGAGAAAGTTGACCATCTAAATGCATGCATAAGTGTCCATAGAGCTAACCATTTCATGTTAAACAAAGTAAAGCATCATTCAGCATATTAAACATGAATAAGAAATAACTCTAGGCAAGACACTTGCATATTAATATTCATTAACAAAGCACATGAATCATGCAACTATATATATCTTTTAAATCAACTCAAACATCCTCTTCCCAATATTTTTATAGCATCCAACTTAATTCAACCCAAACTTCCAGTAGCTCTCTCATAACATAAATAAAAAGTGGTGGTCTCAAACAAAAAACAAACCAAAATAACAAAAAGAACAAAAACGCTCCAAGTTTATACGATAAAGTGCAATGAACGAAAAACTGAAGTTAGACGTGTGCAAACCGAGAGTATGTTGGTTCAGTGGGGTTGTCTTCACATCCCCGAGCTTATGGTCTTCACCATCCTTGGATAGCTCTTGGTGCATCTCCTCTAATCCCAGTGAAAAAACTTCAAAACACCATCTCTCCCATTTCTTTTCTGTGGGGTGACATTAGTAGGCACAAAACAATAGAATTGCTTGCTGCATGAAATCCTTAGACAAACATAAGAAACATGTCCAGAAAGTGTTTAATGTTGTGTTCCTTCTAATAAACTCAATTGGATAAAAAAGATTCAAGTTAAAAGCTTAAAGAATGCATAAAACAAAATGGGACAGAATATGTCCAAAAAAACAGCAGCAACAAAACGTATTTTTTTACCCCACTTAAATATGTCAAAAAAATCTGAAAACATTCACGCTTACAGAGGATGAAAAATTGCAACTACAGTTCAAATTTCAGCTCATTCGGAGTTACAGAATAGGAATTAAAAATCATACTGTGCACAGATTCGTGCTGGAATAAAATCTCCGAATGGAAAAAGCAACTTTCAAAACCCAAATGGGTAAAACTTGGCACTTTATTAAAAATTCCAGAACCTAAACTAAAAACAGAGTCTCTTTGTACAACAAGAGGACTCAAAGAAAATCTCAAATAAAAACAACCGGGTTGCCTCCCGTAAAGCGCTTTCTTTATAGCCATATAGCTAGGCTTCTTACTTGATATTTAAAGTGGACGAAACTCGTGAGGGAGCTTGAACCTTGATGTGTCCCTCTTCCTTGGAAAGTGCTCCATGCACTTCTTGTGTGGGAACTGAAACTTCACGTTCCCCTCCTTTGAATCTATTATAGCACCTGTAGTACGAAGAAAAGGTCTTCCCAAAATGATAGGACTAGAGGTTTTATTCCTCATGTCCTTTATTACAAAGTCAATAGGCACAAAAGTCATATGTAACTCTACCATAACATCACTTACTTTTCCTAAAGCATATTTAATGGAATCATCAGCAAGTGAAAGTTCAATAGAGCATTTTTCAAGATTCTTTAATTCAAGTACTTCATATAGTTCCTTAGACATAACAGAGACACTAGATCCTAGATCTAATATGGCATGGTGTGTCTCTTTTCCAATTGTTACTAATATCTTGGGAACCCAAATATCCCCAAGCTTAGGTGGTGTCGTAGCTTCTTTGTTGTACCTAGCAATTTTCTCATTTAAAACATGGCTAGCAATAAAAGAACCAAAACCAGCTTCATTAATATTAATAGAAGGATCACTAAAAAAATTCTGTAAGATAGACATAAGTTCATGCAAGCTACAACTCTCTAAATCAAGTAGTGGTTCCTTGACTTCACTAAGCATCTTAACTTCTTCTTTCACAAGAGGATCATTAGTTTTAATTTCATTAGCTTCATTCAAACTATAAAGATAAGATATAAATGGCAACAAGTATTCAGGATATTGTAACAACTCATTAAAAGTTTCTTCCAAAGTAGGTGGAACATTTTCAGCAATATTAATAGAACTCACTCCAACCACTGGTGGTGCTTGTGGTTTCCCCGCAGACATACTCAATAAAGTGGCTTGATTATCAGCTAGTTTTGAAAGGGCTTTATCTAGTCCTTCAGCTTGTAGTTGTAAACCTTTAATATCAGAACTAATGGAAGTGACAACTTTATTCAACTCTTGTATCATGGTATTATGACTAGCAACTTGTTCCATAAGAATTTTATTAGCATCAATATTATCATTACTTGAAGGCATAGGTTTCCACTTATTATCATTACTACCAGGATATGGAACAAAAGGACGGGTGTTGGGAACATATGGAGGTTTACCATATCTAACAAAGTTAACATCAACATTTTCAGGATTATTACTCACTAGCTCTTGCAAAGGAACATTCTCAATATTTTGTTTATTAATAAAAGCAAGAATAGTATCCATTTTAGATGACAAGTCACTACTCTCTTCTATGGAGTTTACTTTCTTAGGGGGATTAGGTGCTCTTTCAGTGTTCCATTGACTATAGTTTTGCAAGATACTTTCTAAGATGTTCTTAGCTTCTACTATAGTTTTACTCATAAATGCCCCTCCTGCAGCAGAATCAAGGATATTTCTAGACATGTAATTTAGACCATTGTAAAAAGAGTGTAATATGGTATATTTGTTAACCCCATGCGATGGACAAGTTATAAGCATAAGTTTTATCCTATCCCAAGCCATAGCAACATGTTCATTTTCATTTTGCCTAAAAGAAAGGATATTGTTTCTATTTTGTAAAATTTTAACAGGTGGGTAATACTTCTTAATGAAAGATTCTTTTAAATCATCCCAAGTATTAATACTATCAGTAGGTAGTGAATGCAACCACTCTTTAGCTTTCCTTCTAAGTGAAAAAGGAAATAACTTTAGTTTCAGAATATCACTTTCAACATTTTTAAATTTTTGCATGTCACATATTTCAACAAAATCATGAAGATGCATAGAGGCATCCTCCATAGCACTACCACCAAATTGTTCCTTAGTTATCAAGTTCAACAAACTAGGACTCAGTTCATAACTCTCAGCTGTTATCTTAGGTGTAGCAATAGGCCTAGCAATAAATTGATCGTTTGCAGTGTTTGTGTAGTCACACAACTTAGTTCTTTCTCCCATTGTAGCAAGTTTTTATGTATTTTTTTAATTTTTAATGCAAAACTGAAAATAAAATGACACTAAAACAATGTAAACCGAAATAACAAAAGTAAAACAAAATGCAAAACTGAAAATAAAATACTAAACCGAAATGTAAATATGACAAAAACAAAACAAAATATAATGCTTTAAAGGTAAAATAGATGGGTAAGATGATTCTCACAGAGGTGCAACCTCCCCAAGATTAGGTGTTTGCACACGTTGGTGATGTTGACTTTGTTTGTGAGGTATCCTTTCCACTTGTCCAGCAACTCCACCTGAAAATATCTTGCACAGTTGATGAAGACTTGTGGGACAACTCTTTACTTGCTCACTCCCCCGGCAACGGCGCTAGAAAATAGTCTTGATAACTTCGTATCAAGCTTCGGGCACGTAGTTGGCGAGGGGAGTGTGATGTGTTGTTGTGTTTTTTCCCTCCCCGGCAACGGCGCCAGAAAATAGTCTTGATGACCGTAGATGACCTCTGTCAAAAGAATACGATTAGGTTGAGACTACAAGTGCAAAGTGTATAGTAAGGGAAAAGACTAATTTTCCCCACGAGGGTGACTCGAGGGTTTAATATCGAACTCTCGGGGAAATGAACCAAAAGCTGTTGTCTCCTTATCCTTCTTTATGTAACCTACAAAAAAAGTAGATTGTTTTGTGCCCTCAACCTCACCAAGTGGTTGTCAGGCACAAGGTGTAAGTAAAAGATATAGAAATAATAAATGCAAAACAGAAATAAATATGCAATGGTAGTAAATAAATAAACAAGGATGGTATAAATGATATGGGATGATGTTTTTGTGGTTTGTATGGTGTTTGCAAGATATAAAAGTATTTTTGTATTTTCGGATTTAATAATAGCAGAAAATGTAAAGTGCAATAAAAGTGTTGGAAAGGTGTTTCTTATGATTAAAAATGGACTGGGGTTCATGGTTTCACAAATGCACTCTCTCTTTTATATAGTGGTAGATAATGGAACATAGGAATTGACATATGAGATTGCAACAAGTCAAGTTATTAATAATATGGGCATCACGTCCTAGTATAGAGATCTTTTGGTTATTAATCTCTCTTATACTTGATGTCTACGCACGCTTCTATTCTCGTAGACAGTGTTGGGTCTACAAGAGCAGAGGTTTGTAGAACAGCAGCAAGTTTCCCTTAAGTGAATCACCCAAGGTTTATCGAACTTAGGGAGGTAGAGGTCAAAGATATCCCTCTCAAGCAACCCTGCAATTAAGATACAAGAAGTCTCTTGTGTCCCCAACACACCCAATACACTTGTCAGATGTATAGGTGCACTAGTTCGGCGAAGAGATAGTGAAATACAAGTAATATGAATGATTATAAGTTGAAAGTGCATGGTTGTCCCCATGCATGGTTTTGGTAATTAATGACAATCCTTATGGACTAATGTTTACATTGAGATATTCTTATAGATCTTGTCCATGGGAAATTATAGGAGTTCATGTGTTGGACTCTTCAAGATGACATAATGACCACTGCTCTATTCAAGGGTTTATATGAAGATAGATGGGATGATACGAGAATGATCAAGATGTTGATCAACACACAAAGCTACAAGATGTACCAGGTGGATCATGTATCTCTTGGGATGGTAAGCTCTTGTCCATATAGCTTTGTGTACTAACCCAAGTGTGTGTGTGGTATCTATATGTTGGGCTAGGTATCTTCCCATGGACTTGCAACAAGAAGAACATCTCATAGAGCTCATGGACGATGATGTCATGCGGTGTTCGTCATCAAGGTTAAGAAGTGCAAGACCAAGAGAAGCATTTCTGTGATATCTTATGCTTGAAACTTGGAGGTCGAAATGAAGACGAAGGTAATGGAGCTTGTAGATTGACATGAAGACAAAGCTAAGCGAGGCTCTCCCATAATGGCGTGTGGGGGAGTATTTGGAGAAGTCTTCATCAAGCATGTGCTAGCAAGCGCAATCAAGAAAGGTGGTCCACTTGGAGAGATCAAGATCGTCATCATCTAGCTCAAGTGGAATGCTCAAGGCAAAGGTATGATCTTGATAGGGATATAGGATAGATAGGCGTACTATCAAGAGGGGCTCTCGAGTGAGTAACTTGATCACATCTTTGTGGAGAGCTCAAACCTTTGCATGCTTGGCATATCATCTTTCTTGGTTCTTATTTGGTTTTTCTCCGTGTTGGGTTTTGGTGCTTGTCGTGATCTTCATAACAAGACCAAGTCCTTCGAAAACGGTTTTACTTTGGAAAACTTGTTGCCTATTATCCATTTGAGGATTTAGAGCTTGGTTTATCTCCATACTAAGCTCTAGTTCATCAAAAACAGATTTCGTATGACCCCATTTGGTTTTATCCTCACATGATGGACTATGATTTTTCTATGCACATTCAAGTAGAGCTCGTTGTAACGATTCCAACGAGCCAAAAATCATCGGAAACGGAGTCCGGATGGAAAAGATATTGACATTTTCGTTTACCAGTTTCTGGACACTGCGGTAGTACCGCGATTTTGGCACTACTACCGCCCGTTCCAGAAGGTTTCGCGTTTTCTGAGTGCACAAAATGCCCAAGGCAGTAGTACCGGGTTTTGGGGGGCGGTAGTACCGACCCTGCGGAGAAAAAATGCATAACGGTTGGTGTTTAGAGGTCCTATTTAAGGGGGTCTTCTTCCCCATTGAACCTAAGCACTTAAGCACGAAATTTCCCCCTCTCTCACCTCCATTGTTGACCTTGGAAAGCTTTCCCCTCTCCCATTTCCTCCCATGATTCTTGCATATCTTTGAGGTATTTGAGAGAGGAAATCTAGATCTACATTTCCACCAATTCATCTCTCCTCTAAGTGAGGGGAACCTTGTGTGGATCTAGATCTTGGAGTTCTTGTGTGGTTCTCTTCTGTGTTCTTCCTCTCTTCTCCCCCCATAAGCATTAGTTGCTTTTGGTGGGATTTGAGAGTGAAGGATTTGAGCACTTGTGCTCCTGCCTTTTGCATTTGGTGCATCGGTGTGCTCTGCACGAGGATTCGTGGAAGTTGAAAGCTCGTGAACTTGTTACTCTTGGGTCTTTGGACCCTAGACGCCCACGTGGTGGTTGAGACCCTTGGTGGTCACTAGTAGCCGTTGGGAGCCCCCAATCCCGTTGTGGATTGTGCCCCGGATTGTTGTTGAAAGCCGTTCGGGTGCCCCCAATCCCATTGTGGGTTGTGCCCCGGATTGTTGTTGAAAGGCTCCGGATTCCGCCTCGAAGGTGAACCAAACCTTTGTGGTGAGGTTCATCGGAGAAGAAGGTGAAACCTTTGTGGTTGTTGAACTGTTGTGTCGGTTCACACCTCTCCAACGAGACGTACTCCCTTAACAAGGAGGAACTCAGGAATACATCGTCGTCTCCGCGTGCCTCGGTTATTTCTATACCCGAGCTTTTTACTTATGCAATTTACATTGTGATAGCCTTCGTGCTTGAAGTATTCTATAGCTATCACCTTGTTGTTTGTCTTGCTTAGCATAAGTTGTTGGTGCACATAGGTGAGCCTAGTTTATTTAGGTTGTCGGCTTGTTAATTTAAACACCTAGTTTTATTCCGCAATTATCAAGCCTAAACCGGAAAAGTTTTAAACCGCCTATTCACCCCCCCCCCCTCCTCTAGGCGACATCATTGTCCTTTCAATTGGTATCAGAGCCAAGTTCTCTTTTTGGGCTTTACCGCCTAGAGAGTAAAAGATGTCGTTTAGAGAATTAGTGCATGATCCCACTTTCATATTCGATGGCACAAATTATGATGTTTGGAAAATTTGCATGCTTAATTTTTTAGGGCCATGGGTCCAAATTATATTAAGAGGATTGTAGATGTGAGTTTATCTCCTCCAAAGGATTCCCAAGAATTATCTTTAGAGGATGAGATAAACTCTCATCTCGAGACTCAAGTTACTAATGGTCTTATATGTGTTTTGACCGATGTAGTTCTTACTTCAATCATGCCTTTTCGAAATGCACATGAGCTTTGGACCAAGCTTCAAGATATATATGAAGTGTCCAAATTTATTAAGGATGATTGTTCTCCCTCCACCACCGGTCGTGATGAGTTCACAACTTCTTCCACTTCACCAACATGTGATTTTTCACAAGGTAATGATATTGTGAGTGGTGATAAAAATTACATTGGTGATGGTGAACTTACTATTGATTATACTTCTTATCTATCACATTGCAATGTTCTACCTTTCGACTTAAACTCTTCTAGCACTCCAAATGTCATACATGCTAGAGTTGATGGTCCTTGCATATCAAGTAATAGTTGCTTAACTAAATATTATGATGATATGCTCTCTATGTCTTGTTGTCATGAAAATAATGCTTCCATATCCTCTAGTATTTGCATGACTAACAATGTAGAGGAATCCCAACATTTGTTGGAACAAGACATGGACCTCAATGGTGCTTCAAGTAATTCTTCATCCCCCTCACCCATTAATCATGTTTGCCTCATGGCTAAGGATTTCAAGGTAACTTCTACCTCGAATCCCGAGATATGTGATGATGTGGTTGAGGATCCTCATGGAGAAGATTTTGACATTGAAACCTTAACCAAGAAGGGTGAGATTGTTCTTGGTGCTTTTCCCAAAGGTAGTGAAGATATCTCTTCTCTATGTGAAATTGTTGCTCATGGTATTAAATGTATAGAAATCATTGAAGATTTGGATACTCAATTTGAGCAAAAATGTAAAATTGAGAGAGAAGATGCTATTGAAAAAGCATCCTTAGAGAATGCCCTTGACGAAGAGCAAGAGCTTCGAGTGTCTCTTGAGGAGAGACTTGAATCTCTTGATGAATCAAATGATCTTATCACTGCTAAAATCATTAAGGAAAGAGATCATGCTATTGCAAAATATAAAGTGCTTAAAAAGGAAAAAGTTGAATTTCGTGTTGGCAATGCTAGACTAAGTGAGGACATAGAGAAACTTGACAAAGCTCACAAGGCTTTAGAAAGTGAACACTCTCTCCTCATCAAGTCTCATGATCAACTCCAAACTCAATTATCTAATAATGATAAGCTTGCAAAATTGTCTTCTTCCATTTCTAATGATAATGATGCTTGTGCTACTAACTCCACTTCTTGTGAAGCATCCATGTTGAATGAGAATATTGAGCTAAGGGCCCAACTTGAGTTGCTAACTAGCAAGTATGGGAAATTGGAAGAAAGTCATGTAAAGCTCTCTAGCTCTAATAACGATCTTCTAGCATCCCATGCTAAGCTAAAGTTAGCTCATGAGGCTATTATGTCAAAGGTAATATCTTGTGAGCCTCATGTGGACAATGGTGCAACTTCTTCTCTTAATGCTATATTGTCTTGTGCTAGTCCTTGTGATTCATCCACTCACAATGTTGCTACATCTTGTGATGAATTACTTTCCATACCTTGTTGCTCTAACAATAAAGTTTCTACTTCCTCTAATATTTGTGTTGATACTAACCATGTAGAGGAATTAAAAGAGCTCAAGGCCCAAGTCACTTCTTTGAAGAAAGACTTGGAAAAGCGTCATGTTGAGAAGTCCACACTTGACAATATGTTGAGTGTTCAAAGACACCCCAATGACAAGAGTGGACTTGGATTCAACTCCAATAACAAGAACAAGTCCAAGATCATCAAGAAGAAAAAGGGCCAAGAACAAGTCAAAGATTCGGCCAAAATTGTTTGCTTCAAGTGCAAAGTTGAAGGGCACCATGTTAGATCTTGCCCTTTGAAGAAGAAGCGTCTTAGTGAGAAGCAACAAGGGAAGAAGCCTCAAGTTCCTCAAGTTGAAGAACGGCCTCTTCCCAAGAAGAATCAAGCTACTCCTCCTCAAGTCGGGATTCCAACTAAGAAGAGAGGAGGAAGTCGATGTTGCTACCTATGCCGTGAGAAGGGTCACCTTGCTTCTTCATGCACAAATGGTACCTTATCCAACCCCATTATAGTTGATGATGTTTATTCTCTTCAAAAGGATAAGGTTGGCAATGTGTTTGCCAAATATGTTGGTACTCAAAGTGGTGTCAAGAAAAGAACCATTTGGGTTACCAAACCTATTGTGACTAACCTCTTAGGACCCAACTTGGTTGGGGACCAACAAGCTAAAACTTGATCAATAGGTGTTGTTGGAGGACATTGGAGACTTGGCTACATCATGAAGAATTAAGGGATCTTCATCAATTATATTCTCTCAAGCCAAGTCAATTGGGTTACATTGTTCTATCTCATATCCAATGGTCCTCCTTGCGGTAACTTGTGCTTATACCATATATTTATTGAAAGTTACTTGCACCCTTGCATGTGTTAGGTTTTGTACCTTGCTAGTGTTTGTATGTGTTGTGCTCTCTACTTACTTATATTGAGAAATCAAGTATGTGTATTTTGGTTTGCACACCATTTACTTGTTTTGAGCCTTATTGCCTTTAATTGCTATCTTATCGTGTTGGCTCTCTTTGAGAGATTAATGGACTATCCATTTTTGGAGAGTGATATGCTTCGTGCACTTCACCATCCTAAAAATGTGTGTACATGAGGAATACCACTTAGTGTTGATATTTCAATATTATCTATTCTCTATGTGGTATGTCATGCTCATGAGAAATTCAAATTCTATAATGTCCATTAATTTCTTGAGTTGGTTTTCCTTACCTCTTGTTCTAAAAGAAATGGATTATCACATTATGGGGGAGTAATAACCTATGTGCATATTACAAACCTAGGAAATGTGAACATGTGAGGTTTTGCCACCTAGAATTGATATTGTAATTATCTTTCTCCTATGTGGCATGTTTTTCAAACAAGTTCCATATTTGCTTAAATATCTTTTATTTCTCATCTTTTGGATCTTATGTGTGAGAAAGTTTTCTTGGTGCTTTACATGATCTTTGATCGAATTGAAGTCGTCAAGAATCTCTATCTAAGCATGTGCTCAATTTCCTATCTTTTGTCATATGCTTTATTTGTTGTGAAGATTGGTCTTGTTTATCATTCCTATATACCATCAAGTAATATTTCCATATTCCTTGTTCATAACAAGTGATACTCACAATTATGGTGGAATTTGTAGACCATATTCGTTTTTGGCTATTGCTTTGAATTGCCTTATCTTGTTGCCAAAACTTGTTTTATTAAACTCTTTTTGTCTTCCTTGTATCCAATGGATCTTATTGTTCTTCTTGATTTTGGCTAGTGTTTGAATAATATATATGGTGTGTGATGATCCCATTGGTGTGCATTTATATTCAATGCAAAATCATAAATAATGCATACATATTGGGGGAGCTATCCTATATGTTTTTGAACACTATTTGTCTTTAATTGGTTTTAGATCCCGATGATATGTCTCTTTGGAGACAAGCATTTTCCGTCTTGGTACTTTGTGCCATCATGAAAAATGTAGAGGGTTTGGTTATTCCTTGACCATATTTTCATTTGGTATCTTCAATCATGTGTTGATTGGGGTATTTGATATAATTTGAACAATTTCTTTTCGTGTCACACTAATGTGTGCTCTCTTGTTTTAATTGGTGTTTTATCCAAATTGTATCTATTTTGGTTTGAAAGTCTTGTGCATGCATATTTACTATATGTATTTCTTTGGCGTGCTTATTTTCGTTGATCCAATATATAGGATAAACTCCATCAAATCCTATATGGCTAAGATGTGCATGAAATTCAATTTCACATTAATATGCACATATTTATGTGGAGTTTGTCCTATGTATTGTAATTGCTCTAACTACTTTGGACCCATGAGTTTGGGTACCATGTTGTACTTGAATTTGTTTTAGGTACATTTGAGATGCATTTAAAGCTTGTCTCATTTACAAGGAAGGTGGTGCCACCATGTGTTCATTGGAGCCAAGTTTGGATGATCGTTAACTCTTATGTTCTACATCACCAATGCTATCTCGGTAACAAGTATCTACCTCATGCATACATTTCTAGCTTTCAACCTTGTGTAGGTTGTATCTTGGCATGAATCTCTTTTTGTTGCAATTAATTTGGTTCTTGCAAAACGTCTTTATTGCAAATGTGAGTAAGCCGGGATGCTTACATATAAGGGGACTATATATTCATTTCTATGATTCATCGATCCCAATTTTGTCAATCTAGCACTTTCTACTTAAAGTCGCTCATGTGCAACATTGATGAATTTTCAAAATCATTTGCGTTTTGTGATACTTGTTATCTTACTCGGAGCATCCGTTTGTTAACATTTATCCCTTATGGACAGTTTTTGATGCTATGATGAGTATGTCTTGGAAGTTCATTTATATTCCTTTAAGATAAAATTGGGCTTTATGCTATGCTTTTAAACACATATCTTATTGGTGTCTTTATGACTTCCTCTTGATATCTTGATCTTTAACCTTGTACCTATCTTGCGTGTACATGTTTATTTGTAGACCCATATCTTAGTGATTCGTGTCCACTTAGAAACTTATACACATAAGAATAGTTACATCTTTAATTGATATTCCAATTCTTTAGTGACCACCTCTTATTGCTTTTGATTCTTTGATGGTTTCTAAAAGGCACAAGCTTTATTTTTTCATGTGTTATGCTTTTGCATCTTACTAAGCTTGTGGAGCTATTTGCTATATCTCTTTTGGTGTGTGGGTATGGGAAAGACATGATATGCACTATGTGCAACTCTTCTTGAAAGACTATGTTGATGCTCTCATCCTCGTATTAGTCTCCTATAATGTCTTTTTATCTCACACCCATTATTTTATTTGCCGCTCCTTGCTCTTGTTGCAAAACATTTTTGTTGCAAGTTGTCTTGCCTCACTTCTCATTTATATTCTCTTGCATGTGCTTGTGTTAGAATTTATCTAGGAGGGAGTGAGGATTCCATGTTGTGCACACTATATTGAAATACAAATCCTATTTGTGCACGTACCTTGGGGAGTTCCCTCATGATATTTAGAAAACTTTTCGGAACCTTTTGATTGCTTGCTTCTTTCGTTGAAGTATCTTTCTATTTTATATTCTCTTGCAATCTTTGGATCCTCAATGTAGTTTGATCTCCCTCCATCTATTCTTCATTGGATATGTGCATTTGATTTCACTCACATTATGAGAAATGCACACTTTATGGGGGAGCTCTTATTATATTGGCCTTCTTACTTTTCACCCATTTCGGCAATCAATGCCAATGGGGGAGAAATTTAGAGGGTTTAAGGGAATATGGGTTTGTTCTCTTGCATCCTTACTCTTTGTGTTGCATGGTTGCTTAATTCTTTATATAAACCCTCGTAAAGAGGATTGTCATCAATTACCGAAATGGGGGAGATTGAAAGTGCATGGTTGTCCCCATGCATGGTTTTGGTAATTAATGAAATCCTTATGGACTAATGTTTACATTGAGATATTCTTATAGATCTTGTCCATGGGAAATTATAGGAGTTCATGTGTTGGACTCTTCAAGATGACATAATGACCACTGCTCTATTCAAGGGTTTATATGAAGATAGATGGGATGATACGAGAATGATCAAGATGTTGATCAACACACAAAGCTACAAGATGTACCAAGTGGATCATGTATCTCTTGGGATGGTAAGCTCTTGTCCATATAGCTTTGTGTACTAACCCAAGTGTGTGTGTGGTATCTATATGTTGGGCTAGGTATCTTCCCATGGGCTTGCAACAAGAAGAACATCTCATAGAGCTCATGGACGATGATGTCATGCGGTGTTCGTCATCAAGGTTAAGAAGTGCAAGCCAAGAGAAGCATTTCGGTGATATCTTAAGCTTGAAGCTTGGAGGTCGAAATGAAGACGAAGCTAATGGAGCTTGGAGATTGACATGAAGACGAAGCTAAGCGAGGCTCTCCCATAATGGCGTGTGGGGGAGTATTTGGAGAAGTCTTCATCAATCATGTGCTAGCAAGCGCAATCAAGAAAGGTGGTCCACTTGGAGAGATCAAGATCGTCATCATCTAGCTCAAGTGGAATGCTCAAGGCAAAGGTATGATCTTGATAGGGCTATAGGATAGATAGGCGTACTATCAAGAGGGGCTCTCGAATGAGTAACTTGATCGCATCTTTGTGGAGAGCTCAAACCTTTGCATGCTTGGCATATCATCTTTCTTGGTTCTTATTTGGTTTTTCTCCGTGTTGGGTTTTGGTGCTTGTCGTGATCTTCATGACAAGACCAAGTCCTTCGAAAACGGTTTTACTTTGGAAAACTTGTTGCCTATTATCCATGTGAGGATTTAGAGCTTGGTTTATCTCCATACTAAGCTCTAGTTCATCAAAAACAGATTTCGTATGAATATCTTGTTCCGTTTTTGATGAAGGAGATTTTACCGGTTTGCATGGTTTAGAAAAGTTCAACCTTTCCCCATTTGGTTTTATCCTCACATGATGGACTATGATGTTTCTATGCACATTCAAGTAGAGCTCGTTGTAACGATTCCAACGAGCCAAAAATCATCGGAAACGGAGTCCAGATGGAAAAGATATTGACATTTTCGTTTACCAGTTTCTGTAGTTTCTGGACACTGCGGTAGTACCGCGATTTTGGCAGTACTACCGCCCGTTCCAGAAGGTTTCGCGTTTTCTGAGTGCACAAAATGCCCAAGGCAGTAGTACCGGGTTTTGGGGGGCGGTAGTACCGACCCTGCGGAGAAAAAATGCATAACGGTTGGTTTTTGGAGGTCCTATTTAAGGGGGTCTTCTTCCCCATTGAACCTAAGCACTTAAGCACGAAATTTCCCCCTCTCTCACCTCCATTGTTGACCTTGGAAAGCTTGCCCCTCTCCCATTTCCTCCCATGATTCTTGCATATTTTTTAGAGATTTGAAAGAGGAGATCTAGATCTACATTTCCACCAATTCATCTCTCCTCTAAGTGAGGGGAACCTAGTGTGGATCTAGATCTTGGAGTTCTTGAGTGGTTCTCTTCTTTGTTCTTCCTCTCTTCTCCCCCCATAAGCATTAGTTGCTTTTGGTGGGATTTGAGAGTGAAGGATTTGAGCACTTGTGCTCCTGCCGTTTGCATTTGGTGCATCGGTGTGCTCTCCACGAGGATTCGTGGAAGTTGAAAGCTTGTGAACTTGTTACTCTTGGGTCTTTGGACCCTAGACGCCCACGTGGTGGTTGAGACCCTTGGTGGTCACTAGTAGCTGTTCGGGAGCCCCCAATCCCGTTGTGGGTTGTGCCCCGGATTGTTGTTGAAACCCGTTCGGGAGCCCCCAATACCATTGTGGGTTGTGCCCCGGATTGTTGTTGAAAGGCTCCGGATTCCGCCTCAAAGGATTCCGATAGTGGAAGGTAAACCAAGCATTTGTGGTGAGGTTCATCGGAGAAGAAGGTGAAACCTTTGTGGTTGTTGAACCGTTGTGTCGGTTCACACCTCTCCAATGAGACGTACTCCCTTAACAAGGAGGAACTTGGGAATACATCGTCGTCTCCGCGTGCCTCGGTTATTTCTATACCCGAGCTTTTTACTTATGCAATTTACATTGTGATAGCCTTCGTGCTTGAAGTATTCTATAGCTATCAGCTTGTTGTTTGTCTTGCTTAGCATAAGTTGTTGGTGCACATAGGTGAGCCTAGTTTATTTAGGTTGTCGGCTTGTTAATTTAAACACCTAGTTTTATTCCGCAATTATCAAGCCTAAACCGGAAAAGTTTTAAACCGCCTATTCACCCCCCTCTAGGCGACATCATTGTCCTTTCATAAGTAGTAATTGCTATCCGAAATAAAAATGGCAGCACGCAAACATGTAGCAGATCTTGTTGTAAACGGTGTTTCAATGCTTAGAAACAAGGCCTAGGGATCATACTTTCACTAGTGGACACTCTCAACAATGACATCAAAGCTGAATAATAAATACTACTCTCAAACACTCTCTTGTTGGATGATAAACACCATTCACTGCGTAGAGCTACAAGAGCACCCCCAAAGTAAGAGTAAACTAACAACACAGCGTCATAATGGAATCACACACGGTGCGCACACTGTCACCTTCACAACCGTGAATAACCCCGGAGTTCATATTAAAGTAACCTCTAGAGTGCATAATAGATAAAGAGTAACATGACATATTCAACTAGATTACAAAGCTCATGATCACATAAAGATCACACCATGGGAGAGAGAGATAAACCACATAGCTACCGGTAGAGCCCGCAGCCTCGGGGGAGAACTACTCACTCCTCATCGTAGGAGTCAGCAACGGCGATGGAGATGGCGGTGGAGTTGATGGAGATGGCTCCGGGGGCAATTCCCCGTCCCGGCAGGGTGCCGGAACCGAGACTTCTGTCCCTCGAATCTTCTCTTCCATGGCGGCGGCGCTACGGACCTTTTCGTGGATTTCTGATCAGGTGGTAGGGTTTTTCTCGTCGGGGGGATATATATGGGTGAAAGGGCGATGTCGGTGGGCGCCCGAGGGCCCCACATCATGTCCCGGCGCGGCAGGAGGGGGAGCATTCCGGGGAAAATAGGGACTTTGGCTTTTGTTTCGTGCAATTCCGAGAATATTTCCTTAACAGCTTTTCTGAAACCAAAAACAGCAGAAAACAGGGAACTGGCACTGTGGCATCTTGTTAATAGGTTAGTCCCAGAAAATGCATAAAAATGATATAAAGTGCATATAAAACATGTAGCAATTGGTATAATATAAGCATGGAATATAAGAAATTATAGATACGTTTGAGACGTATCAATACTCCACTAAGATGCGAACTAAATCATAACACCTCAGTAATTAAGATAAACAGAGTATAGCTTTAAGTTCAATGACATGAAGTTTAAATAAGAACATGCTAGATCTAGTCGTGGTGACAGTGGCAATGTCACCCACGTATCCCCGGTAGCATGGTATTTCTTTTATCTCTAGTGAGACAACAAAGTAAGGTAAAAACCCAAGTGGATCACGGTATTGCTGTCAACTTACCACAAAACCACCCCCCGTTACTCCAACTAATGCACACGTTCCCCCTCACACGCTCTCATAAACATGTTGGATCAAAACACATAGACAAGAACGGGGTACATAATATGCATCTACTTTCATAACAAAGACATAATATTGGCAATCATCATAACATATATCAAATTAAGTGATCCACCACAAAGGTATTACATATATGACCATAATCGTGTTCAGCAGCTCATATGGCACTAATTAGTGAAGCTCAAGAGAGAGCAGAGATACATAAGTTACTTCCACAAACCCATAGTCCAGGGGTGGACTACTCCCTCTTCATCATGGAGACGGTGGAGAAGTCGTTGGAGAAGGTGGAGACCACACGGGCAGCGCCCCGCCGGAGTTTTCCCCCTCCAATCTGCAACTCCAGGTCTCTGTTTCGTGGTTTCTCTGTTTCTGCGGCGCTCCTCTCCGAAAGGGTTCGGGGAGCTATTTTTATAGTCGTTTTTAGGTCAAGACGAAGCCAGGGAGACGAAGATCGACGGCATCGGAGGCTCGAGGGCCAAGATGAGGGGCCCCACGCGGCCAAGGAATCTGGCCGCGTTGGCCCACCTATCTTGGGCCTCAGCCTTCCATTTTTGCTCTTCCTTCGCTCCTAAGCCTTGTTCCTTCCAAAAAAAAATGATCTCCGTGGAATATTAGGTCATTTGGACGTCGTTTGGGTCCCTGAAACATCAAAATATAGAAAAAGGGATTTTCTGACAGCACAAGGTTAATTCCAAATAAATAGGGAAGGTGTGAAATATTCCCCAAAACATTATAAAACATTGTTATAACCCTTATATGATGCAAATATGGATGAAATATGAGTAATACAAGGCAAAGTTCATGTATGCATTTTACATGCATCACGTGCTCACTTCTGATGTCACTCCCTCCCTTTGGTTCGCGTGTGCGGAATTTTGATTATGCGGTACAAAATCCGACACTGTTATCGATGGCCGCTCCACGGATGTAATGACCTGCTGATTAGAAACTTTGGACGCCGAGGCGACGACCCTAGCAAGTGGTCTGCACTCTGCACGTTCGGCTCTCCGACGAGCGGAGTTGTGGTGGTGATGACTCTCTCTCTCTCTCTTTGGTTGTGTGGACGGCGAGGAGCGGGCGGTGCAGGACCATGATGTAGGTGACGCTTTGGCTAAGGCGGCTCTGAGATCACGTTCTGGAAGCCCGACTTGTTGACAGTGGTGTGGTCTTAGGTAGTGGAAGGTCTTTCCGACCGGCGACGCCTATGGGTGTGTCGTCGTAACCCTCTTGGGGGTGACGTTGTGGTTGACTTCTCCGCGTGAGAGTTCTGGGGTGAAAACCCTTGACCTTTTATGTCTCGACGATGGCGGTGTCGCGTCGTCACCCTTTTGGGGGCGTTGTTGTGGAGATCATGTACCTCTGGTCAGTCGTTCCGACATCATCGGTCAAAGTTTGAATACTTACTTGAGGCCTTGAGATGTTGGCGTGGGGCGTTCTAGGCGGCCTCCTATCTTATACACGTGACTACATCATCACTACCTTTTGTCCTCGTTGCCGTTGACAGGATCGACGCTCCACGGCTAAGAGCGAGAGGACAGGCGGCCTTCTTCGACGACAACTTTGTGGGTGGGGTGCCATTGTGTCCGGTGTTTTTACAAGGAGGCGCAATGGCACCTCTACATAGTTGTTTCGGGTGTTCTGGTAGGGTGTGGCTATTCCAATTTTTTCTTGTGTATCTTTGTTCTACTTTGTAAGATGGTTCTCTTATCACTTTTAGTCGGCCAAGTTTAGATATGCCTAAGTTTACACGTGCATTGCACGTGCACGATTACTAGTTGAGAATAGGATATTAAATGTCATGTTCAACTTCATCATCAATTGCCTAGAAATAGAATCAATGGTCCGAAATAACTATCTCTTATCGAGTTTGACACATGATCGCATCCGCCTTTGCTTATCCCCATAAGAATTCTTCTAGAAGTTGTGTGTTGTCAATCGACAAAGGAAAATTAATAAAACTGTTTTGGAAACTCATACAGGAGTCGCTAACGGATGAGTTGGGAACACCGTTGTAACCCGTATATGGTAGAAGGTGGCCTTAATGATGTCAAAGAACTCACACAATTGGGTGGGGTACTGAGAACCTATTTGTCATTAGGACTACAATAAAATGCAGAGAAAAGGAAACAGATCAATGGTAAATCTCAGCAAAGATAGAAGCTGGATTAATGATTTTTGAACCTCTAGATCAAGGCACGATATATATAGAGGATCCTCCAGAACGTCAGTAATGCTCATTCATAAAAGACAATGAATCTAACTGGGGCTGGACGTGCTCATGGCATAGGGACAGGCAAGAGGTTACTTGTATCCACTAGGGGCAGCAGAAACAATGAACAACTGAGCATTTTTTGCTGAATTGCATGTTCACTTGTAGTGCTCAGAATAGGAACGGTGCATGGGTTGGATCAAAGTGGCTTCGTACTGTCTAGTCGATGGCACAAATCAAATTAAGGCAATGCTCAACAACATCAAGCCTGACGGTGTTGAGAATGATACTGCTCTTATTTCTTTTAAAAGTTTTCAGGACACCGAAACATGGTTTAGTAATACTAGCTCTTCAGAGATCGACGGTGAGAGTGAGTCAACGGAACCCACCACTTGTGCCGCTGTAGGAGCAGATAACTGAACCTGTTCTGGCTGAGGTATGCGGCCTTGAAATTTCCATGGCCTCGCGTGCAATAAATATTTCTTGTTTGTTCTGTTTTGGTATCCTATTCTAGCGCTGCTAACATTATACTTACTAGGAAATATGCCCGTGCGATTGCAACGGGTTGAAAATAAATTAATCGTTTCAGATTCAGAAGTATATTGTCTATATGTCTCATTTTACAACAATCCTCATAATATATAAAAAAAAGGAGTCACCACTTACTCTCCAATCTTCTTTGTAAACATCATGGTATTCAAAAGTGACCGTCATGCAGAAATTCACTTGTTAAATTACATTGAAATATTCAATTCAGTTGGGTATCACACATAGTCGTAAACCCATTGTTATATCTGCTCCACTACCCACTTTCTGTAAGCGTAAGAAAATAGAAGTGTAGCTTGGAGGAAATACAAATTGAATAATAATATATGTTTGCAATCAATCAGAAAGCAAACACTGGAAGTGGAGAAATATGAACCGACTTAGTGAATTAGATGTCGCTGCTACTTGCCCGCTAATGTCGTCCCATTTTAAACGGCGTCCATCTGACCCTGTACTATCCGTCAGCCTACTATCGTTTTCAGTTGACTCTAGATTTCAGAAACGCTGAGTACAGACTAATATGGCGGGCTGAGTACAGACTAATATGGCAGGCACACGGGAAAGCCAGTCCAGGAATCCCGGACAAGCGCGACACGAACGCCCACTCATGGCTATTGGCCTCACCGTCGACGGCCGTCGTACACGCTGCTCGCCGCCACCCCGTGTCCTGCTCCACCTTTCACTCTCAGAGACACCAACCAGTTGCCTCGGTGTAGGATGAGGAGCAAACGGTGCAGGCCAGCCGCGCGGAGACAGCAGAGACCTCGGCGGCGAAGATCTTGCGCTCGTCTCCAGCGAAGAGGACCTTGAGCTCCGGCACGACGTCGGCGAGTGCCTCGTACATGCAGATCGTGCGGAAGAGTTTCTCCGGCCCGCGCCGACATGGCGACGGCGTCCGCGAAGCCGAGCAGCTGGAGGACGCACCACGGCGAACGGGCAAAGCACTCGTGGCCGAGCTCCTCCTGCGAAGCGAAATCTCGTCACAGAGCTTCCGCTCGCCGGCGAGGAGGGTCCTGATTTGTGACTACCGCCCTGATGGCGTGGTTGCACCCCCGGATATTTTGGTCGAGCGCCGGCCACTCTATCTTCAACAGCTCCTCGATGGCGTCGAGCTCGGCGGCGTGCGCCACGGCCTCCATAGGTGTCGGGACCATCAAATTCTCCTACTATTCCGGTTTTCCTCATGGCGGAGGCAGCGAGCGCGATGGCGGCCTGCGTGGCGAGCTTGCTGCCTTCCTTGTGCTTTGCCGCATCCTGGTGGATCTCAAACTCCTCACCGCGTCCATGGGGAGAAGTCACGGCGACGGCGTTCAACAACTTGTCGGCGCGGGTGATTCTTGATTCTTTCCCTCGCCGTCGACATCTCCCGCAGAGACGGCTGCGGGCCGCCGCAGCCTGAGGCGAGCCACCGGAGATCGCTCGGAGGGGGAGGGGATGAGGAATTTCCGTTCGTTAAAAGGTGAACTGGTGTCACAGCGGAGCGCGTGCGTGCTACGGCGAACCGTTTTTTCCACTTAACGATGGCAACGGTGGGTAATATCTGATCTGGTGGGAGGGTAAAAGAGTAAAATCCGGACGGACGACACAAGAAGCCTTCCTTCCTTTATTATTAGGTATAGATATAGATTATTCTAAGAGAAGAAACAAAAAGGAAAACAGAGACAAAGGGGACGAACCTGACGTGGAAGAGGTTGGGCACGCGGGCGGCGCCGAGGTAGACCTCGACGGCTCCGAGGAAGGCCTGGTACGTGCGGATGTGCAGCGCGTCGACGCGCGGGTACGGCAGGCGCGGGCGCGGGCCCAGCCACCCCACCACCGCATTACTCCCGCCGCCGCCGCCGGAGCCCAGGAAGGCGTACTCCCTCCACCGCACCTGCTGCTGCTGCTGCTGATCCTGCGTCGTCGGGTCCGGCGGCAGCGGCAGCGCGACGAAGCCGGCGTCGGCGAGGATGGGCTCGAGGTCGTCGTGGGTCATTATGGGGCGGAACGTGTCCGTGTGCCACAGGGTGAGCTTCTTGGCCGGCCTCCTGCACCGTGAGCCTTATGTCCCTGCTGTTCCTCTCGCCCGGCCTGCCGCCGCCCCGGCTGGCCGCCGACGCCATGGACCCACCTCGGAGGAGGGGTTTATCGAGGGGACAAGCGGGGACGGCTCCTTGGCGTTGTTTATGCGCGAGACGCAGACAGACAGGGAGAGAGAGAGATTGTTCGGTGTGTTTTGAATCAAAAGACGGGAGATTTCTGGAGAGGAAAATAAAAGGGAAGGAGGGAGCAGGGGAAGGTGGAGACGACGAGAGGCCGCTGCGTTGGGATTCTCTCTCCCTATTTTTCAAGCCGTGATAAACGCTCCACGTACCTGCGCTCGGTGGGAACCGTTAGGGAAGCCGTGACGATGACATGTGGGGCGCCGCGGGAGGTTTCTTGGGCACCTGGTGCATATCCGTGCGGGAGGATTATGATGATGAACTGCCTTTTCCGTTCCGTAGCCGAGATGGAAACGAACGGACAAAAGTTTTTATGTTTGTTTCCCAGTTCAGTCCCGGTATGGTAATGCCGTCATAAGTGCTTGCAGATTATTACAGGGTGTCTAATTAGTACGGAGTAATTACGTCTTGCAGCCTACGGGTGAGCTGTGTCATGTAGATAAAAAAAACCGTGTCCTCCACACTGCCAAAACGGGCGTCATGTGATATCTGTGCAACCTGCCAGGTAAAACATGTTTTTTCCGCAAAGTGAGACTAGCTCAACTGGTTTGACTCCTTGTGGTGGAACCAGGCCATCCAGATTCAAATCCCAGACTTGGCATGGGTGCTCGCATTTTCCTGTATTTTTCAGGATTTAACCGACGCTATGCTTTCAGTGGTAGGTGACGTACCCGTCAACAGCGAGGCGCCCGTGGTGACTTCGTCAACCTCAAAATATGCCGGACCAGTCTCTCGGAGGTGCTCATAGGGGTAGGGTTTGCGTGTGTGCGGTCATAGGGGTGTCTGTACGTGCGTGTTTGTGAGCGTCTGCGTCTGTACTGTGTTTTTCAAAACATGTTTTTTCCGAAAAGTAACACCGATTTATTGATAATCATCCGTACTATATAATAATAATACAGAAAGACAAAAAAGTAATACTCCCTCTGTCCATGAAAAGATGTCTTAAGTTTGCCTAAATTTGTATGTAAGATAAATTTGTGACATCTTTTTATTAAGGGAGGGAGTAAAACAATTATTAAAAAATCCTTAGACCCCCTAGCGACGACTACATACGCTGACACGAGCCGAAAACGCGCGCCGTCCTCGCCCCTCTATTAGAGGATCCGGGCAAAACTTATCGTAGTTAGAACTTGTTGTTGAATTAAAAAACCCGGACGTTATCGTTCTAAGGATGATACAAAGGACTAAAGGTAACATAACAGCAACCATATCGTCAAAGATGATATTCGTAGATCGGAAGAGTCAGACTTGAAACCATACAACGAACACAAAAACCGACCGGATCCGAGAAGATCCGCTGAACACAAGTCTCCACGCGCCCTTCACCGATGCTAGATGCACCACCGGAGCGAGGATAGGACGGGAAGACCTATTCAGACTTCTGGATGTAACCGTTGTCTCACCATTTTAAAGAAGACACTGAAAAACAGGCTCAGAAAGAAGGATTACCTTCCCGACGGTGAGGAGCCATTGTCCGCCACGCCACCGGAGGCAGAACAGCCTATTCACCCCCCCTCTAGGCGACATCATTGTCCTTTCATAAGTAGTAATTGCTATCCGAAATAAAAATTGCAGCAAGCAAACATGTAGATGATCTTGTTGTAAACGGTGTTTCAATGCTTAGAAACAAGGCCTAGGGATCATACTTTCACTAGTGGACACTCTCAACAATGACATCAAAGCTGAATAATAAATACTACTCTCAAACACTCTCTTGTTGGATGATAAACACCATTCACTGCGTAGAGCTACAAGAGCACCCCCAAAGTAAGAGTAAACTAACACCACAGCGTCATAATGGAATCACACACGGTGCGCACACTGTCACCTTCACAACCGTGAATAACCCCGGAGTTCATATTAAAGTAACCTCTAGAGTGCATAATAGATAAAGAGTAACATGCCATGATGTAGGTGATGAGCGGAGTTGTGGTGGTGATGACTCTCTCTCACTCTTTGGTTGTGTGGATGGCGAGGAGCGGGCGGTGCAGGACCATGATGTAGGTGACGCTTTGGCTAAGGCGGCTCTGAGATCACGTTCTGGAAGCCCGACTTGTTGACAGTGGTGTGGTCTTAGGTAGTGGAAGGTCTTTCCGACCGGCGACGCCTATGGGTGTGTCGTAACCCTCTTGGGGGTGACGTTGTGGTTGACTTCTCCGCGTGAGAGTTCTGGGGTGAAAACCCTTGACCTTTTATGTCTCGACGATGGCGGTGTCGCGTCGTCACCCTCTTGGGGGCGTTGTTGTGGAGATCATGTACCTCTGGTCAGTCGTTCCGACATCATCGGTCAAAGTTTGAATACTTACTTGAGGCCTTGAGATGTTGGCGTGGGGCGTTCTAGGCGGCCTCCTATCTTATACACGTGACTACATCATCACTACCTTTTGTCCTCGTTGCCGTTGACAGGATCGACGCTCCACGGCTAAGAGCGAGAGGACAGGCGGCCTTCTTCGACGACAACTTTGTGGGTGGGGTGCCATTGTGTCCGGTGTTTTTACAAGGAGGCGCAATGGCACCTCTACATAGTTGTTTCGGGTGTTCTGGTAGGGTGTGGCTATTCCAATTTTTTCTTGTGTATCTTTGTTCTGCTTTGTAAGATGGTTCTCTTATCACTTTTTATCAGTTCGCTCATGTGTATTTATTCATAAAGCGGGACGAAAGGCTGTTTCGAGGAAACCAGTTTTATCAAGCTGTTTAGTGAGACATTTGGACCCTAGCTCAAGACAAAAGTTGCGAAATTGGTCGGGACTAGACACATCATGATGCCTTGGAAAAGCACGATTAAAGATTTATTTATGCACCTAAGAACAACAGGTCCATCTATAGTGGAAATTGTAAAGGATGATGAGTTTCTCAAGCATTTCATCATCTTTTTTCCGTGCGAAAAACCTTTGCTCCTTGATACCCTTTTTTTGTAGTAGAAGAAGATATATCAATTAGCACTTGAATCCACTCACTCTGTGATCTGTGCCATATCATAAAACGTTTTGACAAGTTATACCAGCTTGCCAAAACTTCTTATAATATGGGAGAGAGGGAGTAACTTATAGGAGGAGTATTCGTGGAGAGTTGCTTGAGCAACGGAATATGATTGTTCATTGTTCATACAGTCACTGGTTTGCACCGTAATGTACAAAGTCACTGCTTTGCAACCGGTATATATATGAGCGTTTTTTACTGAACATGGCGTGATTTGCTGGAGTTTGTGTATTTCCATGGCCTACGTGCTTGTGTTGCCATTCATTCAGATGAATCAGATCACATGCATTGCGTCCCTCGCCACAGATGCTAGCCAGTCGTCCACAACTGTTGTTCAGCTTCCACAAGTTTTTTTTTTGAAGACACAACGTTTGACCAAAAAGCGTGTATGAGTTCGCCCATGGACGATGCCCAGCACCTTTTCGAGCTTCGTCTTCGATGCTTTTAATCACCACGTCTTGCCGCGCGCTCATCAGCGTCACGCTCCTCGCCGCCCTTGTGAGCCGTCACGAGCGGCCTTCCCGGCACCTCTGCTTTCCCCGTCGTCTCTCGTCCGAGTGCACGAGATGCTGCTATATACATGGCGCGAGCTAGCTACGAGTCAACGGAGTTCGCACGAACGGCGGTGCATATGGATTCGGAGGAGGTGCAGAGCTCGCTGGAGGAGGCGTCCCCGCCGCGCGCGCCTTCCAGCTGGCCGTCGCAGCCGCTGCTCTTGGACCCGGCCTACGCGCGGAGCAAGTCGGTGATCCACGACGAGCTGCGCAGCTTCCGCGTGTTCCTGCAGTGGTGCGCGCTCGACCACTCCTCCCCCACCGCGCGCGCCGCCTCCTACGCGGCCTTCGTCTCGCTGGCGCTCGCCGTGCCCGCGGCCGTCTCGGCCTCGCTCCGCGCCGACGCCTCGCTCTCCCCGGCCTCCGCGTCCGCGGTCACCTTCAACCGCGTGGCCACGCTCACGGCGTCGGGGCTCGCCGCCGTCTCCTTCGTCACGCTCGCCGTCTTCTTCCGCCGCTGCGGCGGCCTCCGGCAGCTGCTGTTCCTCGACGGGGGGCTCCGCGACGACACCGCCTTCGTGCGACGCCGCTACGAGCGCGAGCTGGACCGCGCGTTCCGCCTCCTCGCCGCGCTGCTCGTCCCGGCCCTCTGCGTCGAGGCCGCGCACAAGGCCGTCTTCTTCTACTCCACCGTGCGCGTCGACCCGCCGCCGATCCCGTTCCCGCTCCCGGCCATTCCGTGGCTCGCGGTGGCGCTGGTGGCCACGGTTGCGTCGTGGGTGTACCGCACGGGGGTGTTCCTGCTGGTGTGCGTGCTGTTCCGCCTCACCTGCGAGCTCCAGATCCTGCGCTTCGAAGGGATCTACCACATGTTCGACCTTGAGGCGTGCGCGGCTGCGGACGAGATCTTTGTCGAGCACCGGCGCATCCGGACGCAGCTGCTCGCCACCAGCCACCGGTACAGGGTGTTCATCATCTGCTGCCTCGTCACCATCACCGTCAGCCAGCTCGGCGCCCTGCTCGTCGCCCTCTCCTCCAAGGATGGCAAGAGCTTCGCCAACTCCGGCGACCTCCTGGTACGTACGCGCCTCTGAGCACCACTATTGCACCGCCGCACATCGATCAGCGAGTACGTGTACAAGTACAAGCTTTGCTGCATTACCATTGCAGGTTGGTTCGTCAGTGCAGCTGAGCGGGTTCTTCATGTGCCTGTTCGGAGCGGCCAGGATCACGCACCGAGCCCAGAGGATCGTGTCCATCGCCAGCCAGTGGCACATGGGCATGGTGTCCGCCGTCCTGCACCACGGCAAACCGGACCCGTCGCCGGCCGTCAGCACGTCGGCGAGCGACATCGACACGTTCGCTCCCACGCCGCCGACCGGATCAACCTGCTCCGAGTATAAAAGCAGACAAGCACTTGGTAAACAGAATGAAGCACGCTAATTTGTTTGTTTTTTCTGAAAGACAAATCTCAATACTTGATAATCTTGTTGGCCGTGTGTTTCTGGCATGTTTTACAGTGACGTACCTGTGGCATAACAGCGGCGGGATCACCCTGTTCGGCTTCACCCTCGACAGGGGCCTGCTCCACACCATTTTCGCCTTCGAGATGACCCTCGTGCTCTGGATCCTCAGCAAAGCTGTAGTTCTGTCCTAGTTACATCCACAGGGACGCTATACCTATACGAAGGAGATCAGTGGTTGTTGTCTGCTATTTAACCAACCATCTACCATTATCAACTGTTAATGAAAATACAAGTAAACTCAGACAATTACACATTAATTTCGCCTTCTAGAGTTGTGTCATTTCGTTCTCTGAAATTTCTAAAAGAGTACTGTTGCCTAAAATGGCGCCAAAAGACAGAAATAGTTCAGACTTGGCCATCCCCATCGCTCCCCTGAGATGGCTACAGAACGACTTGATTTGACATTGACAACCTCATCGTCATCGGCGCATGCGGAGACCTCCGCCTATTCTTGGGACGCCCAAGGAGCAGCAGCCCGCCATTGATTACGCCACATTTCTCTCTCTCTCTCACCACCACCCTCCCACACGCTCCTGAATCCTCTCTCCCCACCACCCTCGCCCACGCGCGCGCGCCCCTGAATCCTTTCTGTCTCCGGACTCCGGGGCTGCGCGCGCGCTCTCGTCCTTCCTTGCCCTGCGCTCCTCCTACCTCCCCTCTCGAGAAAACAGCGCGGTGCCAGCCATCCTTGACCCCCGCGCGCCAAACAACCGGGCTCTGCAGCTTCGTGGCTGCGACATTGCCACATCCGCCCGCCGTCGTCAAGCTGTGGCGCCGGCGGGCTGGCTCCCCGGCACCGCCCTGGACATGGCCGGAGCGCCACCCCTCCCCGCGCGCCTCCTGCTGATCGCCGTCTGCCTGACCCTCCTGCTCCCCGCCGCCGACGCCGCGCGCCAGCTCTCTTCTAGCCCCGACCTCGCCGCCGACGCGCTCCTCCAGTTCAAGGACGGCATCAAGGACGACAACGGCGCGCTCAACACCTGGTTGCCCGGCACGCGCCCCTGCGACGGCAGCGCCTCCAACTGGTTCGGCGTCATATGCCACAAGGGCGAAGTCACGGGCCTGCAGATGGAGAACATGGGCCTCTCCGGCAAGCTCGACCTACGCCCGCTCAAGACACTCAACGTGCTCCGCTCGGTGAGCTTCATAGATAACGAGTTCGCCGGCCCGATCCCCGACGTGAAGGACCTCAGCGGGCTCCGCGCCGTCTTCCTCTCCGGGAACAAATTCTCCGGCGTGATCCCCGCCGACGCGTTCGATGGGATGGGCTCGCTCAAGAAGGTCGTCCTGTCCAAGAACAACTTCTCCGGCCCCATCCCGGCGTCGCTCGCCGATGTGCCCAGGCTCCTCGACCTGCTGCTCAACGATAATAAGTTCCAGGGCAAAATCCCTGACCTCCGGCAGAAGGAATTGAAGGTTGTCAATCTCGCGAACAATGAGCTGGAGGGGGAGATTCCGCCGAGCCTCAAATCCATGAGCGCCGACATGTTCGCCGGTGAGCAAAACATTTCACGTTACCGGCCGGCCGGCTAGTTGTCAACACTGGCGTATGTATGACTGACCTTGCCGTTTTTCGTTACAGGTAATAAGAATCTCTGCGGTGGATCACTTGACACGAAATGCGCGGCCCCGCCGACGTCTCCGCCGCCTGCGCCGGCTAAAACGGGAACAGCTCCGTCAACTTCGCCGCCGGCGATCGGTAAAGGCGGATCCCCGCCGTTGCCATCAGCAACCCCGGCGGCTCCCAAAACGACGGGCCCACTGCCGGACGATGGCACAGTCACACAAGATGTGCCCGTGGAGCCCACCGACGGTTCAACGTCCTCGGGCGTCCTGGTGGCGATCCTCGGCGTGCTGGCCATCCTTGGCTTCTTGCTAATGGTGGTGCAGAGGCGCCGGCGAGAGTACAACACCGAGAACTTCGGCCCGGCCATCTCGAAGAAACCGTCGATGAAGAAGATCAATGCGGAGGCGGCGAAGGTCGACGCGGCGCGTGTGAATCCGCAGGCGGCCGCCAGTGCCGCTTCCGTCGCCGCGGCCGCAGGAAACAGCAGCAGCCACGCGGCCAGCACGACGACGCGCAAGGCGGCGGAACAGGGGCGGCTGACGTTCGTGCGCGAGGATCGAGGCAGGTTCTTCGAGCTGCAGGACCTTCTCAAGGCGACGGCGGAGGTACTGGGCGGCAACGCCGGCGCCAACCTCGGCGTGTGCTACCGCGCCAGCCTGCCCGGCGGGCAGTCCATCGTGGTGAAGCGGTTCAAGGAGATGAACCGCGTGGGCCGGGAGGACTTCGAGGAGCACATGCGGCGGCTGGGCCGTCTGTCCCACCCCAACCTTCTCCCGCTCGTGTCCTACTACTACCGCAAGGAGGAGAAGCTCCTGATGCATGACTTCGTCCCCAATAAGAGCCTCGCCAACCTCCTCCACGGCGAGGGCCGTGGGGTGAAGAAGGCGGTGGTGCACTGGACGGTGCGGCTCAAGATCGTCAAGGGCATCGCCAGCGCGCTCAGCTATATGTACGACGAGCTGCCGATGCTGACGGTGCCGCACGGTCACCTCAAGTCGTCCAACATCCTGCTCGACGACCGTTTCCAGCCGCTGCTCACCGACTACGCGCTGGTGCCGGTGATGAACCAGTCGCACGCCGCGCAGCTCATGGTGGCCTTCAAGTCCCCCGAGCGGAAGCAGTTCGGCAAGTCGTCCAAGAAGAGCGACGTCTGGTGCCTCGGACTCCTCATCCTCGAGATCGTCACGGGGAGGCCGCCGTCGTACGACGTGAAGGCGGCGACGCAGGCGGCGACGGCGTCGCCGGAGCACGAGCAGAAGCAGAAGTCGTCGACGGGTAACGACCTCGTCGGTCTCGTGGCGTCGACACCGGAGGAGGAGTGGCTGACGACGGTGGTGGACGGGGATCTCAAGTTCGACGATGAGGCGGACAAGGAGGAGGTGGTGAAGCTGATCAAGATCGGCATGGCTTGCTGCGAGGGCAACCTGGAGAGCCGGTGGGAGCTCAAGAACGCGGTGGACAGGATCGAGGAGCTCATGGGCAAAGAGCGCGTCGACAACGAGGACAACTCCTTCTACTCGTCGCTGAGCGATGGCGCCGAGCGCGATGAGGACTTCACAAATGTCGCAATCCACTGATCATCATCCCTTGGATTGATTACACGATCGGACTAAGAGCGCTTCATGTAACAAATGTATACATGGAGCCAACACTATCGAATTAGTATGTACTGATCTGTACTCTACGTTAATTTGATGTTCAGTGGTAGCATTAATTTGGTTATTCAAATCTTTCTGGGTTCTCAATCTTTTTTCTTTCTTTCGCGATGTACTGGAATTTTTAGGAATTGACATATTCTTGGAGCTAGTGTCTCGACGCCGATGGCGACGGTTGTGTGTAAATTCGCTAGCCCTCAGCCAGTTCTGTCACCAGAGCAATCCAACCACAGCCCCTGGTTTCTGTTGAAATATTAGGCATAATTTTCATGATTAATTTCAGTATATAAAATAAGATAATAAAAACTTCTAACATATTAACCTCTAAAAAATTGGACGTATTAATAAACATGAACAGTAGCAAAACATCTACAATCATATCCATATTAAAATAGCACCTCGAAACACATCACATGTACCGATCGGTAGTAAATGAATATGTCGTGGACCCGGAGAACGTTCAGAAAGACGAGTCGTGATGACGAACTTGATCAGTCGCGCGGAGCGCTTCCCAAAAACTTTATTCGTCTTCTCCCGTACAGGATCACAAGGACGAGAGGTTCCGGAGACCTGCTCTCCCGTTCGTCGGTGCAAGCCGGTGCTCGGGATGGGATAGACTAATAAGCTCGGCTCGAGATTCCCGCAACATGGAGCGTGGCGCGTCGTGGCGGGCGGTGCGTGCAAGCGGCGACGACGGCGACGGAGGAGGAGAGCACGCGTGAGAGAGCCTACTGTTCTCACATGCTTATCAAGTAGCACAACACCCCCCCCCCCCCCCCCCCCCCCCATAAGGTGGTGCACTCCCTTCTAACTAGCAATGTGAGACTAAACTTTAAACCTCATTCCACTCCCATATGAGCTGCCAATAAAATAGGCTACATCACTTATAGGCCTCCACGTACACGAGCTTTGAGATTTAGGGAAAATCTGAAATCTAACATGGGCCTAATAATTTGGTCCATTACTTCTAACAATCCCCCACCAGATCTCAAATGCCCATTTGAAGATTTGCCGATCCTCGCTACTTGTTTATATACTGGTGTACTAGTGTTTCAGCAACTATAAGTTAAACTTCCGCTAGAGTCTTGAGCTACATCTATCAGCAATTTGAACAATGAACTTATCTTGAATTACAAGTTCGGTGCCTTTAGAATTCACACAAAATTATAACTGGTACTAGGTGCCAGTAGCCTACCTCGTGAATTTACTAGAGATCACCCAAATCTTATAGATTGCGACGTTTAACAATCAGACTCATATAATGTGTTCTTTCAAGAATGCTCTATAGGACAACATCTTTGCTACGAATAGCCAACAGAAACACATTAAGACATGTTGCCCACCTGCTTTACAAATTTTGAGAGTTGTGCAACTTCACATAGAGAGGGTTACATATTACTCTCTTTAGTCACACCACTAGCTTGTTCTTCCTAGTTCCTAATTCACGGGATCTCCGATCACAAAGGTTGGGTTACCACTACTATGTAACATCCATGGTCTCAACCCCATCTCTCTCGATGCACTCTCTATCACATTCGTGATAGTCTATGTGTAGAGGTATCTATCAGGTTTTGTGTGTTTGAATATACGTAACAATAATTACTCCGGAGTTTCTCGATTTCGTAACAGATTTCAAACATCTGTTGACGTGTCTTGATGAATTCACGTTATCCTTAGCACTGTTCACATAGACAATAACCATTTCGTTGTCAGAGTTTATAAGGATGGTCGGTAATGGTTGCTCAATCACCGGCAAGTCCATCAAGAGCTCACACAACCATTCTCACACACCCATTCTGCCTCAACAGAAGCTGTATCTAAAACAATAAGTTCTGCTTCCATGATTAGCCTTGCCAATATGATATGTTTGCAAAACCTCCATGATACTGCTCCACCTCCAAGAACAAGCGCATATCCACTTATGGCGTAGAGCTCATGAACAATCTCGAGGAAGAGCGTCTATTTCATCCTGAAACGACGCTGAAACGTCACCTCGCCCTAGATTGGATCGTCGGTGAAGTAGCCGACGTAGAGCATCTAGTAGGCCTCCATCATCTGCCTCGGCCTTACCTTCGAGCCACCTCGCCACGGCTGCACCTGCTGGGTAATGAGGCCGGCGAGAGATACGAGGATAATCAGATGCTCTTCGTCTTCAACCTCGGTGGAAGCTTCCTCTTTCAGCAGATCAGCGAGCATCTCTTCGTCGTCGGAGTCCATGGGCGGGGTGAGCGCGTGGCATCGGTGGAGCATGTTTTGCGGCTGAATTGCGGCGGAGGAGCGCGGGGGTGGTTCCAGTGGCGAGGTCAAGCGGGGTTGTGGCCTTCCTACGGGCTTGCTTGCGGCGGAGGCGGGAGGGGTGTGGCCGGCGGCAACATGGCGGCGAGGGGTATGTGGGACGAGAAGGCGAGACGGGTGTGTGGAATGTGCTTGCTTCGCCAACAGGTATGGTCCACGCTCTCCTTATTATCTCCGCCGGAGCCCCAATCGCCCCCAACGGTCTGTGTTTGTCCTAGGAGCGTCGGATGAAAAAACGACCCAATCCGGCGCTTTTTGAGTTCCTGGGGGCGCGACTTGGTAGAAGTCGGTGCTATTCGACGTTTCGGAGCCCAAAAAGCGGCCTGGGGTGTTCTTGAGGGGCACGGCTGAAGATGCCCTAATGTCTTATTGCCACCGGATGAACAGGCCATATACAATACATATGCGTGCCCTAAAATTGGCCAGTGTGCAAATTGGTGTAGTATCTATGTCATTATCAAATTGTCATGAAGTTTTGGTACAATTATTTAGTTACTGTAAATGAAGCCTTGAATGACACTTCCTTGCCCTGCCTCACAAGTCACAAGCAGGGCCTCTTTCGAGCGCTCAAATTCTGTTGAAATTTCAGAGGAATCGGTTCATCGACTACGGTCAAATGAAACAACAGAAGCGTTGATCCAAACGAGGAAAGCTAACGTCCGCACTCCTTCCTTGGTGCACGTAGGGCGATCTTAAGTGTCAAACTTGCATGCCGCCGTCACTGTCAACATCACTCATCTCCACTTTGTTGTCACTGACTTCGCCGCCCTTTCCTCTCTGGATGAACACCATGTCAATGTTGTACAGTATCGGGATCATGACCATGGAGCACAGGCACGCCAGCACCGGCCCGAAGATCCAGAGCAGGAGCGGAACGCCGCCGTAGAAGAGCCGGTTCCCGACGAAGTTGAGCAGGAACCCCCTATCCAAGACCTCCACGATGTACTCCTTGTTCACCGGCAGGTGGCGGCCGCCGTCGGGGAGAGCGAAGAACTGGGAGAACGCGTTGACGAGGAAGGTAGCCTGGTTGAGGGAGCAGATGGCGAGGGAGTGGCAGAGGAAGGAGAGGAGGAAGGTGGTGAGCAGGGCCACGTACTTGAGCGACATCATGTACTCGCCGTGCGCGCCGAAGACGGCGTCGCTGATGGGCTTCTTGACGGCGTAGGTGCTGCTGAGCACGGCCGCCACGCCGGTGCAGAACAGGACGGAGGTGGTGGCCACCAGCGTGGAGCCCATGATCACGTTCCTCATCGACTGCACCACCAGCGTCGACTTCTTCTCGTTGTCCTTCATCATGGACATCACCCAGATACGGCGAGCGGCGGCGCCGATGCCGATGGTGGAGTGGAGAGGGTAGTGGCGCACGGAGCGCCACAGCCACATGTGGTAGACGATCGGGAAGAGGAGCCCCACCGGGATCAGCACCAGGTCCAAGTAGCTGTCCCTCCACGCCATGATCGATCGATCACTAGCTAGTTCAGTACTCTCTTGCTCAACCTCTCGCCGTGTATATTTTTCTATGCGTGAGTGCAACCTGAGGCGTCTGCAATTGTCTCTTCATGGTGGAGAACATGCATGATTATATATATATAGGGAGGCCGGCGGGAGACGACGACTACCAAATCAAGCGTAGGTGTGAAGCACATTGCGAGCGTGCTTATATGTGGTGGAAATTAACTCTATTAAAGGGCCAGCATGCACCGGCGACCTAAAAAGTTGTCAACATGACCAACCTCGCACTGCATGACGACGAAGCAGCACACTGATCTTCATCTTTCCTTTCGTGATTTTTTATTTGTTTGTTTCTGTTCTACTTTTTGAGTGGGAAAAGTTGATATGGAAATTAACTCTATTAAAGGGCCAGCATGCACCGGCGACCTAAAATTAACTCTATATTCGCATAATGCTAATTAGTGCCCTGCTTTGCCAATTGCCCGGTTAATGGTATCCAATTGCTAATAAACAGATTCACACCGACGGTTGTGAACTCTGAACACCAATATATATGATGCTCACTGGGATTATTCTAGTTTCATAGTAATAAAAATCATGAGATGAAACCGTGGAGGGTGGGCTCCTCTTTGTCATTGACACACGTAGTGAAACTGGAGTTAGAGCATAAGGAGATAGGACTTGGGGGGTGGACGGATGATCCAGGTTGTCGGATCAAGGGAAAGGTCTGGCGAGCCGGATTCACTGCCGGCAAGCTAGGGAGCGGTGAGCAAGGGCGGGCCTAGAATTATGAGAATGGGTATTTAAAATTGTAAAAATGTTTCAGAAAACAAATAAATGACTATAAAAGAAAGAATATGTAGTACTAATCATATAAATGGAAAACTTTTCAGCTGTGTACGTCTTGGTTATGCAGAGACCGGGTGTAATGATTTAAACTCTTTAAGTAATAAAGCTTTCTTTATCGAAAAAATATAGATGTAAAAGGTTTCTGAAAAAACAAGGGAAAAGTTGCACCCTCCACACCGGAGGATTTACTAGTTTGTTCCTAACCAATTAGGCTGCTTCATCATATATATTTTTTCCATTTTAAGATAGTTGATACACCCTCTGGTCCCAAATAAATGTCACGGTTGTATATTATCTATTTTTATGTGATCGGTTATTTTCCTGTGACGTTTAAACCATATCACAGGTAGTAGCTATTACGTATATCACATAACTTCCGCATAAAAGAGTACTTTGCAAAAATATTTTTGTATTCAGCCGAATACCCATGACTCGAGGTGGGTTCACCGCCGGTTAGTAACTTCCGACCGACACAATGGAAAGTCGTGCGGATTTTCTTGCAAAATGATGAGATGACTCTGTATGTATGCTACAATTTTTTGTTCATGTTGTAAATGTGTTCTTGGGTGCTGCATGCAAGAGCGGAGCTAGATTAAAATCTACCATCGTCCACCAAAGGACATATGCTTCTTTGAATGGCTCACCAGGCTGCATTTTTGACAACTTAATTTTGTCAACTAATTTAAAGAACAAAATATGTGACCATCTTGCAGGTGCACCGCCCTATCACTATGCAGCTCTTGCCCCTACAAGCATTGGTATTCATCTGATATACATGTGATGATATTTTTGGAAGATTTGTTGCGATTAATGTGCATTTCGTGCATACACATTTGCATTTCGTGCATACACATTTTTTTTACTGATTAGTGTTTTGGAAATATTATGGCGTTCAGCTTGGTTTTGACACATCACGAGATTTTTTTTGTGATGCGTTTAAACATTCAACAAGAGTATTGTGCTAATTGGAGGTTTGCTGCAATGACCAGACGACTTTGTTGGATTTTATCTGGGCTTGGCCCACTTAGTCCAACAAATTTTGAAGATCTCAAAGGACCATTCAGTTTGGTGTGTACATAAACTGAGAATATGACTATGTTTAGTCTCACATTACTAGTTGGTAAAGAGTTAGAGCAGCTTATGATGGGAGCTTTTCTACTCTCACTAAGTGAAAATAGGAGCAGTTCCCGCATACCGCCTGGCCACAACACGCCTCACACACATGAATACATGTAACATTTCGTGAATCCAGTTTGAGTTTTGAGGTAGAGCTTGTTTTAATGGAACATTAAATTTAGGCTTGCTGCAACAACCGTGAATGTACGTGCCAACAAGCATGTGCATGCTTTACCCCTGCTTCTTCTACCGTGTGAAACTTGTTGTCTCTGCCTCTCTATCCTATATAGAATAGGACAAGTCAATCCTAAAAGAACTCCTGGAGAAGTTTGAGCATCTCCGAGAGAAATCCTTGCTCCATCTTTGGTCGGGGCTGGTGACGATGATGTCCAGGGGTGTCACTGATTTCCTTGGAAGCGTCGATATGGGTGATGCTCACTTCCTCCTCCTTTGGCCTGAACTCCGGAGGGAAACCTAGATCCTCGAACGGGCGATGGAGGCATTGCTGCGTCTCTCTCCACCTTTGGGCCATCCTGTCGGTGTCGGCTACAACCTGGGGGCCGTTGAAGGAAGGCTAGTTTCCAAGCAGCTATCCTAGAGCGTTACGTGTATTTTGGCAACGATGATGTGTCGAGCAGAGTTTGAGTCGTGGCTCGGGTTTCGGTAGTCGGTTTTCCAGCTTGTCTGATGCGTTTTTTGGTACTTCACTGTGTCACTGTGGATCCGGAACAACGGTGGCGCATGTCCAGGTGGTGACGATGAGCGCGGCTAATAGTAGCCTTCCGGGGAGTGTTTGATCGGTGTAAGCCCAACATATTTATCTTGCGAAGCTCGTCATTGGAGTTAAAACTATCTGGTTGACGCGGGTGGTTGATTGTTGGCATGAGCCAACATGGGTTCATACGCCGTTTGCAGCAAGACTTCATTGGTAGTCGTCGAACGTGAAGTCAGATTCACTAGCTCGAGGGGAAGTGATGATGATGACACTCAATGGCAATCTCGACCGTGGCACTCTCTGTGGTGTGTTTGCTTCATCTCGGTGTCAAGGTAGGCTAGGTGTGCCCAGTGTTACAGTGTTTCCTGATGATATTGGTGCATCTATATCGGTTTCAGCCGTTCTCCCGCTAACGAATCCGTCAATCCTCTTCAACTTCTTTCTAAGGAGCAAAATTTCCCATTTTGTTTAATTATTTCTAGCAATGTGTTTAAGGGATGTGCTTGTTCGTGATTTGCATCGTCCAATAAAAAAAGCAACACCACTTTATAAGTCACCTTTCCACATTGCTTGAAAATAGATCCAACCTAGTTATTAGGTCAAGATAAGTATACTAGGCGACCACTGTCTGATCAGAAGGCAAGTGCTCCGGAAAGGGAAAACGACGGACAAGCCGGTCTCAGCTAGTGTACAGATTGCAAGTATCACCATGATGCACTCTGAAATCGCCTTTAACCGGCCGGCCACCCTGCCCCCAACATTTTCCTGCTATCTCCGTGCAAATTGCAATGCTGGATAGAGAATGTCAGATTAGTTCTGACCGATGATTTCTTACTGCCGATTACCAGTGCTCTCTCTGTTAAAAAAATAAAAACATATATAAAAGTTTTAAAAATATCTAACAAAAATCATGCATGTTCTCAATTATGTATTCTACGTGTGTGTAAAATTACAATGCAAAATATTTTACATTGTAAGATACACAAAAATAAAAATGTACATATATGAGTATAGTTGCTTCAAATTTTCAAAAAACATTCATTTTTTTGTAGCTCTCAATTTGCATTGTGATTTGGACAATTGTAGTGTAGATTATTCAGAACATACCGGATTGTGTTTTCAGTCTTTTGAAACTTTTAGATATTTTTTTTTTTTAATTTTTCAAACAGAAGGAGCACATGAAGTCAGGAAGCAAATTTACTTTTCGGTTGGTTCCCCACTAATCTCCGGCCATCTTTTGTTTTGTTGTTGCTGCGAGGACACATGATGTGGCCACGTATCCCGGTGACAAGAACAGCACCTTGTCAGAGCGCTTCTTAACCAGAGAGAGCTGGCTTGTGGCCTAACCTGAAATGCCAGCAGGTGCGGCATGAGAGTGTCCGGTTTAATAATTCCTGCGGACGACGGTAGAGGACTATGAGGCCTGGACGGACCGTCGCCGGAGAGCGAGTCATCACGCATGATCGGTCAGCTTCACCTCGCTGCACCGCATCACTTCCACAAAGAGGAAAGTGCCAGAACATATGTGACTATGTGAGGAGACAGCACTTTTGGTTGTCCACGACTCTGCGTGCACCCGCGCGCGGCCGTTGATGCCGAACAGGCACGATGAACACGCCGGTACGTATTCAGACGACGAAAGAGAACGCCGCCTCCGGTCTCGCTAGCGAGATCAATGTACTCATGCTTTTGTAAGGCAACTCTTGTTGCTGCACACTTCTTTCTCTAACCTGATGCACCGTATTAGTGTTTGTCCAAATTACTCACATTTGTTTTCGGAGCCCATGTACCTCCGCCCCTGCATCAAGTTTCCATCTGTAGATGATTTAACAGGCCAAATAAGATCACATGAATTAAGTTTGGAGTAGTGCAAACATCTACACTGATGAAACTGTAGACAAAACATATCACAACCAGGATTGCCTTAATTAATATGCACATACTGACATACCAATATACATGTGAGGTTAGAAAAGAAGACAATCTTAGATAGATACATCAACCAAGAATAAAGAGTGCACAATAAGAAATATGGATGGCGTGCATACTCCGATGGTCTGAACTCGTTTGTTAGAATCCTAGGAACACCCTATCGGTAGAAACCTTGTGTATGTCGAGTTCATGTCGAATCTGAGAGAGATAGAGAGAGGGAGAGGGAAGGGGAAGGTAGTACCTTCGCTGTGGCTCGACGAGCTCGAGCCAGAGGCCATGGTGGTCGACGGCGTGGGTGTGTGCGTGGTGGCGGCGGCAGTGGTGCTTCCCATCGCTAAGCGCTAACCCTAGATCGGTAGGGGATGTCGGTGGGAGGCGTCGGCGCACGTTCAACCTCGTGAGTCGTGCAGGCCGGCCCCCCCACCCTTTATATAGCGCTGCGACAGGGGCCCACCGTCCATAACGGAAACGGGCGCCCCCGATCAGGGCACGGTCAAGGGGTGAGCGAGCCGTTGGTCTCGATCGCTAAAGGAGATCAATATAACATTCTCCCCCTTAATCTCAACTTTTACCTTTTACCTTTTACTTTACTCGTTTCATCACCGATTAGTACATAGAGCATGTTTCACCGTCACAGCTCAATTGCCGATAGAATCAGACAACCACTATATACTTTTCTGTTTTGAAACAAATCCTATTACTTTTGGGCCTCTGTAATCCAGGAATCATAGGCTTTCCATTAAACCCATGCCGGCTGTGTGTTCCTTGAACACACTGGGTGGTAAGCCTTTCGTTAACGGATCCGCAAGCATATCCTTTGTCTTTATATGCTCGAGGCTTATAGTTTGATCCTGGATTTTATCTTTCACAACATAATACTTTATATCTATTGCCTTTGTAGCATTACTCGACTTGTTGTTGTGAGCATAGAATACTGCGGGCTGGTTGTCACAGTACATCTTTAGTGGTTTGTCAATGCAATCTACCACTTTCAAGTCGGGTACAAATTTCTTTAACCATACTGCCTGCCCCGTGGCATGCTATAAACTCTGCATACATCGTGGACGATGCAACTAATGACTGTTTGGAACTTTTCCACGAAATAGCCCCTCCCGCGAGAGTGAACACGTATCCTGACGTGGACTTTCTATCATCTTTATCTCCCGCAAAATCTGCGTCTGAATACCCTCTTATTTCTAGGGAGTCAGATCTTCTATATGTTAGCATGAGGTCTTTTGCGCCTTGCACATAACGCAAAGCTTTCTTTACCATATTCCAGTGCTCTTGGCATGGATTTTCTTGATATCCACCGAGTACCCCGGTGATAAAAGCTAAGTCAGGGCGAGTGCACACTTGTGCATACTGTAAGCTTCCAACAGCCGAAGCATATGGTACTGCTTTCATTCGATCGATCTCATATTGGTTCTTGGGACATTGAAATTTCCCAAAAAACTGTCGCTCTTGACTATTGGAGCAGGTGAAGTACTACTTTTATGCATATTATACTTCTTTAGAACCTTTTCTAAATATGCCTTTTGTGATAGTCCTATCACTCCATTCTTTCTATCTCGGTGAATTTCTATGCCCAAAACATATGAAGCTTCACCAAGATCTTTCATATCAAAGTTTGAGGATAAAAACTTCTTTGTTTCTAGTAGTAGACTATTATCACTGCTAGCAAGCAGGATATCATCCACATACAGAATTAGGAAAATATATTTCCCACTTTTAAACTTTGCATAAATGCAGTTGTCCTCAACATTTTCTTTAAATCCAAAACTTTTAATTGTATTATTGAACTTTAAATACCAATGTCTAGAGGCTTGCTTTAATCCATAAATGGATTTCTTTAGGCGACATCCCATATGTTTCTTCCCCTCCATGAAAAAACCTGTGGGTTGTTTCATGTAAACATTCTCTTCTAAATCTCCATTTAGAAATGCTGTCTTTACATCCATTTGATGCAACTCTAAATCAAAATGTGCAACTAGCGCCATGATGATTCTGAAGGAATCCTTACATGAGACCGGAGAAAATGTCTCATTGTAATCTACCCCTTCTCTTTGCGTAAAGCCTTTTGCCACAAGTCGCGCTTTATACTTTTCAACATTTCCATTGGAGTCATACTTAGTTTTGTAGACCCATTTGCAGCCTACTATTTTGCCTCCTTTAGGAATTTCCTCTAAGTCCCAAATATTGTTAGAACTCATCGATTTCATCTCATCTTCCATGGCCTCTAGCCACTTCGAAGAGTGAACGCTTCTCATGGATTCTTCATATGATGTGGGATCTTCTTCCATATGAACTGTTTCTGTATTATAAACTTTATAATCACTAGAAATAGCTGATTTCCTAGCTCTTTTAGACCTTCTAAGAGTCTCATTCTCTGGCACATCATGTGTCTCAACGTGCGACTCATCTTCTAAATGTGGTTGTTGCCGCTCCCTTTCATGCTCAACAACGGGTTGAGTCGGCTCCTGACGGACGGGTTCCGAATCTTGCCTCGTTGTGGTCACGGGTGGAGTTACAACAGGTGCTTGCACCACAACCTCAGGGATTGTCGGTGCAGGTACAACAGGTAGGGCGAAAAATGGCTCATGGATCATCGGAAAAGGTGCACACACCCTCTTCTCCTCAAGATCAATTTTCCGGCCTACCATGCTCCCCCTCATCATTTCGTCCTCCAAGAAGACCGCATATCTCGTTTCTACAAACTTTGTGTGTCTGTCTGGACAGTAGAAACGATAACTTTTTGATCTATCAGGATAGCCAATGAAGTGGCAAGTTACTGTTTTGGGGGCTAACTTTGCAATATGTGGATTAAAAACTTTTGCCTCAGCTGGGCTCCCCTAGACTTTCAAGTGGCTTAGAGAAGGAACTCTCCCTATCCACAACTCGTACGGTGTTTTGGGCACCGACTTACTTGGTACTCTATTGAGAATGTGAATGGCGGTTTTTAACGCCTCCATCCATAATCCCAATGGCAGTGTGGAATAACTCATCATACTGCGCACCATATCCATAAGAGTACGGTTACGCCTTTCAGCTACTCCATTTTGTTGAGGTTCGCCCAACATAGAATACTGGGCGACTATTCCATTTTCCTGTAAAAACCTTGCAAAAGGTCCAGGTACTTGACCATATGGAGTGTGCCGACCGTAGTACTCCCCCCCACGGTCGGACCTGACTATTTTAATTCTTTTATCATGTTGATTTTCAACTTCAGCTTTGAATATCTTAAATTTATCCAATACCTCAGATCTTTCTTTAATTGGATAAATATAACCATATCGGGAGTAATCATCTGTGAATGTTATGAACGAGTCATAGCCATCCACACTTTTCACCGGAAATGGTCCACAAATATCAGTGTGAATAATTTCTAGTGTTGCTGTGCTTCGGTTTGCACCCCTTTTAATTTGCTTTACGTACTTTCCTTTTATGCAATCTATGCATTGTTCGATGTATGAGAACTCTAACGGAGGAAGAATATCATTTTTAACGAGGCTTTCTATTCTTCCCCTCAAAATATGGCCTAATCGACAGTGCCATAACTTCGACGAGTCATGAGTTCGCTTTCTTTTCTTTTGTTCTTTGTTCGACAAGGGAATTTGTTCATTCACATTACTCACAGAATGCACTTTTTCACGCAAGGATAACAAATAAAGCTCATCGTGAAGTAAAGCAATACCCACACAAGCATCTTTAAACCATATGGCACACTTGCCATGACCGAAATAACATTCATAACTGTCTTTATCCAAACGTGATACACTTATTAAGTTTCTGTGACTCGAAGGAACAAATAAAACATCTCTAAGCATGATATTGAAACCATTAGCTAGCTCCAAGGAGATGTCGCCAACAGCCTCAACTTCTGCTTGAACTCCATTTGCGACTTCAATACTTCTTTCGCTTCTTTGCAAAGTCCTTGTCGAATGGAATCCCTGTAAAGAATTTGCAACATGAACAGTTGCTCCTGAGTCAATCCACCAAGTAGACTTTGAAAAATGTGTATACATGGATTCATTTACAAAAAGAAACCGAGTCTTTACCTTTCTTTGCCATTATGCTCTTGAGCCAATCTGGGCAATCATGCTTGAAATGCCCTTTCTTCTTGCAGTAGAGGCATGTGTCTTTGTCCACTGGAAGCTGTTGCTCATACTGTTGGGGACCTTTGCCATATGGCCTGTACTGGTGGGGACCTTTGCCATATGGCTTTGAAGGGGAACCATTGTAGTTCCTGTTCTTGTTGTCCTTCACGTAGTTCAAGGAGCCCCCATTCTGAGACTTGAGCCTTTCCTCCTCTTGAGACAACATGGCGATGGTCTTTTCAATGTCCCATTTTTCAGGTGACACATTGTAATTGACAACAAAGTTGTCAAACTGTTGTGGCAGTGAAGCCATCACCAAATGAACTATAAGTGCAGGCTAGAGCTCCAGATCAGCCTCCATGGACTTAAGCTTAGCTGCCATGTTGCTCATTCTGAGAATGTGCTCCCTTATGCCATGTGCACCTCCATGATACTTTTCTGTCACCAGCTGTTTTAGCAGCCGAGTAGCATATGTCTTTGAAGAACCAGTAAACTGGCTCTTTATCTTTTGGAGATACTCTCCCACAGAGGCACACTCTTCAATTGAGCCCACAACGGCGTTCTCAACTGTGTTCTTTATAAATGCCATGCACTGTTTATTGGTGTTCACCCACTTTTGGTTCTGTAGGGTGTATGCCATCTCTACTAGAGCATGGTCCAGCAACTTTTTCTGCCAAGCAGATTCATCATCAGTTGTCTCTTTTACTGGCTCTACTGGTTTGACTGGCTGTGGAGCATTCACAACCCAGTCAACTTCAGCACAGACAAAAGCCAGCTCAACTTTCTTCCACCACTCAGCGTAGTTGTCACCCCTGAGTGTCGGAATGTCATTGAGGCAACTCATCAGGTGAAAACTTCTTGAAACCACAAGGATGTGAGATAACAAAAAACAATTGCATACATTTAATCCAACGTTGGTATAAATCAAAGCATACAACTGTTGTGCAATTAAAACTATATCACCCTTGGGCAATAAAAGAAATAAATGCACCTTTTAACACATAATAAACAAATCAAGATCATGCTATTAATTCTCACTTTAAATCATGATAATGCTATTAACAACGCTGGTCATATAATAACATAATCATAATCATCTTTAATATCACTTTATCACATCTTTAGTTATCACTTTATCGCTTTTAATCAATGCTTTTAACTATTTTTGCAGCGGAAATTATGAATAAAAATTCATGAACTTTATACTTTTCAGAAGTATTTATGTATACTTTTGTATTTCCTAAACAAATTTTCGTTGGAATAATTTGAATAGAAAAAACTATGCAAAATGCAGCACAAAATTGAACAAAAAATTGTCAAAACTGTGCAAAAAATGATACTGTAAACAAAAACTGTAGAAATTGGCCCACGGCTTATTCTGTCGCGCGCGCGGCGAAGAAAAAATTTCCGTCGCGCGGTCTCGGGCACGCGGTGCACACGGCCCACGGCCCAGCTAACGGCCCACGGCCTGCTCGCGGCCTGTGCGCGGATCAAACGATCCAGGCCACCCGATCCGATCCAACGGCTGACCGCCGTTTCCGGCAGATCAAAGCTGCCCGAGCCGGTACGAACCCTAACCCTAGCTCACTTTCTGCCTTTCCCATTCCCGTGCCTTTCTCTCTCGCCCGAAGGCTGCGGCGGCGGGGAACGCCCGTGGCCGGCGGAGGGCCGGTGACGGCGAGGAACGGCCGTGCGGCCCGAGGGCCACTACGAGCTCGTCCCCTCTCTTTTTTCTTTCCCTATCCTTCTTCTCCACCGAAAAAACCAAATAGCCCGAGGGCCAAATCGGCCGGAGAAGATGACGGCGCCTCCCCTGCTCCCCTTGCCGGTGCGTGCATCCTCCCTCGGGTGGGCGCACCGCCGTCAAGCGGCTCAGCGGCGGCGTCCTTTGCCGGCGACCTCGTGCCGGTAAGCTTTTCCCTTACCCTCTTTTTGCATGTTAGGGTTAGGGTTTTCTGTTCTTTGCCCACGGAGGGGTGTGTTCTTCGTCCGATGCCCCATCTGGTGCGCATTGGATCGAGAGGAACGGCGCGGCCTTGCGGCGGCACACTTTGCCGGCGAGCCCGAGGGCTTCCGGTGACCTTTTCTTTGTTTTTTCAATTTCTACCGAAAGAAATTTAGGATCTAAATGCTCTGATACCAATGTTAGAATCCTAGGAACACCCTATCGGTAGAAACCTTGTGTATGTCGAGTTCATGTCGAATCTGAGAGAGATAGAGAGAGGGAGAGGGAAGGGGAAGGTAGTACCTTCGCTGTGGCTCGACGAGCTCGAGCCAGAGGCCATGGTGGTCGACGGCGTGGGTGTGTGCGTGGTGGCGGCGGCAGTGGTGCTTCCCGTCGCTAAGCGCTAACCCTAGATCGGTAGGGGATGTCGGTGGGAGGCGTCGGCGCACGTTCAACCTCGTGAGTCGTGCAGGCCGGCCCCCCACCCTTTATATAGCGCTGCGACAGGGGCCCACCGTCCATAACGAAAACGGGCGCCCCCGATCAGGGCGCAGTCAAGGGGTGAGCGAGCCGTTGGGCTTGATCGCTAAAGGAGATCAATCTAACATCGTTTACACTGTACTTCTTCTTGACCAGTTGATGTTGAACCCATGGTTAGGACGTTGTAGCCACATGTCAAGTGGTGACACCACTCTAGTATCCCGGGGAAAAAAATGATTCAACAATGAATTGATCAGCAATAATAAGTATGTTGGGGAATAATAACAAGTATCCCTACAACAGGTGTCTCCTGCAATGGAAAAGCAGATGCAGTGTTAAGAGCTAAACAGCGTGTCAATTTGAGAATATGATCAAATCAATCCAGTTGCCCTATAGTTAAACTAAATCTATGTACATTTTGCCAGAAATATTTTATCTGAATTGGCCTAACAATGCAAGCTTAGAGCATCTCCACCGGCGCCCTCCAAACGGCCCCCCCAAAAGCCCAATGGGGTCCGGACCAAAAAACCCGCCGCAGCGGCACGCACCCCCCAAACCTGTCCACCTTCCAAATTTGTGTCCAGGCCCCCCAGCCCACCCGCCAAACTTGGGGGCCTGCCTGGGTGCGCCGGACACTGTCCGGTCACCCCACCCGACAGGCTGGGGCCAGCCATCATTGAGACAAACCCCGGCCAAGGCAGTTTCACCTCCCCATCGTTCTGCTGCTTCCTCTCGCCGCCGATTCGCACCATCGCCGGCAACCTTGTCGTCGCCTGATGGCACCGGTGAGGTGTTGTTGGGAAACCCCAAGAGGAAGGTATTGAAAGGACAATGATGTCGCCTAGAGGGGGGGGGGGGGTGAATAGGCGGTTTAAAACTTTTCCGGTTTAGGCTTGATAATTGCGGAATAAAACTAGATGTTTAAATTAACAAGCCGACAACCTAAATAAACTAGGCTCACCTATGTGCACCAACAACTTATGCTAAGCAAGACAAACAACAAGGTGATAGCAATATAGAATACTTCAAGCACGAAGGCTATCACAATGTAAAGTGCATAAGTAAAAGCTCGGGTATAGAAATAACCGAGGCACGCGGAGACGAGGATGTATTCCCGAGTTCCTCCTTGTTAAGGGAGTACGTCTCGTTGGAGAGGTGTGAACCGACACAACGGTTCAACAACCACAAAGGTTTCACCTTCTTCTCCGATGAACCGCACCACAAAGGCTTGGTTCACCTTCCACTATCGGAATTCCTTCGAGGCGGAATCCGGAGCCTTTCAACAACAATCCGGGGCACAACCCACAATGGGATTGGGGGCTCCCGAACGGCTTTCAACAACAATCCGGGGCACAACCCACAATGGGATTGGGGGCTCCCGAACGGGTTCAAGTGACCACACAAGGGTCCAACCACCACAAAGGCGTCTAGGGTCCGAGAACCCAAGAGTAACAAGTTCACAAGCTTTCAACTTCCACGAATCCTCGTGGAGAGCACACCGATGCACCAAATGCTAAAGGCAAGAGCACAAGTGCTCAAAATCCTTCACTCTCAAATCCCACCAAAAGCAACTAATGCTTATGGGGGGAGAAGAGAGGAAGAACAAGGAATCCACAAAGGAGTCAAATCCTTCACTCTCAAATCCCACCAAAAGCAACTAATGCTTATGGGGGGAGAAGAGAGGAAGAACAAAGAGGAGAAGCACCAAGAACTCCAAGATCAAAATCTACTAGGTTCCCCTCGCTTAGAGGAGAGATGGATTGGTGGAAATGTAGATCTAGATCTCCTCTCTCAAATCCCTCAAAGATATGCAAGAATCATGGGAGGAAATGGGAGAGGGGCAAGCTTTCCAAGGTCAACAATGGAGGTGAGAGAGGGGGAAATTTCGTGCTTGGAAGAACTAAGTGGCTGGAGGTAGGTGGAGGGGTATTTATACCCCTCCCAGAAAAAGAGCCGTTGCAGTCCACTTAGACCGGAGACTCCGGTCTGGAAGGCCGGAGACTCTGGTCCCTGAGACCGGAGACTCCGGCCTCGAAAAAGCAGGAAAAAAGTCGACGCAGGAAAATAACACCGGAGACTCCGGACCGCATAGGCCGGAGACTCCGGCCCCCCAGAGACTCCGGGGTCACTCCGGACCTACTCCGGACCCCTATACAGAGAGTGCCGACCGTTGGAACAAAAAACGGATCGCGAGGACCGGAGACTCCGGTCTAGGACCGGAGACTCCGGCCTAGCAAAAACTGCAGCAAAACCGAACACGAAAACGTCAATATCTTTTCCATCCGGACTCCGTTTTCGATGATTTTTGGCTCGTTGGAAACGTTACAACGAGCTCTACTTGAATGTGCATAGAAACATCACAGTCCATCATGTGAGGATAAAACCAAATGGGGAAAGGTTGAACTTTCCTAAACAATGCAAACCGGTAAAACCTCCTTCATAAAAAACGCAACAAGATATTCATACGAAATCTGTTTTTGATGAACTAGAGCTTAGTATGGAGATAAACCAAGCTCTAAAACCTCACATGGATAAAAGGCAATAAGTTTTCCAAAGTAAAACCATTTTCGAAGGACTTGGTCTTGTCATGAAGATCACGACAAGGACCGAAACCCAACACGGAGAAAAACCAAATAAGAACCAAGAAAAATGATATGCAAAGCATGCAAAGGTTTGAGCTCTCCACAAAGATGCGATCAAGTTACTCACTCGAGAGCCCCTCTTGATAGTACGCCATCTATCCTAAAACCCGGTCTCCCACTAACACCATGAGACCGGTAAAATAGAAAACCTATCAAGATCATACCTTTGCCTTGCGCATTCCACTTGAGCTCGATGATGACGATCTTGACTCTCTCAAGTTGAAACACCTTTCTTGATTGTGCTTGCTAGCACATGCTTGATGAGGACTTCTCCAAATGCTCCCCCATAGTCCATTATGGGAGGGCCTCGCTAAGCTTCGTCTTCATGTCTCCTTTGCAAGCTTCAATCAAAAGATATCTTCCGAGATGCATCATATTGAACTTGCACTTCATCTTCTTCTCTTGATATGTATGATGGCTTGGGGGTAAACATGATTGTTCACTCAATCTTCTATTCCAAGCCATACTTGCGATGAGCTCAACTCTATACATGACCATTCTTCATATTAACCCTTGAATAGAGCATTGGTCATTATGTCATCTTGAAGAGTCCAACACATGAGCTCCTATATTTTCCCATGGACAAGATCTATAAGAATATCTCAATGTAAACATTAGTCCATAAGGATTGTCATTAATTACCAAAACCACGCATGGGGGCAACCATGCACTTTCAGGTATGAAATAGTGCAGCAGCAAGTTTTCTCTCAGTTGTGAAACCAAGGTTTATCGAACCAGTAAGAAACTAGAGATCTTCTGGAGGTTGTTGAAGATGACTTTGGCAGGGCGCACTACCGGTGTCAGCAACGAACGTGGAACCTGCACACAACACAACCAAGATACTTTGCCCCAACTTAACAGTGAGGTTGTCAATCTCACTGACTTGCTATAACAAAGGATTAAACGTATGTGTGGAGAATGATGTTTGCTTGCAGAGAATAAAAGTAACAGGATTGCAGTAGGATTGTTTATCAGTTTGAGAAAAAAGGACCGGGGTCCACAGTTCACTAGTGGTGTCTCTCCATAAATAATAGGGACAATTGCTTCTGTGCCCTCTGGTAACCGTCAGACTGGTGGGGTCGGCCTGTCGCGGCTCGCTTGGGATTTCCTGGGGTCGGCTCAAGTGGGGACAGGAAGCGAGTCTCAAGTGGGGACAAGAAGGAATATCTCGGCCCCAATTAACACGTGGTTAACACCGAATTAACTGACTTAACTGAGTTAACACTGAATTAACTGATTTAACACCGAAGTAACTGACAATTCGTTGATTAGTACGTCATTGTTTAGTGAAACTGCTATTACTAATTGAAACTGCTACTACTACTAATTGAAACTCGATTTATAACTCGAATTGATTTATAATATAGGATTCAAAACTCGATTTGAAAACTGAAATTCAATTTATAACTAGAATTGAAACTGGTACTACTAATTGAAAATCGATTTATAACTCGAATAGGATTATATTAGGATTATATTCACAATTACAAAAGATTAGCAGTGCATGCAGCACTGCTACTACGCCCGGCGGCGGCCTAATACTACTACGCCGGCGGCGGCCTAATACTACTACTAATCAGCAGTGCAACTAATGCACTACTGCTACTACGACGGCCTCGACCTACACGCGCCGCTTCTTGGCCGGCGGTTCGTCGTCGGCGGCGGCGGAGTCATCGGAGTCGTCGTCGTCCTCCTCCTCCTCCTCCTCCTCCTCGTCGTCGTCGTCCTCCTTGTCCTCGTCGTCGTCCTCCTCCTCCTCCTCGTCGTCCTTCACCAACTCCGGGTCCGAGTCCTCCTCCTCGGACCCGTCGTGTTCGTCGTCGTCGGAGTCGCCGTCGGAGTCGTCGGGGCCAGAGCCGCCGCTCTGGTCGTCGTCGTCGCCCTCGCCGTCGTCGTCGGTGCCGGAGCCGCCGGCGTGCCCGTAGTCCGCATCCCACCACGGGATCGGGTTACCCTCGCCGTCGGAGTCGCTCGAGATGTCCTCGTCCTGCCACCAGTGATCCATTGGGCAGGGGTGGTTGGGGTTTTTCGGAATGGGGAGAAGAGATAAACTGCAGAAGAGCGAGTGAACCGCAATGCAATGGGATTGGGGTTTTTATTTGTGAAGGATAGTGATGAATTCACTCCCGCCGGCGCGTAAATCGATAACCGCTTGGGGCACCGAACAGGCGCATCGCCTCGTTTTCTTGCCAACGCAGTGTAACATGACAACACAATTTACAGATTATATTCGCAATGATGACATCGTGTGACCGCGCTTCACGTCTAGTCGAACTGACATGCCTGTAAATGTCTACCACGTCATCTGGTGCCCCTAGACGTGTCGAGTACAAGTGTCGAACAGTTGATGTGCGTCGTCGTTATGGTCAAATTTAATGCAGTTGGAGACGTTGTGAGACATCTACACGTATCAGAAGCATTTTTTGTGAGAACTGACGCGATTTAATTTTCTTTTTACGTGCAAATATGCGTCGGTGCATCCGTGTCAACACACCAAGCGCGATCTGGACACGAAATGGACGTGAACTGGCACCCACAATGCGCGCTCTGTGTATTTACGCGATCTGAACGTGTGTAGACCTTGTTTATCAACTTGAATCGTTTGTAAAATTTGTTATTGTACTTCTGTCGAACACCTTAAGTGCGCACTCTGGACGCGCTCTGAACGCGCCATGGCGTGCTCAGAGCGCGACACGGCGTGCTCTGGCGCACATTTGTGTAAAATTTGGGCGAAAACTATGCCTAGACCATTCGAAATTACCATGTTGCAATTCCAAAACCACTTCTCTTCAACCTTAGACCTGATCTTTTGAGTTTTGCGATATCACATGAGATACATGCCCTTCTAATTTTGAATGTATGTAGACCATGTTTTTCAACTTGAGTCGTTAGTATATGACATATGAAGACTATGTGCGTCGGTTTTTCAATTTTTCGATAATTTTTTAATTTATTATGGTTATTTCAAATTCGGTCAAACCTAAGTTTGACCAACATTTAAACAAGTTTAAAACATGAAAATGAAAAACTAAGCATGGATCCTTCTTAGCCACTCCAAAATGAAGCTTTTGTGAGGTTTTTGAAATTTTCATGTTGCAATTCCAAAACCACTTCTCTCTAACCTTAGACCTCATAGTTTGAGTTATGCAATATCACATGAGATCCATGCCCTTCTCCTTTTGAATGTATGTAGACCATGTTTTTCAACTTGAGTCGTTAGTATATGACATAATACGACTATGTGCGCATGATTTTCCTTTTTTTGATTTTTTTTGAATATTTGAAGCTCATTTCAAAAGTCGGTTAAACTACAGCCGTCCGATTTCCTCTAGAAGTAATCTGCACGCAGACTCGGGGCGATCCGCGAGAAGCTCATTCTGCGATCTGATTGGACGCGCGCGTAGGACAAGGGCTGTACACCCGCTGACAAGTGGACCACGACGGACCCAACTGGGATTTTGGCTTTCCCACCCCCATTTGGCCTAGTGACACAAAATGGGTATTTTGGCACACCAAATGCGGATTTTGGCTGTTACCCGTCATCGTAACTTAAATGGGGATTTTGGCAAACCAAATGGGGATAGCCATGAGCTTGCTCAAATCTAGCTTGAATCCATATAAATTTTCAAATGAGCTTGGACTCGCTGAAAAATGTGTTTCAAATGAGCTCGAAAGGTAGGGTAAACGGCCCCGTTTCTAAGCAAAAATGGTGGACTGGCTGAAAAATGTGTTTCAAATGAGCTCCAAAGGTAGGGTAAAAGGCCCAATTTCTAAGCAAAAATGGTGGACTCGCTGAAAAATGTGTTTCAAATGAGCTCCAAAGGAAGGGTAAACGGCCCCATTTTTAAGCAAAAATGGTGGACTCGCTGAAAAATGTGTTTCAAATGAGCTCCAAAGGTAGGGTAAACGGCCCCATTTCTAAGCAAACTTTGCAAACTGAACTGGATTGGATTTACACACAATTGGAAACGTCAAGCACAAGGCCATTGCCAAATTTCATGGTAGTACAAAATGGACTTGCCCTTGCTAAATTATAAAATAGATCAACAACTAATAACTAAATTGGCACTTGCCCTTAATAAAGCAACTAATAACTAAAATGGACTACCACTCGTCCTCGTCATCGGAAACCTCCACCGACTCGGCCTTGCCCTTGCCCCTGCCCTTGCCCTTGGCATCGACCTCTTCTGGGGCGATGCTGTTCGACGCCGACCACATGTCCTTCTTCTTCCCCTTGCTCTCCGAGGAGATCTTGAGCCGTTCCTGCTCGGCGGAGGAATGCTTGGCCAGCTCCAAGGCTTTATGGTCGGCCACGGCCCAGGCCAAACCCGGGTCCAGGACCTCCGTGGCCTCCTCCTTCCAGGCCATGGTCCAGTCCATACGCTGGTCGTCCTCGTCGTCCTCGTCGGACAGATCGATGAAGGGAATGGGATTGGCAGCAATGGCCCTGCCCCTGCCCTTTGGAGACTCCCTGTCCCATGCCGCTTCCCCCGCTCGCCTGCTGCTCGAACTTGGAGGAGTACGCGCACGCCCCATGCCGCTTCCCTCGCTCGCCTCAAGAAACCAAGGATAGGGGACGTGGCGGCGGCGGCGGTTCGAGCTGGGAGTGGAGCTGCCATCACCACGAGGCATGGTGAGATGAGGGACTGGGCGAAGGTGTCTAGGAGAGGAAGAGGGGATTTGTGAGCGCAATGGGCAAGGAGATGGCTCCTTTTAATGTTAGGAGCGGTCTGGACGGCGTCGCGGTCCAGACGGCAGTAATGGCGACCGGACATTGATTCGGCTCCAGACTGCTCATCTTGCAGCAGGATAGAGTAGGCAAGAGAGACGCGAGGACGGCGGAGCAGATGCGCGTCCGGTCCGGCAGTGTAGGCGGCGAGGCAGCTTTTGCCGGCCAGGGGGCACGCCATTGAAGGCGCGTCGAGCACAGGTGGAACGGCATGGACGCACACGTACGGCCGCATGCATGCAAGTGGGACGGGGTGCATGCACTTCGCTGGGCCCACATCTAAGGTCAAAGGGCCGGCCTCACTAGCCGACCCCAGGAAATCTCAACCGAGCCGAGACAAGCCGACCCCACCAGTCAGGCCAAGTGACGGTTACCAGAGGGAAACAGAGCGTTTGGCCGATTTCCGAGCCATCCAGGGCACAGACGAGAGAAACTACGCGGGTATGGCACAGACAGATAAACTAGACCCAACCAGGGCACAGAAGCAATTGTCCCTAAATAATAATAGCATACATGCGGGCAAAAAATTACAGCTGGGCAATTGACTAAATAAAGAAGTGCATAATGATGCATATACTATAATTATGATGGCTAGTGTGATATTCATTTGGGCATTACAACAATATACATAGACCATTCCAACCGCATCTATGACTAATAATCCACCTTCCGGTTAGCGTCCGCACCCCTTTCAGTATTAAGTTGCAAGCAACAGCTTATTGCATTAGGCAATGTGTGTAATGTAAGTAATACAAATACCCTTAGATAAAGTACTACTGTTTTATCCCTAGTAGCAACAGTACATCTACAACCTTAGAGCTTGCTGTCACTACCCCAGATTAAATAGAGACATGAACCTACTATCGAGCATAAATACCCCCTCTTGGAGTCACAAGCATCTACTTGGCCAGAGCATCTACTAGCAACGGAGAGCATGCAAGATCATAAACAACGCACTCACAAGATATATTATGAATCAATAACATAGTACTCAATATTCATCGGATCCCAGCAAACACAACATGCATCATTACATAAAGATGATCTTGATCATGTTAGGCAGCTCACAAGATCTAAACATGGTAGCACAAGAGGAGAAGACAACCATCTAGCTACTGCTATGGACCCGTAGTCCAAGGATGAACTACTCACGCATCAGTCCGGAGGCAGGCATGGTGATGTAGAGCCCTCCGGTGATGATTCTCCTCCCCGGCAGGATGCCGGGAGGAGCTTCTGAACCCTCCCGATCTAGGGTTGACGACGGCGGCGGCTCTGGACTTCGTGGAGGAAAAAGGTGCGTGTCCTAGGTCTTAGATATCCGAGGGGTATAAGTAGGCGAAAGGGCGAAGGCGGCGGGGCCTCGAGGGCCCCACACCCTGTGCTCGCGCGGCCAAGGGGGGAGCCGCGCCGGGAGGGGGTGTGGGCCCCTCGGGGTCCACCTCCGTGTCCTCTTCGGTGTTCTGGAACCTCCCGGGGAATATAAGCACTTTGACGTTTCGTTTGTCCAATTCCGAGAATATTTCCTTAACAGCTTTTCTGAAACCAAAAACAGCAGAAAACAGGCAACTGGCACTGTGGCATCTTGTTAATAGGTTAGTCCCAGAAAATGCATAAAATGATATAAAACATGTAGCAATTGGCATAATATAAGCATGGAACATAAGAAATTATAGATACGTTTGAGACGTATCAAGCATCCCCAAGCTTAGTTCTACTCGTCCCGAGTAGGTAAAACTATAACAAGAATAATTTCTGAAGTGACATGCTTCACACAATCTTGATCAAATAATAATGTAATGCATGTAAGTTGAGATCAAATGAATAAAAGCTGTAGTTTATATTGATATCAAATGAGTAATGAATAAACAAGTAGGCATAACAAATCAAAACTTTCAATGAATAAGTAATAGAGAACAATCAACCGTGCAAAGTAGATATTAAAGATGATTTAAGCTTCAAGCACAACAATATAATCATCTTAATGAATCAAACAATCATGACAACTTTGTGAAAGGATCAAGTCAAGCGATAGCAATATGCACGTAGAAGATCATTTCTCTATTTGTTCACACAAAAACAAGCAAGTGTTCAGCGTTGGTTCCTGGCACCAGGATGTTGTGGCTAAGAGAATAATAATGAGGGTTTGGAAGGCTAACGGAAGAAAGTCTCACACAGCTGAAAGTGATCATTAGACAAGAGGAAGTCTTATAATCGAAGCTATGCAAGGAGTAGTGATTGCCACACAACGGATGCACATAGAGCTATAAGTGTATGAAAACTCTCCAATGGAACTAGTGGGGGTGCATCTAACTTGCTTGCTCATGAAGACCTAGAGCACTTTTGAGGAGGCTCATCATTAGAATATACAAGCCAAGTTCTATAGTGTAAAGTTCCCCACATAGTTATGCAAGTAAAACATGAAAACTCTCACATATGGAGTAAAGGTGCTAAACATGAGCACAAATGATGACTATGAATAATATGGGTGCTATAACATGAGCACAAGTGTGAATAAAGAGTAGCAATGTTGCCCCCTTTTTATTCTTTTTTTTCTCTTTTTCTCTTTTTCTCTTTTTTCTATTTTTTTTATTTTTCTGTTTCTCTTTTCGATGGCCTCCATGGCTCTTTTCACTTTTAGGGGCAAACATCCTAGTATGATAATATGACAACACACTTTTGATACAAATATCTCATGATGAATAAAACATGGTGTATGAAAACGGTGCCTCTGCCAGTGTAGCAGGATATGCAATGATCTAGCGTAACATGGGTAAAACCACACATCAGCTATATAGAATCATGCAAAGCAATATATAAATGATAAATGACAACTAGTCATGTAATGTAAGATGAAAGTTGCATGGCAATATATCTCGGAACAGCTATCGAAATGCTGTAGTAGGTAGGTATGGTGGATGTTTTGAGGAAGATATTTGGCTTATGTGTAGGAGAACATGATGAAGATCTCCCACGAGTTTTGGATGTACCCGCGAAGTATGCACCAACTCTCAATGTGAGAAAGGGCAATGCAAAGTACCGAAGAGGCTAGCAAATATGGAGGTGGAAGTGCCATGAAAACCGCAGCTTTAGAACTCACAAGAAAAAGGATTCTAAATAGAAACATGATCTTACAAGGCATAATGAAAATCACTCCACGAGGGACTGTGGCAAATGAACAAGTCACTGTTGGGACCCCGACCGTAGCGCATAACACAAAGTCATTACGGTTGCTTTTAACATTAGGAGTCATATTTCATTATGCTATCAACTGGAAATTTAAGTGTGGCACAGTTTCAAGTTTTCTAGACCAACCATTAATCATTCCACCTTACTAAACCATCATGTTTACCATTAAGCATATTAATATCTCAAAACAACATCAATGATTCAAGTGACACAATTTAATGATCTACAAGATTATGCATCATTTAGTTATACCATCTACCACATTTAACATTTTCTGTTCCTATCCAAACACCAATCAACTTATTTAAACATAAACTCTCCAAGTATATAACAATGAAGCAAGAGAGTATAACATATGAGAACTAACAGCTCTGAACAAGAGATGCATGAAAAACAATAGCTGAAAGTATTGCAGTAGCTATAGAAGAATACTCAACAAATATAAGTGAAGAATACGAGTATTCAAATGAAAAAGCGAAGCTGTGTCTCTCTCCCACAAAATAATGCTAGGATCCATTTTATTTAAAAAACAAAAATAACAAAAACAAAAACAAAAACAAACAGATGCTTCAAGTAAAGCACATAAGATGTGGCCGAATTAAAATATAGTTTCACTAGAGATAACCTGATAGTTCGTTGATGAAGAAGGGGATGCCTTGGGCATCCCCAAGCTTTGACGCTTGAGTCTTCTTGAAATATGCTTGGGTGACCCACGGGGGCATCCCCAAGCTTTGGCTCTTTCATCTTCTTGATCACATCATATCATCCTTCTCTCTTGATCCTTGAAAACTTCCTCCACACCAAACTCAAAGTAAACTTCATTAGAGGGTTAGTGCACAAAAAATTCTTATATTCTGCATGAACACAATTGCTACCAATGCTACTGGACATTAGCTATAGACACTGATACTTTATGGAAAAAAGATCCATTCAAAATAGTAAAAGAGGCATTGCAAAATAAATGGCAGAATCTGTCAAAAACAGAACAGTCCCTAAAGACGAATTTTTTCGAGGCACTTAACTTGCTCAAATCAGAAAACTCAAAACTAATGAAAGTTGCATATATATCTGAAGATTACGCGCAAAAAATCCCAGGTCCATCCGATTTTTCTGTAAAGAGTTATGAATTTAACGGTGGACAGCAGAAAACAGTTTCAGCACAGCAATCCAAATCTGGCTTAACTTGACACAACAATGTAATAAAGTAAAGATACAAAGGAATTGCTACAGAGGTAGACATCTTCCTTGACTCAATAAAATAAAATAACAGAAATAAAAAGTGGGTTGTCTCCCATAAGCGCTTTTCTTTAACGTCTTTCAGCTAGGCACGAAGTCACACAACTTAGTATTCTCAGCAGTACTCATTTTAGCAAATTAAAAAGTAAACCGAAATAAACAATAATAAAAACTGAAATAATAAAAACTAAACCGAAATAAAAAAATAGTAATGCAAGTAACTAATTTTTTTGTATTTTTGATATTCAGCAAACAAGACAATAATAAAAATAAACTAAGCAAGACAATAACAAAATAAAAAGATTGGATGTGAGAGACTCCCCTCGCAGAGGAACTCCAATCTCCCCGGCAACGGCGGCAGAAAAATTGCTTGATGGCACCGGTGAGGTGTTGTTGGGAAATCCCAAGAGGAATGTATGAAATAGTGCAGTAGCAAGTTTTCCCTCAGTTGCGAAACCAAGGTTTATCGAATCAGTAGGAAACTAGAGATCTTCTGGAGGTTGTTGAAGATGACTTTGGCAGGGCGCACTACCGGTGTCAGCAACGAACGTGGAACCTGCACACAACACAACCAAGATACTTTGCCCTAACTTAACAGTGAGGTTGTCAATCTCACTGGCTTGCTGTAACAAAGGATTAAACGTATGTGTGGAGAATAATGTTTGCTTGCAGAGAATAAAAGTAACAGGATTGCAGTAGGATTGTTTATCAGTTTGAGGAAAAAGGACCCGGGTCCACAGTTCACTAGTGGTGTCTCTCCATAAATAATAATAGCATACATGTGGGTAAACAAATTACAGCTGGGCAATTGACAGAATAAAGAAGTGCATAATGATGCATATACTATAGTTATGATGGCTAGTGTGATATTCATTTGGGCATTACAACAATATACATAGACCATTCCAACCGCATCTATGACTAATAATCCACCTTCCGGTTAGCGTCCGCACCCCTTTCAGTATTAAGTTGCAAGCAACAGATTATTGCATTAGGCAATGTGTGTAATGTAAGTAATACAAATACCCTTAGATAAAGTACTACTGTTTTATCCCTAGTAGCAACAGTACATCTACAACCTTAGAGCTTGCTGTCACTACCCCAGAAATAGAGACATGAACCTACTATCGAGCATAAATACCCCCTCTTGGAGTCACAAGCATCTACTTGGCCAGAGCATCTACTAGCAACGGAGAGCATGCAAGATCATAAGCAATGCACTCACAAGATATATTATGAAGCAATAACATAGTACTCAATATTCATCGGATCCCAGCAAACACAACATGCAGCATTACATAAAGATGATCTTGATCATGTTAGGCAGCTCACAAGATCTAAACATGGTAGCACAAGAGGAGAAGACAACCATCTAGCTACTGCTATGGACCCGTAGTCCAAGGAGGAACTACTCACGCATCAGTCCGGAGGCGGGCATGGTGATGTAGAGCCCTCCGGTGATGATTCCCCTCCCCGGCAGGGTGCCGGGAGGAGCTTCTGAACCCTCCCGATCTAGGGTTGACGACGGCGGTGGCTCTGGACTTCGTGGAGGAAAAAGGTGCGTGTCCTAGGTCTTAGATATCCGAGGGGTATAAGTAGGCGAAAGGACGAAGGCGGCGGGGCCTCGAGGGCCCCACACCCTGTGCTCGCGCGACCAAGGGGGGAGCCGCGCCGGGAGGGGGTGTGGGCCCCTCGGGGTCCACCTCCGTGTCCTCTTCGGTGTTCTGGAACCTCCCGGGGAATATAAGCACTTTGACGTTTCGTTTGTCCAATTCCGAGAATATTTTCTTAACAGCTTTTCTGAAACCAAAAACAGCAGAAAACAGGCAACTGGCACTGTGGCATCTTGTTAATAGGTTAGTCCCAGAAAATGCATAAAATGATATAAAAGTGTATATAAAACATGTAGCAATTGGCATAATATAAGCATGGAACATAAGAAATTATAGATACGTTTGAGACGTATCATCGCCAACTGTACGCAGGACTTGAGCACGTACGCCGTTCGCCGATTCGCCGCCGCTCGTCGCCGTTCCCCGTCGTTTTCGCGCGCCGCCGCACGTCATTCAACCGGATCCGCCTCTTCCTTGCTGCCACCCCGCGGGTAAGGTGTTCGGCCGTTTGCCATAGGTCGATGAACCGCCGTTAAACTTCTTTAGCTCATGGCTAATGGTTGGCTTTTGTCTAATAGAGTATGGATAGTGACGACGAGATCATGTTCTGTCAACTGATGGGAGAGGAGGCCGCCTTTGCAGATGACGACGAGAATGAGATGGTCATGGCGGCTCTATTAGAGTCGATGGCCGTGGAGGTAGCCGAGCCAAAGCATGGAGGATCAAAGAAATGGCGTAGGGCGAACAAGAATCATGAAAGAGCAACTGGACACAGACTGTTATGGAACGACTATTTCTCGGACACGCCGGCAAACCTAACTCATGAATTTCGCCGGCGTTTTTGGATGAACAGAGAAGTCTTCAGGCGAATCTTGCACGGTGTTCGGGATTATGACGACTACTTTCAGTTGAAAGAGACTGCATCGGGCTTCTAGGATTTTCATCTCTTCAGAAATGCACGGCTGCAATACGATGTCTTGCATATGGAGCCCCTGCAGATTCATTGAATGACTATCTTCGTATGTCCGAGACCACCACCGTCGAAGCCACATTTCGATTTTGCAAGGCAGTATTTGCAGTGTTTGGTCCCGAGTATCAGAGATCACCAAATGAAGCAAACATGGCTCGTTTGTTGGCACAAGGAGAAGCAAGAGGATTTCCTGGGATGCTTGGAAGTATCGATTGCATGCATTGGAGTTGGAAGAATTGTCCATTTGCTTAGCAAGAGATGTACAAAGGTGGTCATCACGGAAAGTGCACCATTGTGCTTGAGGCTGTGGCTGTGGCTGATTATGATCTTTAGATTTGTCATTCATTTTTCGGAATGGCCGGTTCTCATAATGAGATCAGCGTGTTGCAACGCTCTCCGGTATTTCAGAGACTAGCTGAAGGACATGCTCCGACGTGCAACTATGCGATCAATGGAAGTGAGTACGACAAAGGGTACTACCTAGCGGATGGCATATATCCCAATTGGTCTACATTTGTGAAGACAATCCGTGACCCTGTGGGTGAGGCAAATAGAAATTTTGCAAAGAGACAAGAGGCTGTCCGGAAAGATGTAGAAAGGGCATTTGGTGTAGTCCAAGCACGGTTTGCTGTTGTCAGGTATCCTTCTCTATCTTGGTCGATAGATCAAATGTGTGATGTCATGAACGCTTGTATTATCATGCATAACATGATCATCGAGAGCGAGCGAGACGAGGGAATGGTGTTCGATGAGCCGTTCGACTTTGAGGGCCCTCTTGCGGATCCACAACCGGGCGTGTCTACTGAGTTTGATGATTTTCTTAGTGTTTATTAGGAAATTCGTGACGAGGGAGTTCACCGGCAACTTCAGACTGATATTAGGGCACACTTGTGGGCTATCAGAGCTAACGAGTAGTTCAAACACGGTGATTTGTTCGTACGAATTTGAAGAATTTGAAATATTTAAATTATTGTAATAACTGTTGAACTATTTGTGTGTTTGTATAATTATTGTTTACCTAATTTATCGAGTGTTTTCATCGAATAGAAAACATTTAAATCTAAACCAAAACAGGGGTCGCCGTTTGGGGGGCGCCGCTGTGAAACACGCCCAGCAAATTCGCAGACACATGTTCGGCGGACCCCAAAGGGTGTCCAATTAGGGGGTGCCGGACACATATTTGATGGGTACCGATGGAGATGCTCTTAGAGAGCCAACATAGAAGAACCAAGAGACTCACGGGCGCGGCTTGTCTACAGTTTTGCGGGTTACTGTACGATACGGTTCTTCAGCAAATCTGCCGTCCAATTCCATCAACATACCTCCTTTCTTTCCTCCTTGCATAACCAGTTTAGAAACAAATCCTTGAATTTAAGGAGATATGGAGGGAAATAATCATGCATATCTTCTATATTGCCGCCAAAACAAAAGACACGATCACCTTGTAAGATCAGCTTTAGTAGGAAAAACAACTTGGAACTCCTGCGATCCCGTGGATGAAATATCCCACTGATGCTCTCCTGGTACAATCCAACTGAGCTCTTCTATCACTTGCTGCACTGTCATAGAATCACCTTGCACCGTAATACGACCCACCTTTCCGCTGTCATGTTTGAACACTAAATCATCTGACATCGGCACATCATAAATTAACAGCTCACTCCGACAAAGACCATAACTGATAGCCGTGGGTTTCGGCATCGCATGTAACGGGAAATCCTTTGCCTCATGTGTTGCTCTCGCACAAAACACACAAAGGATAGCAGGGCAGTCCACCGCCAAGTGACCTTTCACACCGCACCTAAAGCATAAAGTTTTCTCAGCTGCTTTAGTAGCTTTCAGAACATCACCCTCACCACCCAAATTCGACACCTCCGTAGGAACAGAGGTCTGCGCAGCAGCTGGCTGCGCCTCCACCTGCAACGCCGGAGTCGAGGTAGGTATAACCTTGTTTGGCTCACGAATGGGCTGCACCTCTGTGGCCGCTCCTTGAACCGAACCAGAAGGACCCGCCGCAACCATTGTAGGTTTGTATCCACGCCCTGCAGCTGGCCTAAACCCCCTTCCTCCACCACGGTAGTAGCCTCCTCTAGCTCCTCCTCCAAACCTGTTCCCGTAGGACTGAGATCGGTAGGGATAATGACCCCGTTGATCAGCACGGTTTGCCACTCCATGGCTAAATCCTTGCCCTCCTTCATAGTAACCTTCATCAAACTCCCCAAATTGTCCTTCAAATTTCTGTCCATTAAAATTGTGATCATTATAGCCCCTCCTGTCGTTATTCCAGCCGGCATTAGCATTGTCAAACCGCTGGTTAGAACTCGCACCGAACTCGAAACGAGATTGATTCGTAGTCCGCTGTTGCTGTGGGGGCAAATTCCCTCTTGGAAGATGCTCTCCACCACCAACACCTGATCCTCCCGAACGAAACTCCCTCTGCGGCTGAAATCTCTCACCACGGCCAGCCATTATTGGCGGCCTAAAACTCAGAAGCTCCTGCGGCGGCTGTGGAGAAACCCTAACCGAACCCCTCCGTAGCCCTTGGTGTAATCGCATTAACCTTAAACCCTTTGGTTTAACAATGCCCGGATACGTGAGATCGATCGGTAAACTCCGGTTGTCGCTGTCCTGGGCTTGAGACACAACTGAGCTGATATGGGCCTCATGCCCCGTCAGCCCACAAACTTCATTTTTTTTTGAATTGTATCGTCCACCGCCTATGCATGGACGATCCAATGAATGCGGAGCTCGCCGCCGACGAGATCTCCAGCTCGCGGTGAACCTCTCCGGCACAGCTCGCATTCGCGACAGCTTATTTTTCCTCCTGTATACCTTAATCCATTCGGCCGGATCGAAAGAATCAAGAAGAAACGTCGACGGCGGCATCACCGGCATCCTCATGACATCCGGCGATGCACGCACCAGAGGAAGAGAAGAACGTACCTTCTCCGGCGAGATGTACAGATCCCGCGCCGCCTGCTGTTGTTGTCTTCTTTTCTGCAGTCTCTTAAGCACCCTAGAGCCTTGACTCGGTCCTCCGCTGCTCTCCGGTAGCAACCACTGATCCGGTGTCTGCACTGATGCGGCCGACGATGAGGACTCGTCCTCATCCTCCAACGCCCAGAATTTGGCTCCGACGAAGCCCCTAGATGCTCGGAGCTCTTCATCCGCGTCCGACGGATCCTCACCGACGAGATCGCCGGAGAGATCCGGAGATCGCCCTCCGATCGCCTCCAACGGCACTCCGTCTATTACGGTGTCCATTCGAGCTGTATCTCCAGGGACAGGAGTGTTCCTCGGAGGAAGATTTTCTCAAGAGGAGGTCATTGCATTCGGCGGTATCCCTGTGGCGAGGGCTACGGAGATTCGCTCGAGCGCACGAGTCCGAGCTCAGGCTAATGCGGATGACACTCAGCTGTCAAGGGCTCAAAAGAGGGCCCAGGAACGAGACACGCCTTTGTTGCAAGGTATTTCCGAAGCTTCCAAGTTTTCTATTGCTTTTATACCGAATGAAGTAGTAGTTAATACAGCGGATATCTTGGGTGTGTCTTTAGGGTTATCACAAAATCAAATTGATTCTACTATTTCTCACATTAAGGAGCTAGACTTGGACCGAACTTTGGTTATGTTAAAAAAGAATGAAGAGAAGCTGAAAAAGAAAGACGAGTCTTTAGGAAGTGCGGTGCTAGATGAAGCTTTTGAGCTGACTACGGATTTAGAGGAGTTAGAGGGTACTGAAGGTCACGATGACCTTGATTCCCTAAAGGTTAAGACGGGGAAGGTTTATTCTAGGAGAAAGTATGATTCGCCTAATGTCCGTCGCAGTGTGCGTATGAAACTGAAAAAGAAATAATGGTAAAAGACAGTTTTTGGAATAGTGGGGGTTTTAGGGATACTGTAAAACATCTGGTTGTGTCCGAAACAATAAAAGAATTTAAACTTGATATTTTTCTGTTCTAGAAACAGGAAGAGACAATTTTTCAGCACCTTTTCTTGCCCATTTGGCTGCTGGTTTTGATTATGCATGGTATTGCCTTCCTCCACAAGGGAGATCAGGTGGTATCTTAGTGGGTTTCAATTCACAAACTATTAAAGTTAAAAAAGTAGTGCCAAGTGATAGATGTGTAAAGTTCCACATTGTATCCAAAGAGGATAACTTTGAATGGATTTTGGTGGCTGTTTATGGGGCGGCACAAGATGCTCAAAAAGGCGAATTTCTAGCTGAATTGGTGAGGGTTTGTGAGGATGAAACTTTACCTATTTTAGTAGGTGGAGACTTTAATATAATTAGGAGAAAAAACGAAAAGAATAATGATAATTACAATGATAGATGGCCCTTCATTTTTAGTGCTATTATTGAGAGTCTTGACCTAAGAGAACTAGATCTCTCAGGAAGATAATACAAGTGGACTATGCGCAGGCCTAACCCAACCTACGAAAAATTAGATAGAATTCTTACCAGTGTATCTTGGGAGCAAAAATTTCCGTTGGTGAGTGTACGGGCGCTAACCACAGCTGGGTCGGATCATACTCCTTTGATTATTGACTCGGGGGAACAAGCCCGCCGGGGAAATAAGACACGTTTCTCTTTTGAACTAAGTTGGTTAAAAAAAGAGGGGTTTAAAGAGATGGTGATCAAAGAGTGGTCATCTATTTCTTACGGTAGTACTCCTATGGAGACTTGGCAAAATAAGATTCGCCATCTTCGTACGTATCTTAGGGGTTGGGCAAGAAACATGAGTAGCGTGTATAAGAAGGAAAAGGAACAACTTATTAATACTATTGATATTTTAGATATTAAGGCCGAAACAATCCTCTTAAATGCCACCGAGCGGGAGACATTAAGAGATGCCAATGATAAGCTTGCTGCCCTAAGAAGGGATGAGGAAGCTAAGTGGGCTCAACGTGCAAAAGTGAAACATGTTCAGGAAGGGGGAAACAATACAAAGTATTTCCATTTAATAGCAAATGGAAAACACCGAAAGAAAAGAATTTTTCAGTTAGAACAAGAGGAAGGAACAATCATTGGACAAGAGAATATTAAGAATTATATCACTGAGTATTACAAAAAACTATTTGGCAAATCAGATGAACATTTTGTATCTTTAGAGGAATCCCGAATTGAGGATATTCCTCAGATTTCTGAGGAGGAAAATGAACTACTCGTAGCCGACTTTACAGAGAAGGAGGTCTATGAGGCTCTTATGCAAATGAAGAAAAATAAAGCACCAAGACCAGACGGATTCCCGGCTGAATTTTATCAACACTTCTGGAGTACGATTAAATTAGACTTGATGAACATGTTTAAATCTTTCCATAGAGGAGAGTTACCTCTGTTCCATCTCAATTTCGGACACATTACTCTTTTGCCAAAAAAGGAAAATGCTTCACAAATAAAACAATATCGCCCCATATGTCTTCTGAATGTTAGTTTCAAAATATTCACCAAGGTGGGAACAAATAGGATCTCATTAGTTGCTGAGAAAGTAATTAGACCGACTCAAACATCGTTTATGCCGGGAAGAAATATTCTGGAGGGAGTTCTAATTTTACATGAAACTATTCACGAACTTCATATGAAGAAAATGGATGGTGTTCTTCTTAAAACCGATTTTGAAAAGGCTTATGATAAAGTTTGTTGGCCTTTTTTAAATCAAGTTTTACGCATGAAGGGTTTTGATCCAAAATGATGTAAATGGATAGAAGACTATGTTAGTAGAGGCAGTGTTGGTATTAAAGTAAACGAGGATTTAGGTCATTATTTCTAGACACATAAGGGTTTGAGACAGGGAGACCCTTTATCACCAATCCTTTTTAACATCGTGGCGGATATGCTGGCCATAATGATAGAAAGGGCCAAGCAAGATGGGCAGGTTGCAGGTCTTATACCTCACCTTGTAGAAGGAGGGGTTTCGATCTTGCAATATGCTGACGATACAATAATTTTTATGGAGCATGATCTTGAAAAAGCCTTAAATATGAAACTTATTCTTTGTATTTTTGAACAATTGTCTGGATTAAAGATAAATTTTCACAAAAGTGAGATGTTCTGCTTTGGAAGAGCTAAGGAAGTTGAGGAACAATATAGGATCCTTTTCGGGTGTGAGTCTGGGTCTTACCCTTTTAGATATTTGGGGATCCCTATTCATTTCCGTAAATTGAAGAATGGAGAATGGAAACCAATCGAGGAGTGTTTTGAAAAGAAATTAGCAAGTTGGGTCGGAAAACTTTTGTCTTATGGAGATCGATTAATTCTTATTAATTCGGTTCTCACTAGCTTGCCTATGTTCTTATTATCTTTCTTTGAAGTACCAATAGGGGTACAGAAAAGACTGGATTTTTTTAGATCAAGGTTTTTCTGGCAAAGCGATGGTCATAAAAGAAAGTATAGACTTTCTAGATGGAACATTTTGTGTAGACCGAAGGAACAAGGGGGGCTTGGAATTGAGGTTTTACAACTTAAAAATAAATGTTTATTGAGCAAGTGGCTTTTTAAACTTTTATCAGAATAAGGAGGTGTGTGGCATGAGTTGATTCACAACAAATACCTTCATTCTAAATCTTTATCACAAGTAAGAGGGAAACCATCTGACTCTCCTTTTTGGAAAGGAGTTATGAAAGTAAAAGATGATTTTTTTGAGCGAGGTTCATTTACTGTAGGAGATGGGGTCAATACTAGGTTTTGGGAGGATACGTGGCTTGGGGATAAGCCCCTCTCTAGTCAATATGCGTCCCTTTATAAAATTGCTCAGCGAAAAGAAGTGTCGGTGGCGACGGTTATGTCTAGTGCTCCGCTAAACATAGGCTTTCGGAGAACTTTAACGGGAACTCGATGGAATAGTTGGCTTCATCTAGTAAACCGACTGATGTATGTAAATCTCACAAACCAAAAAGATGTGTTTCGGTGGGATTTGACTAGTAATGGAATTTTTACCGTAAAATCTTTGTATCTAGATTTCATGAGTGGTCATACAAGATTTTTGCGTAAATATATTTGGAAGATGAAAGTTCCACTGAAAATAAAGATTTTTATGTGGTTCTTACACCACAAAGAGATTCTTACCAAGGATAATTTGGCCAAACGTAAATGGGATGGGTGTAAAAAATGTTGTTTTTGTAATCAAGAGGAGACAATTCAACATTTATTTATATCATGTTCTTTTGCTCGAATGGTTTGGCGAATTGTTCATATGGCATTTAATATTCAGCCCCCAAAATACATTAAGAATTTGTTTGGTAACTGGCTTAAGGGAGTTACAAAACAAGAGAAGGCTCATATCCGAGTTGGAGTTTGTGCCTTGTTATGGGCTATTTGGAACATACGCAATGACTATATCTTTAACAGAGCAAAAAACACTTCCTTCATGCAGGTTATCCCAATGGCTACGCACTGGATCCGTATGTGGTCATTCCTACAATCAACGGAGAAGCGAGCCGCAATGGATTTTGGGTGCAGCCGCCTGGAATCGGTCGCATCGGATCTATATGCCCAGTGCAGTTGGCGTTCTGATCTCAGATTAACATGGTGATAAAGAGGCACTCCATGTCCTTTCTTTTATTTAGATGGTTGATTCATATTGAGACTTTGAGTGACCCATGAGGGCTCTCGCTTTTGTAAGACTTTGATGCTTTAATAAAATGAAATAAAAGCCGCATGCATCAATCGATGCAGAGGCTGGGCTTGCCCCTTTTCTAAAAAAATCTCAGACTGAGTACGGAAATCACAGCAGTATGGACATCTCTTAATCCTTCTCCACCGGCAGCCGTGATTGGGTCGTCTCCGGCAGCTGTGCTTGCCTCCTCCACCGGCAGCCCTGATTGGGACGTCTCCGGCAGCCACGATTGGGACGCCTTGCCACAAGCAGCCATGATTGGGACGCCGCCGGTAGCAACAAGTCGCTCTTCCTTGACTCTCCGTTGCCCTCAACAAGTTTCATGGCGTCACCTACCTCTCCCTCCTCATGCAGGGCCGGCTCTGGGGCAGGGCAGCAGGGGCGACGGCCCGGGGCCCCTTCCAAATAGGGGTCCATATTTTATATGCAGTAGGTATATGGTATATAGAAAAAAGAGGAAGTACGATCGTTTCGAGCTCAGCATCCAGGAAGGCAAGAAGGCAGTCATGCGAGGTGAGGTCGCTTCCAGGAAGGCAAGAAGGCAGAGCCCAGTGTCCGGATTTTTTGTGTGTTTGGGCCCATCGGCGAAGCTCGCCCCGGGGCCTTTGAAATCCTAGAGCCGGCCCTGTCCTCATGTCTAAGGTATTAGCAATCTTCTCAGTACTTTGTGTTTTGGACTGAAACGCCTAATCTGTACGTAGGAGCTGATAGCTAGATTTAATCTGCTATGCACATGTAATCGATGTACTTGCTAGTAAATATTCATTGTGTCCTTGCACATTTAAATTGAGCTACACATGTTTTGAACAGGACAAATATGATCCCTAGTTGGTTGCATCAGATTTGGATGAAATTAAAGTGTAAAACAGAGGCATTGGACTTCTGGACTAGCTATGGTGGACATATTGGTTTTGATGTCAGGAAAAATTATGAAAACAAGAGCAAAATTGATGGGGTAATCACTTCTGCAAGATATGTTTGCTCCAATGAGGGTTATCGAGCAAAAGACAAACGAGATCATAAAACATGTTGTCCTCGTGTGGAAACAAGAACATGATGCAAAGTTCGGATGGACATCACATTTGACCGTGAAATAGGGGATTATCGGATACATGATTTGGTTCTTGAACACAACCATGCCCTTCAATTGCTAGGAACACGTCACTTGATGCCGTCACAATGTAAGATCTCAACCCTGCAAACTTTTGGAATTGACACAGCAGACGCTGTAGGAATACTTCCGAAAGCTGCACATGAACTAGCAAGCCAACAAGTTGGCGGGTCAGAAAACCTTGGCTATCCGCATCGTGACCATAAAAACTACCTGCGTACAAAGCATCAAAAGGAGTTGGTGCATGGAGAAGCAGGAACTATGTTGAAGTACTTTCGAGATAGAGTGGCTGAAAACCCTTCATTCGAGTATGGATTACAGTATGATTGTGAAGAAAAAATAGCAAACATCTTCTGGGCTGATGCTAGGATGATTATTGACTATGCTTATTTCGGTGATGTTGTTGCCTTTGACAAAAAAATATGGGTACAATAGTAGTATAGTAAATGAAAATCACATAGATATGGATTTCATGTAAGTCAAATATCAAACCAAATATAGCAAGTCCGAGGGGGCCACTGCCCCCCCCCCCCCCCCCCCCCCCCTCAACCCTAGTATAAGAAATCCCATGTGCTGCGCTCATTTTCTTCCCCTAATACATATTTTGTCGACTACTTTCAACATGCTCTTCAATGTATCTCGTGAGGATATGGACGACGATTCAAAGATCTCAGTTCAACGACGGCGGAAGCAACCGTGCAACGCTGGTCTGCATGTGTGTTTGATTCTCGTTCATTTTAAAATCGAACCAGACAAATGACCAACTGGCTGATGTATTTAGTAAACGAGCTACACGACGGATGTTAGACTGATTCCAGTCCAATCTAAATCTTGTGTGTAGTAGTAGCTCAGATTGAGGGGGAGTGTTAGAACCGGTCTAGAGTCCGTATACTTGTTGTATACGAATCCCTGTTCGTGTCCTGTACTTGTAATTGTTGGTCCTATATATATACGAGAGTCGTGGAGGCTTTACCCCCACGCAACCCCAAAACTTAATTCGCACGAGTCACATTTTCACTTTACAGGGCAGCTATACCCCGAGAAGGTAATATTGCCTCTTACTTGCTTTGGAGATGTTTCAGCCGTTTAAGGAATTTCTGTATGGGTAGGAGAGGGAGAGACTGAAAAGAAAGGTGGCATCCGGAGCTCTTTTTCATCTCATAGCTGATTATTTTCATCTCCAAGAAAACAGGGTAAGAGCGAGAAAGTAAAGGTGGTTTCTGGAGCTCTTTTCAATCTTACAGAGCTCTTGTTCATCTTCAAGAAGAAGGCCAAGCGAGCTCTTGTTCATTTTCAAGAAGAAGGCCCAGCGAGCTCTTGTTCATCTTCAAGAATAAGGTCCAGCTCACATTGCCTCCTTTTCCCGCCCTTTTTCTTATTCTTTCCGTTATGAGATTACACCGCTATCTGATCCCGATAATTATGTTTGGGACTGGAATGTGGAATCCAATACTCCATGAAAACGGATACAGACGCAGGTCATGCTCGATTCCGCCGACTCCCCGACGTTATCGCATCGCGTTACCGCTCGGTCCCACTTGCGCTTTCCTGCAGCACGAGTTGATCGAACACTCGTCTCCAAGAACCGGGTAAGAGCCATAAAAGAAAATAAAGGTGGTTTCCGAAGCTCTTCTCAATCTTCACGTCACAGAGCTCTTGTTCATCTTCAAAAAGAAGGTACAGCTCGCATTGCCTCCTTTTCCCACCTTCTCTTTCTTGTTTATGTTTGAGCTGTTCTTGATCAATTACTTTCGTGCTCTCCTTTTGAGTTCTCCCAAGAACATGCATGTCTGGTTTGTTCTCTCTCATATAGCAAGTCCAAGGGGGCCACTGCCCCCCCCCCCCCCCCTCAACCCTAGTATAAGAAATCCCAGGTGTTGCGCTCATTTTCTTCCCCTAATACATATTGTATCGACTACTTCCAGCATGCTCTTCAATGTATCTCGTGAGGATGTGGTCATGTGGACGACGATTCCAATATCTCAGTTCAACGATGGCGGAAGCAACCGTGTAACGCTGGTCTACACGTGTGTTTGATTCTCGTTCATTTTAAAATCGAACCAAACATGTTCGTGTTTTTGCTCATTTTAAAATCGAACCAAACATGTTGGTGAGTTTTACTATACCTTTTACTACTCATAAAACATGAGTAGATAAAACATTACTAGTATGGTTTGATCTAACGGCTCGGAAATTTTTGGCCCAGCAGGCCCGTCCAACTAGGAGCAAGTACGATAGGTACTAGTGTGCTGGCTATAAGCTCTTCCACGTAAGCAAAATCCTAGTTGGAAGAGAAAAATGAGGTGAGAGAAGAGAGCCGACGCTTCACTGGTAGTCGGGCTATAGCTGCATGCAGCTTTTGGCCCGGCTCTCCCCATCCCTTGAGTCTTTTATACAAACATATTATATGCTCCGCACAGACAAACATTAAATGCTTAGAACCAACCTAATAGCCTTCTTATTGTATAGATGAGTTTTTATAGCTCTAAGTGTGTAAGTGACATGGCATGATTATATAGTCAGCAGCCGGCTCTAGTTGAATTTCGATGGAAAAAACTAACGAAAAAGACGAGATGCTTCAACGAATGCTTCAACGAACAGGAACGCGTCGTTGACCAGCGAGAGCTATAGCGCGACACCGCCTTCTCCTGCCCGCACGCCCGCCGCCGCCATCCCGCTCTCCGCTCTCGGCTCTCGAATCTGCCGCCTCCTGTCCCACAGGCGTGCTGCCGCCACCCCCCTCTCCGCTCTCCATCTGCCTGAACGCCACGTTCGTCGACTGGGCGGTCGCCTCAGACACACATCGCTTCGGCGAGCGGCACCAGAAACAGTAGTAGCGCGAGGCGCGGCACGCCGCCGATCTCGCGCGAAGGCGACGAGCGCGTAGTAGGGTAAGGCGCTCCGTGACTGGAGCAGCGCGCCATCGAGGTCCGACACCACCGTGTGGTCACCGCGGCGCGACGCGTCTTATGTGTACCGCCGCCACACGGGAGGCCGCATCGGTCGACTGACAACCCTCGCACCGCGCTGCGGCACCGACACATGAGCTGGCACGTCGCATGCTTCGTGCGAGCTGCTTCTTGAATTGGGCGGCAATCGACAGACCACGCTCCCGTCGGGTCTGGATTTTGCTCTTCTTTCAGCCAAGGTAAGTTGACATGCCCGTGTAATTCAGAAGTTGACATGACCGTGTAATTTGTCCTCTAAATATTTTTGAAGTTGGGCATCTGTGTTGACAATTCTATGTTGTCTTCGGATTTGAAAATTTGAGGTATGAGCTAATGTAAAGGTTTCGGTATTAAAATGCAGTAGGATCAGAAGTAAGTCTGGAGTAAGACACTTCAATGGAGCAGTGCCTTCTTTTTCAGTCCCAAAATTCGATTCAGATGTATTTGTGTGCTCCATGCCTCCATGTGATGAACGCTAAGTATCTTTGTATCAATTTATTTCAGATGTATTTATGTGCTCCATGCGTCCATGAAAAGTAAGGAAGTAGTCTCATTACATTGTTACCATCCTTTGGAAGTCCTTTTTGCATTCCTCAATTTGCAGGAACCGTGAAACTGAATAGCGTGATCTGAAACTTTTGGTTATATTCTTATTAAATTGGTATCAGCCAATTAAACAATTCTTTAAAGAAATCATCCTTATTAGTGTTTCCAAGCAATCTAACATGGGAAGGTCGCTGTTATATAGTATTCTGTAATACCAACTTTATTGTTTGGTGACATAGGATTTGTTTAAGAGATTTGCAAGTTATGTAATACCAATTTTGTTGTTCGTTGACATAGGATTTGCGTAAGAGATTTTAAGTGACATAGGCAGCATCTTCAGTCTGTAGTTATTTTCGTTTTGCTGCCACACTTACTTTGGGGGGAAACATGCGTAAGAGATTTTAAGTGACATAGGCAGCATCTTCAGTCTGTAGTTATTTTCGTTTTGCTGCCACACTTACTTTGGGGGAAAACATACATTTTTATAATATCCCATACTGATGCATCCCATAGATCAGCAATAACAATTAGACACTTGCACTAATAGTAACATTGAGAGTTTTGCCGAAACAAGACTTGTAGTTCAAGAGGGTAGTGGCTTGTTTTACAGAAACAACTTTGTATCTTGCAGATGTTTGCTGATATTGTCACTGATGCTAAGCTCAATACAATTTGAAGTAACTGGCTGCTTTTGCCGGTGGCGCGGCGAGAACAAGTGTGGAAAAGACTCTTCATATCAGGCTTTTTGGAAAGGACTTTGTTATGCAACTGTTGTATTTATATATTGTAAGATGATTATTGTTGAAATATTGGTGTTCAGTACCTTAACATTGGTTTCAAGTACAGTGTATCTATTTTGTATAATATTGTGAGAAATGCCAACTTGTTTGTAGATATATCTCATTTATGTTTATGCTGGATCATGGTCATCATTCTCCAAGCGGCATCATTCAGATCGTGAATGTATTGTCTTTTCAGTTGCTCATCCAATTCCGGATCACAGAGCATGATTATGAGCATTTTTTTTGTTATTTGATATGAATTCAGACAATGTCCAAACATGTGATTTCTGTTCCATATGAGTAGAAAACAGTTCACATGAACCCTATCTTGTAAAGATTACAAGAATTAGCTCATTGAAAATTATATACATTGTTTAAACAGGTGCCCTCTATTCCATATGGAATAGAAAACACTCCACATGGACTTTATTATCTTGTAAAGATTGTAAGAATGAGCTCACTTAAAATTGTCGCCTTGCATTTGCAGTGAGAAATGACACTGCAAATCAGCGATGGTCTTGTTATTTATCCAAGTGAAGTCTACTTGACAGCACAAGAATCGGGATTTCACAGGGATAATAAAACAACTGCCTGTTGCATCCATCAGCAACCTATAACTTGCAGCGATCGATCAACTTTTAATGCACGTCGTCTTTCTTCTTTCGCAGCAAAGCAATCAGTCTCATTTGTCACAATACCCTAGTCAGCATTATCTTTACAGTGAACATAAGAACTGTCGACCAAGGATGGCAGACACGCTCCATGAAGGATCAAGTCCCATCACATCCTCTCTGTAGGAAAAACAAATGATCATACTTTCTGACGACGCAATTCTTAACCTTGTTACCGGTCATGCCATTCTAAAACGAAATTCAGAAGCATAGCCTTAATTAACATCACGCAGCTAGCAAGTTGTGGATCCGTACATGACAACATTCATATGTGATGGAGGCCACTGATTCTACTCTGATCCAACGTTCCCGCACGCAGCCTGCGACGCCGATTCCCCCTGGTTGCTTTCGGCAACCGACGAACTCGCACGCCGCTTGTGGCGGCAACGCCCCCAAGTAGCAGGCTGTTAGACGGCAGGAGTCGACATCGTCTTACTCGGGAGGATGCGTGGAGTAGGTCGATTTAGGATTTTAGGGTTACCATCGTCGGTCTCGACTTGGGAACGACAACGAACACCACATACTGATTTACTAGACTTGGGCCGAGCCCACAGCCTAACCACGAAACAAAAACCTGAAACTGAAGATTGGAGGGGAAAACTCTGGCGGGGTGTTGTCGGCGTGGTCTCCATCTTCTCCAACGACTCTACCATCGTCACCATGATGAACAGGGAGTAGTCCACCTCAGGACTATGAGTTTGTGGAAGTAGATTTTGTATCTCTTCTCTCTTGAACTCCATTGTATGAGCACCGTATGAGCTGTCTAACATGATTATAGTCATATTTGTATTACCTTCGTGGTGGATCTTTTTATGAGTTGATATTTGAGATTGCAATTGTTTTAAGTTTCAGTTATATGAGTAGATGCATATTATGTACCCGTTCTTGTTTACTTGTTTTGATTAAGCATGTTCATGAGGGCGTGTGAGGAGTAACGTGTGCATTAGTTGGAATAACAGGGGGTGTCTAACGGGAAGTTGACAACGGAATCTCGTGATCCGTTTGGTGTTTAACCTTACTTTATTATCTCACTAGGAATAAAGAAAATACCACGCTACCGAGCATTTGGTGTGACCTTGCTACTTCTTCGTGACTAGATCTAGCATTTTCTTATTTTAACTTCATGTCATTCAACTTAAGGCTATACTCTGATTTATTTCTTAATACTAGGTTGATAGATTTAATTCCTTCTAGTGGAGTATGAGAGAGATGAATAGCCAAAACATCTCTATGTTAGGACGTGATGCCCATATAAATATCTTCTTTACATAAACATGTTGCAATAAAATATGTCAACTATAGTGTTCCGTTGTCCACCACAACTTATAGACAGAGTGCATTAGTGAAACCATCAACCCCGGTCTATTTTTCATCATAAACTTACACTTTCCAACAACTTTTAAGCACTTTTCATTTTCAGCCATTTTAAAAATCCGAAAATACAAAAACACTTTTATTCACTTCATTCACAAACCAAAACACAAACACATCATCCTTTATTGTTTTCATCATCATTGCATATTTATTTCTTGCATTGCATTTTTATTTCATATTTTATTTCTCACCTTGTGCTTGACAACCACTTGGTGAGTTGGGGGCACAAAGAAAAATACATTTACTTTGTAGGTTGTTTCAGAAGGACAGGAAGATAAAATCATTCTACACACAGTTCCCGTAGAGTTCGATATTTAAACCCTCGAGTCACCTCGTGGGGAAAACTTCTCTTGCTGCATCAGTCTTCTCTTCAAGTCCCAACAAATGTGTTGACTTTCTTTATATCTTTTATTTCAGGTACACATCAACTACGCGTCCAAGAAGTTTTCTGACACCATTCAAAGATGAATAAAGCATCGTCATACATCAGTCGCCGCCGTAGATTTCAGCCGTTTCCCTGTCGCATCTCTGGTGAAAAGCCGTCGACGAGTCGTTGTCGCGGATCTACGTCTCGTGCTGTTTCGGTAGCCGAGAGCTCCGCCAGCATCTTCGTTGGCTAAATCTGCGCCACCGCCTTGGATCCGTCGGTCGGTGCTTTTCCGCTTGTTTCACAGCGAATTTCCGCTCGATTTGGTGTTCACTCGCCCCTCCATTTGCGAATTTCCGCTCGATTTGGTGTTCACAACGAATTTCCGCTCGATTTGAGCCCGTGCGAGCTATTTCTGCTCGAGGACTCGTCCTCGTCCGACGACTCCGATGTGGAGTTGTTGCTCGACAACAAGTCGAGGGTAGGAGGAGGAAGAAGAGGCGAGGATCCACCGTCGTACGCCTTTGCATTCCCCGGAACCGCTTCTACGACAACGAGCTGCTGATGCAAGACTACTTCACCGAGATACTCACCTGTCCGACGCATATCTTCCGTCAAAGGTACTGAATGTGTCGATCCTCTTTGTAAAGATTGTAGAAGTTTGTGAGTCAAATTGTCGGTACTTTACTCGCCGAAGGAAAGTTGCGGGGTTGACGGGATTTAGCGCGTATCAGAAGATATCTGTAGCTACGAGGGTGATAGCCTACGACATTTCGACTGACTATGTCGATGAGTATTTGCCCATTGGCGAGGATACTAAAATCGAGTCAGTGCATAGGTTTACCAAAGTGATGATCTGTCTCTTCGCTCCTACTTATCTCAGAGCTCCGAATGAAGAAGACACGGTGAGGTTGATGGCACAAGATGAGGCTCGTGGTTGGCCGGGGATGCTCAGTAGTATTGATTGTATGTATTGACATGGAAGAACTGCCCAAAGGCATGACACGTGCAATATTGTGGCAAGGGTGGGGATGCAACATAGTGCTTGAGGCCGTTGCATCAGTGGGTTTATGGATTTGGCATTGTTTCTTTGATTTTCCGGGCACACAGAATGACATCAATGTACTGCAAATGTCTCATTTATTTGCAAAGCTAGCAACTGGTGATGCTCCGGCCTGCAACTACACAATCGATGGGCATAATTACACAAAAGGTTACTACCTTAGCTGACAACATCTATCCTGCTTGGTCCACTTTCGTGAAGACCATCTCAAATCCTATTGGGGATGGAAGCTCAATTTGTCAAAAAGAGGGATACCGAAAGGATCTTGAGAGAACCTTTGGTGTTGTGCAATCTAGGTTTGTCGTTGTTAGAGGTCCTGCTCGGTTTTGGGACAAAAAAACCCTCTCAAGAACATAATGACATGTCGTGTGATTCTTCACAACATGATTATCGATAATGAGAGGGACTTGAACTTGGATTTGGTGTATGATAATGTTGGTACCCGTGCGAAGTCGGCTAGAAACCCAGATCACATGGCATTCCTTCAAACCTACTTGGAGATTGATGATGCCAACACACACTCACCCAGTTTAACAAGTATCTCGTTGACCACATCTGACAGAGCCACGGGCTATAATCTGCCATTTTTATCCACTTTTATTCATTTTATTCATGTGTGCTTTGACCCATTATTTACATTCGGTTTGTATTGGATGATTATTTACTTAATTTATTTAGATTGTAGTTTAAATTATTATTGTAATTTGGATTAAGTTGTACGGTACAATAAACAACATTGTTACTTTATATTTTTATATTGGTTTCATGATCTAAGGGGCCTCTCCCTATGATCTCTTAACTTTTATCTCGGGTCTCTCTTGTGGTCCTGGAGAGGATACGACATTTACCATTTTCATCTTCCATCTAGAATAGCAAAATATCATGATTTGGCTGCCCCGTGAAAACCCCGTGCCCGCTGCTGACTCACCCCATACTAGATTGCTAGCACGGCAGCGGCAGCGGCAGGTCCAAGTGGACGGTGAGAGCCACAAGGCGACACTTCCGGCGTGGGCCCCACAGCGTCAGCGAAGCGAGAACGCGCGCACGGACGGTGTGATCACTGATCAATCACAGCATCACACTACCGCGCGCAGCACGCACTCGGCTCACACTCCCCACGAACACGGAGCGCGGATCCCCCCGATAAATAATCCCACCTCGCCACGCTGCGCCTGCGCTCCTCCCAAAATTCCATCGATCGGGGTTCGGTTCCCCCGCACCACGATGATGGCCATGGCCGAGGTCCCCTGCCTCTGCGCGCGCCCGTCCCTCGCCGTGCCACCGCGCATGCGCGGCGTGGCGCGGCCGTACCCCATTGCCACGACGGCGGGGAGGGGAGTCGGGGCGGTCCGAGCCGCGGCTGTGGAGGCGGCAACGGCGACGGCGGCGGCTGTGGTCGAGGATGAGGAGGAGGAAGAGGAGGAGGCGGTGGTGGTCGAGGAGAGGTACGCGCTCGGCGGCGCGTGCAGGGTGCTCGCCGGAATGCCCGCGCCGCTGGGCGCCACCGCGCTCGCCGGCGGGGTCAATTTCGCCGTCTACTCCGGCGGCGCCACCGCCGCCGCGCTCTGCCTCTTCACGCCCGACGATCTCAAGGCGGTGGGTGGGCCTGCTTCCCGTCCCGACCAGTAGAAAATCCAGCATTGCTAAGCTGCACCATCTTTCTCTCTCGGTCTGCCGCGGTTTGAGTTTTTGTGTTTGGGGGTGACGGTGCAGAATAGGGTGACCGAGGAGGTGCTCCTTGATCCCGTCACCAATCGGACGGGGAACGTGTGGCACGTGTTCGTCGAAGGCAAGCTGCAGCACATGCTCTACGGGTACAGGTTCGATGGCACCTTCGCGCCTCAGTGCGGGCAGTACTTCGATGCTTCCAATGTTGTGGTGGATCCTTATGCTAAGGTGAATGATGCTTCTTTAGCTTTACTTTGCTTGTTGATGCTTGCGAATTGATACGTAGGTACTCACTTCACTTGTTCTGCCTTTTTTGTTACTCTCTAGGCAGTGATAAGCCGAGGAGAGTATGGTGTTCCGGCGCCTGGCGGTGATCCCTGGCCTCAAATGGCTGGCATGATCCCTCTTCCGTATAGCACGGTATACCTGGAATATATCGGCGCGACATGTTTCTCTCTTTTCTCACCTTTCTCCTGTCCCATCGTCTAAAACAGTCATGATTAAAAAATCAGCAGCACTATACATTCGTATCTATATACTAAAAGATAAATTATTTCGCCGATGTTAAAGGACTTTGAAGCATATTATTTTTATTTTGTTTGCAAGTGAATATGAAGTGAAATTGCATCTGCAGTTTGTTACTGTTGTCTTAGTTGTTTAATTGGAAATGCAGTAAAAAGGTTTGCATCTGCAGTTTGATTGGCAAGGCGACCTACCTCTGAGATATCCTCAAGAGGACCTTGTAATCTATGAGATGCACTTACGTGGATTCACCAAGCATGATTCAAGCAATGTAGAACACCCGGGCACTTTCATTGGGGCTGTGTCGAAGCTTGACTATCTGAAGGTACACTTGCTACTTGCTGACATAATTAAGATAGTTCTTACAAAAACTACATAATTATCCAGAATTTGTGTGATTACAAAAACTACTGTATATGGGAGCAGCTACATTCTCATTACTTAGAAGATGTTCACATACATTAAAGTTGGATTTAGAAAAATATACCCCATTCTGCAACTTAATCATAACCAAATATGTTATACCAGATCTTCTTAAGTTTAGTTGTATGTGTATCCCTTTTGATACTGGAATACTCGCTCTGCAGGAGCTTGGAGTTAATTGTGTAGAGTTAATGCCCTGCCATGAGTTCAACGAGCTGGAGTACTCCACCTCTTCCAAGTATGTATACTTGAATTTAATATTAGGCCACCTGCAGTGTCCGAGTGAGAGTTCATACATATCCTATGCATCCATAAGCGATATGTATTCGGAGGATTATTTTTTCAGCACCCACTCAAGAGTTTAAATCACATAGGTGTTACCACTGATATGAATAGTAGCAGCTTCTGCTATGATATTTTGTTATGTTGTTTGTACCTAAGCTATAATATTTTCATGAGACATTAATCCATAATTGAGGTTCACCACATTGATACAATTTACAGCTGAATAGTTGGTAGCTGGAAGTGAAATTTAGCATGCTATTGGCTTGCCATCTCCATACTTTCTAACATTGATTCGATATGTGTATCTTTCTTTTGTACTCTAATTGCCCTATCATAATTCCTGGGGACACGATTATGATTGGCTATATTATCACTGGAAACACAGCCAATTTGTGATACTATTTCATATACGCTACTTGGTATCTTACCAGGATGAACTTTTGGGGCTATTCTACCATAAACTTTTTTTCACCAATGACGAGATACACATCAGGTGGAATAAGAAACTGTGGCCGCGATGCCATAAATGAGTTCAAAACTTTTGTAAGAGAGGCTCACAAACGGGGTATTGAGGTAAGCAAGTCGTATGAGCTAATGCTTATCTTATAGTTGCTCCCTCTTTAACTTATCAGTTTGATGCTAAGATATGTTACTGCTAGGTGATCATGGATGTTGTCTTCAACCATACAGCTGAGGGTAATGAGAATGGTCCAATATTATCATTTAGGGGCATCGATAATAGTACATACTATATGCTTGCACCCAAGGTGAGAGATCTTTCTCATTATTCTTAATGGACGCGTAGAGTATAGATGTATCATGTAGTTCTGTTGTGGATTCAGTCTCTGAAATCAAAGAATTTCAAGGACATTTGTTCTTGCAGGGAGAGTTTTATAACTACTCAGGCTGTGGGAATACCTTCAATTGTAATCATCCCGTGGTCCGTGAATTTATTGTAGACTGTTTGAGGTACAGATATAAGTTTAACTTCTAGAAACTACTTCCCAGTTTTTTTTCCACTGCTTGTTCCTTTAATACAATTAAGTTGCAAGCTTGTTGGTGGGTAAATCTTTTGGTCAGCATGTTGTATATTTAAATGTTACATATGGTGATGTTTTGGTGCTTATAGATTTGGCGTCTTGAAATTCTTCTTCAGTAAAAAGAAAAATCTATTGTATTTTTCTCATCATTTCTTGGATGTTCATAAATAAACAGGGAAAAAAGGAACTAATAAGATGCTTTTAATAATCTCGAATCTTCTGCTAACCCATCTTCATCATATAGCTTATTGGCATTTATTCTATGCACTCCTACTTGTCAAGACAAACTATTTCTTCATTACTAATTAAGTTTGTTCTGTAGATACTGGGTGACCGAAATGCATGTTGATGGTTTTCGTTTTGATCTTGCATCCATAATGACCAGAGGTTCCAGGTACTATATATTTATTTTTGTTTGTATCTTTCCTCTTCAGAAGAACCTTAACATAGTGTTTCTTTTACAAGTCTGTGGGATCCAGTTAATGTGTATGGAGCTCCAATAGAAGGTGACATGATTACAACAGGGGCACCTCTTGTTAGCCCGCCGCTTATTGACATGATCAGCAATGACCCAATTCTTGGAGGTGTGAAGGTACACATTTCATACAACAGTTGTCATCTATGTACATTCAATTTGTATGATGCTAATGCTTCATTTCCCAGTTTTGATAAGAAATACTTTGTTAATGAAAGCAGCTCTGATTACCTGCTCCTTATGAGTTAGAGTAACATGTAGAATGCTACACATCAACTGAACGTTCTCAACATATTATTTGTTCATTGGGAGCCCCTCTTACTCCTTTCCCCCATTGCAATTATAGCTCATTGCTGAAGCCTGGGATGCAGGAGGTCTTTATCAAGTAGGTCAATTCCCTCATTGGAATGTTTGGTCAGAGTGGAATGGGAAGGTAAGAGCTGCATAATGTATGGCTTGACCTGTTTAAAGTTTGATTTGCTAAGTCAACGGATTGTTCTTTGGCAAACACTGGTAGGAGCTAAAACATATATGAGTGACGTACTTAAAAAAGCTAAATGATGCTCTTCTTGCGGATATCTGTAAATGCACAAGAAAGATAGCACAGGAGCTTAGTGGTGAAGTACGATGTGTCAAATAATTGAATGTGCCTAACTGCCTATCGTTCAGTGTCCATTCTGCAAAGAATTCATCTTTACATTTATTTTCTATATGCTGCCATATAGAAAAACCAAGCTGGTCCCACAGAAACTTTCTGGAAGAAATTAATCATGCCGCGTTGTTGGAACATTTGGATAAAAAAATAGATGCATTTTAAAACTAAATCCCCACGATATAGGTGGAAGTTGGTGTTGCTTTTTGACTTGCAGCAGCTAAACCTCAGTGTTATCTGTAAGATTTTGAATTTGTAAGAAGGTAGCAGGATGGCAATTTACTTTGCTTTTGCCTTTATTTGTAGCTTGATTTGAGGGCGTGAAAAATATTTTTCAATACAATCCTATCTTCATTCTACGTTGTACATTACTATATATTCAACATATATACTCCTCGCTAGAGCACTCCCCTACCCGCTCCATAGGAAAACGTCATTACTGACAACATTTATTGTGTAAATCATTCTTATTGGGCATGGAAATTTGGAATCAGTATCAAACAGTACCACATTAAATGTTGATTGCTGTTTGTGTCTTAAGAGGGAACAATGTTCGTGTGCATCTATCTTCAACTAAACCAATATGTGGCGCATTTCCCATTACCTTTGTACTAGCTGTTTCATTAAAGTACTGTCATGTGTGGTTGTTTCCTCAGTACCGGGACATTGTGCGTCAATTCATTAAAGGCACAGATGGATTTTCTGGTGGTTTTGCCGAATGTCTTTGTGGAAGTCCACACCTATACCAGGTATGTTGTGCCAATACCTGTAAATTGATCCAGTGGAATGCCACCTTGATTAGCTGTTGCTTTTGTCATTAAAGTATAAAGCCGGTGCTAAATATTGAAACCAAAACCTGCGAGTGAAGGAACACATGCTTTTTAGTTTTTTGTTTATTCTTCTGGTAGCTAATCCGCTTTAAAAATTACATCCATGTAACTTTGTAGGAGTGAGAAGAAGCCATATTGAGTTTTCGAAAAAAACAGCCATATTGGATTCCATATGTGGAACCATATATTGATAAAACTGTCTTTCTTCAGAGATAATGAAAACAGCTTAACACTTCTATCAATATGAAGTTTGCTTCATACTTTGAAGACATTGAAATCAGTGTGTCCAATAATTCTACCTGTTACTAACAGGTCTATCTGGTTTCCATAGAAATCGAATCAGTAACTTATTATTGACCACTGCAATTTCTGATCAATTAATCAGGCAGGAGGAAGGAAACCTTGGCACAGTATCAACTTTATATGTGCACATGATGGCTTTACGCTTGCTGATTTGGTAACATATAATAACAAGTACAATTTATCAAATGGGGAGAACAATACAGATGGAGAAAATCACAATCTCAGCTGGAATTGTGGGCAGGTAAGGCTGAACTCTCATGTTTCTGTATTTCCGTGCTTTACCTCTAGTCAAATGTCGCCATATGGTTCTTTCTGTAGCGAAATCGTTAGGGCCGCGTGGGTTCTCCTACCACATGTCATTGTTTGTAGAGTTGTTTTTCTAAAGAAAACATGCCTTATGTTTTGTGCGTGAGCCGGTACAGGAGTTGTGGCTATAGATTGATCAGTATGATTGTCGAAACTAATAGGGGGAAACCATGTGCACATTTTCTTGAACTTGATAAACTTTCCTCTGTTAGCAGACCCCTGTGCATATAAATGATTTTAAGTCACAACACATTCTCTTACTTTGGGGCTAATTTGTATGCCAACTGCCAAGAAGCTTCAGAATCATGTGCAACATGTACTTACAATTTCATGTGAACAATATAGGAAGGAGAATTCGCAAAATTGTCAGTCAAAAGATTGAGGAAGAGGCAAATGCGCAATTTCTTTGTTTGTCTCATGGTTTCTCAGGTAAGACTTGCTATCAGACCTCTTAAAAAATTTGAGAACGCTTGTTTTTTCACAATGGCAAAGATGGTCAGGTGAAACACACAACAGGCATTATGTGTCAAATTTGACAGGAAGTGTTTTGGTTTCAGTTTTGTTCCTACCTCCGTACATGCCAGTATTATTGTTAGTCAACATGAAGGGATTGCTTATATGAGATTCCCAAAGTTAAATTCTTCAATTTACCTTCTACAGTATTTCAAACCTTCTAAATATTTTCATTTTATTTCCAACTGGTAGGGAGTTCCAATGTTCTACATGGGTGATGAATATGGCCATACAAAAAGCGGCAACAACAATACATACTGCCATGATCATCATGTTAGTCCAATTCGGTCATGTATTTTTTTAAATAACTATCTGTATATCTTTCCATTCATCCATCTGGTTCTTGTATAGGTCAATTATTTCCGCTGGGATAAAAAAGAAGAATCCTCTGACTTCCACCGATTCTGTCGCCTTATGACCAAATTCCGCAAGTGAGTACTATTTCAGTTGAGTAATTTCTGTGTGGAACCACTGGAGGTGCTTCCAATGCTAACTGAGTGACGTCTATTTGTCTGCACTGTAGGGAGTGCGAGAGTCTTGGTCTCGAGGACTTTCCAACGGCCGAACGGTTGCAGTGGCATGGTCATCAGCCTGGGAAGCCTGACTGGTCTGAGACAAGCAGATTCGTTGCCTTTTCCATGGTACAGATAAAATTCCCATAGTTCACCAAAGTTGTTTCAGTAGAACCATTTTTAGCTGTATAGCACAAAGCAAAATATGGAGAAATTTTACAAGTAACAATTCTCCTATTTATCTCACCACAGAAAGATGAAACACAAGGTGAGATCTATGTGGCCTTCAACACCAGCCACTTGCCGGCCGTCGTAGGACTCCCAGAGCGCACAGGATACCGGTGGGAGCCGGTGGTGGACACAGGCAAGCCAGCACCATACGACTTCCTCACCGACGACTTACCTGATCGCGATCTCACTATCCGCCAGTTCTCTCATTTCCTCGACTCCGATCTCTACCCCATGCTCAGCTACTCTTCAGTCATCCTTGTATCGCGTCCTGATGTTTGAAAGACCGATGTACAGTGAATAATATATAGTCCGTTCATGTATATCAGAGTGCAGAGTGCAGTCGTTCAATTGCCAGTGATCTAATCGATCCACATATGCATGTGCAAACTAAAGTTTGGTGATCAGATATATTTTCCTGACGGCCAAAGCTACAAGAACTCGTTTATTGACAATGGAGATGATGTAAATGCACAGAGCTAGCTGTACTGGCGAAAGATGATCCACATTGCAGCAACCAGAATGGCAAAAGAAAAGACAGAAGAAGCAGCAAAACGACCAGATGATCCCCATCCAAGTCTCCAGCACGATCTTGCTTGCTGTGCATGGCTCTGTTTGATCACGAGACGTTGCTCTCTGGATATGTGATGCACCTGTAGACCCTGCATCTCTGGCACAGGATGTACCCAGCCTGCAATGACAATGGACGCCAACGGTTGGTCGTCGGCCACCTGAGCTGAGGAAGAGAAGGGAAACTAAGGTATGAGAGAGAAACTCACGGCCTTGCAGGTCGGGCAGCGGCGGTAGATCCGGGGGCTGCTCTCGGACTTGACGTTGTTCTTCTTCCCTTTGCAGAAGTCGCACAGAAGCCACCCCGTGCCGCCGCACCCATCTTTGCACTCTACTTCACCTTCTTCCTTGGGTCAAAATCAAATATGGTAGGTGAGAATCATTAGCTTAAGCTCTACAGATGGTCCATGAGGTTTGAGAGATGCTAACCTCCATTTCCGCCTCAACCTCCGGCAGAGCCGCTTCTGCTGCCGCCGCCGCGGCGACCTCCCTGGGAACGGACACACATCCGATCTTCCTCCGCTGCTGGAACAGCGACCAGGTCGACGCCGACGCCAGGAGCGGCAGCGGCGGCGCCGGCCGGTGGCACCAACGGTTCAGGCTCGATGCGCTGCACCATTGCACGGCCATTCCTCGTGTCCTTCCTTCCTCAACTTCGCTTCACCACCGCTCCCTCCGGATAAAATTGCGAGGGAAAGAAAGGCAAAGGGTACCGAACTCTGACCTCCTGGGCCCACGAAAGTCCAACTCTAAAACACTACAGCCAAGAGTCAAAATTGGTCAATGAGTCCAGCTTCGAGGCCTGACACCTGGGACCACCCAGAATCTCAGTTCACTGGCTCTACAAGTCGCCTGAAGTCAACGCATCCGTCTGAGGTTCTCTAATTCTTCACCAGATCTCGCCGCCGCGTCCGCTCCCGTTCAATGCCGTCGCCCGACCACCACCACTATGTTCTCCTGCTCCTCCTCTTCATCGTCGTCGGCGTGGCACACTTCGCCGTCGCGGCTCTCAGTGACGAACAAGAGGCGGCCTGCGACGCGGAGTACCGGCAAGAAGACCTCCGGCCGGACCGGCTCACGGTGCTCCTGAGCGGCTACTCGGAGCGGCGGCTCCCGCTCCTCCGCGCCATCGCGGGTGCCTACGCCGCCCACCCGCTGGTCCACGCCGTCCTCGTGCTCTGGTGCAACCCCTCCACCCCCGACGACCGGCTCATCTTCCCGCGCTTACCGCCGCGCGTCTCCCTCCACCGCACCGCCTCCGCCTCCCTCAACTCCCGCTTCCTCCCGCTCCCCTCCATCCGCACCGCCGCCGTGGCCGTCGCGGACGACGACGTCCTCCCCGACGCCGCGGACATCTCATTCGCGTTCGCCACCTGGCAGCAGCGGGCCTCCGGACGCCCGGGCTCCCTCGTCGGCTTCTTCCCGCGGTCTCACCAATTCGACCTGGCCCGCAGGAGGTGGGTCTACGCCGCGCCGCAGCCGGGGCGCTACTCCATGGTGCTCACCAAGTTCCTGGTCCTCGGCGTGGACCTCCTCCGCAAGTACTCCTGCTCCCCGGAGCTCGCGGCGGCGCGCGCCCTGGTGGACCGGGAGCGCAACTGCGAGGACATCCTCATGAACTTCGTGGCCGCCGAGGAGTCCGGGGAAGGACCGGTGCTCGTGGAGGCCGGCAGCATCAGGGACTGGGGCGACCCAAGGAACGACGCCAATGCCGGCGCCGGCGAGGATGGGGGCACTGGCGCGGAGATGAAGGGCGTGGGCCTGAGCTCGACAGGGGGCGTGGGGCACTGGGAGAAGAGAGGGGAGTGCATCACGGAGTTCCACCGGCTGCTGGGGAGGATGCCGCTCCGGTACAGCTACGGGAAGGTGGTGGAGGCCACCGTCGGAGAGCAGGGGCTGTGCAGCAAAGGCGGCCGCCTCGTCCGGTGCGACCGGGAGTAGCGCCTGCGCTTCTCAATGCCGTGTCGACTTTCAGACAGTGCTAAATCAAAGCCCTGTATACCCTGATAAATTGTAGCAATGGAACGATGGGGAAAACTTTTACAGTACATGTTCTCGACATAGGGGGGAAATCATTACTCGTATGATAAACTATGCGGTGGAAACCAACTTTATGTGGAAACCATCAAAAACCACGAAGAAATTATGTTTAAAAGTTTAAAAAAATCCTCAGCAAAAATGCATTATGCTGGAAAGGTAAAGTTCTATAGACATGTAAATTTGCAAGTTGGAACTCAAAATTGTTTAGGAGATATGGAAATGACAAGTCTCAGAATGAGTATTAGCAAACGTTACTATTCACTGCTGAATTTGTAATTTTCATAAGTCCTAAATAAATTGAGTTTCAAATTGCAAATTTACATTCTATATAACTCCTTTTCAATGTAATTTATTTTTGTTGAGATTTTTTTAGAAATTTAAATATGATTTATTCATGATTCCACCGGTTTTCACCGGATATTCTCTCCACTTATACGTGGTAGTACTGATTTAAGAACTATGTACTCTGACAAACTGTATCAGTGGAATCGAGGTACAAAGCTTTTATTACATGTTCTAGATGGAGGAAAAGTCCTTGATCGATTTAGTTACCCGAACCATTATTCTTGGTAAGAAACAGTGCAAATTACTTTTTCGAGCAAATTACTGCCTCTGTTCTATATTAGATGACTTTTATTTGCTTAAAAATGAATGTATTTAGACTTGTAACATGTGTAGATACATCTACTTTTATACACATATATAAGTCACCTGATCTGATTTAGAACGGAGGGAGCACTTGTATGTGGGTAGCACCGATTTTGGACTTTATTTGATTTGTATGCACGTTTAGAGACGAGAGTTGTGGGAATGGGGCGGTTGCTGCGTCCCGTTGTACCCCTGAATCAAAAATAGCCCTGCGATCACGATCGAACGGCTGGCATGGACGATGGGCTGCCCGCTCTCGCATACAAATCTTCCTACCACGTCCCCCAATATCGCAGGAAGTGGGCGTTCGTGGGCGCGCCCTGCTGCCATTTCAATTCTCCTCTTCTTCTTCTTCCGACAGAAGACAGAAGAGGAATCCCGCCGAGTGCTGCGTGCGATTGCCAGCAGAGGACGAGGACGGCGGCGATGCATCCGCGCGGCGGTGGCGGCGACCGGGCGGCGGTGAGGAAGGGGCCGTGGACGGCGGAGGAGGACGAGGTGCTGCAGCAGCACGTCCGCGAGCACGGGCCCCGCGAGTGGAGCTCCATTCGATCCAAAGGCCTCCTGCCCCGCACCGGCAAGTCCTGCCGCCTCCGCTGGGTCAACAAGCTCCGCCCAAACCTTAAGACGTAATCCGCTCCCTCCTCCTCCTCCAATTTCGTCTTGTTATGCTGGGCTTCCAACTTTGATCAGTCATGGCGCGCGGCCTCTGCGTGACGTACTGAAGGATGATGATGATGTGCTTGTTTTCTGTGTCGAATGAAGGGGCTGCAAGTTCTCGGCGGAGGAGGAGCGGGTGGTGATCGAGCTGCAGGCGCAGTTCGGGAACAAGTGGGCCAGGATCTCGACGTACCTGCACGGCAGGACCGACAACGACGTCAAGAACTTCTGGAGCACGCGGCAGAAGCGGCTCGCCAGGATGCTGAGGGCGCCGCTCCCCCGCAGGAGGCCCACCGCTGCCAGGAACAGCGCCAGTCGCGGTGCTCCTTCTTCTTCTTCGGCTGCGGCGTCTCGTGATGATCAGTTGCTGCGCGCCCCCGAGGTGACGACGCTTGCTTAATTTGCTTTCTCTGAAGAAAAAGGGCCTGTTGCTTCTGAACTTGACAGCAATCGCCTTATTTCTGAATCTGATTGTGTGCCTCTGCTTTTCTGAAATGATCCAACGACACCTGTTTCTTCTGCATTGCTATCTTTTTTCTGTCGTTGTTTTGGACATTCTAAGAGACAGATTTGGCCAATATTTCCAAAATCACCTAGAAATGCAAAAACAAATATGAGATTACAAATTCAAACATTTTTCTGCCTGGTAGGCTGTTAGCTAAAACCTTTTTCTGAAGTAATAAGCCCCGCTCGCAACTCCATAACTGAAATTGACGGTTCAAGTGAGCAATGCTATATAACTTCACCACACACACACACACTAAAAACAGCATTTATTTGTGACTTTTGTGAACTACTACCTTCGTTACATTGCTGCCGATTTTTTTGTTATCTGAACTTCTGAAGCTTTGTTATGTTGCACATTTCAGCCTCTCTGTCAGGATCAGCTTCCGTGCTTCGGCAAGATGATCCCCTTCGAAGAGACACCGATGCACCAGTACCACATCGGCGAGAGCAGCTCAGAACCACCGCTCACACTGAACGATTCCCCATTCTCCGGACTACTCGACGCCGGCTCCATCCTGCCGTCTCCCATCGGGTTCGCCGCCATGGACACCGCTACCGTGGGATGCAGCAGCTCGTACGGCGCTGCTCCGCAGAACCTCTCATTCCTCTACGCCAGCGACCCTGCGCCGATGGTTGATGGCGCTGGATTCCTCGACGCGACCGCACTTGTCCACGGCGGCGGCATCGCCTACCTGGAGCCGAAACGGGAGCAGCAGTCGCCGGCCGGGTTCTTTGGACTGGAGGGGGAAGACGAGGATTACGGCCACATCGTGCCGGCGCGGAGAGGCGCCCCCGATGTGCATTTCGATGACCTGGCCCCGGAGATGTTCGACTTCTTCGAGCTCCCGCCGTCGCCGCCACCATCACCGTCCACTAGGCTGTAGATCGTCACTGATCCACTGAGGCGCATCCCGACTCATTAAGCCATATAAACGATGCTCTCGTCCAGGTGCTCTCTAGCATAACAGACACCCATTATCTGGAATCTCGTCACGATGTCTGATCGTATCATTTGTAATCATCTAAGGTAGGAACGATATCATGTACTGTACCTGCTTGATCGAGATCATTGTGATTTGTGCATGTGTGATTTTGGGACATTTCTGGGAATCACCTGTCTGCGTAGGTGTCACCTAATACTAGCATGCTTCTCTTCCCCGCGTGTGGGAATCACCTGTCTGCGTAGGTGTCACGAACAAGGTGAGCGCTTCCTACCTTTTGCCCGATCTATTTTTATTCCTTAAGCACTCAGGACCCGTACAACGTGGTCGCTTACCACTTAGCTACAGGCGCTAGGAAATAAAAAGAATCTGTTTTAACGGTTTCAATTTTTGGCTTGTAAGACACAAATTTTTTCAAATAGATCTTTTTGGATTTGGAACTTTTAGCTTTTAATTGGACATTGTTGCATGATAGTATAGTCGAAAAGCCAAAACAACAATCAACTATTTAGATATTTTAGGTCTGATTTGAACTCCATATTTTTTAAAGAAGGAAAATCCCCCCCTAAGCCAATATTTTATGCAAATATGCTAGAGTGTAGGTGGTTTTGTGCAACTGGGTGCTCACTTAGTGATAGTGGCAAGCTCTGATCGGCCAGGTAGACTTTCTAAAACTTTCTCTTCATGCTATAAAAGGAGGAGATGAGCAACGTAACATAGTGTCATTCCCTCTACTCTTGCATTCTTGCTCACAAAGATCGTGTATATCTGGTGTCGTTGATGTTTTATCGGCCCCAATTTCGTGACGTCAGATGCTGCCATGTTGGTAGAGAAAAACGGCTTAGTTTTGAAAAGTACAGAGTTTGAATCAGACAAAAAATGAATTCATAAGGATATAGATCTAAGCAGCTGGATTTGAGAGTGAAAAGTATACGGTTGGGAAAACTTGAGTTGTTTCTATGCTATTACCTCCGGTCCACAAAGAGTGTCGGACCCAAAGCAAAAGATTTTGTACTGGCCTAGTATGTTTCCCGCGACAATTAAAATGGCTTTGGGCCCAAGTTGGAGCACGTCCGGGCCTAGTACGTGCGGCCCAACACATCCCAGTATGACCCCACCGAGGCGCTGTCACGCATGTCATTGTCCAGTCCGACGAGAGGATTCCAGAGGCTTCTGGCGCTCGAACCGAACCTTCTGCACGCTTCTCTTCCTCCACCCGTCCACTCCACTTCTCTCCCGATGGTGCTCATAAATCTCCCGCCATCACACTCCTCTCTCGCTACGACCACGAGCTCATACAGAAATCGAGGAATTGAATTTGCGGCTGTCTGTTCGATTACCGCGCGAATCTTACAGTGATCGATCGTGAATTCGCGATGGTGGTGCTGATCGAGCACGCCCCCGGCGCCGGTGTGGCGCAGAAGAGGAAGGGCGCGGAGAATCCGGGCCAGTTTGCGTGTCCCGGTGACGGCGACCTCGGTTCCTGCCGCGCGACTAAGATGCGGCGACTGGAGAGTGCCAGCACCGGCCACGATGTGCCGGCGGCGGTTGAGATGGGAAGCGACGTGTCGATGGGGGAGGAGCCTCCGGCGCCATCGCTCGGGGCGATGGTGGTGTACGGCGGCCCCGACGTCGACGCCGCGCCAGCGGGCGGCCTGCCCGGCCTTCTCGGAAAATGGCGGCTCCGGCCATGGGCGCCCGTGAGCGCCGGCGCCGAGTGGATCCGCGACATGCTGCGCGAGGCGGACAGCCGCACGGTGCGGGCCGTGCTTTCCAGCGCGCAGGAAGAGGGCGGCGCCGACCTGGCCGTGGTCCCTTGGGTTGCCGCGCCCGCGCCGGCAGAGACGGATCAGGCGTCCACGGCCGCGGAGACGGTGGACGACGACGAGGGGGCGGCGGCGATGGACATCGAGGAGGAGATGGAGATGGGTCATCCTCAGACCCAGACGCTCGCTGCCGGCAGCGGCGACGGGTACTTGTGGCGCTGGCCGCAGCACTGCTTGGCGCCTCCGTTGCCGTTGCCGGCAGTTGGCCAGGCGAGCCCGGCGGTGTGGTCCTGGTGAACCGCGTATGGAAGTAGGAATACGAGCGAGCTACGGGAATTGACATCTTCCTCTTTGGCGGTGCCTGTCATCCTCTTCTGTTTGCAGTGTGCAGTTCCCTCTTCACTGCATCGTTGGGGACACTTCGTTCGTCGTGCTGCCTACGATTTCTGTATGGACGTGATCAGTAATTTCTATTCTGATCTGAACTTGTAATTCCCGTTATGCGATTCGATTTGCGCCCAAATGCACGATGGCTGTCTGCACGATTGCAGATCAAAGTCTCAAACGAGACATCTGATGCTTCGTACGAGACCGCATGACACACAACGCTACACATTGGATCACCTCCATTTGAATGGCTGAACGCTCAATATTTGATCACATAAATTAGGATGGCTGTGCTCAACTCTTTAGTAAATTTATCTTCTATTTCTTGTACAATATAATAGCATGCTTGCAAATAACAACTCACAGCACACTACAGGACCAAAAATACCGTCGGGCATCGGCGTACCAGGGTTTCGGTTTAGCCCAAATTACTCGTGTCTACCCCGACGGTAAGCCAAAAATGCCATCGGCAAATGCTATGTTGCCGTCGACATACTAGAGTTACTTTTAAATAAGCTTTCAAACGAGAAGTTAGAACTTAGTGATATTAGTGTCTTATCAATCATATTAATCCATTGGTCATAATGTTACACTTCTTTATCTACACTACTATTAAAAGAGCAAACATGTCGGGATACATTAAATCTCACGCGTACAATTATCTATCAACGTTCCAGATCGTCCTGATGTCGAGCACCAAACAACTTTGACCGGTCAAATTATTTTTGTTACCAGAACGTACGATCCATCACAATCACAAGGCAACAAAGAGTCTCGGTCTGAACTTGCCTGTGGCAAGATGGTTAGCAGGGTGGTTGTACCTCCAACCCACCAGAGTTCAAATCCCAGATTTGACACTGGTGTTTCTCATTTAGACGAAATATTCTTCAGTGGGATGCGACGTTCCCGTCGACAGCGAGGCGCCTGTGGTGAATTCGTCAATCTCAAGACCTGATCCGCCGGCCCAGTCTCTCGGAGGTGCTCATAGGGGTAGGGTGTGCGTGCGTGCGTTCATAGGGGTGAGTGTGTGCGCGTGTATATGAGCGCTTGCGTTGTACTGTGTTTCTCAAAAAAAAAAGAGTCTCGGTCTGTTACGTTAGTAAAAAGCGTACGATCCATCACGTTAGTATTCAGAACGGGAGAAAAGAAAAAAAACAACAAAGAGTCCGAGAAAGGAACTCTGATCAGTCAAAGCAATGACCTTGTAGCCTAAACCCTAACTGCTGATAGTGCCCACCTCACGTCTCCCGGCCGCTACATCTTCCCGATTGACCTCAACCTCGCCGAACCCTGCATCTTCGCCTCATCTCACCATAGCGCGGCACCCCCGCCAGTGACGCCGTTTCCGAAACCTCAATGACAACCATCGGCACCCACCGGATGATATCATGCCGTCGATCGCCGCGTTGACACTTCGAGCTATCTCACCGCGTCCTGGGATCCCCGAAAGAGCATGTTGGTCGGTAGGTTCGTACCGTGGTTCGCTCGTTCAGGCCTCACCGGAGGCAGTGGCAAGGCGTCCGTCTTGTCGATGTCCAAGTCCAACGCGGCAGAGCGGCCAAGGTGGGATAGGAGCGCAGCCACAGGTCGACGCACTCGGCGTGCAAGTCGTGCCCGCACTTGGGCAAGAACTTTGCCGCCTCGCCGTCGGACACGGTACAGAGTAACCGGCAGCGGAGTCGTTCGCAGGGAGCACCACCGGATCAACGCCTTTTCTGACGCTAGAAGCGGAGGCTGCGACGCCAACTCTAGGGCGCAGACTGCTAGGCGCCGTCCCTACGGCACGCCGAACGCCACCGCGGTTACGATGAGGTAGTGGTAGAGCACGAAGAAGAGGACAAGGGCGAGGAAAATGAGGGCGACAACGGAGAAGACGACGACGCCGTAGACCACCGTGGTGGGAGTCGCACTGGGGCGCTGCCCACGTCGTCCTCCGGCAAGGGTGACATGTTGACGCACGCCTCCGCACTTCACAGTGAGCAATGAGCTTCGTGCTTGCCTTGGAGCGCTTGTGGCCGCCGACGCCGGCGTAGGGATGGAAGGTAAGGCCACCGATATGTGCGAGCTCTTGAGAAGAGAGTACGGATTAGAGGATTTCTATCGGGACTTGGTGATCGGCTCTTGAGTTTTGCCCCAGCGCCGAGAGTGGTTTTCCCACTTGTTCGTTCGGGTGCCCGGCCTATCTGGGCCGTCCATCGGGCGCGCGGATGCGGGAGGGCGGGGCGCTGGGCTCGCTGGTTTGACTCGCCTAATTAGGCTCTGCGAGGTGTAAAGCTGGCTGTCTGACTTGAACCCTGCCGGCAGAGCCCGCGATTTCCTCTGCTCGCACGTCGCCCCCACCCACCACCACCACCACCCCCCCACCCCCCCCCCCCCCCCCCCCCCGACTTGTCGGCTCGCACGTCGCGGGCCCGGAATTCTTCTCGCTCGTTGCCCCGTTCCGTATAGCTAGCACCTCTGAACCAGATCTGAGATTTCCCCCCATTTCTGTGTTTCCGCGTCGAACAAGCGCCATGGACGGGGTGGGAAGCTTCACCGAGCTTCTATCGCGATTCGCTGTACCCGCAGCACCAAGGTTAGATCCTCGATCTGTTCGAAGAATCAGAGTGTTCTGGCCATCCTCCAATCTCTTTCTGCTCCGGCATATGTTCTTACCCGATGGTTGGATCTGTTTAGATTCGATGAAGGGAGCTGCAGCATACAGCAGGGCGAGGGATGCAGCGCTTCCGCGGCAGATGCATACGGGTACTGTGGGGACACAGTCGAATGGTTAGTGACCTCCGTCAACACATCTACTTCTCTCAGATATCGATGTGTCCTGTTTTCTCCTCGTCTGTTACTGAACTAGTAGCACCCCGCAGCTCGAATTCGGGATCGTTGGATTCATCTGTTCCTGAGGAAGAGGAGGAACTTAGTATGCTGGAAGAGGAGGAAGTTAGTTTGCTGGAAGAGGAGGGTGTCCTTGGTCCGACCGAGGATCTGCCGTTCTCAGCGGATGACGGCGCAGAGTTCGTTTCTGAAGACGGGGACTACACGGCGGCGTGTGAAGAAATTGCAGTTCAGTTGCGAGCGTCTGCTGCTGGTGCTTCGCAAGAAATTTTCGCCCGGTCGGCTGATTCCTTGTACATCAAACGGTAAGTGATGAAACCACATCCAGATGATGAAAATATTTGCATAATGTACAAAAAAAAAGGAATTTGATGCCGTGTGCTGTGGTGTTATTTGTCAACTGTTGTCTGCTTGTTTTTTAGTTCTTACACCTGTAGTGGGTTAGTTAGAAAATTACAGATAGACTTAAAATAGTGCTAGCATGTACCAAAATTGATAGAAACTGCCAGGCATTTTGTTCCCCTGTTAGTAACATGCCTGATGAATATATTTTCCACCCTGTTAGTAACATGCCAGGCATTTGTTCGCACCGTGAAAAAAAAGACAGTAAATATGCTAGAATGCACCCTCGACACGTACACTTTACCTGGGAACACACAAAAAAATCCTATCGACGTAGCTGTGTATGTACATATAGCCACCTACTTTATCATCGTGTATCTGACGGCTTGGCTTCTTTTTTTTCCCCACACAACCGGAAAAAGCAAACGGACAGCTAGAGGTGTGGTGCTGCCTGTGTGCAGACCGCCGAGTGAAGTCGGCGCAGTGGAGACAGCATTGCGTGAATCAGTAAAGAAGAAGAAGGAGTATATTTTCTATCCCACATCCGGCATGGTGTTTGATTCTGTCGAAGAGGCGCATGAGTTCTACAATCTGTACTCTTGGGAGATCGGTTTCGGGATACGGTATGGCCGGTGTAACAATAATCAGGGCAACAAATACCGATCAATGCAGCAGTTGGTCTGTGCGAATGCGGTATGTATCTTTTTCAAGTGAACTTTTCCGTGGTGCCTAATCCGCGTCTTCTCATGTGATGAACTGTGCATAAAACTTTACTTTTTTCCTTTTCCCGACAGGGTGAGGACAAAAGATGTAAGTAGGTACCGCTCGCAGCGTACAGGTTGCGGAGCTTCACTCAAACTACTCCGTACAGAAGACCACGGGTGGTATGTTAGCAAGCTGGTTACGGAACACAACCACCCCTTGTCTCAGTGCTGTGGTCAGGCAGACAAGGTTTTGCTCATTGTGCCGCTCCGACTCCCATGTGATGTCGGGATGCCCACAAAACCCTAATAAGAAGGCACGCGCAAAACCAAGGTGCAGTGTTTGTGGTGTACAGGGCCACAAATCGAACTCGTGTTTCACAAGGAAACCAGTCCTGGCAGACTATGAACCTTACTCAAGTGACAGTAGTTCTTGAGCACAGGTTTTATGTCTACCGAGTAGATGTAGTTTGGGACTTGTTATCCCCCGTACCGAGCAACTTATGTTTGAACTCCTTTTATGTAAACTGAACATGCGATCTCTCCAGTTATGACTTTCTAATGTGTGGAGAAGATAGAGAACTATGGTATGGATGTCTTTTGCAGGCATGAGACAAAAATGTCATTTGTTAAACGTTGTAATGATGTTAAAATGACACATTAAATGTCTGTGGACCGATTTACTTTATGTTTATGTCTGGTAGACATAACTTTATGTTTTTTCCAGCAATCAGACATATTGCTTCAGATTTGCTACCTTCCCATCAACAGTTTGTGTTCTGTCAGTTTTGGTATCTTTGTTTTTCAGAAAACAATAAGACTGTACCTCGTTAGCTGAACGAAATACAGTTTTGCTTCAGTTTTGCTGTGACTGAACGAAAAACATCGTTAGATTGATGCAAGTCTGCTCACGATACAAAAGCATTCTACAGAACCACAGCGTGGTACATAATCGGTAGTCCATTCTATTCCCCCACTGAAACCGGGTGTGGGCATGCGTGGACAGCATGCCGTGGGCTCCACATTTTCAAAAATTCAAAAAACCCTTGCCTGCAGGCAGCGGGTAGCACCCATAATAGGGAGGCCATTCTGTTCCCCCACCGAATAGCTTAGAACACTACGCCTCTGTAATTCTGCATCCGAAACTTGAGCCAACAAATACAGAGTCGAGTTCCTAGCGATCCTGGGGCTAAAAACAATCCAACAGACGCAGCAAACATGATACACCCTATAGCCATTACAACAGACGCAGCAACTAGCGATCCTGGGGCTAAAAACAATCCAACAGAAGCTAACAGAAGGCAAAAACGAAGAATCTTGATCTTCTTAACAGCAGTGCAAGCAACGCTAAGCTGATTTTCAATGCAACGGATCTGGAGGTTGAGCTCGCTGACCATCTGCACCTTTGAATCTAGTTCCTTCTTCACTGACGCCAACTGCTGATTCATCTGCTCCAGCTCGATGTTGTGCCTCCATTTCACCATCTTATCTACATACCGGTTAACAAGGTCAACCCATATCCATGTCTTGCAAGCAAAAATGTCTTGCTGCAAAAGAGGGGGGAGGGAGAAGTTAGAACAAAAAGTACCAAAAATCTATTATCCCGGGTGCAAACAAATCTGCAAACCTCCGTCGAACAGGAAAAGCGAAAATGGTGGAAAAGGGAATACAGCATCGATTTCACTGAGCTTACTCTGGTTCCTGCTTTCCGACATTGGTAGAAATCCCGATCTGGGTTCCTTTTTGTGTGCGCTGTCTTCTGATCCAGCGGGATCTTGCAAGCGCACAAGAGTTGCGGCACACCGATCTGTTCGGCGTTGGGCTCGTCTTCGCTGCAAACTTTCCCATCGGCAAGACTGTTGCTGCGGCATGATGATTCGGTGGACATGGCGGCGGCGGTGGCGGCGCCACCGACCGATGGCGGTGGCGGCTCCGAGTCTCCCACCGGGGTCGTGGTAGATTTGTGGTGGAGCGAAAATCCGGGCGGTGAAGCAATGGCGGGGCGGTGGTGCCGGCAATGGACAAAGGAAGAATGGCGGAGAGGCTATGGTGAACAGAGCTAGTCGGCCACGACCACAGGTGAGAGAATAAGAGTGCGGCCACGCCGTCTGGTCGGCCAGCTGTCTGTGTGTTAAGATATTGCGGCCTCGGGCGATGGTGGTTTGGCGAGGCTAAACCCAACTGGCGCGCGCGGGTGTGGTCGTTGACCAGTCCGAATCTTACAGCAAAGCTGCGGCGTAGATAGGCCGGGCACCCGGACGACGTTCTGGGATTGCATTTTCGCCCAGCGCCCCCAAAGCAGCCAACATCGAAAACAGGTATGTGTATGCAAGTGGATCTCCAGCTGCGTCGGATGACGGCAATGAAGTTTCCACCGATGAAGACAATGATCTGGGCAATCATGGTTGCAAGTCCTCCTTCTGCCCCTCAGCCCCTCTCCACTGTGAAACCTCCTACCTCTCATGGCCGTACGAACCACGGCAGGGAGAAGACACTAGCAGCTTCAGTTAGGCTCCCTGCCGGCACCGTCGAAGATACGTCCATCTGAGAAGAGATCTAGCAAATCACACCTCTAGAGTGCGGAGGATGCTGTGAGCTAAGAAATTAGTCCTGCTTCTCTGATTGTTCCTATTCAGATAGAGAACGTATAATTAGGTTACTAAGTGATTAGAGATATTACATAGACATGGAGGTTGTGCTTGTATAGCTCTCTGATGAAATGGACTACTTATGTTTTTCGTTGTGTATACAATTTTCTCAGAATCCATGCGCTTGCTATTGTCCCCATTGCGATATGAGTACAAGACCATAAAAAAAGATATGAGTACATGGTTAGAATGATTGACATTTACTAAAATTACTCCATGGTGGATTGACAAATAGTTTTGATAGGTTTTAGGCTGGTTTTCCGTTAATTAACCGGTCAATTCCCACTTCTTCTTAATTAATGAAAATGATAAATCTTTTGCCTCGGTTTTAAAAAACAAATAGTTTTGATAAAAATAGGTTTAACTTAACTATTTAATACATTTTTTAAATGAAGACAGCGCGCGTTTTAATTTTTTAGATTTTCTTTATTATACGTGTGTTGTACGTGCACGTGTACTATTATGTGCAATAGAATGGAAGCTACATTAGAATAGCGATATTGGCTTTCTTAAAAAAAAAAGACAATCTGAACAAAAGAAAGAAGTGTACCATCCAATAGTACGATTGCACATAATTATTCCTGCTGTTTGACTATAGTGTGTGACATGCAAATATGCTGGAAAAGCCATCTCAATTTGGGGAACTTTTTAACTTTTTCTCATGGCTTAATAAACTGATTTAATTTTTTTTAAGAATTTCCTGTTATTGGTTATCAAAGTTCTGAATCCATTCGTAGGTTTCATATCGATTCGTATAAAGTGTTTTAACAGATTGTTAGACGTGATTGCATGTGCATGTGTACTACAATCATCAATTTATACATATCATCTTCATCTTCATTAGTTCCGATTATTTTCAAAACGGTTGACTTATTTGTGGAAACACATATCTATAAGTTGAATTTTTTCTACTACTTCCACTCGGTTATACGTGCATTGCACGTACAAATTTACTAGTTATCTAAATTATAAAAATTTATTTGATTAAACCACAATGATCATATAATAATCTTTAAATAAATAATAATAAATTGAATTTTACTTATTTTTTCTTTTTTCATTTAATATGGAATAATTCGTATCTTTCAATCCGTAAATCGGAATTTGACAAATAAACGTCTAAATCGATTAGACAAATTACAGAAATCCAAATATGACATTCGTATCATTTTTTACATCACAGAAATAGCGATAGTTTATGATTTTGATGAATAGTCAAGATGGCATTTTGACCGTGTTTTTTAAAAATAAATTAAAGTGAAAAGGCTCAAAAAAGATATTCTCTCTCATGGAGTCATTTTATGTGTACTAGTTGCTATGAAAAATGATAATTTTGTTTTTTGACAATTGTTTCAAAAAATATCTTCACAAAAAGGTCTATCATGTATTAATATTTTTAAGTTTCAACCCAAATGATCAAGTTGTGGCCATTCCCACGACATAGTTTGTGATAAGTTCTCATATTCGACAAGTAAATATATCTTGGTATATGAAACAATCATGTCGAAGGGATTTTTTAAATTATTTTTATAAATACCATTTTCCATTATTTAAGTGCAAAAAATGACTTTTTTGTTAACCAAGTACAAAAAATATTGTGCAAAATGGCACCCATCTAATTTTCACAAAGAGTACCCCACATTTGATGGATAATTCCCAAGTATTAGGAGTTTTATTGATTTCTAGCTAATTTCGCCTAATTAAATGATTTTATGTCAATTTTTCGAAAATAATCCAAAATTAAACTATAAGTGTTTGATAGTTTGGTCTGAATTTTTTCCAAAATAATTTTAAGGAACACAACTAGTGGTTGTATCACAGAAATATCGGTAGTTTTAGAAAAATTTACCTCTTTCGATGAATAGTCATGATGGCCATTTTTACGATTTTAAAAAATCAAATAAAGTGAAAAAAGCTTTAAAAAGATATACTCTAAGCATGGGGTCCTTTTATGTGTATTAGTTGCTATAAAAAATGATAAACTTGATTTTTGACAAATATTTCAAAAAAAACTTGACAAAAAGGTCTATCATGTATAAACATTTATAAGTTTCAACCAAAATGACCAAGTTATGGCCATTCACACAGCATAGTTTGTAATAATCTTCACATATTCGAAAAGTAGGTGTATCTTGTAATAGGAAACAATCATGTCGAAGGGATTTTCAAATTAATTTCCATTTTTAAGTGCAAAAAATCACTTTTTTTTAAACAATTACAAAAAAAATATGGTGCAAAATGGCACCCATCAAATTTTCACAAAGATTAGTCCACATTTTATGGATAATCCCAAGTATTAGGAGTTTTCTTGATTTCTACCTGATTTCGCCTATTTAAATAAGTTTATGCTAATTATTCGAAAGTAATCCAAATTCAAACTACGCGTGTTCGATAGTTTGGTCTGAATTTTTTTCTAAAATCATTTAAAGGTACACAACTAGTGGTTATAACACAGAAATATCGATAGTTTTAGAAAAATTGACCTCTTTCGATGAATAGTCATGGTGGCCTTTTTGACATGTTTTCAATAAAATCAAATAAAATGAAAAACTCAAAAAAGATATTCTCTGACATGGAGTCCTTTTATGTGTACTAGTTGCTGTGAAAATATAAACTTGATTTTTGACAATTCGTTCAAAAAAATCTTCACAAAAAGATCTATCATGTATAAACATCTATTAGTTTCAACCCAAATGACCAAGTTATGGCCATTACCACATCATAGTTTGTGATGAAGTTCTCAATATTTGACAAGTAGGTGTATCTTGGTATAGGAAAAGTTAATGCCGAATGGATTTACAAATTTTATAAATATCGTTTTTGGTTTTTAAGTACAAAGAATGATTTTTTTGTGAACCAAGTACAAACTATGGTGGAAAGTGGCGCCTGATACGTCTCAAACGTATCTATAATTTGTTTTGTTCCATGCTTATATTATACCAATTGCAACATGTTTATCATTTTTATGCATTTTCTGGGACTAACCTATTAACAAGATGCCACAGTGCCAGTTCCTGTTTTTCTGTTGTTTTTTGTTTCAGAAAAGTTGTTAAGAAAATATTCTCGGAATTGCACGAAATAAAAGCCAAAGCCCCTATTTTCCCCGGAAGCATCCAGAACACCGAAGAGGAGAAGGAGGGGGGCCACAGGCCAGCCACACCACATGGCGGCGCGGCTCCCCCCTCTTTCGCGCCACCACATGGTATGGGGCCCACGGGCGCCCACCGACGTTGCCCTTTCGCCTATTTATACCCCCCGACAAAAAAAACCTAAGTACCCGAGCACTTTTCCACGAAACATCCCGTAGCCGCCGCCGTCGTCAACCCTAGTTTGGGAGGGTTCTGCAGCTCTTCCCGGCACCCTGCCGGAGAGGGTAATCATCACCGGAGGGCTCTACATCACCATGCCCGCCTCCGGACTGATGCGTGAGTAGTTCATCCTTGAACTGTGGGTCCATAGTAGTAGCTAGATGGTTGTCTCCTCCACTTGTGCTATCATGTTTAGATCTTGTGAGCTGCCTATCATAATCAAGATCATCTTATTGTAATGCTACATGTTGTGTTTGCTGGGATCCGATGAATATTGAGTACTATGTCATTTGCTTCATATATATTACGTGTGTGTTGTTTATGATCTTGCATGCTCTCCGTTGCTAGTAGATGCTCTGGCCAAGTAGATGCTTGTGACTCTAATAGGGGGTATTTATGCTCGATAGTGGGTTCATGTCTCCATTTAATCTGGGGGAGTGACAGCAACCTCTAAGTTTGTGGATGTACAGTTGCTACTAGGGATAAAACAGTAATGCATTGTCTAAGGATAATTGTGTTACTTACATTACACACTTTGCTTAATGCAATAATCTGTTGCTTACAACTTAATACTGAAAGGGGTACGGACGTTAACCGGAAGGTGGATTATTAGTCATAAATGCGGTTGGAACGGTCTATGTATATTGTTGTAATGCCCAAATGAATCTCACACTTGACACCATGACAAGTATCTGCATCATTATGCAGATTTTTATTTTGTCAATTGCCCAGCTGTAATTTGTTTACCCGCATGTATGCTATTATTTATTTATGGAGACACCACTAGTGAACTGTGGACCCCGGTCCATTCTTTTACATTGATAATACAATCTACTGCAAACACTGTTCTATTTCATTCTCTGTAAACAAACATCATTTTCCACACTATACGTCTAATCCTTTGTTACAGCAAGCCAGTGAGATTGACAACCTCACTGTTAAGTTGGGAAAAAGTATCTTGGTTGTGTTTTGTGCAGGTTCCATGTTCGTTGTTGACACCGGTAGTGCGCCCTGCCAACGTCACCTTCAACAACCTTCAGAAGAGTCTTCATCTCCTACTGGATTGATAACCTTGGTTTCATAACCGAGGGAAACTTTCAGCTGTACTCTCCACACCTTCCTCTTGGGGTTGCCCAACGCTGCCGAGTGCATCAGCGCCCATCTAATTTAAACAAAGAATAGTCCACATTTTATGGATAATCCCCAAGTATTAGGAGTTTTCTTGATTTCTACCTAATTCCACCTAGTTAAATGAGTTTATGCCAATTTTTTGGAAAGTAATCCAAATTTGAACTACAAGCGTTTGATAGTTTGTTCAGAATCATTTTCTAACATCATTTTAAGGTATACAACTAGTAGTTGTATCATAGAAATATCGATAGTTTTAGAAAAATTGATCTCTTTCGATGAATAGTCATGATGCTCATTTTGACCGTGTTTTAAAAAATTATCAAATAAAGTGAAAAAAGCTCAAAAAGATATCCTATGGCATGGAGTCCTTTAAGTGTGCTAATTGTTATGAAAAATGATAAACTTGATTTTTGACAAATTGTTCAAAAAAAATCACAAAATGCTCTATCATGCATAAACATGTATAAGTTTCAACCCAAATAACCAAGTTTGTGATAAAGTTCTCATATTTGACAAGTAGGTGTATCTTGGTATCATAAACAATCATGCCGAAGGGAGTTTTCAAATAATTTTTATAAATATCATTTTCCATTTTTAAGTGCAAAAAATGACTTTTAACCAATTACAACAACTATGATGAAAAAGGCACCCATCTAATTTTTACAAAGAGTAGTCAACATTTGATGGACAATCCCGAAGTATTAGGATTTTCTTGATTTCTAACTAATTTCGTCTAGTTAAATGAGTTTATGCCAATTTTCCGAAAGTAATTCGCCTAGTTATATAAGTTCTGTGATGAAAAATATGATATATTGGATTCCTCTTATTTTTCTAATCGATTTAGATATTTTATTTGTTAAATTTCGATCTACAAATTTAAAGATACGAATTATTTCATATTAAATGAAAAATAGAAAAAAAATAGCTTTGCCATCGGCGTACAGCTCGGCCCCTAAGCAGACAGCCCCGACAAAAAGGCATCAACGTAGCGCGGGTTTCCGGTTGTGACATGAAACTGTAAAAAAACCAAAATTATAGGTGGAGATATCATCATGTCAACGAGGAGCCGAGATGACTCGACTATATCATGTCAAGTAAACACTGTAATATTTTACCAAGCATAGAAAATATATCTCTACAAAACTATTAGAATAATTATAGTATTTCGTATTATAGATGTTGATACTCTATATTTTTGGTCAAACTTTTAATTTTTTTACTTTGACCAAATTTAGAATGCATGATAATTATTGACAGAGGAGTATCGCTCTATGTGTTTTAATTGTTGCGGTACCATATGAGGTGACATACATGATTATAGTAACATTTTGTGTACGCTTGAGGGTGGATCTTTTATGTTACGAGATGAAATTTTCAAGATGCAACTTGTTTTATGTTTGTTGTTGATGTATTTGTAGATGCATACTAGTACCCTTTTTGTGAAATGACTATTCTGATTAGGCTAGTCGAGAACTTTTTCTGGTACCGTTGTCGAGAGGTTGTATAAGCTTCCTTTACTATCTTATGTCTTATTTCAGTTCTTTTTGTACTTTTGTTGTTTTTATTATTGTCTTTCACGATTTAAAATCTAAAAAATTGTCTACGCACACACAACCTTACATAATACTTCATACATAACACTCATCATAGAGACCCTCGAGGCACAAAGAGCTAACAAAAAAACATAATACTAGAGTAATAGTGTGTGATGTTTTCCGCGGCACAAACATGTGTTAATCTTGTCTCTGAGTGATACGCCTTCCGATCATTGTTAGAAAATAACCACGACAAATAGATACACAATCAAATTTTACCAAATTGAATGGCCTTCCATAATAGCATTTGATTGGGAGTATTTTTCCTTTTGCTATTCATGACATTAACCGACTTCAATAAATTGCTATCCTCATGACTCGACTCAAAACCGTTGGAACAAAAGCGACATTGTGTTTATAAATCAAAACTACCATTACTAATTTTTTCAAAACCGATAACCGATAGGTCCTGTTGGAGATATGCTCTAGAGGCAAATAATATAGTGATTATTCACGTATCTCATTAAGTTCGTAATAAGTTTATATTATGCTATAACTGGATCGATAGGAATCATTGATACAGGTGTGGTATTAAACCAACCAGAGTCTCTATTAATACTAGTTCATTACACAACAGATGATCGTGATTCCGATCATGGACATTATGTCGGTTGGTAATGAGGTCGCACCATTAGGTGAATGCTGTGATGGACATACTCAAAGATTAGTATTGCAACGAGATCGTGACACGATGTTCAAGTTGCAGTAATAAGAAACGTTGAAACCTAATCCTTACACCGTGAGATGGTACTTAATCACTACTTCGGAAGGATACCTTACTTGAGCAATCAGAAAGGTTTCTCTCAGGCATTCCGATAAGGTATGTTGAGGCGTATGAATCAAGAGCGGGATTTATTCATCCGCGTGAAAGAATGATACTCTGGGCCCACTCGTTGAGATTACATCCAACGCTGCGCAGCAAGTGACTAGGTCACATGAGATGTAAGATCACGGGAACGAGTAAAGAAGCACCTATCAGAAATGAGATTGAAACCGATATCATGATACAGACGATCAGGTCTCAGACGGTGTAACTATTGCAGGAACAAAAGGACTAGGGTTTTCATTATCGACGTTTACGGTTCAACGACAAAAGATCTTCGTGAGCGCACATGGGTCGGCATGGTCATCCAAGCCCCCCTGTTGATCATTGATCGAAGAGTGTCTCGGTGATGTCTGGAGTGTTCCCGAACCGTAGGGTAATACACTAAGGGGTCGATGAATTTTAAGATGGTTTTAGATGATCCACAGTTAGCGGAGAATAATTTAGAGATCGCCAGAAAAGTTTCGGGAGAGAATCCGAAGTCGTATCGGATACCCGAAGGAAGTTCGGAGGGTTTCGAAAAAGTTCCGGAAGAGAGGAAATATTTTATATATGTTAAATTAATGTTAATTAATGAATTAATATTATTTTAATAAATTTATAATGATTAAATTCGTATTTATGAAGGCAACCCACTAAATGGGCCTTTTTCCAAAAGGGAAAGGGCCCATATAGGGCCGAATTGCCTCCCAAGGCAAAGGAGCCTAGGGTTAGGGTTTTGGGGGGGGGGGGGGGGGGGGGGGGGGGAACCCCCCATGCCCTCCTTTTGTCGGGGGGGGGGGGGGGGGGGGGGGGGGCTCAACCCGGTGTTCTCTCCCCGAAATATCTCGCCGGTTCAACCTTGTTCCTGTTTCTTTCACCATTCACCATGTATCTACTTTGACTTGATTGCCCCTATTTCATGCATATGGCAACTTTTTAATGGTGCCATATCTTTTTGTTATCTTACCATATTTTATTTCCGCTATGCGATCTTCATAGATCATCCCTTTTGTATAACAGATATATGTCGTTTGTTTCCTTCCAAATATATCGAATTCATTACCATCCATATGTTAGACAAGTCTTACTCGCTATAAAAGAAACGAGAACAGATCTCTCGGTAAAACTCTCACTCTCTTCTCTCCCATCCGCAGTATGACCCTTGTTTCAGACCCCACCCTCTCCAACAGGCAGGAAGACCAAGAGAAGGGCCACCACCCCTCATACTACTCCCCTCCCCCTTCGCTTACCGCATTCCCGTCTGTAGGCGCGGACCCCGAGGCGGGCTGGGAGTACGACGTCCCCGCTGCCAACTCGGAGGACGAGGCGGGCTGGGAGTACGCCGCCGCCGCCGCCGCCGCCGAGTCGGAGGACGACGTCCCCGCGGCTGAGCCCGAGGACGACACGGGCGGCGAGGCGGACACGGGAGAGCCGGACTCACCGCCCCGATGGTGGACAAGCACCTCGGCGCGCCGCGACCCCCGCAAGGCCGAGCTCTTCCGGAGCCTCAACAACACCTGCGAAGCCCGCCGCCTCCAGGAGGCTCGACGCCGCAAGCCTCCACCGCTGCCGACGGCTGCTGGAGACACCGATGCGCCTATTTGGCCACCGAATAGCCCCCATTGGAGGCGCTTCAGGTATATATACCTCTTCTCTTCGCCCGCCACCCCAGCTCCCCCCCTCTCGTGTTTAGACGCGGCGTCTGCTTATGAATGCATGATTAGACAGTTTCTTCACCTATGTGATATGTATGATTAGAAAGATCAAAGGTTAATCCTGTTTCGTTGCTTCCAAGAATGAGGTTTGGGAAAATCCCGTGATGAAGCTGTTCTTGTTCGTAGATTTTACATGTACAATACTATATGTGATGCTTCTAGCTTAAGGGGGAAAATGTGTAGATCTTTTATCCTGTCCCAAGTTAGTTTTGATTTTGGAGAACGATGTTCTGTGGACTAATGGAAATGCTTAGGAGGATCATGATTCAGTTTTCATAGTGTAAGTGTGATTTGGTTTTATTAGCCGAAACTCTTTATTAGCACACTAGATGTTAGGGCTGTTTGTAGAGTAGGACCATCTACTGTTGCAATTGGTACATTTGATTTACTACAACTACATTATGCTATGTTTCTAAATTTCTAATGCTGATGACATCCCGGTCGGTATCTAGCCTACCGTTCTGGAGCATTATATTAGCCAAGATGTTAAATACTACTATATGTTTGTGAGTTATGTCGGTGAACTGGATTGTTGATGTCCTAGGTAGAGGTTTTACGTTCGTCCTTTCTGTTGCTGATGAAATCTTGTATTCTGGCCTAGGGATCTCATAACTTTATGTCAGCTCTAGCTGCGTAAGCTGTTCAATGTTAGAGATTTATTTATGTCATACCATAGTGAACCTGATTTGCGGGAGATTGTACACTATCCGGGGAAATGGAAGATTTACTATTTTTCTGGCTTTGAGTTCACCCTCTTTGCATGTCCATGGTGTTGTCTCCCTTCTACTTTAATTTACGTTCACGTATCTTCTGTTTTGCTATCAAGGATTTCCCTTTCTCGGTGTGAAACTTTTGCCATCACCTCCAACAGGGAACTAAGAGCTACAAAATGCAGCCCAGCGAATCTTGTGATCAACCCTGATGAGGATTCATTATCTCGTCCACCATCAAACAAGAGCGAGGAGATGTTATCTGACAAGGCCGATGACCAACAGGATGACTCTGAAGACTCCTCTAAAAGTGCATCAAGTCAAACTGGTTTTTATGAGAATGGCCATGGAGAAAACCCCTTACCTGTTCCATCTAAAAGAATAAAACACTCTATTGATACATATGCTGTACAATGTGGCAAGTGTTGGAAATGGAGACTTGTTCCTACCAAAGTGAAATATGAAGAAATTCGGGAGAAAACTACACATGTTCGTTTTTGTTGCGAACATGTCCATGGGTGGAGGCCTGGAGTTTCATGCGATGATCCAGCGGATATATCTCAAGATGACGGATTTTGGGTTATTGATAAACAATGCGTCTCTCGGGCCCCTCTTGGGTGGCAAAGGACGATCTCTATAAGGAGAGAAGGGTCCGACAAATTCGCTGACGTGTAAGTAATACTTTTTTTTGCCTAGTATCATAGTTAATTTGCTCCGCAGCTTTACCTAGTTATTTCTGATCAAATGATGTTGTAGTTGTTTTCTCACCCTGCCGGGTTTTTTTTTGACATACCCTGCTGGCTTTAACTCTTGAGATCTCCGATGCATACTTGCCCTCTGTTTACTAGTATAACAGCTAGGCTGAATACCACAGATTTAAGTTCCCACTGCTTCTAGGAGTGGACATAATGTTTTATTTAGTATACACCATTTCTCGTTCATGGTATATCGCCCTGCAGTAGAAGATGTTTAATGTAGTTAAATCCTCACCCAGCTCAATATTTTGACATGCTCATTTATGTTTTAGCGGTGTTATGATGTACATATTTTATCGTCGTTAATCAGTCATTCCTGCGGTCTGCTATGCACGTATATCGAATGTACCTGCCATTCCGTGTCCGTTTTGTATGACTGCTTCTTAACACTCTGTATACATGTTTTTAGGTACTATAAACCTCCTAAAGGCAAACAATTAAGATCAGTGGAGGACGTCAAATTGTATGTCAACATTCTTTTGATCAACTTCCCTTCAAGTTTTCACTTTCTTAACATATTAATGCCCATAGACAGTTTTACATTCATCTACAATATCAATAGCTGCATCTGTGGTATCCATAAGCGACAACTATTCTAATAATAATGGTTATGAAGTGTTATCATTGTGCTTTCACTACCTCAATGGATAAATGCTACCAAGCACACAAGCAGCATTAAAATTGAACTTTGTGGTGCCTAGTTTCATGAATCTGGTCATGTTCTTACAACTGAACATTTGAAACAACACAGTATGTAGGCCTAAAGATGTGAAACATTCCCATTTGGTTTACTTCACTCTGTCTAGATGTTAATCTAATTTGTCAAATGTTATACTTTGATAGGCATTTTCAAGCCAACCCAGATTCTGCTGCTGGTACACAGCCGTGTAGGGAATGGTTTTCGGTGCCTAAACCTCTCCAGGTCCATCGAAAAATGCGCCGTCCTCAGTCAAACCCTCTTGAACCAAACGAAGGTATTTTATGCACAACCTTTCACACTTACTTTACTGGCATGATAAATGAATTACTAGTTGGAGGAGCATCTCCCTTCTGGTTGAACAATGACACTATATAGCTTGAAGTTTGAACTTGTATCAATGAAAAAAAATTCCCGATTACCTTGTCGACTGAGATTGCACTACTAGTTAATGTACTTGCAATAGTGTCTACTTAATGGTGCTTTTGAAGTGGTAAAACAGGTGGTGGGCTGGTGTGTGCAGGGTAATAGGGTTTGCATGTAAGGGAAGTTCACATGTGTCACTGATATTTTATTTTATCATAACCGGCTTAGATATCATCAATTCTGTCTTACTTCATTGCTTTTAAGCTTCTGTAAATTGGATGACGCACCTGATAACATATTGTAGACCATGGCATGCACTAGTGGCCGATGGATTATGTTCTCATATACATGAATGTCAACAGTATGACAGTTATGTTAATTCATACAGTAGGAAAACACGAGTCTGCCAGGTGGGGATCTATACCCGTGTTTATTATGGCAGCACGCCCTAGATTATGTTCTTGGCACAACCTAGTGATTAGGGATCTTGTAGCAGCTACTAGAATCACCGTGTGTAGTTACTGGGTGGTTGGTGATGACTGCTGATTAAATCTACCAGTATACTTATGCATTATATGATCATTGCGCATCAGACGAGATCCTGATGTGATTAGCTTCGTGCTATTTTCGCTCAAGGGAGATTGTTCATGGCATTCATTTTATGTTTACTCTTTGCAACCATCTGATAATTCACCATGCATTTTTTTATCTGATGACTTTTTTTTTTCCAGTGGTACCTCTATCTTGTGCGCCTCCAATTCATGAGTATCTCGCGCCCAAGTGCGTGCTGGCCCTCTATGACAAAGACCAATGCTAGGGACATGCCAGCCAGTGCCCCATCAGGCCGGTCTGCTGTGCGATATTTTGGTGTTTCATCTTCCTGTATTTGCTACCTTAGGCTTCCCTTATATCATAGTTAGCTCCCCTTAAGGATGTTTTGGCGGCATCTCAACAAGAGAATGATCTTGCGGAAAGTTATTGAAATTGCCACATTGGTTATCCGATCTTGTGGGTAGGTTTGTCATGGTGTGCGTGTGTGGGTGTGTACGTGCGCGCGCTAAAGTTACATATTGTCCTAGTTAAGGGGTATTTTGGATTGCTGGAATTATAAACAGGATTTCATTGTTAAGTTTGCAGGAGAAACGAACAGAGAGCGGATGTATTGACATTTAAGGGAAACATAAAAATCCCGTAAAAAAAAGGGAAACATAAAATGAGGATTGACTTATGTTGAGATTCTTGTGGGACTAAAGATAGAGAAATAGGCACCCCAGTCATATGGTCATTTCCTGTATAAGCTACCATCATTTTCGTTGAGACCATCTATAATATTGAGGTAGAGTATGGATAACAAAAGTTTCTGTAGGCAAAAAAAGCTGATGGGCGACAAGCTTACCAGAAAGTTGCAGATAGCTCTAGTTAGGGGCTTTTTTGGATGCTGGACTGGAATTATAGGCAGGACTGGAATGTTATACTTTGCAGGAGGAAAGAGAGCGCATGTACTGACATTCATAAGAAAAATAAATGAGGATTATTTGAAGAGAGGATTTTTTTGGTTCCCGGGCTCCAGTGATTCTGATATTTTAAATTTTCAATAATGCTCCAAAAAATTGTTACGTGGATGCATATGCATGTTATCTACATGTCTGTATAGTTTTATGTGAAACACGTTGTACTGTAGGCTACACAAAAATCGCAAAATTATGGCTCTGAAAAAGGTGAAAACAAAATACCTTATGTTGGTATTTCTTGTAGGATTAAAGACAGAGAAATTGCAACCCAATCCTATGATCAGATCGGAGGTGCTCATAAGGTAGGGTGTGCGTGTGTGCGTTCATAGGGGTGAGTGTGCACGCGTGTTGTGAGCGTCTGCGTTTGTACTTTGTTTCTCAAAAAAAAAAAGATAGTCCTTGTAGAAAATATTTCTAAAGACTGAAATTGTCTAAAGCCTCTATGATAATTCTACAGTAGCTAGAAAGAGGCTCTTGCATATTGTAGTATATACTTTCATCTGTCATCTTTTAAGTGTTTATATCTCTCATTACGTGAACCAGGACTGACATGAACAGCCATGACCAAATGGCCATAGAGTCCTACGCTAACACTTATGAAAAATAATTCATCCATCACATAAAAATGACTGCATCTAATATTCTGGTCCATTTTTTCATAGATGCTTTGATTTTAAACCATTCACGCATCATTATCGCCATAGGACGAGAAAGAGTAAACATTCACGCATGCATGCCCTGTTCCAGCAGTAAAAAAAATAGTGGCGCAGAACACTTTCATTCCATTTCTATAGGAGTACTTCGTTACATGCATGCCATCAAGAAGAACTAAGGATGTGTTTAGTTACCTGCACCAATTTTGACTCTCCGTTTCCGTGACTTTAGAAAGAAGCGGTCTAAGCCATGCTGTGCACTTGGTTTGATTGCCCAGAATTTTCTAGCCGGGTTTGGTGTTCATCTGTTGACTTACCTCACACTATCACAACACCATGGAGGGCCGCGAGCAGGATAACAACGTGGTGCGGCAGTGTCGGGACAGCGGCTCTGAGGCGGCGACGGTGTGTGTTAAGTTCACGCACATACACCGAGCCGATCTAATGACCGCTGCGGCGACGACATATTTCATGCCAACGAGCAACGACGAGAAGAACAATGGTGCAGCGAGCCAGCGACATTGTTCACGGCTGCAACAACTGAGGGAGAGGTTGAAGAACACCTACATCAACCACAGAGAATGGCGGCGAGCCGCGGTGATGGAGATTGACTACACGCTACCTATGCTCATATACGATCGCCGAAACAGAGAATTTACAACACAAAACTTGTGCGGAACGTTGAGATAAAGCTACACGTCAAACGATATCTCAAACAGTAGACCGAGTTGGATAAATTTGGCGAAATTCATCCAAAAAAGGCAAATCTCGGTCCGATATTGAGAAGTTGCAGTCGAGGAAACTCGAAACCGAGCATGAGAATGGAACCTACTCGTGGACGCGCATAAATTTCATGTACATCATATTTTAAATCGAGTAATATTTAGACACTAAAGTGGAGTGTAGTTTAACAGAGGTGAGCACACACAAAAAAAAAACTGGTACCTGCAGTGACCCAAAATACACTATACGAGGGTGGCTAGTTGGAAACGACCAATTCCCACGTTCCTCTCAGGCCTGTCCGAAAGTGCTTTAAACTTCGTACTCGTGCAAGCACTCGAAACGGACCAGGGCATCTTTTCCATGCACGGAGTCATGAGGTCGATGTTCTCCCCTCTCTACCTCCGAATATCATATGTCGCACATCATTTTATAATTAACCGTTTATATCTTCATATTCTTTTCTATGGAGAATATGGAGCTTTTATAAGACATTTCAATTTAAATGCATCCAACTATGACATGAGGTTCGTTCCACATGGATGATACCCATGGCATCTAATTAATGTTTGCTTCTTTCAGGTGCCAACTAGTCAATTATTGAGTAATATGTTCATTCTTTTTTTAGGGAGTTAAAATTTGATTCTAGAAAATCTTCTTTCGTTTGGTCATACAATTCTAATTTTGTCATTACATTACATTGCTCTTTCTACTGGCAATTATTAATAGGGTACTGGTTTGATCGATACAATTAAACGATGAGAGTATGAGATATCCATAACAAGATTTTTCTTTATTAATTGTTGTCTATCCAAATTATTGCAAATTATACATCTCGACTCTTCAATTATGACCATTAATCAGTAGATAATCAATTGTTTCCGAATTGTTTTTTCATGCAGGCATGTTTTACTCTCTTTATGACATTAATGAATTTCATTTAATCGGGCTTCTTAAAGATTGATGTCTTATGTTAAGATTTCTAACACTTAGAACTTAACCCCTCAATTTTTTAGAGCATACCCACCATTAGGAGACTCTCAACAGGGCATGCTGGCCTATATGCCAATTTCTTCTTAGTCAGCCCAAATCTCATTTTAGGATAACTTATTTCCATACTTCACACCCCGTCTTCATGTTACTTACCAATCTAGTTTTGTTTATGTGCCCCCGATGTTAGGTTTTACGCGTGCTCAACTCCACGCATGTGTTGTTCTCTATTGGCTCAACTAGCTTTTCTATTTTCTATTCGCGCCAAATGTGGATTGAGCAATCTACTTGAACTTGGTTGCTCAGTCCGCCTCCCTTACCATATATTATTTATTCTTTCCATATAATCTTATAGAGCACCTATATTTGTAATTAGACGTATATTATTTCTTTACAAATATATCCACATGTTAAATGGAGCTTTACATTGTTATAAATATGTGGTAGAGGTCTACACAAGCTTATTCTTTCCGTCTCCCAAAATGTTAAGTCTGTTTTATATAATAAATGGGTCTCCTGCAATTATAAAAGTACTCCACGATTATAAAAAGGTTCGGAGAGAAGAAAAATGTGTACAAAGCTCCTTCTCCCACTCTCATAGAACCCTCTCTCTCCCTAGTGGAGTCCGTCCTTACACAAGACAGTCCACCCATAGTATGACCCTTGTATGATTGCAAGGCTCATGTTAATTTAATCTCTACCCATTCTTTAAACTCATGTGAGCGAATATATTTTTAAGGTTACACGAGTACATTGCACGTGCACAATTACTAGTTATAAAAAGATTTCACCGTTATAAAAACGTCTGAAGCGGTGAAAAAGGTCTAACGAGCTTTTTCTCCCCCTCTCCCAGAACACACTCTCTCCCTAGTGGAGTCCCACAGTACCACAGTATGAGCCTTGTTTCAGACCCCACCATCGAGCCCGTGAACCCCCGCCCCAGCACGGAGTGCCACCCCCGCCACCGCTCGGCTGACTTCTCCTACTATTCCCCTTCTTCGCTTGCCGCCTTCGCGTCTGCAGGCGCAAGCCCCGAGGTGGAGTGGGACGACGACGTCCCCGAGGCTGAGTCGGAGGACGACGTCGCCGCCGCTGAGTTGGAGGACGAGGTGGAGTGGGAGGAGGCCGACGCCGACGACGAGGACGACGTTCCAGCCGCCGATTCGGAGGACGACGTCCCCGCCGCTGAGTCGGAGGATGAGGCGGAGTGGGAGGACGGCGTCCCTGCCGCTGAGTCGGAGGACGAAGGGGGTGAGGCGGACACGGGAGAGCCCGACTCCCCGCTCGCATGGTGGCCAAGGCCAAGCAATTTGGCCTGCGGCGACGCTCGCAAGGCCGAGCTCTTCCGGAGGCCCGACGCCGTCCGCGCAGCCCGCCGCCTCCAGGAGTCTCGCCTCCTAAGGTATACCTCTTCGCCCGCCACTGCGGCCCTCCCTTTGGAGTATGATTTGGCTGCTTCTTCACGAATGTACTCCGTATATGATTAGGTAGATTCAAGGATTGGGCCCCACGAAAGACCTGTGATGAGGCCGTTCATGTTTGGAGATTTTACAAGTCCAATAACACATTCCACGTTCCTAGCGAGAAGGGGAATTTTTAGATCTTTTATCCCGTCCCAAGTTAATAGTTTTTATTTTGGGGAACTGTGTTCCGTAGACTGACGGAAATGCTGAGGAGAATCATGATTCTTTTCTTATGATATGGTCATATGAATGTGATTTGGTGTTGATTAGCATGCTTGGGATGTTTGAAGAGTAGGGCCATCTGCTGTTGCAATTGGTACATTCGATTTATTTGACTACAGTATGCTATGTTTCTAATGCTGATGGCATCCCGATTGTATCTAGCCTAGGGTTCTGGAGCATTACGTTAGCTCAAGCTGTTAAATATATATTTTCGAGTTATGTTGTCCATGCCCTAAGTATACTGATGAGGTGTTACATTCCGCATTTCTGTTGCTAACGGAATCTTGGGATCTAGCCCAGGGATCTCAGGAATTTTCGTCAGCTGTAGTTACGTGAGCTGTTTAATGTTAGAGATTTATGTCATACCATACTGAACCTGATTTTGCGGGAGATTTTAGTGTATCCAGGGAAATGAAAGATTTGCTGTAATTAAGCTCTGAGCTTCCCCTCTTTGCATGTTCATGGTGTTGCTACATTAATTTAGGTTCGCTTATCTTCTGTTTTTCTATCGAGCTTTTCGCTTTCCTGGTGTGAAACTTCTGCCATTACCTCCAACAGGGAAGAACTAAGAGCTACGGAGTCCAGCCGGGCTAATCCTGTGCTCAACCCTGATGAGAATTCATTATCTAGTCCACCATCAAGCAAGAGCGAGGAGATATTACCTGACAAAGTTGCGGGCCAACGGGGTGACACTAAACACTCCACTGAAAGTGCATCAAGTCAAATTGTTCTTGTTGAGAATGGCCATGGAGAAAACGTGCTGCCTGTTCCGCCTAAAAGAATTAAATACACTATCGATAAATATGCTGTACAATGTGGTGAGTGCCGGAAATGGAGACTTATTCCTACCAAAACGAGATATGATGCAATTTGGGAGAAAAGTAAATATGTTCCTTTTCTTTATGAACATGTGCATGGGTGGAAGCCTGGAGTTTCATGCGATGATCCAACGGATATATCTCTATATGATGGGTTCTGGGCAATTGATACAAAGTGCATCTCTCAGACCCCTCTTGGGTGGGAAAGGACAATATCTATAAGGAGTGAAGGGAGCACCAAATTCGCTGACGTGTGAGTAATACTTCCTTTGGCCTATCATCGTAGTTAATTTGTTCCTTAAGCAAATGTTGTTTCAGTTGTTTTCATATGCTGCTCGGTCTTAACTCTTTATATCTCAGATGCATACTTGCTCTCTCTGTTTTCTAGTATAACCGCTAGGCGCAGTTCTACCGTTTTAAGGCCTACAGCTTATAGGGGTGGACATAAATTATAATTTAGTAAAACATTTCTCGTTCATGGTATATCGTTTGCAGTAGAAGATGTTCAATGTAGTTAAATCCTCACCCAGCTCAATATTTTTGACATGCTTGTTTATGTTTTAGCGGTGTAATGATGTACATATTTGGTCGACGGTAATCAGTCATTCCTGCGGTCTGCTACGCACGTATATAGAATATACCTGACATTCTGTGTCCGTTTTGTATGATTGCTTCTTAGCACTCTGTATACATGCTTTCAGGTACTATAATAAACCTCCTAAAGGCAAAAAATTAAGATCACTGAAGGGCGTTGAATTGTATGCCAACATTCTTTTGCTCAACTTCCCTTCTAGTCTTCACTTTCTTAAGCATATTAAGGCCCATAAACAGTTTTACTTTCATCTAGAATTTCAATAGCTGCATCTGAATGGTATCCACTATGAAACAATTATTCTAATAATAATAATTATAAAGTGTTATCATTATACTTTCACTGCCTCCATGGATAAATGCTACCAAGCACACAAGCAGCATCAAAGTTGAACTTTTTGGGTGCCTAGTTTCATGAATCTGGTCATGCTCTTAGAACTGAACATTTGAAACAACACAGTATGCAGGCTTAAACATGTGAACTTTCCCATGTGGTTCACTTCAATCTGTCTAGATGTTTATCTAACTCGTCAAATGTTATACATTGATAGGTATCTTCAAGCCAACCCAGACTGTGCTATCGGTTTAGATATATCTCAGTTTTCGTTCACAATACCCAAACGTCTGGAGGATTACATAAAAAACCGCAATCCTCAGTCAAAGCGTCGTCGTCAGTCAAAGCGCCGTTGTCAGTCAAAGCTTCTTGAACCAAATGAAGGTATTTTATGCACAACTTTAGCACATTTACTTTGCTGGCATGATAAATGAATTACTGATTGGAGGACCTCTCTCTTCTGGTTGAACAATGGCTACTGTTGCTTGAAATTTGAATTTGTATCAATGAACAATTATTTTCAAATTGCCATGTTGACTGAGAATGCATTACTGGCTTATGTACTTGTAATATTGTCTACTTAATGGAGCAATTAAAGTGTTAGAACAGGCAGTGAGCTGGTGTGTGCAGGGTAGTCGGGGCGTGCATGTAAGGAAAGTTCACATGTGCCACTCATATTTTATATGATCAAACCCGGTTTTGATATCATCAATCGGATCTTACTTCAATGTTTTTTAAATATCTGTAAATTGGATGGTACACCTGATAACACAGTGTAAACCATTGCACGGTATGCATTATATTCTCCTATAAATAAATATAAACATCATGACAGTTCTGTTAATGCGTGCTGCCTACAATAAGAAAACACGAGCCAGACAGGTGTGGAACTTGTAACCCTTGTTGATTTTGGCACCACATCCTATATTAAGTTCTTGCAACTAGCTAGTGATTTAGGACCTTGTAGCAGCTACTAGGATCACTGTTGTGGACTTCCTTGGTGGTTGGTGATGACTGCTAATTTCATCTACCAGTATAGTTATATACTCTGATCCTTGCGCATCATAGGATGTCCTGATGTGATTAGCTTATCAGCATATGTATGTCTTCTCGTTTAAGTGGTTTATGGCATCGATTCTCTGTTTACTCTTGTATTTTCGCTACTATCTGAAAATTCACGCATGTTTTTTTATCTCATGACACTCTTATTTTTTTTCAGTGCTACCTCTATCTTATGCGCCTCCAATTCATGAGGATCTCGCCCATAACTGCCTGCTGACACTGTCTGAAAAAACCCAAGACTGTATGTGACATGCGAGCCAGTACCAGTGCCAGGCCGCTCTCCAGCCTGATATTTTGTTGTATGTGGTGACTCCTGACTCCTGCTTAGATGGAATTGGGAAAGTTTTTGGGACATCGACATCTCAACAGAATGATGTCGTGAAGTTACGGAGACTGCCACCTTGGTTATACATCTTGTTGTGTTAGTGTGTGTGATGTCCATGTCTATTAAGTGCATGTGTAAGCTACCATCTTCGTTGAGACCAACGTATAATGGTGTACAGGATGGTTAACAAAAGTCTATGTAGGCATCGCTGATCGGCTACAAGCTGCTTATCAGCCTTTCATGTCAAAAGGTTTGCAAATAGCTCTGGCATTGTCGTTGTGGCGAACAACAGATGCCTACGGTACGCTAATTTGTGGGGTCGGATGGACGCTAAAAGATTCGGTGAGGGATAGCGCGAAGGGATCGCACACGGAAGAACACATGAACACGAAGATTTACCCTGCTTCGGGACTCTCGTGAGGAGATAAAACCCCTACTGCAACATCTAGCCTATTTGGTGTATTTCTCCTCTCGGCATATGACTTGTACACGATGCTCCATGAGCTATTACCTCTAAGAGGTTTGGGGGAGAAAGAGAGGAAAGGGGAGCCGTGCCCGTGGCCGACCGTCTGTGGCTTGGCTTTGGCCTTCCCCTGGTGCTCCTTATATAGGAGGAGCCCAGGGGACAAGAGGTGGCCCACAAGTCACTATACATGCACTGTAGCTGACATGACTATTGGGGTCTTGTCAACACTGTTTCCTGTATCATGAGTTGTACTCTTGTCACATCATCGGCACTGTAGCCATGCTCGGTCACACTCAGGGCAGGCAGAATCCGTGCGGCGCGCGTCCTTGTCTTGTCCGCTTGCGACTGTCTTCAGAATCATCCGTACCGGTCGGGTGAGTCGGGGGTGACGCCATGTCGGGGAAGCCGGGAGTGCCGCCAAGTCGGGGAAGCCGGGAGTGCCGCCAAGTCGGGGAAGTCGGGGGTGACGCCAAGTCGGGGAAGCCGGGAGTGCCGCCAAGTCGAGGAAATCGGGGGTGACGCCAAGTCGGGGAAGCCGGGGGTGCCGCCAAGTCGAGGAAGGCGGGAGTGCCGCCAAGTTGAGGAAGCCGGGAGTGACGCCAAGTCGGGGAAGTCGGGGGTGACGCCAAGTCGGTGAGGTGAAGGTCGAGATTGGAGATAACTCGGACGGCCCGAAATCCAAAGGCATCGTGCCCCTCTGTTGGCTACCTCGGTCCACCCGAGTTACCCATAAAGTCGGCCCATCCCCAGCTTGGCCTGGCCGGGAGAGCGTTTATGCCGACCCGAGTTGCATCTCTTTGGCTATTATTTTATCTTTCACCCACTCACTCATTTAACTTCTCTTTTTCCTCTAATATAAGCATAACAACACCATAATCTTAGGGTACCGGGGATTACATCCCGACACTAGTCCCCGAGGCTGCGGGGGACTCGCAGAGTCGCGCGCAGAATTAGAAAAAATAACCACATCCCTATCTTCACATACTCCACCTTGTACCTGCAAAAAAAATACAATCATATGCCGGTTCTTTAGCCACTCTGAGCGTTTCACCGACATAGATGTCTTCAGCCACTGCTGGTTTGACGTCAGGGTATCTCGGGTGTCTCGGATGCCCGGTAGCCACTCTGGCCACTTACCGACATAGAAGTCTCCAGCCACTGCTGGTTTGACATAAAGGTATCTCGGGTGTCTCGGATGTCCGGTAGCCACTCTGGGCACTTACCGACATGGATGTCTCCAGCCACTGCTGGTTTGACATAAAGGTATCTTGGGTGTCTCGGATGTCCGGTAGCCAATCTGGGCACTTACCGACATGGATGTCTCCAGCCACTGTTGGTTTGACATAAAGGTATCTCGGGTGTCTTTGGCGAACTTTGGCAAACCGAAACAAACGGCGATCTGGAGATATTGCATGATGTCGCGATACATTGGTGAACCGACATAAACGGCGATCTGGAGATATTGCATGATGCCATGATACATTGGCGAACCGACATAAACGGTGATCTGGAGATATTGCATGATGCCATGATATATTGGCGAACCGACATAAACGGCGATTTGGAGATATTGCATGATGCCATGATATATTGGCGAACCGACATAAACGGCGATTTTGAGGTAACAGCAAAATATAAGATGGATCCGAGATGACTGACATAACCACGATTTTTTACATAAGCACTCTCTTGGTAAGACCGACATCACCTTTCAATGTTAGTCCAGGCATACATATGTAATGAATATCCAACAGGAGCGACAATTCTAATTATCCGATCAAATTAAATCTTACCGAAATAAGCGACAACATGGTGTATCGGGCCATTTATAACTCGGCAAACCGACATCAAAGATAGTCCGGGATACACTTTCAGGCCATAACAAATATAAGATGGATCCGAGATGACTGACATAATAACCGATATAATTAAGACCTTCGACATGAATATCCTCTCGGTAACACCGATATCACCTTTCAATGTTAGTTCAGGCACATATATATTTAACAAGAATAATGACTCTATTTAACTGATCATATCAAGTCTAGCACGAGACAGAAATTACAATGATCCGCGAAGCTATGCACTATGATGCTGACTCGGTTTTCACCGAGTCCCCGAGTTATTTTAGAGATCTAGCAGAAAGAACAGAATGCACTGGCGGGCCAGTCCCCGGGTCAAGACATCTTACTCCGGGGAAAACACACAGACAACATATGCTGAATTGCTTTTTAGACCGAGTTCCCGAGTATGTTTTCATGTTTATTACACTCCACAACCTCTGCTCTTGACTACCATTCTAGGCGTTCGTCAGTCGAGTCACAAGATCATCTCGGATAGCATACATTACTTGAACTTTGAAACAAGGTTGAAAGCTATTAGGTATATGGACAACATAAACAACAACATACATGCAGATAGGCAAGGCAGTCCCCGAGTTTATCTTGGATTGCCGACATACAAACGATATAGAAATTACCGAGATAAAACGTAAGTATAAAGACGAGGCAGTCCCCGAGTTCATCCCGGGATGCCGACATACAAACGATACAAACAGCAGGCATGCATATAAATAACAGGGCAATCCCCGAGTCCACCTCGGAGTGCCGACATATAAATAACTCGGACAGACAGACATAAACCGCAAGCATATAAAAAGGCAGCCCCCGGGTTACTTTAGAGGTAAAAGCGGAACCGACTAGCCGACCAGTCCCCGGGTCAAGACATCTCGCTCCCGGGGAAAACACTAAGCATGATACGAAGGGGCAGTCCCCGAGTTACTCTCGAGATTAGCCAACCGCATGGTACAGACAAAGATACTCACAGAGCATTGGTGCGGGCTGGATTGACGGCGCCGACACAACCCGGGCAACTGTCGGGGAGTTACCCGGAATCTGTCGACGGCCAGCGCTAGTGCAGGTTGGACCGGCCTCTGCTTGCGGCGGCGAGTTGGAGCGCGGAGACCATGGTGAAGTCGAGTCCCCGAGTTGATAAAGAAGGTCCCGTCCGAATTGATTCCAGCAAGCGCCACTGTCAGCCCCACGGTGGGCGCCAACTGTCGTCGTGGCGAACAACAGATGCCTACGGGTAGGCTAATTTGTGGGGCCGGATGGACGCTAGAGGATTCGGGGAGGGATAGCGCGAAGGGATCGCACACGGAAGAACACATGAACACGAAGATTTACCCTGCTTCGGGGCTCTCGTGAGTAGATAAAACCCCTACTGTAGCATCTAGCCTATTTGGTGTATTTCTCCTCTCGGCATATAACTTGTACACGATGCTCCATGAGCTGAACCGGATTACCTCTAAGAGGTTGTGGGGGAGAAAGAGAGGAAAGGGGAGCCGTGCCCGTGGCCGGCCGTCTGTGGCTTGGGTTTGGCCTTCCTCCTGGTGCTCCTTATATAGGATGAGCCCAGGGGAAAAGAGGTGGCCCACAAGTCACTATACATGCACTGTAGCTGACATGACTACTGGGGTCTTGCCAACACTGTTCCCTGCATCATGAGTTATACTCTTGTCACATCATCGACACTGTAGCCATGCTCGGTCACACTCAGGGCAGGCAGAACCCGTGCGGCGCGCGTCCTTGTCTTGTCCGCTTGCGCCTGTCTTCAGAATCATCCGTACAGGTCGGGGGAGTCGGGGGTGACGCCATGTCGGGGAAGCCGGGAGTGCCGCCAAGTCGGGGAAGTCGGGGGTGACGCCAAGTCGGGGAAGCCGAGAGTGCCGCCAAGTCGAGGAAATCGGGGGTGACGCCAAGTCGGGGAAGCCGGGAGTGCCGCCAAGTCGAGGAAGCCGGGAGTGCTGCCAAGTCGGGGAAGTCGGGGGTGACGCCAAGTCGGTGAGGTGAAGGTCGAGATTGGAGATAACTCGGACGGTCCGAAGTTCAAAGGCATCGTGCCCCTCTGTTAGCTACCTCGGTCCACCCGAGTTACCCATAAAGTCGGCCCATCCCCAGCTTAGGCTGGCCGGGAGAGCGTTTATGCCGGCCCGAGTTGCATCTCTTTGCCTATCATTTTATCTTTCACCCACTCACTCATTTAACTTCTCTTTTTACTCTAATATAAGCATAACAACACCATAATCTTAGTGTACCGGGGATTACATCCCCGACAGGCATAGAGCCTTTTTGAATTTCTGGAATTATTTGTAGGATTGAAATGTCTGAGTGCACGAAAAAATGAACCCTATATCACTGAACCCTCCTCCGGCAAGGAGCAGCATGAGCGTAAGAACTTTTCTCCGAACTGAAAACATGGCAGCCGCCTGTCCCCTCCACAGCACGATGCGAGGAGCCCTCTACGGAGCCTACTCCCAATTTTCATGCCGGTGCCCTCCTCCCCTTCCTCTAGATCTTCAATCGGATGTCATCTGTCAGGTTCTATGGAGTGTCATTTTCCCTTCCTTGTGTGTATACTTTATTGGCTGTAACATTTGTCCAGATCAGATCAATTTGCGACTACTTGTGTTTCTAGATTTTCCAGTAGTTGGTTTGAGGGTATTTTTCGCTGCATCATCTCCTGTAAATTGGACAGCTTTGGAATATTTGAATGATACATTTCTTGAACGAAACAGGTTCTGTTTCTAACCATGCCGTTAACATTAGTAGTGTACTCTGATTACATTTACTTTTACGTTGCCGTTTCCGAACGAAACACGTTGACATTGTATACTTTCTCTCTTTTCATGGTTTTCTTGAAGTGTTGTGTCTCATCGCATGAACAGGGATGGCTAATTGGCCTAGGGTTTTAGACCGTTTGGTGTTTAACACTTGGAAGAGTAAATCGTTTAATTATGCATCATACTATTAAACTGCATCTAATCTGCTTGTCCATTTCAGATGTGCTTTAATATCAAATCATATGCATTTACGCACGCAAAACAAAACAAATGCGTCGAGCATAACAATTTGTTTCCATTTACATTTAGAACTTTTGCATTCATGCATGCCATCATCGGTTAGGCTAAGAAACGTCTATCACGAACTAGCTACAGCTGCGGCCGTATGTTCTTGGATCACGGCTGCTTCGGCGCCGGCGGTAACTCGTCATCGGGGTACTTCCGCAGCAGCGCGTCCATCGGGATCTCTAGCCTCTTCGCCTTCTTGGTTCTTGCAGCAATTCGGCGTCGTCTTCCCGGCTTCCCGCACTTCCATCTTCTTCGCCTCCTCCTTCTCGTGTTCCTCGAAGAACCGCCGCAAAGCGTCAAGCGATGTACCGCAGCAGTGCGTCCGGCCATCGGTATCCCTTGCCCTGGCAATGGCATCTTCGGCTTCTTGCAGCTGGCGCCATCCGCGGTCTCCGTCGACGACTCAGGTGACGGCCTCTTGGCGGCGCCAGCGGTGGGAGTATGACGAGGCTCACGGACATCTTCATCTTCTCCGGCAGCAACTTGGGCGCTAGCAATTCGGCGTCGTGTTCCCGGCTTCCCGCACTTCCATCTTCTTCGCCTCCTCCTTCTCGTGCTCCTCGAAGAATCGCCGCAGAGCGTCAATCGGGATCCCTTTCCCCGTCATCTTGCCTTCTTGGGACCATCGCCCCCTCTCCGATGTACCGCAGTAGCGCGTCCGGCCATCGGTATCCCTTGCCCTGGCGTCTTCGGCTTCTTGCAGCTGGCGCCATCCGCGGTCACCGTGGACGACTCAGATGACGGCCTCTTGCCGGCGGCAGCGGTGGGAGTATGACGAGGCTCACAGACGTCTGCGGCGGGCACGCACGCCATCCGGCCGTTGGGCGCGGTCTCCGAACAAGCGGGGTACCTGACGATGTAGCAGTCGTCGTTGGCGCCGGACACGGCGGAGTCAACGACCGTGGCGCGGACGAAGATGACCATCCACCTGCCGGAGAGCGGCTCCCGCGCCAGCCTGCGGCGCACCTCCACGGCCGTCCCGCGCACGAACCGCCGGCGGGCAGCCTCGGTAGTGGTTATCCTCTTGCCGGCTGCGTCTGCGCGCGCGGGCGCGGGCAGTGCCAGGACGGGAGCTAGCTGGCGCGCGACGGGGCTCCCCTGACGTGCCTGGGAGGCACTGACGTGTGGGCCCAGGGCCCACAGTCAGTGACCCCACGTCACCCCTGACGAACGTCAGAGGATCCATGTCCGCTGGCGCGGCGCCACGATCCTCTTCGCCGTCATCGCAGCACAGCTAGGTCGAGGTCTCTGTGTTTTTTTGGTGTCGCGCGCGCTTGGTTATTTCTGTTGGGAAGGAGATGTGACAATGCGAGGGTGGAAAGCAAGGCGTGTTGCTGTATTTATCGATCGGCACTGCTAATTAAAGTTCATCAGTCCGAGACGAGACTCCGATTGTGAATCCGTATCCGGGTCGAAGTGGAACGAGTACCGGTAAGCTTCGTCATGGACTCATGGCGGTTTTCTGTTCCGTGGTTCGGATCATGGTTTGGATCTCCCATGGAAAGCAAATTCCTTCGCTTCGTAGCGTCATGGTGGGCAGCTCGCGCCGCGATCACTCGCGTTTGAGTTTGGACTCTTCTAGGATTATTTAACCTCACCCTCTTAAACACTGCGGTAGAAGGTTTTGCACTTTTGCTGACTTACAGGTTGATCGAGTGCACATCATCAGACCTCCGGTTCAAAAAGAATAGTTTCTACAATTGTAGATCGATAGATCTATGCAACACTGTCCAAATAGTGTAGTACATTTTAGAACTCAAAATTGCACATAATAATATGTAACCATTTGATTAATTGTTTGGTGAAGAATAAGTGTCCAAGAGGCAGTCTTTGTGTTGAGAAGAAGATTTACAAGCCAAACTACTCATAAAAAAGGTGACACAAAATGACCAACCTCCAATGTAAATCAACATTCTGATTTATTTGGTACTCTGGCCTATCCTCAAGGAGTAATGAGTACCGTAAAATTTAGGTGAATTTTTACACTCTATTTATGTATTTGGGATATTAACTACACTTTCTAACGACAAATCGTCTAAAATACTCATAATGGAGAATTTAGACTTCTGTTGGGCAAGGTGTGGGGTGCTGGGTGTCGGACATGTGTTCATGACCCTAAAACAAACACTGGGACTGGCGGGAGGGGGGGTGGGGGGTGGGGGGTGGTGACGGAACTTATTTTCGGGGATGCTCTCCTGCTTTTTCCAAAAAAAAAACTAAAACCGTATTTTTGCATTAAAAATACCGAAAAAACTATACAACTACTCCATCCGTTGTAAAATACTTGACTTTCATTTGTCTAGATATATATGTAACTATCCCTAAACACATCCGTATGTGGATAAACTTGTGTCAAGTGCTCCCTCCATCCATAAAAGACTGTCTCAACTTTGTCTAAATTTTAATGTGTCTAGACCTTTAAATTTAGATAAAGTTGAGACATCTGTATGGAGGGAGTATTTAGTAAAGGAGGGAGTACATATACGCATTGTGTCTATGTCACAAGTTTCGTCATGTTTTTGGCGGCACAAAAAAGGTTTTTCTCTGTACAAAAGATAGAATGCTTTCTTTTACCAAATTTCTGTACAAGTATATCGAGTATACCGAGTATGTGTACTTATCCACAATATTTTTGGATCTTTTTTTGAGGTAAACGTGGTCGTATCCACTGCCCGAATAGATAGAATGAATGACCCAGTTTATAAGAAAAAACGGTTCTAACAACCATACAAAGATAAACCATACAAAGTTCTACAATGTCCTGTTTATGAGGAAAAGAGGGCTAAAAAACCGCACGAGCGAGGTGACTCGCCGCCCACACGACACAAGTCAACCAAACGCCACAAACACACACCACATGTTCCGGGGCCGCCGCCGCGACGAAGCAACCAGGATGAGGCTTCACATTGCCTGAAGCCTGAACCAGTCAGGGTCGACGAGCCTGCTGTCCGCACAGCACCAGGTCGTCACCCAATCCATCTGCTCCGGAGCCGCCGCTTCGGCATAGCAACCAGGACGAAACTCCGCATCGGCCGAAGTCGAATCAGGGTCGACGAACCTGTTGCCTGTAGAGCATCAGGACGCCACCCTACCCGCACTTGGGCATGAACGATGCCCCCCGCCGCGTGGGAACTCGAGGCCGCCGCCTCGACGTACCGCCACCATCCGGGGCCGCCGCCCCGGGATCTACCTCCCCGACAACACATACTCACCCACTAGCTGCCGCGAACCAACCGCACTGTGATGGCCTGGGTCTCCAAGACGACGCCTCTTTTTAAAACACCAAACAACTATTTTTATATTTTTCAGAAACCACTGTTTTGTTTTGTGCGAAACTAAACCAGTGAGCCCGACACCCAGAAATCCTCACTCTTTCCACTATAACTAGAAAATGTACATATATCATGAAACTCAAAACTACAAATTATTTGACCGGCCCCTGCTCTGGCGGGGGTTTTGATTTTGGAAGAAAAACGAGTGATTATACGACCTCCACATTTGGATCGGCACGAGAGAAAAAAATACATCAAGCCAACATATCGAGTAGCCTTTTCAGTATACAAAAATACATGATCCATCATCCATGGACAACAACAGAGTAATCTTACTTCTGATTAAAGATAAAAACAAACGTTCTCGTGGCGCCGTTTTCTGGAACACGGTTCATAAATTTTCGACTCAAGAAATAAAAAGGCATTACTAAAAGAAAACTACTCCCTCCGACCCGAATTACTGGGCGCGGTGGTGTTTTTACCAATCCCCCCTACTCTTTTTCATCTGAACTCTAAAGCCCTCCCACCGTGATAGCCGTCTCAATCGATCCAATAATCCAGTCCGCCGCCGCTAGCGCAGAGCCGCCCCCTCGCCGCGCTCCTCCTCCTCCTCCTCCTCGCCTCACTGCTCCTCGCCGCGCCGCCCCCGCCTCTCCCGCCGTCATGGCGGAGACGAGGGAGGAGGCCTCTCCTGGCGGCGGGCCCCTCGCGCGCTCTCCTCCTCATGGCTCCCGCTCCCCCTCCTCCCCCCGGACCACCCCGCCGCTCCCTCGCGCCGCTCGCGCTCCCGTCGTCGCGAGAGCCACGCGTGGCCAAGGCAGGGCGAGGCGACGGAGCGGGGTGCTCTGTTGAAGCGGCTCTCCCTGGGCGCGCTCCTGGGCGCCGCCGCGCTTCTCGGCTACGGCGCGGCCCTGGCGGCGGCGGCGGAGGACTCCATTAGGACGTCCGGGTTCGGGGTGCGCGTGGCCGCGTCGCTGCGGAGGCTTCGGTGGCCCGACGAAGGCCAGCTCCGTCCCCGTCCTCCCATTAATTCTTTGGCCTTCTGCGCGCTGGAGGAAAGAGACGACTCAGACGAGGGACTTGATTTAAAACCGTTTCGGACTGGCGGGGGGTTTTTGTATAAAAAAAATTAAAACACAGTCCGCGCATTAATTCGGGTCGGAGGGAGTACTAGATTCGAACCTGTTGCTGGAACATATATTAATTTATCTACAGGAAGAACCATGATACATGTAATCAATTGTGTTCATGAATCATGCCCATGTCAAAAAAAAATGTGTTCATGCTGACAGTTAACGCTGAATCAACTAAGCTACAGAAGGCAACTTGATCGACTGAACATCGTCATCTTCTCCGGCAGCAACTTGGGCGCTAGCAATTCGGCGTCGTCTTCCCGGCTTCCCGCACTTTCATCTTCTTCGCCTCCTCCTTCTCGTGTTCCTCGAAGAACCGCCGCAGAGCGTCAATCGGGATCCCTTTCCCCCTCATCTTCGTCTTCTTGGGACCATCGCTCCCTCTCCGATGTACCGCAGCAGCGCGTCCGGCCATCGGTATCCCTTGCCCTGGCAATGGCATCTTCGGCTTCTTGCAGCTTGCGCCATCCGCGGTCTCCGTCGACGGCTCAGGTGACGGCCTCTTGGCGGCGGCAGCGGTGGGAGTATGACGAGGCTGACGGACATCTGCGGCGGGCACGCACGCCATCCGGCCGTTGGGCGCGGTCTCCGAACAAGCGGGGTACCTGACGATGTAGCAGTCGTCGTTGGCGCCGGACACGGCGGAGTCAACGACCGTGGCGCGGACGAAGATGACCATCCACCTGCCGGAGAGCGGCTCCCGCGCCAGCCTGCAGCGCACCTCCACGGCCGTCCCGCGCACGAACCGCCCGCGCGCAGCCTCGGTAGTGGTTATCCTATTGCCGGCTGCATCTGCGCGCGCGGGCGCGGGCAGTGCCAGGACGGGACCTAGCTGGCGCGGCGCCATGATCCTCTTCGCCGTCATCGCACAGCTAGCTAGCTAGGTCGAGGTGTCTGTGTTTTTTTGGTGTCGCGCGCGCTTGGTTATTTTTTTAGGAAGGAGATGTGACATGCGAGGGTGGAGAGCAAGGCGTGTTGCTGCATTTATCGATCGGCACTGCTAAGTTCATCAGTACGAGTCGCTGATTGTGAATCCGTCTCCGGGTCGAAGTGGAACGAGTACCGGTAAGCTTCATCATGGCGGTTTTCCGTTCCGTGGTCCGGATCTCCCATGAAAAGCAAATTCCTTCGCTCCTACGTCATGGTGGGCAGCTCGCTTCACTCGCGTCTATTTTTTTAAAATAAATATTTTTAACACAGATATTTGAAATATAGCACGCGAGTTGAGTAAATTTGAAAACTAGCGCGACATCGGTAGGGGGACACGCCGTCAGACAGCATAGGAGGGGCCGAAACCTCACTTTCGGCTCGGGAGCTGCCAAAAGCATGATGTTCAAGATCCTCGGGAGTGTAAACAGACTGACGCGACACCCAGATCCGATCTCCACTTACGCGTGCTTGCTCCTCCCGTCACTGCTGATTGCCCGTCTCTGTGGACTCCGGGCCATGGAGACGCGGTGAATCTCGGCCCTTATCCACGGGAGGGCTCTTATCCTAGTTTTGAGGGCTCCGTTCTTCGTCTATTGGGTCCAAGTTTGTAGGGCCGGCGTTCAGGTGGTGGTGGCGGCGCCTCGTGCAATAAGGTCTCCCCGACTTCAACCCCATCTCGGCGGCAACGTCAAGAAACTTGTGGGTGGTGTGGTTTTTAAGGATTTCGTCAGGTTATGGGGATCTTCAGATCGTCACGGAGCTTCATCGACAGTTCATCCTTTTTTCGTCTCCAGGTCGGGTGTGGTCTTTTTGATCCTTCGGCGACTTCCCGTCTGCATCTAACAACGTCAGGCCGACTCAGGGAGGAGCGGCAGCGGCGGCGCGCCGTCGACACGGTCCGGAGATTGAGGATGAAGGGTTTCTCAACGATCTCGTTCTAATTTTCATTTTTTTAGGCGCTTTGTACTGTTCATTGCTTCTTTTTATTTTTATGTCAGTGTCCTATTCACAAAAAAAGCTGCATGATCGAGATTCCCGCCTGATCCTTCATGTAATCTGCCGAAACTGTCTTTTCACCTCCTGACACATCCTCTAGTCATTTTTTCGGCACCCCCGTCATTTTCTCCCATCGTTTTCTCCCGCCCTTTTCCCCTCATAGTTGTTCCCACCATTTCCCGCTAGTTCTTCTCTTCACGTCCTATAAAACCCCCTCCAGACTATGGTGGGTAAGGAGTCGAGTGTTCTCAGTAAAAAAAGTCAGATTATCGCAAGGGGTTTGTTACGCCCAATGGAACAGGGTCTGCCACTTACAGCACTTGTCGAGTGGATTTTGCATGGAACGTTGACGTATTTCAGAGATAAACGTCAGGAAGTTGTCGAGCATATTGACTATTACTCCAATACACCTTACTGACGTAAGATAAGATAAGACTGTACACGAAGAAGAAGACAAAGAAGGCACGGTTGCACACAATCATTAGAATTGGTATTGAAGAACCGAGGTATGAGGTGTGCTTACCGACTAAAAGATGGGGATGAATCCAATAAGTTTTGTGTCGCCGTGTTACATAAAGGCGGCAGTGGTTTAAACCTTGACCGGGGAGCATTATCGGTAACTTCAACAAGGTTAACCTGACAAAGCGAGAATACATTCTAAATCCCTCTCTTATGAGAACTAGTAGAGGTAGACGCAAGTCGCGACGCATCTGGAATGATATGGACGAATCTGAAGCCGGTGGTTGTACTCGGCAGTGTTTGCTATGCAATCTGTCCGGCCATAGAGAGTAGAATTGTCCCAAATACAACCAAGGAATCAATCCTGCACGTGGGCGAGGCAACCGAGGAGAAAGAGGACGCGGACAACGTGGCTAGGAGTTTTAATTTGTCCCAAATAATTCAAGAACTTGATCCTGCATGATGAAACTTGAAATACTATGTTTTAATTTGTATGTGGCATTACTATGTTTTAATATGTAATAAGTTATGCACATTATGTTTGAAGGTGTATGTGTCATCTATGTTTTAATTTGTATGCTGGACCACTACGTTTTAATGTAATAACTTGAGCGCACTATGTTTTATATTGTAATATGTTGAACACTATCTCATTTATATTGTATAGATGGTTGGACGTGCTTTGTTTAGTGGCACGGTTGATGAAAAACATCATGCTAGGATTTAGGAGACCGGTGGAGTACCAAATCTGTTGCATACTCGGTCTACAGGATCTAACCAGAAGGTGCACCCTACTTGGGTTGATCGGTATGTACAACACAATAATTATTTCTATTTATTTATTTCAAGTGGAAAAGTATTAGTTAGAATACTATGTTTAAATTTCTGCAGATTGACTTGGTCTTTTTTTTTTTTGAAAAGGGAAACCCGGCCTCTGGTATGTTACTGTCTAGTTGAGTCCAGTCCTGCCCAGTGGGTACACGTTCAGCCAGCTGAGGCCGGAGGTCAGCCACATGATGTACGGATGAATGCAACTAGAGGTGGGGCCATAGACATGTCACTGCTCAGCTGCTTAGTTGACCGGTGGAGTTCCGAGACCGACACTTTTCACTTCCCATGGGGTGAGATGGCACCAACTCTTCAGGATGTGCCATATTTGTTGAGATTCCCTTTAGCCGGTGAAAGAGCATCTTCTAGTTGACCCTTGTTTTGGTGCTAATGACAACACAATATGTGTTCTAACATGGCTATTAAAGTTTGCAGGATGTATCTAAGATCTTAGCAAAAAGGAAACGATCGAAACGGGCGCTGCAAAAGCTTTTCAGCAAGCCTTGCTCCAGGCAGCGGTAGTACCGCTGGCATCAGCGGTAGTACCGCTGCACTGGACTGAGCCTTGCTCGGAGCCCTGGCTGCCGCTGGCGGTACCGCCCGAGCTACCGCCGTTTTCGGCGCTCTGTTGCGCGGTGCGGTACCCCCAGCGGTACCAGAGCGGTACTACCGCTGTCCAGCGGTACTACCGGTCCTCACAGCGGTAGTACCGCTGTGTTATTTTCTGCAGGTTCGAAGGCCAGCTCGATGTCGAGGTACCGCTGGCGGTACCGCCGGAGGTACCGCCGTTTTCACCCTTCTGTTTCTCTTAGCGGTACCTCCAGCGGTACCGGAGCGGTACTACCGTCTCCCAGCGGTACTACCGGCCTCTCCAGCGGTAGTACCGCTGCGTGAAGTTTGGACTAACAGTGAAGTGCGTGAAGCGGGCAACGGCTGGATTCAAAGGTCCAGCGGTACTACCGGCCTCTCCAGCGGTAGTACCGCTGCGTAAGTTTCAGCTCCAAACGGCCAGATTTTGAAGAGCTATAAAAGGACCCCTTCACCTACCTTTGAAGACTTGAGCTTCTACACTCTCTCACCTCCATTGATGCAAAGCTAAGAGCTCCAAGTTCTCCCAATCCTCCCACCCAAACTCGTTGACCTTTGGAGGATTGAAGGAGAAGGCCCCGATCTACATCTTCACCGAGCCGTTTTTCATTTCCCCCCTCATTCATTTGAGGGAACACTTGCTAGGGTTTCCACTAGGAAAACCTAGCCCATTGTTGTACTTACCTATTGTCTTTGTGACAGATTGTAGCTGTTCGGGAGCCCCCAAGCCCTTTGTGGGTCGTGCCCCGAATCGTTGTTGTAAAGGCTCCGGATTCCGCCTCGAAGGATTCCGATAGTGGAAAGTGAACCAAACCTTTGTGGTGCGGTTCACCGGAGATTTGGGTGAGGCCTTTGTGGCCGTTGAACCATTGTGTTGGTTCACACCTCTCCAACGAGACGTACTCCCATTTAAGGGAGGAACTCGGGAATACATCCTTGTCGTCTCGTGCTTTCACTTCGGTTACCTCTATCCTTGTTTACCGTCTTTACCTTGTATCTTGCTTAGTTGATAGCTTGTCATATAGGTAAATTCACCATAGTTGCATATCTAGAGAATTTACCTTTCGTGTCAAGCCTTAAATTGAAAAAGAACTAAAATTTGAATTAGCACCTATTCACCCCCCCCCCCCCCCCCTCTAGGTGTCATACCGATCTTTTCAATTGGTATCAGAGCAAGGTTCTCTTGTTGGGTTTAACCGCCTAAGAGAAGTATGACACATAGTGAGGATGAGGCCGAGACTCTTGCCAAGGCTAATGAGGCCCTTGAAAAGGCCAAAGTCACCATGGCATCCATGGCCGATATCAAAGCTTTGGAAACAACTTTGACATCGACCATGAATGCCAAATTTGATGAGTTTCGTGACATGTTCATGAAATTTGCAAATGGCAAGCGCTCGGAAATCATCCCACTAGAGGAAGCCTCTAACTCCGAAGAGGGTGATTCCAAGGAGGATAAAGAGAAAAAGAAAAAGGGGGTTGAAACCGATACTAGACCTAAAACTTCTCCTACTTTGCATGAGGAGAAGGAAGGGTATCATGCCGTTCCGGGATGGTACTCTCCCGATCCAATTATTACAACCCGCATAAACCCTCTAGGTCCTCCACCTAAGCTTAATGCATTAGCTTTTGCAAGTTGGCAACGCTCAATGAAATCTCATGTTAACAGTGCCTCCATCGAGCTTTGGAGGATCATTGAAGATGGATATCATGTTGAGGATCCAAGCAACATGACGAAAAGAGAGTTCGCCGAAAAGCAACTCAATGCTTCCGCCCTCCACATGATCGAGCTCGCCTTGGGCGACAATGACAAACATCATGTTCTTCATGTCACCACCGCCAAAGAAGCTTGGGATTGTCTTGAAGTTGCTTTCCTTGGAAATGATAGCATGAAGAGGAATAGATATGAATCTTTGAGCAATGCCGCCGAAGGTTTCTACATGCTTGACAATGAGAATCATGAAGAGATGTATGGAAGACTCAAGACTCTTGCCAAAGCCTTCTATGATGTGGGGGCAACATATGTGGATGATGCTTGGGTCAAAAGGAAGTATGTGAATGCTCTCTTGCCTTCGGAGCCTATAGAGTTGAAGTCAATTCAAGGGAGATACAACTATCAACAAATGTCTTCACATGAAGTTATGCAAGAGGTTCAAGCCTCCAAGGTTGCCTCCAAGAATGCGGAAGATAACCGTGCTAGGGCCATGGGAATGAGACAAGGCCCCTCACTTGCCTTGAAGGCCAAGGTGACTAGTATGGATGAGAACGATGAGGTTGAAGCTTGCCCAAGCAACATTGCTCCACATGATCTTGAGCAAGCCCTCAATAGTCACATTGCTCTTGCCACAAGGGTGTTTTGGAATGACCCGGCAAGTGCTAAAGCTCGTGTTGATCGAGAGAACAACCCAAGTGGCAAGAAAGAGCTTGACTCAAGGACAAAGACTTGCTACAATTGTCATGACAAGAATCACTACATAAGAGAGTGTCCATATGAGAACCGTGAGCAAAATGGTGGGAAGCTTATCCCAAAGGATCACTCCAAGTTGATTCAAAAGAAGCCCGCAAGACCAAGGAAGCCCCTCTTCAAGAAGGCACCGAGAATTGTGTTGGTGGCACAAGAGGAATATGCCACAAGTGATTCCGAAGATGAAGATGCACCTAACAAAGAGGTAGCCGCATTGGCTATTGTCTCCACTTCATCATCATCTCTCTTTGAATCCCCCAATGAGAACCTCTCCACCAACACTGCTCGTTGCCTCATGGCTCATGTCACCGAGGTATCATCCCCTTCTCCTAAGACTACGCATGATCAATCTAGTCTTGAGATTAAGAAGGAACTAGTTGCCTTCGATACTTTTGTGACTAACTTGCAAGGTGAGGCCAAAGAACATGTTGAGTCTCTCATGAGACAACTATGTGCGGCCGAAGAACTTCTTCAAGAAAAGAGTAAGATTGAGAGAGAGGATTCTCTCACCATTGCTTCTTTGAATGCTTCCATAGCATCCTTAAATAGCTCTCTTGATGAAGAAAGTGAATATAGAACCACTCTTGAGGAAAGACTTGAGTCTCTTGATGCTAAAAATGATGAAATCATTGATAAAATCATTAAGGATAGAGATCATGTCTTTACTAAATATAAAGTGATTAAAAAGGAGAAAGTTGAACTTGGAGTTGTGAATGCTAGACTTCTTGAGGATATGGAGAAGCTTGAAAAAGCTCACAAGGTCTTGGAATCGACCCACTCCCTTCTAGTCAAGTCTCATGAACAACTTCAAGCTCAACTTTCTAAAACTCGTTCAACTAGTATATCCATTCTTCCTCGTATTCATGAAGATGTTAGTGAAGAAAATGCTAGGTTGAAGGTGGATCTTGCTAAGGCCACTAGTGCTAAGACCTCTATTCCCAAAGGTAAAGATAAGGGTATTGCTTACTTGTTTGAGCAAAAACCACACAAAGGGAAGGAGGGTCTTGGTTATGTGGCCGAAGCAAAGAAGAAAGTGAGCAACATCAAGAAAAACAAGACCAAGCCCGCACAAGCAAAGACTTCCATTGTGGGTAGTAATGCCACTAGGGGCAAGACTACTCGTAGTGACTTCGCGGGGCATAACAATCCCAATTATATTCTTTATGTTGACTATTATGGTGATGTTTATGCAAAATATGTTGGTCCTTATGATGGTTACATTGATTACTCTATTTGGGTTCCTAAGACCCTTGTTGCTAACCGAAAAGGACCCATTGAGAAATGGGTACCTAAATCCAAGATATGATCTCTTGTAGGACTATGCTTCCGGTGGATCTAAATGGGTGATTGATAGTGGATGCACTAGTCATATGACCGGAAGCAAGGAGATCATGACGGAGTTGAGACCAAATCTAAATCACTCAACCGTCTCTTATGGCGACAAGTCTAAAGCCGAGGTAAAGAGTCTCGGCAAGGTGGTAGTTGCAAGGGATATCACCCTTGTAAATGTCATGCTTGTTGAGTCTCTAGGTTACAATCTTATGTCCGTTCGTGCTCTTAATAAGATGAACTTTGATGTCCATTTCACTCTTGATATGGTGGTACTCTTGAGGAGCAAGACTCTAAAGGTCATGTTCGTTGGGTATGTTGAAAATGAGTTGTTTGTGGTTGACTTTTCGGGGTCAACCAACACTCAAGCAATATGCTTATTCGGAAAGGCCGACGTGGGGTGGTTGTGGCATCGCCGCTTATCCCATGTCAATATGAGAACTTTGCAAAGTCTTCACAAGGGTGGCCACATTCTTGGACTAAATGAGAATGTTTCTTTTTCTAGAGATCGTCTTTGTAGGGCTTGTGTTGAAGGAAAGATGCATGATTCTCCCCACCCAAGCAAGACCATCATCTCATCAACGAGGATTTTGGAACTTCTTCATGTTGACCTCTTTGGTGCCGTACCGCAACCAAGTCTTGGTGGGAAGAAGTATTGCTTGGTGATTGTTGATGACTATTCAAGATTCACTTGGGTTTTCTTCTTCAAGACGAAGGATGAAACTCAACAAACCGTCATCGACTTCTCCAATGAAGTTCAACGTCAACACAATGTTCCCATATTGGCCATTAGAAGTGACAATGGCTCCGAGTTCAAGAACTACACCCTAAATGAGTTTCTTAGTGATGAGGGAATTCGTCATCAATATTCCGCTGCGTATACCCCTCAACAAAATGGTGTAGCCGAGAGAAAGAACCGGACTCTTATGGATATGGCTAGGTCCATGTTGGCGGAGTTTAAGTCTCCACTCTTCTTGTGGGCCGAAGCTATCTCCACGGCGTGTCACTCCTCCAACCGGTTATTCTTTCGCAAAGGGAAGAAGGAAACTCCTTATGAAATGCTTACCGGCAACAAGCCCAACATCTCCTACTATCGAGTATTTGGTTGTAAGTGTTTCTACAAAATCAAAGGTGTTCATTTATCTAAATTTGAAGTTAAAGCTTTAGAAGGTGTTCTTGTTGGGTACGGTGCGAACTCTCACACTTATAGAGTCTATGACAAATCCTTAGGGAGAGTTGTGGAATCTTGTAGTGTGAGGTTCGATGAGAATGACGGCTCCCAAGTGGCGCAATTTCATGTTTGTGATGTAGATAATGAGGAACCTCAAGATGCCATAAGAAGAATGGGGGTTGGTTTCCATCGCCCCATTGAAATCCATCATGAGCCTCCTCAAGCAAGTACAAGCTCCACTCAAGTGGAGACTCCATCATCACAAGTTGAAGCGGCACCTACTATGGAAGCAAATGAGACACCTATCCAAGAAGAACAAGAACAAGTTCCTCCTCAAGTTGACAATGAGGCCACACAAGAATCAAGTTCTCCTATTGTCAACTCTTTTCAAGATAAAGAGCAACCATCTACTCCCATTATTGAAGATGTAAAACAAGATGGTCAAGCTCATCATACCGGTCAAGACGGGGACTCAAATGATCAAGATGATCAAGCCGAAATCCTTCGCAACAATGGGGATATCGAAACCCGTCGTCAAGCAAGAGTCAAGAGAAACTTGGAAATCAAGTGTCACAAGCTTGAAGCCATCATTGGTGATGTTTCTCGCAAGGTGTCCACAAGAGGTCAATTGGCAAGTTTTAGTGAACATCAAGCTCATATCTCCATGGTGGAACCAAAGAAAGTCTTTGAAGCTCTTGAAGATCCGGATTGGTTGGAAGCCATGCATGAAGAACTCAACAACTTCAAGCGCAACAAAGTGTGGAATCTAGTGGAGAAGCCAAAAGATTGCAAAAATGTTATAGGCACCAAGTGGATATTCAAGAATAAGCAAGATGAGCATGGAATGGTTGTGAGGAACAAGGCAAGATTGGTAGCTCAAGGGTACTCTCAAGTTGAAGGCATTGACTTTGGAGAGACCTATGCTCCCGTGGCTCGCCTCGAGTCCATCCGTATCCTTCTTGCTTATGCATCACATCACAATTTTAAGTTACAACAAATGGATGTGAAAAGTGCATTTCTTAATGGTCCATTAAAGGAGTTGGTATATGTTAAGCAACCACCGGGATTCGAGGATCCACACTTTCCAAACCATGTCTACAAGCTTGATAAGGCCCTCTATGGTCTCAAACAAGCACCTCGTGCTTGGTATGAGCACCTAAGAGAGCTAATAATAGACCGTGGCTTTGAAGTGGGGCAAATCGATCCCACTCTCTTTACCAAGAGAGTAAAAGGGGAGCTTTTCATATGCCAACTTTATGTTGATGATATTATTTTTGGCTCATCTAACAAAGCTTTTAATGATGAATTTTCAAAACTTATGACCGATAGGTTCGAGATGTCCATGATGGGAGAGTTGAAGTTCTTCCTTGGTTTTGAAATCAAGCAATTGAGTGGAGGGACCTTCATCTTACAAGCCAAATATATTCAAGACATGCTCAAGAGGTTCAAGATGCAAGATGCAAAAGAGAAGAGGTTTCCTATGGACACCAAATGCCATCTTGAACTTAGTCCAAAGGGTAAAGATGTCGATCAAAAACTCTATCGCTCTATGATTGGTTCTTTGCTTTATCTTTGTGCATCTAGACCCGATATTGTGTTAAGTGTAGGAGTGTGTGCAAGGTACCAAGCGGCTCCTAAAGAAAGTCACTTGATAGCGGTGAATCGAATCTTCCGATATTTGGTTTATACCCCAAGGTTTGGTTTGTGGTATCCTAGGGGGTCCAACTTCTCTCTTGCCGGTTACACGGATTCGGATTGGGCCGGTTGCAAGGATGATAGGAAGTCAACCTCCGGTGCATGTCAATTCCTTGGGAAGTCATTGGTAAGTTGGTCCTCCAAGAAGCAAAATTGCATATCACTATCCACCACCGAAGCCGAGTATGTGGCGGCCGCTAGTGCCTGCACTCAATTGTTATGGATGAGGCAAACTTTAAAGGAATACGGTGTCCATTGTGACAAAGTGCCTCTTTTATGTGACAATGAAAGTGCCATCAAGATTGGTCACAACCCGGTGGAGCACTCAAGAACGAAGCATATTGAGATTCGCTATCATTTTATTCGTGATCACATCAACCGGGGTGACATTGAGCTTGGCTATATTCCCACGAAGATTCAACTTGCCGACATGTTCACGAAGCCACTTGATGAAGCAAGGTTCACATTTTTGAGGCATGAGCTAAATATCGTGGATTCGAGGAGCGTTGGTTGACTACCTTGCATGCACACCTCTATCTTAACTATATATTTGATCTAGGTGTAGGCATGGACATAGGGGGAGTGCGGTCCTAAACCATTGGACTATCCCTTCCCCATTATGCCGATAGCAAGTGTTCTTTTATCTCTATATTCATTCTTATGTCTAAATGAGCTAAAGTGAAGAGTATTGGTTATGTACCCAAGATATATCTTCGCGGTGACATGCCATACGCTCCAACATGGTGGCCTCGGCCACCGCCCTCTTCTCCTTGTAAGAAGAGTTGGATTTCATGACATTTTCGTGGATTTCTTTTGCTTCGTCTTGGTTTTTTTTTTGGGAAACACACTCATTTTGGTCTTCTTGAGTTTCATGTGTTTTGCAAAGTGAGTGTGAAGTACCACTCTCGGTTTGAGTTTCTATCCTAAGCCCCAACTCACTTCCCTAAAGCCTTTCTCTCTCTAAATGCCTTGTTTCATGATCTTGGTTGAGTGGATGGTCGGAACCGGCGTGAAAAACGCGATGTGGGCATCATTTTGAGCCACAACCCATTTTTCCCCAGGCGACGGTACTACCGGTCACCCTAGCGGTACTACCGCTGCATCGCACCACGGGGTACTACCGCTGTCCCCAGCGGTACTACCGTGCGCAGCGGCAGTTTCGCTCGGGCGCCCGACAGAACCGGGGCGGTACTACCGCTGGACTGAGCGGTACTACCGCCGCGGGAATCTGGACGATAAGGGCACGGGGCTGGGCGGTTTGAGAGGGCACTCCCTCACTTTCCCCCAACCCCATCTCCTTCTCCTCCACGTCCCCGCCGCCGCCGGCCACTCCACCGCCGGGAAGAGCCCTTCCCCGGCCTAGGACCTCGTGCTCCTTGCTCCGGGAGGACTCTAGCTTCTCTCCTCCTCCTCGATCCTTCACCATGAGCTCCGGTAAGCCAAATCCCTCTCTCTCATCTAGTTGATGGATAGAGATGACATTAGCGCTTTTCTCTTCGGATGTGTGGTTGAATGAGTTGGTAGAGATGCTTCTTTATGGATTAAGAACCTTGTGTAGAAATTTCATGGAAAGTTATAGGCTAGATTTAAAGTTCCCCTCTTAGATATGTTGGAGCAACCCTAGATAGGTCTAATGCTTGTCTTAAGCTTTACATCTACTCATTGTTGCACCTTCAAACCCAAATGTGGTACTTTACCTCTAGATTTACTCTTCCTAGAATTTTGTACACTCGTGTTCTTCATTCATAATTCATGAAATTTGTGCATTCTCATCTATATGCTTTCCACCTCATGCTATTCACAGGTAGGGGTCGTACCAAGTCCGTTGCGGGTAGGAAGAAGCAAAAGACCGCTCCCACGGATGAAGTCCAAGATGCCCTTGATGGATTGCAACGCCGGAGGTTCCCGGCTTCATCAAAGTCCATTCCCAAGTGCCCGAAGACAGCTAGTCAACTCAGTGAGCCCGAGTTTGTGGCAAAGAGAGCTGTGGATTACTATGTGATTGATCGTATGGATCAAATGCCCTCCGTTCGCGGCAATAATCCATTTTTTCACAACTCCTTCCAAGAAGAGTGCTACCGGGAAATCCTCTTAAAGAAACCAAAGGACAACACCGTGATCCAACACCACATCAACATCGAGTTCATGAGGTCCAAGCCCAACTATTTCGGTGAAGCTTTGGAAATCTGTGAGGAGTTTGACCTTTTTCACATCATGGAGCTAGAGCAAGACTATGATGAGGATATTGTGGCTCAGTTCTTAGCCACCGTGCACATGGGCAATGAGACCAAAAGAAGAATCAAGTGGATGACCAAAGAGAAGGTGTTTGAAGCCACTTGGGAAGATATTGTCGAGTCCCTCAACTATCAAGAGTTTGGCCATTTTCCTCCGGAAGAGTTTGATGAGACTCACTTCCGTGTTCACTTCCAAGGTGGAAGTGCCTATGGTGTTGAGAAGCTTGCTCCCCTCTACAACCCGGATAGTGCGGATAAGTGGAAGTATGGAGATTCCAAAGGCCTATACCCCACTTGGGACATCATGCACCGCATCTACCGTGAGACAATCAATCCAAAAGTGGGCAACTTTGATGAAATTCATGGCTACTTGAAGAACTTGATGGTCCTCACCATGCAAATGAAGGGACAAGGCAAGAAACTTGATGTGATGGACTTCATTTGGCATGAGCTATGGCATGTGATTAGCAAGAAGAAGAACATCTCCTTTGCTCCGTTGATCATGAGGATCGTGGTGTGGAAGTGGCTTGAGCACAATGACATTGATGATCTCGGTGACACCGAGAAGTGGGCCCCTCACAAGAGCAAGAGGCTCCTTATCAAGCCCCACAAGCTCAAACCTAGGAAGGAAGTGGTGGATGAAGCCGGGCCCTCCAATGCCTCCAAAGGTGGCTCTTTTGCTTGGATGGCTCGTGCTATGAAGAAGATCTTCCAAGTGTCCAAGAAAGTTGAGAGGCATCAATATGATGTCCATGAGGAGAAGATGAAGGCTCGCCAAGTTGAGGTTGCTCGCCGCCGTGCCGAGGGGGAAGATGTGCCTTCCGGGTCCGAGCAACACATCCCCACGTGGGATGAATGGCAAGCCAAGAATGACGAGGGCGAGATCATCGCGTGGTCGAGCCCGGAACATGATGATGCTTCTTCCTCTCACCCGGATTGGGACCCTTGGGGCGTGTAGGTCCGATCTTTTCCCTTTTTGGTGCTTTGGTGCCAAAGGGGGAGAGATAACTATTAGGTTGCTCTCGGGAATTTGCATGGGTGGGTGTCACGAGCTCGTTTTCACTTATTTCGACCTTTTTTAGCTTGTGATCACCTAAATTTATTGTTACTTGTGGAACTCCTTTATGTATGCATGGTGTAAGACATGTGAAACTCGTTTTCTATCTATGTGTTGCTTATTTGTCTTTTGGTTAATATTGCATTTGTGATTGCTATCATTGTGGCTTGGCTTGTAAAATTTAGGGGGAGTGTTGATTCTAGATGTTGTGTATGTGTGTATTCAAAGCACTCTAAGAATATGCACACATCTAGGGGGAGCTCCGTCGAAATTTTATGAACCCTCGCTTTATATGTTGTGTTGTCATCAAACACCAAAAAAGGGGAGATTGAAAGAGCATCTTCTAGTTGACCCTTGTTTTGGTGCTAATGACAACACAATATGTGTTCTAACATGGCTATTAAAGTTTGCAGGATGTATCTAAGATCTTAGCAAAAAGGAAACGATCGAAACGGGCGCTGCAAAAGCTTTTCAGCAAGCCTTGCTCCAGGCAGCGGTAGTACCGCTGGCATCAGCGGTAGTACCGCTGCACTGGACTGAGCCTTGCTCGGAGCCCTGGCTGCCGCTGGCGGTACCGCCCGAGCTACCGCCGTTTTCGGCGCTCTGTTGCGCGGTGCGGTACCCCCAGCGGTACCAGAGCGGTACTACCGCTGTCCAGCGGTACTACCGGTCCTCACAGCGGTAGTACCGCTGTGTTATTTTCTGCAGGTTCGAAGGCCAGCTCGATGTCGAGGTACCGCTGGCGGTACCGCCGGAGGTACCGCCGTTTTCACCCTTCTGTTTCTCTTAGCGGTACCTCCAGCGGTACCGGAGCGGTACTACCGTCTCCCAGCGGTACTACCGGCCTCTCCAGCGGTAGTACCGCTGCGTGAAGTTTGGACTAACAGTGAAGTGCGTGAAGCGGGCAACGGCTGGATTCAAAGGTCCAGCGGTACTACCGGCCTCTCCAGCGGTAGTACCGCTGCGTAAGTTTCAGCTCCAAACGGCCAGATTTTGAAGAGCTATAAAAGGACCCCTTCACCTACCTTTGAAGACTTGAGCTTCTACACTCTCTCACCTCCATTGATGCAAAGCTAAGAGCTCCAAGTTCTCCATATCCTACCACCCAAACTCGTTGACCTTTGGAGGATTGAAGGAGAAGGCCCCGATCTACATCTTCACCGAGCCGTTTTTCATTTCCCCCCTCATTCATTTGAGGGAACACTTGCTAGGGTTTCCACTAGGAAAACCTAGCCCATTGTTGTACTTACCTATTGTCTTTGTGACAGATTGTAGCTGTTCGGGAGCCCCCAAGCCCTTTGTGGGTCGTGCCCCGAATCGTTGTTGTAAAGGCTCCGGATTCCGCCTCGAAGGATTCCGATAGTGGAAAGTGAACCAAACCTTTGTGGTGCGGTTCACCGGAGATTTGGGTGAGGCCTTTGTGGCCGTTGAACCATTGTGTTGGTTCACACCTCTCCAACGAGACGTACTCCCATTTAAGGGAGGAACTCGGGAATACATCCTTGTCGTCTCGTGCTTTCACTTCGGTTACCTCTATCCTTGTTTACCGTCTTTACCTTGTATCTTGCTTAGTTGATAGCTTGTCATATAGGTAAATTCACCATAGTTGCATATCTAGAGAATTTACCTTTCGTGTCAAGCCTTAAATTGAAAAAGAACTAAAATTTGAATTAGCACCTATTCACCCCCCCTCTAGGTGTCATACCGATCTTTTCAGCCGGCGAGGTCATTGGACCTTCAGAGGCTACATCTGATTGGCCTGACACCATACAAGCACATTTCACAGGTGTGCATCCGGAAAATCCACACTTAGCATACCAGGCGCATGGTGTGACGGTAGCAGGGTTGAGAAAATTTTAGGTAACATTGTCATTATTTATGAGGTTTGTTCGTCATTATCAATCAGTTTGTACTTATTGAGTTTTTTTTTTGGTTCAATGCAGATTCAGGAATTAGGGTGCTGTAATACCCAAGAGTTCATAGACTATAAATGAGTTAGATAGAATTTGTGCATTTGTATAGCATACATCTAAAAATCCAGAAAAATGTAAACTTTTTCAGCCAAGTCTTAGAGTGATCAACCAACACTCGAATGACGAGTTGAGAATGCTCGTAGAACGCTGAGAACTAAAAACTTGGAACCAAACTTGTTAAAGTGAAATCGTGGTTTTGTTGATGTTTGTGAATTAGAGTTAGTCATCAACGTGAGTGTGATAAACATCAAATATGATCTTATCTATATTCTTAAACTTTTTCATCACAAGTAAAATATGATAAACTATAAGTCAAATAATGGTTATTACCTAAATCATTAAGTTCTTACAACATTTATATGCCCAATATCTCTTTATATTATCCATAAATGAGCATATGAGAATCTAATATATTAAGTGAATATCATAAGTCATCATTTCACAATCATTACACATCTTTATTATAAATCAAACATTCAACAACTAAAGTATCTTTAGATTCAATAAATTAAATAATAACATGGTATGACTTCTACAAGATGGAACTGAAGAAAAGGTGGAATCATATCATTTACCGAATAAGTACATATCTTAAAGGTAATAAAAGGAGAAGTACTTGGAAGAAGAAGAAAAGCTTAATTAAATCTTAATCTAGATCTTCTACTTTTTCTAAACCATCATATTTTTTTATCTCCCAATCTTCTCGAAGTCAATCAGCAACAGAAGCAATCAACAAATAAGGAAACACAATAACAAGGTTTTAGCGAAGTATTTCTTAAATGGGCATAGAAGTGCTATGTCAATCTACCCTGAAGAAATTGGAAACTCTTATATCAGAATTTATTCTCATTAATGTATCTAGAAATGGTGTGATATTCCAAGATTCGTGTTATATAGAGGTAGTTTGGTAACAAGCTCGAGACATTGTTAACAAATCACTTTTGTATGCACAAACAATTGAGTTTCATATAAAAATAAATAAAAGGTCAGATAATCTCGTTTATCAAATACCTCAGCCACTTGAGTATAAGTACTAGTTTGAAGACAAGACTAATTACCTTGTTTAGAAAATTTTCTTATATGCATAAGGCCATGTGAGGTTATAAAACACATATACATTCATTCGTAACCAACCATGAGAAAGCTTTGCTTGGAATAAATTAATTGTCTTCACTACCAGGTTGAGACAAGTGATGTTGGAACACAAACATTGGACATGGAGAATTTGTCTTATTATACTGGCATGAAGGATCATGCTAAAGTAAAGGCCAGATTGGATTATGGATCAATTGGATCAACTTGATTCAAGGAAGCATCACTGATATGAGTCAACCATGATTCAAACACGAGAAAGAATATGACAGGAAATAATAAACCACATTATAACTTAGGCAACATATCAAAGATCAAAATAAGAAAGTCAAATGGAGACTTATGGTGTTTCTCCAAGGATATCATTACCAAGGAGAAGTAAAGCCAAATCATATGTCCATATCATCATTACCCATATCTAGGAATCACATGAGTTATCTCTCAAGTTCATGTGAATGGAGAAGTCATATAAGTGAGAAGACCACAAGTTATTGTATGATAAAGATCTATTGGTCTAATCAAGATTTCATTCTCAAGAACAGATAAATATGGTTATATGGAAATTGGAACGACATGGAATTATCAGTGAGAAGATATTCAAGCCATTAGTTTCACAAATACTAATACATCTACTTCCAAGATATCTATTTCAAAGACATCAATTTCTATCAGGAGGGAGTGCATCAATCTTTGATCATCTGAATGAGTGATGGAATATGAAAGATCCTAAACTCATCATTTTATCTACTATATCACCATAAGACCTAACCTCAGACATGATATCAATACTTTGTGCTTCCAGGGACATCTGATCATGTTTTCACATGATTTATTTGTGAGGTAATCCCAAATATTTGTTTTGGCATATCTTTTTGAAGCTTCCCAGATTTGTGCCAAGAAAATATAGGTTTAGGCTTGTCGCTCTATCAACGGGCACGCCGAAACGGTGTCTGTAGTGCTTTTTCAGGGCATTTTCTATTTCCTCATGTGTCAGTGACCAGAACATCTCCATCTTAACAGCCCCAATGAAATTTCTCCTCCTTCTCTGACCGGCATGAATGTGAAAAAAGCTTGTGTTCACGTCTCCTTGGCTTAGCCAATTAATTCACGACCTATATCTAGCCATTGTTCTCTCAATTGCAATTAAATCAAGGAGTTCCTTATTGAGCTCACGCCTGAACCATGTTTCTTGAATAGATAAGCATCTCGTTCCCTCAGCCTGATCTAACAAAGCGCGATCAACTTATGTGCCCAAACTATTTGTTGTTTAACATCTCTGAAGGTTTTCGCTCTCAACTTTGAAGAGCTTCTGCTGTTTTTCGAAGCTTATAGCCAAATGCAGCAATGGAACCACATCGTTTTCAGACCAAGCATTTTGAACCACATCAAGAAAACCCTCCTTTTTTATCCAATGAGCTTCGAACCTAAATTGAGTGCATTTGAATGTGTTGTTTGCTGTAGTCAGAAGCAATGGGCACCCCGGAAAAGCTGAATGCCTATTCAACCGAACCCAAAATACGATCTATTCTTGTAAGAGTTGAAACCTGTCTATCATTTGACCAGGTAAAAGTGCGACCATTGAGGGGCAACATCTTTGAGAGCAAGATCATCTACTTTCTCTAACATATTTCAATCTTTGGTCTCAAGAACACCAACAAAGAAAATCACATTTCGATAGAAAAAGAGAACCAATATACCAAATTTACTAATTGAAGTTGCTGCATATCATTGTATTCATCAGTTTCTCTGCCTAGTACGTGATCACAGTACATCTCTCATCAATTGAGTTCTTCCTGGCAACTAGGAAGGGAGCAAATAGAACTAGTATCACTAGCTAGAGAACAGAAACTAATTAGGGCATCCTCGATCAATCATCGTCATCTTCTTGAGCTGCAACTTCGGCGCCTGATCCTTCTTCTTTGCTTTCTCCTGCTTCTCGTGCTCCTCCAAGAATCGTGGGGCGTGGACGGCGGAGTCTGATGGTGGTGGTGGAACACGGCGGGCCGCACGGACATCGGATGCCGGAACTCGTGCGGTACAGCTGGGGAAGCTGTTGGCGGCGGGGTACCGGATGAGATAGGAGTCGGTGCCGGCGGACGCGGAGACGACTTTGGCGGGTGCGTACATCACCTTGCCGGACACCTGTGAGAACCCTCTGCGCACCTCGACGTCCTCCCCGGGCACGAATTGCGGTTTCCGGCGCGCGGTCTCCGCGGTGGGCGCCATATATTCCTGGACTGTCGCCGGGAAGGGCGGTGGCGCAGTGTTGGTGATCTTCTTGGCAGCCATCATCGTCACGTTATTGCTCTTCTCGGGCGCAGCGGCCACCTTCCTCTTGGCGATGACGCCCTTGACGGACGCGGGAATCAACTTGGGCGCCAGCGATTCGGCCCCGTGTCCCCGCGCCTTCTTCTTCGCTTCCTCCTCCTTCGCGCGCTCGGCGCGCATTGGAAGTGCGTCTACCGGGATCCCTTCCCCCGTCTTCTTGGCCTTCTTGCAGGAATCGCCACCGCTGCGCTCCGACTGATCCGACGGTAGTGGCCTCTTGGAAGAGACCGGCCTCGCAACGTCGAGGGCGGCGGAGTCTAGTGGTGCTGGAGCACGGTGGGCCGCGCGGACTTCAGATGCTGCCACCCGTTCGACACGGCTGGGGATGCTGTTGACGGCGGGGTACTGGACGAGGTAGGAGCGGGTGCCGGCAGACGCGGAGACGACTTTGGCTCGCACGTACGTCACAATCACCATGCCGGAGACCTGCGGGGATCTGCTACGGACCTCGACGTCGTCCCCTGGCGCGAACAGCGTGTTCCGGCGCGCAGCCTCAACCGCGGGCGCCGGAGACTTCTGGACCGTCGACGGCAAGCGCGACGACGCGGTGCTGGTCCTCTTGGCAGCCATCATCGTCTTCTCGGGTGCAGCCACCTTCCTCGCGGCGATGGCGGCCTTCACGGGCGCGGCGGCAGCGGCAGCGGCAGTCGCGATGATCGCGGTCGTTTGGTGTACAAGTCGGATCGAGATCGTGGGAAGAGAGCAATGGAAGCGTGTCGAGTGTGCACCTCCACAGCGCCTATAAATCGGTCGATAAATCCGCGTCACCGAAGCAGAGTCGAACTGGCGGTAAGGCGGTACGGTGCGCGAACTCGGTTTCGCGAATCGGAGACCGAGGCCCTATCTAACTATCTTTGGGCCGTTTGCTTGCTCCAACTGGGCTGCGTTTGCGCGTTCCCGATAGGATTTTCTACCTTCTCTTAACTTCTACTTGTATTTCCGCACGAATCTCAAAAAAAAAAACTTGTATTTCCGCACGATGTCGTTTTGGTTGCTTCTCTCGCCTCTGCTGAAAATGTCGGCTGCCTAGACTGTGATTAGAAATTTTGTTGATAATTGCCTACTCCTCACGGCCTCTGGTGTTTTTCATGCAAACGTTAGTAGGCGCTGGTTGGTTCCGAAAAAATAGTAGGCACTTATCGACTCCCTCACCAAGGTGTTAGAGTTGCTCTGTGATTAACATCAGTCCTTTTTTTGCTCTGTGATTTCTACACATGGTATGTAAACCTTAAAGCAAGGTTTGACATGTTTGCTTTCCATAGTGCTCTGCTACTTGCTTATGACGTTTGGTTAAATTCTTAATATGTGACAATTCTGCCTGTTGATTCTAGAGAATCTTCTTCAGACCCCCACTCTTTCAAGTTGTATTGAAGTCTGGGATTTTCTAAGCATTGATTCAAATGTTAGTGTCTTCCAAACGATACCATGCCCAACCTTTTTCTGTTATGTGTTACTGTGAAATTTCCTCGTTATAGACATACATTTTCTCGGATTCTATCTCAGCATTGTCAAGTGAGCGATCTCCTTTTTATTTAGTTAGCTAGAAGCATCCAAATCTTTCTTAGTACTATATGCACATCTCTGAATGTATAGGCTAAACTGTGTACTGTTTGGTAACTCCAAAAGCTATATACTGTTGTAGTTCAGGTTTGATTAAAAAGATAGTCTTAACAGGTCTCGGTTCATTGCTCAAATAGCTACACAGTAACCTCATTTTTGAGTGATTCATGACTGATAGATGAGCTGAGATTTAGGTTTCAGTACAAGGAAAAGACTGAAAATAGCTGCTCTGTTTCTGTGAACATGACCACATACGTGTTACAAAAATCGGAGGAAAAAATCATTAATGGTCAATGGTTAGAATTGCAGGGAAAAATATTACTTCTACTTTGCTCTGGTCTACAAATAAACCATAGTTATTTCCTACGGATCACATAGTTTTATGGCAACTTTTACAGTACCATTTACTAGTCCTAAAATATGACTAGTATGGTTTGATCTGATGGCTGAGAGAAATTTGGCCCAGGAAGCCTATTAGTGGTAATTCGGTGCAGATAAAAGATTAACCGGTGAAAAAAAAACACAACCACAATTTTTTTCGCCAGATTTGGAGGTAAACGTTGAAGAAAACACAATCAACCATTTTTTCTCCAAGACAAACACACATCAATTGTCTAATCACTTTAACACATAATGAATTACTAGTGGATTGTGGCGCGGCTATGCCGCGCCCGTATACGAAAAAAGAAAAGATGGCGGTGTAGATGGTTTGCATGATGTAGGTTCGAAAATTAGTGAAGGTTGCGTTAAAATTTTGCTTAATTCGCAGTATTTTTTTGTGGATGGACCGATTTGCGGATTTGAATTTGCGGTAATCTGGGAAAAAAATGTAACCTCTGTGGTTAGTATGAAAAGGTATGGAACCGATGTAATTATTAGTTTTGGTTGCACAAATACATGTACATGGTTGGTTGCGAACAAATAATTTTTTTTCGCAAATTCTGGCATTTTTTGTGTTTTCTTAGTTACACATCGAAATATATGACTTTTTTGAATTTTATGTTTTTGTGTAACTGGTTTTTATGTTTTGTAGAAGTACATGTAAATGTGTTGGTTGTAAAGAAGGTTTTTGTTTCCTCAATTTGTTTTGTATATTTTTTGTATTATTTTGAAATGGACACCGAAAGATGCGAATCCTTTGAATTTTGTTGTTCGTAGTGATTATTTTTTATGTTGTGTGCAAAAGGTATGTAAATGTGTTTGTTGGAAAGAATTTTTTTTCTTCAAATTTTGGTTTTTTTTTTGCATTTTTCTGAGCTGGAAATCAAAAGATATGAATTTTTTGATTTTTTTTTCCATTTTCTGATATTTCAGAGTCGCTGACAGGGGGACCCACCCGTCAGCCTCACCGCGCTGACGTCAGCCCTCGACGTCAGCGGGCGGCGACGCTGGCGAACTCGCGGCGGCCGGCGGCGGAGGCGCGCGACCCACCGAGCGTGCGCTTGCGACAGAGGAGGCCGCGGCGAGTTGGAGGGGCGGCGCGTCGCGCCAAATGGTCGCCGGCGAGCCAAACGGCGGCGGCGGACCCGGAGAACGGCGACGACGAATACTACTGATTCCGTCCATCCCGGGACACGTCCGACGACCAGGAGGTGGAGGCCGAGGCGGCGCAGCTCCCTTTGACCTTGGATTGGGTCGGGGAGGCGTGTAGCAGCCGGGCTGCCCGGCGGCGGCGGCGGCGATTTCCAGCCGCGCTCGGGGAAGAAGAAGGGAGGGGGAGAATGCGAAGGGATTTTTACAGAAAAGTATCTGGAGTTTCGCAAATTTGCGCAAAGGTCCTTCCTTGTTCTGGTGCCTGGACTGCGGGGCGCGGGTTCTTTTTTGCGGGCGCTTTTTTGCAAAAGAGCCGCGGTGACCGGCGGGACGGGCTGTGACCGGGTGGTGACCGGGGCACGTGTCTGTTTCCTATTGGTAGAAACTCAAGAATGAACAGTAACCGCGAGGAGGGAAAGGCGTGGGCGAATCTGGGCCGTTGGTTCTGGAAATCGGACGGCGTCTTGGCGTCTATTATATATTAGGTATTCGGTCCAATTCGTGTAATCACCGTGACCAATCTGTCAGGGTCTAACCAGACAGTTCTTTGTCGCTTGCCTCGTCATCAATCTGGACTGTGCCTCGCTCTGCAGTCCAGGATGAATTCCTGGTCGCTGGCGTGCCTCCTTCATCACCCTGTCGCGTGCCAACGCTGCCGTCGCCATTCTCCGTTCGCCCTGTCGGCTAACACCGCCGTCGCATTCGAGCACCTGCCAAGTGCTAGGCCACGTCCTCGTACAGAGATTTTCAGTCTTGTTCCTCACTTTCCAAATCCAAAGCTTCGTGATGATTTTCTGGATCTGCAATCAAGCTCCGGTGGCTGCGATGGGAATAAGTTCTGGGTCAGCACCCTTCTACCCTATTGGGCCACGGCCCATCTGCCGGATGCTCAGATTTTTCCACTAGTGCGACTTATACTGGTTATGATTTGGGCACTTTTGATGGTAGGGACTTACCTTGTGACCATGGTTTGCAACAGAAAAATAAGTTCATTTTGAGGGGAGACTCAAATTCGTCTTAAAATGTGCACCTTCACGCACACTGTCATTATGTTGCCATTCTTAAATGTTATTTCAATCACCTCAGCACGACGTAGAGTAGAATGAAGTTAAAACTTGCACATGGTCCTATATTGTTCCCTCTCTTTAGGCAATGCTACCTTATGTTTTATTGTGATCGAAATTTATATAAATATAAAGCTAACTTCTAACAAGTGGAGCAAGGCCCATCACCTGAGGATTGGGTAGAGTGGAACCTGGGGACACCTGGGCGGTGCGGGGGCAGGGCCGTCTTAAGCCCAGTGCGAGAGGTGCGACGGTCCGGGGCCCGGACAAATTTAGGGCCCATAACTGTTGCAAATACACATATAAGACAGTAAAAAAAGATTTACATGTAACTTGAGGCCCATTAATTGAATTCGCACCGGGGCCTCTGAAATCTGTGGGCCGGCCCTATGCGGGGGGTGTAACCTGTTCGACACGGACATGATATGCTGCCACCTATTCGACACGGCCGGGGATGCTGTTGGAGCCGGGGTATTGGACGAGTTAGGAGTGCGTGCCGGCGGACGTGGAGACTATACTTTGGCTTGCGCGTAAATTGCCGAGAACCCGGTGCGCACCTCGTCGTCCTCGCCGAACACGAATCACGGCTTCCAGCACGCCGCCTCCGCCATGGTCACCGGAGATTCCTGGACGGCCGTCGGCAAGCGCGACGGCGCGGTGCTGGTCCTCTTGGCAGCCACCATGGACACGGCGTTGGTCTGCTCGGGTGCAGCCACCTTCCTGACACGGGTCCTAGATTGGTGTCGCAGCTCGATCGCGCGTGTTTCGACTGCAGTTCGGATCGAGCTCGTGAGTGCTGAGCGGGACGGGTGTGCACCTCCAACCAGGCCACAACGCCTATAAATCAGTCGAGCAATGCTTGAATCCGAGGCAAGCGGCTGTTTGGGGGGAAGGCGGTGCGCGATTCCGACTTCCTAGAGACCGAGGTGCGCTCTCTCTCTCTCTCTGAGCCCGTTAGCTAGTGCAGCTGACCTAAGTTTATGTCTACATACATCCACTTTCGATCAAATTTGAGACACTTATTTTGGGACGGAGGGAGTACTAAAATTGCAGCAAATTCTCATGCAAAGTTAAACTAAAATATAAATATTTATTTATTGTACATTACAACAATACAACAATAGTCAAACTTACAAGAATGATGTAAATGAAAGAATTATACAAATAATCCAATACAACAATTGTCCGGAATGGAAGAATGGTCCAAATTACACAACAATCATATCAAATAGATGAACATAGAAATCTCTACTGCCCATGCAACTGCCATATATGCTCAATGAGATCATGTTGCAGCTGGCTGTGCCCATGGGCGTTCTTTATGTGCCGGTAGGACTCCAAAAAAGCTTGAATACGGTCAGGGTTTCTGTATGGCTTCACACGGCTACCAACATTGTCGTAGAAGAACTCCAAGTTTAAATCTCTCATCTTCGATGATCATGTTGTGAAGAATCACACAACATGTCATGATGTTGCTGAGGGTTTTCTTATCCAAAAAACGAGCTGGCCCACGAACAATAGCAAATCTAGATTGCAAAACCCCAAAGGCTCTCTCAATATCTTTTCTGCAAGCCTCATGTTGCTTAGCAAATTCAGCTTGTTTCCTAGTGCTTGAATTGGATATAGTTTTCACGAACGTAGTCCAAGGAGCATAAATGCCGTCGGTAAGGTAGTACCCTTGAGTGTAGGCATGACCATTCACAGTGAAGTTGCAAGCAGGAGCATCACCACCGCGCCGCTTCTTCCTCTGTCGATTCTCGTACTCCTTGATGGCCAGTAGGCTCTCCACATCCGAGTCGTCGGAGGAAGAAGAATCTTCGAGCAAAAATTCCTCGTCCGAGCTCAACTCCATCTGCCAAAAGAATGAGTATGAGAGAGTGGGCGGCGGAGCGGTGCGGGGCGGTGGGGGGAGGAGGTGGCAAATCCCACCTGAGATTTCGCGCGGCCGGCGCGGTGGGGGGTTGGTCCCGATAGGCGGCGCAGCGATGGCGGATCCCATTTCGCGAAGGCGGCCTCAATCTTGGGCGGCGGAGACAAAGAGCCGGCTCCGCCGTCAGGGCCCGGGCACGCAGGGCCTGCGGTGACGTGCGGCGGGGCCGGGGTGGGGAGAATGGGGTTCGGCGGCCGGAATCTAGGTGGCGGCGGGGTGGGTGGTCGTGGCGGCTGCAAGGGGAAAGGGGGAGGGAAGCAGCCTGCGCGCTGAAATGTCCCTCCCGCCAACTACTTCCGCGCAATACATGGCACCCCGGGCCGCGTGGCGAAACCTCGTTTTCACAGTTTCGAGGGGAAACTTCCGCGCCCCTCGAAAAAATTTACAGGCCGATTAGTTTTGCGGGATTTGGTATACGAGTGTTTTCAGTCTGAAATGGTAGTGTCTGCTAGAGATGCTCTAAGGGTGGGTTCCTTTCTGGAACCAACCGGAATGGAATGGAACGGATCCATTCCGTGAGCCCGTTCTTGTGTTATTTCCTGGAATGGAATGGAATGGAGTGGTTGCAGAAAAGGGAATATTCTCTCAATATGCGGAACCGACCGGTCCGGCCGATTCGGCCGGACGAGGTGGAACGGCACAGTAATGTTGGGCGATTAACTCTAATTTAATCAAGTTTAGCAATAATTAATTAAGATTATGAATGATTAATCAAGTTTAGCAATAAATAATTAAGTTTAGCAATAATTAATCAAGATTATGAAATAATTAATCAAGTTTGATGCCGTTCTCGTTCCCTTCCATTCCACCCATCATAGAAAAAAAAAACACAAAAATGAAACGGTTCCTTGACATTTTTTTGTCAAAAAAGAACACAGGAATGGAACGGTTCCATGACATGACAGTGACACCGGTTCTAAAAACGAACACACCCTCAAACCCTAAAAGTCGGTTGTAGATTGGACTTGTACGCTGCGTGCCTCGTGGATCGAGATTCGATTCATCGTGGCCACAACGGTGGGGTGAGTTTGAGTGCTCGATCCTTGCTAGTGATGTCCCGTCGCATAAACCCCGGGTGAAAAGATACGGAATACATGGCGATCGATCGACAAGGTGCTTGCCTCGCGATTTTTTTACAAATATGACCCTCTGCCGAATGTAATTGTCAAAAATAACCCCCTCCGAATTTTATTGTCAAAAATGACCTGGCGGGAAGAGGAAAAAGCGACACGTGTCATCCCGCCACATGGGATGGCGGGAAGTACCTCCCTCCATCCCCTATGGCGGAAAGAGGTGAGGTGGCGCAACACCATTTGACAGGAGGTGGGACGCGCGGCTGGTGAAAAGGCACTTCCCGCCACCCCCTATGGCGGAAGTACATCCCTCCATCCCCTATGGCGGGAAGTGCCACGTGTCGCTTTCTCCTCCTCCCGCCAGGTCATTTTTGACAATAAAATTCAGAGGGGGTCATTTTTGACAATTACGTTCGGCAGGGGGTCATATTTGTAAAAAAATCTTGCCTCGCCTGGGCATCACATCGGGTCTGCACAAAGAATGGTCAGCAAACTCCTGATTAATCAACCGCGTGCTTTTTGACCCTGCATGCTCACCGTCACCGTGCGGACGTACGTGGAGGGCAGAATCGGTAGGTTGCGTAGCCCTACAGGTCCTTGCTTCAGCTGGCTAGATACACCCGCTATGTAAAAATGGCATTTCAAAATGTCAAAATATTGTAAATGAAAATTTCTGATATGCACCCGTAAAAATGATATGTTTTGTGGTCAGATTCCGGTGTATCAAAATAAATTTTCATGAAGCATTTGTTTGTCTTTTTACTCAAGCCAAAAAAATAATATCATTTTTTAACAAACCTTTCTAAGCGAACATAGAATATGCGGATGTATGTCCGAAGTTTTTGTTTAGAATTTTTAAACATTTTTAAAAAAACTTACATAACGAGTGCATCTAGACGCACAACCCGAAACACCATGTCCAGCACCTGGTGCCTTTTATCTAAATGATGCTATTGATCGGCATTCCTTATGGCTTGATATTGCATCAATAAGGAGCCTCCTGTCTGAGAGAAGGATCCGTGCGTTGTGTACGCGTTACCCATACCTTAGGCGGACGGACGCATAGATAGATGAACAACTCTGTCCCGTCTGTGTGCTCTCCTGTCTGCTCTGCTTGCTTCGATTCGACATCCGTGTGGACGAAACAAACACATGTTGGAATCCCCGTTCCGGTACAGCATGCTCACCGATTAATTGAGGCACTAATTAGCTGGAGCCATGTAGTACTACATAAGACATTTCTATTCCGAGGGGCTGCTGACTCAGAAGAACGGTGGTTCCGAGTAAATCGGCTGCAAGTAACACAAAACCGCCACTAGTACATACGTACAGTAAAATAACAGCTACCTTGAGAGTCTCCTCGTGCGCTCCGGGATCTCTCCCCCTCTTCTCCGGCGGCCTCGCTGGCCGGAGATGGGGCGGGAGAGGTGCCCGGCCCTCCCCTGTTCATAGTAGTGTAGGTTTTCCTAGCTGTTTTCGTTCCCGTGTGGTGTATGGCTTTATGCCAAGGGGTGCCATGGCGTGGATGCATCCGAGCTGCGTCCTCTTGCTGCTGGTGCTGATACTTCTTGCAGCCGCGCTCCGGAGGTCGGAGCCCAAGGTGAGAGGCGTTGAAGCTCCGGCGTCCCCCGTGTTCTTCGTCAATAAGCTCGAGGTATGGTCGGGATCCCAGTTCTTCAGATCTGGCCGTCGTGGTGACGGGCAGGGCTGGGGGAAGGCCGGATCTGCTGGCCATGGCCAGGATCTGGTGGTGGAGGCTTGGTCTCTGCTTCTCTCCACTTCTTACTGCTGTCAAGGTGATGGGGGCAGGGGTGGTGTTGAGCAGAGGCCCCAATCTTCTCGATTGGGTCAAGCTCATTCCTCTGCAGTTCCATGGATGAAGCCGCGGCGCAGTCCTCAGGCGGACATCGATGCGTTCTTGCAGGCTTCTAGGCTGCAGAATCTGCTGGCCGAAGGGCGGCCAACCAATCTTTTCCTCCGTGCCCGTAGTTGGCGTAAAGGGAGGCAGTGCAGCAGCTTCTGCTCGGCGACCACTTCGTCTTCGTCCTCAAGGTGTTGGAGGAGGAGTTGTGGCGGCGACGCTACCCCAAGTGGCCATGTCCCCGGCGGTGGTGGTGTTGGTTCTGTACTGGAGTTGCTCGATGGACCTGATCACGTTTTTCAATTTTCCTGTAGGGTCCTCCTTGTAAAATCCAGGGACTGGATTGCTATATACTTTTATGTGTGTACCCTGTTGGGCTGTATGTGTTTATCCTTAATATAATATAGTCCTTTATGTTAAAAAAAAACAGCTAGCTGACGATCGGTTAAGTCCAGACGCAGATAGACACGCTGAGCCTGACGATCGGCTATGGTAACACAAGATCGCCACTAATGCCTGTTACGCTGTTATAAGACGCCGATAGTCACGTCACGCGCTAAATTTCATTTTGGAATAGATCAGAAGACATTTTCTGGAGTTCACTTCGTCAGCCTCGGCTGGAAGTTCGCTGGCGGCAACTACACTGGCTCGGGCTGCGGCCAGGGCTGCCTTTGACCTGCCGAACTTTACCGGTGGGTCGGGGGGTCGGGATGACTGGATTCGTGGGGGCTCGGTCTGAATAACGACGGCGGTCCTAGGGTTCCTCTTGCGATAGGAAGAGCCCGAAGCCTGTACTGTTTGATCTAACCGGAGTATCACATTCCGGAAGGCTCCGCCGGCGATTCACATGGACGTTTATGTCTGATCTGGATCGGATGGGATTCGGTCGCGCTGGAGGGAGCGGCGTGAAGCTCTGTTTCTGTTGCCGCCATGGGCAAATGCAGGGTGAAGCCAGAGACGGAGAATGACATGGAATCCGAGATTGGATGACTGACAATGGTGATCGGAGCCTTTGCGGCAATGATGAACTTGCTTGAAGTTTCAGGAATCATAGCAGCGGTATGTAAGTAGGGGCGACAACATAGGTGAATTTCAAACTCTTACCTTTCAGGGTGAAAATCTAACATTTGTACTTAATTGGTTGTGTTTGTCAATGGTCTTGTTGAATACATTGTTTTTTAGAGCGGGGACTATATATCCAGGGTGAAACCCAAGATTTTAGATCGGGCGACGACGACGTTTTATGCACTGTTTTCTTCTTGAAGCGTCACTTTTGGAGAACTTGAACATCATCAGTTGTTATCTTGGTGGTGGTTGTGTTGCTGCTGAAAGGACTATGACTCTATAGCGGGACTTCTCTTTTTTAGTTTTTCTTTTTATTGTTTTTCGGCCTTGAGCATCTGTAATACCCTAAGTTATTACGTTTTTGCAGAAGTTGGATGTAATTGATATCTCTTCGATATTAATATAAACTCTCTATCTAAAAAGAAGACATTTTCCTATCAGTCTACTACTCGACGTCGATCCGACAAGGTGAGACAGGAAGCGTGTTTTCCAAACGACTTAACACTGCTGCTGGAGTCTTTTCAGTACAAAAGTCGAATGATACTTTTCAATGGCGGCCTTTTCTTCTCTCATTCAACAAAATGTCTACCAAGAGTTCAAACTGACGAAAATCTTGTGGACTATCACACACTCACCTTGTATGGATTTCTTTGTTCGCTCACATGTATCATTTAGTTTTCATTTATTTAGTTGTTGTTCGCTTTGTTTTTCTATAAATTGAGCTAATATAGAGAGTTGTATTTTAAAACCTAACACGCGTTGTAAAAAAATAAATTCCTAATCCGGTAAGGGTGGGGGGCGTTTTCCTTTCCACCAATTTCCTACGTGGTTTGACTACGATTTACCACTATTATGCCCCGCTTGGAACATCGGGCAGATTTTCCGCCGGATTCTGCTCGTAAACGATCGATCGTATTTTCCACCGGAACTTAATAGGTCCGTGAGATTATACGCCATGTATTGGTTAAATTTGAGCGAACCAATTGGGCACTTAGTGAACTCTTTGCACCATAAAAGTTGAATGATGCTTTTCAATGGCGACCTTTTTTTTTTTTTTCATTCAACAAAGTGTTACCACGAGATGAAACTAACAAAGAAATTGTGGACCATCACATATTCACATACTTACTTTGCCAGAATTTTCCCTTTTTAGGCTACCATGTGTCATTTAATTTTCTTTATGCGGTTGTTAGTTAGTTTTTGATAAAATTGGTTAAATATAGAAAGTTTGATTTAAAAACTAATATGTGTTATAAAAAAGAAAAGGAGGGAGTATAAGGGGATGAACTATTCCTCGAAAAAAGTAACAAATTAACAACTGAATACTCGTGGATAAATAACTTTGGAAGGAAACTATACATGACTAACCTAATGTATAATTTTGAGTTAACAATACTCGTCATATAAGTAGTTGTCTGACAAGTGTAAATTCATATAAGTAGTTGTCTGGTGAAGAGGGGTGGCCGCACGATCCCATATGCCCTCTGTGTCACATCCATCCCGAAACGGCGGTCCATCTATCAGCAACCTGTTCCTTTGCAAAACAGGTCTGGCGACTCACTTTTGCTGCCTACCGCGCTCAACCCTCACCCTCACTGTGTGCAACTGAAGACTTGGTGGAAACACTGTATAGATACTACACCTACACACATCGTCGATCGCTGGAGAACCACTGCCCTTCTAACTTGGTGGTTACTCTGGAAGGAGAGAAACAACAGGATTTTCAACAAGATTGCAACCACACCTTCTACGGTTGCCGATAGCATCTCGGTTGAGATCAGCCACTGGAAAATTGCTGGTGTGCATGGGACGTTGAGACTAACAGGAGATTAGAACCATAGCTATACTACCTCTTTTTTGTACTCTTCTTTTCCTCACCTATTCTTTTATTGTAACTGATACTAAACCGGCATTTGACCCGACTTCTCTTAATTAATCGAAGCAGTGCCTACTGCCTTCCATCCAAAAAAAAAAGTTGAAAATTGAGGTTAGGTAGTCCACAACCTTGTCACGTGTGCAAGATTGGTCCAAATCCCACAGTGCAGACATGTTTTGTTTTGATAAAAATCCTTGGGATTGAAACAATCGTTGAATTGATAAAGTTTAGAGTTTAAGGTCTAGTTGTTTCCAAAAGCAACACCTCTAGGTCACTAGAGGCTCTGGTAAGGAAATTTCACACTTACATCACCGCACTCGAAAAGCACCGTCAAACCAGAAATCGCTCGGTGTTGTCGCATACCACAATAACTCCCGGTCTTGACAAGACATCAAGCATTATCCTTGTATCATCGCGGTCCATTGATATCGTGGGGGCTCCAAACACTATATATGCCGCATACACATTCGTAGAAACTCGCGACTCAAGATTTGCCACGTAGGTATATAGAATATGCACCCGTGCGTGCCTAGCTCCTCCACTCAATGACCACTCAACTCAGAGTTTTTTTTTTAAATAATATGATTTTTTAATAGCTTCCGCATGATCGGCAGCACCATGCCGATCGGGCTAGCAGCCATGCAGATCTGCACGTGGATCCATGGGTGCACAGGCATTCTAATTTATTTTTGATTAATATAAAATTAGGTTAACCGTGTCTCGGTTCGAGATGAAATATGTATAAAATATGTGCGTATCGATGAGTAGGTTCCATTCCCGCGATCGGTTTCAAGTTTGATCGCCTCTAACTTCTTAATTTTGAATCGCAACTCGTACAATTATTCGACGAATTTTGTCAAATTCCTCGCACTCGTTTGACCGTTTTAAATTTCCTTGCACGAGTACGTCTAACTCACCATTCTTCACAACTGTTACGTTGTAACTTTTTTGTTTCGACAGATGTATTTATATTTTCTTTCAAATATATATTTTTTCTATAGATACTACCGGAAAAATAAATACGTCCACCGAAACAAAAAAGTTACAACATAACAGTTGTGGAGAAGGGTGAGGTAGATGTACTCGTGCAAGGAAATTTAAAACGGTCAAACAAGTGCGACTAATTTGACAAAATTCGTCGAATAATTGTACGAGTTGCGATTCAAAATTAAGAAGTTAGAGACGATCAAACTTGAAACCGATCGCGGGAATGGAACCTACTCATCGATACGCACATATTTTATACATATTTCATCTCGAACCGAGACACGATTTATCTAATCCTATATTAATCTAAGGAAACTAGTACACATCGGCATGGCAGCTGCGGATCCACACGCAGATCGGCATGACTGCATGGCACCCTATTTTTCAAAATTTCTGATTCTCCGAATTTTTATTAAAAAATCGTATTATTTAAAAAAAAAACTCCTCAACTCAACTGAACTCAGCCAGCTAGATCATGGACGGGTAGGAGGAGTACTCCATGGATCATGGACGAGTATATATGATCGAGTACTCAACCGATCACCGATGGATCATGGGATGGATGAATGCGCGGAATGCAATGCAGATTGGCATTTATATACATATACCCTATATGGCTATATATATACATTATCACCACCGAATTATTATGCTATGTTTGCGTGCATGGCCCATGATCTTGGGTCGTAGAGAGACGAAGAAGCTACTCTTTCCTACTCGAGCTATACCGAGATATATAGCCAGCCATCGATGAGAGTGATCGACGGTGTCCTTGGGAAAGAGCCAAACGGAAACATTATTGATCGGTGTATAGTTCATTAATTGTTAGCTGGCTGTGGATGGACGCCCTGTCCAAGAACATGGCATCTAGGTGCACAGTCACTAGCCCGCAATATATGCAAACAGTAGGTTCGTACATGCGTATTCCAACACGGCAAAGGAGCCTCCAATGATACCTGAATGTTTCCATCACAAGCGAAGTTATAACTAAGAGCATCTCCAGCATCTAGCAGATCCCCTAAACAACCGTGCACGCGATAGAGCGTACGCACGTGATACATCCTCCCTATCCCCTCTACTTTCGGCCATGCCTATAGCGAACTCAAGTATCTCAACATAGGTAGTGGATAGTTTCACATTGAAACATACTATCACGCAAACCCGTGGAAGAGCCATGGGCCACAAATATAATTGAACGCTGCAAGGCGTAAGATGTTTTATCATCCGATCGCTTGTTCGACATAGTATGTCGTTCCTCTGATTGCAGCGTCGGACGTGAATCCTACGCATAACGTCGTAGGTAAAGCATTTTCGAATATAATTTCCGATAAGGGAGAATTATCTTACATCTTACATGTTTATATTCCCTCGCCAAGTTGTCGGTAACACCTCTCATATCTTTGCAGTCACAAAACACAGTTTCACATGAAAAAAAATACGATTAGTAAATGCAAATAAAATAATACTCCCTTATCGTATTTTGTTGTAGTAACATAAACAAACATGTGAGTTACCTAGCTAATGAATGGGAAAGAGTCTAATCCCATGTGCGACTAACAAGGAGAAACTCTTCTACTTATGGCCTCAAGGCTCAAGCGATGCCGACACTTACCATCTTCTCACTGTTGTTGGATGTATGCAACTGGCCGGCTACTAATGGCATTTAGGTCTCACTCTTGTGTTGGCCGGTAGTCCCCCTTTCGCTCACATATGTGTGTGATGTGGGATTTAGGTGGTGCGACGATGTTGGCAATATGTAATGTTTGATGCAATGGCTCGTTTGTAGTAGGCTTGCAACATGCTCGAGGTGAGTTTGTGCTTGTTTTTTTATGTTGCTCGTGAGGGTGGATCTTATCTTGATTGGGTTGGATCTAGTGATAAGGATATTTGTCAGTATTAAGGACCAATTCATGCTATATGGTCTAAAGACCCTTGATCTCGCATTCACTGGTCAGAGCCGGCAATAGTGATATGTGTGTTACACCCTTTTTGAAGGTGTGGTCCTCGATATTGGTGATTTCGACTTCATTGATTGATTCTAGCAACAATGTCATGCAATAGTGTCTTGTGCATTGGTACTTTCTCTTAGGAGTGAAAATATTTGATCTAGCCTTTGTTTGTAAGTGTGTTTGATCAGGAACCGTCAAGTTGTTTAGAACATCCATCGTATGTGCATCACACATCTTTCTTGAAGGTGACTCAGAAGATATTGATGTGTTCCATATGTGAGGGCTCTTTGTAGCCTTCATTGGTTTTGTCCCTCTTTGATCCTGGGTAGGGTCAAATTTGGAACTTTCATATTTTTGTTGTGTGTTATGGACTTATAGTTGCTTTGCTAAAAGTGGACACATTTTGACAATATTTAGCCGTCAATTTTTCTATTATAACTCAATATTCTTACATTGGTGCTTTTACATCATTTGAAATGAATCTCAATGTTGCCTACATCAATTGATGCAGAGGCAAGACTTAAAAATCATTGCAAAAAACCTAGAAGGTTATATAAGTAAACGGAGAGGGAACGATTTCTCTCTTCTCTAATTATTTGGGTCTCCTAACCAGAGTTGCGGAGAAAACAACCCACCGTATAGTTCATATGGTTCCATCGACGCCTCCCATTTATCAATTATGCCCTCCGTCACATAACAGATGTTATTACAACCAATGTATGAAGGAATTAGCAAATTAAAGACTAACAACATATTTGTCCCCCTCCATGATTACCTTCCTCAACACAGACTCTCCATTGTTACCATGCATGCAGTTTTGTGATCAGAGGAAGACAAGGAATCGAAAGGGAAGAAGCACGCAACAACGTGAAGAATAATCTTACTTCTCTTAAAGTCAAAAAAAGCTTACTTCTCTCTCAGAGCGTTTTTCCGCGCAGCTTGCAGTATGCGAAACTTCGCTCTAGAACAGTAGCATTAAATCAAATGTACAAAAATAAAGCTGAAGAACGAGAAAAAAAATACTTTGTACAACAGATCACCTATCTTTTTCCGCTTCTTAAATCAACCAACAAAAAAAAAACACACGTCCCGCAGAAAAGTAAATCAAGCTAAAGTCCAATACCCTATCGGCAACTGCAAGTGTTAGAACTATGTCGCTCATGTTTCCACACACTGTGCATTCAGAAATAACTTTAAGATGTTTAATTTTGGACCTTTTGGTCCCGTCAACTGTAGCATGCGATTGATCAGAAGTGTGTGTGCGTATGAGCACGCACCCGTTACTACTCTTTGCAATTGCTAGGAGGTTGCTTGAACGGTAGAATCTCATTCTTTTTTGGATAATGGTAATGGATTAACATCAAGAAGATACCTGACCTCTACAACAACTCAATACCACGAAAACAAAATCCGCAAAAAGAACTCAATACCACGAGCAATTCGAGATATTAATAATGCACACACCAAATTTATTTAAAAAATAAAATACGAAAACCAAGATCTAAACCACACAATAACCAAATAGATATCACCGACTGTGTTGACACCGTACAGGTCGCGAGAAGGTTCTCCATAAACAACACATTTAGAAAGATAATGGCACACAAGTGTCATAGTCGTCTCAAGTCGAAACCTATCATGAGATTTCACCGTCAGAGTAGAATTGAGAAATTATATCCAATTCTTTCAGCACATGAGAAAACGATGCCACAACACCACCATTATCAAATATGACCGATGAAGATCTGACCAAGTGTTTTCACCCTAAAGTGTCAGTCCAAATACTGAAAGTAGCACCACCAAAACTCAATCGCGATGTGTTGTCACATCCACTTGACCACTACTCTCATGCCTTCTAGCGTTGACAATGCCAAACATAGGCATTCGCCTCGTACTCATGTACATGTAATGTTCCAAACCACTCGGCGACGCGTAAGAACCATTGGACTTGATATAATGTTGGGCCTTCCAACCAATGCTCACACACACAGTTATGACATGATCACCGCCCCATGAATAAAAAATGTGCCCATATGAACTTTTTTACGTGTCACGCCGAGATTTTCTTAGGATTGTAATACTTCCAGAGTATTTTGGGCCTTTTGGATATGATATTGTACATTTTCTATGGATTGGCTTTGGTGTCCAAAATTTATCAAATATTTAGGATGGACCGAGTTTGTCATGGTACGTGCATCTTATGTCAATGTTGTATAAAATAAGAAATTTTCAACACTGAGCAAAGTGTCGTTTTTATTCAACATAACATAGGTAACACTGAGACAAATAACATAGGTAACACGGAATTATCGTAAGAAGAGGAAGTACCGGGTATTTTCCCCCCAAGTAGTCCGACGAACCAAGAAACAAATCATAATATGAATAGTGCCAAAGATGTACTATTCAGTTTATTGTTAAACTGTGTTATACCTTTTGGTTTTAGGCTCATGAACAGAATAAACCCCTAGCCTCATTCATGCATGGTAATAGTCTTATATCGCTTTTGGAGAAGGAGGGTAACGCTTTTAGAGACGGAGTATAACCAACATATATATTCAAAACGGAGCGTGACCATCCACTATGTGTTTAAAAACTATTGTTCGGTGAACCAGCCGAGTCAAGCTTGGACATAACAGTAACATCTCAAAATTTTGAAATGTTTAAAAATCACTAAAAAATTAAAACTTTTATTTCAAATTAAAATAAAATCAACGTTATCCAATAAGCTCAAATAAAAAGTATTATTATGACTTATTCAAAATTATTAGGATATCAAATGAATCAAATAATCTTTTAATTTCAAACTTGAGGGTTGAGCTATAAATAAATCCTTTAGATATTAATTAAAACCCAAAAGCCATATATCTGCAAAGTGCTTGAATTATTATAAAGTATTTCTATTTCTGAATATGGTCTTGATTCAATAGTTTGAACTTGAAAAGGTGTTTAAATATTTCATATTCAATATTAATAATTTTGGTATTTTCTATACTTTATTAAGACACAAATTTCTTCATTAAAACTCTATATTAAGATTTGCCAAAATAGTGTCATATTACATTATTTGAAAATATCACAACTTAAATTGTTTTGAAAACATGTGTATGAATGTTTCAAATGAAAGATACGAATCTTACAAATTTATAGAAATTCGGTTGATGCCATTTGGATGAATAAAGCAAAAGATATATAAAAAAAGAAAAAGGAAAGGAAAAAGAAAAAAAAGAAAAGTTAACCGGGCCAGCCGAGCCGGCCCCGCCCTTACCAGCCGCGCGCGCAGCACGTATTGACCCAGCAGCCCCGCCCGGCCTTCTCTCTCCTCTCTTCCACTTACCAGCGGACCCCACATGTTAGGCTCGTCTTCCCCAACCGTCCATACGCCCACGTCCTTTTCCCTGACCGCGGACGCGCCCACGATCTGGAGCACGCCCCACACGCCCCCGGCCTCCCCCTCTCTAACCAGAGTCGTATTTCGTAGCCCAGACCCGCCTACCCATTTCCCTCTCTCGATTCTTCATATCGTGAACCCAAGACGAAGAAATCGCTCGCCGGAGAACCACCACCGCCGCCGCCACAATCCTTCTATTCCGGCAAGGCAAGCATCCCCCCGAGCTCGAGAGCCTCCGCAACTTCTTTCTCTCTCTCTACCGCACCTCCTGAGCCAACTCACGCCGCGCCTTGTAGACGTCTTCTCGTGTCCGGGGAAGCGCCAGAACGTCGACGGCGTCCACTCCCGAGCCGCCGCCGCCGTCTCCACCATTTCCGGCGAGGAGCGCCGCCCAGTTTTGGTCAAACCTCTGACAGCCGTCCGATCCTCTCTCTGCGGCCAGGATTAGAGGAAATCAACGAAGAGGTATCCTCTGCTCTCATCCCTTAGATCCAGATCCAACGGCCACAACTAAATCACTTAACTAACCGAGTCCAGCCAATCAGCCCCTACCACGTGTCCGACCTATTTTCTGGATTTATCCGGAACAGAAAATTTAATTGTAGTTTTGCAGAAAAGCCCCTGATAATTCAAACCATCATATCTTTTTATCCACAGATCCAAATTTCACAAGCTTTATATCATTGGAAAGCCCTTGACCCGTAGAATTTTTTAGCACTGCTGAAATTCAAATTGTATTAGTTTAAGTTCATTCAAATTTCAAATGGATGATTTGAGTAAATTTGACCTAGGTTTAAATCCACAAGTCCAAAAATTGCAAATAAAATATTTTTTGGAAACCTTAGGATCTGTCTAATAATGTTGCACTGTTAAAAATAATTTTGAACAATGTCATTTCCATTTACAATTCAGAAACCCTATTTGTATGTTTTTAACATGGTTTAAATTCTATTAATCTTATTAAATTGTTTTCTCTTACAAAAATAGCACAAGTATTTTTCTTTTGACCAGAAGTAACAAAACTAAGCCCAGTCAACCATTTTTGAAACAAAAACTTGTAAACATGTGTTCAAAACCTATTAGATGTATTACAATTGTAAACTTTAATTTTTAAATGTGTTAAACCCTTGTGACCAAATTAAAGTGTGATCATTTGATCAAGACCAGCCGTTAGAACCCTTGGAACACCACTCCAACCTATTCAGATTTGAAATGTTCAAATTTGAATAAGACAATCCCTTGACCACAAATGGCAAACCTTAAGTCCTATCACATTAATTCCTTTTGTAAATTGAATTATGTGATAAGCTTGACTATAAAATAAATGAACTAAATAAAACAACTATTGATGAACACATTATTGTGATGTTTGTTTTTATGTGTTATGTGTTTGTTCGAATTGTTTGTTTATTGTATTTCTCTTTCCTCGTATAGATTGAACGGAGTGAAACGTTATTCGTTGAAAGGAGTGTGAGAAACGACAACTTCCAAAAGGCAAGTGACACTCATAAATCTCCTACTATTTTTACTATATGCATAGTAGTATTTTATGTAGTTTGCATGCTAGGTTTGTGTGAAGTTACTATATTATGCTATGCTCATATTTAATGTGTAGCCTTCCCCCACCTTGAAATGTAGTAGCACCATACATGGTAGAATGCTTAGTCAAGCAATAAAAATGTTTTGATTAGTTGGATAGTGAAAATTAGCCGAAACTAATCAATGAACTACCTGGGTGCTGGTTGGAGAACCATGGTGGGTGGCTACTTGATGTCTACGCACGCTTCTATTCTCGTAGACAGTGTTGGGCCTCCAAGAGCAGAGGTTTGTATAACAGCAGCAAGTTTCCCTTAAGTGAATCACCCAAAGTATATCGAACTCAGGGAGGTAGAGGTCAAAGATAACCCTCTCAAGCAACCCTGCAATTAAGATACAAGAAGTCTCTTGTGTCCCCAACACACCCAATACACTTGTCAGATGTATAGGTGCACTAGTTCGGATGATTATAATTAGTAATTGCAATCTGTAATAAAAATGGCAGCAAGCAAACATGTAGCAGAACTTGTTGGAAACGGTGTTTCAATGCTTAGAAACAAGGCCTAGGGATCATACTTTCACCAGTGGACACTCTCAACAATGACATCACAGCTGAATAATTAATAATACTCTTAAACACTCTCATGTTGGATGATAAACACCATTCATTGTGTAGGGCTACAAGAGCACCCTTAAAGTAAGAGTAAACTAACACCAACAATGTCATAAAGGAATCACACACGGTGCACACACTGTCACCGTTACAACCGTGGGTAACCCCGGAGTTCATATTAAAGTAACCTCTAGAGTGCATAATAGATAAAGAGTAGCATCACATATTCATCTAGATTACAAAGCTCATGATCACATAAAGATCACATGGGAGAGAGAGATAGACCACATAGCTACCGGAAGATCCCGCAGCCCCGGGGGAGAACTACTCACTCCTCATCATAGGAGTCAGCAACGGTGATGGAGATGGCGGTGGAGTCGATGGAGATGGCTCCGGGGGCAATTCCCCGTCCCGGCAGGGTGCCGGAACAGAGACTTCTGTCCCCCGAATCTCGTCTTCGATGGCGTCGGTGCTCTGGAACCCGTGGAGGAAAAAGGCTTAATTTTTTAGGGTTTGCATCTCGGGGGGGGGGGGGGGGGGTTATATGGGCGAAAGGGCGAAGGCGGTGGAGCCCCGAGGGGCCCACACCATGTGGTGGCGCGGCAGAGGGGGGAGCCGCGCCACCATGTGGTGTGGCCTCCTCGGTCCCCTCCTTCGTTTCCTCTTCGGACTTCTGGAACGTGTCGGGAATTTTAAGATCTTGGGTATAAAAATTGTCCAATTCCGAGAATATTTCCTTAAGTACTTTTCTGAAACAAAAAACAGCAGAAAACAGGGAACTGGCACTGTGGCATCTTGTTAATAGGTTAGTCCCAGAAAATGAATAAAACTATATAAAATGCATATAAAACATGTAATAACTTGGTATAATATAGCATGGAACATAAGAAATTATAGATACGTTTGAGACGTATCACTACTCAGGGGGTCCATGTCTATGGTTCATGTCTATGGTAATCACCCTTGGTGGAAGCGCATAATTGTAAAAAGTCACCCAGGCTTAAAGAGATTGTAGACGCACCTTGTTTAGTAGCTTCCAGTGCAGCCACATGTCATATGGGCTCTGTCTTGATCATATATGTTGTGAGACCCCGAAATCCACGTGACTAGCAGATGTAGGGATGATAGGTGGGAGGGGTCCGCTTTATGAATTTTGGGGAATTACTTCGGAAAGATCTCGTCTCAGTCTTTCTTTTCCATTTCATAATTGGGTAACATGGAGTAGGGAATGATTGGGTCTTGTGGTGAAAGTGCACAATCTCTCGAGAGTTTAAAAAACTAAGTATACTTAGCCGTGTCCCCGGTTACGGACAATTTGAGCGACTAGACAGGGCAGATGTTGAAGATCTCCTCATCCCAATTTCTTAATTAAAATATGATGGGTGAACAAGGGTTTGGGAGCTCACTGATGTCTATCGGTGGTGCTCGTTGTGAGTAGTTTTCAAAGTTGTTCACCGATGTCTATCGGTGGTACTCTTTGTTGTCAAAGGTGTTCACTGATGTCTATCAGTGGTACTCTTTGTCTAAGATGAAAAGTTGTTTATAAATGATAGGACAAAGTTGGCTTTATGCAAATCAGGCTCAAACTCCACCAAGGCCAAATATGCATGTAGATATAGTCTTGCTAAATAAATCAAGTGTCATGTTGTCACCACAATTTAATTGTGCTGACCCAATATAGTTTGGGATGCAACTCACCATTGCAGGACCCTCTGACGAAGAGTGAGGATTGATAGGGTCGCGAGTCTCCAACCAACATGTCTTGCATGTGGCACATGATGAAGATGGAGCTCACTTTATCCATTTGCTTTCCGCTTTGTGTTTATTTCGGTTTAATCTAGCCTTGAGCTATGCACCTTGTATCGAACCTTTTATTACTGGATCATCGTGTAATGAATATTGATGCAATGTTATGATATTTCATCTTAAACTGTGTGTGCTAGAAAGTCGATCCAGCGACTAGCACGATACACAGGAGGTCGCTACCTTATAATAAAAAGGAGACCTTTACGATAACGATCTCAGGTTTTCCATCCCTAGTCCGACGGCTGTGAGATAGAACATGATTGTGAACTGTTTCTCTTGTGATCATACACCGAGAGAGGGGTGATGAGATTTTTGGGAACGATCTTAGTGCGACTAATACCTTGATCAACTACTCGCCGACTTAAATTACCCTGGGTGACAACACTGCAGCAACCAATTCTACAGTTCCTGGTCGTACCATCGGCAAATACATATGCAATTTTTATTATCCTCTTGTACTCATTTCGTGTTCCGCTGATTTTCTTGACCACTAACATGTCTGCTTATGCTAGTTAATCTGGCAAATGTTGTTTATCATGATATTCATTTGGCTTAAGTTAAAAATTTAAAATACTAACTATTTTTTCAACACAGCCTTCATTTTCGGTAGAGTACTCGAGTTGTAAATTGATTTTGGTCTTGAAAGTTTGCGTCATTCGTAGATGAACCTTTTATGAAAGTTGTGAAATAATTTCAAAAGGTCATACTCCTGGAATTGTGAAATTTTGCGTCATCGTAGATGCATCTCTTTTATGAAAGTATTTCATGGTTCATGTGTCTCTGTTGCCGCGATCCAACAAGGCACTTAAAAATCATTATGCGAGGGAATCAATGCTTTACGCCCGTGTGCGCTTGATTCCCGGAAAAAACAACTATCCCGCACCCGTGCGAACTAATCAATGAACTAATCATCGAAACCAGCCAGTAATTAACAAAGGAATCAACCGATTAACAAATGCAACAGTACAGTGAAGCCAGTAAGCTCTGCTTCTGCTCCGCCACTGGCCACAGCGCACGACACTATTATATTACTCTTTTCTTCGCTCCTACCGAGTCTTTTCTCACCTCGGGGCCTGCTCCGTTTTCCTCCTCCTTCCCATCCTCGCCGGCGACCCGGTGATGTCTCCCGGGCGACGGCGGCGGTTGGGATAGGTGACTGGGCAGCGGCGGGTACAGGCAGGATGACGGCGCCGGAGAGCTCCTGCGGCGGTGGCGGCGGCGGCGGCGAGGGGGAGGGTATGAGGAGGAGCAAGGTGAACCAGGAGCTCTGGTACGGGTGTGCGGGGCCGCTGGTGGCGCTGCCGCCGGCGGGGAGCCTCGTCGTCTACTTCCCCCAGGGACACAGCGAACAGGTATACCGCCCCGCCGCTGCTGCTTCCGATGATTCTTGTGCTGATCAAAAAGCTGTTGCTTTCCTACTCCCCCCTTTCGACGAGGAAAAAAATGTTCCCTTTCCTTGTTGTTCTTCTGTCTCTCTCTTGTCCCTTTCTGGTCGCCTCGTGCTCGCCCGCTGATGGTTTCTCCTCGCGGTGGCCGCCCGCGTGTCGTTTCATGGCCGCTTCGTCTCCCTGTCCGGCGGCAGTTCAGCTTCAGCTTCAGCAGCTGGTTCTTGAGCCTCTCGGCTACGCCGTATCGACAAATGGCTTTGCTTTGGTTCTCGAGAGAGTGAGAGATAAATTATTTTTCCGTTGACCTCTTCTGCAGTAGTATGAGAGAAAATTTGGGGATTCTCTTTTTCAGAAAAGAAGATGAGAAATTTGGGGACTGAATTTTTCTGCCTAGAGTTTTGGTCTTGCCCTGTTTCAGCTTTCAGCTCTGTGGACATGCAACTCTTGTTTGGTTGGTTCATACTCGATCGTATCGACGATAATGTTATCAGACTTTGATTGGGAACTCACCTAACACTTAGATTGTCTGTCTCTGTCATGTTGGACCAGAACCACGAAAGAATCAACTGCTTATGTTAGATGGTCGCTTCTGATTTAGTCTGAAGTTTTATTAAGTCATTTTTTCTTAGTCCGTTAAAATCACATTGTTGGCAAAAAATCACTTGCTAATTTGCAACTTTATGTGCAAGTAGCCTGGAGTTCTACGGCGAAAAAATTAATTGTTAGTCCTTGATACCCAATTTCAGGTGGCGGCATCTATGCGAAAGGATGCAGATGCACAGATTCCAAGCTATCCAAATCTTCCATCAAAGCTGATATGCATCCTCCACAGTGTCACTATGCAGGTAATCCTGACCACTTTGAGCAAACACCACCAAGTGGACATCAGCTGCACATTTTACTAGTGCTCTTTTATGCTAACCTTTTAGCATGACACGGCTCTGGACAAAACTTGACAGGCTGACCCTGACACGGATGAAGTTTATGCTCGAATGACTCTCCAACCAGTTAGCAATGTAGGTCACACTTCCTGAACTTCAATGAGAATATTTCATTATGTGGTGTACCGTGTACCTGTACTTCTGTAGTTTTAGAATTCTTGCCTGGCAAATGATTTTGGATTTGGAACTGCTAGGTCACACAGTGCGACAAGGAGGTATTGCTGGCATCAGAGCTTGCGCTGAAACAAAACAGGCCACAGACAGAATTCTTCTGCAAAACATTGACAGCCAGTGATACTAGCACTCATGGAGGTTTTTCCGTGCCACGGCGTGCTGCAGAGAGGATTTTCCCTCGTCTTGTAAGCATAGTTTACTTCTGACGCAAAAAAGTGTTGACTGCCTTTTGCTTTGTTCTTATATGTTGGAGCTGCTATGTGCAGGACTTTTCACTGCAACCCCCTGCTCAGGAACTTCAGGCCCGGGATTTGCATGATACTATTTGGACATTCCGTCATATATTTAGAGGCAAGTTAAATATGTTTTAATTCCTCTCCACGCATGAATAAAAGCTGATGGAAGTTATTCAAGTGCCTTAGCTTCTTAGTTCAATATCAACCTGATGTGTTCCTTCATGATTTAATCCATTTAACTGTTTAATACACTGATTTTCTTTTAAGGATAAATACATTATTTTTCTATCAAAGCAAAAGTGCACTAATTTTCTATGATTGCTTCTCTTCCTCTTCACCAGGACAGCCTAAAAGGCATCTCCTGACTACTGGCTGGAGCCTGTTTATCAGTGGAAAGAGACTTCTTGCTGGTGATTCAGTCTTATTTATTAGGTAAAATGTTGATACCGAGGGTCCACTATTTATTTGTTGGACAGTTGGCTGTTTCCTGACTTGGTATTTCTTTGACCAGCCTATTTGTAAAGGTAAACAATGCCACTAAAAATCGTGTTCTTGTGATTGTAGGGATACAAAACATCAACTCCTCTTGGGGATCAGGCGAGCAAATAGACAACCTACTAACCTCTCGTCGTCTGTCTTGTCTAGTGATAGCATGCATATCGGGGTTCTTGCTGCTGCAGCTCATGCAGCAGCAAATAACAGCCAGTTCACAATATTCTATAATCCAAGGTAAATACCATCCTTTGTGAGGGTTTTCATACGAATATGTGGTATACTAAGACTTAGAAAAATGGACTACCTTTTGTTCCTTCAGGGCTAGTCCTTCAGAATTTGTGATCCCTTTTGCTAAGTACCAGAAGGCAGTATATAGCAACCAATTATCTCTTGGCATGAGGTTTAGAATGATGTTTGAAACTGAAGAATCTGGAACAAGAAGGTATGGATTCCATATACTACCTAATTTGTGGACTGTATATTGTTCTTCTTAATGCAAGATTGATTTAATATCTTTGAGTTCGTTGTGTATCTTCTCTTTTAAATACAGTTTGCTTCATTTGACCATGGTGCATATACTCATGCTTTTGTGTGTTAAGTTTTATAGAAGAAATAAATTTTGTAAAAAGTATTAACTTGTGATATCTGCCTGCAGGTACATGGGTACAATAACTGGCATAAGTGATCTGGATCCTGTAAGGTGGAAAAGCTCTCAGTGGCGCAATATTCAGGTTTGGTCTAATCCATACAACTAAACCTGCCAAACTGACAAGCCATATCTTCTATTGTTTGCTGAAGTAAGTATATCTACGTGCAGGTTGCATGGGATGAAGCAGCACCAAGTGAAAGGCGTACCAGGGTTTCCCTCTGGGACATCGAGCCTGTCATCGCTCCATTCTTCATCTATCCCACGCCATTATTCACAGCAAAGCGTGCAAGACAACCTGGGATGATAGGTAATGAAGGAACCACAGTTCCACTTACCTGATATCTTCATTGTATCACCAAAAAAACCGAACTGCATATCCTTTCTAGCAGATAACTAGATGAGTATATAGTTAGTCCTTTGCTGCATAACTCAGTAATGATAATAAAACTATATGTGCAGATGATGAATCCTCTGAAATGGATACTCTTTTTAAAAGGACCATGCCATGGTTTGGTGAGGATATTTGCAAGAAAGATATGAATACTCAGAACAGCATAGCACCTGGTCTAAATTTAGTTCAGTCACTTCAGTGGATGAACATGCAGCAGAATTTGTCGCTTGCTGGTACAGTAATGCAGCCAGAGCTGCTAAACTCATTAGCTGGTAAACACGTGCAAAATTTGTCTCCAGCTGATATAAGGCAAATCAGCTTCCAGCCCCAATTCTTGCAACAAAATAACATCCAGTTCAACACCTCACTGTTACCTCAGCAAAACCAACAGACTGAACAGTTAGCGAAAGCTATAGCTACACCAAATCAGCTGGGAAGTATGATGGTGCTGCAGAAGGTAGATCAAGATCGCCAATCTGACCAGAAGCAGCATGTTGTGACTCAATCAGTGGAAAGCACCCAGGCAAACTTAAACATCACACATCCTCAACATGCTGTCCAAGCTCAGTTCCAGCAACCTCAAGGGATTCTCGAGGCTCAGTTCCAGCAACAGCAACCTCTGGTCCAGAGTCATAGTGTCTTTCAGGGAGGGCTTCAGCAAATCCAGATTCTGCAGCAACAGCAACCACATCTGCAGCAACAGTTACAACAGCAACAACCTCAACATCATCAGCAGGTTCAACAATCAGTGCAAGAGCAACGGCAAATGAAGATACAACCTGTTCATGTGTCAAGTGATGCAAACATGAATACACAACTATCTGATCATCAAATGAAACTTCAACTATTAAAGGCTCTAGAAACACAACAGCAACATCTGACCTTCGAACAGCAGAAAATGCTTCTCGATTTGCAGCAGCAAATGGTAATTTCTCAGTCAAATCCCCAGCAATGTATGCAAGGAGCTACCCAAACTGTTGGTTTACATAATGGCAACACCACCCAATATCCAGCACAACAAAAGGCTCAACCTCACCAAATAGTTCAAGATTTGCCTAGGAGTACCATTCCTGTTGCAAAATCAGATATTGTTACCTGCATGGACGCTAGCTCTTTGAATGCGGCTGGTGGAATGCAGTCACTGAAGACCAACAATGTTCCCTCTTCGTCAACATCACCATCCACTAACACTAATCATGTTCTTCTGCAGTCCATCCCAAGTAACTCTAAGAGCCAGAGTTTACTAACTGCCGGAAAAACATCTCAATCATCCGTTGTGTTGGGGTCTACAATTGAACATGAAAAGCCTCATCAGTGTGTGAAGCCAACAATAATGATTCCCAAGATGACTGAACAAGGGCCAACTACTGGACAAGACTACACAAACAACAACAACCCCCACATGGATTACTTGGACACATCCTCTTCAGCAACTTCGGTTTGCCTTTCTCAGGCTGATGGATCATTGCAACATAACTTTCAACCTTCATCCTTTGATCAACATCACCTGTTGAGGGACACAGCTCCAGATAGTGAGTTCGAGGTTACGGACCCAACAAATAACCTTTTATTTGGGGTGAACATTGACGGTCAACTGGGCTTACCTCTTAATGCAGATGCTTTGCTTGCAAACAGCATTGAAAATGATAAATTCATGGATCAGATGGCTGGAAATGGCATTTCGAACTACATTCCATCCAAGGATTCTCAACAAGAGTTGTCATCTTCAATGATTTCCCATTCATTTGGAGTTGCTGACATGGGGTTCAATTCTATAGATTCTGCAATTAATGACCCCACATTCTTAAATAGAAATTCCCGGGCACCAGCTCCTGCACAGCAACGCATGCGAACCTACACTAAGGTGTGTTATTCTTACTCCAGTATGTCGTCTCACAATTGACACCAGGATTTTTCTTAGATTATGGAAGTGATTGCTCTCCTGGCCTCTGCATGAACTGACGCACACAGCCATAGCTTTGTTCTAGTCTAGGCCAATAGCCGGAAAGAGATGTGCCAAGCCACATAATGAAACAGCAGATAAAACCCCAGAATACCTGTAAATGACCGCAACCCAAATTTGAATAAAATCCCCCGGCTATCAACTGCAGTTGATAGTCATAGGCGCTTATTTCCTCCTGTCATAGTATGGCGCTGGGGATACTTAGGTGTGGAGAAAAATGAACTAATTCACTTTGTAGAATATAATTACATAATCATTCCTTGATTTTTTTTCATGCATGTATAGAATTTTCTGTACCTAACATCCTTGCAAAATGATTTCTGAGAACTTGTATGCCTACTTTACTATGTACAGAAAGTCAATAGTCACTGATATTTATTAGAGCTTATCCTTAGGCTCTCACCCTATTTGTTTCTGTATTTCTAGCACTATTTTCTTCCTAGTGCACAGTGTCACTTTTGCAGTAAGCTCTCTGCTGACTAAAGTATTATACGTAGGTGCACAAACGTGGTGCTGTTGGGAGATCTATCGACATGAACCGATATTCTGGATATGATGAACTGAAGCACGACATTGCACGTATGTTTGGTATCGAGGGGCAGCTTGGTGATCAAAGCAGAGTTGGCTGGAAACTAGTATATGAAGATCACGAGAAGGATGTTCTACTAGTTGGTGATGACCCATGGGAGTAAGTAAAACTCCATGAGCTGGTTTTGCATTTGCCCAAACGAAACTAACAGCACGGATTTCCGGAATTGTGAAGGAAATACTAAGAGATACTCCCTCCGTTCGGATTTAGATGACTCACCTACAGGTAGAAATGGATGCACCTAATACTAAAAATGTGTCTAGATGCATCCCTTTCTTTTCTACCTATGGGTGAGTCATCTATCGAATGGAGGGAGTCACACTGATGAGTGGATTTAGGCAATTTCAATGGACATGACCGTGGGGCGTGGGGGATATCACTTAACACTTAATGCGTTGATTGCCAAGTTAGTTTGATGGGTACACTGAAAAGCTCAGGACATTTTCTAACTTCAACTGAATATGCATCTGTAAAAGAAAACCCAGAGAAACTCTGGGATCAATTTTAACACATTCTGGTGCATTGATTTCAACTGATTGACAACATAAAAATGGGACCACTTTGCCTTCATTTTTTTGTGTTCATTCATTCACTCACTCTCTACTCTGATAAGCCTAGAATTCCATGTGCAGGGATTTTCTGAATTGCGTACGGTGCATCAGGATTCTTTCTCCACAGGAAGAAATGCAAATGAGACTGGTCGGTGACTTTGGAGATGGCTTTCTACCCAACCAAGCCTGCAGCAGCTCAGACGGTGGTCAACCTTGGTAACCGAAAACTTTGAATGCCTAATGTAGTTTCTGTCGCTGCGAGACCGACATTTTTGTTGGCCAGTCTTACGAATACAGATGCCGATGATGATAGTTGAGGATAATTTAGGCTCTGGGATTCTGAGATTGAGTGAACATGGACATGAAGAACGGTCCATACTCATGTCTCATTTTTTGTCGACCTTGCAATCGACATACATGGCCAACCCATATATTCTGTTCCCATGTACATGTCATTGCCGTCAGAAGTAGCAACTTTGTCACATACCTAGATGTATGTCACTACGTGTAAGTTGCCACAGATTCTGAATGAAGAAGAAATCATATTTCACCTTGTTCATGAACTCCGTGTGCCCTGTGATTGATCTGCATGATTTTGTGCCCTCCAATTTTGTGAGGTCTATAATACCACAATTGTTTTATACTGTATTCGTCTATGGCAATGTTTGAGACAGCTTTCTGTTTGCAGTGATAATCTGAATGTTTTCTACCAGTTCGATATGGAGTACAAACCAACTGCACCATGATATGTGATTTAGCTTTGAGCGTTAACAAGCCATGAATGAAAAGAACAAAATCTTTTCACAAAAAAGAAGAAAAAAAGAACAAAATCAGATGAAAGCAACACAAGAACAAAATCAGTCATGCAGAGATCATAACATTTTCAAAAAAAAAATAGGGCATCTCTTGTTTGTCATTGTTTGTAGCCTTCACTTCTCACTGACCTGTTGGCCCGGAATGCTTTGAGGAGAGGATCATACCATTCACGCGCCGCCGCAAAGCCCTTGCGCCTCAACGTCGGCGGCAGCCGGAGTCCGATGGCAGTGTGCTCGGAGCTGGACCGGCTGCAGGACATCGAGCCCTCCCGGTTCGTCTCCTTCTCCTTCCCCAACCTCCTCGTCCATGACGCCTCCAACCCTTACGGGGACGCGGAGTTCCTCCGGGTGGCCGTGCTCGACTCCCCTCTCCCCGCGGCGCCATCTCCGCCGGCCCCGCGGACGGCGGCGATGCTCGTCCCGGTTGGCCGCCACCGAGATTGGATCTTCTCCACCCGCGCCGGACACCTCCATCTCCTCCTCTCCGCCCAGTCCCAGTGCCCATTCTCTCGCCTCGTACTCGTTGGGCCCGAGCTCTCTGCGCCGTCCCCTCGGGTCGTCTCCTGCGCCGCCGCGCGCCCGGATCCGGATCCTGCTCGCGCGCGGCTCCTCCCCCTCCTCCTGTCCCTCTGCCCCCGTGCTGCGTTTGGGGGTAACGTCATCCCTGACGTGCCCTTGCTCTCCTTCCAGGATGACCTCCTCCGGCTTGTCCCTGTGCACGTCGCCGCCGGTCCTGTCGTCGGCGAGATGCTTGTCGAGGACGTGGCCGTGGACTGCGCTCCTGCTCCGGCAGAGTTGCGCCGGAGGCTGCGTTTCAAGCGCATGCCGTGCCTTGTACAGACCCAGGTGCGCCTTGCCCGGCCATCGTGTGCTGCTTCTTCATTGTTGGAAGCGTTGGAGGAGGAGCCTGGTGGTTCCTTACAGCCGGAGGTGGGTGGGCCGTTACTCCAGCCTTACCTACAGGCCATGGTTGCCGGCCTAGCAGTGGTCGCCTCATCCATGGAGGAGATTGTCCTGTCAGGTGCGAGGCCAAGGTGTCTTTGTGCTGGCATCGGTGGTGGAGCTCTTCCAATGTCCATCAGAATGAGACTTGGCTTCGATGTCCTCGGTGTCGAGGCTGATTCTGTTGTCCTAGACGTCGCGAGGAACTACTTTGGAATGGTGGAGGATGAGTTCCTTCGTGTGCGTGTGGGCGATGCTGTTCAGGCGATTCAGGATTTCGCGCATCGGGAGGAGCCAGCTACGAATTTCGACGTGCTTATGGTGGATCTTGACTCCTCTGATGCTACCTGTGGTGTGAGCGCGCCACCGTTGGAGATGACCCATGGAAGGATCATTGCAGCTGCACGCAGAATTCTGCATCAGCATGGGGTGCTGGTACTGAATGTAATCCCTCCCGCGGCTGATGGATCCTTCTACAAAGGGCTGACTGATGTTCTTCGCCAGGTTTTCTCCGAGGTTTATGAAATAGATGTTGGGAATGGTGAAAATTTTGTTCTCGTCGCGACGGTGTCGCCAACTGAGACCACCAGCACTGTCGAATCAGGACAGTTTCGGATGGAGTTGACGAAATTAGCTGGGGGTTTTCTGAACAATGTAAGGAAAATTTGACACTCCAACCGGTTTTACCTATCGCTGTTTGAAATGCCCTCAAATGATGTTGTTCCAGAATTGTACTCCTCTGTCTATATACATCCACTTTCTATCAAAGTTGAGACACTTATTTTGGGACGGAGGGAGTACTATGTTTGGGTGCTTATACACAGTGCTGAGATGATGACTATAATAAAAATTGATAGTACTATTCTGATATCAGAATTGAGGTAATTAGCTGGGGATTTTCTGTAACATATAAGGAAAAATTGATCGGTTGATGTGTCGCGAGGTACCCTCAAGTGAAGCTGTTCCGAGGTTATGCTTTGTTCGGTTGCTTATACAGAGCTGATGGCTACGTTACAATTTGATTTGTTCTTTTCTGAAATCAAATCAAGAGAGGCCGCTTGAGAACTATACGACAGTACTGCTGGGTTTGCTGATGTACTTCAGGTCATGTTCTGTAGGAGTACAATAATTAGCAGATGTCTTCCCAAGCTGACTACTGTAGGAGCACTGACAATTGTCTGCAATAGAAAAGGTTGATGAGGTTATCGCTTATAAAAAAACTGTCAAACACGTGACTTCTTAGTTTCAAATTGAAGAGCTCTGAAATAGCCATTTTTGTGCGTTCACTATCAATCCACGGCAAATGACACGTGTTGATAGCTTGGTAACAATTCAGAGCACAAGGAGAGAAGATTAAAGTGACTAGCTAAGTGACTGTGCGTTGCTACGGAGCTCGCGGATAAATTGATTTTGAATCATCTAATCATTGGGAAGAAAATGTTTGGCGGATGCATCATCAATCTACTTTGTCATCAGTCATGACACACATTTTGTCCGCTTGAATTCAGGTAAAATCTTTGTCGTGAGATGTCCTATAACCTCCAACGACGGATAAGGTGGAGAGTTGATTGCCCATGCATTCCACATACTATGCGAGAGACGATTGTACAATATACTAATATACAAATAAAATGATCCCACCTATAAAGAGAGATAGTGGTGTAAGAAATATATTTTTAACAATCAAATATCCATGTGATACATAAAAAAATGTATATCTACCCTTTTTTTTTAACAAGGGAAGGACCCCGAAGGATCCAGACTGCATTAGACGGTGGGATTATCATTTACATCAAGGACCCCAAAGTAAAGGAAAAGTACAACCAAGTCTCTGGCTTTTACAAAAAGGACCTCAGATAAAAAAAGAGGAACGCAATCAAGTCCTTCTCCACCGAAGAGGATCAGCTCGACGCAACGACCATCAGCGCCATCACCGGGGACGGTACCACTTGGCGACGGAGCGACGTGGAACGCCGCCGCGGAACTACAGAAGGGCCTCTGCATTGGCTCGCCGGCCTGGAGGTTTGAAGCTCTGTGGCACAAGAAGTACCACAGGACGAAGCGGCTCCAATCGCCAAGGATAACAGCAGCGCAAGATCACTGCCATTAATAAGCACCGCAAGTCGCCGTCCGAGAATCTTCATGTGCAGCTCCAGCTCGAAGACGCACACGCTCTTTCCCGCATCCATTGCAACATAAGAGAGCAGCAACCACCAAGACAGAAGCTCCACACAAAAACCCGCCTACCTGCAACCAATTGACGACCGTAGCTCCGCCATCGCACTCCAGCACCATGCCACGGGCTAGAGGAGGCAGCGCTTGAAGAAGCTTGTAGCAGAGAAGCAGGGGGCAGACCTTATTGAGGAAGTCCACCGCGTTCATCCTCATCGTTGCCTTCGGCTTCCACCATGGGAGCACCGCCACGAGGGGAAGAAGAACGGTGAAAAGCCAGGGCTAGCCAGAGAACCCTAGCTCCAACCTTCCAGTGCGCACCTTATTAGGAGGGATGCGAGACTTCCTCAGCCTCATCTGCATCTCCGATTGCCACCCACAGAGAGCAACGAGGAAGAAGAATAGCACGACGTGGCGGATCTGGAGGCGGAGAACCACCAACCTACCCTCATACGGCATATAGCCACCACCAGCAAAAGCTGAGCTAGACCTACAACTAGTATGTACAATCCGCGTTGTGCATCCTCTTCCACGCCGAGCCGCAGCGCCGCCGGATAGGAGAGGGGAGCGAGCCGGAGGCGAGGGAGGAAAGCGCGAGACGACTCTCATGGGATAAGGTGGGGGAGAACGACCATGTATCTCTACTTATTCTTTGAAGGCAACAAATATGATGTTTTTCGAACGATGCAAGTAACGTAAAAACAAACGTGTCTATAGCTGATAAAAACAATCTAAACACGAATACTTGATAAACAACCCTCCTTCTTTAAACTTCTCTCAGTTCATTGTGCTATACACAGTACTCTATAGTGCATTAGTGAAATAAATTGTACAAATTTAACTTAATACATTATTTGTGCGAACCCACACCCTCGTTTACTTGCCTGAACATGAGACCTCTTCTCTGAATTCCCCAACGTGACATGCCACAATATCCTAACTCAATGGAATCCTTTAGTCGAGCAACGCCCGCCCTTCTGCTCTATTTATGTGGCCTTCTCCTAACATGTTGCAGCGCCTAGTCCGCTCTGCGGTTCCCACACAAAAACTCACGGCATGCGCTAAAAACACAAACACAACCTAATTAGCAACACAATGCATACACAAGGTTGATCTAGTAATAGTAGATATTGTTAGTCACAGAAAATAGAAACTTTAAATCCAAGCATTCACTTCAAGGATGTCTGCAGAAAAGTGAGGTTAGCCTTTCACTCGAACAATTGTATAATAAAAGTTGTTGTCATAAGGCACGCATACATTATAATCATGATAGGATCACACAATAGTTACACAAGTACCCACCCCTTCACCGAGTGTATATATTGCCATGTGAACTATCCACTTAACCATTGAACTCCCTGGTAAGGCTAGAATGGAAGAAGGCTCCTAAAATTGAAATGAATTAAAAAAATCCTTGTCGCAGGTAATTACAAATCATCACTTGCCCCTATTAAAGCCCTTGCAAATATAACACCACTACTATAGCTATACTCATTAGCAACCCATATGTGGAGAATCTTGGTTTATCCAGGATCAACACAGTCGAATAAAATCTAACAACTGTACTTTGTAATCAACAATCAGCCATTTAGTTTCCATGTAAAAGAAAAACATGAACATGACAATGAATCAACAATCCATCTTCTTCTAACAAAGCCTTATACCGGTGTACAAAAACATGAAGTAGGACTACACTCAAAGAAGCCTTAAAAGGTTAAATGTATGTCAACATGATTCAAATATGACATTGTAACCTTTTATTGTTTACTTCTAGGTATCAAGATCAGCAAGTACATGAACCTTCCCCAGTATTGATTTTAGAATTATTTTACCTGCACTTACCTAGTACGAGCTTCAAAATTTTCATGCATATGTGGCAAGGCTTTCATCAGCGGCGCTGACTCCCAGTGAGCCTATCTGAGGAAGAAACATGCATGCTTCTCCAATTTTCAAAAAACAATACAGCAAGCAATGGCATGCTCACCAATTAACATAGTGCCATGCTGAAATACAACAGTATGATCTAATACCTCAAGCAAGAAGGTTATCATGCCCCACGTCAATCAATGATTGACCACTCTCTCGCATAGTTGTTTCACCTAGAGATATTACCATTTATAGATAAATGTTTCATTACTCTCTCACCAACAAGAAATTAAACATATCCATACCAACAACAAACTGAAACATTACCTCGTGGATAAGATTCAACTTGATAATGGATGTGCCTGCTTAAATTCAACTTCTGGTTAGCCGTGTTTAAAAAACAAAAACTTTAAGTTCTTCTACATGTACATAATGGAGTTTAAGTTATACTACATCCATTCCTTTTGTATGACGTTTTGGTATGCTGAAGTAGTCTACCAAAACGTCTAATAATTGGAGTCAGAAGAAGAAGAAAAACTAAACGAGGAATGAACATACACAAATAGGACTATGCATCGATGCATAGCTTCATGAAAAGAATTTACGGAATCATTTTGTACAAACACTAATACGAACATCCAAATAAAACAAAAAATGCTAACTTACATCTTTTAAATTCAACAAGATGAGGTTAATCAACAGATTCATTTCAGAAATCCTGATCAATGTAATGGATTAGTACCCTTATATCAAATATTTGATCAAGATTATGATGGTAGCATGTCATTTTAAAAATTATTTTGTTTTATCGTTTACCTACTCGAGGACGAGTAAGAACTAAGCTTGGGGATGATTGATACGTCACAAACGCATCTATAATTTTTGATGTTCCATGCATGTTTTATACAAATTGCTACATGTTTTATATGCACTTTATATCATATTATGACATTTATTGGTCTAACCTACTAATAGTTGCCAAAGTGCACAATATTCTTGTTATACACTTTAATGTGTAGGAATGATCAAATAAGGCAAAAGAAACCTTGTTGGAGTCGAATTGGGATTTTCCAGAAATCTGTCTGAAAACTATTTTCGAAGATTGTCACGTTTGGGTCTGAAAACAACGTCAAATGAAGGTGATGGTGAAGACAAAGTTGTAGAAAATTTTCTGCTGATGAATCTAGACTTAAAATTCGGCCCAATCCGAGTCTGGATGCTCCAGATATGCCCGTTTTGGTGGAGTCCAAGAGGGGCTGACGGAAATCCGAGAGTCCATATAAGGGAGGGAACCCTAGGTCGTGAGGAGCCCCCAAGACCACGGATTTTCCTCCTCCCAAGCAGCCATCTTGGGGAGGAGAACCTCGTCAACACCATCCCCATCACTAACGGTGTCTGCGACCGCCAAGGGCCGCCGCCGCCGCGCCTCCGTGGGCTGCCGCCGCCGCGCCTCCACGGGCTGCCGCCGCCGCCGCGTCGTGGCTGCTGCGGGTCGCCGCCTCTTCTCCGGGCAGCACCTCTCCATCAAGCTCCTCATCACCATGACCATGCGTGAGTAGTTTCCCTCGGGGCTGAGGGCTCATGCCGGTAGCTATGTGGTACATCTCTCTCCCATGGTGTGATCTTTACGTGATCATGACCTTTGTAATCTAGCTAGTTGAATGTTACTCTTCATTATCTATATGCTACTTGAGTGTTTTTATTAGTGTAAACTCCGAAGTCACCTTTGTCCCACGGTGCGAAGTTGACAGTGTGCGCACCGTGTGTGACTCTTAGGCTAAAGATTACAGGAATACTTATCATGAGTTATTATTTATGTTGGATGTCTCCATGAAATTGTGGTGTATGTCTAGTACTATTTTGGGGTGCTCTTAGTGACATTGGGGTTCACTAGATGTGGAATGCAACTTTAAGGTGTGCTTTTATAGCCCTACGCAGTGGATTGGTGTTCGTTATCCAACAAGGGAAAAGCTCAGAGTAGTATAGTGAAGAGGAAATATCTATGTATTTAATTATATTATTATTGTTGAGAGTGTCCACTGGTGAAAGTATGATCCATAGGCCTTATTTCCAAGCATTGAAACACCGTTTGCTCTCATTTTATCTCATGTTTGCTTGCTGCCATTTTTATTTCAGATTGCATTTACCACTTACTTGTATTTCACTATCTCTTCGCCGAACTAGTGCAGCTATACATCTGACAAGTGTATTAGGAGTGTTGGGGACACAAGAGACTTCTTGTATCTTAATTGAAGGGTTGCTTGAGAGGGATATCTTTGATCTCTACCTCACTGAGTTCGATAAACCTTGGGTTATTCACTTAAGAGAAACTTGCTGCTATTCTACAAACCTCTGCACTTGGAGGCCCAAAAGCGTGCGTAGACATCACATGCTCACCTTCTTCTCCGATGAACCGGATCACAAAAGGTTTGGTTCACCTTCCAAATCTCCTTTTGGGCGGAGAGCGACCCCCTTACAATAATCTTGGGGCACACATCCACAACCGAATTGGGGGACTCCCAAATGACCACGAAAGGTCTTGACCACAAAAGATCGGCCGCAAAAGGCGTGTAGGGTCCAAAAACCCAAGAGTAACAAGCTCACGAGTTTTCACCTCCACGAATACTCATGGAGAGCACAAACCGATGCAATGACAAGAACACAAGAAGTTCTCAAGTCCTTCACTCCCAAATCCCACCAAAATCAACTAATGCTTATGGACGGAGAAGAGAGGAAGACCAAAGAAGGAGAACCACAAAAAAACTCCAAAATCTAAATCTACTAGGTTCCCCTCGTTCAGATGAGAGATGAATTGGTGGAATGGTGGATCTAGATCTACTCTCTCTTTTCCTTTAAGAAGTAGCAAGAATTGTTGTAGTGATTGAGAGATAGCAAGCTCAATAGGGTCAACAATGGCGGTCGAGCCTTGCTAAAAACTTTGGGGAACCATTAGGGAAGAAGACCCCTTAAATAGGTGACCCAAGGATCCAACCGTTGGGTGCAGATTCGCACCGTGGCGGTACTACCGCTGGCCCTAGCGATACAATCATGCATGCAGAACATGAAGCGAAGACGACAACGACAACCACACAGCTTAATCGGAGGTGTCTCACGATGTAATCCGCGAGAGTAATTAAGCGAGAGCCTTTCGAGACCCGTGAACCAGGAAACACCAATCACCTTGTCATGTTGGCCGCGCTAGTAGGCCACGAAGCGTAATGACTTGATAATTGTATTTGTTATCTCAAAGATTAAAAAAATACGGTCCCATATCTTTGTTTTCTTTGTGTATCTATGATACACTGACACACCCACGTCTTTTCCTTTCATTTTACCTTTCCCCGATGCGCATGAAAGTGACTACTACTTCACCATACTCGCGAAGTCCTTGTAGGTTTTTCTCGTGTCAAAAAATTATAAGTAAGAATCTTTTTCAAGTAAGGTCGAACAACTTGCAAAAGCTTAGATCCATTGTCACAATGCGCTAACATTTCTTATTATGCGATCTCGACTATTGGCGTATTGCATAGACTTTTTAGTGTAGGTTTCACAAGATAACTCTAGAAATAATATGTATCTAGCATAAACATTGCATCAAACATAATGTTTCTCCCTAAATCTTCATGAACTGCGTTCTAAATTATAAGATGTTTTAGATATTTCAGTATGGACTATATAGAGACGGACATGAGTGAACTACACGCTAAAACACATCTAAATTAGAAAAGGCTACAAAAATTATATTTTGAAACGGAAGTAGTAGGTACGACATAGACTCACAAAATACATGTTTAAATTTTAATACAAATGAAAATGGTTTTACATGCCACCACCATTTAAGCAACCTAGAAGGGAACGACAGGGAAAACCCATGGTCCCGTCCAGATCATGCATATGATATTTGGTCAAAACTCAAGCAGCGACATCAATGAACAACTATCACATCCTTGTTTGAATTTGAAACCGCTCAAATCCTACCAAACATTTGGTGACGGGAACACCGGGCCTGCCTGTCACTGAGCCGTGAAAATGGGGAGCCACACATACAATTCCACGTCATCTGCTCCGGATGGGTAAAATCTCCAAACTAACCCTCCCCCTCCCTAATCTCCATTGAAGCCCGACGAGGAGAAAACAGAGGGAGGAAAAAGAGGAGAGAGAGAGAAAGTACGAGGAAAAATCTCACCTCCTCTTCTTCCGTTGCCCTGCTCGATCCCTCACGAGAAATTCGCCACCAAATCTTTCGATCTGTTGGATCCAATCCGCCGATCCATCGATTGGTTCGAGCGCGCCCTCTCGGTCGCCCGGAGTTTCGATCCGGTCGGAGTAGGGGGGGATGAATGGCGCCGGCGGGAGCCAGCAGCAACAGCAGCAGCAGCAGAGGCTCCGACAGCAGCAGCAACAACAGCAGCAGGCCCTCCTGATGCAGCAGGCTCTGCAGCAGCAGCAGTATCAGTCCGGCGTCCTCGCCGCCGCCGCCGCGGCGGCCATGACTCAGGTCGCCCTCTGTTTCCTCGCCTCCTGATCTATTTGTTTGCTCGTGCATCCCGGTGCGGCAATGCACGCCGATCTGGTTGTGAGCGCGAAAGATTGTTGCTTGCTTGGTGCATCCCCCCTTTCCCCCCTGAAGTTGTTAGGTTAGGTGTATCTTGTTCGTTAGCGAGTTTTGCTCGATGACTGAAGTTTCTTCCGTGGAATTGAGCACCTACTACTATTGCCATCTGCTGTTGCATTTGCATGGTAGGCTGGTAGCGCATGTCATGTTGTGCTCCAGTTTGTTGGAACATTGCTCCATTGTTATTGGGATTCGAAGCAATTTGGCTTTGGTAGAGGTAGCTGATTCGATGTAATTGGACAATAGAAAAGCTTTTCAGAGGGTTTCCGTTGCATTTACTAGTTTTTGTTTTGATATGCTCCTTGCCTCCTTATGTAGTTTCACATCCAGTATTGTTTGTATGCACATGGATAAGCAGTCATGCATTTTGATCGTGGTATGAAACTGGAAATTTTCCTGTTTGCTTTGAGTTTGGACTTTTAGGTTGCCCCCCTGCTCCCTTGGCTGACTGCTCATTCTTGCAGCAGAACGAGTACTATGTTTTTAATTAAATTGCTTTCAGTGTCTGTGCTCCTCAGAGCAGGTGCCACTGCTGTCTCCATATGTATAAAGTTTGCTAATTGCATTTGCCTATTCATGATACACTGAGTCGTTGCTCACGAATCAATGTGAGAACAGTGTTGTATATGCACATCACATTGGTCTAGAAGACAGAGAAACATATGGCGGGAGAGAGAGAGACGCTTGGATGGAACACATCATTCAGTCTTATTTATAATGGCATAAATATATGACTTTGAAGAGCTGGATTTTAATTCCCATTACATTTAATTAAAATTGTATCATCGTCTATATGCTATTTATTTTGCTTTGCTCCTCAACCTGTTTTGGCATTGGCCTGTATCTTTATTTTTATTTTTTTACATTTTAAATTTTGCAGATGGAGCCTGTTTCAAATGGCAATCTCCCACCTGGGTTTGATCCATCCACATGTCGCAGTGTGTGAGTGCTTTCGGTGTTCTTTTCTGTTTTTAGTTTTTTGCCCCCATATGTGATTTATAGCTTAGCTTTCCTTTTGCTCTTTTAGTTATGTAAATAAACGTGGAATTGCACAGTATAACAATGCTTAATGTTAAAATCAATGTGGGAGCCCAGATCGTGACATATGTCGTAAATTTTGGATCATGCAAAGTTTAACGTTGAATCTGGTGCTAAATTTTCTATCCTGTAGTTATTATCACAATTATCTGAATATACTTGTTAATCTATCTTATTTTTTATTAAATAATATTTCTGGAATCTGATTTTATTCATGATGTTATGACAACTAGGTATGTGGGAAATGTACACCCTAATGTCTCTGAGAGCCTTCTGATTGAAGTTTTCCAGAGCACTGGTCCAGTGGAAAGATGCAAGCTCATCAGGAAAGAAAAGGTGCATTTTTACACCATATATGAAGAATACTACGATCCATATGAGAAATGATTGTTTTTAAGGGGTTTCACCTTAATTACCTTGATGGGCATGTCGTCCATCCACACCTTTTGCTGAGCCATAGGTTCGACAAAAGTTAGAGAACACCGATGTCTTAATGTTGTTTAGCCCGTGTCTGCCATGTGTCCTACTTGCTGAGAGCATGCTAATTGGAATTTCTCTTTGTTGTCTGTGTATGAATGAATTTTGCCCAGCCCTTAGTGTTAGGCTTGTACATATAATTACTTCAGTAACAATTCATTGAGACAATGCCTTTTGTGTTCTTTTTTTTCGAGAGTAACCTTTTCGTGTTCTCAAAATATAATGGCACCTTTTAGTATGCTACTGATCATGTTGCTAAATCGGCAAAAGCCTACTGATATCTGTCAATTTTCATATGTTTGACAAGAATTTTCTGTTTTTTTTTTAATTTACAAGAATTGTCTCTTGTCCTTTGACAGTCTTCCTTTGGGTTTGTTGACTACTATGATCGGAGGTCGGCAGCTATTTCAATCATGACCCTCCATGGACGTCACATGTAAGCACAATGTTTAACTAATTTCAGCAACACGGGGAGAGTCCTGAATTTGCTGCTAATGCTGTCACCGTGAAACATTTCACTCAGATACGGTCAAGCAATCAAGGTGAACTGGGCGTATGCAAGTACACAAAGAGAGGATACGTCTGGTGAGATGTTATTTTCAAGCCCTTATCATGTCATTTTTTCATTTTATAATTTAACCCTTGTTTGATTGACCATGCCCATTGAATTGTTCCAGGGCATTTCCATATTTTTGTTGGCGATTTAAGTTCTGAAGTGAATGATGCAACTCTTTATGCTTGTTTCTCAACATATCCTTCTTGTTCGTAAGTCTTTAGCTCCTTATAAGATATTAGCACGTTTCTTAAGTTTTTGTATACAGCCCATGCTTTAAAATTGTGACTTGTTATTCAAGCAATGGTATTTGTTCTATTGTATCAAGTGTATCTATTTGGTGTGCTGTATAAACATGATAATCTAGCATGACACGTTTTGGAAATTATTCCTCCCTTTGCTTCTACTTCTTTTTTTTGTAGTGTTTCTGTTGTTAATTTGTGTCATTTATGATCAGTGATGCCCGAGTCATGTGGGACAATAAAACTGGACGCTCCAGAGGTTATGGCTTTGTCTCCTTCCGCAATCAACAGGCATGAACAACTCACACCATTTCTCTTTCCATTTAGAAATAGTTTTTGCTATTTTGATCCAACAAGTCTACCTAATATTCTGGTGTTTGAGCTATTTGATGCTGATCAATTTTACATTCCTGAAGTTCTACTTTTGCTGTACTTTAGTTTGAACTATATTCCTTATTTTGTTCCCAGGAGGCGAACAATTATTTTGTTTGATTTATTTTCCTATTATGCAAATTTTGTAAGTGGTATTAGAATTTGTCTGGCTCCTGGCATCACCAACTCCAATTTTGCATTTAGTATAACATCACATGACATTTAATGACCAACTCAAGTTTTCTTCAGTAAACTCATTAGATCTAAATAACCTTTTCTTTCATAAATAATTCTATTTTAATCATTCCCACATGCACAGTTACCAGTCAAACTTTTGTTTTTGGCATAAAGTTGCAAGTTAGACTGTAGTGCTGTATCTCTATTGTCGCTAAATACTATGTTGTTTCTTGGTGCAGGAAGCTGAAACTGCTATAACTGAAATGACTGGTATGCCCGAGCTGGAGCTTGCGATTGATTACATTTTTCTTTATATTTTCTGCTGATATGCTAATGTTGCAACTTTCTGGCTCTTGTAAACTAACGTATTTCAACAGGTAAATGGCTCGGCAGCAGACAAATAAGGTGCAACTGGGCAACAAAGACTAATGCAGAAGAGAAACAGGAAGCAGATAATCATAATGCAGTTGTACTAACAAATGGTGGTTCCAGTAATGCAGGTTAGGTGTCTAATAATGACAATATTATTTTTCCTTTTATAGTAGTTTTGTTTTCATATCTCTCGACTCTCGTTCAACTCAAAAATGTCATGACAGGAATTACGTGCCTATGTTTTCAGTTATAATGATTAGAGCAGTAAGGTGGGTGCTAATTTTGGCTGTCTTTTGTTCTGCAGCAATGGAGGCGAACCAGGATGCAGGAAGTAAAGAGAATCCAGAGAACAATCCTGATTTCACTACTGTATATGTTGGCAACCTTGGACATGAGGTAAAGCCAAGTTTCTGCTAGCACAATTTCCTTCCCTCGTTTTCTGAGGAAGTTTTCTCTTCCATTTTTCCTGTCAGCAGATAATTTAGAATACATATTTTTGCTAAACGGTCAGGTTAATCGGGATGAGCTTCACCGTCAATTCTACAACTTAGGGGTTGGGGCTATCGAGGAAGTTCGTGTTCAGCAGGAAAAAGGTTTTGGATTTATAAGATACAGTACCCACGGTGAAGCAGCATTAGCTATTCAGATGGCTAATGGATTGGTTGTTCGTGGCAAGCAACTAAAGGTAGCTTCCAAAGCAAATATTTATTTTCTTTTTTAATCTCTGTTTATTCTTTATTGCAAGGTTGTTAATTATTTGTTTTCCATGTTATCATGTAGTGCTCATGGGGCAATAAACCAACTCCGCCTGGGACATCTTCTAAGCCACTGCCACCTCCGGTGGCTTCTTATCAGCCCGTAGGGATGGCTGGTGTGCCACAAGGCTTCACAGCAGCTGAGCTTCTGGCTTATCAGAGGCAGCTTGCCTTGAGCCAGGCCGCGGCTGGGCAGCTTGCTGGCCAGCACGGTCTCGCCGGTCAGGTATCGGCAGGGCTTCTTGCTGCAGGTTCCCAGGCCCTCTATGATGGCTACCCGAACCAGTCGTCGGCGCAGCAGCTTATGTACTACAACTAGTATATAGGGTTATCAGAGGAAGGCATTTGTAGTGTTGAGCTTGTTTGATGCAAGCGCTTGGCCTTCCTCTCTTTTCGGTTCCTATTTTCTATTTTCCTGTACTATTTGTGTGAGAGCTTTTCTTCTGCTTGACTCGGGATTGTGTTTTTCTATTTATTTTGTCGTCTTGTCGTTACTGTACTATTGACCATTTTTCTTATCTAATTTCGTGAGTAGCCTCTTTAGTAGAGTAACTGATGTATTTTGATGTGGATGTGTGATTGATTAATGTAATGCTGTTCTGTTCTCCCCTGAGGATTGTCTTGGATTATCGAGCTTAGACTGGTCTATTATGTTTGGTTGGATGTTGAGATATTCTGCAAAATCATGCTGTTTGCTATCTCAGGTGCCAATGAGGTGAGCGAAACAGAAGATAACATATCTGCACGAAAAATGTTGCTAGTTTGCATCAGATGTGTGGACTCTGCCTTTCTCCTGAACACTCTGTGCTCAGAGATACCTGAGAAACGAAATGTTGCTGCTGGTTTGAAGTCTCAGTGGAATGTTTGGAACGCGAGATTTTCTCAAGTTCTATTTATAGTCCGTACCGTCTCATGTGAAATTCCGACAAAATTCATGTCAAATTCTCAGGTCATGCTTGCATTCTGTTGGTCATCCTGTAAACACGAAGCCATGTTCTCCGTCCCTGTGAAACGATGAGTTGAGATGGGCACCATCCTCCCTCCACGGCCGCAGCTGCCTTCCACCCTTCGTGCTCCTCCGCCCGCCACTCGTCTCCTCATCCTCCCGGAGCACAGCCACGCGCGGCTCGCCCTCCCGTCCTCCTCGTCTCGCCAGGTCCGCCTCCTCCTCCTCCCCCTTCCCTGCAGTGAGCCCCGTCTTTTCTTGAAACTGACCTCGGCCGCGTTTCTTCGGCACGTGTGCGCAGACGCCGGCGTGGCGGCGCTCCGCGCCCCGTCCAAGAACCGCCTCTTCGGATGCCGACGCCGCGGCCCTCATGGTCGCGCGCGCAGAGGCCGGCGACTTCACGCGGGCGCAGTCCATCTGGGCGCAGCTCCTGCTCAGCTCCGCCGCACCGTGCCTCGCCGCCGCGGCGCCCCGACTCCTCCCAGCGTACGCGCGATTCGGCCGCTTCGATGAGGTCCTGCTCGCCGTGAGAGAGCTCTCCGCGCGCGACCCGGCCCAGGCGCGGGACCTGTACCCGCTCGCCGTCTCCTGCCTGGGCGCCGCCGGCGAGCTCGCGCTCATGGAGGACGCCCTCAAGGAGATGTCCCGCGCCGGCCTCCGCGTCGACTCCGCCACCGGCAACGCCTTCGTGCGCCACTACGCGGCCTCCGGCACCGTCCGGGAGATGGAAGCGGCGGTCGGCCGGCTCAGGAGGACCGGACTCCTCATCTCTGTCGACGCCATCCGCGACGTCGCGTCGGCATACATCGCACACCGCAAGTATTACAGCCTCGGCGAGTTCGTGCGCGGCCTCGGCCTCGGACGCCGCAACGCCGGCAACCTGCTCTGGAACCTCTGCCTCCTCTCCTTCGCGGCCAACTTCAAGATGAAGTCCCTGCAGCGCGCCTTCTTGGAGATGTCTGCCGCCGGCTTCCGGCCAGACCTCACCACATTCAACATCCGCGCCGCCGCGTTCTCCAAGATGTGCATGTTCTGGGACCTCCACCTCACCGCCGACCACATGCGCCGCGACGGGGTCACGCCGGACCTCGTCACTCACGGCTGCTTCGTTGACGCCTACATGGAGCGCCGCCTCGGGCGCAACCTCTCCTTCGCGTTTCGCCGGCTCGACGGCGCCAGCGAGCCCGTCGTGGCCACGGACGGCCTCTTGTTCGAGGCGTTTGGCAAGGGCGGCTTCCACGCCACCTCCGAGGCGCTGCTAGAGGCACCTGGTAGTAAGCGGCGGTGGACCTACTACAGCTTGCTCGGCGTCTACCTGAGGAAGCAGCACAGGAGAAACCAAATCTTCTGGAACTACTGATCCTGATCAGTGCAATACTAGCACTGCAGCGTGGTTGTTATTAGATGCTACGGTGTAGTGCAGTGATGATGTTATGCTTGGAAACAGAATCATAAGTAGATGTAATGGAGCCATGGAAGAGTCTTGGTAAGATCATACAAAATTTGATTTATAAACTCCTATAAGTTACAACATTGGTATCAATTGTTCACTGATTCTGAAGTGCTAGCTGCTACGGAGTACAAATCTACAACCTCACAATCCCAAAGGAAAACTAAACAACGCTACTACATGGAACTCCCCAATTTCTTTTCAGGATATGCCACTCCAGGTGTCACTGACATGAGCTTAGAGGCATCTCATATCCTCAAATTCAGCTTAGAGAAGTGACATCCAGAAAGATCCCTTGCACAAAGATAAATTATCACACCAGGTAGGAAGACATAATATTCCAGCTAATTTTCATGTGCGGAGGCATCGGCGCGACGAACCTTAAGAGATTGGGCTTTTCCTTGGACCATGGAGTGCCATGATCATGCCACTCTCCCGTGTTACTCAGGAACTTTGCGATGTTAGGGACCACCATCTCCCGGCAATGCAGGTGCAGCAAAGGGACTTTAGAGAGAACACTGCCCTTCTGAATCTCCAAGCCTTCAGGTCGCCTCAGCTTGTATGGTTCCCCGGTGAAGGGCTCAAAGTCTGGTTGAGGATTCTGCTTCCACCTTTGGTGCACAAACCACCCGTATTTGTAGTCTCCGACGATGGGAGTGCCTAAGGCTTCTGCACAGTGGACTCGGAGCTGCAGAGGGGTCAGAATAGTAAGATTGATGATTCCAGTTGAAAAAGTCTATTACATGTGCGAGTACCTGATGCTTCCGGCCTGTCAATGGGCGCAACTCAATCCAGGAGCAGCCGTTGATGGTTGGTCCCATCACCCGATACTGGGTTACAGCCTCTTGTGAACCATCTATGCCAGAGGGATGTGCCAGAATGACCCTCTCAGCTTTCCCATCATCAAGGAGTACCTAATTTAGAGAGAGAACTAGGAAATCTGATAAAGCTTGCTATGAACCAAACAAACAGTTACTACATATGAGTATAACCTTATCTATGACCAACTCGTCTCAATAAAAAGTCAAGGATGCACCAACTGTAGACGTGGCAGAATTCTTAAAAACTATTTTCCTTGATAAAATACATGAGAAATTACCTTTGTGAGAGGTGCAGATATAACCCCTTCTCTCTCTTTAGGGGCCCCGATTACTAATGCCCAGTACCTCTGCAAGTATGATTCACAGGCGGTATTCCATGTCTACAAGACGCTCAATAATATGAAACACCAGCAAGCTATTATTAGTTTATTACAAAAAAAGGCATACCTACTGAAATCATTAGATGGAACCACACTTGCCAAGTAGAAAAAATATATGAATTTATGTTAACCTGCGAAGCTGTTTTTGCTAATTTGATGCTAGTGAAGAGCCAGTGCAACCGGGTAAAGCTTTCTCTTGTTCTCCCCATCAACATCAAACCACTAATATCTCTGTCCAGTCGATGGACCTGCATTCGCAAACCATTCGAAGAAAATCATCAGAGAGATCTTAGTATTACACATGGCATCCCAAAATAAAGAGAAGCAATCTTACCAATTTCGGACCTTCTTTATTTCCATATGACAATGCTGCAGCGGCAAGCACATCCATACTGTTATGTACTGGCAAATTCCCCTTCATGGGCACCTTTGAGGGTTTGTTAAGCACAAGAATGGCCGAGTCCTACAATTTTATAAATTCAGCATACTACGATGAATGTGAATCAGGAAAAATTAAATCACCAAACTCTGGATGAAACACTGAAATGACGACAATGTAGCACCTTTCATCAATAGACAAGATCAATAAAAATTTAAAAAATATGCGAATGACATGTTTATGGTGTCATGAAAGCAATAAGCATGCATATAGACACTTGATTTACACATATCACCAATTCACCATCCTGTGGGTACAATTTAGTTTACTGCACTCTTGACAGTACAACAGATGATCAGAGGGTTACACAATTGTCCACAAAAAGCTTTTGTCACGGCAGTAACTATGAAAGGAACCAACAAAAAAACAACATACAATAAAGTATTACCTTGTAGATGACAAGCCTTTTAAGGTACTCGATCTCATCTCTATTTGGATGCAATGTCGCAGTGAGAATGGTCTCATACCGCTTCTTTATCTCGGCCTCAGCCACAGACACAGGAAGATGAATTCTCATACCAGGCTCCATCACTTCATGATGCTTGATCTACAACAAACTATTGAGCATATTCACTTCATTCATATAGTACACCAATATTTCCCTCAAAGAATGAAAAATTACAGAATAGAGTCTTCATTACATACCTTTTTCAAATGATGCTTCTGGCTCCGTATGCACTCCGGCGAAGCCTCCTGATCCGAACACTCAGTGAAAACCTGACCAACCGACAGCAGCCTGCTCAATCTCAAATAGGAAAAAGGATGCTGAAAACAAGAAAAAATTCAAAATGGCAAATTGTTGACAAAGAAATTAATCAATGACTCGTGGAGTAAGATCACAAGTCATGATCATTACCAAAGTTCATTATGCTATATATTATCAGTCTTGGCAATGCCTGAGTCTTGCAAAGGTACAAGTCACCTACGCATGAAAGAAGTTTTTTTTTTGACGGGTACGCATGAAAGAAGTTACTACATTGCAGTTCACCGCTAGAATAGCCCACACTTTGAACAAGTAATTCTGGCGTGAGAACAAGCTAGTCCCATCCTTCTCGCACATTAATACCGTCTGTAAATAAAAACAGTGCAACATTTTGCAGTACTAAATATCGCAACTGATAACAAGGCCCGTACTCGTACCTGCCTCTTGTTAAAGTGCGCCTGAACGACCTCCTGCGGCACGTCGTCGAAGCAGTGCTTCACCCAGCTCACCGCCGTCACGCGCCGCGGCGCAACCTTCCTCCCGGGGAGCGGGTCGGCCCCGGCGGGGAACGGCGGCAGGGAGAGCAGCTGCCGCGGCTTCGGCCCGGGCTTGGGCGTGCCGAGGCGGGCCACGTTGTTGCTGTTGACGCGCAACACCTCCGCGGGCGCGGGCGCCGCCAGGCGCGACAGCCGCCGACTTAACGCCGGCCACGGCCACGGCCCCAGGCGGCGGCGGAGCATCGTGCGACCCGTGGTGTGGTGGTAGTCACTGGGCAGCAGCGGCCCGGTGAACTATGGAATTGGGCCGACCCGGTTGCTATTTTGCTTTCGGTTTTACCCCTTACTCCAACGTTGGGCCGACCCAAATTTTGTCACCGCCCCCTTTCTGCTCACTGCACCCGACACACCGACGCATCGAGTATGTCTAAACATGTTTTTTTAACCATTTTTATTTTTTATTTCCAACTATTTATTACATGCATCTACGGCCACGACGAGTTTTATGGACATCTCTAAACCCTTAACCCTAATTAGGGAATTAGGTCTAAAGTACAATAAAAATTAAACGAAGCTAGGTCGGCCGACCGGAAAAAGGGAGAAAAGGAGGAGTGTCGGCCCAGCGGCCTCGAGAACCGCGTAGCCCTGGTTGGACCCCGTCCACCACAGACTTGTTGGCTCTTCCTAATCCGTGGTCGGGGCCGAAGCCGGACTACCTGGTTCCTCCTCCTATCCTCTTTCGGAGCTACGAAGCACGTAGTGGCAACGACTTCATAGGGAACTTTGTCGCGCTGCGCTGTCGATGGGAGTATGTCATCATTGGGAGCCTCCTGCTCCATCTTTGGAGCCGCCCTCCTTGACCACTTATCGCTTTGCCGTTTGCACCGATCAATGCGCGCCACAGACTACGCAGCCCTGCACGCATCTTCCGTCTTGGACTTCATTGCCGCGTGGGCACAGGCGTGCACAGCGGCCAAGAAGCTAGTGATGGTTCAACTTCATGTGGGACGCCTGCAGCGCGTGATGACTCCTAGTGACGTGGATGATACATGCGTCAAAAGAATATGAGTTAGGTTGAGACTCCAAGTGCATAGTGTATAGTAAGGGAAGATTATTTTCCCCACGAGGGTGACTCGAGGGTTTAATTGAACTCTCGAGGAACTGTGTGTAGATGGTTTATCTTCTTGTCCTTCTCTTATGAGACCTGCAAAACAAAGCAAATTGTTTTGTGCACTCAACCTCACCAAGTGGTTATCAAGCACAAGGTGTGAGCAAAGATATGAAAATAAAATATAAATGTAAAACAAGAAATAAATATGAAATGATATGGATGATAATGCAACGGTGCTAGAAAATGGTTTGGTAATGCAATGATGGTGAATAAATATGCAAGGATGATAGATATGAATGGTGATAGTGTTTTTGGGTTTTATATGATGAATGCAAGCAATAAAAGTATTTTTTAGATTTTTAAATGGCTGGAAATGAAAAGTGAATATAAAGTGTTGGAAAGGTGTTTCTTATGATTAAAAATGGACCGATGGTCATGGTTTCACAAATGCACTCTCTTTTTAATAAAGTGGTAGATAATGGAATACTAGAATTGACATATTGGATTGCAACAATGTTTCATGACAAGTTATAATTATATGGGCATCACGTCTTAACATAGAGATGTTTTGGTTATTAATCTCTCTTATACTCCACTAAGATATGAATTAAATTAAAACACCATAGTATTAAGATAAATCAGAGTATAGCCTTAAGTTCTATGACATGAAGTTAAAATAAGAACATGCTAGATCTAGTCATGGAGAAGTGGCATGGTCACACCCAACATCCTCGGTAGCATGGTATTTTATTTATCTCTAGTGAGGTAACAAAGTAAGGTAAAAACCCAAATGGATCGCGATATTTCAGTTGTCAGCTTACCGCACTAGCCACCCCCCGTTACTCCATCTAATGCACACGTTCCCGCACACACGCTCTCATACACATGTTGGATCAAAACAAGTAAATAAGAACGGGGTACATAATATGCATCTACTTTCATAACCGAGACAAAACTATTGCAATCTCAAACATATATTAACTCATAAAGATACATCACAAAGGATAATACATAGATGACCGTAATCATGTTCAGCAGCTCATACGATGCTAATTAGTGAAGATCAAGAGAGTAAAGATACATAAGCTACTTCCACAAACCCATAGTCCAGGGGTGGACTACTCCTTCTTCATCATGAAGAAGATGGAGAAGTCGTTGGAGAAGATGGAGACCACGCCGGCAGCGCCCCGCCGGAGTTTCCCCCCTCCAATATGCAGCTTCAGGTCTCTGTTCGGCGCTCCCTTCCCAAAGCCATCGGGGGACTATTTTTATAGTCGTTTTTAGGTCAAGACGAAGGCAGGGAGACGAAGATCGATGGCATTGGAGCCACGAGGGGGGAGATGAGGTGCCCCACGCGGCCAGGGAATCTGGCCGCGTGGGCCCCCTTTTTTCCTCCTCGGACTTCCTTTTGTGCGCTTCCTTGGCTCGTACCCCTTCTTCCTTCCAAAAAATGATCCCCATGAAATCTTAGGTCATTTGGACGTCGTTTGGGTCCCTGAAAGGTAAAAACATAGAAAAATAGGTGTGTAGGGTTAATTCCTGAAAAATGGGAAAACTGTGAAATATTCCCAAAATCATTATAAAATATCGATATAAACCTTATATGATGCAAATATGATTGAAATATCATGTAATACAATGCAAAGTTCATGTATGTATTTTACATACATCAGCGCGTCGTCCATGGAGTCGTGGATGACATGCACGCCCTTCTGCAACCCGCCACCCCAAACTCCGGTTGCGTACTCCTCCTCGTCGTGGTCGATGTAGTCCGAGTAGGCGGCCTCCATTGCCGCCCTTGCCTACTCCGGTAGCTGCAACGGAGGCGGTTGGCGAATCATTCCGGCCCACACCGGGCTCGCACCATTCGGCGGGAGAAGCTACTGCGGTAGCAGCTGCGCACACTCATACGCGCCGGCTCGACTTGGTCGAGCAGATCTTGCGGTGGCATCGGCGGTGGCCGTGGATCCATACCGTGGTGGCCTCGATATACAAGTGGTGGATATGGTGACCACCGTGGTTGGAGACGAAGGGGCATGGCTAGGGTTTGTTATCTAGGGTTTGGCCACATGCCCCCTTTTAAAGAGCTCCATCACCCACATTTAATGGGGTAGGTGGTCGCTGGAGACAATCACACGGGCCAGGAAATGACACGGGGCGGACGTAGAGACGGTCCACTGCGTGTCCGCGGCCGATGCAAACGAGACCCAAATTTGAGCTGAGAATGGGTCTCGGCGGACAGAAAACAAACCGACTTCCGTTTGTGTCGCACCGTTGGGGTTTGAAATTGGCTCGCGCGGACAGGAAAGAACGCGGGCGGACTTGATGGGTCGACCCGTTGGAGTCATCCTAACGCCTTTCCAACGGCTGTATGTTACGGAGGCTAGTGTGACGGAAGGGCATTTTATTCAGGGCGTTAAACTTTCCCGTGAGTTATGGCACAAACACAACGAACCAAACGGGGCTTAAAGTGCAAAATGGAAAAAGAGAAATATCAAAGTCAAAAGCACAATGGAGACAAAAACTAGTGTGGTAAAAGTAAAAAAAAATCGAGAACTTACATGTAGCAAGATGGTTAGGAGGGTGGCTGTACCTCCAACCCATCAGAATTTAAATCCCAGATTTGACGTAGGTGTTTCTCATTTAGACGGAATATTGTTTAGTGGGAGGCGACGTTCCCGTCAATATCGAAGCGTTCGTACTGATTCCGTCAATCCTAAAACCCGATCCGCCGACTCAGTCTCTTGAAAGTGCTCGTAAGGATAGGGTATGCATGCGTGCGTTTATAAGAGTGAGTGTATACGGATGTAAATGACCGTTTAAAAATAACAAGCTAAATATAAAGATTAGCTCGATAGTTATATGTTCTTGAGCACTCACGAGCAGCTCGTTAACCGAGCTATTTGCTACTACCTCCCTCCCACAATATAAGACGTTTTGACAAACTGTTTTAGGAAACGTCTTATATTATGGGACAGATGGAGTATTCCGGTTAAAATGAATGATAAATTATGATACATCACGCCGTTGCGTACAAATAAGCATAGACCCAATATACCATAGACCCAATATACCATAAGTAGGTTCAGTGGCGGAGCTTGGGCTCTTAAAAAAAAGACATAATCGACAGATTTACCTGACATAATTAGGTCAATCCTTACCATAGCATCTTCGTGAGATTTTATTACACGATAGGTCAAAATTGTAAAAAAAAAAACAAGAAAATATCTTGAAAACACCAAGGGATATAAAAAAAGTATTCGACGAAATAATTTGTATACATCAAATCCCTACTAACCTAAAAAATCCACATATCTCACTGCAAAACTCGGAAAAGAAAATAAACAAGTGTAGGTAGCACGAGAACTGGTCAGCTATAGTTTTTTGCAAAGACAAATGTAACATTGAATAACCATTTGCAGTGAGATTTTATAGTCGAAGGCCGTGGGGAGAGCCGCGGGCCCGGATGGGCCTGATCTGGACTTCCAGGACCGGCGAGGTTCGACGTGGCGGCGGCCTGCGGGAGCGCTGCAGGCGGCGTTCTGCGGTCTGCATGCGCTGGTCTACAGGTGTGGTGGTGCTGGCAGAGCGGGAGGGGGAAGAGGTGGTGGAGACGTGTTGTCGGCCGGCTGGCAGCGTGGCGAGAGGCAGGTGCTGTGCTAAGTGTTGTGCCAGCGTCTTCGGCCCGGTGCTGCAGGGCTGTCTCGGCAGGGTTTGTTGGCCGCCGGCTTCGACACGTTCGGTGGTGGTGGTTTGTGGGCGGCCGTTTCATGGTCGAGTTTGTGTTGAGAACCACCGGAAGAAATTCTTGCTCCGGTTCCTGCAGAGCTGACGGTGGTGACGCCCACGGGTGTCGCGACTTCCTTGGATGCATCGTCACGTGTGGTGCTCACTCCTCCTCCTGCGGCCTGGACTCCGGAGGGAAACCTCTGATCTGGGATCAGGCGATGGAGGCTCTTCTGCGTCTCTTACCCTCTTGGGGGCATCGGCTCGGAGTCGCCTGGGGTTCATTGAAGGTGGCTTGTTGTCGGACAGCTGTGCAAGGTCCAAGTGTGCAGTTTGGCAAAGAGGATGGTTTGAGCTGAAGATGGGTCGCGACTGGACTTTGGTAGTCGGGTCTCTCGGCGTGTCCGATGGGTTCTTCTGCTCCGTTGTGTTGCTGTGGAGTCGGAGCTGCGATGGAGGGTGTCCAGGCGGCGACGATGACCGGCCACCGGTGGGTTCGCAAAATTCTCGGTCGACGCAAGTTCAGCATAATTCCCTTGTGAAGCTCGTCGTCAGATTCGGAGTTGTCTGTCCTTAGCGCGTGTGGCCAATTGTTGGCATAGGCCGGCATGGGCTCCGGTGCTTGTGTGAGGCTCCATTTAGGAAGCTGCTGATGAAGTCGGAGTCGCATGCTCGCGGAGGAGTGATGACGATGACGCTTCGTGGCAACCTTGACGCGGTCTCCTTGTGTGTTTGTGCTTCGTGTGGGTAGCCGGGTTGGCTGTGGTGGTATGCCCAATGTGGTCGTGTTCCATGACGACCTTGTTTTACGGGTTTTCGGCCGGTTCCCCTGCAAATGAACCGGTCAATTCTCTTCTACTTTTTAAATAAAATGAGACAATGTTGCCCGTTTTGTTAAAAAAATAACCATTTGCATTAAAGAATCATAATCATCGAAGCACCTCACTCGTACTTTTGTAGCAAAAAATGCGCGAGGTTATAACATTTTAAAGCCAATAAAGCTTAAAAACATTTAGATACCGACCTCATGCGGCTCCGAATTCACCGAACTAGAATTATTCACCAGATCCAACGAACCCAAGTGTCGACATTGATGGCGTTGGTGCTGACAAGGAAGCACAACATGCCATCTATTCGATAATTAGACAAGAATATTAAACATGACAATAACTACTACTAACATGTGATACTCAAACATATTAGATGCACTAATCAACATGAACAAAAGCCGTATATACGCAAACACATCCATAGTAAAACCGCAGTTCGCAATATGTCGCATGTACCGAATGTTTAGAGAAAGTAACTGTCGGTGCAAATAAGGTCACCGCACCCAAAACAGTGGTGATGTTGTTGATGACGACGTTGGTGAAGACTAGTCGTAGTGAACGATGTTGGCGGAGGCGATCCACTCATCCACATCACCGGCTAGTAGATGACCTGGGGTAAAGGCGGCGAGCAATCACGTGAGGCACTTCCCAAAACCTAATTTGTCCTCTCCCATATAGGATCACAAAGGCGAGTGTATTCGGAGACCTACTCTCCCATTCGCTGGTGGACGCCGACGCTTGAGATGGAGTTGACTATGGTGGTGCGCAAGGCATGAGTGTTCGCAAAACCTAGATTAGTTAGGTATGTGATGGCACATGCAGTGCATGACATTGTATAGTCGAGAGGGATAGAGTTGACTATGGTGGCGCGCAAGGCACGAGTGTTGGCAAAACTTAGATTGGTTCGATATGTGACAACATACACGGTGCACAAGATTATATAGTATGGATCAGGAAAATCTTAACGGTGCAACATGGACTGATCATGTCGCACGTTTGAGACGGTTACAACAGCCCGCGACCCGAAAGCGACCGAAACATGATCACGACGTGTCGAGACAAGCGAGCAACGGAGAAGGAGTCTCCCATTCTCACCATCTTATCAAAACACTCCACCGTGTAACTTCCTCCAACTTTCGGGACTAAACTGTAGCATCTACTACCTCTTGTCATGCACATGAGCTATTTAAGATTTTAGAAATTGATTATTGACCTGCCCACAAAAGGGTCCAAATTCTAACAATATCATATGTGGGCGACGATGCTACTAAGAAACATCGTCAATACTACCAAGGAAGGGCTAAGTGCTACATCGGTTGGTGCCGGCTTACCATCAGTGGCTGAGGTGCTACCAACAGTCGGTGGCGATGCTACAGTCAGTCAGTGATGGCATTGTTGGTGGCTAACGCCGGTGTTGCAACGAGCAAGTAGCAGTGCTGCCTGTCGGAGTTAAAATGTTGTCGATGATGCTACGGACGAGATCTAGCTGGATTTTGTTATCCGACGGGGTGTTTTGTAAGCAGAGAATGGCTGTAGTGTTTTTACAACGCTCAATTTTTTTATACGACCGTCTTTTATTGTATTTCAATTAAGTAACCCTGAGATTTGAGTGGAAACGACCCAACAAATTGGACAAGTGTCGCGTTTTCGGGACTAGGAAAGATTGTCTCTAAAGAGTGGGGACAATCAACACACCCCAATGTGAAAAGACAACATTATATACAAACGTGTAAAACACACGCAGAAACTACAAACAGATTAGAAAAATGCCAAAGTGTTTACATCAGCAAAGAACAGCCCCAGAGAAAATGCACAATAATCACGTGACCGAAGAAACGACTACAAGCACGCGTAAAGCTTCTGCTACGTTCCTGCAGAAAACAAAAATACGATCCCCTAGTTGTCAGAGCGCCGATTCCGGCCGTGCTTCTGCACTGGAGGCCGGACTGCTCGTCGCGGCCGCCGATTTCGTCATCGTCGATCCGCAGCCCGATCCCCAGCCCGAGCCGATCCCCAGCGCGAGCCGCGGCTGCACGGGGCGGCGTACATGGTCTGCTCGAGGCTGCTCTGCGGAGTCGACCAGGAAGAAGCGCGTCCAGGGCACTCCGTCCGCAGCCTCCGGCGCAACCTGCTGCTGACTGACGGCGAGCCGCGCAGCCAGAGCTGCCGCGGATCCCTGAGCAAGACCACGCCTCGCACAGGCCGCCGCCAGCCAAGACCCTCGAGGGCCTCATCGTCGACGACCCCTACCGCGTCTCCGCGCCGGCCGCGGAACAGGACTCAATTGCTCGGATGCGCTGGCCCATGACATGGTTAGGATTCGGTACTTGCTTCGAGTGGACTGAATTTTTGCTCTAGGATTGGCAGTTGGATCATATCGGAGGCATACTGATTAATCCTTTGGTTACACTTCTATGAGATATATGCATATGCATTTATTGTCAAGATAGTGATCTTATTCTTATTCTTACCATATTTTGGATTACAATAGTTCACCGCGAGCAGTCTCCGGCCGCCGCGAAACCTCGCCGCCGGCGGTGTTCCGATGACAATTTGGTCATTGCGCCGCCACCAGTAGCTTTCCGTTGATGTGCTGTATCCGTTAGTAACTCCAATTCGACCAATTATGCGCGAATTCTTCGAATTCGTGTTCAAATTATGTTTCATAGTTTAAATTGTATTCGAATGTTTATGAAATTTGTCTAAAATAGGGTACGTGATAGGGCAACTGTTGAAAAAGTAGTGCCCTAAAATAGGGCATCTGGAAAAGAAAAAAATTGCTTCGTGCCCTAAAACATTAAAACAGCTGTCCTATATGTCTAAAAAGTAGATATAGGATAGGGCATATTAGAGATCTCTAACTAAGCGAAACAAACACAAAATCAAGTCGTTGACGATTGGTGTTTCGGGCTTTGGGCCGAATCCCTTTTCGTTCGGAGCCGACAAGCGGCGCTCTCGGCCCCCTAGCTCCTTCCATTTAGCGCACTTGTTCACTGCTGTCCATGGGAGTGGAGGAGGTCGCCCGCAGCTTTGGCGGCAAGAAGATCGCGCTCGCCAGCATCGGCTTCGCGGAGGTCCCCGCGGGCAGCGGCGGCGGCGCTTTCAAGGACTACCTCGACGGGGACGTAGCCTTCAGGGTCAGGCTGCCGGACATCGGCGCCGCCGTCAGGGTAAGTAACTGCATATCTGTTTTGCTCTGTATTGACTGTACCTGCTCGCTGCTTTAATTTGTTCAAATATTTTTCTTATGCTGTCGCTGGTGGCTTAGTCTCAAATCTTGATCCTGGGATGCTTCTAACAAATACTTTTTTTTCGATAAAGGGAATAAGTTAATGTCATACAGAAAGTTGTTTATTTATGATTGTTATATGCCAAAATTATAGGATTCCTATTCAGTGACATATGTCCACCTTTCTATGCCCCATTGCCATGCTCTTAGCTATAGGTGAAAACCTGGAGGAAAGAATATTCTTCCAAGTTCCGAGTATCACTGTCATTTAGATCCTTGGTCAAAGTTTAATGTGATTAGAGAAAGTAGTTCTGTATATGTTCATCTGATTTGGTGAAGGAGTCTGATTTTTTTTTGGGTATATTCCTCTTAACTTGATTGGGTGAGATATTTCTCTCACTGTGGTAGCATAATTTTGTTCGTTGGCGCCTCAGATTTTTCTCGGTCTTCTGTCGTCTACATCGTCTAGAATTATAATAGGATCGTCTTTTAGTTACTCTCCCTTGTTTTTCCTTTCCCTGTCAACTTCCAAATTAGACCGGGTCACGGGGAACAATTTTTTTTTCAAATTTTCCTTGCCATTTGTAATCAGGTCTTTGTAGGAACTTCCATGCCAACAACAGTCGCTATTATTTCAATTATTAACTACCCCATCCGTTCTAAATTAGATGACTTTCACTTGTACAAAAATGGATGTATCTAGACATGTTACAAGTCTAGGTACATCCACTTTTGGACAAATGAAAGTCATCTAATATGGAATAGAGGGAGTAAAATTTAACATTATAGAAAGTCGTTTTTCTGTGCTCACCGTCTTTAGTGGATGCATTTTGATTTTTTGGAATATGTTATTTTTTTTTGAGGTTTAAGGCGGTCGAATTCGCCGTCCGATTAGATAGAATAGAGTGTTATGTACAGAATTTTGAGCTAGGGAAAAATCCCTCTACAAGCAAAAACAACAAAAACTAGTCTCCAGGATCTTGCGTGTGGGCGAAAGCCCGCATCGCCAACTCCTCCCACACCAAATCCGCCACCTCCGAAGGCAAGATTGCCACATTGCAGAAGGTCCACAGGTTCCTCTCCTTCCATGTCCGCCCCATCGAGTGGATGATGGTCTCACCAGCCGCTCTCCTAGTCTCGTGTGAAAAACCCACAAGTACTCGGCATGACAACAACCAGCATCGATCAACAACGTGCATATCTCCCTTCCTAGCAGCAGCTCGACACCCCATCTTGGTGACACAAACTTGAGCTCCACAAACACACAAAGCACCTCCTCCCAACATTCGCAAGGAGTGCCCAAACATCATAAGCTTCATCATCAAGCCACCCCCGGAGGAATATGTTATTTCCTGCTTATTTGGGTGAGGTGTTCCTTTCAACAACGGACAAACTTAGTGGTTGCTATCTGACATGTTTCTCGTTCTTTTCACATCTATCACGCATAGACAGACCTTCCTTTTAGTTATTCTCCCTTTCAACAACCTCAATTTTTTACTACAAACATCTTCATTGCAAATTCTACCATGTGAAAAACAAAAAAACATGCTAGCACTGTTGAATGCTTGCACAGTGGGAATTTACAGAAATGGTGTTCATGGTGATTTATTCATAGTTGTGTATGAGTTTAAAGCTCTGATGGATGTGATGGAGTTGTGAGTTGCTGTATCTCAGCCTAAGAACCTTTATATACTACGCAGACTTTCCTGAGGCGTAGAGAAATTGCAGAATTTGTTAGCGGAGCAATGGCTGGTGCTATGACTAAAGCTGTTCTTGCTCCTCTAGAAACTATCAGGTACTCAATTTACCCTCATGTATACTTCCATTTTATTCACTTAAGTAAGGTCAGCTCTGTTCTGATTTGGACAAGTTAAGATTTGTTTAGTGAAATACGTAAATTAGGGCCTTAATGTGCCAGGTGCTTTTGTTGGTGAACATGAGGGAACACCAATGAATTAATATCATAGAACTAATCTAACATTCTGCAACAGTAGGTGTCTTAATCCACAAATTGAGGTTGCTTTATCCAGTTTGTTAAAATGTACAGGAACCCTATTCTGAACTGGAATAACGTAATCTGAAGAACGTTGCTGCTCCTTTGCTTATGAGTAATAATGGTTTGATCTTATAAAGGACTCATAATTGTTAGAACTCATTGCACAGCTGTGAAATATGCTGAAAAGTGATAGTGCATTGTAGTCCCTTACTGTAAATCATCACAAAAGGTTATCTCTAGTGTGTACAGTTTAAGTATGTGGGACTGATAAACCACCCCCATAACCTGTAGGCTGAAGTACTCCTGCACTTCGCTTACCCGCAAAAACAATTAATTGGATGTCAGTTGACATTATGTGAAAAACTCAGAGTGCATCAGTTCTAAATCCTGATTTTACAAGAAATAATGTCAGTGTCTGATTGATTTCAGGACAAGAATGATTGTTGGGGTAGGGTCAAAACAGATCTTTGGTAGTTTTGTGGATGTCATGGAACACGATGGCTGGCAAGGACTTTGGGCGGGTAATACAATTAATATGATCCGCATTATTCCTACTCAAGCAATCGAGCTTGGCACATTTGAGTGTGTCAAACGGAGTATGGCATCAGCACAAAAGCGATGGAAAGAGGACGGGTGCCCGAAGATAGAACTCGGTGATTTGAAAATTGAGCTGCCGCTGCACTTACTATCTCCAATTGGCATTGGCGGTGCAGCTGCTGGAATAGTTAGCACTCTACTGTGTCATCCTCTTGAGGTTCTTAAGGTACATCACATCTGACTCTGTATCACCTGACTAAACTGGTTCTCGACTTCTCCAGCTGATAAAATGATGGTTTTCAGTGTTCTTGGACAAGTTTGATGGTTGCTATCGGTGTCATATGACGTCTGTCTTAAATTTTACTATGATTTACTGCCTATTTCTAAATCAGCAGGAACAACTTCTTGAACTTTGTGTTTATATGATTGTGCCGACAAAATATTTACTGATTCACCGATGTTCTATAAATTTTACTATGATTTACTGCCTATTTCTAAATCAGCAGGAACAACTTCTTGAACTTTGTGTTTATATGATTGTGCCGACAAACTATTTACTGATTCACCGATGTTCTATCTTCTGTTTCAGGATCGGTTGACTATTAACCGCGAGGCATATCCCAGCATCGCCCTCGCCTTCAACAAGATCTACCGAACTGACGGCATCGGTGGTCTCTATGCTGGCCTCTGGCCAACACTAGTTGGCATGCTCCCTTACAGCACATGCTACTACTCCATGTATGAGAAGATCAAGACTTCTTACTGCCGCGCGCATAAAAAGAAATCCTTGAGCCGCCCTGAGCTACTGGTCATCGGAGCTCTTTCAGGTCAGGATTCCACCAAAATCATTTGAGAACCTTGGAAATGTCATTTATTCAAGGTTCACCTTCAGTTTGGCATCTGAACAGATCGTTCACGTTTGACGGTTTGGATTTCTCCAGGTTTGACGGCGAGCACGATCAGCTTCCCTCTGGAAGTGGCGAGGAAGCGGCTGATGATCAGAGCCCTGCAAGGGAAATGCCCGCCCAACATGGTGGCGGCCTTAGCGGAGGTGATCAAGGAGGAGGGCTTCAAGGGCTTGTACCGTGGGTGGGTGGCGAGCTCCCTTAAGGTCATGCCGACGTCCGGCATCACCTGGGTGTTGTACGAGGCGTGGAAGGACATCCTTCTGGCTCCACAGTTCCACACCTAGCTTAGCTTGGCTCTCCTGACATTGTTAAGCAGGACAGCAGGCACAGCAATAGAATAAGCTCATTGTGCTGCGTGTGGATTGCTATCCTTCTGTCTTACCAATTATCTTAGATAAAGAGGCCACTAGAAGCATTAGTCACATCGATTTCACTAACCCGGTTCGTCTAATTACCTGCTACTGTTTTAACAGATTGGATCAGTTTCTTTGCTATGTAAAAAATTCCTTCTGTAATGGAAATGAAAATTATCATTCCTACAAATGTGGATTGAGTCAATGTTATGCAAACTTTAGATAATCAGATACTTCAACCTTACATGCCACTTGGCATGTTTATTACTGGAAATTTCTTTTTATTTAATTAGATCAGAATAATACTATGATATTCCACAATTTATCTTCTTCAAATGGGCATCTAAATGGGTCATTCTTTGTATTAGAAAAAGATATCCGAGATTTGTCTGATGCATAGCGTCGTTTGTCAAGAGTAAGACAGCGGGGGGAGCAATCTCCAAAGATGAACATTTGTCCACAATCCACAATTCATCACTATACATCAGCCAAGGAACCTCGGGTCCTCGGCGTTGCTCTCACCGAAGCACTTTTCGCCGTCCATCAGCGATCACGCGGTCCAGCTTTGTCCTGGTCGACATATAAGGCGCCATTGTTTTGAGACAGACATTGCAGTACGCAGGGCACGTAACATAGGAGCACACGCCGGCCGGCCAGCCATGTGCCCCACCACCGCCCCGGTGACCGCGGTCGGCACGGGCACCGACGATACCACCCTCGCAAAGCTTCGTGCCTCGCGAGCGGCCATCATGTCGGTACTTGCCACCGCGACCGATGCCGAAGCTGCCATCGACGCGACCGGCGACCGCCTCAGTGACCTCCTGTCCAGCGCCTCGTCGTCATCCTCCTCCAACCTCCAGTCCAAGTCCGTGGCCACGAGCGCCCTGAGCGCGCGCATCGACCGGGCCGTCGCCCCCGCCGAGCCACTCCTCGCGTCACTGCGCCTGGTGTCTTCCATCGCGGGGGAGGCCGCGCAGCTGCCGGCAAACCCGGCCGACACCGAGAGCGCCGTCGCCTTCGTCGACCGCGTGGACCAGCTGCGCGATGCCATCGAGGAGGCGGTGGCGCGAGGAGACGAGGCCGTCCGGAGGGTGGAGGAGGCGGTGGGGTTCCTTGGCCGCACGACGACCAAGGCCGCCGGCCGCGGCCGCGTGCGGCGGCTGACGGAGGCGGCCTCCGCGCTACGCGCCTTGTACGAGACAGAGTCGGAGGCGATGCGCTTCGAGGGCCCACTCGACGAGGCCCTGCTCGGCCTCCAGGATCTATTCGAGGCGCTCCTCCTCAGGCTCAAGCACGCCGCGCCCGAGGACGACGCCGGTGACACGACAGAGGACTATGAGCTTGGTACGGACGACGAAGTGCACGCCGCCGCGAGGATGGCCAAGACGCTCGCCGGGAACGACTGCCTGGACATCTGCGTCGACATATACGTCAAGGCTCGGTACAGGACGGCGGCTAAGGCGATGATGCGGCTGGACCCGGCGTACCTCAAGGCATATACGGCGGAGGCCATCGACGGCATGGAGTGGGAGTCTCTGGAGTCGTCCATGGCGCTATGGAGCCCGCACTTCCACGTGGCCATCGCTTCCGTGCTCACGGCGGAGCGCCGGCTGTGCGCGCGCGTGCTCGCGCAGCTCCCGCCGACGGTCTGGCCCGAGTGCTTCGCCAAGATCGCCGCGCGCATCGTGGCCGCGTTCTTCCGCTTCGCCGACGGCGTGGTCGCGGCCGCGCGGGAGCCGCAGAGGCTGTTCAAGCTGCTGGACATGCTCGACGCGGTGGGCCGGGAGAGGGAGCGTCTCGACGCGCTCTTCTCCGGCGAGTCGGCCACGCTGGTCGCCATCCGCGAGCGCACGCGCGAGGTGGAGCTCGCCCTCGCGCGCGCCGCTGCCGGCGTATTCTACGAGTTCGGGCTACGCGTGGAGACGCACCACATCGCCGGCGCCGACGCCCTGCAGGTACCCAAGATCGTCCGGTACGCCGTGAACTACCTCAAGTGCCTCGCGTCCGACGACTACCGCGGGCTCATGGACAACGCCCTACAGGCGGAGCGGGAGCGCGCCGGTGACGGAAACGGCGATGGACCCGAAGAAGCGGAGGGCGGAGGAGGCCGCGTGGCGCTGGCGGAGGCAACATCGAACGTCCTGGAGGCGCTGCACAGGCATGTGGAGGAGGCGCGCAGGGCGTGCGCAGACGCGGCGACGGCGCACGTCATGGCGATGAACGCGTACTGGTACATATACATGCGTGCCCGGGGCACCGAGCTGGCGAAGCTGATCGGCGAGGAGGCCATGAAGCGGCGGTACAAGGCGTCGGCCGAGGAGGCGGCGTGGGAGTACCAGGACGTGGCCTGGAACCCGCTCGTCCGGCGCCTCGGCGGCAGCGGCGGCAAGGCGTGGCCACCGGAAGAGGCGCGGGAGAAGGCGGCGGCGTTCGCCGTGGCGCTCGAGGATAGGGTGAGGAGGCACGGGGCGGAGTACAAGATACCTGACGGCGACCTCCGGGCGCAGATCAGGGTGGCGGTGACCAAGTCGGTGCGAGGCGCCTACGCCGGGTTCATGAAGGCGAACGAGACGGCGCTGGCCGGCAGGAGGCGGGAGTTCCTGCCAGTGGACGTTATCGAGAGCATGGTGGGGCGGGTGTTCGATGAAATGGGCGACGGTGAAGTCGGCAGCGTGGGCCGGACGAGGAGCAGCGGCCGGGTACGTCGGCAGAGCGGCAATGTCGAGGGGTTGTGAAATTTGACAAAAATAACCTTTGGGCAAACTTCAGCAAAAAATAAGCCCTTTTCGAAACTATTTCAAAATCTAACCCTTTTTTGTAGCGCCCAACACCGGGGCGCTACCCCGCGCATGGGTCGCTACCCTGTTGCCAGCGTGGCACGGCGGGACCCGCGCGGCCGAAGGGTAGCGCCACAGGGGAAGGAGCTACCGTTCGGAGGGTAGCGCCCCATGCCATGGCACTACCCTCTTTAACTTAAGGCTCACGCGCGCGGCCGCACGAGCGGCTATCTCTAGTCGAACCCGAAGTGTTTCCTCTGTTCGTCCATGGCGCCCGACCGGTTCCTCTCTCATCTCTTCTAAATCTTCATCGAATCCGGTCGGATTCGAAGCGAATCTTCGAGGAATCTATCTCCAACTCGTTCCCCTAGGCCCTAGGTATTCTCCTCCTCCCCCCTCAATTTCATCCATAGAAACCCTAGTTAATGATTGAATTTTGCTAGTGTAGGCGAAACCCTAGTTCATGCTAGATTCGAAATTTAGGGTACTTTTGGGTTAAATCCTTAGCAATTTGTGTTGGGGAAGTCGTTCCCCAGTGTGTGTAGTTGAGGGGGGACATCTTACTCGTGTGTGTAGTCGTTCCCCAATGCTAGATTCGAAATTTAGCTTAGTATACCATATTATTTTGTACTCCCTCCGTATCTAAATATAGGACGTTTTGGTAGTTTAAATTGAATTACCAAAACGTCTTACATTTAGTTACAGAGGTAGTATATTAAATATTGCTTAGATGGATTCTTCTCCGATTTGTACTAAGCTAGCTATTGTAGTTGCTCTTTTAGCAATTGTATACTAAGCTAGCTATTGTAGTTGCTCTTTTAGCAATTGTCCATATTTTTTGGTATATTGATGATTGCTTAGATGGATTCTTCTCCGATTTGGACCTAACATTTTGGGCTACATCTTACTAGTATTTTTTTTTTGTTAAATGCCTAGGATGGAACTACTTGATGACGCATATGACCGAGTGCATCGTGCACGGTTCATTGCGGAAGGGAGTAATGTAATACATTTTGGCACATAACTTGTGAAATTTTTGTCACTTTTAGTGCTTATTTTTCTTGACATGGATTCTATGTATTTAACTTGTGTTAAATTTTTGTAGGTTTTTAAACCTCTTCGTCTTCGGTCTCATGAGGTATCACACCCCACGAAGATGCGATACGATGAGAGGTATACCCCGTACATCCACAGACTGCGGCTTCTTCCCTTCATCACACTTGTCACCCGGTCAACGGTGAACATGAACCCTTCCGCTATCACCACTCTCGTTGATCGATGGAGGCCGGCGACGCACACTTTTCACCTCCGCACCGGGGAGATGACTGTCACTCTCCAGGACATGGCTATGATCCTAGGGCTCCCTATCGATGGCAGGCCGTTGTGTTTTAGCACAAGTTCAGAGGGTTGGCGAGCTAATATGGAAGGTCTTATTGGGAGGTCACCTACACCGCATTCAGACCCGACAAAGAACAGAACCCCCTCTGGAGCGACCTTTGAGTGGGTCAGGACCACCTTTGGTACACCACCGCCCGCCGATGCAGATGATATTGTGGTGCAGATGTACGCACGTGCGTACGTGTGGTACGTGATCTCGCGGGCCTTGTTCGCTGATGGTAGCGGCAGGACGTGTCCGTGGATGTGGCTCAAGGCGTTAAGCGGTTGGGACACAAATTGGAGTTGGGGTTCTGCGGCATTGGCATATTTGTACCGTCGGGTAATAAATTGGTTTTGTTTGTGCTTTTAACATCTCATCAAGTCATTACTTATCGTAATGGTTAACCTATACTTGCAGCTAGACGATGCCTGCCGCCGGGGCAGCGGTCAGTCCGGGATAGGTGGCCCGTTACTCCTGCTTTCTTTCTGGATGTGGGAGCGCTTCTCCGTTGGACGGCCGACTCCCCAGCCTTACCAGCCTTGGGATGATCACGGCGACGTGCACCGTCAGCCAACTTGGGCGTACAAGTGGGACGTGGTTCCCCCGTTCTATGGCGACGTGGAAAAGAAGTACGAGAGGTACACAAACGAGTTCGACGAGCTAACGCCCGAGCAGGTAATAGTTGTCTTTCTTTTGTTAACTCTTTGTTTCGTGGAGATTGCACAATGTAAAATTACCCCACTATTATGTTTTAGGTGGTATGGGATCCATATGGTCATGGCCCTAGATTGGGATACGCCGGCGACTACGATTTGAACCCTATATGCATGGCGGAACAACATCTTTGGTTGATGCAGACGCCGCTTATATGCTTGTGGGCAGTTGAGTTTCACTTGCCGCATCGAGTGATGACCCAATTTGGGCTATTTCAGAGTACACCGCTGGAGTGGGTGAACACAAAGTTATCGCTCCACGAGTGAGATCATCTTTTACCTCCCTCAGTCGTTCTTTTCATATTGAACTTTTAAGGTTGTTTATACTAATGTTGTTGAAATTTTAATTTGAAGGTTGGAGCGCAAAAGACAGAAGAAGATATTCAAGTGGGACGAGCATCACGAGGACTACGTTCATAAGTGGCATGAGGTGTTGGCGGCGGCGAAGAAACATCCGAAAATTCTCTCTAATTTTCCTCCATATGACCAAGGTGCTTTCGACAACTATCTAGCTTGGTTCCTTGCTAACAGTCGTGTGGAGCTATGCGTGCCGGCTTTTGATTCGGCCATACTAGAGGATCCGCCCACCGATGCAAATTTCCGGAGGCTACGGTACAACCGGCTTGTGAGAGATGGCACACGAACCAAGTTTGCTCCATTGATTAACTTTATGGTAATACGATCATCTTGTACCTTGCATTGTCATAAATATAATTTGTGTTTTGACATTTCTATATTTTTGTAGCGCAAGGAGATCTCGCAGGAAGCCGATGCAGCCGAGGAAGCAGCCGCTTACCCTCGTACCAAGAAGGGCGACAGTGTCGTTAGAGAGTTTGCGAAGGTAAGTCGACATTGTGCTTAATGTAGTCATACGTTACATGGATGTCAAATGTTTTTGATAGACATACGTTGCATGAATGTCACAGAGAAGCGCCCGGCGGATGCGCTCACTAGCTCTACTACTTGGTTGTCGTACCACCGATGACACCGTGCCGACTGAGCCGACGTCGTACTCCACACCTCTATGTCGTGGTGGTGCCTCTAGCTCCAACCCGCAATATGACGAGGTACGGAATTTTTCTAGCTTCGTGCATACACCAAAGTCGTGTCTTCCCTTTCTAACCACATCCATTTGTGTTGTTTTAGATTCCCGACGACACGACCTTGGACGAGTTTCAAGAGAGCTAGAGGCGCTCGTTCAACCTAAGGTCGAGGCACGAGTTCGTCCGATTCACGCCTAGCCAGTGGGCTCAGCAACCAAAGGGCAAAGAGATTGAGTCGGAGGAGTCTGAGCCGCCGGAAGCTGAGTCGGAGGAGTCCGAGCCGCCGGCAGCTGAGTCGGACGAGACAGACTGTGCCGAGACTGAGTCCGAGGAGGAGCCACCCCCGAGACCGCAGAAGCTTCCCCTAAGGAGGAGGCCGAACATGAAGAATGCCTCGAACGTGCCATTTGAGGATGACAACGAGCCAGTGAGGAGGAGGCCTAGAATGAAGAATGCCTCGAACACGCCGGTGCCCAACTCGGCATTGAGGAGGTTGAGGAATGATGGAGATGAGGAGCAGCCTGTGCTGGCTCCTAGGATGAGGAGGGGAAGGAAGTAGATGTGGTGTTGTAGTTGCACCAAGCGTGTTGCACTTCTCGATCTAGGTGCTATGTCGTGATGCACTAGTGGATTTCTGGGTTATGTCGTGATGCCCTTCTGTTGTTATGTTGGGTGGATTTGTGGGTTATGTCGTGATGCACTTCTGTTGTTATGTTGGTGCTATGTTGTGTTTGTATCACTTCTGTCCTGATGCATTTCTGGGTTATCTAGTTGCTATGTTGTGTTTGTATCACTTCTGTCCTGATGCATTTCTGTTGTTTTAAACAAAATTTTGTGGTCTTCAGGACGGTAGCGCCAAAGCACCAGGACGGTAGCGCCAAATTTTGTGGTCTTCAGGATGGTAGCGCCAAATTTTGTGGTCTTCAGGACGGTAGCAACGCAGCACGCGGCGCTACCCTGTCCAACTTAGCCGTTTTCGCGAGGGGATGCAACAATGGCCTCTGTAACTTTTCAAAAGGCGGGTAGCGACCCAGCCCGTGGCGCTACCGTCCACAGGGTAGCGCCCTGCCGCGCGGCACTACCATATGGACGGTAGCAACGCAGCACGCGGCGCTACCCTCCAGCACTTAGTCGTTTTCGACGTTTTCGCGACGGGATGCAAAAACGACGCTCTGTAACTTTTCAAAAGGCGGGTAGCGACCCACCCCGCGGCGCTACCCTCCACAGGGCAGCTCCATACGGCCCGGCGCTACCATATGGACGGTAGCAACGCAGCACGCGGCGCTACCCTCCAGCACTTAGTCGTTTTCGACGTTTTCGCTAGGGGATGCAAAAACTGAGGCTCTGTAACTTTTCAAAATGAGGGTAGCACCCTACCCCATGGCGCTACCCTCCACAGGGTAGCTCCACACCGCACGGCGCTACCATATGTGTTTAGGTCCAAATTGACAATAAGGTGTGAATTGGAAGATTCAAACTAAATCCATCCATATGACCACACATTACAAAGGAGTTTCACACAAATCCGGAGTTTCACACATTACAAAGGAGTTTCACACAAATCCATCCATTCACACATCCGGAGTTCACACAAATCCTCGAAAAAGTTCAGCAACGAGTTCAACCATGCATACAACACATATGTCGTGGAGACTACTGAGTGCAACGCGGGTACTTGTCCTTGCGTTTTCCCGATACTTCATCCTCCATAGCACGGCGAGCTATTGCACGTTTGACTTCCCTCTCGGCCTCACGAGCCTTGGCCTCTTCACGCTTTTTCTGTGCTTTCTCCTTACGTTCCTTCTTCTTCTTCAACCTCAACTTCTCCTCCCTCTCCTCATCTTTTTTCCTCTCCCTCATACGCCGTTCTTCAGTTTCTCGCGCCCATTCGACCTCGTTCTTGAAGTAGCTATCTTGGACCAAGTCTATCCATTTGATATAGGGACAAAGGGGCGGCGGTGACTACAAAAGAGACAATAGACATTAGCACTTATTACACAAATATACTTAAAATCTGCATGCATAAGAAGGAGACATACCTTGGGACGGTCATAAGCAGACTTGGGTTCTTCCTTGTCCCTACAATAGTTGGGACACAACCAAAACCTTCGTCCTCTTGTCTCATCCCAATCATCTGACTGCTTGGCCTTGCAAATGTCTTGGCAAAAAACACTTCGGTGCCTCCTCCTCGGGGTCGATACTCGCCACCCTCCATGCCCACAGCCTCGACATCCAGTTCGAGGACCCCATACCTACGAAATGAAGCACAATTGATGTTAGCATGATCAAATAAACCATATAATAAATAAAAGACAAAAACCAAATAATTTGCAGTCATACCAATCATCTACGGCTACCACCTCTACGCCTTGTACCGTGACCCCCTCTAAGCTCATCGAACATTCGAACTCGTCTACCCCCATATTGGCTTGTGCTACCACCACCACCACCCCCACCACCACGGCTACCACTAGCACCACCACCCCCACCACCACTGCTACCACCACCACGGCTACCACTACCACCCCAACCACTACCACCACCACCACCACCCACACCACCACAACCACCACCCCCATCACCCCCACCGCCACCGTTTTGGCTACTACCATGGTGACTTGTGTTACGTCCGCCACCGCCTCTACCACCACCTCCCCCGCCAGCACGACTAGTGCTTCCATCGTTGCCCTTAGATTTCTTGTTTTGGCTACACCCTCTAGTGTTGTGCCCAACATCATTGCAATCTCCACATCGGCCACTCGCACAAGGCTCTTGAAAATGTTGGTTTCCCCATTCTCTAAGGCCTCCCGCACCCCATGCGTCCATGTCATTTCGGAAACGCTTTGTCTTCCATCTTCCCCGTTTCGTCACTTTCAATGCTGGATCAGGCCACATTTGAATGCCATGATATTCAGGCCATTGCGATTGGTCGAAATAAGGCTCAAATCGCTCCGCCCATGTATCCCTTGTAGCCTCGATCGAGTACTCAGACACCCTCACTGGATCAGTGTATCCAACTTTCCGAACGTGTGATGCCGTCCGCAAGTGTGAGCATGGGAGATGAAGCAATTGAGGCCTCTGGCATGAGCACAAACATTGCTTAAGTAAAACTTTGCACACCCTCCCTCCATGTTGCACACCACCTAACGTGGTGCCTCCTGGCTCGTTGACTTGGTAAATCCACTCATTTTGGTCAAAACACTGAGCCGTATTGGATTCCGCTTTTCTAGACTGGTACAACATCCATTTGTCAAGTTCAGGTGGATAGTTATACTTCTTGTTATCCTTGTTCCTCCCTTCAATCTGATCGTCTGTTTCCTCACTGTATTTCTGGAAATACTCATTCAACTTGTCAAATGTATATTGCACGATTGCTGTCACAGGCAACGCACGGACACCCTTAAGCACATTGTTGAAACACTCTGCCATGTTGCTTGTCATGTCACCGTACCTCCTCCCGTCTGGATCAAATGCTCTAGCCCACTTGTGTCTCAGTGACTCGTACCTATGCAAGAACTCTTGACCCCCAGCTGATGTCGTAAGCGTGAGCAGTCGGTTGTACAATCTCGCAAAATGTCGCTCGGTGAAAGCAAGACAACAATCTTTTAGATCATCGGACAACTCCTTATTCCCACATGCCCTATAGAAGTTGGACACATAATGCCTCATACACCATCGATGATATACTGGAGCATGCCCGGTAATATCTATCTCCACCGCGTTGAGTATGCCTCGGTGATGGTCCGAGATGACACAAACTTCTCTTTGAGCCTCGAATACCATGGTTATCAATAGCCCCATGAACCACTCCCAATTGTCGTTGTTCTCCGCCGTCACCAAAGCAAAGGCCAATGGCAACAACCGGTCGTTGGCATCATGAGCTACAACAATCAAAAGTGTGCCCTTGAATTGACCTGTCAAGAATTTGCCATCCACTGACACAACCGGCCTACAATGTTTGAATGCTCTTATGCATTGCCCGAAAGCCCAGAAAGCACGGCCAAAAACACGGACGGTTGCACCTTTTTAATCTCTAGTCTTTTGGCCAAATGGCTCCACTACGGTAATCATGCCCGGATTTGTAGCGGCCATATATAGCTCCCAACAATCTAGGGAGTCGGTTGTATGCTTCCTCCCAATCACCATACAACATCTGAAATGCCGTTTGCTTTGCCTTCCATGCCTTGCCATACTTCACCGAGTAACCAAAGATTTCTTTCACCGCCCCCATGATAGACTTCACCGTGAATGTCGGGAATGCCTCTATGGAATTGGAAAGCCTATAACCAATGAATTCGGAGGTTAGTTGCCGGTGTCCGTCTTCCACATCCTTGTGATCTTCACCCTTCCCACTACACATGTGAGAGGACACACATTTCGTTAGAATCCATTGAGGGCCTCCTTTCCATGGTCTTGCACGCACAACCCATGGGCACCCATTGTCCGCGTCCTCACACTTACCGTGTAACGCTTTCAGACATCGGAGTGAACAACTTTGAACGGTCGAAAATACTTAACCGCATACTCCTTGAGCCATGTCTTCAACTCCAATAAGCTTTCAAACTTCACCCCCTCCGCAATACCGTAATTGTCGGGATTGGTATCCTTCTTCGAACTCGGCCTTGCTTCAAGCAATTTACATGAGCCTCCATCAACCACGGCTTTATCCGCAAGACTAAGATCATGGAACAACGATATCCGATGGTCCCGCCCAACTACCTTCTTGAACACTTCAGATTCTCTAGCCGTGAACCCATCCTCATCTACTTCTTCATCCGGTCCGTCGTCCTCCGAATCTGATGCATAGCATCGGTTATAAGGGATGTCATGGTCCATGTCCTCTTGCCTACAAGTTCTCTCAACGTCACCAATACATGTGTTATGAAGCTCATCCTCCAACTCATCGGGCTTGGAGGTTGGCTAAATTCAAGTTGAGTCATTGGAGGTTGGCTCCACGTTGCTTCGTACACTTCTTGTTCATGAGATGGCTCATTTTGAGCCGGGCTCCCAACTTCACCTTCGACGTCACCCCGGTTCAAGTCAAATGTTTTGGTGGCAAATAACTCGAGAGCCTTGTCTTAAGATGCGACAACCGTCTCCTTATATGCACTCCAACACAACTCGGAGTTGAGAGGCATGATCTTCCAACGGGAGTGAGGACCGAACCCAACATTATGCCTTCCCTCCAAACAAACTACATAATTTAGGTCCGTCCAATTCAATGCAATCCTCACTTTACCGACAACCTCGGCATAGTTAGGACTACGGTCAAACACCACAACCTTCTCCTCCGGGGCATGCTCGACATTGCCTTTCAAAATGCATCTTTGTCCACATGATGAACACTAACCATTCTCTCCATCTAAAAACAAATAATTTGTAGAGCACAAGCTATGAATTAGAAACTACTACAATAACATGATATAGATAATTAAATCCTAAATCAAAATAAATCTAATTAATTAACTACATTACCCAAAACCCTAACCCTAACATACAATGTGTCCAAATCAACACTAACCCTAACCAACAATGGGTCAAATACAAGCATACACACACACTTTGCCCAATATTATCCACAAAAACGAAGTATTACACCCTCATATGACATTTCTAGGCTTTGCAAGATCTAAACACAATGCCACCAAATTGCAAGATTTTGGTTGGACAAAAACATGGGGGATGGGGGAGATTACCTATCTCAACGCAGGGGAGCCCAAATCCACGGCCAAATCGAACCAATATGGAGGGATTTGTGAGGGGGGTGAGTACAAGGAGAGAGAGGGAGGGAGGAGGTGTTGGGGACGAATGAGGGGAAGGAACGGTTCAGACAAACCCCGAGCCTCTTATTTCCTGTAAAGGGGGGTAGCGCCCCAGTCGGGGGCGCTACCCTCTAGGACTTAACGAGCAACAGCCACTTCCCCTGTGGCTCTCTCGGGCTCTCGGCTAAAAAAGTTAAAGAGGGTAGCGCCATGGCATGGGGCGCTACCCTCCGAACAGTAGCTCCTTCCCCTGTGGCGCTACCCTTCGGTCGCGCGGGTCCCGCCGTGCCACGCTGGCAACAGGGTAGCGACCCATGCAGTGGCGCTACCACGGAGAGGGTAGCGCCCCGGCGTTGGGCGCTACCAAAAAGGGTTAGATTTTAAAATAGTTTTGAAAAGGGGTTATTTTTTACTGAACTTTGCCCAAAAGGTTATTTTTGTCAAATTTCACTGAGGGGTTCGAGGTTAACTGAAGTCTGAAATTATGTGGCGCCGTCAGTGCAGCAACACTCGTCAGCACTACAATTTCAGCGTGGAATAAATTTTTGGCCTCAAGGTTCTTGTAATTAATCAGTATAGTGTAATCTACTACTAGTACAATACGTAGATCCCAAGCTATTTTCTCCTCAGCCAAATGAACCGCGGATATTTTACTACACGAAAGCAGATGCAAGCAAAGCAATTTACATTACCAAGGAGTCAATATATATATGTATCGCATACAAGCCACACCACTACTGTACATATTTTGCACACAGCTACCAACTAGAACAGCATACATAAGCACACGCCCTACCATAGATTCACACTGCTGCACACTGCTAAACCGTGTGCCTGGCACCTCCTAGACTACCGTCACATATGTACAATCTTCCTTGCTGGAGTTCCATGTTTTGTTAGCACTTCAAGCACCGCAGGTCTGAGTTATGATGGAGTTGAGGCACACCCACTCCCCTGAAGAGTTTGTCCAGTCACCTATGAGTCGGGCTCCTCCGCACCTCCTGAAAGTATCATAGAATCAATGACACTAAAAACTGTGACTTTTTAATGTAAAGCACCCCTAGTTGAAGAATAAGCATACCTTCGTCACAAAGCTGCTCAACTCGGCTCGCGATATGTTTGCCATAGGTGTACTTCCTCAGTGCTTGCAAATGACCCTTTACACGGCTGACCAGAAGCTCCCGCTGCTGATCGTTGCATGTTTCAAGTATCTTCTGAACAACATAATTAGCATACTGATCCTTCATCATTCCCTAGTTGCATAAAAAGTGGTTAGCAAATAAACTCACAGGAATTTAATGGTGAACACGGTGATAGAATCTAGTAGCAGAATCATAGATGATGGGCGGAACAAATATATGGACTCAGATTCCTCAGTCATACTTGCACACCTGAACGACTAAAAGCACAGACGTTTAACTCTAAGACCCACTCTAAGACCCTGTATCGTGGAGCATTACAGCCTTACCATAGCTGAGAAAGGGGCAACGAACGGGGTGGAAAACATTTTAGTTACAAGATTATCATACATACCAGCAAGGAATCATTTCCGTCAGTCTGCTCCACGATCTCTCTAATTAGAAGATCTCGTTCCGCAATATCCCCATGTTGAAAACATTTCTCTATCACATTAGAAGCAAACTTATTTTGGCTCATGGTGACAACCTGCCCAGCCAATTTGCTGATAATTTCGGCCCTTTCATTACTTTTTCCTTTTTCCAAAACATGCTGCAGAGGAGCCAGGAAGAAGAAATAAGCTCACAGATTTTGACATAAACTAAAAATAGGCAATAGTACTTCACTCAGGTCACCATCCACTATGTAACATAGCATATTCTTGTGCCAACCAATGAGCAAAAAACATGTCATAATTATCAAGGTATATTGTTATTATTACAGGCAGTCTGTCAGTTTACACATCAAAACAGTGTGGGGCAACTAAACATGAGCTGTATCAAAGTGCAAAAAAATCACCTGTGTAACATAGTTGCCATACTGATCTTGCGCAAGGATGCAAGCGGACTGCAATATTTCATCTATTATGCACTGGCCTTGTGAATCACCACCGCAATGCTCCAAAACTCTCTGCATAGCGGGATATATAGATTGAAGAGAGGAACAAAGTCAGCATATCAGGATCTAGTACCACGTTTTAATTGAGCATTATTCCGAACCCACCTGAATAACACGGCAACCATATGGGTGCATTGAAAGGCTAGCAACTTGTCCCCGAAAAGCAGATACTACAAAGCTAATATGTTCCGTCGGGACACATTCAATGCACTTCTGTATAACATGATTCCCATTTTGGTCACGAACACATCGCATAATATTTCCATTAAGCTCACGGACTAGATCTATTTTCTGGTCAAGTTCCATAACTTCAAGAGCCTGTGTATAATAAAGGAGAAACAAAGAAAGAACATATTATTAATAAGAGAACTAGCAGGACACATCAGATACTATACTGGTTGCATACAGAATTCCCGATATCAGGCAAACTGGAAACTGCCAGGCCATATGCTACCAGATAACAGCAATTTCCAGGTACACAAAGCATGTTTGCTATTTTGAATTTCCTAAGTAAAGTTCCAAGTTACCATACTGATTGCACGTAGAAGAAGAATAATATTTTCATGAACTACCAAGTAATAATACACTCCAACCCATTTCTTCAATTTCCCTGATTAGTCTAGCTCTCTTCAATGCTTTCTACAAGCTGGCAACAATTTGGTCAAATTTTCTTCAAAACTAGCAATTTACCCCTTTTTGCTCATTATTCCCTAAATCAAAAGACTTCTCTGACTGGATACCGTATTTAATTGAAGTTTGCATGTCCAGATGATCAACTGCGCTAAACTGGTTCGCTATGATTAGTCCTAGCTATTGGATGTAAGGCTAAGAATAGCCTTTAGACACATCGCATGCAGATTTGCTTCTATTAACTAAGTTAAGGTTTTTAAAATGTAAACTAGAGCTTTTGTTTCGCAGCTTACACATTTCAGGACCAGAAACAGTTAAGGAGGGTGTACAGTATTGCCGAGCATCAGACCGTCTAGGCTGAATTGGATCATGAGGAAGAACATGCATGGGTTAAAGAGGGCATACTGCCTGCTAGCTTAACCTCAAAGGTATAAACTCTTGATTCACAAGTTGAACCGAACCCAAACTTTCAACCCTAATCCTAACAAATCCTTATCTCTAATATAGCAATCCTGACTATTATATTTTAAAGGCATATAATGTTGACTGCCTTGGAGCTGCCATATCAGTGTTGGCCCATAAACAACTATGATTAAGTAAACAAACTAAAATGGTGGAATTGGTTAGCCTGCCATAATTAAAAACCACAAATTTTGTTTTCTATTGTTACCCAAGCTGACATAGGTTAGCTAGCCAAAGTGTAATTTAGGCTAATCAGGTTAGTAGCCAAACACAAAATCTAGGCCACGCCGACCTACCTATGTTCAGGTTAGCTAACCATGTTATCAATCACAAATGACATGCAGCCCTGCCACGGGGAGAACTTCTGTTTGATACCTCACACCTTTCAGGGTATCAAGGTAGAAGGTACTACCCAGAATGTATGTTAAACAAAGTAGCTAATTTTCAGGCTAAACAGTTTTGTCGCTTTTAAGTGAATGCAAGAAACACCCCAAAAATGCTATGAACACATGGAGAAAACTAGATACAGAACAAACGAACATGGCATGTACGCGTAGACCCATATAGTTACAATTCCCACAGATGAAAGTCAGTCTTGATAAAGCTAAGCAAATATTAAATGCGAAAAGAAAAGGTACCTTTTGAATTACTCGGCATCCGTACATCTGAAGGCTCAAAGGTAGAACATGACCAGCAAGCTTAGTGGCAAGGTCTCTTCTTTGCTCAGGAGTCCCATGTTCAAAAAACTGCAGAGATTACATGTCACTTCTTATGCAACCAGTAATCACCAGTTACAAGGAATCACCATGTGTTACAACGTGATACAAACAATTTGCCCCTCATAATAGTTAACTGCAGATTCATTCTTACAACAGCGTACCTTTTGGATCACATAATTCCCAAACACATCAGTCATTAATGATGGAGCATGAGGAAGAACTTCTGCAAACACGGATGCCTTCTCTTCAGCAGTGCAGTTTTCCAACTTCTGCTGGATGAATCGGCTACCATGTTGATCAGCGCTGTGGTCAAGAACACATCAAAAGTGGTATCGGAGTATGCATGTCCAGTTGGTGGCATACATGTGCTGATATGCACGTCTAATTAGAATGATAAATATGCTGATATTCATATCAAGTTGAATGATAAATAATAAACACAACACAACTAACCTGAATTCTACTATACGACCTGTGATATCAGATAACTCAACCCTACGTGCTCTGTTGGATTTCAGTTCTTCCAGGAAAGTACATGTCTTCGGGTTATCAAATTTTCCCCTTTCTCTCTGCCCTTGAATCCCAGAAATAGCAGCCATATCTCTTGAGGCAGACTGAAACCCTGCTGAATCATTTCTTCTACCAGAGGGGGAAATTCCAGAAAAAGGTTGCCCCTGAAACACTGGGCTTGTTGGATAAGACAATGGTACTCCAACATAGGGTGAAATGCCATGATAATTCGGAACAGTTCCTCCGCTTAGGGCTCTAGGAGAATTAGAAATTCCAGTTTTGGGAAGTTCGAGCCTTTGATCAGACGGATATTGTGCTTGAGGAAATACCTTCTGCGGATCAAAATTATCAGCAACATTTCCAAAAACACTTCCCCTTGGAGCCAGCGTATTGTATTGATTTCCACTGGCATATTGTGGAAAAGAGGGATGCTGAAAGAATGGAAAAAAGTTCGGGTCGGGAATGGGTGGTTCCATAGCATACCCAAGTTGCCCATACATCTTATATGGCTGGACAAATTCTGTTCCTGCTGTAAGATTCCCTGCTGAAGGGAAACCAGATGGCCTACCACTAAATCTTGGATTGACAATGCTGCCGTAAGGGGCTGCAACAGAACTCTGGTAGCTAGTCATAAAAGGTGGCAAACCTGAACCACCCAAAGCATATCCAGCAGTTCCATAGGGAGTTGGCAATACACTGGCTGGATGCAAATTCTGATAATATGGGCTTCCAAACGAATTTGGTGCATAAAACGGTGTTGTCATACCAGGTTGAGTTGGAAGTTGCTGCATGTTACCAGTGGATAATTTTAGCTGAGTATGAGACAAGTTATCAACAAAAGAAACACGGGGAAGATGTGTTCCATGAGGAGTCATTTGTATATGTTCACTTTGGACTAGAGGTGAGAAGTCATTCTGCTGCAAGAAATTGCCCTGCCACTGCTGCTTAACTTGTGACATGCTATGGGTATCCAAACTTAACTTCAAATTCTTCATATTTGAGTCCACAGCATCAAGTTCAGTAACAACTGTTTCACTGACAAGCACACCATTTCCAGGCTGCGTGCCTATGTTCCGCTTTTCTTGCTGTTGCTCAGAAGTTTGCACATTAGGGTTATTACCAGAATATGATGAAATGGGAACAGATGTAGAAGCTAGATTGTCAGTAAATGTACTTCTCAGACCACTAGCCAAAGGTACAGGTGTCCACGAATTCAATCCTGATGGCTTGACAAGATCATGTAGCAAATTCTTTGATGAGTCAATATTAGAATGGACATCTACACCATCACCAGAATTGCTACTTGACGAATGCCAAGAAGAGTTATCATACAAAGAATCGGTGTTATGTTGAAAGCTCTCCTGGAGAAAATATGAACAGATAATAAGATTACTGACTGAAATATGCTTAAAAGTAAATTATAAAGTATTTAAGTGATTTCAAACTTCATTTGCCAATGCAGCATTGAAAAAAAATGTGACTCAACATAGCCATTAATTGTGAGTCTAAGCAAATAACTCAATACTACGCAAGTAAACATGTAACAAGTGTTTCACATGTTTTTGGTGGCAACATATTTTCTGTCCAATTATCCTTGTTTGGTATTTTTACTAGATACACAGTAAGATTACTATCCAAAAGAAAGTCAACCATTTCTAACAGCTGAAAGATTGGTTGATATTGCTATAAGAGAAAGCTAGCTCATTTGCAACTTTGTAGCATAAACTTGATGGCATCTTAAGATAGGGAAGCAACTCCATTAATATTCTGATCGGAGACTAGTTATTATTTCTAGTTCAAGCAGGTAGAGAGGCCAAACACCCCTGACAGGGCCTGTTCTCTTCAACCAGCACACAATCGATCAGAAAAATGGAAAGCGGGCAAGAGAGATTGTTTGTCTGCGGAACACTCACTGGCACAAAATCCACAAGATTCGTCTGTGCATCATCTGCAGAACTTGAATCCAACGTTGGAGACTTATCATCTTCAGGTTCTTCCTTGTGAGTTGGTAGAGTAGACCGAGGTACAAATAAGGGACCTTTATTGGTGTCATCTTGAGAAACCACTCTCCATTCTTTTAACTTGCCAACCCGGTTCATGAAGCGGCGACTCTCCCTTGATACTATTGGAGGAGGAAGCCTAGGGTTCAAATTCACCTTTGAACCATAGTAGTCAAAGTATGCAGGATCAGCACGCAGCTGCTCCTCGGACGTGGAACTGTAACTGCCAGTCACATTGTCCGAGTTGCCTAAACTGGCGTCAAAGTTCCGACTCTGCTGACCTATAAGATTACCGAGAGCAGCCAAAGACCCCTCCATGCTAGGCGGTGCGCTTCCACTTCGATCTGGGACAGACTCCCTCCAGCCCCCATAAACAGCACTTCCATTATCCACAAACCCCAGCCCTTCACCCCCAGGAAGATTGCCCAGCGGAGAGTCAAATGCACCGAAAGCCTTACTACTCCATCCACCAGCACCTGTCCCCCCAATTAACCGGACAGCACCTTGTGTGGCCATTCCAACTGCAGGGAGCCAGGAGAGAGGAAAAAGTGAATATTCAGTGTTCATTCAATGGCAATATCTCCAAGTTGCGTTCTATTTTTGCTACGTAGTATGGCTATTCAAGATCAACTGGATTTAAAGATTCGGTATCTTAAGTTCTTTGCAGGAAAAGAGATTAGCTAGGTCCAAGCAAATGCTTTCCAAATTTTTACATTTCTTATTTCCATAGTGGGCAAACTATGAAGGATACAGTAACCCGTAACAAATCACAAGAAGGCTAGGGAAGTATTCTCCTCGGTCTATCTATATTAAAAAATAGCCCAACCCGCAGGCATATCCCCCCAAGTCACCACTCATGTATATACCTCCGAATCACCACAAAATCGAGATTTTTCCCCGGTGAGGCCGCCCGATACTAACCCCGAAGCCTTCAATTCGACGAGAGAGAGAGAGGTACCTTGCCGCCTCCGAGACAGCCGGAGCCGCAAACCCTAGGCGACGACCAGCGCAAGTGCCAGCCTCCTCCTACCCCTCTCCCTCCTCAACCCCCAACCGTGGAAACCGGCAAGCGTCCCCCCTACTCCCTCCCTCCGTCGCCTGAGAGCACCAAGCAGCTCAAGTCTCTCTCTCTCTCTGTGCCTCCGCCGACGTTCTCCTCCTGGAAGCTCAGCTTTTTGTGTTTCCCCTTTCTCTTTAGCGTCGGCGACCGGGGGCGGAGGAAACGGATGTCGCGTCTAAAACCCTCGAACCGCTTGCTTGCCGCGGGCGGCGGCGTTGTCCCCACCGCTTTGAGACTCGTGCGCGGTTGATGTGCGGCTGGGATGCGGTGTTTAGACGGCGACGTGCCTATAGACTACGCCTACGCGTCGCTGGAGAACAGGGCAGCGGGGGTCAATAGTCAGCTAGGTCTAGGTGACGGCAGGATGCGCTCCCGAGAGTAACGGCCGAACAGGTGTACAGCAGAGTAGTTTTTCTAAAATGAAGATTAAAACTTTGCCTTATCCATTAATTAAAAAAGATGAATATCTATTAATTAAAAATAAGATGAAGATGACAAGTTAATTAGTGAAAACCGGGTAGAACTGATACAAATAGGGCCAAGCCCATCAATACCAAAAAAGAACAAAAAAGCTGGTTGCAAACGAACAAAAAATAAAAGCTCTGGTCGAATACCTTGAGCGTGGTAGAGGTGGAGTCCTCGACCGAAACAATAGAGTCCGCAGCGGAGGTGGAGGACGCTGTCGGGGCTGCGCGATGACCGGACTACCCTGCAGGGGTCATGGAAAGCGCTCTGTCGGGGCAATGCGACGACCGTATGTTGACGAAACTTGAGGCCGCTGCTGGGCACAAAGCTCGTCCGGAAGGGCTACAACAGACGTGGTCGGCCAGTTTTGGTCCGTGGCGGTCGAAATCGACCTCGAAGCGGCCAAAATCAACCTTAAATCGGCGGCGGGCTCAGGCTCGATGTGGCGGTTCTTGGGTCGATTCCGGCGACGGCTAGCGCCGGCGAGTGGGGAGGACGGAGGGGAAAGGAGCAGCGATGTTTCGGGCTACTAGCGGAGGCGGCTGATGGTTGACGCTAAGAACGTCGGCGAGAATACGACGGCGGGGCGGCGATGTTGTGGTCGCGAGGTGGAGAACTAAAAATTAAGTCCAGCGTGCGCAGTCGGCCATATTTGGAGGCTGTGGAGCCCAGACTACAAATATTCTCCTATAACGGCCGCTTGGGATTCGGCTCCAGGCTGATTCGACCGTTATCGGCCGAAATTTTATCCTCCAAAGGTCTTTTATCGTTCGGTTATGCTTTAAGTTAAGAATACAAATTAATTTACAGATGCATGACCTCAAAAAAAAAAAAAAAGATAGTGTAACTACATGTCGGTCTCACAGCATCCCTTCAACAAGCTCATCCCCCATTTTTCCTCGTCCTCAGAAATACATTTTTTGTCGTGAGCTCGTCATGTATCTATATTCTCACAAGCAAAAATAATGGTCATCTCATTCTAATCATAACACAGAGGAAGAGATGTACTACTGGTAAATGTAGTTATCTGCTGGTTTCAGGTACTTAGGTACTTGGAGAACTCGCACGGAATGAACGGTTCATAACCGGCGAGGTTTCTAGACGCCATGTTGCCATCCTCATTGTCGCAGGGGTGTACCACGGCATACTTACACGAAGACCGCAGGGTCCTGTTCAACATGTCAACCACGATGATCCGTGTATCGTCATTACCGGGGCGGACACGGAGGTCGCGATCATTTCTTAGCACGAGGTAGACGACGCTGGGCTCTTCCATGCTCACGACGGGGAACACCGGCGCGACGCGTAGCAGATCGTCGTAACCATCCAGACCCCAGAGCTCGTTGTCCTCCATGGAACTCTCCTTCTCCCACGTCATGGTGGCGGTGGCCAGCTTCCACAGGTTGATTGCAAAGGACGAGGAAACGGGCAAGTCATAGCCGGAGACGAAGACGGTGGTGGTGACGACGTCAACAAACCTCAGTACGGCGCCTCCCTCAGTGGCGCACACGTTCCGGAACATGCTGGGGCAACCCCTGCCGACCTCGCCATTGTAAGGGTCGCCGGAGGGGATCCTAACGGGCAGCCGGACGTACCGAAGCTCCGGGCGCTCGTTGAGCACGTCGGCGAACAGGATGCCCCGGAGAAAGTCGACGTAACAGAGGGAGTCGCCGCAAGGGACCACGGCGTCGGTCTCCCAATACATGAGTTCTTGTCCTTGCCCCTTCCCGTAGCTGATCCGTAGTCGCATGGCCTCCCAGGCTTCGGGGCGGCGGGAGCGAAGCATGCAGAGCTGCGCTTCGAACGGGGTCTCGACGACGCCGTACTCTACCGGTACCGTCATGAGGTCAGCGACCACAAACTCGCCTTCGTCGTCGCCGCGGCGGCATAGTAGGCCGATCTCCTTAAGCGTGAGCAAGTGCTCTAGCCCGTAACGGGAGTGGAGGCCATCCCTCGTCATCCTAAGTTTGCAGGTGGGTAGCCGCCGTAGCGACGGCGGCTGGCCGGTGGCTGAGCTGGCCGTGTAGACGAAGAAGTCTGAACGGGTGGTGTCGAGATTAACCTGCAGAAGGATGGCGTTACCGTGGGCGGCGACGACCTTCGGTTTCACCTCGTACGACGGATCTGACGAGTACGAATCCCCGCGTCTGTTTCTGGAAGTCGTCGTTCGGACGTAGAGGCGGGAGGTCCCCGGCGGCGGCACGGCGCGGAAGGAGACGCCGACGGGATCGCCCCTTGAGGTCTGCGCGTACGCGTGTGTCGCGCGGAAGTGCTCCTCCGGGTAATCCAGGGTGGGTCTCCGGTAGTTCAGCCGAACGCAGGTGTCGAGCATCGCCCAGCCGGGGTAGCAGTGCGACGAGGAGGCATTGGCATCGGCCGGCAACGACACGTCCGACTTGTCCATGATGCGGTTGCGGCGGCGGCGGCGGCGGGAGATAGAGGAAACCGGCGAGGCGTTGGCGATGTTAATAAAGCCGGGTGTGGACTGCGGCGTGACGAGGGCTCGAGCTTTGGGGTATCGAGTTGATCGTGATCCGAACTTGATGGGTTTCGAATTCGGAATTTGTACCGCATAAGGAACCTAATTGCCGTGAATTCTCCTCGGATGATAAAGTAAGGGGATTGCTATTTCCCAGCTACGGCACAGCTAGCTGGGACACCGTTCGATCCCTCGCTCGCGTGAATATTCGTTCGCTGGAAGATTGTCTCGTTTCGGCCCGCGTTTGGCCTGCTGTTGTGTTTATGGGCCGCGGTTTTGTTCTAGCAGTTTTTCTTCGTGGGCTTTGTTTCTGCGCTTCCTTTTTTGTTGTTTTTTGGCCGCATTTGGTAGTTCTGGTGTAGTTTTATACTCACTCCAGACCAGAAAAAATATCGTCAGAAAACGACGGGGCAGTGCAACTCGGAGGTAGTAGTTTTTAGATCCTTAATTACTTCGATTTTTCTATTATTTTTTTGTGACGTTGGGTTTTGGTGAGGGCTGTTTTTAGCGTGTGGTTTCTTCTCTTTTGTGCCGCAATTCCTTTTCTTTTTTTGCCGACGCACAAATCATGGTTAGTATCATGGGTGAGCCACCGATGCTTTTTTTTTGTCCTGGTTGTGGCCTTTTAGGTCTTGTCCATAATCCGTAGTCGATGTCGTGCGCGTATGGTCTAGTCGTGGATTCGATCGCATGTCGGCACGGAGCTGACTTCCCCTCGAATTCGAATGTAGAGCGAGTCAGTTGCAACTCAACATGTAATTGTCATTTTTTCGGCGTCGACTGTTGAGAGAGTTAGTTGCAACATGGGTTGTTACTGAGGATTATGTTTCCCGTGGTTGTCCTTTTTGTTGTTTTGCATTTAAGTCGCAACTCGACACGCAACTGACATTTCCTCCCCCCACACATCCGATTCAAAATAAACCTCCACACTTAACTCAAGCGAACACGTATTTTCAATTATGGTTGTAACTGAACAGGTCAAAATGAACCCCTCGACTGTAGATGGAGCCAGTTACAATAAGGGTTGTACCTGGGGATTTGTTTCCATTTTTGGGCCGTTTGTATTTAGGTTCAACCCGACACGCAACTGAAAGGACCCTCCTGACTGGGAAATAGAGTCGGTTGCAATGAGGTTTTGTAACGAGGGATTTGTGTTTCCATTTTTGGTCGTTGTATTTAGTTGCAACCCGACATGCAACTGACATCCCAATTTTCCTCCGCCGTGTCTGTAAAAAGGAGTTAGTTACAACTCAACACGCAACTGTTTTTTTTGTTTCAACCATTGGTGTCCCTTGTAACTGAGGGATTTGTGTTACATTTTTTGTCGTTGTATCTCGACTCGCAACTGACATTTCCCTCCCACGGACCATGGGACTAGTAGTTGCAACTCGACACAAAACGGACACCCCCTTCCCTAACTAGACACACAATTATGGTTATAACTCAACTGACAATTATGGGACTAGTAGGTTGAAATTGAGAAATCATGTTTCTGATGTCGTCCTAACTGTACTTGGAGTCAGTTGCAATTATGGTTATAACTCAACTGACATAGCCTCCCCCGCCAATCCCTTGATGTTTTAAAAGGGAGTCAGTTGCAACTCAACATGCAACTGGATTTTTTTGTTCCAATCTTGCACTTAGATACAATTATGGTTGTAACTGGGGGAATTTTGTGTTCCATTTTTTTGTTCGTTGTATTTTTTAGTTGCAACTCTAAACGCAAGGGACATAGCCTCCTCCCCTAATCCCCCTGATTCAGCTGCAACTCAACATGTAACTGGATTTTTTTGTTCAAATCATGGTTGTAACCGACATTTAACCTCCCCCGACCGTAGATGCAGTCAGTTCCAATCATGGTTGTAACTTGGGGTTTTTGTGTTCCATTTTTTTGGTCGTTGTATTTTTTAGTTGCTACTCTAAACGCAACTAACATAGTCTCCTCCCCCAATCCCCGTGATGTTTTAAAAGGGAGTTAGTTGCAAATCAACACGCAACTGGATTTTTTTGTTCCAAACTGAACACACAACAGTAATTTTTTGTTTCATTTTATGGTTGTAACAAACATTCTCCCCACGACTGTAGAGGGAGTCGGTTGCAGCTAGGGTTGTAACCGAGGATTGTTTTCCATTATCGTCGTCCTTTTCTTTTGTCTTAAGTTACAACTCGACACGTTCTCCCCACTATAAAGAGAGTTTGTTGCAACTCAATATAGAACTGACATTTTGCATCAATTATCGAGATGAGTCAGTTACCGTTAGAGTTGCAACACAAAACTCCCTCACCAATTTTCAGCTCAGCAGACTGTGCAGCCATTGTTGTGCGCTTTCTCCTCTCTCTGGCCAAGCTAATACCCGGAGTACCTAATATTACCAGAGAAAAAGTCACGGAGCAAAATATCAGGTTCGTCGGCTGGCCGGGAGAGTTTTTTTTTTGAGAGACATAGTTAGGCTGGACTCTGGAGACCTCGGAGCAATTAGCACGCTGTAATAGTCGATCTGGTTCCTGTACACTACAGCTCATGTTCTCGTGAGGTTTGTTGCATGGAAAAATGGCTAAACAGCGGCCCAAATATATGAACGAGCAAACAACATAAAAGAAAACGGCCCATAAAAAAACTAACCAAACAGAACACAATGAAAACGGCCCAACAACAATCGTCTGGCCGGCCGTACGTACACGCTACTCGCAAGCACGAAAATGGAGCAGGGGGCATTGTACGCGCATACTGCACGCGGGTGCCTGCTGGCGCGAGAGCTAGCTGGGAAAAACCTTATTTCCCAGCCAGCTGATCCAATAGAGACCCCCATAAAGTAAGTTAGCGGAATCAATCGTCATACATGTAAAGAATCTTTTTTATAACTGAAAATTTAAAATAAATTATCTCTTAAACCGTTAATCTAATTGACGATCCGTTTTCATCGATGGGTTCGCATCGACGAGAACTTTAAAACAAGATACTATCTTAATATGTTTTGACAAACTTTATTTTTCGTCGTCAGTTATCAGGTTATAATACTATAGTTATCATATTACTATCTAACAGTTACCATTCAAATAATGCCTCGCTATCAGACAATTTTTACATGTTTTATTGTCATATCCATAATCTACACGTTCAAATAGTGAGTATTTGATCCATTCTAAACACTTAAGGATTTGGAATAACGTCATGAAAGGATTACGTTGGTGAGTAGAGAAGAGTAGAGACGTTCAAATAAACAGGGCAACCATTTGAGTTTAACCTGGTAATCAACATAATAATATCTGATGACTAAGTGACTACAATCTGGTAACTTGGGTCAAAAAAAATGTTGTCAAAACATATAATATGGGATTTAGTTTTGAAAATCTTATCACGACAAAGCCAGACCGTAAAAATGGATTTGAATTTTGATTTACGGTTTAAAAAATAAAACATTTTAAAGTTCAAAACACAAAAGAAATCTATGTGGCTGCATGCATACATGCATGTCTTGATTACCCTATTTTTTCCGTGTCCACGAAAAACTAATCAGGGGCACGTGCCCTTATTAGCACAATCCTTTTATTATTAATCAATTGACGAGTACAAATCTGATTGCATAATGTCAACCAGATTAACAGGGATTACATCAAAGTCTACACGCTCATTTTCATGGGACAGAGCCTCCCTAACACTGCGGTGAGCCGCTGAATTTGCGCTCCGCTTCGCGAACGTTGGAAATAGCCACGCATCTTCCGACATAGAAGCCCTCCAACCGACCTATCATCTTCTTTCTCTCAAATCGAGCACGTGTTCTCACAGTTTGTTTTAACAACCACCTTCTGGTAGCCCATCTCCGCTGCTAGTGCAATAGCATCCCTGCATGCTAGTAACTCCTGCATCTTGTCCCCTTGTATGTTCCTAAGAGGTTGGTCTGTGAAATAAGGTAAGGTAGGGTATCGCGCGGTCTCTCTGGGCCGGCGTGCTCTTATATAGAGGTACATGAATACATGGGGTACAAATACTGTATTGTATACGTGTAGGACCTATATGTGTCCATACCGTATTTGATTAGGCCTATGCATGCTATGTACAACATGTAGTTTATCACCCTCCCTCAATCTCAACTCTGATATGAAGATTGAGATTGCATTTACAGGCAACAAACAATGATAGAGACATAGGCTTGAAGATGTCAGTTAGATCCTTAGAGTAGATGAATCTGATCTGAAGCAACTTCTGAGCAACCTATTCTTGAACAAAGTAAGAATCAATTTCAATATGTTTGGTATGTGCATAGAAGACCGGGTTGGAAGAAATATATGTTGCTCCAATATTATCACACCATAAAATTGACAGACGTTCTTGAGATAGTCCAAGTTCACCAAGAAGAGCCGGTACGCAGATAAGTTCAGTTGTAGCATTTCAGACTTTGTACAGGAGCGAAAAATTGTGGCATGTTTCCTCACACTTCAAGCAACTAAATTACCACCATAAAAGATGGCATATCCCTCCGTTGATCGTCGGTCATTTGAATTCATAGCCCTATCTGCATCATAAAAGGCAGACAGGATACCTGACAGGACGAAACAACAGACCACGAGAGATAGTAGGCTGAACATATCTCTATCTCTTCTCTATCTCTACTGTATAATACGGCTTGGGGACATAGTACGTCGTGGTCGTTTTTCGTTTTAGCCCCTCACAAATCTTGGAATCAATCCGCAGTCCAACATAATCGTTAGCCGGCCCCTCCACCCTATCCACTCGCCTCCTCGCGCAGCACGCCCGCCGCCGCGACACCGCCTCCCCTCTGCTGCCGCAGCCTCGCGCTCGACTAGCTCCTCCTCAACGGCTTCCACCGCAAGCGCTCTCTTCCTCTCCTCTTCTCCCCCTCCTCAGCACCGCCGCATCCACCCACCCCGCCTCCTCACTTGCGGCCATGGGTTATCTGCTTGTGTCACCGTGCTCCAGGCCAGATGCGACCGCCGGCGCTTCTTCCCATGGCCCACTCGCAGTGAGGGCTGAAGATAGGCTTGTTTCTGCCGGCTCTCCTCACCGTGCACCTTCTCCGTCGGTCGCGGCTGAGAATAGGCAAGCTTCCGTGATGCAGCCGGCAGCTTTTTCGGCTGCCCGTGCTCCACCTCCACCCCATGCGTCGTGGCAGCTTCCGCGACGCAGCAGTTCGCTGCACTTCCTCTTCTTAATTTGCTCTGTAGTTAGATCTAAACTTTTTGATGATGAATTGGATGGGGAGAAGAATGGGGTTGACGAGAGTGAGATTATCATAGATATTGTTATTCATGGTATGGAGCAACGGTTTTCAAGGTGCATATCTATTTCGTGTGTTAACACACTCCTTGCAGGCGATTCTCCATTTCATCTACAGATATTCCCTCGTTGATGATAGTGAGTTGGATGCATCGAGCTCTGGGGGTTCTATTTTTGATACTTTGACTGAAAAATTATTGCCTGCAGCAGACAGGTATGACTTAGCAAGGCTAAATTTGTTGTGTGAATCTTATTTGTGAGTACTCTAGCATTGGCTGATAGCCACCATGCCATGGACCTTAAACTGTTTGCCTTAAATTTACTGCAGAAAATCTTTCAGGTACTTCAGCTTTCTCATCAAAACTGAATTAAATGCATCACGTCTATAGTCCAGTATTTCACATCTGAAATTTTCAGTGGAAAATCTTGCTGGTCATGTTGAAGTAACTAATTCATAGATGAGCAAAATGCCATGTTGGTCACTGAAAGGGATTTTCTTAGAGAACTTTAATAGCATGAACATGAAGGTGGGAAATTACAAGAGGTTATGCATCATCTTGTTAGTTTCTGGTGTTAGTTCTGTCAATATGGAATGTAAGCTTGACCGTGATCATCCATTTGACGGAAATAGTGATTGGTAGCTTTATATTGTACCTTGAATATGATCTTGGTAGCCTATTAATGAATGAAGTAATTCACATTATGGAACTATAAAGGACTATGATGGGGCTATTGTATTCCTATTATTTATAATTCACCTTGAATATGACAGACTATTTCACTCGACTGATCTTTATGAAGTCTTCACTATGTACTTAAGTTCATTTCCATAGAGTTGGCTGCCTCATTCCAGACTTTAATATGCCATTTTCGTCGCAGAGCCAAACCAGCCACACCATGGTGAATACCAGTTTCTGCACAGCACCGGCAAAGCCTTGTTTGGAGAAACTGATCTTTGGATGAGTGAAGCTAGAAGCCGGAGGCCCCTGGCATTCAGTGGACGCTGCAGTTTGGTTTGTGTGCCATGAAGCCTAAGGCCAGAACGGTGTTGGAAGGGAACATGAGGCGCAGTTGAGGCGGCCATGTGCTAGAGCTACTTATTTAGTGCCGCCACTCGCTGGTTCCGTCGGCTGGTAAATTTGTACTCTAAATTCAGTAGGCGATGTGAGGAGAGTGGCCTTGGGTGTCAGTCTTGAAAGGTCTCCGTTGGTTGTTTGACGAACTGATCTGAAGTGTGGTGTGGACATGGAGGATTGGGATAGGGATATGGTAGGGAAGGTAATGCTGGTTTTGTAATTGAACTTTGTTGTGTCTCAGATTTCATAAGAACATGCGATCTGTTTGTGGAATATTGTTGACAAGATAACCATATAAGTACGCATTTTCTGTTAATTTCTGGAATTGATTGTGGACCTTTGGTTCTTCAACACCTGATTCTGCGTATTATACAAAAAATCTCAGTTTGTGCCATTAATAATTTCAGTATTGTTTATTTACAAATGGATTTTGCCTCTCACTATAATGTTGTACTCCCTCCGTCCCAAAATAACTGTCTCAGATTTGATAAAAAGTGGATGTATCTAGATATGAAACATGTCTAGATACATCTACTTTTGATTAAACTTGAGACACTTATTTCTGGACGGAGGGAGTATGCAAGTTTCGAAATGTTTCTGTCTCTGCATCACCATTCACATACGCATGCGTGGGGTGTGGCGAGGCAAGATCTGGCCACTACTTTTTCGACTTTTGACTGCAAATGTTCTGGCCAGATCTTGCCTTTTTTGGTTCAGCCTTGGATAATTTGCAGAGAGAATTTGGTGCAAGTTCTACTTGTACAGACCACTAGAGTCAGCTTTCAGTAATTGCGTGAGCTAATAAAACTCATCAGTGCTCTATTAATCAAATTTCATTTATGTTCGTTCTGTTGTATGTTTTACTATACCATATGTACCAAAGTTCATGGACTCGTGCAGATCGACCATTTTAAGGTGCATATACGGGATCTGGTATCATCAATAGTGAAGTGCAATACTGTTATAATTTCACTCAGACCATGACTTTGAATTTGTCTGCCACTTAAATTTGCATATCATGCCAGATCATACTTTTGTTGCTGATTTCTCTTTACCCGTCCATATAGATGGTTTTTTATCTTACACTTGCACCTATTGGTAAGATGGTGACCTTACTCATACCATATTTTGATGAGCCTAGAGAATTATTCGGTTTGATAAATAAATCATCAATTTTTTTCATAAGCCCGTAGCAAGCCTGGGCATTTTGCTACTCCCTCTGTCTAACAAAAGATGTCACACTTTATATCAAATTTGGATGTATCTATACACTAAATCATGTCTAGATACATCCAATTTTTGATCAAGTTGAGACATCCTTTATTGGACGGAGGGAATAGTACATTTGTAAGATACGTTTAACCGCTGACCAATGTGTAGAACGAGGGTCATAGAGAAACGCTAAATCTAACCAGCTAATCTGTAGGTTCCGTGTGTCGGTCGTGTAGTGCAAAAATTGGTGCGCGGGTGGGAATATAACCCTCGTCGCTAGTTATTGCTAGATAAGCCACGCCAACCGTCTACACGCTCAGCGTTGTTTCATGATTTCCACGGATGGTTAGCTTATTTAACCATTTTATACTGTTTGTTTTTGGTAAAAATAATTAATTTCTTTAATGATTAGTCTACCAGCCGTATCATTTGCAGCTTCCGTCGAGACCATTTGTGCAGCTACTAGTGTGCTATAAGGGGTGATGCCTGGTGCGGCACATCACCGTTTCATGCTCTCTTACGAAATGTTGCCTTATTTGTTTAATATTATTTTCTATTTTTCCTAACTAAGAAAATTAATTTCCTTAATAGCTGGCCTAACGGCCATTTGAACAAGCGGCCGGATAAATAATCCGTGAACCAACAGCCTGGCCAGTTTGACTGTCGCTATGTTTCTCCTCCAATACCGCCTTAAGCACATGTACGCATTTTTCTCTCTTCGTCTTCCTAAAAAATCTCATCTCCATACCACCATATCGAGCTTTAGTAAACATGGAGGTGGCCGGACTCAGACAGCGGATTGCGCGCGAAGTCACCGGGAGAGTCGTGTACGACTAGTTGAGGGTGTCATCAGAGCTCAGCGAGCGTGGGTCGTGGACATATTAGACATGCGTGTCGAGACGACGACCGAGGTGGTCGTCCTCGCACACAAATTTGTTGGATGTGGCTCTGATTACTCTGCGTATCCTCCGGTTGATGTTATATCTAGTGGCTGCATATGTACTCTAAACTTTCACTAATGTTTTAATTCTTCCTAATTTATTTGACAAAGTGCAGCATCAAATTTGATGAATCGGAAAATAACAAATAAACAGAAAAAATTAGTAGTCACTAAAAAGTTATGCATCCAATACTGATGAATTTACCACCAATTACTGATGAACTTACCACCGGTACTTGTGAAGTTATCCACCATACAATCAATGTAGTTACCATAGTCTTTCGATAATATTTACTCACCCAGTACTGATGAACCTACCACTCGGTACTTATGAACTTATCCACCATGAAATCAATGTAGTTACCATAATAATATTTATCCAATAGATGAACTTACTGAACGGGAATCCGGCACCTAGAGGGGGGGGGGGGGGGGGGGGGAATAGGTGCTACTATAAATTTTAATCCTTTTCGAGTTAAGGCTTGACACAAAGGTAAATTCTCTAGATATGCAACTACGGTGAATTTACCTAGATGACAAGCTAGCAAGTAAATACAAGATACAAGATAATAAGTGTGAAACAAGCAAGTAAGGGAGAAATGAATAGGGGAACCGAGTGAAGCACGCGGAGACGAAAATGTAATCCCGAGTTTCACCCAAAGGGTGTACGTCTCGTTGGAGAGGTGTGTGTCAGCACAACAGGTTGACCACAACGCCACAAAGGCCCACCTTCTTCTCCGATGAACTCAACCACAAAGGTAAGAGTTCACCTTCCACTATTGATCCCCTTTGGGGCGGAGATCGAATCCCTTACAACAAGCTTGAGGCACACACCCACAACTTAATCGGGGGCTCTCAAGATGACCACAACAGGTCAAGACCACAAAGGTCAAGGTAACACCAAGTAGCAACAATGGTGAGCTAGGTTTTCCCAAAGGAAACCCTAGGCTCGAAATCCCTAAGTGAATGGGGAGGAAATGCAAATCGCTTCGGTGAAGTAGTAGATCGGGGCCTTCTCTTTCAATCCTCCAAAGATCAACGGATTTGGGTGGAGGGATTGGGAGATCTTGAAGATTTGAGCTTTAGCAATAAATGTGGAGAGAGAATCTGAGAGCTAACTTGTCCCAAGGTAGGTGAAGGGGTATTTATAGCTCTCTCTGAAATCTGGTCGTTGGCTGCTTCGAAACCTGGAAATTCCGGTTCAAGTTGGACTCGGAAATTCCGGTCACCCGAAATATCTGAGTCGAGATGAAATATCCGACCACAATTTCCGGTTGTAGCCAGCACCCTGACGTCTTCTTTCCTTAGCCGATTTTCCACGATCTTCTGAGGGTCACCCAGAAATTCCGAGTCCCGGAAATTTCCGAGCACAATTTCCGGCTCGAGTCAGCACGCTGTGGTATTCTTTCCTTAGTCGTTTCTCCACGAGCTTCTGAGGGTCACTCAGAAATTCCGAGTACCGAAAATTTCCGAGCACAATTTCCGGCTCGAGTCAGAACGCCGTGGTCTTCTTTCCTTAGTCGTTTCTTGTGGGCTCTTCTTGGTCCACCCGGAAATTCCGATTGATGGAAATTTCCGGGCAAAATTTCCGGCTCGCGCCAGAACCCTTTTTGAACTTTTCCTTAGCCGATTTTCTGGGGACCCGGAAATTCCGACCCTAGAAATTTCCGGCTCCAATAATCCGGTTCCTAGAACTTTTCCAAAACATATTTTTCTCTACTTTTTGGCTTTGATACATATGATATTTAATCATACACAAACTGAAATACTTAGCATTAAGATTAGTACATCCTTAGTATTGTTGCCTAACACACAAAACCCTAGGGATTAAGAAATGTTCTTTCAATCTCTCCCTTTTTGGTGTTAAATGACAATACCAAGATTTGCAATGAAAATAGATGCAATATCATGTTCTTAATAAAAGGCTCCCCCTACACATGTGCATAGTTGAATATAGAATTTTAGTAATAGAGAATATACATATCCATGTTCTCAATAAAACGATAGCACAAGTGACAAGAGCATTTTAGCAATAGAGAACACATGATATCATAGTACTAAGGAGACAATATACATATCCATGGCATAACTTGAGACTTGGTAGAATTTCATACCTTGTGCATATAAATATGAAGAGAATACCAACACAAATAACCTTGTAGTCTCAACCATAGATAGCATAAGGATGGCATGGGAATTGTCTCATTACACACAAAGTTCACACAAATGGTTCGAATGGAAATAGTTCAACAAGCACATAAAGATAAATGGACACAAGCGCAAATAAATGATAAACGCATATGCTTGTGCCCGAACCCATGCAAATCCCCGAAGTTCCTACTAGAGCGACTTCTCCCCCTTTGGCATCGAAACGCCAAAAAGGAAGAAGAGCGATGCTACGTCCCATGGAGAGCATCACTCGGACTGGGTCTCCTCCTCATCATCATCATCCGCATCATCAACGTCCTCGTCCTCACTAGAAGGGATGTCTTCATAGAACTGTCCTGTGGTGTAGGAGCTGCCACCAAGATCACTCTCGAACTGAGCCCAAGGAGCCATAGCATCACGATTCCACTGAGCATATGAAAGAGGGGCCGTGAGGGCAGCAGGAGCAGAGGAGCCCGAAACATGATGAAGGATCATCTCTTGAGTGTGGGCTGTTTGGCGGCGCTCCTTGTAGGCAGTGTATTGCTCCTTGCGAATGTCCACATTCATGCAAAGCATGTTGGGTTGAAACCAATTCAGCTTCTTGACTTTCCCGGTGGTGGAGGGAACATGGGTGTGAGTAGCAACCCTCCTAGCATCTCCCATGAAAGAACCACCCCGAGAAGAACTCGTAGTAGACACAGTCGGAGGCTTGACCACTGTCCTCTTCTCATAGAGCTTCTTGAATTCATGAGTCTCCAAATCATCATCACTAAGAGCATGGTCAGGAAACTTGGACTTGATGAGGAGCATAATGTATGGAGCATATGGAATGGTGCCCTTGGTGATCATGGCGTCATACATGGTGAATATAATCCATCACATCAACCCTCCAATCCTCATTGCCATCATGACTCTCAACAATGGCATTGGCATGAAGAAGCAAGTTGCACAGAGGAGTTACCACATTGTCATTGTTGCCACCACTTGGAGCAAGGTTCTCCCGAAGAATGCGCACAAGAACATCATAGAGAGGGAGCAAGTCGCGTGAGTTACCGGGGATGCCACCCTCACATAGAGATGTGCGGTGTCTTTCTTGTTGGTCCACTAGGCGTGGTGCATGCGGTGACCTTGGGGATTGACTCCATCAAAGCGATAACCCAAAACCTTGGCAAACTCATAAAAGTCCGACTCACAGTAAGTGTCACCGGACATCCACTTGATTGTCTTCTTGCTGTCACCCTTCATCACAAGAGTGGCAAATAACTGTTGCACAAGTTGGGAGCTATAGTCGCATTGAGTGACCACTAGCCTCTCCAAGCCCATCTCCTTGATCACATGAATAGCCTCCACAAAGGCTGCCTTTTTCTGAAGAGCCTGGAGGTTGTAAGGTTGCATCTTGCGAATAGGATGTTTCAAAGTGTAGTAGATGTCCTTAAGGATGTTGATGTCTACACACGCTTCTATTCTCGTAGACAGTGTTGGGCCTCCAAGAGCAGAGGTTTGTAGAACAGCAGCAAGTTTCCCTTAAGTGAATCACCCAAGGTATATCGAACTCAGAGAGGTAGAGGTCAAAGATATCCCTCTCAAGCAACCCTGCAATTAAGATACAAGAAGTCTCTTGTGTCCCCAACACATCCAATACACTCGTCAGATGTATAGGTGCACTAGTTATGCGAAGAGATAGTGAAATACAAGTAATATGGATGATTATAAGTAGTAATTGCAATCTGAAATAAAAATGGCAGCAAGCAAACATGTAGCAGAACTTGTTGGAAACGGTGTTTCAATGCTTAGAAACAAGGCCTAGGGATCATACTTTCACTAGTGGACATTCTCAACAATGACATCAAAGCTGAATAATAAATACTACCCTCAAACACTCTCTCGTTGTATGACAAACACCATTCATTGTGTAGGGCTACAAGAGCACCCTCAAAGTCAGAGTAAACTAACACCAACAATGTCATAAAGGAATCACACACGGTGCACACACTGTCACCGTTACAACCGTGAATAACCCCGGAGTTCATATTAAAGTAACCTCTAGAGTGCATAATAGATAAAGAGTAGCATCACATATTCAACTAGATTACAAAGCTCATGATGACATAAAGATCACACCATGGGAGAGAGATAAACCACATAGCTACCGGAAGAGCCCGCAGCCCCGGGGGAGACTACTCACTCCTCATCGTAGGAGTCAGCAACGGCGATGGAGATGGCGGTGGAGTTGATGGAGATGACTCCGGGGGCAATTCCCCATCCCGGCAGGGTGCCGAAACAGAGACTTCTGTCCCCCGAATATTGTCTTCGATGGCGGCGGCACAGCGGAACTCTTCTCTGGAAAAGGCCTCCGTCCTAGGTCTTGTATTGTCGGGGGGTATAAGTAGGCGAAGGGGCGAAGGTGGTGGAGCCACGAGGGCCCCACACCCCTTGCTCGCGCGGCAGAGGGGGGAACCGCGTCGGGAGGGGGTGTGGGCCCCTCGGGGTTCCCCTCCGTGTCTTCTTCGGTGTTCTGGAACCTCCCGGGAAAAATAAGAACTTCGAGGTTTCGTTTGTCCAATTCCGAGAATCTTTCCTTAACAACTTTTCTGAAACCAAAAACAGCAGAAAACAGGCAACTGGCACTATGGCATCTTGTTAATAGGTTAGTCCCAGAAAATGCATAAAATGATATAAAAGTGTATATAAAACATGTAGCAAGTGGTATAATATAAGCATAGAACATAAGAAATTATAGATACGTTTGAGACGTATCAGATGTACTCTTGCTCTTTGCACCAAAAGTTGCGATCATCAAGGTCTTCATCTCTTGGCCTAAGGTACCAATCTCCTTGACGAATCTGAGCATAGTCAATAGCACTGATTTCTGAGTAAAGCTGGCGATGAGAGGGAGCACTCTTTCTTTTCTTGGTCATGTGCTTGCTAGAGGAGGCAGCCCCTTTCTTGGACCTTGGCTGACTAGAGGAGGCAGCAGCCTTTCCCTTTCCGTCAGATGCACGGACCTTGCGAGTGACATTCCTAGAGAGCCTTCCAGTGTCGGTGTGAGTAGGGCTCCCACTCGAATGATCATATGTGAATTAAGCAAGGATGGATAGCACAAGATAAGTACACACAAGTCAATGGGGAGAAGCTAGTTACATTAAAGAAGATTTACATTGACCAAAATTGCTTAAACCTGGGCATTCAGAAAACTGCACAGTTCTGAAAAATTCAGACCGGGATTTCCGGTCCAGATTCAGACCGGAAATTCCGACCTGACCGGAAATTCCGGTCCAGATTCAGACCGGAAATTCCGACCTGTCGAAAACAGTGCAGTTCATCGATTGACCTAGGTCTAAAAGTAGATCAGTCCAGTGCAAATCAAATCTAATGTATCTAGACAATGAGGCATACCACAAGAGACCACTACCACCAAGCATTTTCAATAAAAACAACTCTCTATCTAGATCCAAAGTGCAAGCACCAAAGGGAGAAGAATGGGAGTGTTACCCTCGTCCATGGGGAAAACTGCTTGTAGGAAACGGTCCACGGGGCGGAGGAGGAGCAGATCCGGTCGAGGGAGAGGTTCCCCGGCGATCGGAGAGCTCCGGGGAGGTCTTGGGGCGGCAGGGGCGGCGGCTGGGGAAGGGGTAGGTCGGGGGTGGAAGAAAGGCTCGAATGAGCCCTTCACCCCGAGCCTGCCCATATATATTTTTAGACAAACCGCCCGATCGGATATTCCGGCTCAAACTAACACCGGATATTCCGATTCACCGGATATTCCGGTCCGAAAAGGGACCGGAAATTCCGACCTGCTGAACCAAACATCCCAGTTTTCAATGGATGAATTGTATGCAATAGAGAGAAATGTTTCAGGGGATATAAAGGCTTGGGATAGATTTCCAAACTGTCATTGTTACACCACACTCAACTTACAACAACCAAAAAGCATAAAGCGCCAAGTTGAGTAGGTTTCCCACATGCATGAACAAGAAATGCAAAAGCATCATTAAGCTCCAAATAACACCAACTCTTCTTGACGAAGAGGGCGGTGGCCGAAGCCACCATGTAGGAGCGTATGGCATGTCACCGCGAAGATATATCTTGGGTACATAACCAATACTCGTCATTTTAGCTCATTAGTCATAAAAATGAATATAGAGTTAATATAACTATTACTATCGGCGTAATGGGGGGAGGGATGGTCCAATGTATTAGGACCGCACCCCCCTATGTCCATGCCTACACCTAAACACAATATAGCAACAATACCTAGGTGGGTGTGCAAGCGATCAAGCTAAGGACCTTGAATCAATGATATTGAGCTCATTCCTCAAAAAGCAAAACCTTCCTTCCTCAAGGTGCTTCGTGAAGATATCCGCCAATTGATCTCGTGTGCCCACATATGATAAATCAATATCTCCTCGGGCAACATGATCCCTTATGAAATGATGGCGGATCTCCATATGCTTGGTTCTTGAATGTTGCACCGAGTTGTAAGCAATCTTGATGGCACTTTCATTGTCACATAGAAGAGGCACTTTGTCACAATCGACACCGTACTCCTTTAAGGTTTGCCTCATCCATAGCAATTGTGTGCAACAACTTGCGGCGGCAACATACTCGGCTTCGGCGGTAGAGAGATATACAATTTTGCTTTTTAGAAGACCAACTTACCAATGACCTCCCAATAAATTGACAAGCACCGGAGGTTGACTTCCTATCATCATGATCTCCTGCCCAATCGGAATCCGTGTACCCACATAGAGAGAAATGTGCATCCTTGGGGTAACACAATCCATAGGTTGGGGTATAAGCCAAATACCGAAAGATTCTCTTGACCGCCACATCGTGGCTTTTTTTAGGAGCCGCTTGATATCTTGCACACACCCCCACGGCTAGTACTATATCGGGTCTAGATGCACAAAGGTAAAGGAGGGATCCAATCATGGAGCGATATACCTTTTGATCCACGTCTTTACCCTTTGGATTGAGCTCGAGGTGGCACTTGGTTTGTATTGGAGTAGAGGCACCCTTGAGCTCGAGCAACCCGAACCTCTTGAGCATGTCTTCGATGTACTTTGCTTGGTTGATGAAAGTTCCCTCCTTCAATTGCTTGATCTCAAATCCAAGGAAGAACTTCATCTCACCCATCATGGACATCTCAAACCTATCGGTCATAATCTTAGAAAATTCTTCGTTAAATGCTTTGTTAGTAGACCCAAATATAATATCATCAACATATAATTTGCAAATGAAAAGCTCTCCATTAACTTTCTTAGTGAAAAGGGTGGGGTCGATTTCCCCAACTTGAAAGCCACGGTCTACAAGTAGTTCTCTAAGGTGCTCATACCACGCACGTGGGTCTTGTTTAAGGCCATAGAGCACCTTATCCAACTTGTAGACATGGTTAGGAAGTTTAGGGTCCTCAAACCCCGGAGGTTGCTTAACATAAACAAGTTCACTTAATTGACCATTTAGAAAAGCACTTTTAACATCCATTTGTTGCAATTTAAAGTTGTGATGAGAAGCATAGACAAGAAGTATACGAATGGACTCAAGTCGAGCCACCGGCGTGTAGGTCTCTCCAAAGTCAATGCCTTCAATTTGGGAGAAACCTTTAGCCACCAATCTTGCTTTGTTCCTCACCACAATACCATGCTCATCTTGCTTGTTCTTGAATATCCACTTAGTGCCGATAACATTGTGGCAATCCTTGGGTCTTTCTACTAACTTCCAAACTTTGTTGCGCTTGAAGTTGTTGAGTTCATTATGCATGGCCTCAAGCCAACCCGGATCTTCAAGAGCTTCAAAGACTTTCTTGGGTTCCACCATGGAGATGTGAGCTTGGTGCTCACTAAATCTTGCAAGTTGACTCCGGGTGGACACCTTTGCTCTTACATCTCCAAGTACTTTGTCTAGAGAGAGTGCTCTTAATTCTTGTGATGTGCTAGCTGAAGGAGATATGCCCTAGAGGCACTTAATAAAAATAGTTTATTCGTCATATCTCAATTGTTCATTATATGTTTTATACCATGCTATAACTGTATTAAGCGGAAACATTAATACACGTGTGGTAGATAAACAACCAGGTCCCTAGTAGCCTCTATCTAACTAGTTCATTGGGCAATTGATGATCGAGGTTTCCCGATCATGTGACATTGATGTCAGTTGACAATGGAGTCATGTCATTGGGAGAATGACGTGATGGACATACCCAATATTTGTAGGACGTAGTCATTACGCCTTTGACCGTGAGATCAACTCTTATTGCTATTCCTGAAAGATACTTTGATTGCATCAAACGTCATATCTTAACAGTGTGACAATAAAGGTGTCCCTCTCGGGTATCGGAAGGGAGTATGTTGAGACGAGGGATCAAGAGCGGGATTTGCCAGTCCGCATAGCAGGATAGATACTCTAGGGCCCACTCGGTGAGATTATGTCAAATAAGCTTGCAAGCGTGTGACTAGGTCACCAGGACATAATATCATGGACGAGTAGAAGATAGTGTTGTCGGTAACGAGATCAAGCTAGGTATGGGGATATCTATGAACGAGTCTCGGACACACTAAGTATCGCCATGGCAAAAGGTTTAAGACTCGACGTCCAGGTTCGAACGGAAAAGTTATTCGTTATCTCACAGGGATTAATTCTGGGTATCCAAGGTCCACGAATTAGTCATTGATCGGAGAGCTTGTCTCGATCATGTCTGGAGAGATCTCGAACCGCTAGGGTAACACACTTAAGGGGAGTCGACAAGTTTACCGGAAGAGAAATTAGAAGAGAGAGCACCGGGAGCGTCCCGGGAAAGATCCGATGGAGATCGGAGAGCGACGAAATAGTTTTCGGAGCTGGAATAAATTATATAATATGTGTTTAATATTAATTAGTGTAATTAATAGTTAAATACATTTTTATTTAATTAATTTCGGATTTTAAAGGCAGCCCACCTTAAATAGGCCTTCCATGGGAAAGAAGGCCCATAAGGGGGGGGGGGGGGGGGGGGGATTGCCCCTTGGTGCCGTTTTTGAAGGGGGCTGCCCTAGGTGGGCCAAAAGGGGCCCACCTAGGGCCGACGGCCTCCTTTGGGGCGGGGCTGGTGTGGGAATAGTCCCACACCGCCCAGCCAGCAAGGCTGGCAGCCCCCCTCCTCCTTTATATAGAGGTGCACCCCTGGCCTTTGAAGATCAATCCAATCCCTCTCTCTTCTTCTCCTTGAATAACGTGATTCCTCCATTGGAGTTGCGCCAAGGTGAAGTTCTCTCCACCATACGCACACCGCCGTGCTGCTGGTCTTCCGGTCCAAGTCTTCCGCTGCTCGTCCCTGGATCGGAGCCCGGAAGTCGTCGTCTTCACCGTACGTGTGTGGATCCCTGCAAGGTACCACGCTAGTGGTGCTCGGAGGTCTTCTTCCTCTACACGACCTCGAGGTCGTCTTCGTCGGCTTCATCGAAAACGCTTGTGCGGGAGCGTAATCCCCGCGCTTCGGTCTACAAGGGTATGTATATCGATCTCCTCCGTATTACTATATCTGCATAGTATAGATCCTGGCTAGTTTAAGGTTATCGTTGTTAGAAAAATTTTGTTTTCTGCCTGCGATCCCCTTCACTAGATCTCTCCAAACGGCGGATCTCGATCTCCCTTCTTGTAGTAGGAGGAATCACTTGATCATTATTGTCTCCGCCTTGACTGTCTTGATGACCTTGATAAACCATGGGAGTGGTTTCCGGTGATGAAGGAGTAGGTTGATCTTGGTCTTGTTGCGGACTGCCACCAGGAATTTCAGCAGAACCGGATATTCCGGGTTCAGGTTGAACCGGAAATTCCGAGCCACCGGAAATTCCGAGTTCGAGTTGAACCGGATTTTCCGGCTCTCCGGAAATTCCTGGGGCAGCCGGAGATTCTTGCGCTTCTCCTTGGATGGACGTGTTGGGCACGGTGTTGTTGTCTTGGGTTTCTTGTGAGGGAGTAGCCACCACTTGCGTAGAGCTTGGTCCTTATTGATCATCCTCATGATACACTTCAACGGGGCGGTGGAAACCCACCCCCATCCTTAGGATAGCGTCTTGAGGTTGATCATCACCTACATCGGAAACACCAACTTGCTCCACAAGGGAGCCATCATTCTCATCAAACTCCACACTACAAGATTCTATGATAATGCGCGAGGCCTTGTCATAGACTCTATAAGTGTGGGATTCGATACCATAACCAACAAACGTCCCTTCAAGAGACTTGGAATGAAACTTGCCTAAACGAGCACATTTGATGAGATAAAAACACTTACAACCAAAAACTCGTAAGTAAGAGATGTTAGGCTTGTTCCCGGTAAGCACTTCATAAGGTGTCTTCATGAGGCCTTTGCGAAAGAAAAGTCGGTTAGATGAATGGCAAGCGGTGTTGACGGCTTCGGCCCAAAAGTTGTTTGGGGACTTGAACTCGGCCATCATCGATCTTGCCATTTCAATGAGTGTGCGGTTCTTTCTCTCGGCTACACCATTTTGTTGGGGAGTATAGGCAGCGGAATATTGATGACGAATCCCTTCTTCACTAAGGAATTCATTCAAGGTGTAGTTCTTGAACTCGGAACCGTTGTCACTTCTAATCACCAAGATTGGGACATTGTGTTGACGTTGAGCTTCATTGGAGAAGTCAATGATTGTTTGTTGAGTCTCCATCTTCGTCTTGAAGAAGTAGACCCATGTATATCTTGAGTAATCATCAACAATAACCAAACAATATTTCTTCCCACCAAGACTAGCTTCCGGAATGGGACCAAAGAGGTCAACATGGAGAAGCTCCAACACCCTCTTTGATGAAATGATGGTCTTCCTTGGATGGTGGGAATCATGCATCTTTCCTTCAACACAAGCCCTACACATACGATCCTTTGAGAAAGAAACATGGTCTTTTAGTCCGAGGATATGACCACCTTTTTGGAGACTTTGCAAAGTTCTCATGTTGACATGGGCTAGGCGGCGATGCCACAACTAACCCAAGTCCGCCTTAGCGAATAGGCACATGGCGCGAGAAGTGGTGACTCCGGAGAAATCAACCACATAGAGCTCACGCTCAACGTATCCAACGAAGGCAACCTTGAGAGACTTGCTCCGCATGAGGATAACCATATCCTTTTCAAAGAGAACGGAAAAACCCAACAAAGTTAAAGAACGAACGGAGAGTAAGTTGAAACCTAGGGATTCGACAAGCAAGACATTCACAAGAGTGATGTCCGGTGCCACTACCACCTTGCCGAGTCCCATTAACTTAGAATTTGATTTATCAACAAATGTAACGGTTACTTGATTATCATAGGCTTCAACTCCGTTACAAGATCCTTGCTTCTGGTCATGTGACTAGTGCACCCCCTATCAATTATCCATTTAGATCCTCCGGAAACAAGGTCCTACACAAAATCAATTCTTTGACTTAGGTACCCATTTTGCAATGGGTGCCTTTTGGTTAGCAACAAGGGTCTTTGGGACCCAAATAGCATAATCAATGTAACCATCAAATGGACCAATGTATCTAGCATAGACATCCCCATAATAATCAACATATAAAGCATAGTTGGGATTAGATGTGCCCGCAAAGTCATCACGAGTGGGTGTGCCCCTTGTGACACTTCCACTCGTAACGTCATCCTTCTTGGTTTGTGCGGGCTTGGTCTTCTTCACCTTTTCCTTGGCAACATAGCCAAGACCCTCTTTTCCCTTGTGAGGCACTTGCTCAAAGAAAGAAGTAGCAAGTGTCTTCTTACCCTTATCAAGAGAGGTCTTGACCGGAGTTGCCTTGGGAAGAACAACCTTCACCCTAGCATTTTTCTCAACCACATTTGCATGATCATTAAGAGAAATAGAAGTGCTAGGTTTCTCAAGATTAGATATCCGAGTTTGAAGTTGATCACGAGACTTGATAAGAAGTTCATGTTCACTTGTCAACGCCTTGTGAGCATTGTCAAGTGACTCGAAGTCTTCAACAAGTCTAGCATGAGCAACCACAAATTCGGACTTTTTATTTTGCACAAGTTTACATTTAGCAAAGTAAAGATCACGTTCCTTAGTTAGCTTAGCAATGGAGGAGTTATGGGACTCCATGATAGTTTTGAGTTGCTCTTGAAGGAGAGCATTAGTTTCTTGTTCATCCTCTAGAGATGATTGAAGAGATGCCTTTTCATGGGTATGTTCTCTCTCAATCTCACATTTTAGCTCAAGATCATCCTCAAGCTCACCTATACGGCTCATAAGAGAGCCAAAGTATTTCTTGCCAACTCCTTGCAAGTTAGTCATGAAATCATCAAATGCAATAATTTCTTGTTTGATTTCAAGACTAGTATCATCATCAACATCATGGGATATGGAGGTGGGGGTCGATTTTACCTCGGATGCCCTAGCCATAAGGCATATTGCATTCTTGATGATGGTGCTCTCATTTGGGGATGAGAAGAGTGATGATGGTGTGGAAGTAGTGGCTATAGCGGCCACTTCACTTGGGGTGTCTTCATCATCACTATCTTCATCATCGGTGGGATATTGCTCTTGTGTCACCAAAACGATCTTTTGGTTCTTCTTGAAGAAGGGCTTCTTCTTGGCTTGTGGTGCCTTGTTTCCCACCTTAGAATTGGCCACGAGCCTCCCACCATGCTCTTCTTTCTTCTCCCATGGACATTCTATAACAAAGTGATGTTTATCTTGACAATTAAAACAAGTCCTCACCTTGTTACCTTCTTTTCTTGCATTGATTGGAAACTTCTTGTCCATCCTCGCTTTTGCTCTCGAGGGGTTCTTCCAAAACGCTCGAGCCGCAAAAGCAAGATGTTCATTGAAAGCACTCTTGAGACCATCATGTGTTAGCTCGGAAGAGCCATCACAATCATCATCGTATTCTTCTTCTTCAACGGTGGCTATCAAGGCAACCGACCCTTGCTTGTGCATACCAAGAGCTCTTACTCTTGCGTCTTGAGCAATCTTCGTGGCAACCTTGAAGGCGGTCATCTCTTGCATGACTTCATTGGAGGTCAACCATTGATAGTCGTGCCTTCCTTATAAGGTCTTCAAGTCCGCTTCCTCAAAGGGCAAGAGTGCGCTCACGAACTTCCTCTTGATCCATGCATCATCAATGTAGTATGCACCGAGGTCTCTAAATGTTGTAGCAATGGACACCAACCTTCGGTACATGTCCTCTTGGCTTTCACCATCCAACTTGTAGAACCCTTCCACCTCGTTGCACAAGGCGTCATATCGGTTCTTCTTCATGCTCTCATTACCGACAAATATGCCGGAGAGAGCATCCAAAACTTCTTTGGCGGTGGTGAGGTGTTGAATGAGAGGCATGTCCTTCTCTCCAACCACAACTTGAACCATGTGGAGAGCAGTGGCGTTGAGTTGACTATCCACCACCTCTCTCCTTGTCAAGTTGGTTGGATCGTTGGCCTTGAATCCTTCCGTGATGACGCGCCATAGCTCAATAGACGAGCTGCAAATATGAGACTTCATTTGATATTGCCATTGAGAGAATTGATAAGGTTTAATCTTTGGGGGATCACCCCTAAGATTACTATGAGGGTGAGGTATAGGAGGATCCGGAGAGTAAGTGTGGGGAACTACATGATATGCCTCTCCGGATGAGGGGAGTTTAGTGGAGCTAATTTGTTCGCCCTTTCCATCTTTTCCCAAGGAAGTAGCCGGAGGCGTTTCCTTGGACTCACCCGAAGATGATTCCTTGGAGGGATCAACTTTCTCCTTAGGAGACGGTGGAGTTGGGGGAGGTGTATCCAAGGTTTCCTTAGACTTCAAAATTGCTTGAAGCAATTCATTCATCTTTAGGAATTGGGCATCCATGGATGATTTCAACAAGTTGAGATCGCCCATGGTTGCCCCCTTGGCTTGCGCCTCCGCCAACTCCAACTCGCGGGCGGCCCTCTCGGTTTCGGATTCCGACATCGTATCACTTAGGCGGTAAAGCCCTTAAAAGTGAACCTGGCTCTGATACCAATTGAACGGGAATCCGGCACCTAGAGGGGCGGGTGGGTGAATAGGTGCTACTATAAATTTTAATCCTTTTCGAGTTAAGGCTTGACACAAAGGTAAATTCTCTACATATGCAACTACGGTGAATTTACCTAGATGACAAGCTAGCAAGTAAATACAAGATACAAGATAATAAGTGCGAAACAAGCAAGTAGGGGAGAAAGGAATAGGGGAACTGAGTGAAGCACGCGGAGACGAAGATGTAATCCTGAGTTCCACCCAAAGGGTGTACGTCTCGTTGGAGAGGTGTGTGTCACCACAATAGGTTGACCACAACGCCACAAAGGCTCACCTTCTTCTCCGATGAACTCAACCACAAAGGTAAGAGTTCACCTTCCACTATTGATCCCCTTTGGGGCGGAGATCGAATCCCTTACAACAAGCTTGAGGCACACACCCACAACTTAATCGGGGGCTCTCAAGATGACCACAACAGGTCAAGACCACAAAGGTCAAGGTAACACCAAGTAGCTGCATATCTAGAGATCGAGCAAATCCAAAGGAAACCCTAAGGAAACCCGGGTCAAGACCACAAAGGTCAAGGTAACCCAAAGGAAACCCTAGGCTCGAAATCCCCAAGTGAATGGGGAGGAAATGCAAATCGCTCCGGTGAAGTAGTAGATCGGGCCCTTCTCCTTCAATCCTCCAAAGATCAACGGATTTGGGTGGAGGGATTGGGAGATCTTTAAGATTTGAGCTTTAGCAATAAATGGGGAGAGAGAATCTAAGAGCTAACTTGTCCCAAGGTAGGTGAAGGGGTATTTATAGCTCTCTCCGAAATCTGGCTGTTGGCTGCTTCGACACCCGGAAATTCCGGTTCAGATCACCCGGAATATCCGAGTCGAGATGAAATATCCGACCACAATTTCCGGTTGTAGCCAGCACCCTGACGTCTTCTTTCCTTAGCCGATTTTCCACGATCTTCTGAGGGTCACCCGGAAATTCCGAGTCCCGGAAATTTCCGAGCACAATTTTCGGCTCTAGTCAGCACGCCGTGGTCTTCTTTCCTTAGTCGTTTCTCCACGAGCTTCTGAGGGTCACTCAGAAATTCCGAGTACCGGAAATTTCCGAGCACAATTTCCGGCTCGAGTCAGAACGTCGTGGTCTTCTCTCCTTAGTCGTTTCTTGTGGGCTCTTTTTGGTCCACCCGGAAATTCTGATTGATGGAAATTTCCGGGCAGAATTTCCGGCTCGCGCCAAAACCCTTTTGAACTTTTCCTTAGCCGATTTTCTGGGGACCCGGAAATTCCGACCCTAGAAATTTCCGTCTCCAATAATCCGGTTCCTGGAACTTTTCCAGAACATCTTTTTCTCTACTTTTTGGCTTTGATGCATATGATATTTAATCATACACAAACTGAAATACTTAGCATTAAGATTAGTACATCATTAGTATTGTTGCCTAACACACAAAACTCTAGGGATTAAGAAATGTTCTTTCACTTACCACCCGGTACCTATGAAGTTGTCTATCCATGTGTTCGTGATGTAGTTATCCGTACAGGAAATCAATTTAGTTAGCATATTCTCTTGATAATAGTTACATACTCAATACTGATTGATTTACCCACCCAGTTTTTATTAAGTTATCCATGTGTTCATGATTTAGTTAATAGTTACAAACACAATGCCCATCATATGGTGTATTAGTTACTATGGAATATATAGTAATACTTATAAATTTGTACGGGTGTTTTGCACAGTTTTTTTTATAATTTCTAGAGTGATATCCACTTATGAAACACTAGGTGTGGTAACTTCAGAAATCGAAAAAAGAAAAAAAAACAAGTTATTTGAATCTGAAAAACTAATCGTTAATATGATGGTAACTTATATATTACGGTCTCGATAACTCATGTGTTATAGGTGGATAACTTTTGGGATGGAAAAAAGTTGTCAGAATATGTCAACATGGGATCTAGTTTCGAAGATCTCATCGCAACTAGCTCAATGGTGAAAATGGATTCGTAATCGCATACATGGTTTGGCATACATAACTTTTTAAAATTTTAATTTAGCATTTAATGCGGGATGACATCAGCAAATTTAATATTTAGTGCATACATGCAAAAGGATCTAATTTCTTTCTCATCTGTGACCTTATTATCGCAAATGACAAATTTGAACGTGTCAGAGTAAGATATTGAAGACCACCAACTATGTTGCGATCGCGGGTAGAATCATTAGCTGAAAGGGGATCACCATCACTAGCAGACAGGCGATCACCATAGGAGTGGACATAGGAGTACACTTCTACGGGCCAGCCCGCTGTAGAAGTTCAGACGCAACTTCCGTTCACTCAGGAGAAGACCAACAGACCATAAGGCCTTGTTTACCTGAAGTGTATTTTAGGGGATGAGAGGGGGTTATCCCGAATCCCGAAAAATCCCCACTAGTCTGTTTACTTCTTGTGTATTTTAGGGGATCGGAGGGGATAATCCCCAAATATCCCCCACCAACCAGCTCATTTTTAACTAAAACAAAAACTCTAGTCCATACTAGTGTATTTTAGGGGAAGTGTATTTGTGGGGATGTGTGAGGATTGGGTGTTCACCAAATCCCCTCCTATCCCCACTTTTTCCATCCTAAAAAACCCTTGTACTGGGGAGGGATGATGTTCAATATGGCAGCATAATAAACATTCTGTACAGCAAGCTATCCCCTCCGGATGGGACCAAATGGCCTTCAAGGATTTAAGCTTTTGTTCAAGATTTTCTTCACATTGCCCATAACAACCGGGAAGGGATGATGTTCTTTGACAAACTGCTCAAAGGACTTCCTTAAACAAACAAACACGTTTGGATAATCAGTAAAATTGTTGTCATTGGGTGAGTATTGCAGTCTCCAAAATCGTCAGGCTTGGCTGAGATGGTGATACAAGAGGGACCAAGAACTCTTTCTCCCACGTCCCTCCCTCTTCTCTCCCCCAGCTTGAGAGTCTGCCGCCGTCTCCGGCCAGATCCGGCCGCTCTCGCCGCCGGCGTTCGCGCTGGCTGGCGCAGCAGCGTGCTCGGATGCTGGGCCGCCTTGTGCAGCTGTAGATTAGGTTTTGGGCGTGTCCCTGTTCGCCTGCTTGGCGTTGTGTGCCTTTATGGCGTTATGTCCCTTTCTTTCCCTGGTGGGCGGCCGGCGACTCGCAGCGACGCCGGTGCTGGACCCCTTCGTCTCTCCTTGACTGATCCATGGAGGATCGCCTGTAGGGATGAGGCTGGTCGGCGCCAGTTCAATAAAATCGCTTGCTGTTCCTGCGACTCTGCAGATCGAAAGTTGGAGTGGTACTTCCTTCTTCTGGCCGGCCGTGGAGGCGAGGGGAAGAAGCTTTGCTGCTGCTCTGTCTCTAGATCGGTGGAGTTGGCGTGGAGTTCGTGTGTCCTTCCGTTCAAGCGCGGCGTGGGACGCCGATGGCGTTGCATCTCCGGCAGGCTTCCATGGCGGGAGCAGAAGCAGGAGATGCTCGAGGTCAACTCCATCATCAAGCGCTGCTGCCTCCTCTTCAAGCAAGGTGAGTGGTGGTTGCATCCTTCTCTGGCCGGCCGTGGCGGCGGGGGGCGAAGGAGTAGCTGCTGCTCTGCTTTTGCTTTTTGGAGGAGGCTTTTGCTGCTTTTTCGAGCTTCACACGCGGTGGCTGCACCGCGATCTTCGGTCTGAATGGTGGCCGATCTTTCTTCAACCTCCAGAACGGAGGCCCTTGCGATCCACATGTTGTAGGTGCTCGACGTCGTTCTACCTCCAAGTGGTTTCGTCCCCGGAGGTGCTCTGGCGGCTGGTGGCAGTGGATTTTCATCGGAGTGGAGGCCCAAGCGAGCAGAATTGTCTCCGGTCTCGGCGGCGCTGGTGGCGTTGCCTCGAGTTCTCCGGCGAGTGGCGGAGGAGGATGGCTAGGACTTGATTGCTTTTTATCTTTTAGTCCTAGGGTCCTTTTTGCAAAGTTAGAGGCCCTGTTTTCGATTTTAGGTCTTTCGGTGCAACAGAAGCCTATGCCTCTATGTAATTTGTACCTGCCAGATTTAATGCAGCTCCGACCCAACCCTGTTGGGTCGACCCCTTGTACAAAAAAAAAGGCTTGGCTGAGGATATAATCAATTAATCAGTACCTAATGCTGATTATGGGCTGGCCCCATTTTTCAGACCCTAAACTGACCGTTTAGCCTAACGGACAAATAGGAGCGCCCTTCCGCTAAACGCGGCAAGTAGGAGCGCCCTAAAGTCCTAAATTGACGGTAGTGGTTTACATGAGTACAAATTTTCAGCGAAGCAAAAATTTGATGGGAGTTAACTCCTAATTGTTCTCTAAGCTTCGTCGATCCTCAAACCACCTGGGGTAATACTGCTGCTAATATAAACTGGAGCAGCCATCAATCACAATAACCAGCCATGTAATTGCACTTTTATAGCTACAAAATTACACATGTGACTGCATCCTTCATCTGCCTAGCTACATGTAACACCACAGCACTGACGAATTTCCCTAGCGTGGCGCCGGCGGCGGTTGTGCCGCGTTTTCCTCCTCCCCGCGGTCCCGCGGGCTCGCAGTAACCGCCGACACCGCTGCGTCGTAGCCGTCCGCCGATGCCACGGCGAACTCGGCCATGGCGCCCGTGACGGCGGCCATGCCGGCGCAGAGCACGCGCCCCGCCATGCCCTCCATGCCCGTGGCGGCGCCCGTGCACACCGACCCGACGCCGGCGACGAAGAAGTCCAGTCCGTCCATCACCCGCGCCTCTGACGCGGCGTCAACCGCGCGCCCCCACTCAATGCACGCCAGGAACGCCGGAGGCATGGCGCGCGGCGCGGTGGCGCCCGTGACTATGCCCAGGCAACGTCGCGCCCAGGCGGCCAGGGCGCGCGCGTACGCGCGCTGCGCCGACAGCCAGGCTTCCAGGGCGCCACGCCAGGCTCGGACCTCGCACTCCAGTGCGACCGCGGCTGGAGGTGGCGTATTCGGCTCCGGAGGACCGAGAGGGATAGCGGTCGCGGCCGATGTGCGGTGGTGGAGGAAGAGAAGCTTGGCATCATCGATGGTGCGCTTTTGAGCCTTGTGGCGTTCAGCCATGGCTCGCCACATCCGTGACAATCTGCATAGCAAGAACAGCTTGTTTATTTTTACTTTAGAAATTCTTTTTAAGATGATTTTATAATCTCTTTGTTTATACTGATACTGCGATCTGCGATTAAAAGTTCAACGTGTGATTATGCTTACACGACATGCATATATGGGGAAACTATAAAAACATACTCAACAATAATGATGGCATTGTACCTGATCAGTAAAGACAACATGATTAAAATTTCAGACTTTTTGTTGCCATACCTAGTTATGTTTCTGAGAAATTATTGTGCCTGCTGTTCGAACTGATGTAAATGTGTGCATGGCAAACAAGTTTTGAATTCTACTAGTATTTTTCTTACATAAGCGAACTTGAAAAGTTGATTTCTCTGACGTTCCCCCCTTTTTTTATGTTAAGCCTGTGATCTAGATGATCTGGAAAAAGTGTCAAACAGTGCTCTTGCTGAAGATCATCAAACATTAAAAAACAAACTTGAATGTTGTGTCATTGTTCTAACAGGTTCTCTCGATCAGGTCAATCAGTCGATGAGTTACTCAAGGAACTACATATATGATTATTATATCATTCATGTATTGCACATCCATTAAATTCACGTGCCTTGCTATTCACCTTATGTTTGCTGAAAAGTTTTTGCGGTGTCACAGTAAATTCTAGGTATATGAACCGGTGATTTGTAAGTTCTAGCTGGCCATCATGTACTCTTAGTTAATCAGAGTATGTGCATTGTTTGGCCAGTCAACATATTATTTATGAAATCTTGGCTTTATTAAATAGTGAACTTCTCAATGGTGCACAGAAGCATACCCTTGGACAAGCTCCATAAGTTGAGGGTGCAACTCCTCATCTCTTAGAACTTCTATTCTTCTTGAGATTGACTGAACAGTGTGTATTGACACCTTCATCCGAGTATGTAGGCTTCTCAATGCTGCACGAGTCTTATCGACAGAGGAAGGCTCCTCCCCTTTCTCATCTTGGCTCCGCAAATGTGCCATCCTCTTCTCATACTCAAGTCTTAACCGCTCACCTGCCTGCAGGTGACAAATGCACGCATGACTTCCATTAATCACTTAGATTGATCTGTTGGTGTTGGTACAAGTTCGTGACAGTGACAATGATCATACCTTTACTTCTTTGTACAATTTCTTCTCCCATGTATACAGTCTATCCAGAGTGGAGTGATGACTTCCGGACATTGTACTACAAGACTCTTCAGAGTAACAGCTGCTTGTATCATTGTCAAAGAGATCATCTATTGAGCTAGAGGAAGCAAGAAGGAACCGGGAAGATGATGACCGGGATGACGCAGATCGCAGAAGTGCGACTGGGTTTAGCATCTTCACTGCGTTACAAAATTCATGAGTAAGTTCGGTGAGTGAAATCTGAAATATTATAAATAACTTCAGTTTTGGTTTGTAAAAGTGGTACCAGAAAGATCATTTGAGGTTGAGTATTGAGCTCGACTTGCCTCCAACATCCGCGAGACTTCCTGAGCAGCGCTACAGATCCCCATGAACTGACTGTCAATATCTTTCATAGCCTCGACCAGACTCGCTGGCCTTCGGTTTAGATACACAGTAAAACCGGGTGTTTCTTCTGCACTTGCTACTTTGTTCCTCATCAGTTCTTTCTTATGTGTCTTGATCTCAAGGTCTACTCCATTACGGGGTTCAGATAAGTCTGCACATTGAACACCTTTAGATTGAAATGCCTTTAGATCTTGCTTGACATTGACGTCAGAATTCGCCGGGCGAGCACCCTCATTAGAACTCATACGTCTTTGATCATCTGAATGCTCACATTCGTCTTCTTCATCACCATCCTCATCAGATTCTTCCTCCTCCTCCTCCCCCTCTTTGTTGTGCATTTGATCATGTTCTTGACACTCATCATCTTCCTCTTCGAGCTCTGGGATCCCTTCCTCCTCTCTTACCCTCTGTAACCGTGCCAATTCATCGTCAGTGACCACATTGTCATAGCTACTCCGAGGCCGATATGGATAGCTGTCCAGCGACGAGAATGGGTTCCAGAAGGAATCCCACTGTGATGATTCTGGTTCCTGGGGTGGAGGAGGTGGGTAGTTTGGCCTGTCATGAGATGCGTAATAAGATGCCCTCATTGGCTCCTGGGGTGAAGCAGGTGCATAGCTTGGCCTGCCATAAGGTGGCATGTAATAAGAATTCCTTACTGGCTCCTGGGGTGATGAATAGCTTGGCCTGTTGTAAGGTGGCATGTAATAAGAAGAATTTCTCACTGGTTCCTGGGGTGATGGAGTTACGTAGCTTGGCCTGTCATAAGGTGGCATGTAATAAGAGGAATTCCTCACTGGTTCCTGTGGAGATGGAGTTACGTAGCTTGGCCTGTCATAAGGTGTGTTGTAAGAAGATTGCCCCATCGGCGAGGAATTCGCTACGGAGAATCTATCCGTGCCACCATAGCCATCCATGGGGTAATGTGACTCAACACGAATCGTTTCCACGGGCCTTGGAGCCTCTTCAACTGACACTGATGGGTTTGGTCCTGACCTCAAATACTTTGCAACATGAACAGTCCTCTTCTCAAATGAACCATAAGGAAGGCCGATCATCTCTGGCTTCTGTTGCTTGACAGGAGATATGAATGGGTCAAAAATGAGATCATGCTGATCATCTCCAGCAACGAACCGCTGCAGGGCCATTGAAACACATTTCATGGACTCGATGTAGGCAATGTGAGAGGACGCAAAACGGTTGCGCTGCTCCAGTGCCTGCTTGATGAAGTCCCTCCTGTCCCGGCACATCTTGACAGCCTCCTCATCTTCTAACCTGGAAGCAGCACATCCCATGTCTCCAGAATTTTGTATTTCAGGAATATGTCATGCCCGGGTCAGAACTTCTGAGTCTAAGATGAGAAAAACAAAAAAAGAAGGTAAAGGTAAAGATTCTGCTTCAAGAAACGAGGTATCACGTGTTGGTTCAGAAATTACCTAATATTGTACAATGATCAATTGTTAGAACCTTGTGCATTGCAGGCTTGCAGCTGAAGCCAACGAACGGGTAAACGGCTCAGTACCAACCAGCAATCTGGCAAGTTTCAGAGATTTCAGAAGCAAGACAGATGATGTGTATTCAGTTTATGAAATCAAATTTTGTATCAGATGGCAACTCAGGCATAGGCTATTCACGAGCAACAGGCAATCAGCAGTGTTGGGATTGACAATTGGGATCTTAAATCGATGACTTACAAGCGACAAAATCAGGTTGAAGACCAAGAGTGCATGAAATCTTTGTTGTATATTTTGCTTGCTGTTTTTCATTGTCTGTAAGCTGTTTGTCAGCATTTGTAAAACTCTGGCCGTTAGGGGCTTTATTAATTTAAAGCTGGGCACTTGGTGCCTTCTATCTAAAAAAAATTAGTGATAGCTACAAGACTACAGAAAGATGCTCCTTTGCAAATGAAATACCCCACTGCAAAATATGCCCTACACATTTTCTTAGCAGTAACATTATTTCTCCTAAAAGAGAGCTAAAAAGCAAGAAAGTTAGGAATATGATCCTTAGCCCAGCAAGACATGAACGGTCCTACTGCTTCTACTTGCATAATCATGGTAACAGTAAAGTTCAGTTCAGAGCACTGTGAAGATAACAGAGTTACTACGGTGCTGGGTGAAACTAATGAAACATTGGAGCTCATAGCAGCACAGTGAAAGTAGTACAAACAAACAACAGTCTTCATGTCTATAAATAAGCAACAATAAAAAACACGATGTAAAGAGATCTTAGGGGTCAGCGTCTGAAGAAGTGCACAACTTTACATCACAGGCAAACGTTGGCTTTGGATGGACTAAATTCTCACAGCTCTACGGGACAACGGTGGGCTAATTATGTACTTGGTGTTTAAGCAATTGGGCGAGGTAAAATTATGTAACAAGAACAAAACTACAAGCGAAAGCCAAAAATCTCGGACTATGATGATGGGTAATCTGGTAATAATAACACATGTCTCCTGGTAAATTATCCAAAGGGGAAAAGAAAGCAGTGGCAGCACAAAAACTAGTTCCAACTCTCCAACCTAATATGGAAGCGAATGGAAACGCAAAGAACTTATGCGTACAAAATGATAGGCACGCCAGTGTTCATTGCATCCTGGGTTAACCAAGAAAAATGGTGAAATTACGGAACGCAATTCTCGCTCTGAAATTCATAACCTAGTGAACCGAAACAAGGAGAAATAAAATCCTGAACTAGAAATTGGAAACGGGGAGGTGCAGAGTACCTCTGTTATCTGCTAAAAAACGAAGGAAGGAAACTTAGAACACAGTATCTGATGCACGAGAAACCAGGTACGGGGGAAATGATGGGTTCATTGGGTGGAAAAAGAAACAGAACACTAGAACAGTCGCGGTAAAAAGCAGAGCATCACAACTGTCGCCGCAATAATCATCAAGAAACGGCTAAATTCCCATCCTGCTACATTAAAGAAGAGGCGAGAGAAAAATGACACGGAAAAGATCAGGTGTACAGCACAGGAACACATGATTCATTCTGAAGTGTTGAGGAAGCAAAGTCAGAGGAACAGGAACGGGAGGGAGATGCAGAGGAGGGGGGAGGGAAGAGACCAGGGGGCACAGAAACAAACATACATACATAGATGTTCTTGGGAGCGCTGGAAATGGAAGCACGAAATTCTCTCTCTGGAGATCAAGAACAGCTCCACAAGAACCCCTAGAAATTCTATCTCTCTCAGCGACGCACACACTTTCTCTCTCTACTTTCGCCCCCAGGAAACCTCTCGTCCAACCGCATCAATTCCGAACATTAAACAACACAAAAGGGAAGGTGGGGACAAAAGGAGGAATGCGATTGAGTATGCAACCGAACGCGGATTAAAAATAGGATCAGGGCGATACCTGAGATTGACTGAGGACCTCCTTCTCTATCCTCTTTCTTCACCCAAACCCTTTGGGGGCTCCGTGTAGGTGTGTACAAGAACAAGGAGGCGAAGAAAGATTTGTGGGAAGTGAGAGAGAGAGAGAAGGGAGAAGAGTGTGGGTGACTGGGTGGCAATGGCAGAGAGGAGAGAGAGTGAGGCAACAACGGTCAAAAGACTTGAAGTGACTGAGAGGAGAGAGAAAAGCGGAGGTGGCTGAATTGAGGAATGACCCTACGCTTGTGGTTATTTCACAATAATACCCCACTCATTAACTCTTTGCCGTTCTGTCGAAATTGGTCACACAGGATCTGTTCGTGCGTTTCAGGAAAAACTTCCTTCTTGCAGCCGAGCTGGGAGACGATCGAGCTGTATTATTTTTTCTCACATGGTAATTCTGAGAGAGGGGAGAGAGAAGAAAAAAATTTGCTTGTGGCTGCGAAAATTCATGGCGTTTGGAGGCATGCAATACGACAGCGCCTATTGCGTTGGACAATAGAAACTGAAGTATGACCATGACCATAAATTATGGATCTGTTCTGAGAACGTAGGAAGATGCTTGTCGGTTCTAAACTTGGGGGAATTGGTTGTTCAATCTTGATGACGCTCTTCTCAACAAAGCCAGCTGCTGCATGCGAGTTAATTCAGTGGGGATTGTACTGCGGATAAAAAATGTGCAATTTAACCAACTTATTCAAGTTGTTATTGTCACGTCAACCTGGTCTCTGCACCTCGGCTTCATGTGACGCGCACGCAAGTTCTGCCAACATTGGCGTCATGCCTCACTATTCGTGTTTCGTGTCATGCTCCATCTTAGAACGAGAGGAATGGTGTTCTTTAGCTAATTTGTTAGGAAGCTTCTTTAGCTAATCCAATGTTGAACCTTTGCATACTCTAGATGTTTTTAGCTACTTTCCGTTTTAGTTAATTTGTTAGGAGTACAACATAAACTCATGGAAGAGTGAATCTATGGAACGTGTGGTTCTTATTTGTGGCATAGTAGTGAAAACACATTTTAATTTATCATTTGGCAAGTTCAGTATCTCAATTACTTTATTGAATCGTAAACAAATTAGTGCTCGATCCAGAGAGAGAGAGAGGTCATCTTCGGTGACGATGATGATGAATAGAGCCAGTCAAAGCAGGCACTGACTTGGATGGCAGCGGCAAAGGCGAGGAAGCAATAGTTGGGGGTGGAGGGTGCATGCGTCGGAGAAAACACGACTGGCGATAGTGGATTTAGAGGGATGGTCGGGGTGACAATGGACCGGTGGAAGTGAAGTATACATCCCGACAATTTTACCCTTAGCCGAGGGCACCCACGGGCAGCGTACCCATATGGGTAGGGTATAGGCACATTTTTTATATACATAGGCAGTACCCATACCCTACCCATCAAATCGTAGGTAGGGATATAGTCATATACCCATGGGTATATCCAAACCCTACTATTTTGATTTGAAGGCATGAGTAGGTGCAACCTCGAGTTGTTGATCCACCGGCCCTCCTCATTAGGCCACCACCACTAGGCATGGAGTCGGTAACTGTTACACCGACCTCCATCTTCCCCTTCTAGATCCACTCATTTGTTTTCTATTTTTTCGCACCGGCGGAGCATGGCAATCATACAACTGGCCAGCAGAGAGTAGGAGAACACCATTGTTGATCTACCTGATACACAACGGGTGAGGAGACGGTGTGGATAAAGTTTTATACCCATGGTTATGTGTATGGGTAGAGTTTTGTACCAACAAGTTACAAGGGTATGGGTATGGCATTGGTCTACCTTGCCCATATCGGCCCTATCCGTTGCCATCCTTAGTCGCCAAAACTGAAAAGATAGGGTCGATCGAGCCCTAGCTTATTTCTTGGTCACTAGAGCCCTACCAAACTCCTTATTTCATGTTACAAGTCAAGATAGTTTTGTTCAGGCCCCTTGGATTTGCGGGGAAATCTCCGCAAAGAAACTCGAGTGTCCTGCAAAATCCCTTCGAATCAAGCCATGTGGTTCACGCAAAATTCTCTGATTTGCTCATGCCAAACAAATGAAGCTAGGTCTCTTTTTAACACATCCTCTTATCGAAAATTAACCTTTTTGCGCAAACTTGATGATCAAGTTGGTTTGGTACTTGGGTTTGGCCTTCATGCATGGCGCTCTACACGCCTCACACTTCTCACGTTCCCTAACTAATAGGGACAATTCAGTTGTACCAACAGCACCCCTTAAAATGAACGCCTTTTAAACAAACCAAAGCAAACTCCTCTTCCTCTCCCACATGCATGGTACATGTCAACCAATTATGAGTGAAATTTGTGACCGTAGCTAGAAGGAAATGTTTATCACTGCATGTGGCGCCTGGCCGCCATGCATGCATGCGTAAGGTATGAACCCACCCCACACAAGATTTTGTTAGGATAGAAAAAATTATGGCGAAAAGGCTCAAGAGAATAGATGCCCCATTTTCTTTTGAGGTGTTGCTCAATTTCGCATGAAGGTTCCTTAGATGCCCACGCACTAAGTAGTGGCTTGAATTATTTTTCAGCATAAGGAATAATTCATGCATTTGTTGTTCTCTCACATCAACCACCTCCTCTTATTGTCCATGATGTGGTGTTTAATTATTATTTTTGACAAGTGATGTGGTGTTTAATCTGTAAACATGGAAAGTAAAAAAAGAATATCATGGCATGCATAATGCATTGACGGTATCAGGTGCAAGTTGAACCTAGAGACGACGACGACAACAAAAGTTCAGTGCAATGCAATCGTGCTGCATGGTATGTGAAGTTGGTCTTGCATCTTGGGGACATTTGGACATGACATGATACTTCTACAAAGAAGGAGCGGAAGAATGTTTTTATTTTTACTCCAAAGCAACTCGGAAAGGGTCCCTTCTAGTTCTATCGTATGGATGGAGATGGAGAAGACCATGCATGGGAATTTGCAAAAAGATAAAGCACAGTTTGTTAGCATGCACGCCTTCCCTCTCTCTGTGTCTCAGGGACGAAAAAAAAAGCAAAAGAGATAAAGATTCCTCCACACCACATGTCCTTGCTCCTTGATTTTTTTTCTACTTCACGCCCTTTTCTCACAACTTTATTTTCCCCTATATCCTTTTAGATTTCATTCAAAACCCTTACCCATATGGTCGAGAAACTATGATCCTTACTTATCTTTTAATCTTTCCCAAAAGGAAACTAGGCAAGATGAAAACGTTCCTAGCTAAAAGATGGGCTTTTCCCTCAGTGATATATCACTAAAAGGCAGTCTTTTGCTCAGTTACCATGCTTAATCATTGCAAAACTGTGCACATGGATGATTCTGCAATTTTCAAATCGCAATGTATAGATGCTCAGGGGGGAAACATACTTGTATTCAAAAGTATTTGTCTAAACCTCTGAATCTGGAGAATTTAGGAGACAATTAAATGTTTGCATGCTAAAACGGGACAAATAAGGTATATCCACAGGATAAGAACTTGTACTATTTTGTAATCTTCGCACCCATCTACTGCTTGAGATATGCTCAAAAAAAGATCTACTGCTTGAGAAGAGAACAAAGGAGGGAGAAGAGCAGTTCTTCGGGTGACTTCTTTTGGGCTTCTGCTTATGCATAAGCCTGCTTATAGATTTTGGTGTGGAGAAACTGTGGTGGGTAGAAACTCCTAAAAACTGATTGGAGACTTCTTTTGGATTTCTGAACATTTGGCTTACTTACTGTGCTAAGTTGTAAGATGTCTAGAACGCCCTTAAATTTGATGTATATTTAATGAAATCTAAGAAATGAGCAAGAAATAAAATCAAAATATATGAAAAGGCAAAAAATAACTGCTTGTCTTGAAGCTACGGCTAATTTTTTGTATTTTACTTGATAAAGGAAAATCATATAACACATTAGGCTTGGCAAAAGTTGAGTGGTGCATATGTGCCACGCATTTGATTTTGTTAAATACGTATACGGTATGTGCCTTTAGTGAACATGGCATGTGCTGAGAGCAGCGCTATGTGATCTATCCGTGTTTCTTTTAGCAAAATAGCAAAGCGATCGATCTATGTAAGTTTTGCAAGAAAGCGATCGACTTACGCATGTACGCGAGGAAGCGAGCGAGCGATGCAGTGCAAGCCAGACGAGGGAGCGAAGTATGCACGTACTACGTGAGGGAGCGACGCGGTGCAACTGTGCAAGCGAGACGAGGGAGCGACGAAACAAGCGGAGTGGCAGTTTGATGTAAATAGAGTTGAAAACGGGCCCAAAAACATAAAACGATTCGGGATTTTAGCGAGAAGCTCGGGAAACGCTCGAGAAACTGCTCGGGGCGAGCTTCTCCGCACTGCACTGGGGCTGGTTTCTGGTGGGCTTCTCGGCCAAAATAAGCACGAGACTTCTTTTAAGTTTCTGTTGTGGAACCTAGAAGCCAGATTATAAGGCCAAAAGAAGTCACCCAAAATCTCGTAACCGGAGTACATCGCTCTAGTTGCAGCCTTGCAATCTGCTTAGAGTTTGATACTCTATTACCAGAGCATGACTGCATGAGTAATGACAAGCACAACAAGCCGCTGCATGCTTTTTCCCGGGGTCTCACGGATCAGACGAAGACATGATTGCCAGAAACATGGCCAAATTTGTCTCGGATAATTAATTTACTGCTGCTAGATCCACACCACAGTACAGGTCTAACCTTAATCAAATGCCCTGCTCTTAGGACACAGCAAGAATCTCAACTTGCTCTTTTCATCAGTACCATGTGGACCATCACGGTGAAAAATAATATATATAAGATGAAAAGAAAGACTGAAATTATCTAGTACGAGAGCAACTATACTGAGCAATGTCCAATCGAACACATGCACGCTGTGCCCTCAGCCTACTAGTGGTCAATTTGTCATCCATTACAGATCAGACTCTCATTTTTTAACAGCATTTTTTTCCTGTTGAAAATGCAACTACCCAGTACAGTACTAGGCATGCTTCTTTCATACCAAGAGCAACTGGTTTAAATGATCTGAAAATCTGGCATGAGAAAAGCTGACATGATTATTATTTTTACTTCTCGCATCAGACTTGCATCTGCACGGGTTTATGATAGCATAGTGTTACTCTGCCTACAAGAAGGAGTGAAGGACTATCTATAGAACCTAGCAAATAGATCTGCCCATGTTATGCTAGTATTATCTCTCCACCTCCGATGCACGTACAGCTGCATACTGTATAGTACTCGCCTAGTTCTAGACTGCATGTTTAGAGTGCACTGTGCACTGCACACACAGCTCACTCAACAGCAACAAGTCCAAGGCTTCAAGTATGACTGCTCGTGTGGCTACAAGAACCAAGATCCAAATGCAGTTTTACCTGCACCCTTTTTCATGCATAATACCTACCAGCACCTGTGATCTCAAAACTCAAACCACCTCACTTTTTTCACTAGAGGAAAAAGAAAACACAACATGTTCCGTTCCTGGTGAAAACTGTAGAGCAACTAATAATAAGAAAAGATCAGAGCCAATAAAGTATCCTCTGTTATCTCTGTCAGTCAGCACTGGGGAATGGCTACACCTGCCTTCACCACATGAGCTGCTCCATCCAATCGGTAGATACATGGCAAGTTCTGCATTACACCAAGATTACTGTTGGCGGATGCCATCCCTGTCAGATGGGTCTCTTGTGATGAAAAGTCTCAGCAAAGTTTCCAAATCGGCCGGTAAAGAAGCATTGCAATATAGTAAGGCTTGCAGTAGTAGTGTGATGGTGTCAATGTCAATGTGGTCCGTCGAGAGAGAGAGAGAGAGATGAAAGATGAATCTGCATGCACAGTGAAGTTTTATGGCACATGAATTGCAGGGCACAGTGAATGATCAGTTTATGCATGCAGGCAGGCACACGCAGCAGCCACCATTGATGACCCCCACCATTGATTGCTGTGGCAGCAGGAATTTAGTGGTAGCCATTTGCTGTGTTCATGAGCTTTGGCTGATGCTCGTTGTGATGATGCGGAACATTTGGGCTTCACTTGCAAAAGAGGCCCACCAACAGTCAGACTATTCAGCTGACAAACTGGCTTGCAGGGGGTCCACCACAGTACCGGTCCCAAAGACCCAACATGAGACAATATCTGCAAATCTTGCTGAATTTTTCATTTCACAGCTTGCAACGCTGTCCAGAATTTACCAGTAGGCTATTTTTTTTCCCAAGTTTTAGCCGCAGTGGCTTACTACCATATATGCCGCTGCCATGCTGCATAAGACCTCAAGCTAATGCAGAGCAACGGAACGGGGACCTTAAGTATAAGCATTTGGACCTAAAATGTACATATCATAAGGGAGGCAATGCTATCAGCTCTGAAAGCAGCCATGCTCGCCAGCCCTGCAAACGAGCCAAACGAACCCTAACTAGTTCAGATGCCACAGAGAATACGTCAACGGGGGAAAAGGATTGGAGATCCGTCCCGCCGGAGCTTGTTGTCGGAGAGATCCAGCTTGCTCATCTTCTCCTCGCACCACAGCAGCTGCTCCTTGCTGAGCTTGCCCATTCTCAGCACCCTCGACACGACTTTGATGTCCGTCAGGGCAAATAGCAGCTGGACTTCCTCCATCGTGGCTGGCCAGGTCTTGCTCTTCCATCCCTTTTTCTTCTTGAAAAGCTCTTTCACCTTCATCTCCTTCTGCGGGTTTGGAGATATGCGTTAGCAAAGCAAATAGTATCACGTGAACACTTGAACTGCACATATTTCCAAGACAACAAGCCAACAACTACCATATCCATGCAAATTAGCTTCAAAACGTTCATTTCATATTAGATGATCATCACAAGTGCGTTAGGAAATGATGCGTTCAACTACTAGCTGGATTTTAATGTATCATCATTGAAAAAATGGATCGTAAATCAAGGCAATGAAAGGTGGTGACAGAATTTAGATTTGCAACTTTATTTGGCGGAGAACTATTAATTCTAAGACTCTAACCTTATCGAGAGAGGATTGAACTTGCTGAATCGAACTTCCAGTGTGGCCATGAACACTCATGAGGGCACTACTCTTTTTCTTGTCTTTCTTCAGGAAGAGACGGAAAGTTAAGATAGACTCCTCTAATAATTTGATGAGGTCAGATGCAAAGATTGATGCTTCCATTTGGTCTTCATCATTATCTTTCCTTTCTGCAACTGAATAGACAAAACAGAAATGTATGACATATCTAAATGAGTATGGCTGTAAGTATACATAGACATGTCAAGAAGTATGTTATACAAGCAGTGGTAGAAGGGTGCTGTAACGGTCTAACCCAACAAAGTTAGAAAAAATAGATCTAAAATATAAGCCGAACATTACAAACAAAAGCTACTTTTTCCATTGCAAACAAGTAAGGAACAGAAGCTACGGCACAGCAAAAGTAGAAACAGTTAATAGTTTATTGCACTAAGGACTTGCCTTTCCTGGAAGATCAAAATCGAAATTAGATGCAAGGGTTTTTGCTATCAGATTTGCGCACTACACAGTTAAGATTAAACATCAGTTAGGATCCATCGCTCATTTAACCAAGCATCATGGGATCAAAATATTTAGTTTAAAGTTAATAAAAATTTATAACCAAAGTCCTACGGCCAGTCCAGACTGACGAAAATCTTAGAAGTTAAATAATACAGTAATTGAGGAAGCCATGGACATGACAACCGACATATCTTAAATTTGCTAGTAGGATGCTCTTAAAACTTCCGTTCAACACTTCATTTGCAAGTAGTTCTTACTTCTTATGTTCACAACTTCAGTCATAGGCTGAGCATATGTATGGATCATAAAAGTAGGCATCATGTGGTTCTTATGGTTCAGGTGTTACCAACTTGGCAACTTCAAACTAATTGAGTGATGTTATACTTCAGGCTGCTGCTAATTTTCCTTGGCCCAAATGAATGTAATAAAACAGAAAAGAACCCAGATTCAACACCGTACATTATCAACCATTAATGATGCCATGGTGTACAGAGATTTGATTGGTTTGTAGCATGTGCATTGTGTGTGCGCCATTGAATGATAATCTATTTACTGTCCTATTCACCTAGTACTAGCCAAAGAGAACGACTGTCGAAATAACCCGCAAAGGGACACACTCTGCATCTCATTTAATATGATAAATACAATCCATGTGTGCAAAGTGTAAACAAGACTCCCAAGATATACCACCCATTCTCCTACAGCATACTTAACCTTAACCATTTCCACCATAAAAAGACTGTACAGGAAATAAGACCAACATAACTTGTTGCCAATTACTCCTGGGTGGCATATTTCCATGTATAGAACGGCATACAAATAACAATCAACAGTAGGAGTCATGTAGCCTCATAATAGCATGAGAGTTGTGTCGCTGACCCACTATCCATATCGTCTCTTTCTAGCATGAGCTTTATCACAGCAGATTCTGATATAACTTCCTGGATACCGACACGGTTCCCAGAGTAATTTGACCATAAATTATGTTGTACTATTTTTATAACACGCAAGGAATTTTGAATATCATTATCCAAGACCAAATTTACACATATGTCTGGACAATATACATGACATCATGTATCCAACCTAAATAGTTAATAGATATCGGAGCCTAAGTTCGACTGCACTTAACCCGAAATTGGCATCAATTTATATGCACTGGTGGGGATACTAGAAAAGAAATATAACCATATGCACCTGCAGGTTTTAAATAACAGGCATTTAAAATGGGGAATGTTATAGCTGAAAGCTAAAAATGGACTAGTTGTCATCTAAAATCTCAACCATACCAGTGAATGAAAGCATGTTTTAACCGTAAGTGAAGTTTCGGCTATAAACTAGTCTAGCCGTTGATCAAATACGGACTATACCAACACAACAAAACACATCAGAGCAGTGTTAGATAATAAAAATTATCTTACATCAGAAATGTTAGTCATTCTCTCTATTTTATTTTTTGAGAAATATTAGTCATTCTCTGTTCATAATTACTTAGCCATAGTAAACGTATCAACAAATGATTGTAAAATCACTACCGGTATTTTTTCATACATCTAAGTACCACATTCACGTACCAATGGGCAATACCAATCTACCTATCAGATACAATGTACTTGACAATGTAATCTAGTTGTATAGGGAAAAGAATGAGTTGTTGACCTGATCACCTGATATAAGATGTATCAGTAACAATAAATGTCCATATTTCAGGTACATTTCAAGATTAAAACTACTAAAACAAACAAATAAATTATGCATGATCGTCTGTTGTGTCATGCAGAGCAAGCAATAATGCCATATCTGAACCTTCCTATATTAGGATTAGTTACCTTTCTTTATTTCCAAGTAATAGTCGTTGTTTAGAATCAGGAGTCCTAGTTGGATAAGGTTTCTATCTCTAGTTGGCTGGCTCCTAAATAAAGCCAGGTTGTTCTGTGTAATAGGTATCAAAGAAATAAACAGAGAAAGGGGAGGTCTTCCTCCAGATACGATCTATCCCTAGGACATCACGGCGCCCAAACCTGAACCAGTTCGCCCCAGGCCTCCCACCTCTCACGACTACCCCCTCCGCAATCTAGCTCGTGACAGTTGTGTTGCATGGTAGCACCCTAAGCATCATACTATACAGACCTTTAGTGCAACTAAGCATAATCAGTGGTACTGCGAAGTAGTACTTATGCTTTGTGATGCTCTCAATGGCAACAATGGTGTAACATGTACAGCCGATCAGGGTGAATATGTTTTATTGTTACTTTGTTAGAGCTTGTCACTACATACATGAGAATTCAGAAGGCTGAGTACAATTTGTTGGTTGTCGCTGTGCAATCCATCAGAATTAACAAGATACTAAATCTTAACCAATCAAACATAAAATCTATTAAAACAAGTCACACTGTGGCAACGCAAGTTGAGTAAAAAATCAAATAAGTCACCAAGAGGACTCAAGAGTAAATTGCACTGTCATCAGTTGTGAATTTTAATGTCCAATGATAGGATACATTTTTGTTAGAAAATGCAATAACTATAATCCAAAATAGCATACCTTGAAAAGTGGGCACCTGAAGCAACTTAGACAAGGAGCTCCGAGAGCGTGCATAAATCTCAACTCTTGAACCTTGCTCGAATGGTTCATTCTCAACAAATCTCTGCAACAGAACCTGGAACTGCTGAAATGCTTGAGCGGCACAGCTATAGGTGGTACGGTTCTCAGGTTGTGCTGCCAGGATCAGGCTCAGGTGCATGTAAGTACAATGAATAGCTTCCCAGCTTAAAGAAACATGAGCAACATAGGCGGTCTCGAGTATTTGGTAAGGATCATCATCGGTCTGCTGTTGCTGAAGATGCTCACAGTCCTCCTGAAGCTCATCCCTCCTTTTGAAAGAGAGACTGCGCAATGTTGATGCCAATTTGGACGCGGATCTAGGCGATTTTTTCGAGATGTTGAATGACCCTGGAAAGTTCGTTTATCAACCATTAGAAAGTTAAAAGGGATGGTTTTATGGATATCTGCACTCTGTAAAATAGCAAACAAATCGTCTGATTTGATAAGATGTTCCATATGCATAAGAGAAGTGGTATTTACTATTTAATAAGAGGAGGTGGAACCCTCAAGTTCCAATAACAATTTGATAAGCAGCAACATCTTTTCTTTCCTATTTTTCTTTCGAAAGGTTTGAGTTGGCGGTGAGTTCACTCACCCACTCTTACATGTGGGACCTTTTACAAAAAATGGACTGAAACAACGTTTTACCATCTAACCCATGTCAACAGTATGACAAAATTAGACAAAATCTATTGAAGTAGTCTGGAATCATTTTCCTCGTGATTCTTCCATTCGCCGTCTTTCTTCCCCATCCACGGCCCTCTTCCCACCTCTCATCTCTAATCGTTGTCTCAAAAATTCTGAACTATGATCCTCCTTCAAATTTTCCAATGCCTCTCCCATAGTCCCATGGCCCCTTCAATTGCTACAGCATGTGACAACATGCTCCTTCCTTTTTACTTTTTCATCTCCGCCAAAAAATGAAAAGTAAGTGGCGTGTTTTTATTTTATTTTAATTTTGAGAGGATTGCCGTATAGGCGTAACATGTAGAAGGAATATAAGTGGGGTGAAACCCGAAATATTTGTAATGTTACACAACACAATCAGGATGAAGCCTAAGTAGTTTAACTGGTACAAATTTTGTTTGAGAGCAAATATTGGTCTGTGTTTTGTCCGGTGCAGCACACGTGCACTTTGCTAGTATGCAGAAAAGAAACGGCATGTGACATATGTTTCAAGTGCAAGGAGAAAGGCGACAAAAGTTTTATGGCCGGAAACTACACCCTGAGAACCAAAAAAGTGAAATCATGAAATTTCCCAAACAATAGAATTGTTGAATATGCAAATGCTGTCATACGAAATGAGACCACGGGTTAGCATTAGAATCACCACATGATTGGTCATCAAAGATCATAAGATGCTCAACCACGGTTCAACTTTTTAGAATCTACCACACACAAGAAAATAAAAAGATTGTGGGTGGAACTGGATGGTACAAATAATTTAGTTATGAAACAAATGAAGAGCAACAACTGAAATGTTACTTCAGGACTAATACGGCCAACCAGATAGCATGAACAAAGTAAAACACATTGCGCGGCATTCACCTCAACATGAAAAACAACTCCAAACAACCGCAAGAGATATAGACTACAATGTGCTATATATTTCACCTGAATCCTTCAATGTCTGTGTAACCATCCTATCAAACGCCACCATTCTCTGGCAGTACTTATCATAGAGCGAGTCGAACCCGGAAAGCGGGAACCCTTCGCCCACGTCAGACTCCATCCACTCCCTAGAGCTGCTCCCCTCCTCTTCCTCCTCCTCATCCCCATCCTCCTCCACCTCAGCGTTCTCGTCCTCGGGGATGAGCACCATGAAGCTGTTCTTCTTGATCTCCTTGAGCCTCCGTTTCACATCATTAATGGTGTCGTCCTCGTCGTCCTCCTCCTCCCCATCCTCCCATCCCCCATTGGCCTCACCGGCCGCCGCGGCCTCGGGGTACTCCTCCGAGGTGTCACCCTCCCAAGCCACATTCCCGGCGCTGGCATCCTCGTCGGATTCTAGGGCCTCTCCCTCGCCCCTGGCGCTCTTCCGGGCCTTCCCGAACTTCTTGAGCTTGAAGAAATCCATCAGCCGGGAACTCCTAAAGAGAGCGCTAAAATGATTCCCCCCTTTGCGTTTTCCCCCGATCCAAAGGCCGCTCCTTTTTCCCCTACCCTGCAAAGAGCGCAGGAATCGCCTAATGGGTTAAAAGATCGACAGGGACCAGAGAATAGAAAGAAAAATGGAATAGAAACAAAGACCTCGCTAGAACCCTAGGAAATTAGCGGCGCCGCGGTCGAGGGTTAGAAAATACTACCTCGAGAAATGGAGTTATTCCCCCAGCCGCAGAGAGCAGCCGGGGCTCGGAAACAAGATCCGCGGGCCGGACCACCAGAGAGCCTCCCTCGGCAAACACCCCCTCTCCGGACGGCGAGCGAATCAAACTCTGGCGGGGCGGGGTTGGTGCTGCTGATTCTGATTCCGATGCTTCTGCCACTGCTCGTGGCTCCCTGCGCTGTCAAGGAGAGCGGGGGGCGGGCGGGAGGGAGGTTACGGGTTTAGGATTCGGCTTTGGGCGCGTCGCCGACTTTCTTTTTGGCTGGAGCGGAACTGTAACGGCGGGGTTAGGAGGGGTTTAGGCCGTCCGCTTTGAAATTGTAACAGCTTTACGGCGTGATTAGAATGGTCAAACGGGACTGTCTCGGAGACCGTGCGGAAGGGTACGACGCCTGTCGTCGTCTCCTCTCCGCGATTATAATACTCCAGTACTGTTGTCAAAACAAAAAAAAATACTCCAGTACCAGCAGTACTGCTGCTTGCTGCCACTCCAAGCGGTGAGCCCTGCCACCTGCTTTCTTTCCTATTCAAACGGTCTGATTTTCATTTTACTAATCGCTCAAGCAATAAATGGAAAACAGAGAGCTTCTTTAGATCGCAGGAATAGAAAATATATGAATTGAAAAAACACAGAAATCTGATACGATAGTAGGGGTAAAACAGATGATTACAAAACAGCGAAAAACTGTAGTAATTGTTACATGGAACACAGGAAAAATATTTCGATTCTACGCGAATGAGTGTAAAAAGATTTTAGAGCAGAAGTTGAAATTTCTATATGATTGAGGCATAAGAATTCAATCTATAAGAATTTTGGAGATGTCATTCCTTTGATCCAAATAGAATCCTTAGAAAGAAATCATATGGATTGGAATCCTCTAATATTATTATGAAAATCCTTCAATCCAAAGAGACCCAAAGAGTCAGCAGCAACATTTGTACTTCCTTTCCCATACTGAATTTTGTAATTCAGCCCACGAGTTGTTACAGAGCAAGTTGCTCTGTAAAATGCAACAAACTCTTCACGTCCTTGTGGATGGAGAATTCCTGATACCACATGAGTACGGCCTTCTTTGGATCAAAGGATTTTGAAAGCAAAGGAATAGGAGAAGTGGAGGATTCGGGTGGACGACATCTTCAATCCTATGGAATGCTAACGTACACGAATTGATAAAGAAGAGCCTTTGGCTGTACCATAGGAATAGTACAGGAACTGCATGTATAAGAAACTACTCCCTCCGTCCAATAAAGGATGTCTCAACTTGAAGTGTATAGATACATCCAAATTTGATAGAAAGTGTGACATCTTTTGTTGGACAGAGGGAGTAATATTCTTGAGTTTGGACATTAAACAAGTGATGTGTGTTGTCGTTTGCAGTCAGGGGCACGAACCAGTGCTGCATGTTTTGGCGCGAGAGCACAACACCCGCTCTCTTTTCCCGCCAGGAAAATTTCATGGAGCTCAGACCTAATACTTAAAATCTTCTGGAATGAGCATCTTAGGAAGGTAATCCTCGGGAATTTCAAGGTCACAATCCTTTGATCCAAACACATTCCAGAGGAAACAATCCTTAAGACTGAAATCCTGTAAAAGTCCTGTGAAAATTCCTGTGATCCAAAGGAGGCCTACATTGATAAGCCGATCCATTTGGAAGATTTTTGGTTTCTCTGTTTTCCTTCTTTCATTTTTCTCTCTAGTTTCTTTATGTTTTCATTTTTCTCTTTATTTTTATGTACGTATATTCTATTTTTATGTTTTCATTTAATAATCATGGGTTAGAAAAACATGTTATCTAGGTGTTCAAAAATGTTGACGATTCAAGAAATGTTAATGTCGTTCAAAAATCTATAATTTTTTTGAGAAAATATTCATGAGTTATAAAGAATTTCATGGGATTGAATAATATGTTCATTAGCTCCAAAAAAAATATTCAAAGGGTTTAGAAAATTGTGCGTGAGTAAAAAAATGTTCACGTGTTAAAAAATATTTTGAATGAAAAAAGTGTGTTCACTATTTAAAAAAATCTTCATTTGGTTTAAAAAGTCTCTGCTGTTAGAAAATGTTTATGGTGGTCAAACTGTTCGTGGGTAAAAAATTCATGGGATAAAAACTTTCACTATTTTTAAAAATCATTGGGTTCAGAAAAATATTAAGGGATTCAAAAAATGTTCACGTCTGTTAAAACAAATGTTCACGAGTTAGAAAAGATTTCATGAAATAAAAAGACAAATCTCAAGGGTGTGGTGATGCCCACAAGTGTCGGAGATCATTTAAAATTTTTATTGGAAATATTATCCAAAATTATAGTTCGACTCAAGGAGAACCTCAAGAATAACAATAAGACTTTAGCAATTGAGACGTCACTCTCAACCACACATACCACACATGTGTATCAATATTCTCAAAAAGGCAAGTGGTGATTGCAGCAGTTATTCAAGTTGTAACAAAAATAGTAACAATGGCAGCAAATTTTTAGTTTTCACCGAACTTGTAACTTGAGAGTCTAAAAGCGTAGGCATGAGGTGATAGCGGGGTGTTGCATGGACAGGGAGCGGCTGGATGGCATGCTTGAGGATCTTTTGAAGGCTTGTCGCCTACTATCTACGTCGCCGACCGTTGAGCTCTACTTCATGTAGAGGTGTATCAGGATTTTACCGCTTTAGCTTTGGGCATCCTTGTGATGTGCCCCCAGCAAAACTTTTCTCTTGCTTGGAACCTCAGACCTGACTGGTGTAAATTGTGGGTGGTTGCTTTATTTATAAAGCCGGGCGAAAGCCTGTTTCGAGGAGATTGATCATATAATAAAACTATAATAATACCCCGCGCGTTGTAGCGGGAATCCCCACGCGTTGCAGCGGCAATCTTTAAAAAAATATCTAATAAAAATAAATGATAGAAAATTTCATAAAATATGAGTTTGTTTACACAAAATATGTAACATATAACAATTGTCAGAAGGCTAAATTTAATTTACGTGATTTTTTTTTGAAGACTAAAAATAGATGATGTGGACAATTGTATGGGCGAAAAGTAAATTACATGGATAGGTTGCATGCAAAATATATTGTCATTAGTGGGATGACATGGATAATTGATTGGCTATAGTAGTGGATGATATGGATAGTTTACATGTTGAGATAGAAAATCATAAATGAACTTAGTGGGGTTTTTCTTTATAAGAGGTATAAATACAAATAACATGGTGTTCATTGTTAACTCTGATGTGTGTAGATATGTGTCCTAAATATATTTGTGTGTACTAACCAAGAGAATTTGCATAACATCTGTTGTCCTACATGCCCATTCCAACGGGGCCAACTTGGAACTACAGGTAATTATGGTACACTCCTTTCGAATACCCCGGAACAACTCATTAAGACTCCATAAACACCCAATATTATCAAACTATCACATATCCCCTTGTTTTCCCTAACTGTCACTTTAGAGTTCGCAGGTTCAACAAACAACAGGTAATACACTTTATAGATAGATACCCAACTCAAATATATGATAGGGCAATAAAAGTTCAGTACTGAAATCATGTTACTCGGACCCTAGTAACAACCAATGAACATAGCTAAAGTGCATTAACACCATACGATAATATCCTCAAGATAAACCCCTCAATATCGGCACATATGCACGATTACATGATCAATCTCATCCACTCCCCATCCACCTTACATGCCTACAGGGTACTCACCCATGGTGATGGAGAGTGAGCACATGGTTGTTGGGGATGGCGTTGGTGACGATGGCAGTGAAAACGGTGCCGGAACACCCCTCTTCGGGGTGGAGAGCATGATCAATCTGACCCCGAAACACAAAGATCGTGGTGGCGTCAGTGCTCTCTTTAGCGTATGACTTTGTGCTTCTGTCAGGGTTATTTTCTCGGGTATATAAGGGTGTGTGTGAAAACCGGACGCGAGACGATGTCCGAGGGGCGAACAAGACAGGGCCTTGTGGCCTTTCTCGTGAGCATCCGATTCCCGGAGTACTTTATTTGGTGCAAAACTTGTATACGCCCTCCATCCGGAAATAGATGTCATGAATTTGTGAAAATTCGGATGTATGTATACATTAAAGCATGTCTACATACATTCGAATCTAGACAAATCCAAGACATCATTTTCACGGACGGAGGGAGTAGTATTTTTCTTCGATTTTATTTCCTGCGAAAACAGACAGGAACAAGACTTAGCTAAAAAATAACGTCGTATTCTGCAGTTTTAATTCAGGTATGGTGAGATTTCGGAAAAAATTATCTAGCAAAATACTTGGGAAAGTAGATACATTTTGGATTTATCATGCAGAAAATGTTTACATGTTAAAAAATTATATGTTTCCATTATTAATTAGATTTAGAGCCGTCACAGTGTGCAGAAAAGACACATTTTAGGTCCTACATGGCATCTCTTAAGGCTCTTATATATTGTGGAGAAAAATAAACCTGCCCACTAGGCCATGAGCAATAAAAATTTGTTTCTTTCTATCTCTCACGTGTTGAATACCAATAGATATGTGGGTCCCTGGTTATGTCTAAACTTCACCTTATAAACCGCGAAAAGATAATAAAACAAGTGGGTCCTACCTTATGCAAAACTTCACCTTATACATTACAGTTGCCCTTATAATTTGAATATAACTCTGAATTTTTTATGTTTACTAGTTTAGTTAGAAAGATATTTAGAAAGTAATAAAAATCTCACATGTATGTAAATGGGTCGTGAACTCGTGATAGTACTTGATGACCCACAAGTATAGATGGTGTATCGTAGTACTTTCGATAAATAAGAGTGTCGAACCCAACGAGGAGCAGAAGGTGCTGACAAACGGTTTTGATGAGGATTTCACTGTAAACACTAGCAGACAAGTTTTTAGTAGTTTTTGATATAACAGATAAATAAAGTGCGAGTAAATAAAGCGCAACAATTATAATTGCAGCGAGTGGCCCAATCTTTTCTAGAGCAAAGGACAAGCCGGTTTGTTTAGTTATGATGACCAAACGTTCCTAAGGACACACGTGATTTCTGTCTAGTGCTTTCGCTTCATATAGATGATTAATCTTTAGTGTTTCGATAAGTGTTGTGTGGGTGAACCTATGCTAATGCACCGCCCTTATTAGGACTAATACATACTTGTGATTATACCCCTAGTAAGCATCCGCAAATACTAGAAAGTAATTAAGATAAATCTAACCACAGCCTTAAACTCTGAGATCCTACCATCCCTCATGCATCGAGATACTAACGGGGGTTTAGGTTTCTGTCACTCCGGCAACCCCACAATTAATATTCGAATACACAATGCATTCCCCTAGGCCCATAAAGGTGAAGTGTCATGTAGTCGATGTTCACATGACACCACTAGAAGAATAGCACCACAACTTAAATATCAAAACATTAAATATTACTCAACATAGTTCACTACTAACATATAGACTTCTCACATGTCCTCAAGAACTAAACGAACTACTCACAACACATCATTTGGAACATGATCAGAGGTGATATAATGATGGGTAACAATCTGAACATAAACCTTAATTCAACGGTTTCACTCAATAGCATCAATAACAAGAGTAATCAACACCGGGAGAGTTTCCCCTATCAAACACACAAGATTCAGCCCTAGATGTTACAGCGGGAACGGAGTGGACCGATGGAGATGACGGTGTCGGCGGTGGAGATGGTGGTGATGATGATCCCGATGAAGTGCAGTTCGATGACGGTGACGATGGCGACGATTTCCCCCCTCCGGGAAGGGATTTCCCCGGCAGATTTCTCCCTGCTGGAGAGCTTTTCTCTCTCTGGTGTTTTCCGCCTCGTGGAGGCGGCGGAATAGTTTCTCGCCCCTCTCCCAGGTCTTAGGTTTTCGGGGGGATGAAGTACGCGAAAGGGCGGCGCCAGAGGTGGGCCAGGCCCCCCCTCACCATGTGTCGGCGCGGCAGGCATGGGGGCCGCGCCACGGCATGGTGTGGGCCCCCTGGGCCCCACCTCGGGCTCCCCTTTTGGCCTCCTCCGTGATCTGGTAAAATAGTAACTTCTGCCTGGTTGGATTTGTTTTCTGATCTTCGCAAATAGTGTATCTCGACGGTGCTTTTTCCAGCAGATTCCAGACTCCGGTGATCAATTCTCCAATAATCATCAAACATGCAAAATAGATGAAATAACATAAGTATCATCTCTAAATATGAAATATATCAATGAATAACAGTAAATTATGATATAAAATAGTGATGCAAAATGGACGTATCAACTCCCCCCAAGCTTGGACCTCGCTTGTCCTCGAGCGAAAACTGAACTCAGTAAACATGACCACAGGTTTATGGAGTGAAGTGTCGATAAAGAATATACAGACAAGAAGCATCACATCTATTAATACACAAGTCATCTTAGATCACAACTCCATTCATATAACTTAACTTGTAACAAGTAAAGGAAAATCACAATAAGGTGCATAGAGACAATTAAGTTGGTGTTGGCAAACTTCGTTATTGGTCAGAGAACAATGAACAGATTGAACTTACTCTTCAAAACAGCCCTCTTACAGTAGTTGCTAACTTTCAAGATTGTATCTATGAGATAACGGCATTGTGCTAAACAAGGAAAAAATAAAGACATGATCAATAATACAAATGTATAGATGGTTGAATCACAACAACTCAAATGCCTGCTCAAGACAGAGGGAAGTGGGTTTACTGACTCAACATGAAAGTAAAAGATAGGCCCTTCGCAGAGGGAAGCAGAGATACAAACATGTGCTAGAGCTTTAAAGTTTTGAAATCATATAAAGAGTATGAAATAAGTTTTAAGCTATGTATGTCGTTGTCAACGAATGATAGTGAATAAAAACTATATTTACCATGTTATCTAGACTTTCAAGAGCGGCTCCCATTGAAGGACGTTATTTCTACCCAAGGGTAGATCATCCCTCTTCTCTTTTGTTTACACATGCACACTTTTTATAAATTGGTTTGGCACTCCTCCCCACCATTGCGTACACAATCCATGGCTAACCGAATCCTCGGGTGCCTTCCAATCCATCTCAAACCTTGGAGGAGTGCCTATTTTTGAATAACATAACACTTTGGAACTTTCTTTTTGATAACTCATTGAAAACCATGTGAAGAGAATTGAACAATTAAACTTGGGACTGGGCACCCCATTTCCAGCTCATTTGAAAGTCTATCTAACAAGTTAAACATAGAGTAACCCACATACTTGCTCATGAGCTAATAAACAGTGACATAAATAAGGGATAATAATTTTGAATAAAGATAGCACACGAAGTATTTACTTTGAGTGGCGCAAAATACCACATAATAGGTAGTTATGGTGGACACAGGTGGTGAAGGTTTTGGCTCATGGTTTGGATGTATGAGAAGCATTCCCTCTCGATACAAAGCTTTGGCTAGCAAGGTTGAGTAGCAAGCATAAGAGTCGATGGATACAAACAAATATACATGTAGTAAGAACAATCATGCAATCTTCCTTGGAAGCACAAACAATTTGAATTTGTGAATACTAAGCTTATGAGCTACAAGTGAGAAAGATCATTGAATAATATATCTACATATACTTATTTTCTCCACTTAAGTCTCAAGGTATTGTAGCTACTGACCAATGCTAAGTTTGCCAAAACCAAAATATTTACTATATGCTCCCAAAGTGATACCAATACTAATGACAAGATCAATCATATATAATAGAAGTTGCAAACTAAAATAAGGTGTGCAGAAAGTAAATGATAAACTTCTCATTAATATTCCATATCGGCAACTCACACCAAGGGATACATAGATAACCAACTAAAAGAGAGATACTTCCACATTGCATACTATCCTATAGGATAACTTCTCTACTCATGATATGACTGAACTGAAAAGGTAAAAAGATAAAAGATAATGGTGTGATACCACGACACTCCCCCAAGATTGGAACAAGCCAAGGGGATGCCGATACCGATGATGAATTACTCCTTCGGTGGTGATGGTGGGACAACTTTGAGCGGGGTCAGGTAACACTCCAGCATCTTGCGAAGCCTGTTGTTCTCCTCTTGAAGTATGTCCACTTCCATCCTCAGGACTCGATACTGATCAGTGATCCGAAGAGCGTCTTCAACTTCTGAGAAAGAGCTAAGATCTGGAACAGGTGGTATTGCTCCCTGCATGTTATGACAAAAAGCACGTTGAGTGTTAATGGATCCCACAAAGATGGGCTTGCTACCCCTTGCCCCTGCTCGTTCTCTTTTGGCTGATGACATCTTCTTTACTTCCTCCATGATGCTCTGGTCCATGTCCTTGCGCCTAGCCAAAGATCCTTGATCAAGATCTTGAAGGAGTTCGCGTTGGCGGCGCAGCGCGTACTCTTCAGAACAGGAACCCTGGGACGACATCTGGACAGAAACAGCTCGGAACAAAAACACGTCGAAAGCACGATATACGGACCTCAGGGGATCCGGGGGATTATATAGCAAAAATTTACGCAACAAAAGGAAGGCAGCAGAGCGAAAGCGGGTAGGAGACGGACTCCGAGGCGCGCACACCATACGGTGGCGCGGCCAGCATGGGGCCCGCGCCACCACGTGGTGACGGCGCCTCGTGCTCCGTGTCCTGCTCGTTTTCGTCTTGTATTTTTGCATATTTTCTAAAAATGAGTATAGTATCTTCCAAAAATTAAAACACGGACTTTTTCTTACCAAAACTTTACCTTTTTGAATTCAGCTTCTGCAGACTCAGAAAATTGCTCTTTAATAAAAACTTCCGGAGTAATCACTTGAATAATATCAACATCTTTATTATAAGAATTTTCAGAAATATAATGTTTGAGTCTTTGTCCATTTACCACTTGTGTAGTATCATCCTTGAGTGAAGCAATTTTAATTGCACCCGAACGATATACCTCTACGATAACATAAGGTCCTTCCCATTTTGAGAGTAGCTTTCCTGCAAAAAAATCTAAGACGAGAACGATACAATAGAACTTTCTCAACTACATGAAACTCTCTCTTAATAATTCTCCTATCATGCCATTTCTTAACTTTCTCTTTAAAGAGTCTAGCATTTTCATATGCCTCACTTCTCCATTCATCTAAAGAACTCAAGTCTAGCAACCTCTTCTCACCAGCAAGTTTAAAATCTCTATTAAGTTCTCTCACTGCCCAATAAGCTTTGTGTTCTAATTGTAAAGGCAAGTGACAAGCTTTTCCATAAACCATTTTATAAGGAGACATACCCATAGGATTTTTATAAGCAGTTCTATAAGCCCATAAAGCATCATTTAATTTGTTAGCCCAATTTTTCCTAGTTCTATTAACAGTCTTTTGCAAGATAGATTTAATTTCTCTATTTGACAGTTCCACTTGCCCACTAGTTTGAGGATGATAGGCTGAAGCAATTCTATGATTAACACCATATTTAGCAAGAACTTTTCTAAAACCACCATGAATAAAATGAGAACCTCCATCAGTCATAAGATATCTAGGTACACCAAACCTAGGGAAAATAATATCTTGAAGCATTTTTAATGAGGTCTCACCATCAGCACTTTTGTAGGTATAGCTTCTACCCATTTAGTAACATAATCAACATCAACGAGTATATGAGTATAACCCTTTGAAGGAGGAAAAGTACCCATAAAGTCAAATCCCCAACAATCAAATGGCTCAATAACAAGAGTATAATTCATAGGCATTTCATTACGTCTAGAGATATTACCAGTTCTTTGACACTCATCATAAGATAAAATAAATCTTCTTGCATCTTTAAAGAGAGTAGGCCAATAAAAAACAGACTGAAGAACCTTTTGTGCAGTTCTATCTTCAGCGTGATGTCCTCCATAAGCACTACTATGGCACTTTCTCAATATCTCTTTTTGTTCATGTTCCGGAACACATCTTCGCATAATACCATCCACTCCTTCTTTATATAAGTGTGGGTCATCCCAAAAATAATGCCTGATGCTAACGGGTGTGAGGAGTTGGAAAACCCCAAGAGGAAGGTGTGATGAGCGTAGTAGCAAGTTTCCCTCAGTTATGAAACCAAGGTTATCGAACCAGTAGGAGATGAGGAACACAAAGAAGTTCTCCCTGGCGCCAGAAAAGTCTTATGGGGTCGAAGGAAGGTGGAATCTGCACAACACAATCAAGAAACTTTGCTCCAACTCAACAGTGAGGTTGTCAATCTCACCGGCTTGCTGTAACAAAGGATTAAACGTATGGTGTGGAAAATGATGTTTGCAGAGAATGAAATAAAAAGTTTGCAGTTGGTTATATTATCAGTTTAAAGAAAAGGACCGGGGTCCACAGTTCACTAGTGGTGTCTCTCCATAAATAATAATAGCATACATGCGGGTAAACAAATTACAGCTGGGCAATTGACAGAATGAAGAACTGCATAATGATGCATATACTATAGTCATGATGTCTAGTATGAGATTCATTTGGGCATTACAACAATATACATAGACCGTTCCAACCGCATCTATGACTAATAATCCACCTTCCGGTTAGCGTTCGCACCCCTTTCAGTATTAAGTTGCAAGCAACAGATTATTGCATTAGGCAAAGTGTGTAATGTAAGTAATACAATTATCCTTAGACAAAGCACTACTTTTTTATCCCTAGTAGCAACAGTACATCTACAATCCTAGAGGTTGCTGTCACTCTCCCAAATTAAATAGAGACATGAACCCACTATCGAGCATAAATACTCCCTCTTGGAGTCACAAGCATCTACTTGGCCAGAACATCTACTAGCAACGGAGAGCATGCAAGATCATAAACAACACACAACATGATATATTATGAAGCAAATGACATAGTATTCAATATCCATCGGATCCCAGCAAACACAACATGTAGCATTACATAAAGATGATCTTGATCATGATAGGCAGCTCACAAGATCTAAACATGACGGCACAACAGGAGAAGACAACCATCTAGCTACTGCTATGGACCCGTAGTCCAAGGATGAACTACTCACGCATCAGTCCGGAGGCGGGCATGGTGATGTAGAGCCCTCCGGTGATGATTCCCCTCTCCGGCAGGGTGCCGGGATGAGGTTCTGAACCCTCCCGAACTAGGGTTGATGACGGCGGGGGCTCCGTAAGGGTTTCTGGAAAAGTGTTCTCGTTGTTTAGGTTTTCACGTCGGGGGGTATTTGTAGGCGAAAGGGCGAATGCGGTGGAGGCCCGAGGGCCCCACACCTGGTGCTCTCGCGGCAAGGGGGCTGGCCGCGCCAGCCTATGGTGTGGGTGCCCCTCGGCCCCACTCCTTCTCGTATTCGGTGTTCTGGAACCTCCCGAGAAAAATAGGCACTTTGGCTTTTGTTTCGTCCAATTCCGAGAATATTTCCTTAACATGTTTTCTGAAACCAAAAACAGCAGAAAACAGGGAACTGGCACTGTGGCATCTTGTTAATATGTTAGTCCCAGAAAATGCATAAAACCATATAAAATGTATACAAAACATGTAGGCAATTGGTATAATATAAGCATGGAACATAAGAAATTATAGATACGTTTCAGACGTATCAAGCATCCCCAAGCTTAGTTCTACTCTTCCTCGAGTATGTAAAACGATAACAACAATAATTTCTGGAGTGACATGCTTTCACATAATCTTGATCATATAATATTGTAAGGCTCATGTCATGAATGAAGTGACTCAAAGCAATGATCTATAGTTGGCTAACAAATATACAAGGAGTAAACAACTACATCATATAAGTAAAAACTTTTCATGAATAGTACTTTAAAATAAGCATCAAAAAGATTTACATAAGAGTTAACTCATAAAGCAATATTCTCTAAGTAAAATAGCATTGAAGCAACACAAAGGAAGATATAAATTTCAGCATTGGCTTTCAACGTTTTGAACATCTATATCATATAGATAGTTGTCAACACGAAGGAATATAACAAGTGCAATAAGTAAGCATATAAGAGTTGTTGCACACAGTTGACACAAGTGTTTGCTTCGGGAACAGAAAGAAGTAGGTAAACTGACTCAACATAAAGTAAAAGATAGGCCCTTCGCAGAGGGAAGCAGGGATACAAGCATGTGCTAGAGCTTCTTGGTTTTATAGGTTTTTGAAATCATATAGAGAGCATAAAAGTAAGTTTTTGAGTGGTGTTTGTCGTTGTCAACGAATGGTAATGGGCACTCTACCCCCCTTGTCAACCAGACTTTCTAAGAGTGGCTCCCATGAAGGACGTTATTTCTACCAGCAAGGTAGATCATCCCTCTTATCTCTTTTGTTTACACATGTAGTTAAAAATTAGTATCATTGCTTGGCTGATTAGATCAGGGCAAAAATTTGAAGAGATTGCAGCGGTTAAAGTTGTAACTAATTGGGACTGTGCACCCCATTTGCCAGCTCTTTTTGCAAAGTTAATGGATAAGCGGATGTATATGCCACTAGTCCGGTTGTGAAAGTCTGTCTAAAATCAAATGACAAGGTTGATATCCGTAACACCACATACTTCCTCATGAGCTAATAAACATTGACACAAATAAGGGATAGTAAGTTTTGAATTAAAAGGTAGCACATGAAGTATTTACTTGGAATGGTAGAAAATACCATGTAGTAGGTAGGTATGGTGGACACAAATGGCATGGGTTTTGGTTCAAGGATTTTGGATGCACGAGAAGCATTCCCTCTCAGTACAAGGCTTTGGCTAGCAAGTTTGTTTGAAGCAAACACAAGTATAAACTATGACAACAAGACGTATATAAAAACATATTGCAAGTATTATAAAACTCTACATTGTCTTCCTTGTTGCTCAAACACTTTTACTAGAAAATATCTAGACCTTAGAGATACCAAACATGCAAACCAAAATTCAACAAGCTCTACGGTAGTTCTCCATTAATGGGTTTTAACTACATGATGTAAAAGCTTAAACATGATCTACTTGAGAGCTCAAAACAATTGCCAAGTACCACAACATACAAGATAACAATTCATAAGAGCATGTTTCTTTTCTTTATACCATTTACCACATTTAGCATTTTCTGTTTCCAACCAAACACCAATCAACTTATTTAAACATAAACTCTCCAAGTATTTAATACTGAAGCAAGAGAGTATAACATATGAAAACTAACAGCTCTGAACAAGAGGTGCATGAAAAATAAGAGCTGAAAGTATTGCAGTAGCTATAGAAGAATACTCAACAAATATAAGTGAAGAAAAAGGAGTATTCAAATGAAAAAGCGGAGCGTGTCTCTCTCCCACACAAGAATGCTAGGATCCATTTTATTCAGAAAACAAAAATAACAAAGCAAAAATAAAAACAAACAGACGCTCCAAGTATAGTTTCACTAGAGATAACCTGATAAGTTTTTGATGAAGAAGGGGATGCCTTGGGCATCCCCAAGCTTTGATGCTTGAGTCTTCTTAAAATATGCTTGGGTGACCCACGGGGGCATCCCAAGCTTAGGCTCTTTTCATCTTCTTGATCACATCATATCATCCACTCTCTTGATCCTTGAAAACTTCCTCCACACCAAACTCAAAGTAAACTTCATTAGAGGGTTAGTGCTTAACCAAAAATTCTCATATTCTGCATGGACAAAACTATTACACATGCTACTGTACATTAGCCACAGCCACTGGTATTTTATGGAACAAAAAGATCCATTCAAAAACAGCAAAATAAGCAATGCAAAATAAATGGCAGAATCTGTAAAAAACAGAACAGTCCGTAAAGACGAATTTTTTCGAGGCACTTAACTTGCTCAAATCATAAAACTCAAAACTAATGAAAGTTTCATACATATCTGAGGATCACGCACAAAAAATCCCAGGTCAGTTTGATTTTTCTGTGAATTCTTACGAATTAAACGGTGCACGGCAGAAAACTGTTCCTGCGCAGGAATCCAAATCTAGCATCAACTTTCTACTAGAGGCTTAACTTGACACAACTTTGCAATAAAATAAATATACAAAGGAATTGCTACAGAGGTAGGCATGTTCCTTGACTCAATAAAAGAAAATAACAGAAATAAAAAGTGGGTTGTCTCCCATAAGCGTTTTTCTTTAACGCCTTTCAGCTAGGCGCAGAAAGCAAAACTCAAGTGTTTCCAAGAGAAGAAGCATCCAAATCAATGCAAGAAACCCTCTCAACTATGCATTGTATTTTATCTATATGAGTTTCAGAGATCCCTTTTTCATTACTCTTAGGTTTACTACATTTATCAAAGGGGTTTGCAGGGACAATCTAATCAAAATTTTCTTCCAAGGCTTCATGCATAGCTACAAGTTTAATAGGTATTGGTACTTTGATTACTTCTCCCTTTTTAGGTTCGGTTTGACCCAATTTTTCAAGTGTATTAATAACCTCTACACATGAGCCTAGCATATTAAAACGGTCGAAAACTTTCCTAGCTTCTTTAGCAACATCACCAAATTCTTTAAGCAGGGTTTCTATAATAAAATCTTTCTTTTCAGCATTTTCAACATTATGAAGGTTAAGAAACATTTGTTGAATTATGGGATGGAGGTTAACAAACCTAGCCTCTAGCATGTGAATCAAGGAAGCTGCAGCAATTTCATAATTTGGAGCAAGTTCTGCTATGGATTTATCCTCAAAATCATCGTGCATACTAACATGATCAAAGAATTCTTTAATGTTATCTTTTCCAATTATAGAACCACTACCTACTGACAGGTCTTCCAGGGTGTATTTAGGGAGCAACATTTTAGCAGTAATAAATCTAAAACCGAAATACAAAATTTAATATAAGTAACTAATTTTTTGTGTTTTTGATAATAAGAAGCAAACAAAATAATAACAAAGTAAATAAAATGCAAGTAACTATTTTTTTTGTGTTTTTGATATTAAAAGCAAACAAAACAGGAAATAAAATTTAACTAAGCAAGACAAAAACAAAGTAAAGAGATTGGGAAGTGAGAGACTCCCCTTGCAGATGTGCTTCAATCTCCTCGACTACGGCGCCAGAAAAGTGCTTGATGCTCACGGGTGTGAGGAGTTGGAAAACCCCAAGAGAAAGGTGTGATGAGCGTAGTATCAAGTTTCCCTCAGTTATGAAACCAAGGTTATCGAATCAGTAGGAGATGAAGAACACAACGAAGGTCTCCTTGGCGCCAGAAAAGTCTTATGGCGTCGAAGGAAGGTGGAATCTGCACAACACAATCAGGAAACTTTGCTCCAACTCAACAGTGAGGTTGTCAATCTCACCGGCTTGCTGTAACAAAGGATTAAACGTATGGTGTGGAAAATGATGTTTGCAGAGAATGAAAGAAACAGTTTGCAGTTGGTTGTATTATCAGTTTAAAGAAAAGGACCGGGGTCCACAGTTCACTAGTGGTGTCTCTCCATAAATAATAATAGCATACATGCGGGTAAACAAATTACAGCTGGGCAATTGATAGAATGAAAAACTGCATAATGATGCATATACTATAGTCATGATGTCTAGTATGAGATTCATTTGGACATTACAACAATATACATAGACCGTTCCAACCGCATCTATGACTAATAATCCACCTTCCGCTTAGCGTCTGCACCCCTTTCAGTATTAAGTTGCAAGCAACAGATTATTGCATTAGTCAAAGTGTGTAATGTAAGTAATACAATTATCCTTAGACAAAGCACTACTGTTTTATCCCTAGTAGCAACAGTACATCTACAATCCTAGAGGTTGCTGTCACTCCCCCAGATTAAATAGAGACATGAACCCACTATCGAACATAAATACTCCCTCTTGGAGTCACAAGCATCTACTTGGCCAGAGCATCTACTAGCAACGGAGAGCATGCAAGATCATAAACAACACACAACATGATATATTATGAAGCAAATGACATAATATTCAATATCCATCGGATCACAGCAAACACAACATGTAGCATTACATAAAGATGATCTAGATCATGATAGGCAGCTCACAAGATCTAAACATGATGGCACAAAAGGAGAAGACAACCATCTAGCTACTGCTATGGACCCGTAGTCCAAGGATGAACTACTCACGCATCAGTCCGGAGGCGGGCATGGTGATGTAGAGCCCTCCGGTGATGATTCCCCTCTCCGGCAGGGTGCCAGGAAGAGGTTCTGAACCCTCCCGAACTAGGGTTGATGACGGCGGCGGCTCCGTAAGGGTTTCTGGAAAAGTGTTCTCGTTGTTTAGGTTTTCACGTCGAGGGGTATTTGTAGGCGAAAGGGCGAAGGCGGTGGAGGCCCGAGGGCCCCACACCTGGTGCTCCCGCGGCAAGGGGGCTGGCCGCGCCAGCCTATGGTGTGGGCGCCCCTCGGCCACACTCCTTCTCGTATTCGGTGTTCTGGAACCTCCCGAGAAAAATAGACACTTTGGCTTTTGTTTCGTCCAATTCCGAGAATATTTCCTTAACAGGTTTTCTGAAACAAAAAACAGCAGAAAACAGGGAACTGGCAATGTGGCATCTTGTTAATATGTTAGTCCCAGAAAATGCATAAAACCATATAAAATGTATACAAAACATGTAGGCAATTGGTATAATATAAGCATGGAACATAAGAAATTATAGATACGTTTGAGACGTATCAATGCCTCAAGTCATAAAAGAATTTTCTTCTTTGTTGAGCTGAAAAGGTTGGAGGCAAATACTTCGAAACAATAAAGTTAGCATAATCAGCATACCAAGGACTATCTTGTGAACTCACCCTTATTGCAGCCAATTGTTCATTTGGAAAACTATCATTAACAGGAATAGGATAATAAGCAATGTTTTCCAATCTAGACAAATTATCAGCAACAGGATTTTCAGCACCTTTCCTGTCTACAATATGCAAATCGAATTCCTGCAAAAGCAACACCTATCTAATAAGTCTAGGCTTAGCATCTTTCTTTTCCATAAGATATCTAATAGCAGCATGATCAGTGTGAATAATAATTTTAGAATCAACAATATTAGGTCTAAACTTATCACAAGCAAAGACAACGGCTAGAAATTCTTTTTAGTTGTAGCATAATTCTTTTGTGCAAAATCAAGAGTCTTACTAGCATAATGAATAACATTCAACTTTTTATCAATTCGCTGTCCAAGAACAGCACCAACAGCAAAATCACTAGCATCACACATAATTTCAGATGGTAAATTCTAATCAGGTGGTTGAACAATAGGAGCACTTTGAAAGTGCATTCTTTGCACTTCCTGTTTTTGGTGACTAGTGACAACACAAAAGGTGGTATTAATGTTTGTGATGATCTATGCAGGTTTTAGAACAGGTGTAATAAACAGGTGTAATAATGTGCTCAAACACATTCAACATATTTCAGTACTGGACTCTTTTATATTTCAGTCGGAAATCCTTCAGGAAACTTCAGGTACCCGGAAATGCATCAGGAAATTTTTCACCAAGTCCAGTGTTTGAAGCAGTACTGGCATTCAGAGCTTTTCAGTCGGAAATGCATCAGGAATTTTCCGGTGTCCGGAAATTTCCGGCCAGTGTCCGGAGATTTCCGAGCCACCGAAGATTTTTCACCAAGTCCAGATTGTCAAGCAGTACTGCCTCTCAGAGCTTCGCAGTCGGAATTTCAGGCGGAAATTTCAGGTGCCCGGAAATTTCCGATGGGAGTCCGGAAATTTCCGAGCTGCACGAACAAGATCATCGCCAAGTCAGAAGCTGAACTCGTACTGCCTCCAGTCGAAGATCCGTCGGAATTCCTCGCGGAGATTTCCGCTGCCCGGAAATTTCCGGTGGCCAGTCCGGAAATTTCCGGTCGTCAGTCCGGAAATTTCCGAACTTAACCCGGAAATTTCCGGGTTGGCGGCTGCACAACGGTCAGATCTCGGGGAGGGGTATAAATACCCCTCCACCTACCTCCAGCAGACTAGCTCTCTCAGATCCAAAACGCCCCATTGCTGCTGGAGCTCATTTTCCATGGATCTCCCTATCTAGCCAACCAAATCCAATGATAGTTGGAGATCCGAAGGAGAAGACCCCGATCTACATCGCCACCGAAGGAATTTCACTTTCCCCCTCCCTATCTTGAGGGGACACGAATCTAGGGTTTCCTTTGTGGATAGCTAGATTCTACCTTGTTGTTTCTTACTCCTTTGTGGATCCTTTGTGGAATTGACCTCTTGTGGTCTTAGTGAGAGCCCCCAATTCAGTTGTGGGTGTGTGCCTCACGGATTTGTACGGGACCTTCTCCGCCCTTAAAGGAGTCCTTAGTGGAAGGGTGGATTCGGACCTTTGTGGTCGAATTCATCGGAGAATAGGGTGAAGCCTTTGTGGCGTTGAGCTGACCTTTGTGGTTGCTCACACCCCTCCAACGAGACGTACACCCATGTGGTGGAACTCGGGATAAAATCGTCGTCTCCTTGTTCCCTAGGTTGTCTCGTTCCACTATCCTCCTTTGTGTTACTTACTTTTCTTTATTGCATTGTTTTCATTTGTCTAGCACCTTGCTTCATCTAGTAGCACATATAGTAAATTTATTCTTGCAAGCCTAAAACTGAAAAAGTCATAAAAATTGGTCACCACCTATTCACGCCCCCCCCCCCCCCCCTCTAGGTGGATAACTTCCATTCAATTGGTATCAGAGCCAGGTTATCTCTTAAAAGCTTTACCGCTTGAGATTTACCATGACTAAGGAAGTTGACACCGAAGAGGCCGCAAAGGCGATGGCAGCGATGCAATCTAAAGGAGCCACCATGGCCGATATCAACGCTTTGGAAACAAAGTTGACATCGTCCATGGAAGCTCAATTCCAAAAGATTCATGACATGCTTGAGGCACTCATGAATTCAAGGAATCCAAAGAATGCATCGCCCTCATCTCCTCCAACACCTCCGAGTGAATCAAGTGGTACGGATCCCGAAATGTCTAAGGGCATGGATGGAAAGGGTGATAATGATAACGCTTCTAAAACCAAAGACTCTTCCACATCCAAGGATGGAGAGTCTAACAAATATGGCAATGTGCCACCACCCAATCATTACTCTCCCGATAATCCCATTCCTCATCCTCATATCACTATTAGAAATGATCCCCCTAAAATTAAAGATCATTCCTTTTCGCAATGGCAATTCTTAATGAAATCCCATGTGTGCAGCTCTTCGATCGAACTATGGAGAATCATTTAAGTTGGATTCAAGCCACATGACCCGAACAACTTGACACGGAGAGAGGTGGTGGATGGTCAACTCAATGCCACCGCACTCAACATGATCCAACATGCCGTGGGCGCCAAGGACATGCCTCTCATCCAACCATTCTCCACTGCCAAGGAGACATGGGACGCTCTCTCCGACTTATTTGTTGGAAATGAGAGCATGAAGAGAAATCGCTATGATGCCTTAAGCAATGAGGCGGAAGGGTTCTATAAGTTGGATGGTGAAGATCATGAAGAGATGTACCGGAGATTGGTTTCTATTGCCACAACCTTTCGTGACCTCGGTGCAACCTATATTGATGATGCTTGGATCAAGAGGAAGTACGTGAGCTCCCTCATGCCTTTTGAGGGCACGGACTTGAAGACCTTGCAAGGGAGACACAACTATGACCTCATGACCTCAAATCAAGTCATGCAAGAGATGACATCCTTCAAGGTTGCTACCAAGAATGCCGAAGATGCTAGGGCAAGAGCCATAGGGATGCAAAAGGGAGTAAACCTTTCATTGAAGGCAACGGTTGAAGTTGGAGGTGAAGATGACTTTGAGAGTTCCTCATTCTTGTCCAATGAAGGTCTCAAGCTCGCATACAATGAGCATCTTGCTCTTGCGGCAAAAGGCTTTTGGGAGAATCCATCAAGGGCAAAAGCTCAATTCAACAAGCATCACTTCGTTGGAACTCCACAAGGTGGAAAGAGGGACATCTCCAAGGCTAGGACATGCTACAATTGTCAAGTCAAGTACCACTTCATCGCCGAGTGCCCATATGAAAAGAGGGAAGAGAATGGTGGAAGACTTATTCTCAAGGACAAGTCCAAGATGCCTCCCAAGAAGGCTTTTGTCAAGAATAAGAGGGCTTTATTCAAGAAGAAGGCACCTCGGATCGTGTTGATGACTCAAGAGGAGTATCCCACCGAGGATGAAGATGAGTCGGAAGAAGAAGAGACTCCAAATGAAGTGGCGGCTATTGCCACTACTTCAACTACTACCTCGACCCATCAAGCTACTTTCTCAACACCAAGAACTCCATCCACGTCGCCTAACGCTACTACTTCCAAGCCAAGAGCTACGGTGACTTCATCTTCAAGCTCACTCTTTGACTCACCCAACGAGAACTCCCCCAACAAGAGTGTGAGATGTCTTATGGCCAAGGCATCCGAGGTACCTTCATCCTCTACTTCCTTGAATGATATGAATGAGCTTGATGATGCCACTAGCCTCCAAATAAAGGAGGAGCTTGTTGCTTTTAACTCTTTTATGGCTAACTTGCAAGGAGATAGCAAGAAACATGTGGGAGCCCTTATGAGTCGCATTGGCGAGCTCGAACACCTCATTGAGGAAAAGGGTAAGATTGAGAGAGAGGATGCTATCACCATAGCACATCTTCAATCCTCTCTCCGAGAAGTTGAAGAGTCTCATGTTCGTCTAGAAGAAGAACTTGAGAACGTTGAGGAGTCTCATAACTCTATGCATTCTAAACTTGTTAAAGAACGTGACCTCTATTTTGCTAAGAACAAGTTGGCACAAAAGGATAAGGCCGATTTTGTGGCTGGCCATGTGAGTCTTATTGAAGACATGGAGAAGCTCGTCAATGTCCATGCGGCATTGGAGAGTGAACATGAACTTCTTAAGAAGTCACATGATCAATTACAAACTCGGTTAACTAATCTTGAGAAACCAAGCACGTCCACTCCTAGTTGTACTTGTGATCATGCAAATATTATGAATGAAAATGTTAGGTTGAAGGAAGAAATTGCCAAGGCCTCCTCCGCTAAGATCATCCTTCTCAAGGGTAAGAATGTTGTTGAGACTCCCACCTATGAGCCTCAATCTCGCAAAGTGAAGGAAGGTCTTGGTTATGTGAGGCCTAACAAGGTTGGTGCCAAGAAGACCATTCCCACACAAGCAAAGGTGAACAACATTGCAAGTGGGAATGCCACAAGGGGCAAGCCTACTCGCAATGACTTTGCGGGAGACACTAACCCAAACTATGCACTCTATGTGAATTACTATGGAAATGTTTGTGCTCGCTATGTTGGTCCTTTTGATGGCTTTATTGCTTATTCTATTTGGGTACCCAAAACCCTTGTGGCTAACCTTAAGGCACCCATTGTTAAGCAATGGGTACCTAAAGTCAAGAATTAATCTCTTGTAGGGTCTTGCTCCCGGTGGTTCGAAATGGATAATTGATAGTGGGTGTACAAGTCATATGACCGGGAGCAAGGAGCTTGTCACGGAGATGAGGCCTAATGTTGATCAAGTAACCGTCTCGTTTGGTGACAAGTCAAGGTCTAAGGTAACCGGGCTTGGCAAAGTGGTAGTTGCCCCCGATATTACTCTAGTCAATGTCATGCTTGTTGATTCTCTTGGCTATAATTTGATGTCGGTTCGTGCCTTAACAAAGTTGGGTATCTCAACTTTCTTTGAGCCGGACATCGTGGTCCTCTTGTGGAGCAAGTCCCTTCGAGTGGCCTTCGTGGGGCATGTCGAACATGAGCTTTACGTGGTTGACTTCTCCGGAGTCACCACTACTCATGAGATGTGCCTCTTCGGAAAGGCCGACGTGGGTTGGCTTTGGCATCGTCGACTAGCCCACGTAAACTTGAGGACTTTGCAAAGTCTCCACAAAGGGGGCCACATCCTTGGACTAAAAGACCATGTTACTTTTTCCAGAAATCGAGTGTGTAGGGCATGTGTGGAGGGAAAGATGCATGACATTCATCATCCAAGCAAGACAATCATCTCCTCCACCCGGATATTGGAACTCCTTCATGTTGATCTTTTTGGTCCAATACCGGAAATAAGTCTTGGTGGCAAGAAATATTGTTTGGTGATCGTGGACGACTACTCAAGGTATACATGGGTATATTTCTTCAAGACCAAGGATGAGACTCAACAAGTCTTCATCGACTTCTCTAAGGAGGTTCAACGTCAACACAACCTTCCCATATTGGTGATTCGAAGCGACAACGGGTCGGAGTTCAAGAACTACACGCTCAACGACTTCCTAAGTGACGAAGGCATTCGTCATCAATATTCCGCTGCATACACGCCGCAACAAAATGGTGTTGCGGAGAGGAAGAATCGTATTCTCATCGACATGGCAAGATCTATGTTGGCCGAGTTCAAGTCCCCAATCAACTTTTGGGCGGAGGCCATTGCAACGGCGTGTCATTCATCAAATCGCCTCTTCTTCCGCAAAGGCCTCAAGAAGACACCTTATGATGTACTCACCGGCAACAAGCCCAACATATCTTACTTCCGAGTCTTCGGTTGCAAATGCTACTACCTCGTAAAGGGCATCCGGTTGGGTAAGTTTCACTCTAAAACTCTTGAAGGCATATTTGTTGGTTATGGCATTGAATCCCACACCTATAGGATCTATGACAAATCCTCAAGGATCATCATAGAATCTTGTAGTGTGGAATTCGATGAGAATGACGGCTCCCAAGTGGAGCAAGTTGGAATAAGTGATGTAGGTGATGATCAACCCCAAGATGCAATAAGGAGAATGGGAATAGGCTTCCATCGTCCCATTGAAGTACATCAAGGAGTTGATCAAGACGGAACAAGCTCTTCACTTGAAGAGCACTCACCATCACAAGAATCTTATGATACCCCACCCGAAGCAAATTGTGAAGCCTCTAAAGATCATCTTCAAGCACCTCCACAAGAAGAACAACTTCTTCCTCAACAAGATGATCCATCGCAAGGACCGCTCCAACAAGTTCTCCATCCTCAAGAAGATATTGAGTCCCCATCCAAGTCAAATGAAGCAAGTATCTCGACTGCAAGTTCCTCTCATGAGCAAGATCACCCCTCACACTCAAGTGAAGAACTAACTCATGATGATCAAGGCACTCATAATGATCAAGGCGAGGATCCACAAGATCAAGATGATCAAGAGATTCCCTCTACATCTAGAGAGGCAATCGAAACTCGCCGCCAAGCAAGGGTTGGAAGATCTTTGGAACTAAGGGCTCTTTCCCTTGACAAGGTCATCGGTGACGTGAGAAGAAGGGTGTCCACTCGGAGTCAATTGGCCAACTTTAGTGAGCATCAAGCACACATCTCCATGGTGGAACCCAAGAAAGTATTCGATGCCCTTGAAGACCCCGATTGGCTTGAAGCAATGCACGAAGAGCTCAACAACTTCGAGCGCAACAAGGTGTGGAGACTAGTGGAGAAGCCAAAAACTTGCCGCAATGTTATCGGCACCAAGTGGATCTTCAAGAACAAGCAAGATGAACACGGCATCGTTGTGAGGAACAAGGCGCGATTGGTGGCCCAAGGCTTTTCTCAAGTTGAAGGCATCGACTTTGGTGAAACCTATGCGCCGGTTGCACGCCTCGAGTCGATACGTATTCTCATTGCCTTTGCATCTCATCATGGTTTTAAATTGCAACAAATGGACGTTAAAAGTGCTTTTCTAAATGGCCCACTTAATGAACTTGTCTATCTTAAACAACCTCCGGGTTTCGAGAGCCGCGACTTCCCGAACCACGTCTACGTGTTGGATAAGGCTCTCTATGGGCTTAAACAAGCACCTAGAGCATGGTATGAACACCTTCGGGAGTTCTTGTTAGACCGTGGATTCGAAGTCGGGGTGATCGATCCCACTCTTTTCACAAAGAAAGTTAATGGGGAACTCTTCATTTGTCAATTATATGTTGATGATATTATCTTCGGTTCTACTAATCTCTATTTTAATGAAGAGTTCGCCAAGCTTATGACCGACAAGTTCGAGATGTCCATGATGGGTGAACTTATGTTCTTTCTTGGTTTTGAGATCAAGCAATTGAGAGAAGGAACATTTATTTGTCAAGCCAAGTTCATTCAAGATATGCTCAAGAGATTCAAGCTCCTCGATCTAAAGGGCGTCGCTACTCCTATGCAAACCAAGTGCCACCTCGAGCTTAACCCTAATGGTAAAGAGGTAGACCAAAAGGTATATCGATCTATGATTGGGTCTCTTCTCTACCTTTGTGCATCTAGGCCGGATATAGTGTTAAGCGTTGGAGTGTGTGCACGTTACCAAGCCGCGCCTAAGGAAAGTCACCAAGTGGCTATCAAGAGAATCTTCCGGTATTTGATTCATACTCCAAGCTATGGGTTGTGGTACCCCAAAGATGGCACCTTGTCTCTTTGTGGGTACACCGACTCGGATTGGGCGGGCGACAAGGATGGCACCATGTCTCTTTGTGGGTACACCTTATCACTATTAGAAATGATCCCCCTAAAATTAAAGATCATTCCTTTTCACAATGGCAATTCTTAATGAAATCCCATGTGTGCAGCTCTTCGATCGAACTATGGAGAATCATTCAAGTTGGATTCAAGCCACATGACCCGAACAACTTGACACGGAGAGAGGTGGTGGATGCTCAACTCAATGCCACCGCACTCAACATGATCCAACATGCCGTGGGCGCCAAGGACATGCCTCTCATCCAACCCTTCTCCACTGCCAAGGAGACATGGGACGCTCTCTCCGACTTATTTGTTGGAAATGAGAGCATGAAGAGAAATCGCTATGATGCCTTAAGCAATGAGGCGGAAGGGTTCTATAAGTTGGATGGTGAAGATCATGAAGAGATGTACCGGAGATTGGTTTCTATTGCCACAACCTTTCGTGACCTCGGTGCAACCTATATTGATGATGCTTGGATCAAGAGGAAGTACGTGAGCTCCCTCATGCCTTTTGAGGGCACGGACTTGAAGACCTTGCAAGGGAGACACAACTATGACCTCATGACCTCAAATCAAGTCATGCAAGAGATGACATCCTTCAAGGTTGCTACCAAGAATGCCGAAGATGCTAGGGCAAGAGCCATAGGGATGCAAAAGGGAGTAAACCTTGCATTGAAGGCAACGGTTGAAGTTGGAGGTGAAGATGACTTTGAGAGTTCCTCATTCTTGTCCAATGAAGGTCTCAAGCTCGCATACAATGAGCATCTTGCTCTTGCGGCAAAAGGATTTTTGGAGAATCCATCGAGGGTAAGAGCTCAATTCAATAGGCATCCCCTCGTTGGAACTCCACAAGGTGGAAGGAGGGACATCTCCAAGGCTAGGACATGCTACAATTGTCAAGACAAGTACCACTTCGTCGCCGAGTGCCCATATGAAAAGAGGGAAGAGAATGGTGGAAGACTTATTCTCAAGGACAAGTCCAAGATGCCTCCCAAGAAGGCTTATGTCAAGAATAAGAGGGCTTTCTTCAAGAAGAAGGCACCTCGGATCGTGTTGATGACTCAAGAGGAGTATCCCACCAAGGATGAAGATGAGTCGGAAGAAGAAGAAACTCCGAATGAAGTGGCGGCTATTGCCACTACTTCAACTACTACCTCGACCCATCAAGCTACTTCGTCAACACCAAGAACTCCATCCCCGTCGCCTAACGCTACTACTTCCAAGCCAAGAGCTACGGTGACTTCATCTTCAAGCTCACTCTTTGACTCACCCAACGAGAACTCCCCCAACAAGAGTGTGAGATGTCTTATGGCCAAGGCATCCGAGGTACCTTCATCCTCTACTTCCTTGAATGATATGAATGAGCTTGATGATTCCGCTAGCCTCCAAATAAAGGAGGAGCTTGTTGCTTTTGACTCTTTTATGGCTAACTTGCAAGGAGATAGCAAGAAACATGTGGGAGCCCTTATGAGTCGCATTGGCGAGCTCGAACACCTCATTGAGGAAAAGGGTAAGATTGAGAGAGAGGATGCTATCACCATAGCACATCTTCAATCCTCTCTCCGAGATATTGAAGAGTCTCATGTTCGTCTAGAAGAAGAACTTGAGAACATTGAGGAATCTCATAACTCTATGCATTCTAAACTTGTTAAAGAACGTGACCTCTATTTTGCTAAGAACAAGTTGGCACAAAAGGATAAGGCCGATTTTGTGGCTGGCCATGTGAGTCTTATTGAAGACATGGAGAAGCTCGTCAATGTTCATGCGGCATTGGAGAGTGAACATGAACTTCTTAAGAAGTCACATGATCAATTACAAACTCGGTTAACTAATCTTGAGAAACCAAGCACGTCCACTCCTATTTGTACTTGTGATCATGCAAATATTATGAATGAAAATGTTAGGTTGAAGGAAGAAATTGCCAAGGCCTCCTCCGCTAAGATCATCCTTCTCAAGGGTAAGAATGTTGTTGAGACTCCCACCTATGAGCCTCAATCTCGCAAAGTGAAGGAAGGTCTTGGTTATGTGAGGCCTAACAAGGTTGGTGCCAAGAAGACCATTCCCACACAAGCAAAGGTGAACAACATTGCAAGTGGGAATGCCACAAGGGGCAAGCCTACTCGCAATGACTTTGCGGGAGACACTAACCCAAACTATGCACTCTATGTGAATTACTATGGAAATGTTTGTGCTCGCTATGTTGGTCCTTTTGATGGCTTTATTGCTTATTCTATTTGGGTACCCAAAACCCTTGTGGCTAACCTTAAGGCACCCATTGTTAAGCAATGGGTACCTAAAGTCAAGAATTAATCTCTTGTAGGGTCTTGCTCCCGGTGGTTCGAAATGGATAATTGATAGTGGGTGTACAAGTCATATGACCGGGAGCAAGGAGCTTGTCACGGAGATGAGGCCTAATGTTGATCAAGTAACCGTCTCGTTTGGTGACAAGTCAAGGTCTAAGGTAACCGGGCTTGGCAAAGTGGTAGTTGCCCCCGATATTACTCTAGTCAATGTCATGCTTGTTGATTCTCTTGGCTATAATTTGATGTCGGTTCGTGCCTTAACAAAGTTGGGTATCTCAACTTTCTTTGAGCCGGACATCGTGGTCCTCTTGTGGAGCAAGTCCCTTCGAGTGGCCTTCGTGGGGCATGTCGAACATGAGCTTTACGTGGTTGACTTCTCCGGAGTCACCACTACTCATGAGATGTGCCTCTTCGGAAAGGCCGACGTGGGTTGGCTTTGGCATCGTCGACTAGCCCACGTAAACTTGAGGACTTTGCAAAGTCTCCACAAAGGGGGCCACATCCTTGGACTAAAAGACCATGTTACTTTTTCCAGAAATCGAGTGTGTAGGGCATGTGTGGAGGGAAAGATGCATGACATTCATCATCCAAGCAAGACAATCATCTCCTCCACCCGGATATTGGAACTCCTTCATGTTGATCTTTTTGGTCCAATACCGGAAATAAGTCTTGGTGGCAAGAAATATTGTTTGGTGATCGTGGACGACTACTCAAGGTATACATGGGTATATTTCTTCAAGACCAAGGATGAGACTCAACAAGTCTTCATCGACTTCTCTAAGGAGGTTCAACGTCAACACAACCTTCCCATATTGGTGATTCGAAGCGACAACGGGTCGGAGTTCAAGAACTACACGCTCAACGACTTCCTAAGTGACGAAGGCATTCGTCATCAATATTCCGCTGCATACACGCCGCAACAAAATGGTGTTGCGGAGAGGAAGAATCGTATTCTCATCGACATGGCAAGATCTATGTTGGCCGAGTTCAAGTCCCCAATCAACTTTTGGGCGGAGGCCATTGCAACGGCGTGTCATTCATCAAATCGCCTCTTCTTCCGCAAAGGCCTCAAGAAGACACCTTATGATGTACTCACCGGCAACAAGCCCAACATATCTTACTTCCGAGTCTTCGGTTGCAAATGCTACTACCTCGTAAAGGGCATCCGGTTGGGTAAGTTTCACTCTAAAACTCTTGAAGGCATATTTGTTGGTTATGGCATTGAATCCCACACCTATAGGATCTATGACAAATCCTCAAGGATCATCATAGAATCTTGTAGTGTGGAATTCGATGAGAATGACGGCTCCCAAGTGGAGCAAGTTGGAATAAGTGATGTAGGTGATGATCAACCCCAAGATGCAATAAGGAGAATGGGAATAGGCTTCCATCGTCCCATTGAAGTACATCAAGGAGTTGATCAAGACGGAACAAGCTCTTCACTTGAAGAGCACTCACCATCACAAGAATCTTATGATACCCCACCCGAAGCAAATTGTGAAGCCTCTAAAGATCATCTTCAAGCACCTCCACAAGAAGAACAACTTCTTCCTCAACAAGATGATCCATCGCAAGGACCGCTCCAACAAGTTCTCCATCCTCAAGAAGATATTGAGTCCCCATCCAAGTCAAATGAAGCAAGTATCTCGACTGCAAGTTCCTCTCATGAGCAAGATCACCCCTCACACTCAAGTGAAGAACTAACTCATGATGATCAAGGCACTCATAATGATCAAGGCGAGGATCCACAAGATCAAGATGATCAAGAGATTCCCTCTACATCTAGAGAGGCAATCGAAACTCGCCGCCAAGCAAGGGTTGGAAGATCTTTGGAACTAAGGGCTCTTTCCCTTGACAAGGTCATCGGTGACGTGAGAAGAAGGGTGTCCACTCGGAGTCAATTGGCCAACTTTAGTGAGCATCAAGCACACATCTCCATGGTGGAACCCAAGAAAGTATTCGATGCCCTTGAAGACCCCGATTGGCTTGAAGCAATGCACGAAGAGCTCAACAACTTCGAGCGCAACAAGGTGTGGAGACTAGTGGAGAAGCCAAAAACTTGCCGCAATGTTATCGGCACCAAGTGGATCTTCAAGAACAAGCAAGATGAACACGGCATCGTTGTGAGGAACAAGGCGCGATTGGTGGCCCAAGGCTTTTCTCAAGTTGAAGGCATCGACTTTGGTGAAACCTATGCGCCGGTTGCACGCCTCGAGTCGATACGTATTCTCATTGCCTTTGCATCTCATCATGGTTTTAAATTGCAACAAATGGACGTTAAAAGTGCTTTTCTAAATGGCCCACTTAATGAACTTGTCTATCTTAAACAACCTCCGGGTTTCGAGAGCCGCGACTTCCCGAACCACGTCTACGTGTTGGATAAGGCTCTCTATGGGCTTAAACAAGCACCTAGAGCATGGTATGAACACCTTCGGGAGTTCTTGTTAGACCGTGGATTCGAAGTCGGGGTGATCGATCCCACTCTTTTCACAAAGAAAGTTAATGGGGAACTCTTCATTTGTCAATTATATGTTGATGATATTATCTTCGGTTCTACTAATCTCTATTTTAATGAAGAGTTCGCCAAGCTTATGACCGACAAGTTCGAGATGTCCATGATGGGTGAACTTATGTTCTTTCTTGGTTTTGAGATCAAGCAATTGAGAGAAGGAACATTTATTTGTCAAGCCAAGTTCATTCAAGATATGCTCAAGAGATTCAAGCTCCTCGATCTAAAGGGCGTCGCTACTCCTATGCAAACCAAGTGCCACCTCGAGCTTAACCCTAATGGTAAAGAGGTAGACCAAAAGGTATATCGATCTATGATTGGGTCTCTTCTCTACCTTTGTGCATCTAGGCCGGATATAGTGTTAAGCGTTGGAGTGTGTGCACGTTACCAAGCCGCGCCTAAGGAAAGTCACCAAGTGGCTATCAAGAGAATCTTCCGGTATTTGATTCATACTCCAAGCTATGGGTTGTGGTACCCCAAAGATGGCACCTTGTCTCTTTGTGGGTACACCGACTCGGATTGGGCGGGCGACAAGGATGGCACCATGTCTCTTTGTGGGTACACCTTATCACTATTAGAAATGATCCCCCTAAAATTAAAGATCATTCCTTTTCACAATGGCAATTCTTAATGAAATCCCATGTGTGCAGCTCTTCGATCGAACTATGGAGAATCATTCAAGTTGGATTCAAGCCACATGACCCGAACAACTTGACACGGAGAGAGGTGGTGGATGCTCAACTCAATGCCACCGCACTCAACATGATCCAACATGCCGTGGGCGCCAAGGACATGCCTCTCATCCAACCCTTCTCCACTGCCAAGGAGACATGGGACGCTCTCTCCGACTTATTTGTTGGAAATGAGAGCATGAAGAGAAATCGCTATGATGCCTTAAGCAATGAGGCGGAAGGGTTCTATAAGTTGGATGGTGAAGATCATGAAGAGATGTACCGGAGATTGGTTTCTATTGCCACAACCTTTCGTGACCTCGGTGCAACCTATATTGATGATGCTTGGATCAAGAGGAAGTACGTGAGCTCCCTCATGCCTTTTGAGGGCACGGACTTGAAGACCTTGCAAGGGAGACACAACTATGACCTCATGACCTCAAATCAAGTCATGCAAGAGATGACATCCTTCAAGGTTGCTACCAAGAATGCCGAAGATGCTAGGGCAAGAGCCATAGGGATGCAAAAGGGAGTAAACCTTGCATTGAAGGCAACGGTTGAAGTTGGAGGTGAAGATGACTTTGAGAGTTCCTCATTCTTGTCCAATGAAGGTCTCAAGCTCGCATACAATGAGCATCTTGCTCTTGCGGCAAAAGGATTTTTGGAGAATCCATCGAGGGTAAGAGCTCAATTCAATAGGCATCCCCTCGTTGGAACTCCACAAGGTGGAAGGAGGGACATCTCCAAGGCTAGGACATGCTACAATTGTCAAGACAAGTACCACTTCGTCGCCGAGTGCCCATATGAAAAGAGGGAAGAGAATGGTGGAAGACTTATTCTCAAGGACAAGTCCAAGATGCCTCCCAAGAAGGCTTATGTCAAGAATAAGAGGGCTTTCTTCAAGAAGAAGGCACCTCGGATCGTGTTGATGACTCAAGAGGAGTATCCCACCAAGGATGAAGATGAGTCGGAAGAAGAAGAAACTCCGAATGAAGTGGCGGCTATTGCCACTACTTCAACTACTACCTCGACCCATCAAGCTACTTCGTCAACACCAAGAACTCCATCCCCGTCGCCTAACGCTACTACTTCCAAGCCAAGAGCTACGGTGACTTCATCTTCAAGCTCACTCTTTGACTCACCCAACGAGAACTCCCCCAACAAGAGTGTGAGATGTCTTATGGCCAAGGCATCCGAGGTACCTTCATCCTCTACTTCCTTGAATGATATGAATGAGCTTGATGATTCCGCTAGCCTCCAAATAAAGGAGGAGCTTGTTGCTTTTGACTCTTTTATGGCTAACTTGCAAGGAGATAGCAAGAAACATGTGGGAGCCCTTATGAGTCGCATTGGCGAGCTCGAACACCTCATTGAGGAAAAGGGTAAGATTGAGAGAGAGGATGCTATCACCATAGCACATCTTCAATCCTCTCTCCGAGATATTGAAGAGTCTCATGTTCGTCTAGAAGAAGAACTTGAGAACATTGAGGAATCTCATAACTCTATGCATTCTAAACTTGTTAAAGAACGTGACCTCTATTTTGCTAAGAACAAGTTGGCACAAAAGGATAAGGCCGATTTTGTGGCTGGCCATGTGAGTCTTATTGAAGACATGGAGAAGCTCGTCAATGTTCATGCGGCATTGGAGAGTGAACATGAACTTCTTAAGAAGTCACATGATCAATTACAAACTCGGTTAACTAATCTTGAGAAACCAAGCACGTCCACTCCTATTTGTACTTGTGATCATGCAAATATTATGAATGAAAATGTTAGGTTGAAGGAAGAAATTGCCAAGGCCTCCTCCGCTAAGATCATCCTTCTCAAGGGTAAGAATGTTGTTGAGACTCCCACCTATGAGCCTCAATCTCGCAAAGTGAAGGAAGGTCTTGGTTATGTGAGGCCTAACAAGGTTGGTGCCAAGAAGACCATTCCCACACAAGCAAAGGTGAACAACATTGCAAGTGGGAATGCCACAAGGGGCAAGCCTACTCGCAATGACTTTGCGGGAGACACTAACCCAAACTATGCACTCTATGTGAATTACTATGGAAATGTTTGTGCTCGCTATATTGGTCCTTTTGATGGTTTTATTGCTTATTCTATTTGGGTTCCCAAAACACTTGTGGCTAACCTTAAGGCACCCATTGTTAAGCAATGGGTACCTAAAGTCAAGAATTAATCTTTTGTAGGGTCTTGCTCCCGGTGGTTCAAAATGGATAATTGATAGTGGGTGTACAAGTCATATGACCGGGAGCATGGAGCTTGTCACGGAGATGAGGCCTAATGTTGATCAAGTAACCGTCTCGTTTGGTGACAAGTCAAGGTCTAAGGTAACCGGGCTTGGCAAAGTGGTAGTTGCCCCCGATATTACTCTTGTCAATGTCATGCTTGTTGATTCTCTTGGCTATAATTTGATGTCGGTTCGTGCTTTAGCAAAGTTGGGCATCTCAACTTTCCTTGAGCCGGACATCGTGGTCCTCTTGTGGAGCAAGTCCCTTCGAGTGGCCTTCGTGGGGCATGTCGAACATCAGCTTTACGTGGTTGATTTCTCCGGAGTCACCACTACTCATGAGATGTGCCTCTTCGGAAAGGCCGACGTGGGTTGGCTTTGGCATCGCCGACTAGCTCACGTAAACATGAGGACTTTGCAAAGTCTCCACAAAGGGGGCCACATCCTTGGACTAAAAGACCATGTTACTTTTTCCAGAGATCGAGTGTGTAGGGCATGTGTGGAGGGAAAGATGCATGATATTCATCATCCAAGCAAGACAATCATCTCCTCCACCCGGATATTGGAACTACTTCATGTTGATCTTTTTGGTCCAATACCGGAAATAAGTCTTGGTGGCAAGAAATATTGTTTGGTGATCGTGGATGACTACTCAAGGTATACATGGGTATATTTCTTCAAGACCAAGGATGAGACTCAACAAGTCTTCATCGACTTCTCTAAGGAGGTTCAACGCCAACACAACCTTCCCATATTGGTGATTCGAAGCGACAACGGGTCGGAGTTCAAGAACTACACGCTCAACGACTTCCTAAGTGACGAAGGCATTCGTCATCAATATTCCGCTGCATACACTCCGCAACAAAATGGCGTTGCGGAGAGGAAGAATCGTACTCTCATCAACATGGCAAGATCTATGTTAGCCGAGTTCAAGTCCCCAATCAACTTTTGGGCGGAGGCCATTGCAACGGCGTGTCATTCATCAAATCGCCTCTTCTTCCGCAAAGGCCTCAAGAAGACACCTTATGATGTACTCACCGGCAACAAGCCCAACATATCTTACTTCCGAGTCTTCGGTTGCAAATGCTACTACCTCGTAAAGGGCACCCGGTTGGGTAAGTTTCACTCTAAAACTCTTGAAGGCATATTTGTTGGTTATGGCATTGAATCCCACACCTATAGGATCTATGACAAATCCTCAAGGATCGTCATAGAATCTTGTAGTGTGGAATTCGATGAGAATGACGGCTCCCAAGTGGAGCAAGTTGAAATAAGTGATGTAGGTGATGATCAACCCCAAGATGCAATAAGGAGAATGGGGATAGGCTTCCATCGTCCCATTGAAGTACATCAAGGAGTTGATCAAGACGGAACAAGCTCTTCACATGAAGAGCACTCACCATCACATGAATCTTATGATACCCCACCGGAAGCAAATTGTGAAGCATCTCAAGATCATCTTCAAGCACCTCCACAAGAAGAACAACTTCTTCCTCAACAAGATGATCCATCGCAAGGACCGCTCCAACAAGTTCTCCATCCTCAAGGAGATATTGAGTCCCCTTCCAAGTCAAATGAAGCAAGTATCTCGAGTGCAAGTTCCTCTCATGTGCAAGATCGCCCCTCACACTCAAGTGAAGAAACAACTCATGATGATCAAGGCACTCATGATGGTCATGGCGAGGATCCACAAGATCAAGTTGATCAAGAGATTCCCTCTACATCTAGAGAGGCAATCGAAACTCGCCGCCAAGCAAGAGTTGGAAGATCTTTGGAACTAAGGGCTCTTTCCCTTGACAAGGTCATCGGTGACGTGAGAAGAAGGGTGTCCACTCGGAGTCAATTGGCCAACTTTAGTGAACATCAAGCACACATCTCCATGGTGGAACCCAAGAAAGTATTCGATGCTCTTGAAGACCCCGATTGGCTTGAAGCAATGCACGAAGAGCTCAACAACTTCGAGCGCAACAAGGTGTGGAGACTAGTAGAGAAGCCAAATACTTGCCGCAATGTTATCGGCACCAAGTGGATCTTCAAGAACAAGCAAGATGAACACGGCATCGTTGTGAGGAACAAGGCGCGATTGGTGGCCCAAGGCTTTTCTCAAGTTGAAGGCATCGACTTTGGTGAAACCTACGCGCCGGTTGCATGCCTCGAGTCGATACGTATTCTCATTGCCTTTGCATCTCATCATGGTTTTAAATCGCAACAAATGGACGTTAAAAGTGCTTTTCTAAATGGCCCACTTAGTGAACTTGTCTATGTTAAACAACCTCCGGGTTTCGAGAACCGCGACTTCCCGAACCACGTCTACGTGTTGGATAAGGCTCTCTATGGGCTTAAACAAGCACCTAGAGCATGGTATGAACACCTTCGGGAGTTCTTGTTAGACCGTGGATTCGAAGTCGGGGTGATCGATCCCACTCTTTTTACAAAGAAAGTTAATGGGGAACTCTTCATTTGTCAATTATATGTTGATGATATTATCTTCGGTTCTACTAATCTCTATTTTAATGAAGAGTTCGCCAAGCTTATGACCGACAAGTTCGAGATGTCCATGATGGGTGAACTTAGGTTCTTTCTTGGTTTTGAGATCAAGCAATTGAGAGAAGGAACATTTATTTGTCAAGCCAAGTACATTCAAGATATGCTCAAGAGATTCAAGCTCCTCGATCTAAAGGGCGCCGCTACTCCTATGCAAACCAAGTGCCACCTCGAGCTTAACCCTAATGGTAAAGAGGTAGACCAAAAGGTATATCGTTCTATGATTGGGTCTCTTCTCTACCTTTGTGCATCTAGGCCGGATATAGTGTTAAACGTTGGAGTGTGTGCACGTTACCAAGCCGCGCCTAAGGAAAGTCACCAAGTGGCTATCAAGAGAATCTTCCGGTATTTGATTCATACTCCAAGCTATGGGTTGTGGTACCCCAAAGATGGCACCTTGTCTCTTTGTGGGTACACCGACTCGAATTGGGCGGGTGACAAGGATGATAGGAAGTCAACCTCGGGAACTTGTCAATTCATTGGAAGATCATTGGTGAGTTGGTCCTCTAAGAAGCAAAATTGCATCTCTCTCTCCACCGCGGAGGCCGAATATGTCGCCGCCGCAAGTGGGTGTACTCAACTCCTTTGGATGCGGCAAACTTTAAAGGATTACGGGGTCCATTTGGACAAAGTGTCGCTCCTCTGTGATAATGAGAGTGCCAGCAAGATCGCCTATAATCCGGTGCAACATTCAAGGACCAAGCATATTGAGATTCGCCATCACTTCATTCGAGATCACGTGGCAAGAGGAGACATCGATCTCTCCTATGTTGGGACAAAGGATCAATTGGCGGATATCTTCAAGAAGCCCCTTGACGAAGCCCGGTTTTGTTACTTGAGGAATGAGTTAAATATCGTGGATTCTCGGACTTTGGCTTGATAATGGTGCACACCCATCAACGTTTAATGCTCTATTAGGTGTAGATGTACGCATGGACTTAGGGGGAGTGTTTTCCTAATACATTGGATTCTTCCTCCCCCTATTATGCATATAGCAATGAATCATTGATAAACTTCAAATTAATCCATAATTTGTGAGCTTAAATGATGAGTAGTAGTTATGGACCCAAGATACATCTTCGCGGTGCCATGCTATAACCTCATACACGGTGGCTTTGGCCACCACCTCTTCCTATGGAAGAGTTGGATCTCATTTGGTTTTACCTTTGGACTTCATTCGCTTTTTGGGCTCTTATGGAAAACACACTCAAGTTGGTCTTTCTTGTGTCTTATTGGTTTTGCAATTTGAGTGTGAAGTACCATCGACAGTTTGCTTCTCTATCCTAAGCCTTTCTCCCTCTCAAGACTTGCTTAATTCTCACTCATGTCCAATTGTATCCTTTTGTGTTGGGCGGAAATCTCCGAGCCACATTCGGAAATCTCCGAATCACTAGAAATTTTCGAGACTAAGTCCTTTCAAAACTCAGCACTGCACTTCGCTGGATTTTGACCGGAAATAGTCTCTGAAATTTCCGGTGACCGAAAATTTCCGAGTGCGACTCGGAAATATCCGGTCCCTGAGATTTCACGGCGCCTAAGTCTGTTTCAAATTCGGCACTGCACTCTGCTGAATTTGAACCGGAAATAGAGCCGGAAATTTCCGGGGCCCGGAAATTTCCGAACCAAGTCCGGAAATTTCCGATGACTCCGTCAATTTCCACACTAAGTCTGTTTCCAAACTCGGTACTGGATATATCGTGTTTTGAACCGGAAATAGTGCCGGAAATTTCCGAACCTAAGTCCGGAAATTTCCGACCCAAGTCTCTCCGGCTATAAATAGGGCACGGGTGGGCTGTTCGAACCGAACAGTTCATCCACCCCGTGCCCCTTCTTTCTCTCTCCAAGCCGGAGAAGAAGATCTTCCTCGATCCGCCCCCGGGCCGTTTCTCCGTCAATCTCTCCGATTCTTCGCCGGATCTGCTTCTCCTCGTCGCGGGGATCGTTTTCCACCGCGCGGTTTTCGCCATGTCTACCAGTAACTCCTCTTATTTCAAATCTAGGACGAAATCTCTTTTCGTTTAACCTAGCCGATTTAGGAGGTTGTTGCTCGTTTCCTTTGGTAGAACTGCTCCTCTAGGCTTGATCTACCTTCCTCGTACACAGATCTGTTTTTCGTTCATAGATTTGGTTCAGTTTTTCAAAATTTCGTGCAGACCGGAAATTTCCGGTTCAGACTCGGAAATTTCCGGACCTGACTCGGAAATCTCCGGCATGTTCAAAATTCTGAAAAACAGACAAGTTCTGTGAACTTTTAACGGCTCGTGTACTATTCCCTTTGCCTTCCTGGACATGAGTGCTTATCCCCCTTGCTTTCTATCTGCTCTATGCTGTTTGTTTGCAGGTTCTTCTACTCGGGGAGGTCGCCTCAAGTCAATGGCTAGTCGTCCGAAAGGGGTTCACTCTCGGCCACCTAGTGATCCTTCAAGTGATGAGAGTGAGCTACCTCCTGCTGCTCAGCTCAGGAAACCCAGTGGTGCTAACAAGAAGAAGAAGCCCGAGCTTCAACTGTCTGATTTCAACAAAGCAAGCTTTCGCAAGTGGCGCAGTGAGCTGTCCTATGATGCTGAGCAAGATGACCCCAAGTTCTTCTGCACAGAGATGGCTTGGCTTTATCGTGAGGTATATCTCAAGTTCTCCAGTAAAGCGCCAGTTTGCCCAATGAGATGGATCAACTTCGACAAGCTCATGAAGAAGGCTGATTATTTTGGGGGAGCTATTCAGGTATGCAAGGTGTTAGGCTTGGAGCATCTTATGAGCACTGAGTGCAGCTACAACGTGTCCATCATTCATCAGTTCTATGCGACAGTAGTGTTTGACACTTCAGAGGATATTGGCATGACTTGGATGACTGGCACACAGCGTTTGTCCTCCTCCTTCCGTGAGTTTGCTCGGATTCTTGGCTGTCCCTTCCATGGTAGCTCTGTGGCAGCTGGTGAGAGGATGCACCTTCAAGGCGTGGCCTACAACAAGAACGCCATGTCCGACTTATATATGCCTGGTGGAGAGATTGGCTCGCAGCATGGTTTGCTGCCCACTTATGATATTCTCCTTCGCATGTTTCGCAACACCATTGCTCCCATCGCGGGCAACGCTGACAACATTGCCGGGGGTCTCGTGAACTTGATGGCCAAAGCCCATGAAGCCTTTGTTGGAGAGTATGAGCTGGACAAGGAGGAGTACAAGATTGATGTCATGGATTTCATCTTTCAAGAAATGAGTCAAGCCATGTTTGAGAGGAAAGTTCCCCCCTATGCTCCATATGTGATGCTTCTCATCAAGCGCAAGTATTAGTTATCTGAGGAAGATGGCGGCGATATGGATAGTGCCCTTGGATGCATCGCCCACACAGCTGCCAACCTTGTTCAAAAGAAAGCTCATATGGTGCAAAAGCAAGCTTCACTTCAAGAGATCGATGAGGATGATGTGTATGGTGGCCCCACTCGCCAACCACGGTGCCATAACATCAAGAAAGCTGAAAAGAAGAGTCGCCCATGGATTGTTCGTGCCATGGAGAAGGTGTTGAACATGAACTGCTGCATTCATAGTGAAAACTATGCTATCTACCAACAGAACCACCGCATTCTCAAACAACAGGAAGAGATTCGTGCTCATTTGAAGATGCCACCTCCCAAGAGACCCCTGAAGCCCCTGGTACCCTATCTTGAGTGGAATTCTGAGGAAACAGTTGGATTCACTTGGGACACCAATGTGCCTGATGATCAAGATGTGGATCCAGAAGCTGCGGATGATTTCGAGGATGAGGCGCACAGTTCCGATTCCGACTCTTGAGTCTTGGGACGCTAGCAGCTGCTTCTTCCCTTTTTGGTATCTTGATGCCAAAGGGGGAGAAATATCTCATAGGACTCACGGGATTTGCATGGGAGGGAGCACATTTTTTTTTCTTTTATCTCGGTTGCTTTGTTCTAGTGCTCTCTATTCTTATCTTATTTGGACTTCTTTCGTTGCATGTTTGTGAGACATGAGGACCTCTTAAACTCTTATTGTAATAGCTCTAGTTGAATTTGGTAAACTATGCATGTTCTAATTTGTCTATGTGGGTATATTTTCTTTGCTTGCGAGGTTTGTAAAATCTAGGGGGAGCATTGATCCCAAGTTGTGTGCATTTTGTATTCAAGAACATCCCAAAGATAATGCACACACTTAGGGGGAGCCCGTCTATATTTTGCAAATCCGTTCTCCTTTTGTGTTGTCATCATTCGCCAAAAAGGGGGAGATTGAAAGTGCATTCTTTGCACTTCCTGTTTTTGGTGACTAGTGACAACACAAAAGGTGGTATTAATGTTTGTGATGATCTATGCAGGTTTTAGAACATGTGTAATAATGTGCTCAAATACATTCAGCATATTTCAGTACTGGACTCTTTTATATTTCAGTCGGAAATCCTTCAGGAAATTTCAGGTACCAGTGTCACTGAAGATTTTTCACCAAGTCCAGTGTTTGAAGCAGTACTGGCATTCAGAGCTTTTCAGTCGGAAATGCATCAGGAAATTTCCGGTGTCCGGAAATTTCCGGCCAGTGTCCGGAGATTTCCGAGCCACCGAAGATTTTTCACCAAGTCCAGATTGTCAAGCAGTACTGCCTCTCAGAGCTTCGCAGTCGGAATTTCAGGCGGAAATTTCAGGTGCCCGGAAATTTCCGATGGGAGTCCGGAAATTTCCGAGCTGCACGAACAAGATCATCGCCAAGTCAGAAGCTGAACTCGTACTGCCTCCAGTCGAAGATCCGTCGGAATTCCTCGCGGAGATTTCCGCTGCCCGGAAATTTCCGGTGGCCAGTCCGGAAATTTCCGGTCGTCAGTCCGGAAATTTCCGAACGTAACCCGGAAATTTCCGGGTTGGCGGCTGCACAACGGTCAGATCTCGGGGAGGGGTATAAATACCCCTCCACCTACCTCCAGCAGACTAGCTCTCTCAGATCCAAAACGCCCCATTGCTGCTGGAGCTCATTTTCCATGGATCTCCCTATCTAGCCAACCAAATCCAATGATAGTTGGAGATCCGAAGGAGAAGACCCCGATCTACATCGCCACCGAAGGAATTTCACTTTCCCCCTCCCTATCTTGAGGGGACACGAATCTAGGGTTTCCTTTGTGGATAGCTAGATTCTACCTTGTTGTTTCTTACTCCTTTGTGGATCCTTTGTGGAATTGACCTCTTGTGGTCTTAGTGAGAGCCCCCAATTCAGTTGTGGGTGTGTGCCTCACGGATTTGTACGGGACCTTCTCCGCCCTTAAAGGAGTCCTTAGTGGAAGGGTGGATTCGGACCTTTGTGGTCGAATTCATCGGAGAATAGGGTGAAGCCTTTGTGGCGTTGAGCTGACCTTTGTGGTTGCTCACACCCCTCCAACGAGACGTACACCCATGTGGTGGAACTCGGGATAAAATCGTCGTCTCCTTGTTCCCTAGGTTGTCTCGTTCCACTATCCTCCTTTGTGTTACTTGCTTTTCTTTATTGCATTGTTTTCATTTGTCTAGCACCTTGCTTCATCTAGTAGCACATATAGTAAATTTACTCTTGCAAGCCTAAAACTGAAAAAGTCATAAAAATTGGTCACCACCTATTCACCCCCCCCCCCCCTCTAGGTGGATAACTTCCATTCACACTTATTAAAGCCTTTTTCAAAGTTTCAAAAGCTTCATTACAATCATCATCAAAAACAAAAGGTACATCTTTTTGTAGAATATTAGTAAGAGGCTTTGATATTTTAGAGAAATCTTTAATAAACCTTCTATAGAAACCAGCATGACCAAGAATACTACGAATACCTTTAACATCTCGGGGGCAAGGCATTTTCTCAATTGCTTCTCCACTTTAGCTCTATCTACTTCAATACCTCTTTCAGAAATTTTATGTCCAAGAACAATTCCTTCATTAACCATAAAGTGACATTTCTCCCAATTAAGAACAAGGTTAGTTTCTTCACATCTTTGCAAAACTTTATCAAGGTTGTGTAAACAATTATCAAAAGAAGTTTCATAGACGGAGAAATCATCCATGAATACTTCCACAATCTCCTCACAAAAACCATGAAAAATAGCAGACATGCATGTTTGAAAAGTAGCAGGAGCATTACATAGACCAAAAGGCATACGTCTATAAGCATAAGTACCATAAGGACAAGTAAATGTGGTTTTCTCTTGATCTTGTGCTTTAACAGCAATATCTTGCGCTTTAACAGCAATTTGTGAGAAGCCAGAATAACCATCAAGAAAGCAAAAATGAGTTTTCTTAGCTAATCTCTCTAACATTTGATCAATAAAGGGTAATGGATATTGATCCTTCTTACTAACTTTATTAACCTTTCAAAAATCAATGCACATTCTATAACCAACAACTACTCTTTGAGGAATAAGTTCATCATTTTCATTAGGCACAACAGTAATTCCTCCTTTCTTAGGGACACAGTGCACAGGACTAACCCATCTACTATCAGCAATAGGATAAATAATACCAGCGTCAAGAAGCTTTAATACCTCATTTCTTACCACTTCCTTCATCTTGGGTATTAAACGGCGTTGATGTTCAACAATTGGCTTTGCATCAGGCTCCATATTAATAGAATGTTGGCATATAGTAGGAGAAATCCCTTTTAAATCATTCAGAGTATAACCCATAGCTCCACGGTGTTTCTTCAATACTTCCAATAATCTTTCCTCTTCTTTACCTGAAAGGTTAGCACTAATAATAACATGATATATTTTCTTATCATCAATATGAGCATACTTAAGATTATCAGGCAAAGGTTTTAAATCAAAGACAGGATCCTCTTTAGCTGGGAGTGTTTTACCCAAGTCTTCCACCTTTAAATTGTGTTTCAAAATGGGTTGACGAAGAAATATTTCATCAAGCTCATCCCTTTCCTCTCTAAAGGCTTCACTTTCATGATCTTCCAAAAATTGCTGCAAAACATTGTTAGGAGCAAGAGCAATAGAGGCAGGCTGTTCAACTTTAAAATCCTCATTAGGCAATTCGGTTTCATAATGGACTTTAGCAAATTTCAAAAATTTAAATTCATATGAGTCACCAGCAAACTTAGTCAAGATTTTCTCTTTCTTAGAATCTATAACAGCACCACAAGTGTTCAGAAAAGGTCTACCAAAAATGATAGGACAAGTCTTACTAGCAACTGAACCAAGTACGAGAAAATCAGCAGGATATTTAATCTTACCACATAAAACTTCAACATCTCTAACAATACCAATTGAAGAGATAGTTTCTCTATTAGCAAGTTGAATAACCACATCAATTTCTTCAAGTTCACAAGGACCTATCTCATGCATAATTTCTTTGTAAAGCTCATAGGGAATAGCACTAGAACTTGCACCAATATCACATAAACCATAATAGCAATGATCTCCAATTCGAACAGATAACACATGCACACTAGTTTTATTTGAACTTTTAGGATGAGAAACAACATTAGAAGCATCCTCACAAAATATAATGTACTCATCTCCAACATTTTTAGTAACAAGATCTTTAACTATAGCCACAGGAGGTTCAATTTTAATTTGTTCATCAGGTTCTATGGCTTTCTTAGCACTTTTGTTAACAACACTAGCCATAACAGAATGTTCCTTCATCTTAACAGGAAAAGGGACTTTTTCAATATAAGGCTCAGGAATAATATGATCAACAGTATTAACTTCAATGCTTTTAGTTATAGGAGTAATAGACTTATCTTTATAAGGCTCATGATATTTTTCAAAACCCTCATTAGGCAAACCGAAATAAGCAGCAAAGGATTTATAATAATTTGCAACAACTTGAGAGTCAAGACCATAAGCATTATTAATATTACGAAATGCATCAGTATTCATGAAAGTTTTAATGCATTCGAAGTCATATTTTATACCTGACTCCCTACCTTTATCGTTCTCCCATGCTTCAGTATTTTCTTCAATTCGGTCAAGAAGATCCCATTTAAAACCATCTTTATTACGCGTGAATTATCCAGCACAAGAAGTATCCAACAATGTTTTATCTTCAAAGGAGAGTCTTGCATAGAATTTATCAACAATAATATTACCAGTAACCTCATGAATGGGGCATTTGAGCATTAGTGACTTCAATCTCCCCAAAGCTTGGGCAATACTTTCTCCTTCATGACGCCAGAAATTATATATAGAATTCCGATCTTGGTGAATTTCACTTGGAGGATAAAATTTAGAATAAAAGAGAGGTACAATTTCCTCCAATCCAAGAGAATTCCTATTCTTCAGCAATTTATACCAATGAGAAGCCCTTCCACCAAGTGATATAGAGAATAATTTCTTTCTTACTTTGTCCATTGAAATACCTGCACACTTGAACAACTCGCATAATTCATGTAAAAATAGCAAATGATCACCGGGATGGACAGTTACATCCCCTACATAGCGGTTATTCATAACACGATCAACAATTTTCATAGGTATTTTAAATGGCGCTATTTCTTCAGGTGGCGCCTCCTCTTCTACCTCAGCAACGGTAGGAGCTCTTCCAAACAGGAAGGCAATAGATCCTCTCTCCATAATTAAGCAAATTAGGAGACAGAAATAAAAACAGCACTTACAGCTAAAGTTTTCCTTACCAATTCAACTGAAGAATAGCGCTTCACTCCCCGGCAACGGCGCCAGAAAATATTCTTGATGACCCACAAGTATAGGGGGTGTATCGTAGTACTTTTGATAAATAAGAGTGTCGAACCCAACGAGGAGCAGAACGTGCTGACAAGCGGTTTTGATGAGGATTTCACTGTAAACACTAGCAGACAAGTTTTTAGGAGTTTTTGATATAACAGATAAATAAAGTGCGAGTAAATAAAGCGCAACAATTATAATTGCAGCAAGTGGCCCAATCCTTTCTAGAGCAAAGGACAAGCCGGTTTGTTTACTTATGATGACCAACCGTTACTGAGGACACACGAGATTTCTGTCTAGTGCTTTCGCTTCATATAGATGATTAATCTTTAGTGTTTCGATAAGTGTTGTGTGGGTGAACCTATGCTAATGCACCGCCCTTCCTAGGACTAATATATACTTGTGATTATACCCCTAGTAAGCATCCGCAAATTCTAGAAGGTAATTAAGATAAATCTAACCACAACCTTAAACTCTGAGATCCTACCATCCCTCATGCATCGAGATACTAACGGGGGTTTAGGTTTCTGTCACTCCGGCAACCCCACAATTAATATTCGAATACACAATGCATTCCCCTAGGCCCATAAAGGTGAAGTGTCATGTAGTCGACGTTCACATGACACCACTAGAAGAATAGCACCACAACTTAAATATTAAAACATTAAATATTACTCAACATAGTTCACTACTAACATCTAGACTTCTCCCATGTCCTCAAGAACTAAACGAACTACTCACAACACATCATTTGGAACATGATCAGAGGTGATATAATGATGGGTAACAATCTGATTATAAACCTTAATTCAACGGTTTCACTCAATAGCATCAATAACAAGAGTAATCAACACCGGGAGAGTTTCCCCTATCAAACACACAAGATTCAGCCCTAGATGTTACAGCGGGAACGGAATGGACCGATGGAGATGACGGTGTCGGCGGTGGAGATGGTGGTGATGATGATCCCGATGAAGTGCAACTCGATGACGGTGACGATGGCGGCGATTTCCCCCCTCCGGGAAGGGATTTCCCCGGCAGATTTCTCCCTGCCGGAGAGCTTTTCTCTCTCTGGTGTTTTCCGCCTCGTGGAGGCGGCGGAATAGTTTCTCGTCCCATTCCCAGGTCTTAGGTTTTCGGGAGGATGAAGTACGCGAAAGGGCGGCGCCAGAGGTGGGCCAAGACCCCCTCACCATGTGCCGGCGCGACAGGCATGGGGGCCGCGCCACGGCATGGTGTGGGCCCCCTGGGCTCCACCTCGGGCTCCCCTTTTGGCCTCCTCCGTGATCTGGTAAAATAGTAACTTCTGCCTGGTTGGATTTGTTTTCTGATCTTCGCAAATATTGTATCTTGGCGGTGCTTTTTCCAGCAGATTCCAGATTCCGGTGATCAATTCTCCAATAATCATCAAACATGCAAAATAGATGAAATAACATAAGTATCATCTCTAAATATGAAATATATCAATGAATAACAGTAAATTATGATATAAAATAGTGATGCAAAATGGACGTATCAGTACTCTGCCACTTAAAGCGGTGGATAGGAGCACCCAATTCACGTCGAATGCCCAATTATAAAATCGTAACCTTTGCAAAATCTAAATATTTTTAAAATTTGGAAAAAAGAATGTGAATATTTCAAATCTGAAGCCATTTTCATAATACGAACGATTTCATAAAAAAGAAAAATAAATGAAAAGAAATAGAAAAGGGAAAACAGGAAAAATAAGATGAAGAGAGACGAACAAAAGAAAAAAGATCAAAATGGGCCAGCCCGCAAGGTATATACTCCATCCAGCACTGCGGTATAATATGTTACTGCGAATTCGCCGTGGTTGTTGGGCCAGTTCGAACAATTTGCGGCGTTCGCTAGGTTGAGACGACAGGCGACAATGACCATTCTTCGACCCGTCTCTGTCTCAGCGGACTGACATGTCGCGCTGCTCCCTACACCTACACGCCACCGCTTCCTCTGCTTCGCGAAGCGACGGCTCCGGCGACCGGCGACTGCGAGGATAGCACGCGCTGACAAAACATTTCCTGCCGACATAGCTGTCCACCTTCTGAACTTTCGCGGCTCGCAGCACATACATGGAATCAAATCCAAAGAATCCAAGTTAAAAAGAAAATTCCACGAAAACCTTCTCATTTTTCGTCATAATAAGTCCAAGAGCTGGTACACGCGTTTCCATTTGAATCCTCATCCGGTGACCACCTACGGAAGAAGTTTTACTGGAACTTCACGCACTGTACTATCCCTGTGCATTTGCTAGTCAGGGTCCGACCGGTCCCATGGAATCAAATCCTTATATTAGTATAATATAAAACAGAATCCTAAATGCGAACGAACTCCACTCGTACCCGCCACAGCTACCCTGAACTTACGGTCCTACCAGCTTTAACTCCTGCCGTATCCCATCACTGTCCGATTCGCATCGGAGGGTCAGGAGGACAATTTATTAGGTCGGGGTTGGGAGGTTGGTGACCCAGTGGACGGCGGTAGTTGAAGCTGCTTACCGTCCTGCGCCAAAATTACTTGTTGGCTTGTTTTTTTAAAACACAGTACGATGCAAGCGCTCATATACACGCGCACACACTTATCACTATAAACGCACGCACACATGCCCTACTTCTATGAGCACCTTCGAGAGACTGAGCCAGCGGATCAGGTCTTGACATTGACGAAGTCACCACAGGGACCTCGCTGTCACGGGAACGTCGCCTCCCACTGAAGAATATTCCGCCTAAATAAGAAACACCGGCGTCAAATCTGGGATTTGAACTCTGATGGGCTGGAGGTACAACCACCCTGCCAACCATCTTGCCACAGGCAAGTTCTCTCTTGTCTTGTGTTTGTGTTTGGCACACATCAATGAAATGCCATGACTTTTAGAGTAATGATTCTATTAGGGACATAGACATTTTTTGGAATTCCAATTAAAATGACATTTCAATTCCATGAAAGCCAAACACATTTGAGTATCGAATCTGAAATAAATTCCAAATCAAAATGAAATGAATGAATTTCAGAGATATGATATCATTAGGGACATACATTGATTTAACATAGCATATGCATTCTTTGGAATTTGAATTGTAATGACATTCCAATTCCATAACAGCCAAACACGTTTGGTGTAGAATCTAAAATGAAGTTCATGAATATGATGGCTGCCAAATGACCCCTAACCTTATTCTAACAGATGGGAGCATTGAGAATGTGAGGGGATTTGGTTAACATCTAATCCCCACAAATCTCTGCAAAATAATTTTCTCATAGAGTACACTAGCATGGATTAGATTTTTTTGTTTTAGGAAAAAATGAGATGGTTGGTGGGGGATATTTAGAAATTATTTCTAATCCCCTAAAATATACTAGAAGTAAATAGATTAGTGATGATTTTTCGAGATCCGGGATAATCCCCTCCAATTCACTAAAATACATTAGAGTAAACAAGTCCTAGAGCGTCTTTATCGGGATGTGTCTAAAAGAGCGTCCGACAACACCGACTTGCACCCTGTTTTTAGGAAGCAAGCGAACGTGCCAGTAACGCCGACCACATTTGGATTCTGACATGCGGATCTGACACGTCAGCGGTCACCGTGTGATTTATTATAACAATATAACTGTTGAGCGGTTTCTAATGTGGTGACACGTCACGCGTCGTCTTCGCGGCGTGTCCTTGCTGGAGTTACGACGCCTCGGTTTCTAATGGTGTCGTCTTTAATGAGCAGCCCTCGCCTCCCACCAAGGTCAAGGTCGAGCCGTCCTCAAGGAGGCGACGGAGCAAGACGTGGGGTTCAACGTCGACGCCGCATTGACGTCATTCGAATGTGATCGATAATACATCGATATGTTGGTTTAGTGTTTTAGTTTAGTTTAAAGTTCTTCATATTTTGTAAGATATATGAACTAATGAAATATAATCGTTTTGTTTTTAAAAACATTTAATTCATTTACTATGAGTGTTTGGTGGGAGCGGGCCGTGGAGGAGCCGTTCCCAATAGCTCCCAATAGCGCTAAAACATATCTCGACACTTCTAGTAGCATGTGCCCGGTACATTTGTCAAACATGTTTTATTGGACGCGGATGCTAAGGATTTGTTAATTCTATATCTTGTACGTTTGACGACAGCTGGGTGGGTACATGTTTGACTTTTTAGTTGCCGGATATGAGCCGGTGTTAGCAGATCGATGCTCTGCGGCCGCGGTGAGAATGGTGTTTGCGACTTGCGATGTTCGTTATGGTAGTGGCGGTGGCGTAAAGACTACCCGCCGTACCCGATGATCCATCACCTCACCCTTGGAGGTTGGAAACATTTCAACATGGAGAAAACAATCTTTGCGTGCACCCATAAAAGAGGGAGAAACCTTTAGCTACTGTTTTGATCTTAAAAAAACCTCGCTATTGTAACTGAGAGCATCTTCAATCTGATTGGGTTAATTGAACTCTCATTTGTACATGGATATGTCTGGATAAGTCTCAGCGTTTCCGCTTCTCATTTATCTGTTTAGGGACTTTTTGATATGCACGGAGGATTATATAACATTATAGGAATGTCGTTTGGATGAAACAGAAAATTGTCTCGATCTTACATGTTTGAGTCAGGTTGATATAAATTCTCTAGTCATTTGCACATGATTGGTGGATGAAGAAGGGAGAAAATAAATAAAAAAATAAATACTATGCTCGGATAGATTGGGTGTGGACTATCCAGACATGCTTGAACACTTATTTAATTATTTTCACCGTAAATACGTGCCAAACAACTTATATATAAGGATTTGTATAGTTAGACCTTTTCCTTTATTTTTTGGTCATTGTTTGAGCTGTCTGCACAAACAAAGTGTTGAGAATTCACTGGCCGAACTAAATCAAGAGAAGCATTGTCTCTTCATCTGACGATAAGCTTTGGATATGCTTGATGGTGAACCGGTAGACACATCAGATTTAAAATCCCATGCTGAATCAGTTAGAATTGATCTAATCAACCAAATCTGATCCAACAACATAACAATACTTTTTAAATGATGACTACATAAATAGTCCTTTAAAATAAGCCATGCGTATTTCTCATATTCAAATACCATATCAAATACTAGTAGCTTATTTGAAATAAACGAGAAGCCTTTCGGTTTTGCAGTCCTAGACAAGACAAAGTGAAGCCATTTTTCTGAAATTTACAGATCTTCTGGAATTTTTAGAACAACATCGGATTGGCGGTTCTGAAGAGGTGCCGGGTATGACCAAGGTTTTTGAGAAGTCATTAACCAGATTTTTTTTTTGATAAACACAGTATAACGTAAGCGCTTATATATACGTGCACACACTCACCCCTATGAACGCACGCACACAGACCCTACCCCAATGAGCACCTCCGAGAGACTGAACCGGCGGATCAGGACTTGAGATTGACGAAGTCACCACAGGCGACTCGCTGTCGACGGGAACGTCGCCTCTCACTGAAGAAAATTGCGTCTAAATAAGAAACACGAGCGTCAAACCTGGATCTGAACTCTGCTGGGTTAGGGGTACAACCACCCTGCTAACCATCTTGCCACAATACAAGTTCTCAGTCATTAACCAGAATAGCCACGTCGGGTGGTACATCAGTCGGACAGCAAACGTTTTAGTATGTAAAACACTTCCGTGTAGGAAAAAAAAAAACAGGATTTGTATTTTTCAGTTGTTTGTGTACGAATTTGGAAAAAGAAAAACTGGACGATTCCGTCGACAGGCTCCCCAAGATACTTGTGCGCGAGGCGTGGCCGATACGGGCACGTCCACACGCCAGCCACCTGTTCCGGACGGTATCCGGAACCCACCGGACAGGGACGGCACGGCCCGCACGGTCCCACCGGGCAGAGACTCAACCACGTCACGGAAGCTCGCATCTTGGATCCAGCCGCACCTCGCGTCTCCACGTGCCACGTCATGTGCTCCCGTAGGTGAGATTGAGAAGAAGAAGAAAAAAAAGGAAAGATCTGCTCCGCGAGCGACAGGGAGGACACGCGCGGCGCGGCACGAACGAAGGTGCTACTAACTACAACTACACACCATCAATCCTCTGTTCTGTTCCCCTCTCCTCCTCCTCGCGGTCGTGGGCGTCGATAGAACCGAAGGATTTCCAGGAAGACGCGACGAGTTGAGTTGGGATATGGGGATCTCGATGCGGCTGCTCGCCGTGGCGCTGCTGGTCGCTTTTGCCGTCGTGGCCGCGGCGGAGCAGGACGCGGGCGAGATCAAGGACGCCGCGGAGGCGGCCGCGCTCAGGGCCGAGCTGGCGCAGCTCAGGGAGAAGATCTCCGCCTTAGGTCAGTTCACTGCCTCGGCCTCGGCTTGAAATCAGAGGGATATTCACCGGTTGTATTTTATTACGGGGGTGAGGAGAGGAGATGATTGGGTTGGCTTGGCTTGGCTTGGGGTTGACGCTGTTTGTGTATTCGCCATGTTAATCCGTCATGTTTCACCTAGATTGGCTTGATGCTGTTGCGGTGGAGCGAGGGGTTTTTAGTCTTAGGTGCCGAATTTGACCCTGTTTTGACGCCACTTCACGGCCGGTGCCGGGATCCGTGTGCAAGGGGTTTAGTGTTCAGGTGCTTGATTTGATCGCTCGAATTGCGCGGCTCGGCTGTTACAGTGCTCAATTCATCAAGTGGCTTGCTGCTCTGAAGTTTCCCCCTGTTGTTTGTTCTGGTGCCGATTTTAGTCCGGCATATCTTCATCCGTAGGTGGCATAGTTTCTAGTTCAGCAAAAAACCTGCATTTCTGAATTTTGTTCTACTCTAGTATACAAAAGCTACCTTTTGGGACGATTATTTCGGTAGTGGTTGGGAATAAGAAAAATTAAGGTATGAGAAAGAGTACAAGGTCAAGGACATAAGAAGAATAATATTTCTGGCCTATAATTTACTGTATAATCGGCTGGCGTTGGTTGATGCGAGTTTGGCATGCCAGATTAGCTTTCACCCACCAAAACCCTTGCCCAGTTCGCAGTTACTACCTACTACTTCGCAAGATGAATTTGCTCGTCAAGGTCCTTTAGACACCCTCATCTAAGTAAGACGAGTCTGATTGTTTTCGTTCTACAGAGTCTGACATCACAGCGAGATCCCAGGACCTGAAGAGCAAAGACGATGGCATCGCGAAGCTGGAGAAGGACATCCAGGAAAAGTCACAGAAGATTACTACTCTGCAGAGCGAGGTCACATCCCTTCAGGTATGTATTATGATAGATAGATGCCTCTCGACTTGTTGGCATTGTAATTTCAAACATAACTCTGTGGCCTTACAAATGCTGTTGCCTTCTTTCTGATCCATGTACAGACAAAGGGGTCTGTAGCTGCTGAGGAGCAGGCTAGCAAGGCCATTGCGCGGGCTGTTGAGCTTGAGAAACAGGTATGGAACATTAGAGTTAAACATCGGTAAAGTTTACCAGTCATGAGCTTGTTGTTTCTCATCTTTGTTGTTCTAGATTGACAACCTCAGTAAGGAGATCGAAGAACAAAGTAGCCAGAGAACAACACTTGAGGCTAGAGCTAGCAAGGCGGAGAAGAAGGTTCAAGATTTGAACTCGAAGCTCGAGTCAGTAAGTGCAATCCTTGACTTTTCTATGTTGTACAGTTCCATTTTTTTGTTTCTGGACAAAAGGTAATTGATATTTTCGTTTGGGCGTATACTCCTGTCAAGATGTAAATCTTTCATTTGTACAGAAGGTTTAGGATCCATACTTCCATATGTAACACTGATTTTATTATTCTGAGTGGTATCTGTATTTTCGTATTCTCTTCGTTAGTCATGAACCGGCAATGCAATAATTGCTTAATGAAGTACATTGAATGGGCTGTTTCTGAAAAAGTCCCCCAACAGTGAAAACGTATCTTTTATGATGGTTAGCAGCATAAATTTATCGAGTGATTACTTGTTCATATATTCAACCTTATATACCTCAAAGTCAGAAGTCTATATTTAGTTTGTAAAGCTATGGAAGGCTTTCAGTTTCTAAAGCTATTGAGCGCCTGCGTGATTTGTCACAGTGAACTGACCGAACATGCTAGATGTTGATAAAATTGTTTATATTTATCCTTCCCAGCTCCAAAAGGCAAGTGGCGAGCAAAAGCGTGCGATCCAGAAGACGGAGCGTGCTCTTAAAGTTGCTGAGGTTTGCCTTTTGTTGTGTAACTGTTACTGCACTTCCCTGTGGTGGTTCTACGGTTTATTCCATATCTGTTCTTTCTTATCTGTAGGAGGAATTGATGAGGCTGCACAATGAAGCAACAACTAAGTCAAAACAGCTGACAGAGGTAATCATATACCACATCATCACCGCTGCTAGTAACATTTTTTACCAGTTTGTGCCTGCTTGGTCAAGTATATTTGGAAACATGTTTGTGACAACTAAATCCTTCCATCTCTTGAACTCTTCCATTATAAAGAACTCACTAATTAGGGCTGGGGAAATGGATTTAGCTTGTTAATTTCTTATGGTTGCCCATAATAATGATATTGCTTTCTGACAAATCGGTGGTTGTATCATCAGTATGAATAAAGAATTAAAGAGAACTTTCAACAGATATTAACTACTCCCTCCGTTCCTAAATGTAAGTCTTTTAGCCTTTTTCTGCACGCATGTATCTAGACATGTTTTAGCACACAAGCTACGTAGCTTGAGAATGCACCTGGACATTATTTGTTGTGTGGCGTCAATAGTCTGGTGGCATTTCTGATCATTAACTGGTACTTACAATTTGTGTATCTGGCAATACCCATAACGGGATCTTCTAGACTTGTTTCTAGAATTAGATGATATCCTTTCTGATTGCGGGTAAATAAAACAATTGTATGATTCTGTGTGTGTCCTCTAAGGTACATGGAGCATGGTTGCCACCTTGGTTAGTGACATATGCTGCTCGCTATGTGGTAAGATGGAACGACAGAAAATGCACCTCTGCCATTTGTTTACCCACACTCATCTGTGTGGTCATCTTGTGTAGGAGGTGGTCTCAGGTCACTGGAATGAACATGGAAAACCTGCCATGGAGAGCATTTTACAGAAGGTACCTCTTAATGAAACAGTCCCTGTTACTTCAATTACAGGGTGCAATGCTTACATGAAGTTGTCATTTATGCATGTCTGCCATGTCAAATTGCTGCAGGCATCAGAAAAATCAGCGCACGCGAAGAAATGGGCTGAACCACATATCGAGACTGCTAAGATGGTACTGTCGTTGGATCTGTTAATTTTACTCCTTTATTACTTATTTTGCACTGATAATATAAATTTCGTTCTTGAAGAAATTGGTTCCTGTCAAGGAAAATTTGGCTGAGCTCAAGAAAAAAGCAGAACCTTACGTGGAGAAGGTGTCGAAGAAATCAGTGCAGGTTTATGAAGCATCGAGGGATGCTGTTACACCTCACATTGTAAAACTTAAAGCATTTTCTGATCCCTACGTCCAGGTACTGTTGGTTGGTTATGCTAACTTCTTTATAATGGTCGTAGCTTGCAATCATTGATGTGTAGTTATGACTGTTGATTTAGGAAGCTAAGAAGCTCTCCAAACCTTACATTGATCAAGTTGCTGAGGTCACGAAGCCACACGTCGAGAAAGTTAGAGTTAGTCTTAAGCCTTACACTAAAAGAGCAGTTCATGCATATGGAACATTTCTTGAGTCTGCAACCACATACCATCGGCAGGTTTGTGGCTATTTTCCTCATTCCTCATAATTCATATTATATGTTGCAGATTTTGTCTATGTCAATCTCATACCAAGTCTCTGTTGCCCGACCTCCAAAGTTTTCAGTTAATCACTCTTTGTGCTTGTGACCTAGCTGGTAGCTGCCAGCTATACCTTAATCAGCCATGGAGGACCTTAGGGTTGCTTACGTTTCCTTGAAGATATACTAAACATCAGAACTTCATAGGAAAACAAAATTCTACCATTAGTGCTAAATCATGTCATATATGGGTTCGAGCTAGCAATTGAGCAGTCTGCAAGTTATACCAGTGTGGACAACAATTCTAATTTAAGTTCTTAGTTTGTACCAAGCCTCCCGCTCATATATGTAAAAGACCAAAAGTGTTGTGTAGCGGGAGCCCCAGCAGGCCACAACGGCCTAAAAGGGTTTATTTTGAAGTTTGATGCGATGGTGGAATAGACAAGAAACATTTTTCTCCCAGATTGGTTACTCTGTGAATGGTAGTCGACCATGTGCATTTGTATGCTAAAGAAATGCCAAATTCTGAATCAACAGTGAATACTTCCTCGACCACGAATTTATGTTTTGTCTCTTCTACATTTCATCTATACAGTTATAAACATGTTTTCCTGTAGCAGAATTTCAAATATATTGTAGTCCTTTTCGTCTGAAGAAGTATCTGTAGCCTAATAAATCAGCACTAGTTAAGAAGCTATAGCAAAACGCCGACCCTTAGGCACTATTTAATCGTAAATGCATTTCTATGGGAAAAGTCTCAGAATGTTCTCTTTCCGTAGGCTCAAGCAACCATCTCAGATTACCTGCACCAACATGAGATAACAAAATCACTTGTGACGAAGGAGTTGGTTTGGTTCCTGGTAAGCACTCTTGGGAAATAGTCAGAAACATGCATGTGGATGGCCACCTATTTAACAAACATTCCATGTTTTTTACAGGCTTCTGCTTTGCTGGCCCTGCCGGTGTTTGTTATATACAGGCTTCTAGTAGAAACCTTCTGGTAGTTTGTTTTATTTTTGTAGCTAATATTATAATTGGGAAATATTGCTGCGTCCTTGCCTGAACTGATATTATCTGTATTTTATTTATTCTTGTTGACACAGCACCAAGAAGCAGAAGAAATCCCCTCGTAATGGTAATGCCAACCATGGCAATAGGAGACACAAGCGCCGACATGCTGAGAAGTAAACTATTGTCGACTGCCATGTAGGCATGCAGGTACCGTTTCTCTCGTCACCGACGGTGGAACTGGAATATAAGAACATTCTATACTGTGCCAAGCCAGAAAGTTTATTTACAGTCTACGTGTTAATGGAATGTTAATATTCTGATCTTGATGCAGAAATCAGATCGAATTCTTCCCTGGGGTGGTTCTCATGAGCCATGGTGGAAGGACGGAACGCTGTAGACCACCCGATTTTTCGTTTTTGTTTTGCCCCTATTGTATGGACTATAGTTTCAGCAGCGGCCTTATGTGTATCTGCACACCGCCGAGATTTATGGGCTTAAACCTCGGTGTTTGTCAATTGTTTATTGTAACTTTGTTAATACACCTGAGTTTGCTTGCGGTGTGCCCGTTTCGATTTTGCTCACCTACATCCTAACTTATACAATATACAATTGCCATCTCGTTTGTGGAATTAATTATACATGCTGTGATTTGGCAAGCAATCTGTAATCATGAAGAGATATGAAGAATGGTACTGCTTCTTAGCATTTGAGAAATATTCAGCTGAACTTTTTCTTACATGATCTTTTTGAGATTCACCTTTTCTTGGAACAACAGTACCCGTCTAATTTGTGTGCTGTCTCGGACAAAGACTCGTCGAAACAGACATGTTTGTGAAGATGCATTTGTATCCGGTACCCCCAATTTTTTTTTTTTTGAGAATAGAGTACTTTATTAATAGCTAACAAGCCGCCTCATTAAAAACCTCCCAGCCCCTTTCGGTACCCTGGTGAGGAAAAGAGTGCGTAGAAACTTGCTGCTCTGAGTTTACAGAAGCATAAGTTACACAAACGCCATCTGGCGGAGAACCAAACCACACATGCCTACCAACAGAAAGATAAATAGACTGCCTAGCTAGGTTATGTGCGTCTCCATTAGATCTTCGCTTCTCGTGAACGAACTCCACCATACGAAAATCTGTTGCACTGGACTTAATCTCCTTGACAATCTGACCATAAGCTCCCATCCCGTCGCCATGCAGGCTACGGACTGCGTTGCTGCTGTCGGAAGCCACCCGAAATCTTTGCAAAAGAAGATCAGCAGCTATCGCCAGCCCCTCTCGACATGCTAGTACCTCCAGAGTCTCCGGGTCAGTGACTCCGTCTATCACACATGAAGATGCGCCCAAAAACTGTCCCCCGCCATCCCGTACAACAGCTGCAAATGCTGAGATCGACGAGTTTTTTGACGTTGCTGCGTCCACGTTTATCTTCATCATGACCTCCGGCGGAGGTATCCATCTCGGTACAGGTATTGTTCCTGTAGCGATCTTCTTTTCTGGTTGCACTGTTACTAGTTGAAGATCAGCCAGAAATCTTTCAATAAAACAATGTGTTGACATAGGGCTCTCTTTGGGTGCTGGACTCGTGTCTGCCACACTGGGCCTGCTTCCCCCGGGCCAACGGACACAAAATGGCATCAAGCGGTGCCCCCAAATGCCCGTCACCCAAAGGAACATAAAAAAGATCAAACATCTTAGTGTAGTAAAAATATAACTTTGATTCAAACTTATATAAATTTAAATTTATTCATCGAGCCGATGATGGAGTATGGCGGAGGACGGGGGAGCCGATGATGGAGTATGGCAGAGGATGGGGGACAGAGCGTGGAGATGTCGTTACACACGAATGTTACACATGAAGCTCGCATGCGCATCGTCGCTTGGGGGACGACGCGGCGGCGGACGAGGAGCTAATGCGGGAGGCGGAGAGGTTGAGGGGAGTGGATAGTGGAGGGGTGGGCAGTGGGGAGTTAACCCGAAACTTTGCATCTCCCTTGCTTCCCCATGCGTGCAACGGAGGCGCACGAGGAGAACTCCTCAGTCTGGCCCAAGAGGATCGGCCGAGGCCGTCCCTACTCAGCCAGGCTGAGCATGTTTTAACGGTCATCCATATGCAAATGAGTGATTTTTGCATGCACACGACCTGTTTGTGGTGTGCGTGGGCTACCAAACATGCCCTAAACACTTGGAAACTAGAGGCTTGTTCTGCAGAGAGGACTTTGCTCCCAAGCTCCAGTGCTCCTGTCGAATAAAAAAAAACAGATTTTTTTTTTGATGTGTAAACAAATCTCCAAAATAAATTCATGGATACATATTATATACTCCCTCCGTGCAATAAAGGATGTCTCAACTTGATTAAAAATTGGATCTATCTAGACATAACTTAGTGTATAGATACATCCAAATTTGATCAAAAGGGTGACATCTTTTGTTGGACAGAGCGAGTACATAACTGTATAGTTTCGTTCAATAATATGTTGTATTTTAGACTACACAAAAATAACAAAATCATGATAAAAAAAGTGGAAAAGAACTAATTTTACTTAGTAGATTTGTCTTTTCTATGCAAGTCACGTATGAAAAGATATTGCTTCGAAACTTTGAGCGTATATAGTAGACAGTATTTATATGTTTTTTTTTCAGAAATTTTTAGATAGAAAGGTAAACCTTTTATTTTTTTGAAAACCGGGTGCACCGGTGCACGAGCGATTTTTCAGTTTGTAGCTTGTTCTGTAATTTAAGAGCTAGCCGTGCCTGGTAAAGTTGAATGTTCTGTTTATCGAAACCTAGCCTCCGTTCCCAACTTCCGCCGCCGCTTCGTCCCGAACTCCGCCGCCGCCTGCGCCATGCGGCCGCTCGACGAGAAGGAGACCACGATGGTCTTCGAGAAACTCTTCAAGTTCACCGGCCCCAACCTGAAGCACCTCCTGGAGCGGCCCTCCGTGGAGGGCCCTGATCCGCAGCCCGGCCGCTACTGCCTCCGCCTCCACAAGAACCGCGTCTTCTACGCCTCCGAGTCACTCGTCCGCCGCGCCACCGCCGTATCCCGCATCCGCCTCGCCGGGGTGGGCACGCCCATCGGCAAGTTCACCCACGGCGGCGCCTTCCACCTCACCGTCCACGCGCTCGACCTCCTCGCTGCCCACGCGCGCCGTCGCGTCTGGCTCAAGCCCGACACCGAGCGCTCCTTCCTCTTCGGGAACTCGGTGCCCAAGTCCGCCCTCGCGCGCATCACCGAGAACACCAAGTCCGGCGATGGCGTCGTCGTCATGTCCATGGCGGATGTGCCGCTCGGGTTCGGGATCGCCGCCAGGGGCGCGCAGGACTGCAGGAAGGCCGACACCAACGCCGTGGTGGTTTTGCACCAGTCTGACGCAGGCGAGTACCTCCGCAAGGAGGAGGAGCTCATGTGAGGTGAGGCTTGGTTGTTATTGTGTTTACTCATATGAGTGAATTTAGGGACCCAACGTATCGATATACTCTTGTTCATGTGGCATTTCGATGTACTGAATTATTAATGGGATATTATGAGATAGATGGTTGCCAATTTGTTCTATGTCGATGTAACTTGATCTTTTTCTCACCTGTCAGCACATTACTAGCAAATTGCTTAAGGGCTCACAGATTAAAGGATATATGCTCACAGAGACACATATATACCCTTAAAGCTTTAACATGTGTCTAAAAATACCATTACAAACATCTTAGGTTTCACCTAGATTTTGATTCTATACCATTTGAATTATCTTAGGTTTCACCGAATTATATTTAGAGTCCTCTACTCTCACATGTTCTGCCATGCATCAACCTCAAAAGAAAAGAAAAAACTCATCACTTACTCCAGTCTAGTTTCTTCTTACATACAAACTTATGATCATACAACAATTCCTTAATGATAGGAAGGTCGTGAACCAAAATGCTTTTTTAATGTTAAATCATTATATCGACAAGGGGAATAACCCGACTATTTCACTTAGATATCACCAGTTTCCTCTTAAATGACTTTTGGATCAGAATTAGGAACAGGAATAGTGTACTACAACGTGAGGCCACCTTGGGTAGCTGAACTGAACTTATGCTTTATTGAAGAAACTGTTTCTTCACACAGAATCCCCCAAATTTCCCCAAGCCGCCTGAATCAGAGCAAAGAATAACCAAGAATAGAAGATTTGGGTGGAGGGTTAGCTGGGGTTCAGCGCCACTGATCTAGCGCTCTGAGTGAGCTAGCTCACACTCCTAGAAAGTAGAAACGGATCCAATAAGAAAAGGTGGAATCCACCAACCAAGACCTCAAAACCAGAGATGAAGCTCTGAATCGAATTATCTATCTGGATGGATGGATCTGAGCGAGGAAGGAGAAATCCGGTGGGACGCGGTGGCCGACAGCACCACGCCTTTATTCTACGGTGCAGCAGCGCAGCAGCTGGGTGGCTTGCCGGCGTTGATCAAACATTAGTGGCGGCGCAGCACAAGCGCATACAGAGTAGACGGTGGTGAGAAAACGAAGCCTCCGAGCTTATGGATTGGGTCGACCCGCGCTACCCGTTGGGTTATGCAGAGTCGGCCTCATTGGCCCGATAAGATTATGAGGCCAACCCAACAGCCCCAATGGCCATGATTTTTTGGGTCGGCCCGGCCCATTCCCATCTTGAAAGAAACAAGTCAAAAGAAAAGGGTTGCTCTATATTAAGTATGACTGACAAAAAGCATCTGACAATATCGCCATGTCAAAATTCAGTGTGGATGATGCAGATACATCAATTAGACTGACACCTCCTTTCACAAAATATAAAAACTAAGGTGCATCATTTGCTCCATCAACTATCTCTCGTAAGATGTTCGAAAAGTACAAAGTGTTATTCGTCCAAATACAAACACCAACCAAATACATATGGTATATGGCATGTAAGTAATTGGCACCTAGTGATTTCCTTCAAGTAGCTGTAGTTACACAAAGATAAAGATGATAAGATCTGTCTAAGTAATAAGACCAGTTCATTTGAGCGAATAATTATTGCACAAGCCTGGCAAGCAAAAGGACCTTAAGGATGACTGAAATATGTTTCCACAACATCACTTTAAATTCTTAAGGGATGTGAAAATCAAGGTAGACTAATAAGCTTGCCATACTTATATGGTTTTCATATGAATCAGTTCAGAATTTGCTAATCTCAAACTGCATAGTGCTAAGATCGAACATATATGACATGGTGCCCAGTATTTAGCAATTAGCATGATGCAGAAGTAAAAGGACCGACAAATAATAATACTTAAAGAGTGTAAACTTATCGAGTTCCAGAAGCACACAGATGACCACTTAAATACACACATGAATAGAGAAATATAGAAAGGGAATTCATATAATTGCAGCGAAGGTGAGCAAGGATAAGAGATGCTCTGATGTGCAAATCAAAAGTGCTGTAGTAGCTTGCCAGTCTTCCCTTGCAGCTTGATGCTTTTTGAATAACTCTGGATGCATAACTCCTGAAACTGAAGATGGGGCTGCTTTGACATTGACTAAATCTTGGAGCTTGTATCCGGTGTAGGGTTTATTTGTCCAACTATTTACTCACTCTGGAATTCTTGCCACCATTTGGTTTTAGTAAATTGTGACTCTGAGAATGACACACCATTCTCTGAACTCCAAATATCTGATATTACGTTGGAAATAGGAGAGAAGAATAATAAACATGCTTGGCATACCTGGGTCATACTCCTACTCTTCTTCCCTTGTGTTGCACTCTTTTGATGAATGCGTTGCAAATATAGTTTTTTTTTTTGACAAATCTGGGCCTTTAAAACAACTATAAACACATATGGCCTTTACTCAAAACTATTTTCAAATATGGCCTCTTGAGGTCGGTGCCAAAGAGGATGGAGCCCAACTTGTTCAGTTCAGGCCATTCTCTTTTGCCGTCGAAAGTCTCATAATTTTTCTAAGGAATTAAGTTTTTTTTAAACGGAGGTCGCCCCCAAAGAGGATGGAGCCGACCTCAGGGGCCAGATTTGGAAATAGTTTTGGGGAGGGGCCATAACTAAGATTAGTTCTTAGAGGCCATATTTGGCAAAAAAAACCGCAAATATATCACGATAGCTATGCATCTAGTGACTAGGAGACCTAAAGATGGGAAATTCAGATCATGAGGAGATGCCGAGTAACTTGGGCGTGCGTTTTGTTTACAGAAAAGAAAGCTGATGAATTATCCTTGTGAAGCTGAGTGGCAAGAGTTCTAGATCGTAAAACCACGCGGGAGTCACTGGCAACGTACTCCCGTGAGATCTGGATTCCCGGTGGCTTGGTCGGGGTGGTGGTGGAACCCTGTGTGCTGCCACGAGCCACTGCCACTTTGGACAAGATGAATAGGATCTCATGATACTATGATGAGGTCGCTGGCTTGACGAGTCTGGGCAGCAAAGATGTCAATGAGGACGGCTATCGCGTGGAAGATCTCACGACATTGCACTGAGAGGCGCTACTGGGTGTCGGTGGATTAAGTGGGGGTGGGCGTATGTTGGTGTGCTGCTAGGTTTAATGGCTGTGGGTGTGATGTACCGGTGGTATAAGGTGCAAGGATTAATGGAGATGGATGAAGGTAGCATTGGAGATCCATCGCTGTCGACAGTGCTGGTCGTCCATAATGACAGATCAACGGATCAAGGTGGCGGCTGTGGTGGTAGATTACTGGTTCCATTTTGAACATTTGATCCACCATTTCGCTCTAATTGCTTGCATGTGGGGGCTGTAAGGTTGGCCTGTGGGCTGCTATAACCACTTATGGACAATGAAATTCTGCTTTCTCGTTGTAAAGTATTGGTACTCTACTACTACCCTGAGGCCTGAGCAGAAAATCATGTGCTCTATGGCCATGTCATTTGGTTGTACATGTGAAACATTTCTGTGACAAGCAATAGTAGTTTCACTTAATCACGGCATCTGTATGAATCTTCATTCCGTTTCCTGAACATGGCATTTGCATGAGACATATGGTTTGCACACAGTGTTTCTGATTTACTGCACTCCTGCTTCCAGGTGTGGTGTGGCTGCGATACTTAAAGATGTGTTTGAGATCACTGAAAGGCCTGTTTCATACACTTATTGCATTAAGTGTGCAGTTCATCCACCATTCTGTACTATGATATTTTTTCCTAGTGCAAAAGGCGGATACAAATAGCCGATGCCTGATCTATCGAATATCTATTTCACTTGATCATGGCATATGTATGAATCTTCCTTCCGTTTCCTGAACGGTGGCATTTGCATGAGACATATGGTTTGCACACTGTGTTTCTGATTCACTGCCCTCCTGCTTCCAGCTGTAGTGGTATCATATTCATAGTACCCTATCAACTGTCATACTGTAGAACAATAGTGTTATTGTCAGGTAGATTCGGTTACTATCCAAAGAGGTCCTGCAGCTTAAGGGTGTTGTGTGGATTATGAACGAAAATATTGTAATCAAAATGGTCCTTTGTCGTTTTGAAAATAATACATTTCGTCGTGAATTATGGTGGTCTCAATGATTCTTTTTTGTTGGACGAATTCCACGAGTCAAAAATGGAAATGCGCATCCAGGGAATCGAACCCTGGTCAGTACCGTGGGAGGGTACTATGATACCACTACACCAGATGCGCTTGGATGTTCTGTCGTACTTCAGTAATCTAATTATATGCGATCGGTAAACACAGGCTGTTTTAACCACTTGCTTTCGAAGGAACAGGCTATTTCGGTCTCCTATCGTGCATTTTTTTTAATGGAGTCAAATCATGTACACTTTGATAAGGATTATTATATCAACTGGATATCAGGATACGCATATGACACCATGAAGAAAAAGTGAACTCGAGTATTTCAAGTGGTAGTACGTTATACAATATAAGATGTTTTAGATATAACACATTTTGTTTAGATTCAAATTAAAATGAGGGCACATGTACACTTAAACATGTCTAGCTACATATGTGTATCTAAACGTGAAAAATAACGAGAATATCTTATATTGTTAAACGGAGAGAGTACAAGTAGGAACAAAATAGGCTTTTGCTCGAGTAGTCAGCACATCTCCCATGGGTCCTTCACTTGAGATTCAGAACTCAACGGCTATCTAGCCCTCATCCTTGAGCACCGTGGTTACCTTCCATTGTCGAGAGTAGTTCCTGCAATTCCCTCATATGTACTTCAACAATCGGCTAACATCGGTCGTCACAAAGCAGATTAGCCCCATACCTTGAGGTTTTTTAGGCGCTGAAATCATTTTGACAAGTAGTCCGACCGAGGGACAAGAACACCCGTAGATAATGAGAGTAATTATTGTTGTGATCCTATTTGGTAGGTCTGGTGCAAGAGGGGTGTCTCGGACATTGGCAATCATCACCAAATTCTCCTTTGCCCACCTTGCTAGGAAGTTGTGGTGGCGACCATACATATCAGAATCGTCAAATACGCGGGTGATCTGTGCCTTCAGTTTGCTGAGTGCAATCTGGTATCGATGTTGAAGTGTCACTTTCGATTCTAAGCTCCGATGTGTACCCATCATAGTCTTTCAGTGGGTGGTCGTCGTGGATGGAGGTCGAGTGCTATGCCGAATGTGAGAAAATGTAAATTGTGGATAATGCTCATAATCTTATCGTCTGATGGTGTTTCACCCCTTGCTTTGAGTTGGGACTCGACGTCTATGGACATACTCAATTGAAATACACGAATGGGACCTCTCAGCTCAAAACATTTATCTTGCAGGCACAAAAGATGTCCCTTGATCTAATCACAAACTAGGGAGGGAGGAATGAAGCAAGGGATGTAGTGCACCACATGCTTTTTCTTTTGCGAAACACAGTACGATGCAGACGCTAATACACTCACCTCTATAAATGTACGTACACATCCTACCCCTATAAGCACATTCAAAAGATTTAGCCGAGGGATCAGGTTTTTCGATTGACGAAGTCACCACAGACGGCTCGCTGTTGACGATAATGTCATTTCACACTAAAGAATATTCGAAACACCAGCGTTGATGGGCGGAGGTACAACCACCCTTCTAACCATCCTAACATGTGCAGTACGCACATACTGATCTCCTCAAAGCTGCACATATATGGCTCTTTTGATTTATAGGATTTTCAAAAAAAATTGGGTAGGGTTGAAATCCTATGAAAATCTTCATGCGGAATCGTTTAGATTCATAGGATTATATCTCATATGAGTATTGTAGTGTAAACTTAATAGGAAAATGAAACCATAATAAAAAATCCTCTTCCACATCTCCACTAATATAAAAAGACCCAGTGAGGCAGATCCAAACAATCTTGGTCGTAGGTACGCGAGATCCAACGTCTCAGAGCCACCCGAGTATGTCAAACGCGTTTAACACATCGAAGAAAGAAACTGCCCACTTCCTCCACGAACGGCCGCCTCCACGATCTCTCTTGCATAATCCCCGAAACACCCGCGTCCGCGTCTCCCCGACGAGACCTCGCCCGTCGCCTCCAAGCTCGCCGCGGGGCTCCTGCTCCCACACCCTTCAGCGACCTCGCTTCCGAGGTCCCGCCGCCGCCTACTCCACGGCCCCGTGCCCACGCCCCTGAGTGTTGCGCCTCACCCACACCTCTTAGTTCGCCGCCGCCGCCGCCTCTGAGTTCGCCGTCCTCGCCTCTGACCTCGCCCAACAGTCGTGTTGTCCTCTATGGTCTACAGCCGCAGTACGACCACCGTCGCCGCCTAGCAGTCCCGTCGCCCTCGACGCACTACAACCGCAGTGGGAGGAAACACCACCGCGTCACTGCCTGGACGATGACGCCGCCACTGACCAGGGGACGCCACCGCGGCCACCGTCGTACTGCCCGTGAGAGGACGCCATCTCCACACTGCCACGGCCGCTGCCGCCTTCGTACACTCACACTGCCAGGCCAGGACCAGGACCGTCCAAGGTATCTGAATTTCTCATTTGAATTGCACTTCTATCTGAATCTGAATTGCACGTGTACTCTGAATTTGAAGTGCACTTACACTCTGAATCTGAATTGCACTTGTACGCTGAATATGTATTGCATTACCTTGTCCCTGAAATGTGTTGTACTACTTAATCTTGTGTATGCATTATTAAGCTAAATAACTCAAGAGGGAGAGAGATAGAGATAGGTGTAAATTTGGTGAGTACAAAGAAACAAAGCTGGTCAATGCAGCCCTAATCTGACGTCCGTTGCCTGATCAGTACATAGAAAATAAATTGGTTAGTACAAAGAATTTTTAGGTGTCTAGATTTCTTGTATTCTGTTCATCATAATGCCCAGCCTCAAAACCTATGCTCGATTCATTGTTATAACTTTCAGTCTAATTTATACGCTGATCTTGTCCTCGAGAAGTATGACCTCGGTGAAAAACATTCTTAACAGTAGGTCATTTACTTATGATTTGCCCTTAAAATGCTTAGTGAATTATTTATAAGGCATGTTCAGTAGTTGTTCGAACAAAGTAATAAGTCATTTCCCTTTGAGTTCATTTTCTTCTATCAAGGTAAGAATATATAGCATTATTCAACTCCAGGATTCATGGAAATCATGTTTCCCTTTGAGATTTATATGTACTTACTGAATGGCTATAATCTTTCCCCATGATTTTACATTTGAATTTTTTCATCACAATTGTTGCACATGAACAAACTTCAATCGGATGTGTCTCTGTCTGCATCAAGGGCGTGTTCCCCGTTTAAAGATCTAACAAACATGCCAGTGGAGAGGGATGCTAATCCTACGTGGGAGATTTAATTGAGTAATATGTATTTTCTGTTTACAGCTCATACACAATACACAACATGGTGGCTTGTTTCGTGAAGGATATCAAGCCAGTTTCTGATGGACAAGAATGAAGCAATTATCTCTTCGGTTAGAACAGTTGGAGGCAAGTTTCAGAAATAATACTTTACATTCAAGCTATACACATCTTGCTGATTGCTGCTTCTAATTTTATTCTAAACATCGTATGTGTTACTTCCAGTGGCAGGGGATGGGTGACATATAAAATGCGAATCTTGTTAGATGTTGATTATTTTGGATCAATATTTACTCTGAAAGGAGCTGGTTGCCTGACTCCAGTCCATGAGGTAGTGAGTTCAATGCTGAATCCTTTTGCTCTGTAGAACGACCTGTAGCTAATTTCAGTTATTTTTGTCGCAATGAAGCTGTTTAGTTGCATGATATCATTTTTCCTGCAAATTTAGAACTTAGTTTAAGTTCTCAGATTTATACTCATATGATCTAATAACCAGTAGTTGATGCAAGTGAAGCATAGTCGGGGTGAGAAAAAGAGCAGGAAGGCCATGCTAAAGCTTTTCATGCAGTCCATCACTGGTGTGTGTGTTGTGTAATTATTAAGAAGAGCAACAACGTGACCTTCTTGAGCGCTCTTATCTTTCTTCCCACAGTTATCTTAGTTATTTTCATGCTGCTAGCTTCCGTTCCAGTTTTAACATGAGGAATGTAATTGTCTAACCGAGATCCTCCATTCAATGTTTTTTCTATGTTTTCAACATGAGAAATATCAATATAGTTGAGTAGTATGTATGCAGAGAGCTCCAGTTTATTTTCTAGATTCTTGGTTTTGACAATTAAGCTCCAATTTAAACTTCATTCTCTGTAGTTGCGCTCTGCGCTTGCAAACTGGGGACTGATCCGCGTCCTCGGACGGTTAATCTGCTAAGTCTGATGAAATGTCCAATTCAGAACAAGAGTTTGGTTCAGTTGATGGTATCTGTCCCTATTTGTGTGTCTTTGTCGTTTACAATTTTGGTTTGCCTGCTGTAATGTATGTTGTATGCATATGTTATTAGTAGTTAGTAATTTAATGGTGAAATTATAGCTGTTTTATAACAATTCCATACTCCCTGAATATTTACATACATATAATTAGGTGAGTCTGTCGGCACAACAAAAAGAGAAAAAAATTACAGTTGATTATACTTCTCACATGTTCTTTACCTTTTTGGTTTATCACAATGTCTGGTTGTTTAACATAAGCTAAAATAGTTTCCATTATTTTTGCTGATTTACTAAGCATGTTTCTGCCTGCAGGAGTGGACAATCTGTATTTCCTCTGAAAATACCAAGCTTATGCTAAAACAAATTGAGGACATATAGTCGCTTTTCAGTTTTCATTCATATCTTGTATATTGCTTTCATATCTGGACGTGCAGTAGTTGTCAGGAAGTTATTATTTATATAGCAACATGTTCCATCAAATGCTCTGTATCACCAAGGTTTCTGCTATGCTTTCTTAGTTGTTGGAGATCTACATATTTCGGTCTGATCATGGTAAACAAATGTTTACTATTTAGTTATTCTCATGATTGATTAGTAAGGATTAGCTGTATGTTCAACAAGAGATGGAGAGAGATGAACAGGTTGTTGCAAGCTAGGTGTTTGAAAAAATGATTCTATGGCATCAGGTGCCGATGTATTGTTTGAAATGTGCTGAACTATACGTGGGTTAACTGAGTTTGAAATGGATAACTAATACAAATATATAGTTGATAGAGCAAATATTGTTTTCACCTTTTGGTTGTACAGCACAGGCACAGAAGAACTGGTATGTCTTTATATCACAATCTGTCATTCAATGGAGATTATTTGCCTTTGTAGGGGGTCTCACAGAGAGCTTTCATCGGAGTGACCTTGACTGACCGGCACTGATGCATGTCTGTTGTCTCATTATTTCATCATCTAGCTCATTTTGAAGGTAATCTCAACTTGAAAGTAGTCTCGGTACAGTACAGGTGTATTCGGTCATAGAAGACTACATAAAAACACTTGTGTGAAAGAAGGATGATAATTACTTATGTGCTGAACTAGAGCCAGTGACTCGGTTGGTGCTTTTATTGAGCATTGGCATCTATTTCTCTTCACTACTTGCTATGCATGTAGACTACATTTACAGTTCTGTCAGAGTTTGTCTTCGGACTTGTTCACCACTTTTCAATTTTAACCTACATTTACAGTTAGCAAATGACTAATCAGTTAGCAAATGCCAAATCAGCCTACAGGCATCCACTGTGTTGATTGCTGATCTCATTTGGCTAACAAGTTCCACGCCCGAATTAGTTGTATTAGTTGCATTTGGCTACAATAATCCGTTAAATGTTAGATTTATAGGTTCAGTCATTATAGGTTCATCTACGATTAGCAGTTCAGTTAGATGTACATCTGTACCGATCGGAATAGTAGCAATGACCAAAAAAGGGTTAGGATGGTACAGACTGAACCTTTTATGTTACTGAGATGCATGCTTCAGCTAGAATTAGAGGTTTACTTAAGGCTCCAATGTTGTCAGATATGCTTCTTTGGTCACATTGGGATATGTTGTTTCCTCCTTCGTTGTCCCCCTTCATGCACTGGCTGCTGAATACAGGGCCAGTTCAACAGCTAGCTTGTATTGTCAACACAGATGGTAGGTTCATCAGAGTAGATCAATCTGCTATGGTAGACCAATTCTTAGAAGCCATTATTCTGCTTTCCTTGCTGCACATTTACAGTGGTTCTACGAACTCTTCAATATCATTACTGAAGTGTTATGCACAAAGAGCAATAGGTATCATAGTGAACAACAACAGCGATCAAGTGAACACTAATTCTGAAGTCAAATCGTTTGTGACCGTAGAATCCTATAATCTGAGTGCTGGACAACTTGACTGCTCTACTCATTTTGTTGGCCATGTTCAAGAAAGGTCTCAGCCATCTTCTGCAAGAAATGACAGAGGTTGTTATTGAGACTATACGCCGTGTGGAGTTTAGTTAGGATTAAGCTCTAAGTTGCATCGGGAATAGTTTGCTGAAGAAGCAGCATGCTCGACTTGATCGGGCACTGCATTGTCTTTCACAAGAGGTATACTCGCAGGATTCTCACCTACTTTTTGAGCTGGTAAGCTTTTCTTGTGCACCTGGTACTTCAACTTTTGTGTGCTTGTATGGGTGTGAGCCTAGCGATATGTATTTTGCTGACATTTTTCTACTCTATTCAGGTACAAAATGCTGATGACAATACTTATCTTGAGGATCTCGAACCCACATTTTGTGTTATGGCATTTTTCTTCAGGCGTTATTTTCTTCAACACTCCCTATAAATGTGTGTTGGTATCATCTTCGTCCTACACATGCATCTCCCTAACCGCAGTGAGAATCTCCAGCCGGCGATCATGCCGGCAGGCTCGCGAAGGCCACGCCGGAGCGCCACCATGATGCTGCAGCCTATAGGAATTGTCAAGGTTAATCAGATATGACATCGGGTCAGCAAGCAAAATTGTTTGTCAAACCTGCAAAACACAGCCCTAATATTTCAGTTAATTGCAGTCTCTTGTCTAATGAATAGATGATCAAGATGTTTGTTCTACTGTATTATGCTTTAGCAAAAAACATGTGCAGTAGTGATAATTAATTCCACCCCTCTTTGGTCTATGGGATTACAATGTCCTCTATACTACAGCCAGTTTACTCTAACCGATCTCAAAAGTTTGGTCTGGATGAAACTAATTAGTTTGTGTGTAAGTACTGTACTAGATCACTACATTGTTTTCTCTTGACCTGTGATTCTTACCGCTATGCGGTCCTACTTGAAAGAGGAAACAATCAGCCTGGGAAGGCATCAATAAGTGATAGATAGGTATCTTCATCTGTACTAATCAATTAACCGAGGATGGAACATTTGTTAGGAGAAACCATTTGGTTCCTTGTGTTACTAGATACCACTATAGCTGTAAGTGTATTTAGTTTACTACCAACATGGGTTGAGAAATTAAAAAAATCCAATATTTTCATATAATTATCATGCTTTAACCATAAGCTGATTGCCTGATTCATTTTTATGTTGGCGATGCTCAATATTTAAAGGTGGTGTTGCAAATAAATAGTGCTGGACTGATTTTCTACGCAGAGATCAAAAGCTGAAACCTTGAATGCATTGCATGATCTTGTGTCAGTGAAATATTATTCGTACACACCATCATTATCAGCTTGAAAATTGAACTGAAGATAACTTTATTTTATATATATTAATTTTTTGTGGATTAGTCGATCCGTGCATGTGCACGTGCTCAGTTACTAGTGATTTAAAAGGCCACGACCCTATTACCCCGTTTTTCCTATGCTATGGATGCAACGAGCCGTCACTGGTGAGTGCACCCTGAATTTCATGCCGCATCCGTCGGGGTTTGCGTCCTCGGCTCTCCGCGCCTGGTGACTTGTTGTTTGGGGGCAAATTTCGACTTTTTGGGCCACTCCACTTCACGCCGGCCCGGCCCAAACACGGCGGATCAGCAGCTTAGTGACCTTTTGGGCTTTCATCCCAGCGCCTGAACAAACCCCAACCCCCAAACCCTCTCCAGGTCCCCTCAGCCGCCGCCGCCGCCGCCTTGCCCACCGCTCCTCTTGCCGCGCCCCGGCCACGGTAATGCGCGAACCTTTCTCGTGTGAGCTGCGTACGGCGGTCGCTGAAGTCGCCTTGGCCTCCTGGCGTCTGCAGCCGTCAGGGGCAGCCGGGGATTAACATCTCCCGGTTTCCGCCATGAACAACCACCTCCGCGCCGCTTTGAGGTCTGCTCGTCTCCGGTGGGCTTCCTATTTCCCCAACAAGCCCCCCAGAGTCCCGCTCTGTTGTGCTGCCACTTCGTGGCATGTACAAAAATGGTTCCCGGCATCTGGCTGGGTTGCTCCGAGCGTGATCCCATTGCGGCCCTATTCAGTTGCTCCCAGCGACACCGGGGACAGAGCCTTGGTGGATGATGCGGATGAGGAGGAGGATGAAGTGGATCAGAACTTCAAGAAGATGTCGAGCAGTCGGGCAGTCCGTGTCGCGCAGAAGACATTCATGGAGTACCTCCATGTCACGCGCGGCTTGCCCTTCAGCGACGCTGAGCATGTAAGCAAACGCTCGCCCGTTTTCCTGAGCAAGCTGCTGGAGGAGGTGAAGGATGCCATCAAGGAGCCCGTGGAGGGGGGACCTGAGGTGATCTACAGGTCGCTTGTGAAGAAGAGGGATATGAAGGATCAGAGGGTCAGCAAGGCGCTGGTGCGCTTGTTTCAGTTCAACCCTGTCAACGAGTTTGAGCCCTTCTTCGAGAGCATCGGCATCAGACCGAGCGAGTGCACTTCGCTTTTTCCTCAGGATCTCATGTTTCTCACCGACAGCGAGTTGCTGCTTGATAACTTCCGTGAGCTTTGCAATTACGGCTTTGCACGCGGCAAGATTGGGAGGATATACCGGGATGCTACGGAGGTGTTTAGTTTTGCCCATGGTGTGCTTGCATCTAAGCTGAAGGCTCTTGAGGAACTTGGGATCAGTAAGACCAGCGTGATCAAACTCGTAGTTTCTACTCCTGTTGTACTGGTTCGTGACCCGAATGTGGAATTGAAGATCTTGGACTGGCTAGAAGACATTGGAATCCAGCGGGACTGGATTTGTCAATTCTTATCTGCTCGGAAATCTTATAATTGGAGTAAGATGGTTCAAGTTCCCCAGTTCTTCATTGACTTAGGATTTACTAAGGAAGATATTGGTAGATTGGTCAGGAAAAATCCAGATTTTTTGTTGGATGGTTCAGGAAAGATGCTATTTGCAGTGGTTATCATTATGCTAAAAGCTGGATCCAGAAAAAATGAGTTATTTGATCTTTTTATGGACTTCCCAGATGTGTCAGCCGAGAAATTCACAAGTAACGTACGGAGGGGATTGGTGTTCTTTGCTGAGATTGGCATGAGCGATGAGGATATTAACAAGTTTATTGTTTCTCATGGATCACTGCTCGGATCTGCCATGGTGAAGAGCCCAAACAGCATTCTTTCACAACTCAATGTGGGGAAGAAGCGCATGCGTCAGATTATAATGAAGGACCCAAAACAGTTGATGAATTGCACATTTGGATATAAACCCAGCAAGCTACCAAAATGGGACCCCTTTGAAGAATCATTCAATGAGAAAACAAAGTTCTTGAAAGGCATAGGATTTGTTGAAGGCTCTGAAGATATGAAGAGGGCATTCAAAGTTTTCCGTGGTAAAGGTGACGAGCTGCAAGATCGCTACAACTTCTTAGTGGATGCTGGGTTCGACCCAAAAGATGTAGTACACATGATCAAGTCGGCTCCACAGATCCTGAACCAGAAGGTCGATGTTGTCAAGTCAAAGATATCCTTCCTTGTAAATGGTACAGGGTATCCTCTGAGTGAACTCGTTGTTTTTCCCTCATTCCTGGCATTTACAGTGGAAAGATCCAAACATAGGATTTTCATGTACAAGTGGCTGTTAGAAAAGGGGGTGGTTACTCCTAACCTAGCTCTAAGCACGATCCTTTCTTGCTCGGACAAATGTTTCATGAGGTATTTTGTAAGAAAGCATCCCATGGGCCCTGAAGTTTGGGAAAACTATAAGAGGGAAGTAGCTAAAGCCAAAAACACGCCTTGTACTTGAGGTCATTAGCATCTTGTTTTTGTGATAAATCTTCTTTTGTTGTCTACATGACATAATGCTTCTGATATTTCGGCAAGCTTGTCGCAAATGAAATGGGCAAGCAAAGCCATTGATATAAGCTGCACTATGCACTCTTGTATGATGTGGTTGTGTGGATGGTGTTTTTTGCAGTCCTGGGATTGGGACTGGTTAGCTTGGGCCGGTGAGCAAACTTCCGATCATGCTGTTAAAACTTTGACACATTAGAATTAGGTTTGACGCCTGTATGTTGCATTTAGACGGAATATTCTTTCAGTGGGAGGCGACGTTCCCGTCGACAGCGAGGCACCCGTGGTGTGACTTCGTCAATCTCAAGACTCGATCCGCCGGCTCAGTATTTCGGAGGTGCTCACAGGGTAGGGTATACGTATGTGTGTTTATAGGGGTGAGTGTACACGCGTGTTGTGAGCGTTTGTATTTGTACTCTGTTTCTAAATAAAAGGATATGGCGTTATGTTTAGCCATGATCTACCACGGGATCGCACACCGTGGAAAAATAAATTAACAATAATCACAACATCGTTTACTCCAAAAAAACCGAGATCACAGTACAAACCTGGAGCAGGTACCTTATGTTTATTAGGTTCAATGGTTTCAAAGATGGAACCCTCCCCTTCAGGCACATGCAACGGCAAGAAGAAAAATATATGTCAACTGCCTTTGAACAAAACTATCATGATCAAGTGCAGTTTGTAGAGTACGTGCATCAACTGGAACAAAATGCCCAGAGACAGAAATAATGTAACTTATTCTTCCATTTATTCTTCATTGACCAGTTAATCTTACAAAATTCTTCCATCAAAAATAGCTTTCTAATCCCGATGAAAACTACATCCTCATCGTCATGACACCTAGATTGATTGACAGGAGTTCCTTGGGTACAACAGTGCTTAATTAGTTACATATTGGACTCGAATGGAATAATCGAATGGGACCTATATTTACATATGGAGCAGTGCAGGATCACCGGTGAACAAGATGGCCTAGACACCTGACTTGTTATCACTAGGCCACAGACTGCTGTGCTAGAGGCGGCTTGCGGTTTCACCTTACATGGCTACATCTCGCTGAGCAGGTTGCTGATCTTGCGGAGCTCGGTCAGGGCCGCCGTTGCGGTAACCTGTCCTTTCCCGCCCAGGATGTTGTTTGAGAAGTTCTCCATGGGGCCAGGCGGGCTTCTGTCTTGCTGAAAAGCTGACTCGATCACCTATAAATCACAATGCAACCATTATTACTGACGCGTTGATAAGTTACATCATACTACATGTTTCGAAACTAAAGACACAGAAAGTTCTTGTTTACACACGAACAAAAAATCATGTCTTTGCCGGCAAGTTTTTCTTTTGGCAGATATAGACTGCAACATATTTCACAAAGAAGTTCAGAACGCAAGCCATGCAATTCTAATGGTAAGACACTAACATTCGGTGCAGATGATTATCCAACTACCTTTATTAGGATATATAGAGGCTAGCAAAAAATACACATGACAGAGCAATTAAGAAAACTGTGAACTAATACCACAAGGAAATAAATGATGTTGCATACAATACCTGTATATTTTCAAGCATGCTTTGTCCAAGATTCTTAAATGTACCAATGACCTTCTTATCACCAGCAGACAACTTTGCGTTGTCACACGAGTTATTTGAATTCACATCAGAGCAGGATGCATCAACACCATCTTTAGCATCCGATTTCTCACTGCTACTCTTCTCAAAGCTGCCTTCACCTGAGGGTCTGCCTAGCTTCAACAGCCACTGAAATTTACTAATGAATGGCTTCCTTTCATTAGAAACTACAGCTCTGTCAGAGGATCCATCTGGATCTGTAGTTTTATCAGATGTTGCTGCTTCTGGTTCTTGAACAGTTTTGCTGTCACAATTACAGCTGGATGACTCGTCTGGAAGGATTTCATCCCTGTCCTGGTCACCAGCACACGAATTTGAAGTGACACTACTTCTCTCGGAATCGTTATCTTGAATGTTCTCATGTTCATTGCCAGCAATGGCTGAATAAAACACTGGAGAGTTTTCGCCGCTTGAACAAGCTTCTGTTTCACATTGTGTTCTTTGTGTCTCACTCTCATCAGCTGCCACAGCCTGTGAATTTTCTTCTGGGCTAACTTTTGCCAGACATGGTAGGCTTACTGTTACACTTTCACCAGCTGCTCTTAAGTGTGAGGGCTCTGCAGAACTCACTGGAGGCTCCTTGTGAACTGAGACAGTAGGGAATTCATCTTGTTGAATTTTCCCTGCAATTTCATGAGACCTCCCCACACTACCTGATAAAGTAGTCAAAAGGCTTCGCCTTACTGAGCTCCGAGCATCACTTTTGACACTGACTACCTTCATCACTGGAGAAGGATCTGACTCTGTCCTAAACAAACCAAGCTTCTGCCTCAAAGATTTCTTTATGTCTCTACTGAAAGAATGTACCTTCTCAGTCTCCTTGGGAGATGTCCCATCATCGTGTAAATTTCTCCACTGCTTTTCCCAGTAACTCTCGGATAAAGGATGCAATGGAGTTCTTGGAGGAGTTGAAATAGCGAGGTTACTGTTAGCTCTGTCATACTCGCAGATATCCCTCTGCAATGGAAAAGATGGAGATGGAGTGTTCGCATCAATTGCAATAGACTGCAGGGATTTGGCCTTCTCAATTAGCTTCTGCACATCAACATTCATTGGATAATTCAACAGTCTCTGGAGACAAGAGACATTAACCTCAGTAGCCAACAGAGACGATCTAACATGAAGAAGCATAGAGACTGCCATAGCTGCAACGAATGCCCCTCTAGCTGAACACAAGATCCGAAAGCTATATTCCTCATCATTATTTAGCAGCATATTATTGGAACAGGCAAATACTTTGTCCCATACTACTAAAAGATCATTGAGGCAGAATTCTCGTCCAAATAGCACCCTCAGCCAACGAAGTGCAAACCACTGTGGTTCCACTTTCAGTTCAATGAAATGGTTATGAAGAGATGGCTCAACGGTAGAAAGCAAATGATATAACGCCGACGAGGCTTCAATAGCAGGTGGTAGGCTTGAGCTAGATCCAATACTGGATGGAGAGTAAAATTCTGCCATGCGAACCACTCCGCCACCTCCGTCCATCAAACCATCAAACATAGCATAGGCATCATGTTCCATGAACCTCTCAGATAATACAATGCCTAGTTCACCTTCTGCTCCATATGCATCACTAAGTAAAATTATTTCTTTTGTATCTATGTCAAGCTCATCTAGACTGTTAACTTTGGAAGTACTTTCAGAATCATTCTCATTGTCAGCTTCTGAACTCCACTTTGGGCCCTTTCTAGGTTTATAACTAAAAACCATATCAGTTTCTGGAAAGGGTACTCCATCAAAATCATCATTGAAGCAGTCTTCATGGAGTTTTCGTACTTGAGACAGTTTATCAATGTCGACCTGAAGAACATATACTAGAGGAGCCAATAGCTCATGCATTCCTGTGGAAATATAATCTATCTGTCATAATATATTCAGCAAGAAAAATAAGAAAACATAAATGCAAAAACGATACTGAAATGGCTGTGTTGTTAGTCAAATACTTAATGTAGATACTTCGGCGCGTCAGGGATTCTCTGACTTTACCGGCCCTGACTTTGGGTTGTTGACAGGTGGGTCCCGTATCTGGTTGGCCCCACGTACCAGTGACTCAAAGTCAGGGAAAAGTTAGGGCAAAGTCAGACAATCTGTGCCGCGGTGCGTCACGACATTGCGTTTAAGAGATCTCACAGCTAATTAATATGCTATCATAATGCCATCCCAAAATATGGTCCTCTTGTTTATGAAATGATAAATTCTACCAATTTAGTGACATATAAAAGATAAATATCCCTAGAAGATTTCAGACACATTTAATTCTCAGCGGAAAGGGAAAAACCAACCAGATTCCTTGCAAGAACTTTAGAATGTAAAAGCAAAATTATTTTCTTACCTTGGCGGTACCCATACTCTGGGTGCTGGAGACACCACATCAACAGTATCTTGCGCAGCATGGCCTGGCAAGTAGGAGTTTGAAAGTAACTACCATCTTCGGGATATAATCGAGACAAATCTTGGTCAACAGTCTTCTCCAACTCCGCCCCTCTGAAAAACTGGCCCCAGCTACTATCTGTAGAAAAAGGTTAAATAAAATTATTACGATGGAGAATATGGAATCACAGCTGTCACACAAAGCATCAAGCATAACTTGGAGGCTTTCTTACATTTCACACAAAAAGACAGTTTTGTGCGAGCAAGCTATTAAGTATTAACACTCTGATTGAGAGGCTTCAGACTTTCCTCTTAGGCTCTAGCATAACTACACCAGCGGAAGGAAGTCCTAATAATTAATAATCAACAATAAGAAAATGAAAAGAAATCTAATACATTTCTACCTCAATGTGCTAATACCACTAAACAAGCACCACTCATTGTCCAATAAATTAAGTGCCCAACAACTCATGGAAATTCAGGAAACCACTTTGCGATATAAATCTATGATGGTAAGTGCATAACAACTGATGTACATTCCTTTACTAGAGACCATGCAGGTATTGAGGTAGAAAATGAGTCATCCCTGTTCAAAGATATCCTCATCGTAATTTGTTTACCATGACATCATCATAATTCACTATATCATGTTTCGAATCAAATACCTGGGTTCTGAGATAGCGGGTTGTCCACAATAAGGTTAGATGATCTAGCCTCCTCCTTTGGAAGATGAGGGTCTACCAGAAGACGGCGCCTCAAACTAACATACCTACAACAAACGTGAAACAGATTGCATATCTTAGGTAGAAAGAACACACTCGTGCAAAAGGGCACACACAGAAATAAGAACAGGTAGCAAAAAATCATTTCTCCAATCATTCATAGAACACTAACAGTACCAATCTCTCTCACCAAAATTTCATCTCAGCAATCTCTCTCACCAAAATTTCAACTCATGAAACAAATACCATGACATATTGCACGTGGACGATAACACCGATAAAATCTGAAATCTAGCAATCTATTCATATGACCATAACCAAATTACATGCATTAGCCCTAAGTGGTTGCCACTATTTTTTTAACCAGGTTGACAAATTACTCATCATAACAATCTGAACGAATACAACACATGGTGACGCAAAGAATCAAACAAGGGACAACAATAACAACAGCAACCAAGCAAGAAAAATAGAACAGATTCCTACCGAAAAAATACAACACGCCAACAACCAAGCACCCAGGAATAAGGATGGTAGACTCACCTCCGCCGCGAATCGGCGGCAGCACGGCGGAGCTCCTCGACGGACGCCTCCGGCGACGCCGGCAGGATGCCGAGATCGACCCGCCACCGGACGCTGCGTAGACTCGAGAACCGCCGCCTATCCTCCGCCGCCGCCATGGCCGGGCCCCGTCGCAGGCGAATTGGACTCCCCCCAATTAACAACCACAACGGAAGCCAAGAAACGTGGCCAAACCGCTAATAATAGCTTTTGTTTATCTGTAGGAAGTGGAAACCAAGAAAAGAAGGATCTTTACGGAGCAGATTCGGTTTTTCGATGATTTGGGGGGATGGAGAGGTAAGCGGGAGATGATTTCTCCTCTCTTCTTCTGTAGCTGCGAGAATGGCGTCCTTGCTTTTGTGGAGAAGGGGCTGTGATTTGGCCTGGAAGGGAGGGAGGGTAGGCCGGGGAGGAAGGGAAGGTCTCTCTTATGATTTTCTTGTTTATAGTTTTTAATTTTCTCTTTAATAGGAGAGAGAATCCAGGAGAGGTTGAGGATTTTGTTCTCTATTGGCAGTAGAGCAGCTGGTAAGAGAGAGATGACGGATGATGGCGATGACTAGGCGAGTGGTGATTGGCAAGGTGGCTAGGCTTATTGGCTTCTCTTTATTTTTGTATACTATATTATGTATGAGTTCCTAAGATAACTTTATGTAATTTACAGGACATTTTCATAGTTTTTGGATGTTTGTGTGTGCGTGTCCAAATGTGATGGGGGTATGTATGGATGAGGATACAATTGCATTGTAGTCTATTTTGGTGGAACGGTTAAAAAAAAAGAATGCTTTACAAATACTGCAAGAGGTTGTGCATGTCCTTCCCGCCTCTTTGTTGGTAGGACTGGAATTTGGGTCGAGCCTGGCTCGACTCGGTCAACTAATGAGTTACCTCGGTTTGACTCTTTTTAACAAATGAGTCTAGCATTGGAACTCGGCTTGACTCGCTAAACTCGTGAGTTCGCTTGTTTAACTCGTTCAGCTCGGTAAAATTGATAACATGCATTATAATGGATTTTTACATTATTTTTTGTAATTATTTGGGCACGTGCGATGCAATTATTACAATAATCAATGATAATTTGACGTTATGAAGTAAAATTTAGTCATAAAACTATAATGATCTGTAAAATTGTTGACAAAGATAAGAATAAGTTTTTTTACCAACCTAAATGAGCTAAATGAGTAGCTCGGAACTTGGCTCGTTTAACTCGAACTCGTTTAATATCTAAAATGAAAACTCATATCGGCTCGTTTAGAAGCAAGTTCGACCAAGCCGAGTCAAGTTTCGAGCTACTCTTTAGCTCGTGAGTTTCGAGTTTTAATTCCAGTCCTATTTGTTAGTCACTTCTTTACGTTTTAACACTCAGTTAGGTTTATGGTTCATTGTGGTTAATTAGGCATGTATTTACTAGACCGTATTATGGTGGAAGACGACGGTAAGACTATCGAGAGTGGTGGGTTGTGGTGGTAAGAGTACGTACGAGGGCGGAGGGTCGAAATTGTGGTGAATGGCATAGGCGCAAGAGATGTGTGAGTGTGAAGATAAATATTTGTATTATTAGGGGTAGGCTTACGCGTGGCAAAATAATGCAATTCGAAAATGTGGTATTGCAGAATCCAAAAATTTAAACAAATTTGGAATCCATGTCGATGTCATATTGATTGCATTTGATGTGTGCATATAAAAATGTCATTTCGAAGTTAATAATGCAGAAGGAATTCTGTAGGGCATTTATTGATTGATTTTTATATGAGTATTATGTTTCGTATGACCTTTGGTTTGCTACTCCCTCCATCCGTAAAAACATGTTTTGGATTCATCTAGATTCAAATGTATGTAGACATATTTTAGTGTATACATACATCATATGTGAATTTAGACAGATCTAAGACATCTATTTCCGAACTGAGGGAGTATAAGAGATTGAACATTTTGTAGCTCAATCTAGCAATGTGAAAAAAACAATTTTAAAGAAAAAACAGAAGTTGCTTGGAAATGCACGGGACCAATTCCAAATCTTGTAACCATCAATTTTACAATTCTTGCTGGCTTGCATGAGTGCGGTACTAGTATAATCGATTAAGGAGAGCGCATGGCTCGATCGGTCGAATATTGTATAAGTATGTCGCGGCAAGCTGACGTTGGGATTGCAAGGGCAGAAATCTCGCGTGCCGCAGACGGCTTCCTAGAGTTGCGCTGCCGTGCGTGTACCTCTTCGTGACGCTCGATCACAGCTTGAATTGAAATGATTAATTCAAGGACCGACCGACCGGCGACCGCTCTCGAGAATGAAGTTTCTGGAGGATTGCCATCACGCTAAGCAGCCACTGTTGATTAGCTTTAAATTCCTGTTAACAACAAAGATCACAAGGCAGCTAAAAACGAATACAAGGAAGAGACGAAGAGAATAAGCTGGAAACCCAAACGAATATGCTAGCAAGGGTAGGAAGGATGTTGTCGTCCTGTGTGTTCCGATGGTGGCGGGTAGCTTTGACCTGGACCTGCCCACCCACGCACACCGGCGGCCAGTCACTCACCGGCGGCCAGCCACCCGATCGATGGGAAACAGCCGCGCACTTGCCAGCTGTCCCGTGCACGCACGCAAGCAGCTCCGTCAGCAAGGCAAGACCACAGCAGCCATATTATCTCCATCTCTATCCTCTCTCTCTCTCGAGAGAGAGACAAAACCAGAAGCAAGCAATTTCCCGCCGGTTTCATTTCCGGTCCAGCTCTCATCTTCGTCGATGGCGACGCTCGCTCGTATCCTCTGGCTCATAATTAGCACTGTTCCCTCCGTCGCGTTTTCTTCGGCCTCACGTTTGGGATGCCTGTCTGATCGCTAGAGACTAGAGAGAAGAGAGAGGAGGAGGATGAGGATGACATGGCGGTGGCCCTGCTTGCTTCGCTCGTCGCACGCATGCATGTGTTGCACGCCTCCACCAAGACCATGGACCATGCATCACGTCGTGTTTAATTTCGTTCGAGTTTTCGGGGAAAAAAAGGACGTGTTTGTATCATCGCCACATTTTTATGTTTTGCTCGCCTCTTCAGCCGCCTAACTCTTTTTTTTTTATCTTTTCGAGTGGAGGATTTGTACTCATACCAAACCCTACATTTATGACGATGCGATATACACGCACATATATGATTGACGTTAGTTAAGATTGGAAAATTGTAGAAACAAGACCGATCGGGACTAGTCATAGGGGTACGATATCACTATTACCTCTCTTATCATTAAGATCATCATAGTGGTAACTTAGATGGTAACATAGATGTCATCTAAGTAAAAAAGATTAGGTGTCAGTTAATTAATGAAGAAAGGATAAATATAATAACATAAGTACAATGAAGAGAGGACAAATAGAGTAACATATGCACGGAGTTACCATCACTATGTGATTCCAAAAAGAAAATTGAAAAAAATTCCCAAAAAAAATGAGTGTAGAAGGAAATAAATGAGATCAATGTATGATACTATCCATCTACCTTCTATATTATTTTATACCATGCATGTAGTAATGACGTTAGCTTTGTACTAACGTGGCATTAATGATACCACCTCCACTATGGCTAGTCTCGGACGTACAGTATATGATAATAAAGTTTCTATTCTCTGTCTCTTTTTCCACCGAAAATATTTGGCTTAATATTTTTGTACAGTATGGTTGGTGTTTGGATGAAGTAGATGGTATGTCGACTGTATGAAACAAATGCAAGATATACATCAAGCGTTTCACGAGGACCTTATTTTAGGTTAGTACATGCTACCTATCATCATTCAAGGGGCGTGCAGGGTTGATCATGTAACTAACCATGTCGATGTGAGTAGATCCATCGAGCAGAGCAGAGGGTGTTCCGCCACAATTCCAACAAGCGTTCAATTTGGGCAACGATAGATAACGTTTCCGTGTATAAGGAATAGTCTCGCCAAGTCCAATGATTGACTTCACAAATATCGCAAACAGAAACTTCATTCTGTTTTAAATTATGAGAAAGATGTATCAAAGCGCAAGGCACGAGCACATCACGGGCAGTGCTTAAAAGAAGAATTTTGTAATTAAGACGGTGTTAATTAAGAAGCACGAGTGCGACATCCACGACCGAAGCTTGGTTCCGATGGTTCATGCTTAATAGTGCTAGACATGTACTGGCAGCAGTGCGACTCATGCATGTGCCACTGTACTATTGTTTCTTTATTTTCCAGATGCAATATTATTAACAGTGTGCAATTATTTGCATGCCTCCTCTCTTAGTTAGATCCAGTAGCACAACATATGTAATATAGTATTGTCAATCATTCTTGATTGGTTGCGATATTCCAATGACACTCTCAATGATCGATTGTAGTGACATCGATCCCAAACCATGCATGTGCAGCCCTCCCCAGCATCACACATTCTTCAGACAAACTAAATGTGTTTTTTTACGGTAAAATGGATGCATGAAGCCACCACTTACGTATGCATGGTTTGTCTGAAGAAGACCGGTCGGTGGGCTGCTGTGCTCACGCCGTGACGGCAAGCGGCCGCGCATTGGATGCCAAGCACACACACGCGCCCTTGGGCCCAGCGGCCGGACAGGTCGGCCATAGACTTTTCCTAGCTTATGTTTCGGTCCAGTGGCAGCATCACACATGACACCAGCATGAGACTATCTTATTCCGCGAACAATCATTGATTGATTAGCTTAGCCGCACAGTCCACGGTCCTCCTAATTTTGTCAGCGGTCGCATTCCGCCACCGGCCCGAGATGTCGCGGTGTGACTAAACGGAAATCATCAGGGTTGATGCGCAATGTCTTTTTTCGAATGTGAAAGGTTTGTGTGGTTTTGGTTTGTCTTGTGGGATAAAAAGACATGCTACCTATCAATCACAATTCGGGTTGTCTAATCCTGCAAAAAAAAAAGTTGTCTAACAGTTTTCCAGAAACCCCCAAGATTTATTGATTCCTAAAATGTTGATCAATTAATCATCTACGAATTGCCTATTGGTACATGGAAGACACAATGCTAACCATGATTTATAATTTTCACCGACCGATCATTGTATCAAATTCGAACATAGTATACAATAACATTGTAAAGGTCCAGTACCGCGAGCTCGACATGGACACGCATGGCGCCTCATTCATGATTTCGCCCTCGTCCACGCCAGGCACCCTTGTCCTGGTAATATTCTTGGTAGTGTCTTACCCTAATATATAGTACCTAGCTTTCTTGCTAGTGTATAGCACGTGCACAATGGCTATATGTGCGTTAATTGATGTCCATGTCCGTGAAGGCATTGAGCTTCTTCCTGCTGGCTTGGGTCCCGGGAGCGATGGTCGTCCACTTTTGCAGCCTCCGCTAGTTGGCGGGGCCGTGCACAGGAAAATTATTCATGCTTGATCGACTTTCAGTGGGTATGTATCGTAGAATTTCTTCATATATACTCCTGCACGTATCTAGATAGCCCTTGTTTACAGGCTGGCCATGAGATTTTGAAGGCCCGAGGCGAAATTAGAACCTGCAATTGGCAGAGCTTATTGCAAGAGTCGGGGGAGGGGGCACCCCCCCCCCCCCCCCCTCACCCACCAACTTGATACCAGGATGTGATTGAAAGAATAGTCTTTTGCGCACTCCCTCCACTCCCAGGAATAAGCTCCACCACTCGAGGCCCTTAATATAACTATCAAATAAAATCAATCATGTATATATAATTTAAATTGCATGTATAGGTTATATTCATCTCAAATAAGGTATATATGTAATCCTTTTCTTCATGTTGAATGCCCTATTTTTCAAAAATAACAGCTAATTGAAAACAAGTGCAAAGATAATGATAAATTTAACATAATAACGAAATAATCACAAACCCAATAATGTAGATTCCTTAAATACTAATCAATTAATCATCTATCCCTTGCTTATTGCTACAACAAAGACAATATAAATCATGCTTTATAATCTTCACCAACCATTCATCGTATCAAGTTCAGGCATAGTATACAATAATGATTACCTACAAGTGAACAATTAGAGTTTCAAAACCCAATGATACACACGGTGGTGTTGTTGGGAAACCCCAATAGGAAGGTATGAAGTAGGGCAGCAGCAAGTTTCTCTCAGTTGTGAAACCAATGTTATCAAACCAGTAGTAGATGAAGATTCTTCTGAAGGTGTCAACGGCGCCAGAAAAATGCTTATGCTTAGTTGACGAGTGAGTGTCAAGGTCTTCTAAACATAGGTGCTTCTTCTCCCCGGCAACGGAGATGATCCTGACGGTTGACTTGGAACCTGCACACAACACAATCAAGATACTTTGCCCCAACTTAACAGTTATGTTGTCAATCTCACTGACTTGCTGTAACAAAGGATTAAACGTATGTGTGGAAAATGATGTTTGTTTGCAGAGAATGAAAGTAACAAGATTGCAGTAGGTTGTTTTATCAGTTTAAAGAAAAGGACCGGGGTCCACAGTTCACTAGTGGTGTCTCTCCATAAATAATAATAGCATACATGCGGGTAAACAAATTACAGCTGGGCAACTGACAGAATAAAGCACTGCATAACAATGCATATACAAGTCATGGTGTCTAGTGTGAGATTCATTTGGGCATTACAACATGATACATAGACCGTCATCCAACTACATCTATGACTAATAATCCACCTTCAGTATAGCATCCGCAACACCATTCAGTATTAAGTTGCAAACAACAGATTATTGCATTAAGTAAAGTGTGTAATGTAAGTAGCACAAATATCCTTAGATAAAGAACTATTGTTTTATCCCTAGTAGCAACAGTACATCTACAATCTTAGAGGTTGCTGTCACTCCCCCAGATTAAATAGACCCAGATTAAATAGAGACATGAACACACTATCGAGCATAAATACCCCCTCTTGCAGTCACAAGCATCTACTTGGCCAGAGCATCTACTAGTAACGGAGAGTATGCAAGATCATAAATAACGCACTCACAAGATATATTATGAAGCAAATGACATAGTACTCAATTATTCATCGGATCCCAGCAAACACAACATGTAGCATTACATAAAGATGATCTTGATCATGATAGGCAGCTCACAAGATCTAAACATGATGGCACAATAGGAGAAGACAACCATCTAGCTACTGCTATGGACCCGTAGTCCAAGCATGAACTACTCACGCATCAGTCCGGAGGCGGGCATGATGATGTAGAGCCCACCGGTGATGACTCCCATCTCCGGCAGGGTGCCGGGAAGAGCTTCTGAACCCCCCCCCCCCACCCGAACTAGGGTTGACGGCAGCGGCGGCTCTGGAACGTATCGTGGAAAAGTGTTCGGGTGCCTAAGGTTATTTTGTCGGGGGGTATTTGTAGGCGAAAGGGCGAAGGCGGTGGAGCCCCGAGGGGCCCACACCACGTTGTGGCGCGGCCCCACCCGGTGAGGCCGCCTCGTGGCTCTCCTCCGTATCCTCTTCGGTGTTCTGTAAGCTCCCGAGAAAAATAGGGACTTTGGCTTTTAATTCGTCAAATTCCGAGAATATTTCCTTAACAGTTTTTCTGAAACCAAAAACAGCAGAAAACAGGGAACTGACACTATGGCATCTTGTTAATAGGTTAGTACCAGAAAATGCACAAAAACCATATAAAGTGTATAGAAAACATGTAGCAATTGGTATAATATAAGCATGGAACATAAGAAATTATAGATACATTTGAGACGTATCACCCAACAAGGTAGATTCCCAAATGCTTGTTATTCTTCTCAGCCACCGGAGGTTTTCCTGAAAAGTCAGGTTCAATTGCAGTGCGGGCCTTTCACATTGACTCCCCCCCCCCCCCCCCCCCCAAAATTTTTTTTGACATTTGTTTTACAACGAGAGTCGGGAGGGTCGATCGGTGTAGCATCGTGTTTGTTACCGTATTGCATGCGTAGATCAATCGACAAGTTTCTTTTTAGGAAAAGAGCAATCTCTTCAATCTGATCTCGTGTGTGGGTTGTGGCATGTCGTTTGCATTGCGTGCCGTTCTACGTGAAGGCCTCAATCTAGAACCGCTGCCTTTACTTGGCTCCCTGGTTTTTTCGGACCCGAGGCAGCCACCCGGCTTGCCACCCTCCAGGGCTGACCTGGCGATGGAGTAGCACCTCCGATTACATAATAATGTCATTATGCACACCGAGATTGTCACAACTCGATCTGGCCAAACTTTGTGTCTTTGTTTGATTCTTTGCGCGGGAGAACCTAGAATCAGAATTCAGGTTGTATAACAATGATACACAAGATTTGTTGAGACTGTACGGTAGGTGCTGAGACAACACAGATACACAAGTTTTATTATTTTTAGTAGCAGGTCTTGCATTACTATGTTCAAAAGAACGAAGTAGCTAGCTAATTAGCTAAAGTGGATCAAGTTGTCTCCCTATTGGCAAATCAGGATCAATTATACTTTTTGTGAAAACAAAATGTAAGCTGGTACGGGGACAAAATAATTCATCCTGCAACCACGGCACCACCCCCATCCCACTCCCACCTGCATTTGGATTGGACCACGCCGCACATTGCCGCCGGAGATATCCTCTCAACCACATATCTTTGCGCGTTAATTAACAAAAAAACGAAGCTTCAATTGAGCAAGGCCAAAACTAAACCAAGCATCCAGATGCAATCTGCTCATCTCATGGCCGGGGCTCTAATAAAGCACAATCATATTCTAATGAGTGACCTCCAAATTAAATGTTTCACGTTCACATCATCTGAAATGGACATGTATATTTGTGTGCTGGAGTGCATGAACGGAACAGTAATATACTTCGGGGGATGGTGACTTTTTCAGTCATTATTTCTTATTTTAAGTAGAGGATATGGAAGAAGAGAGCCTCCGCCATAGCCATGCGTACATGGACGGGAAGATCTCAGGCTTGCCATTTGTTTGTCAGCTCATATCTCTTACAGCTGGACAAGCAGTATTAGGCAATGAGTAAATCAGGTTACCACAAAGACCCTACTTGATCCACTGAACATGTTCTGTTCTACATGATCGTACAGAAAAATCAATGTCTCTATGCCATGCATTTGGTACAAATTGAAAAGTGTTCTTAAGCTATCTATGTGATACATAGTATGTGTTAATGTCATGTCCAAAGAAATAGTACCCGCGGTCTAGAAAAAGTGTCGCGGGTTAGGCTAGCTAGTTGTACTATGTAACTTATTTTTGTAGGGACATAAATAATGGTCGGAGGGAGTAACTCCGTACCACTCGATATCCATGTTAATTGATATGTGCCCTCCACATAAAGAAACTCAGTTTATCATGTGATGTAAACATATTATTATTTTTGAGATTTTCATGCGATCAGTTTGTTTCTTTTGTACGGGTTCCACTATATATGATCAGATAACGAACAGAACTGGAGGAACTTCTTGCTTTACTACTAGTTTCATAATTAGGGACTACTTGGTTTCTTCCTACATGGATTTCACAATCCTTAATCAATTATTACAAGACAAGATTGAGAAAAAAGAGACATGAACACGGCACGTTTTCTGCTACAGCTCACTGACCGTGATGTGTACGCTGGTTAGTCCTTAATTTATGTTCGTTAATTTTAGTACGCATGAAGCAATAATTTTCTTTTCCCACACGTTAGCACCAACAATAATAGTTTCCGTGAGGAGAAGACATGGCGCTGATTAACTAGTTAGTGATTCGTCAAATAGCCATCTGAACGAGAGTAGTTAGCGTAAAACTACCACTTTACAGACTTAATCACAAAAAACTACCACTTTTGCCCGCAATCGCAAAAAACTACCACTTTTGGTCCGCTGATTGCAAATTGCGCTAAAAGTCGATTTGGCTGCGGATTGACACGAAAACTGACTGGGCGGGCCCACCCATCAGAGATTAGTGGCAAGGGATATCGTTTCGTGCCCGCAATCGCAAAAAACTACCACTTTTGCCCGCAATCGCAAAAAACTACCACTTTTGCCCGCAATCGCAAAAAACTACCAATTTTGCCCATCATCTTCCATGTTATGCAATAATGTTTCTTACTCATTACCATTGCTTTATTGGTGTAGGACTAAATAATGTTTCTATCTTTATTATTGTTGTGTAAGATTGCAATAATGGGCAAAATTGGTAGTTTTTTGCGATTGCGGGCAAAAGTGGTAGTTTTTTGCGATTGCGGGCAAAAGTGGTAGTTTTTTGCGATTGCGGGCACGAAACGATATCCCTTGCCACTAATCTCTGATGGGTGGGCCCGCCCAGTCAGTTTTCGTGTCAATCCGCGGCCAAATCGACTTTTAGCGCAATTTGCAATCAGCGGACCAAAAGTGGTAGTTTTTTGCGATTGCGGGCAAAAGTGGTAGTTTTTTGTGATTAAGTCTGTAAAGTGGTAGTTTTACGCTAACTACTCTCTGAACGACGCTCTACGACTGGACTTGAACCTGATCGATACCCTGCATGCATGGACCAGACTTTTCTGCTCAATTGCCTGGACTTGGAAGGCAGCGCCGGATTGTTCTTTTCTGGAAATGCTGCTTGCTCTGGCTGTCTATGCATTTGTTTCTATCATTGATGCGACTAAAAAACTTTCATGTAATATTTAATTCTGATACTCTCATGCTACTGTTTTTGTATCCAAGAGCAGTGTCGCTTCGTTTTGTTTTTTCACTCTTTTGTGCTTCAACATTTGTAACACAATCATTCACACAGAAAAGTAGCACAATGTAATGAGACAGTCAAGAATATTACCTATGTTTGATATGCCATTTTTGTACAGAATAGCGCGAAATAAAATCAAGTAAAAGAAGATGTGAATATGCAATTCATACATATGCACAAGTTCATTCGGTTGAACATGGTGGTGGTAATCCCAAATACAAAAGCTTAAGTATTTCAGATGAAGAAAGACCTAGCTTATGCAGAAGGCCTCTTTATTCCTAGATATTACGTAAGTATTTAATATTCTTTACGATTACTTTGTATAGAGATTATTACGTTAGTAGAATTCCAAACACAATTGATTTTGGGCTATCACATGACATTTCTTGGCTGTCGTGTTCAATGAGTATTGGGTATCGAGTTCCGGGTAAAAACTCTTGGTGTGACCTTTATTGGTGTATGTAGCAATGTCGGTGCTTAGACATCGTAACCTTGATGAAGAGATTGCATTTTTCTCAAACTTGCTCTCTAGATTGAAAACCCACAATCTGATCTTCAATGACTGAACCTAGCGAGATCGTTTCCTTGATGAATGTGTTGCTTTTGTAGGGCCTTTTTCACGACCCAGGTGTTGCCTAGTATGGTTTTTGTTGTGCATTTGTTCGCTTCATCATGGCATTTCTATATCATATTTTGTCTTTTCCTCTCTCCAATAATTTACACGTGTACATTTCTCAGAGCTTCTTTGGATAACAGGATTAGAAAACATAAGAATTGGAAAAACACATGAATATTTGATAGGATCCCAGGTGTAAAACAAAGGATTGCGAAACGAAAGAAAAACTACAGGATTGGTCATTTGAATGATACACATGAAAAACACAGAAAAAGTGTCTCGATCCTACGCGAATGAGTGTAGAAAAGAGGTTAGAGTGGATGTTGAAATTCCTATAGAATTGGGGTGTAGGAATGCAATCTATAGGAATTTTGGAGGTGTCATTCCTTTAAACCAAAGGCAATCCATAGGAAAAAATCCTAAGAATTGGAATCCTCCTATGAAATTCTTTTGAAAAACCTAAAATCCGAAGAGGCCCTCAGGTTTCGACTTATTCTTAATATTTAGTTGTTGCAGAAACAAGATGTACTTAATACCGACTTGATATTAATATATTCAATTTTATAAACATTCAACCGCGTCAAAATGTTCCTTACAACTTATAAGATATTATACAAAACCATATCTTCAAGAGAAAACATTTGTGTGTTATTTTTCTTGTAGTACTATCATTTTCTCTAACCAGTCGCATGGCCCTACCTCAAAAAAAAAAAACCCAGTCGCATGGCCCATAAAGCCTAGCCGCACCGGCCCAGGTGAGCCCTCTAGAACAGCCCAGAGGCCAGGCTTCTTAGCGCGCTCTCTCGAGCCAATCCTGGCGCTACTTTCTATTCCTTCTAAGAGATGTCTAGCAGTACCTCGAATCCTCATAAATAACCTTTTTTTACAGTTTGCAGCGAAAAAACGCGTGGATTAGAACCCTTGAACCCTCAGACCCTTAAAAAAATTTAGAGGCCGAACCTGCAAACTCCCTGCGGACCTGTAGAACTGGGGGTTGGGGAGCGAAAAAATCCCCAACCCGCACTCGCTCCCGACGTCGCGCGGGAGGGACATTTCCTCGTCCCCAACCTGCACCCCGCGCGGATCCGAGCGCCGCCGGTCGCCGGCCCCGCGTCCCGCAGGCGCGCCCGGGAACCGGCCGCCCCCTGCCACCGCTCCTCCTCCTCCTCCCCCGGCCACCGCGCGTCCTCCTCGCCGCGGATCCCCGCCGCCGCGCCCCCGTCTCCCGCGCGGATCCCCGCCGCCGCACCCAGCCGCCCACGCCGCCTCCTCCCCTGGTCCCGGCAGCCGCGCCTCCTCCTCCCCCGGCAGCCCCGCCTCTCGAGGCCGCGCCGCCCAGAGCTCTCCCCGCCTGGCCGCCCACGCCGCCTCCTCCCCCGGCCCCGGCAGCCGCGCCTCCTCCTCCCCCGGCAGCACCACCTCTCGAGGCCGCGCCGCCCAGAGCTCTCCTCGCCGCGCCGCCGACCCGCAGGTATGCCTCCATACCTTTTTTGTTTTATTTTCTTTTTTGTTTCAATTTTGAGCAGTCAAAACTGAATGTATGTTGTATTTTGTAGATGGAGGTGAACACCGACGACTCGATGGAGTCATTGTCGGATGGTTCCGGTTGGTCGTCCTCGGATGATTCGGAAATTGACGAGTTGCTTCAAGACGACGACGTCGAGATGATGAGCCTCCTCGTCGACGTGCAAGCATTTGAAGACCGCGCGAAGCTGATGGATCAGAGGAGAGGGTCGAAGATGGGCCGAGTGAGCATCTACCGGAACCGCGCTCTCGGACACGAGCATTTGATGCAAGACTACTTCGCGGAGGTACCAACATACCCTCCTCGCTTCTTCCGCAGAAGGTACCGAATGCGTCGTAGTTTGTTTGTGAAGATTGTCACCGATTGTGAGGCCGCCTCCTATTACTTCAAGCGTCGTAGATCCGCCGCCGGTATCATGGGGTTTAGTCCATACCAAAACATATCGGCGGCAATGCGGGTACTCGCCTATGGCATTCCCGCGGACTATACCGACGAGTATCTTCGCATTGGACAAGATACAACCACGGAGTCCGTCCGTAGGTTTGCAAAGTTGGTCATCCGGTTGTATGGTGAAAAGTATCTTCGAGCACCAAACGAGGAAGATACGAAGAGATTAATGGAAATTAATGAAAAAAGGGGATGGCCGGGGATGGTTGGTAGTCTTGATTGCATGCATTGGACATGGAAAAATTGCCCAAAGGCATGGCACGACATGTATTGCGGTAAAAACCGTGATGCTACCATTGTGCTTGAGGCCGTGGCATCGGAGGACACATGGATTTGGCATGCATATTTTGGGTTGCCCGGAACACTCAATGATATCAATGTGCTCAATAGATCTCCTTTGTTTAAAAGATTAATACAAGGGGATGCTCCAACTTGCAACTACAAAGTCATGGACAATGAGTACTCAATGGGATACTATCTCACCGATGGCATTTATCCTGAATGGGCAACTCTTGTGAAGTCCATCAAGGAGAAAAATGGGATGCCCTTAACCAAAAAAGAGGCTCATTTCACCAAGGCACAAGAGGCAGCCCGCAAGGATATTGAGAGAGCTTTCGGTGTTTTGCAAGCACGGTTTGCCATAGTTCGGGGTCCAGCTCGGTTTTGGGACAAGAAAACCTTGGAGAACATCATGAAATGTTGTGTGATTCTACACAACATGATCCTAGAGGATGAGAGAGGGTTAAACCTTTCTTGTTTTGGGACAAGAAAATCTTGGAGAACATCATGAAATGTTGTGTGATTCTACACAACATGATCCTAGAGGATGAGAGAGGGTTAAACCTTCCTTGTTTCTATGACAATGTTGGTACACGTGTGCAACCGGAAAGAAACCCTTCTCGCGTACAAGCTTTTCTTCAAGCACATCGTGAGATTGAGGATGCAAACACTCATGGTTGGCTCCGCGATGATCTAGTAGAGCACCACTGGCAGTTGGATGGGCGGCGCTGTGGCGCATGATGTACCTTTGTTTTACTTTTCTATGTCCTATTTGTTTCGAACAATTATCGTAATTTGCTCCAACATTGTTGTAATAACTTGAATGATTATTATGTGCTTGAAAGTACTATTCGGTGCTGTAATAATAAGTAGAATGATTATTGTTTTATGTCAATTTGTGATATGTGAAATGATGACATGTGATGAAATTGGTGATATGTGAAATGACAGTTTTAAAGGTTGGGGTTGAGCGTTATAAGGGTTGGATTTGAGGGTTCTAGTCTTTGCCCCTGTTTTTCAACCCAGAAAAGTGTCCAAAAATGCCAATTCTCAACCCTTAAAACTGCTATGAAGGTTTGAGGATTTGAGGGTACTACTAGTGATGCTCTGACTCCGGCACGCACGCAACCAGTAAAAGGAAACTGTAATCACACCCGAAACTGCCACCAGCGTTTCCTCGTTCTTTTTATTCAGCAATGAATTTCTGATTCGTTCGCGTCACAAGAGTGAAGAGTCGCACTCACCTGCTGTACAAAAACCCTGATCGCCCCCTTCCTCTCCTTTCCATCATCCACCGCCACCAGAGCCCTATGCTACAGATCGATCTAATCTCGCGGAGCACAGACGAACGACCACTCGTGTTCCTGGCGACTCTGACCACGGGAGGCCGATATGCTGCGCCACGAGGACCGTGAAAGAACCGAAGGTCGAGCCGTTCATCACACCCGAAGCAGTTCGCAACTTCTATCAACTTCCCAGTACGATTTCATCGAGCTCGGTGAGAATAACCGCACTCCCGCGTTTTCCCTAGTCTTAGGTACCTGATAGAGTGATAGACATCCACAATGCAAAGGCGCTTAACTAGACTCTTAAAAAGTTAAATCCCGAACACAAGCAAGCGTCTGGCACCCGGGAAGAGTATTCGGTGTATTTTCCAAGCATCGGACTCTTATTTATGCACCGACGCCAAAATAACGGCTGGGATTTTCGTGTAAACTGCCAAAATAGCTAGGATTGCAATCCTAGCGTCTCTAGTTAGGCGCCGCACTGTGGCTGCCCTTGAGCATGTACATTGCACCGGCGCTTATACAGACGCTTAGGAATAAAAAAATAATGAATTAATTATTACCATTTGTATAAGAGCCTGTGCCTTCAACGCAAACACCAGTAGGTAGGCGCAAAAGGATTTTCTTTTCAGCGCTGGATGGGCCTGCCGCTGTATTCTTGCGGGGAAAAAGGGGCAAGCGCCCGACGCTTTCTTTAGCAGCGACGCTAGGGCAAATCCCAGTATCGGACGGGATTTTGACATAACTACCAGGAATTTGTTCCTAGCGCCTGTCCTTAGCGCCTCCATTGTACATGCCTAGGCTTAGAGCATCCACAATGGACGGACGCTTGAATAGGCGCTTAGCAGAATTAAAAAAATATGCAAAACAAAAAACCCATCGAAGCGCCCTACCGTTTCAACGGGGAGCGCTAATTGGGGCGCTAATCACGAACTTTTTAACGGCCGGATACAGCATGCCGCTGGGTAGATTCGTTTTGTGCAAGGAGAAAAGAATCGAAGCGTCGGGCGCACAAAGTGGCAGCGATGCTAACAGGTTTCCTGGGATCGGCAGGGATTCAGCCATAACGGCCGGTAATCCAATCCTGGCGTCGGCGCACAAGCGCCGCGCTGTGGATGCTCTTATAGTTCTAGTTGGCCGCGCGCACCATTTCCGGGCCAGGCTTTGTTCTACATGTTGGCTGACCTTAGCCACAACAGAGAAACCTTGCCAAACCACTGGAGTAACCCATCAGTGGGATTATATTTCGATTTCTACCAAATGGTTTACAAAATTGATTTAACCTATATGAATTCTTCAACCCAAACTGAAAAGGGGTATGAATTTAGTGCATCCACGTGTTCATGAAGAGTTGTTGCTGTAATTTTTACATGCTTAGTGTATTGTTTTCATTTCAGTAAAGTATGCAAGATTGTCGGGTTTAGATCTTAGTGTTTATTTTCTTAAAGATGCTTAGCAATGCCATACTTAGCCACTGATTGAATCACTAGAGTATTCATACTTTGTGTATATCATTAGCTACTGTTTCGAATAGTTTGATTACTGCTAGATGAACCATCCACATTGTTCTTACTTTTTACTTCGTGTTTGTCATGATGAAGTTTGTGGGCTTGTTGTCTTATCGCATGACTACTCTCTATGTTAGATGTGTAGTTAGAGTTAACTATTTTAGTTTGTGCAACTTTGATAGTTGTTTACCTTAATGCCATGTTATTGTCCATGTTGTTTTGTTTAGTTCATGCGGAGTCATTGCTGTATGTAGATTGTTTACTCGTATGTTTAGGTTGTTGATACGTCTCCAACGTATCTATAATTTTTTATGTTCCATGCTTATATTATACCAACTGCTACATGTTTTATATATACTTTATATGGTTTTTATGCATTTTCTAGGACTAACCTATTAACAAGCCGCAGTGCCAGTTCCCTGTTTTCTGCTGTTTTTTGTTTCAGAAAAACTGTTAAGAAAATATTCTCGGAATTGGAAGAATCAAAAGCCAAATTCTCTATTTTTCTCGGGAGCTTACAGAACACCGAAGAGGATACGGAGGAGAGCCACGAGGCGGCCTCACCTAATGGAGGCGCGGCTCCCCTTCTGGCCGCGCCACCACGTGGTGTGGGCCCCTCGGGTCTCCACCGCCTTCGCCCTTTCGCCTACAAATACCCCCCGACAAAATAACCCTAGGCACCCGAACACTTTTCCACGATACGTTTCAGAGCCGCCGCCGCCGTCAACCCTAGTCCGGGAGGGTTCAGAAGCTCTTCCCGGCACCCTGCCGGAGAGGGGAATCATCACCGGAGGGCTCTACATCACCATGCCCGCCTCCGGACTGATACGTGAGTAGTTCATCCTTGGACTACGGGTCCATAGCAGTAGCTAGATGGTTGTCTTCTCCTATTGTGCCATCATGTTTAGATCTTGTGAGCTGCCTATCATGATCAAGATCATCTTTATGTAATGCTACATGTTGTGTTTGCTGGGATCCGATGAATAATTGAGTACTATGTCATTTGCTTCATTATATATTATGTGAGTGCGTTATTTATGATCTGGCATGCTCTATGTTACTAGTAGATGCTCTGGCCAAGTAGATGCTTGTGACTCCAAGAGGGAGTATTTATGCTCGATAGTAGGTTCATGTCTTCATTTAATCTGGGGGAGTGACAGCAACCTCTAAGATTGTAGATGTACTGTTGCTACTAGGGATAAAACAGTAGTGCTTTGTCTAAGGATAATTGTATTACTTACATTACACACTTTGCCTAATATTCTCGGAAATATTCTTACATTACTTACATTACACACTATTGCTAGTAGGGATAAAACAGTAGTGTTGTTTTTTGTTTCAGAAAAACTGTTAAGGAAATATTCTCGGAATTGGACGAATCAAAAGCCAAAGTCCCTATTTTTCTCGGGGGCTTCCGGAACACCGAAGAGGATACGGAGGAGAGCCACGAGGCGGCCTCCCCTGGTGGAGGCGCGGCCCCCCATCTGGCCGCGCCACCACGTGGTGTGGGCCCCTCGGGGCTTGATGTCTACGCACGCTTCTATTCTCGTAGATAGTGTTAGGCCTCCAAGAGCAGAGGTTTGTAGAACAGCAGCAAGTTTCCCTTAAGTGAATCACCCAAGGTTTATCGAACTCAGGGAGGTAGAGGTAAAAGATATCCCTCTCAAGCAACCCTGCAATTAAGATACAAAAAGTCTCTTGTGTACCCAACACACCAAATACACTTGTCAGATATATAGGTGCACTAGTTCGGCGAAGAGATAGTGAAATACAAGTAATATGGATGATTATAAGTAGTAATTGCAATCTGAAATAAAAATGGCAGCAAGCAAACATGTAGCAAAACTTGTTGTAAACGGTGTTTCAATGCTTAGAAACAAGGCCTAGGGATCGTACTTTCACTAGTGGACATTCTCAACAATGAAATAATAAATAGTACTCTCAAACACTCTCTTGTTGGATGATAAACACCATTCATTGCGTAGGGCTATAACAGCACCCACAAAGTATGAGTAAACACACACCACAACGTCATAAAGGAGTCACACACGGTGCGCTCACTGTCACCTTCACAACCGTGAATAACCCCGGAGTTCATATTAAAGTAACCTCTAGAGTGCATAATAGATAAAGAGTAACATCACATATTCAACTAGATTACAAAGCTCATGATCACATAAAGATGGGAGAGAGAGATAAACCACATAGCTACCGGTAGAGCCCGCAGCCCCGGGGGAGAACTACTCACTCCTCATCGTAGGAGTCAGCAACGGCGATGGAGATGGCGGTGGAGTTGATGGAGATGGCTCCGGGGGCAATTCCCCGTCCCGGCAGGGTGCTGGAACAGAGACTTCTGTCCCCCGAAACTTGTCTTCGATGGCGGCGGCGCAGCGGAACTCTTCTCGGAAAAAGGCTTCGGTGCCTAGGGTTATTTTGTCGGGGGCAATATATGGGCGAAAGGGCGAATGCGGTGGAGGCCCGAGGGCCCCACACCATGTGCTGGCGCGGCCAGGAAGGGAGCCGCGCCACCACATGGTGTGGGCGCCTCGGTGCCCTCCTTCGTCTCCTCTTCGGACTTCTGAAACGTGTCGGAAAAAAAAAGGAACTTGGGTCTTTGTTTCGTGCAATTCCGAGATTATTTTCTTAACAGCTTTTCTGAAACAAAAAACAGCAGAAAATAGGGAACTGGCACTGTGGCATCTTGTTAAAAGGTTAGTCCCAGAAAATGCATAAAAACCATATAAAGTGTATATAAAACATGTAGCAATTGGTATAATATAAGCATGGAACATAAGAAATTATAGATACGTTGGAGACGTATCAAGCATCCCCAAGCTTAGTTCTACTCGTCCCGAGTAGGTAAAACGATAACAAGAATAATTTCTGAAGTGACATGCTTTCACACAATCTTGATCATATAATAATGTAATGCATGTAAATTGAGATCAAATGAATAAAAGCTGTAGTTTATATTGATATCAAATGAGTAATGAGTAAACAAGTAGGAAGAACAAAGTAAAACTTTTAATGAATCAATACTAGAGATCAATCAACCGTGCAAAGTAGATATTAAAGATGATTTAAGCTTCAAGAACAACAATATAATCATCTAATGCATCCAACACTCATGACAACTTTGTGAAAGGATCAAGTCAAGCAATAACAATATGCACGTAGAAGATCATCTCTCTATTTGTTCACTTAAAAACAAGCAAGCGTTCAGTGTTGGTTTCTGGCACCAGGATGTTGTGGCTAAAAGAATGTTAACGGGGGTTTGTAAGGCCAACGGAAGAAAGTCTCACAAAGCTGAAAGTGATCATTAGACAAGAGTAAGTCTTATAATCGAAGCTATGCAAGGAGTAGTGATTGCCACACAACGTATGCATATAGAGCTATAAGTGTATGAAAGCTCTCCAATGGAACTAGTGGGGGTGCATCCAACTTGCTTGCTCATGAAGACCTAGAGCACTTTTGAGGAGGCTCATCATTGGAATATACAAGCCAAGTTCTATAATGTAAAGTTCCCCACATAGTTATGCAAATAAAACATGAAAACTCTCTCATATGGAGTAAAGGTGCTAAACATGAGCACAAATGATGACTATGAATACTACAGGTGCTACCTATTTTTTCTTTTTTTTTTCTTTTCTCTTTTTCTATTTTTTTTACTTTTTCTGTTTCTCTTTTCGATGGCCTCCATGGCTCTTTTCACTTTTAGGGGCAAACATTCTAATATGACAACACACTTTTGAGACAAGTAACTCATAATGAATAAAACATAATGTATGAAACGGTGCCTCTGCCAGTGTAGCAGGATATGCAATGATCTAGCGTAACATGGGTAAAACCACACATCAGCTGTAAAGAATCATGCAAGGCAATATATAAATTATAAATGACAACAAGTCATGTAATGTAAGATGAAAGTTGCATGGCAATATATCTCGGAACAGCTATGGAAATGCTGTAGTAGGTAGGTATGGTGGGTGTTTTGAGTAAGATATTTGGCTTATGTGTAGGAGAACATGATGAAGATCTCCCACGAGTTTTGGATGTACCGCGAAGTATGCACCAACTCTCAATGTGAGAAAGGACAATGCAAAGTACCGAAGAGGCTAGCAAATATGGTGGTGGAAGTGCCATGAAAACCGCAGCTTAGAACTCACAAGCAAAAAGATTCCAACTAGAAATATGATCTTACAAGGCATAATGAAAATCACTCCATGAGGGACTGTCGCAAATGAACAAGTCACTGTTAGGACCCCGACCGTAGCGCATAACACAAAGTCATTACGGTTGCTTTTAACATTAGAAATCATATATCATTATGCTATCAACTGGATATTTAAGTGTGGCATAGCTTCACGTTTTCTAGACCAACCATTAATCATTCCACTTTACTAAACCATCATGTTTTACCATTAAGCATATTAATATCTCAAAACAACATTAATGATTCAAGTGACACAATTTAATGATCTACAAGATTATGTATCATTTCATCATACCATCTACCACATCAAACATTTTCTGTTATTAACCAAACACCAATCAACTTATCTAAAAATAAACTCTCCAAGTATTTAACAATGAGATATGAGAGTATAACATAAGAAAACTAACAGCTCTAACAAGAGATGTATGAAAAACAAGAGCTGAAAGTATTGAAATAACATAGAAGAATACTCAACAAATATAAGTGAAGAATACGAGTATTCATAAGAAAAAACGGAGAATTATCAAGACAGACACACTCGATGAGCGCTGGTCGCGCAATTGAAACACTCGAAGAATTATCAAGACAGACGCACTCGAAGTATTACAACGACAGAAGCACTCGAAGTACAACCAAGACAGGAGCACTCGGCGTAGTACCGACTGAAGACTCCAACCAACCATCAAGCATAACGTGCACCTGAAGATCTATGAAGTGATGAGTCCCTGCCCGACTCTTCGAGTCGACCAGGCACTCGGGGGCTACTGACGTGGGTATAACTTCCGGGTACCCCCACTCTAACGTATACTGAAGATGAGGCCCACCAGGTGGCCCGGCGAAGCCCAAGAAGCTGCTAACTTGAAGGACAAGATAAGGACTCTCAGTTTGTAGTCTAATAGGACTCGTGTAAAACCCCCGTGACTGCATATATAAAGACAGGGAGGGGTAGACAAAAAGACAAGCTAACAGTTAGACAGAAATAGCCAAGTCGACATGGCCATAGACAATAGACAGAAGATAGCCGGGCAAACCGGGCGATACCACAATAGCCATTACGGCCACCATGTAACTATCATCAATACCAGATCAGACAAGCAGGATTAGGTTTTTACCTCACCATGAGGGGCCGAACCTGGGTAAACTCTTTGCTTGTTAGCCGTCCGGAACCACCAGCCGCCATACTTCTCTCTCTATACGAAACCCAAGGTATCTAACCGAGTGATTTGCCGGGTTTACACCCCGTCAATTGGCGCCGTCTGTGGGAAGAACAGCGTGCTGAATTCACGGTTGCGGCGGCGCAATCTTCATCTACAACGGCGGCGACTCGCCGTATCAGATCAGCGCACGGGTACTACGACTGATCCGATCCGATCTACAACAAGCGCACCGACATCTAATCTATAACAACAACGGTGGCTACTCGCCGCCACGAGAGTAACGCTCGGGGGCTCAACATCAACCTTGCCTCTCGCTGCTGGATCGCATCTGTTTGCCTTGCCCGCAGCCAACGGATCGCATCTGGTCGGCTTGTCCGCCGGTAGGATCGGTTTCGTCAACTGATCTATGTCTACGTCCATCGTCTACATCGAGACTCGTTCGTCAGGCGACTCAGACGACTCGAGTTCGTCACCGACTCCCGTCTCCACGCCAGCTCTCCGCGCTCGCATCCACATCTGCATCTGCGTGCTTGCCAAATCGCCGGCTGGTTGGCTCTGAAGGCAGCGCAGCGGCACGCGTGTAAAACAAAAGAAGCAAGCCGTGTCAGATCATGATTCCGTATCCGGCTGTTACTGCCGACCAATTTTCATTATGACAGCCACGACATACAAGAAGAGGCAGCCGCACAAGGATCAATCACGTCAAAGAAATCAAACCCAAGGGCATGACTGCGGATGAGCGTGGATGTGCCTGTCTGGCTGTCCACACTCCCAATTATTACATTTAATATTACCTACTAACATATTATTTGTTAAAACATGTGTATGCATGTACGAGGAGAGGAGGACCGCGTCAGCTGCGGGCGAACAGACCAACGCGACCCGCCATCATATCTCGGTGCCTTCATCGACTCCGACGTCTTCGTCGACTCCGGTACCTTTAACGACTGCTATCATTATCCACTCCGCTTCACCGACTCGCCAAGAGGACTCGGGGGCTGGGCGCTGCAGCCGCTGCCGTTTCGACTCCGTCTGACCAAATGCAGTGCCACTCCGCCTTTTTCGACTCCGTCCGCCGGGTCTACTACATCTCGCAGATAAGTTTAAATTTATAGTATTGACATTTATCACTATCAGCAAAATACATTTACTTCAAGATATTTTATTTACTTACACTAATTGGCCTTGGCCGGTAAGTCATTATCCAAAGCACTTAGATATAACAATTGCGGCCAATACGGCCATTTTATCTCTTACAACAAATCAAATTATTCGCTGGCTGAAATCACGGGTCGGTGGATATATTGGATGTTCAACTGGATTTTTCAAAGTCGGGTTATAACCCGCATCGGAATTTTCTAAAGTCAGGCCATAACCCGCTTCGGATATTCAAAGTCGGGTTCTTTAAAACCCGCAACGGAATTTTAAAGTCGGGTTTTCCATCACCCACAACGGAATTTTAAAGTCGGGTTTTCCATCACCCGCAACGGAATTTTAAAGTCGGGTTCTCCATCACCCGCAACGGAATTTTAAAGTCGGGTTCTCCATCACTCGCATCAGAATTTTGAAAGTCGGGTTCTTTATAACCTGCGTCGGATTTTTTAAATCGAGTTACTTGAAACTCGCATTGGTTTTCTCAGACAGTCGCACCCTCTGCCGTGTCGACTCCGTCCGCCGCCCGGATTTTCTTCTGGCTAAAACGCCGCACTCAATGCTGCGTCGACTCCGTCCGCTGCCTCGACTACGTATTCCGCCGCGTTGATTTTATCCGCCGTGTCGACTACTTATTCTGCCGCGTTGATTTCACCCGCCGCACCGATTATTTATTCCGCCGCGTTGAGTCCGTCCGCTGCGTCGACTACCCGTTATCTACTATTCACCTCAGTCGCACCCGATGCTCGGGGGCTGCAGCATGACAGTTAATTCAACAAGTCACCCAGTCGCACTCGACGCTCGGGTGCTGCGTCGACTCCAGTCCGCCGCATTCACTTTATCCACCGCGATACTCTCCGTGTCGACTCCGCTTATTCTTTCTACTACTTCTCGAAGAGATACAAAGACGAGTTGAGAATCTTCTCGGTCGCTTCATGCTTCAGCAATTTACTCCCATCAGGAGGGCACATGCAACATTTTCGGCTGTGATTTCGAGCCTATGCTCAATTGCAATCAATTAAAAATAGCCTCGGGGGCTACTCCCATCGGGAGCGCTGTCGCGCCCCCGACAAATTGAGTCGACGATCAGCGTCGGTCGAAGATGAAGCTCACTCGACGGATCGAGACCACTCGAAGAATATCTAGAGACAAAAGCTCACAGCTCACATATGCAGTAGAAATCTGGTCGAGTATCTCCTGGACCATATTCAAATATATAAATAATAATTCCCGGGATGTTCCAGCCGAGACTGGTCCTCGGATGCTGTACAAAAAGTACAAATGTAAGACCTGAGTAAAGGCCGGGTGGCCCATACAAGCTATGCGGAACTGATAATTTTCATGCCAACAGGCATGATGCAAAATCCCGGCGGACGCGCCAAGGGTACTCTAAGAATGACCGGGTTCTGACCAGTAAGTCCAGACAGGCATGAGTCGAACTTGCACGGTCATACCGGGTTCGAGCCAAGGGACTCGAATCTGTCGTAGGCTAGAAAGGTATTTCGCCCGAGTCGCGAATTCACTTGACCCCGATCCGTCGGTTGAATCAGGCCTACTATGCCATCCATCCCACATAAGACGAAACAAATATACTCGACTTCGAGACAACAAATATGTCAACCATCCCGCAGCTGGACATTCATTACCAGAACCGCTTGCTAAGACGAATTGCAGTAACTAACTCCGATTCATCAATCGTTGTACTATATTTGTTCGCAGGATATGAGGAACCAAGAAACAGAAGATAAAATATATGGGATTAGAACAACTTGAGCCTATGCCCGACACTGCAAGTCGCACATAGCCTCGGGGGCTACTCCCATCGGGAGCGCTGCCCGCGCACCCGATGAGCGCTGGTCGCGCAATTGAAGCACTCGAAGAATTATCAAGACAGACGCACTCGAAGTATTACAAGGACAGAAGCACTCGAAGTACAACCAAGACAGGAGCACTCGGCGTAGTACCGACTGAAGACTCCAACCAACCATCAAGCATAACGTGCACCTGAAGATCTATGAAGTGATGAGTCCCTGCCCGACTCTTCGAGTCGACCAGGCACTCGGGGGCTACTGACGTGGGTATACCTTCCGGGTACCCCCACTCTAACGTATACTGAAGATGAGGCCCACCAGGTGGCCCAGCGAAGCCCAAGAAGCTGCTAACTTGAAGGACAAGACAAGGACTCTCAGTTTGTAGTCTACTAGACTCGTGTAAAACCCCCTGGCTGCATATATAAAGACAGGGAGGGGTAGACAAAAAGACAAGCCAACAGGTAGACAGAAATAGCCAAGTCGACATGGCCATAGACAATAGACAGAAGATAGCCGGGCAAACCCGGCGATACCACCATAGCCATTACGGCCACCATGTAACTATCATCAATACCAGATCAGACAAGCAGGAGTAGGTCTTTACCTCACCATGAGGGGCCGAACCTGGGTAAACTCTTTGCTTGTCAGCCGTCCGGAACCACCAGCCGCCATACTTCTCTCTCTATACGAAACCCAAGGTATCTAACTGAGGGATTTGCCGGGTTTACACCCCGTCAGTGTCTCTCTCCCACAAAGGAATGCTAGGATCCATTTTATTCAGAGAATGAAAATAACAAAAACAAAAACAAACAGACGCCTCAAGTAAAGCACATAAGATTTGTCGGAATTAAAATATAGTTTCACTAGATAGGACCTGATAGTTTGTTGATTAAGAAGGGGATGCCTTGGGCATCCCCAAGCTTAGACGCTTGAGTCTTCTTGAAATATGCTTGGGTGACCCACGGGGGCATCCCCAAGCTTAGGCTCTTTCATCTTCTTGATCTCATCATATCATCCTTCTCTCTTGATCCTTGAAAACTTCCTCCACACCAAACTCAAAGTAGACTTCATTAGAGGGTTAGTGCGTAATCAAAAATTCTTATATTCTACATGGACACAATTGCTACCAATGCTACCTGATATTAGCTACAGTCACTGATACTTTATGGAACAAAAAGATCCATTCAAAAATAGCAAAAGAGGCATTGCAAAATAAATGGCAGAATCTGTCAAAAATAGAACAGTCCGTAAAGACGAATTTTTTCGAGGCACTTGACTCGCTCAAATCAGAAAAATCAAAACTAATGAAAGTTGCATACATATCTGAGGATCACGCACAAAAAATCCCAGGTCATTTTGATTTTTCTGTGAATTCTTACGAATAAACGGTGGACAGCAGAAAACTGTTCCTGTGCAGGAATCCAAATCTAGCATCAACTTTCTACTAGAGGCTTAACTTGACACAACAATGCGATAAAATAAAGATACAAAGGAATTGCTACAGAGGTAGACATGTTCCTTGACACAACAAAATAAAATAACAGAAATAAAAACGTGGGTTGTCTCCCATAAGCACTTTTCTTTAACGCCTTTCAGCTAGACATAGTGATATTTATGATGCTCACATAAAGATGAGAGTTGAAAAACAAAGGAGAGCATCAAGAAGCATATATATAACATATTTAAATCTAACACACTTCCTATGCAAATGAATCTTATAAGAAAATAAATTAATATAGCACAAAGTGACTAGCATAGGAATGCAAAACAAGTGCAACTTCAAAAATTTCAACATAAAGAGAGGAGACTTAATATTATTGTGATGTATGAATCCATGTCTCCCTCTCTCATAATGACCAGTGGGTCTTAAAGTACCCAGCAAATAAAAGCAAATCAAGAGAAGGCTCAAAACATTCATCATAAAGAGAAGAAACTTAGTAACATGAAGATCTCTATAACCATACTTTGCTCTCTCAAAATAATTTTCAGCGGCATCATCAATAGACTCAACAATATAGCTATCACCTAAAGCATTCTTATCATGATCCATAAGCATAATATCATTACTCTGCACATAAGCATAATCAATTTTATTAGTAATATTGGGAGTAAAACTATCACATCCATCATTGTAATCATCATAAATTGGAGGCATAGAATAATGATAATTAATTTTATCCTCAATAGTAGATGGACTGAAAATATCATATTAATCATTGTAAACGTCATATATAGGAGGCATATCATAATCAACATAAACCATATTCTCAATAGTAGGTGGACTGAAAATATCACAATGACTATAATTATCATATATTGGAGGCAAAGTATCATCAAAGAAAATTTTCTCCTCAAAACTTGGGGGACTAAAAATAACACATTCATCAACAACGGCTTCCCCAAGCTTAGACTTTTTCATAGCATTAGCAATAATGGTGTTCAAAGAATTCATACTAATAACATTGCTACTAGCATGCAAATAAAGTTCCATTGGTTTTTTAATTTTCTCTTCAAACACTTGATGTCCTAACTCGAGATAAATTTCATAGAGCTCTCTAATTTTTTTGTTGTTTTCCATTAAGCCTAACTAGTGAAAATAAAAATAAGAAACAAAAAGTAATAACTGCAGGATCTAAAGGAGATACCTTCCAACACTTACCTCCCCGGCAACGACGCCAGAAAATAGTTTGATGTCTACGCACGCTTCTATTCTCGTAGACAGTGTTGGGTCTCCAAGAGCAGAGGTTTGTAGAACAGCAGCAAGTTTCCCTTAAGTGAATCACCCAAGGTTTATCGAACTCAGGGAGGTAGAGGTCAAAGATATCCCTCTCAAGCAACCCTGCAATTAAGATATAAGAAGTCTCTTGTGTCCCCAACACACCCAATACACTTATCATATGTATAGGTGCACTAGTTCGGCGAAGAGATAGTGAAATACAAGTAATATGGATGATTATAAGTAGTAATTGCAATCTGAAATAAAAATGGCAGCAAGCAAACATGTAGCAAAACTTGTTGTAAACGGTGTTTCAATGCTTAGAAACAAGGCCTAGGGATCGTACTTTCACTAGTGGACATTCTCAACAATGACATCAAAGCTGAATAATAAATACTACTCTCAAACACTCTCTTGTTGGATGATAAACACCATTCATTGCGTAGGGCTATAACAGCACCCTCAAGGTATGAGGAAACACACACCACAACGTCATAAAGGAGTCACACACGGTGCACTCACTGTCACCTTCACAACTGTGAATAATCCCGGAGTTCATATTAAAGTAACCTCTAGAGTGCATAATAGATAAAGAGTAACATCACATATTCAACTAGATTACAAAGCTCATGATCACATAAAGATGGGAGAGAGAGATAAACCACATAGCTACCGGTAGAGCCCGCAGCCCCGGGGGAGAACTACTCACTCCTCATCGTAGGAGTCAGCAACGGCGATGGAGATGGCGGTGGAGTTGATGGAGATGGCTCCGGGGGCAATTCCCCGTCCCGGCATGGTGCCGGAACAGAGACTTCTGTCCCCCGAAACTTGTCTTCGATGGCGGCGGCGCAGCGGAACTCTTCTCGGGAAAAGGCTTCGGTGCCTAGGGTTATTTTGTCGGGGGCAATATATGGGCGAAAGGGCGAAGGCGGTGGAGGCCCGAGGGCCCCACACCATGTGCTGGCGCGGCCAGGAAGGGAGCCGCGCCACCACATGATGTGGGCGCCTCGGTGCCCTCCTTCGTCTCCTCTTCGGACTTCTGGAACGTGTCGGTAAAAATAGGAACTTGGGTTTTGTTTCATGCAATTCCGAGAATATTTCCTTAACAGCTTTTCTGAAACCAAAAACAGCAGAAAACAGGGAACTGGCACTGTTAGTCCCAGAAAATGCATAAAAACCATATAAAGTGTATATAAAACATGTAGCAATTGGTATAATATAAGCATGGAACATAAGGAATTATAGATACGTTGGAGACGTATCAGGGCTCCACCGCCTTCGCCCTTTCGCCTACAAATTCCCCTCGACAAAATAACCCTAGGCACCCGAACACTTTTTCACGATACGTTCCAGAGCCGCCGCCGCCGTCAACCCTAGTCCGGGAGGGTTCAGAAGCTCTTCCCGGCACCCTGCCGGAGATAGGAATCATCACCGGAGGGCTCTACATCACCATGCCCGCCTCCGGACTGATGCGTGAGTAGTTCATCCTTGGACTACGGGTCCATAGCAGTATCTAGATGGTTGTCTTCTCCTATTGTGCCATCATGTTTAGATCTTGTGAGCTGTCTATCATGATCATGATCATCTTTATGTAATGCTACATGTTGTGTTTGCTGGGATTCGATGAATAATTGAGTACTATGTCATTTGCTTCATTATATATTATGTGAGTGCATTATTTATGATCTTGCATGCTCTCCGTAACTAGTAGATGCTCTGGCCAAGTAGATGCTTGTGACTCCAAGAGGGAGTATTTATGCTTGATAGTGGGTTCATGTCTTTATTTAATCTGGGGGAGTGACAGCAGCCTCTAAGATTGTGAATGTACTGTTGCTACTAGGGATAAAACAGTAGTTCTTTGTCTAAGGATAATTGTGCTATTTACATTACACACTTTACTTAATGCAATAATCTATTGCCTGTAACTTAATACTGAAAGGTGTTGCGGATGCTATACTGAAAGTGGATTATTAGTCATAGATGCAGTTGGATAACGGTCTATGTATCATGTTGTAATGCCCAAATGAATCTCACACTAGACACCATGACTTGTACATGCATCATTATGCAGTTCTTTATTCTGTCAATTGCCCAGCTGTAATTTGTTTACCCTCATGTATGCTATTATTATTTATGGAGAGACACCAATAGTGAACTGTGGACCCTGGTCCTTTTCTTTAAACTGATAATACAACCTACTGCAATCCTGTTACTTTCATTCTTTGCAAACAAATATCATTTTTCACACATATGTTTAATCCTTTGTTACAGCAAGCCAGTGAGATTGACAACCTCACTGTTAAGTTGGGGCAAAGTATCTTGGTTGTGTTGTGTGCAGGTTCCACGTTCGTGGTTGACACCGGTAGTGCGCCCTGCCAAGGTCAACCGCAGCAACCTTCGGAAGAATTCTAGTTTCCTACTGGTTCGATAAACCTTGGTTTCACAACTGAGCAAAATTTGCTGCTGCACTACTTCGTACCTTACTCTTGGGGTTTTCCAACAACACCACACCAGTGCATCAGTTGTATGCGAATTGTTTGTGCATTGCATATTGTAACTATGCCACCATATAGCAGCTACCTATTTTTTCTATGAAATGTTGTGTTAGTCAAAAGGGATCGATTACCATGCCTTAGTTAACCCCATTCCTAATGAAGCATTTTTTGTTATTTATTTTCTCTCAATCTATGTCGAATCGACCAACACACTTTATTTGAAAATTATTTTTTCATGTTGCTTTTACTTATTTGGTTGGCATGCTTTGATAAGATAATTAGGGAGTGGACAGGGGTACAATCACGGCCAAGAAAATGAAGAGCACGAGTTCAACAACGAAGGCATGCCCCCTTCTCACGTTTTATCCTATGTTTACAAAGGCGTCGTTTTATGTTTTGCAAATATGCATGCCATTTTATTCAAGTATCTAGTTCGATTGACACACCATACTGATTCGATTGTCGCCTTATACTCGATATTCTGGGTAAAAAATATATAATAATCATGTTAGAGTAGAAATTCTTAGACATGCTTAATAATCACTAGCATATCTTTATTTTGTCTCTTTGGATGAATTAGTTGACCCTTGGGTCACAAACACCCCTTTTAAACTTTATTTAGCTCATTGAGTTAGGCTGATTAGCCATTGTTGCTTCATCTACTCTCTTCTAATCTGGGTGACACGTAGTATCTAAACACTACTCAGGAAAGAGCGAGTGGTTGACCTTCACAAGGTGGAGGGGGGAATCAGTGGTACGTGCCGCATAAGGGCATAATAAGTTTTGGACTTGAAGATTCTGACCTTCACTAGCTTGGTTAAGTAAATTAGTCGGTCTTAAGTGTCATGTCACTATATCGCGGATGAGGTGTCTATCTACGGAAGAGCCTTCAACACAAATGGGGGCCGGTTTGGGGACATACGCACAGTTCCTGCGCTACATACGGTGGGCATGTGCGGATCTAGATAAAATACCTAGTCCGAAACTCCTTATTGCAGTGCTAGCGACAACTCGTAGCAACTAGGCATGATTGTGGCATGTGGAAAAGTGTACCACCTCTATACAGGGCACGAAGTACATTATGTGCGCATGGCATTGCTTTGTTGATTATTTAGACTACTATGTGGCTATTGTTGTTAAGTTTTTTAATAAAATACGTTTTGAACGTTTCGCAATGATATTCATTTCATGTGTCGTCAATTTGATTTTGGAATTGACAATCTAAACATTGGGTCTAAAAGTTTAGTTCCGGTACTTACATAATTGGTATCAGACCCAACTATGACCTAGTCACCTGGCCTTAGTTAGAAATTGGAAGCCTTTGGTACATATGTTCAAAATTATAGTTTTCTTGTTGTTGCTTGTCTATATTATTAGAATTTAAGACAAACCAATTTGTTAATTATTCTCCTCATATTTTAATGTGTGTAAACTGTAATACCTTCGTCGCATCGGATCAAGAAGTTTGGCAACCTTGGGCAGCAATTTCGGGACATGTTGACGAGGTTGCGATATGACCATGACCTAGAAGCGACTGGAAGCATATCAGCACGGTCTAGAATAATGAGTTTGTCCGAGTTAATCTTGTAGTGTACTCCAACCTGACACGACGCTGCCGTGGCCCGAGAACTAGACACGAGTTCACTGCTGATGTAAAAGGACTTTGAAGATAACACCATCCACGCTATTCACTCTGCGATGCATGAGATTGAGGGGGCTATCAAGCTGAGCTACGTTGCACTCCCCTCTGTTACTTCGCCTACCGATATGATGGTGGAATGCTCTGTTAGGAGAGGTGTCAGAAGGAGAATGATCCCACACTGGTTCGCATGGCTTTACTAATTTTTTGATTGGAGCGTCGCTTGGTGGTGATCACAGCTATGTTGTCACCTTCCTCCAGTATAGTCGTGATCGCCACCAAGCCACGCTCTAGTCCAAAATTAAGTGAAGTCATGTGAACCGGTGTGGGATCATTCTCCTGCTGATACATCTTGTCCAGACGGAGCACTCCTCCATCATCTCGGTAGGAGAAGTACCGGAGCTGAGTGTAGCCTAGCTCAGCTTCGTAAGTCCCCGCCATCTCATGCATTGCCTGGTGCATAGTCTGGACGGTGGCATCTTCAAAATCCTCTCCATCAGCAACGAATTGGTGTCCTCTTATTCCTGACATGTGTCTGTGTCGTGTCTTGTTGGGGTACACTAGAAGATTATTTTGAACAAACTCATCATTCAAGACGGTGCTGATAGTGTGTTTTCGGTCGCTTCTAGGTCACGGTCATTGCCCAACCTTGTCAACATGTCCCGAAGCTATTGTCCAAGATTTCCAAACTCCTCGATTCGACGTGAAGAATGTATTGTCACCCACCTACAACATTTGAATAAGAGGAGAATAATCAGTAACAAATTGGTTTTTTGTAAATTCAAATAAGAGAGACAAGCAATACGAAGAAAAATATTATTTTGGGCATATTTTTTCTTAATATATGTAGTAAAGGATTTCCATTTCAAACTAAGGCCACATGACTATTCATCGTCGGCTCTGAATCCACTTCTGTGAGGATCGGTGCTAAACTTTCAAACCATTATTTATACCGTCAATCCCAAGATGAAGTTGACGACACAATGAAATAAATAACACTGCATAACATTCAAAAAGTAATTTATTACAAAGTTTGAATAACAATAGCCACATAGTGCAATGTCTTGCCACAAGCAGACGATGTAATACACGAGGCCTCACTCCTAATCGTCAACGTAGTCGGCTCTTCTTCGAAGTACTCTGAATAATCAACAAACAAATGCCATGAGTACATAGTGTACTTAGTGTGCTACCTCATGCAAGACCTATAATAGCTATGTGTTTCATTTACATAAAAGCCAATTTTAAAAGAAACCATGTTTTATAATCAGTGTAGCATTTATCATAAACCTGAGACCCTGAGTGTCCTTGACACCTCACGTTCTTCATAGGATTTAAGGATAGGTTATTATATTATTTTTATCATAAACCTGAGACCCTGAGTCTCCTTGACACCTTATGTTCTTCATAGGATTTAAGGATAGGGGAAAAGAGGAAAGTAGCAAAACAGGTTCTTCTATGTCAAGGTAGATTAATGTGTGGTCCATGACTATGAACACGGCTATTGAATAGTTATACAGTTTATAGAGGTGGTGCCCTTTCCCACATGTCATAATCTCGACTAATTGCAACTAGACGTCAGTAACATAGCAATAGTGAGTCTGTGACGAGGTATTTTAACCAGATCACCGGGATCTAGCGCTAGAACTGAGCGTATGTTCCCAAACCGGGGCCCTTGTGCCGAAGGCTCTCTCGACTATATAAATATTTAAGTCTTACTAACTAAGTTAACTAAGCCAGTACGTAGTCACATTTCTAATGCTAAACTTATTAGGCCCTTATCCAGCACGGACGGCTGATTTCCACCTTCATGCCTCCTCAGAACTAAAGTGCATGAGTTGTAGTTTGTTCATAAATTCCTTTCATCATTTGCACGTGAAATTTTGGAATTTGTATGCATGGCACTATGTTTCTCTTAGTAGGTTCCATGCACTTGGAGCATCTCCACCGGGGCCTCGGACCCCAAAGGCTCTTTGGGGGGCGGACAGGAAAAACGCCCACCGGCGGCACCCCCAAAGCTAGCCTCGTCCCGAGCGATTTTGTGTCCCAATCGGGCCTCCGAGTTTGGAGGCCCTCCTGGGGGTGCCGGACATCGCCTCGGCCATGGCCCTGACAGCGCTGGCCCGCCCGTCATACACACGACGCGCCGCGCCCGTGTTAATGAAGGCACGCAGGAGGCCGCTCCGCCGCGTTTAATGTCGAGGAGTCGCCGGGCAGTCTCCCAGGCGATGGGACTGGACTGGAGTCGATGCGACGAGACGGTGGCGGCAGGCCTGCCGGCACGCGTCGCATTAATGCCGGAGACAGCGTGCGCGGCAGTCCACGCAACGCATTTACGCCGGGGCGGATGCTCGCGCACCGCCCCTCCTCTGCCCTTAAATCTCCTCTCCCACACCGCGCTCTGTTCTCTCCCTCTCCCACACCCTCCGTCGTCCCCTTTCCGTCGACCTCTGCGTCCATGGCGAACAACTGGGAGGGCAGCAGCAGCAGGCGCAGCGGGCGCAGTCTCCACCGAAGAGGCGTGGGACCTGTACCGCTACGGCCTGCTGGTGCCACCGGCCGCGCGTCTGCCCTCAGGGTGGCGCACGTCCCCCCACAGCGGCCTCCCCGTGCCGGCGCTGACGGAGACGGAGGACCAGATCCGGCGCGACATCGCGCGTCGCCGGTCCTGGCTAACCCCGCACGAGCGCACCATCCCCGAGTACGACGACAACAACTGGGGAGCGTGTGTCGTGGTGGTATCACGGCAGATGCCATAGGATGGCTAAAAGTGTGGGGCCGATGGACGCTGGTGGATCCGGGGAGGGCTAGCGAGCTAAGGAGCTCACACGAAGGACGACACGGAAACACCCAAACCGACTAGGGGGAGAATGAAACCGCAGGAACACACGAAGAACACACTCTAAACCACAAGCAATCACAAACACACACGATGTACCCAGGTTCGGGGCCCTCGTGAGGAGGTAACACCCCTACTCCTGCCTTGCTTCTCTCTATATGTGTCACTCAAGATCTACAAAGGTGCTCCTTGAGCTGTTTTGCCTCTCTCTCTAGGATGAACTCAAGAACAAGGGTGAATTACTCAGGAAGGAGGAGTAAATGCTCTAGCAGTGAATGAGACTATAGCTCTGGCCCTCTTCCTCGTCCTCTTTTTCACAGGAAGAGTTATGGCGCTATATATAGAGTTCCTGCCGGGTTGTCCGGGAACCCTAATTCCTCCGGGCCCCCCAGACAACAGCACCCGTCCAACGGTAATGTCGACACCTCTACCACGACCTAGCCGCCGGGCTATCCGACATAGGCCGGGGTAGGCCATGATGCCTCTTGCTGCAGCCGCCGCCGTCCTAGATGATGACGCTTCCCCTGCCAGAGACAGGACGTGCCTTCTCCATGCCTTGTCTCCTGTCAGTCCGTTGCCAGTGCAGAGGTATAGTCACGTCGCCCTTGTCTTGTGCCCTTTGTCCCGCACCCGTGTCAGACGGGAGGTGACCTTTCCTCCGTGTCAGACAGGTCAGTGTCCTGCTCCTGTACTTGCCCTGCACTTGTACTTGCCCTTGACTTGTTGCCCGACATGCGATATGTCGGACACATCCTCCTATCCCGGCATAAGTATATCGGGCTTCTCTCCGTGCGCCGGCCTGGTTATGCCGGGCCCGGACCTCCGACATACCTCACCCGGCCCGAACATGTATGTCGGATCCTCCTTCCTGCACAACACATATAGATAGAGATCTCGGACATGGTTATGTCGGTTAGAACATGTCGGCTACCTCCGACATAAGACTAAGTCGGCCAAACATACAACTTGGTCTGGCTGGGACCCCTTGCCTTAACCCTACCCGGGGGTAGCCCCCCGACACTAGTCCCCGAAGCTGGTGTAGTCCTACAGCCTTGGATGAAGGGCTGCATCAGCTTTAACCTGACCACTGCCTTGAACCAAAAGCCGGCATAACTATGCCTAGCAACTTGATTGCTCCGACTTGCCCAAGTCGGTCAGTCAAGGCCCTGCGACACCACGATGTCGGCCTGATGAGAAAACTCCGGCATGCCTGTCCCGACTTACTGTAAAAAATCATCTGACATGGCCATCTCGGTTCGTCACCGAGTTCTTAGCCATCCCGGGTTATTGCTCCGGTACCCTCGATATCACTGAATCTTTGTCTCAGATCTTCGCCGAGACGTGTCACACATACGCTGCCCCATTCCGAGAAACGCGCCACGCGGTCTGACACGCTGTCCCGAAAACACCGTGCTGGTCCCACCAGCCGTCATATCTAACAGGTACTCGAGTAGTTTGAGCACCCGAGGCGCCTCCTCGATTCCTGGGCTGGCGACCGCACCCGATCCGCAGCCGACGGTTGCCATTCTGTAACCCACGGTGCGGCCGATCGTGTGGCCACAACCGCTCCACTCGCGCCAACCGCCGCACGCACGATCCCACGATCGGCTCGAAACCAACGGGCGGGAAAACCTAGCAACTGCCTCTTCTCCTTCCCTCTTAAATACGGCGGCGGGGTTCCTCTCCTTCTTCTTCCGCATTCTCTTCTCCTTTGCTCCCCTTCTGCTCCCGAGCGAATCGCCGCCGCGACGCACGCCGCCTACGCACCGCACGCCGGGGAGCTCGACGCCGGCGACCGAAGTTCGCCTCGCTGCCATCGGGACGAGATCCTCTCGCTCTACGGCACCAATCTCCACGGTAAGGTTCCTCCCGAGGCTTGAACAGATTGAACCGCGGCTCGGCCGAACCTAGTTCATCCCCCTTCTTCGGTAGAACAGGTTAGAACCAGTGTTAATCTCTCCGCAGATCATTGTTTCCGTCATCACAACACCGCTATAGGTTTCTCTTCACCAGATCTCGCCATACCTCTTCAATAGCGATTCACCATTGTACTGCTAGCGGTTCTTCCTTGCTAGAACCATTTAACTTCCTTTTAAATGGTCTCGGTAGATCTTCTTCCATGCTACTCGGGCGTGGATTTCAGTTTATTGCCGGGATTCGCCGACTGTTATCCGACTTACCCCCTACCTCGGGCTATTGCCCGGTATCTGTTTTGCAGATCCGCCGACATGTCTTCAAGCCATACCTCCGAGCAATCCGACATATCCACCGAAGGAATCCGTGGGGGATGGGAAGGCTCGGACGTCGTGCAAGACGACCTTGACTGGCTACGTCGCACGCGTCGCGTCCCGGCGCCCATCATATGCCGGATTCCTGGCGAGGAAGTGGAACCCGCGCCCCAGGAAGGAGAGCGCGTGGTGTTTGTCGCGCACTTCGAGCGCGGCTTCGCCCTTCCGACAAGCAGGTTCTTCTGAGCCTTCCTTGACAAGTTCGAGCTACAGCCGCACCACTTGCCGGCAAATTCCATTACCTCCCTCTCGGCCTTCGTCGCCTTCTCCGAGGGATACCTCGGCCTGTGGCCTCTGGTCGGCCTCTGGGCGAGGTACTTCGTGCTCCGGAAGCAGAGCATCCCGAACAAGGGTGTGAAGACCAAGGAGATGACGGCGTGCGGGGCCGCCACTATCACCGCCCGCAAGCTTTCCGACTTCCCCAAGGTCTCCGGGTTGGAGTCCTGCCGTAAATGGCAGCGTAGCTTCTTCTACGTGAAGAATCCGGACCCCTCCGACAACGCCAAGGGGTACGACTTCCTCAACCTCCCGGAGTTCCGACTTGACCCGCCTAACTCTCAGGCGAATTGGGGCTGGGATCCGTCGGGCTGCGACGCAGAGTCCCAGGCCATCCATGAACACCTGCTCTCCATCAAGGACGAGCTGACGGCGGACGACCTCCTGAGGACCTTCGTCGCCCGCCGGATAAGCCCCCTGCAGAACCGGGTGCACAAGATCTGCCACATGAGCGGGCCCCGAGACCCAACTCGGATCAGCCCGTTCGAGTTGGACAAGCCGGCAGTCCGCCGACGTGTCCGAGCCATCGCCCAAACCTCCATGGGAGATGACTGGGAATGGGGGCTTGAACCGTACAGCCGCGCCAATCCTCCGCCCCAGGTAAGCTCTAGCCACTCATCTCCGACATATCTTCGAGCACCCGACATAGCGGTTAAACTACATTCTTGCCTTTCTTGTTTCCTTAGACATTTCTTGCTATTCTTCTTTTGCAGCGGTTTGACCGTCAAGCCCGGGAGGACCAAAGGTGGGCGAATGGAAGTTGGCGCGCGGACACTGCCGTGCCGGCAACTCCGCTCACTGAAGACCCGGACGACGAGGACCACTTGTCGATCCCGGTACCCCGCACTTCCGGCCCGGGTAAGCCTCGAACTCGGTCCCGTCCCCAAGACGATTCTGACGACGACGACTGTGTGATGCTAGAGATCACACACGCCACTCCCTTGGCCTGTGCTGACCCTCTGCCTTCACCATCAGCCGGGCCGAGCACCCAAGCAGCCACGCGTAAGCGCGCGGGTGCCGGCACCTCTGCCGCGGATCCCCCGGGGGCCAAGAAGGCCAAAACCACCAAGAAACTCTCCCGCAAGAAGATTCCGACCGCTGCCGGGTAAGCCTCCTTTCTTTCGCCTTCCGACCTCTTTGCTTTATTCCTTCTAACCTTTTACTTCATGTTCAGAGCCCCGCTTGAGCTCGACCAGAACGAGCCGGCGGCCCCGACAAACGTCGGAGTTGGCAGCCCCTCCCGGGCGACACCTGCGGCTGCCGACTTAGCTGGGTCCGACACCTCCCCGTCGACACTTAAGACGGCAGCGGAAGCGAGCCGAGCCAGCCCGGACCGAGATGTCGGGGCTGGCGGTAACCAATCGCGCTCTGCCGCTGCACAAACCGAGACCACGGCGGTGCCGGACGCACCCCCGCAGCAACCAACGCCGCCGGAGCCACAATCCTTCGCTGCAAGTAAGCAGCCATCTGCACAACAACAGTGCCGGGCCCCAACTAAGGCCGCCAAGAAGAAAACTGCCCCGACCCCGGATCAGTTGGCGGCCAAGAAAGGTCAGCTTCCTCCGGGTAAACTCAAAGTGGTGCATCCTCCCCGCATTGCCGTTAAGACGGCGGCCCTGCGCATGCTGGAGGCCACTGTCGACCGGGTTGCTAGCGCTGCCGACTTGGAGAGCTCAGGGTTCCTCACACCTAGTGCTGACTCTTCAGGTTCGATGGAGCAGTATAATATGGATTGGAATGCCGCCGACATCAGCGAGGCTACCTCTTCCGACCCGAGTATCGACCACCCGGCTGGGCCCGGGAAAGTCGCTCAGTCTCTGCATGCACTTCAGTCTGCAGTCCTTCACCTGACAACAGCCGCAGAGGTAAGCTCTTCCACATCCACTATCTCCAGTCCCCGAGGTTTTGGTCGAATGGTTAAGACTCGACCGAGTTAAGACCATTCGGCGAAAAACTTCAACAACCAACTTGCTCTAACACCTCGCTTTTTATTGCAGTCATGCAGCAAAGAACGCACCCGGGTGTTCCAAAGGCTGTTGGTCAAGCATGGGTCCCTCCGGAGGCGGTTCAAAGAGCTCCAGGCTGCGCACCAGGACCATGGTACACTTCCTTGTTTCTGAAACATCTTTCCTTTCTCTAGTTTGCCTTTACATTTACCACCGACTTGTCGCCTTTTTCAGCCGACACCGCCGCCCGAGTTGCCGCCGAGCACCAGCTCGAGTTGGAGAAGGAGCGGGCCAATTCAACTCGGCTTCAACAAGAACTGGAGCAGGCCAAGATTGAGAAGGCCGAGTTGGAGAAGACCCTGGCGGACGCCGTACGGACTCAGGGTGAAGTGCTCGAGCAAACTGAGTCTCGCGCCACCTTGGCCGAGAAAAAGCTCAACGCCCTCAAATCCCAGTGTGACCTCTGGCTGGCCGAACTTAAGAAGATTAATGCCCAGATGGACAGTGAGTTCCTCCAAACTCTTACTTCTTCTTGCCTGACTCTCTTGCCGACATTCACATTATACTGGCCCGCCTTCTAACTCATCAACAGCTTTCTTCTCCGCAGAGCACTTCTCCCACACGCACGCCGTCGCTGTGAAGGCCATCAATCGGGCGCGTGCGAAGAGGGCTGAAGCCGGCCCCATCTCTGGAGAGTGGGACGTAGAAGACCATCTCGTAGCACTTAATGCGCGCCTCGCGCCGCTTAAGAGTATCGGGACGGAGCTTCTCGACGCCGGCATTCACGTCTACCGGAAGCTCTGGCCTGGCGCCACGCCTCCGGACAATGTGTCCGACCTGGCCCAGGAGCTGATGAAGACGGAAAGGCGCCTCCGAGAATGGCGGTCTTCCGCCGCCCGTGCCGGTGCGGACCAAACCCTCTCCTTCATACTATCCTGGTATGAGGGGATCGACCTTCAGAGGGTGCGGGCGCAGCGCGAGAACTCGGCGTGGACAACCGATTCGGCCAAGATCCAGCTTCGGCGAGACGCGGCGCACTACTTCGCCGGCTACTCACAGCCCCATCTATACATCGAGGGCGAAGTCTACTCGGATGACGAAGATTACGCCGACGACGTTGAGGACGAGGAGAAGGACGATGAAGAAGAAGCCCAAGGCAACCTCCCCGACACCTCCAAAACCTCCGGCAAAGCCCAGTCATCCGGGAAGGCTTCCACTTCGGGGACCGCCGATGTAGCCAGCCAGGACGCCGCCGCCGACATCACCAAGTCGGCCTCGACTGACCAGCCGAGAATCGCCGTTGAGGCCACCGTCGAGCTGGGAGCTGCCGACACCACCGCGACTAACGATATTCCTGCTGCCCAGTCTCCTGTGTAAAACTCTAGAGAACAAATCTATCAAATCCCCGGAATGCCGGGTTCATATGTAACATATACAATTTTAAGTAGAATACTTTGCTGTTTGCCTTATTGAATCGAGCATGTACATAGTTATGTCGGATCATTTTACACCGAGTCCCCGAGTTTACTTTCTCGTTTACTATACTTAGTGATTTTTGCTCTTGTCTACCATACAGGCGTTCGACAGTCGAGTCACAAAATCACGACTATAGCATACGGTACTAGAGAATACCCGAGTTAAGGTTCAAAAGTATTCGACATAACGGAAGAATAATTGAAAGACGGGGTTAACACACAACACGTGCCGAATTGCTTTTACACCGAGTCCCCGAGTTCGTTTTCGTGTTTACCACCTTCCACTATCTTTGCTCTTGACTACCACTTTGGGCATTCGTCAGTCGAGTCACAAGATCATTTCACATAGCATACATTACTTAACTTTGAAACGAGGTTGAAAGTTCATTCGGCACGTGGACAACAGGTACGAAATAAGCACGGCAGTCCCCGAGTTTCACCTCGAGTCGCCGGCATGCAGGTAACGAGGGACTAACCGAGATACAAACATAGATAAAAGGTCTGGCAGTCCCCGAGTTTACCCCGGAGTGCCGACATGCAAAAAACATAAGAAAAGAACCATCATACGGATAAGGCAGTCCCCGAGATTCATTCTGGGGTGCCGGCATTTCATTCATAAGGAACGGAGATACATACACTGTGCCTTTTATGCAAAAAAGGGACGAAGTAAGGCTACATTCCATGGTCGTTTGGTTTCCTCGCCGGCTCTATCCATCACACCTTTCCTAGCTTCCTGCGCATCTACAAGATAATATGAGTCATTGTGCAGGGCTTTGCTCACCACAAAAGGTCCTTCCCACGGAGGGGATAACTTGTGCATGCCGGCCGTTCGCTGTATCAGTCTCAGTACCAACTCTCCTTCTCTAAACACCCGGGGGTGCACCTTCCGGCTATGATAGCGTCGGAGGCTCTGCTGGTATATCGCTGACCGAGATAGGGCCAACTCTCTTGCTTCCTCAAGCAAATCGACATCATTCTCTCGAGCTTCTCTTGCCTCGGTCTCTGTAAACATTGCCACCCTGGGCGAGTCATACTGTATGTCGGTTGGCAACACTGCCTCAGCACCATACACCATAAAGAATGGGGTGTACCCGGTGGATCTGTTGGGCGTGGTCCGGAGACCCCACAGCACCGCCGGTATTTCCTCTATCCAACACCCCGGAGTCCGCAGAAGAGGTTCTATCAACCGGGCCTTTATGCCGGCCAGCACCAACGCGTTGGCCCTCTCAACCTGTCCATTTGCCTCCGGGTGCGCCACCGAGGCTACATCAAGTCGGATTCTCTTATCTGCACAGAACCGAGCAAACTCCCCTACTGCAAAATTGGTGCCATTGTCCGTGATAATGCTGTGCGGGTAACCATATCTCAGTATGATATCCTTCAAAAATGAGACGGCTGTAGCTCCATCACATTTCCTAATTGGCTTTACCTCGATCCACTTGGTGAACTTGTCCACCATGACTAGTATATGAGTCATGTTGCCCCGCGCCGGCTTGAATGGACCCACCATATCCAAGCACCATACCGCAAACGGCCATGTGATGGGGATAGTTTTCAATGCTGCCGCCGGCATATGTATTCTGTGTGCAAATCTCTGGCAACCTCCACATTTTCGGACAATATCTTCTGCCTGTTGCAGAGCCGAAGGCCAATAGAACCCATGTCGGAAGACCTTTGCCACCAGTGCCCTTGAGGAAGCATGGTGACCGCATTCACCTTGATGTATCTCGAGCAGCATTTCTTGCCCCTCGTCCGGGTCAACGCAACGCTGCAGCACTTCAGTGACACTTCTCTTATACAGCTCTTGATTGATTACCGTGTAAGCCTTGGCCCTCCTTATCACCTGCCGAGCTTCCACTTCATTCTCCGGCAGGGTTCCATACACCATATATGCCATGATGGGCTGCGCCCATTCCGGTACCTGCCTCACCGGGAAGACTGGGGCATCTATTTCCATAGGATCGGCCGACATCACCTCTGCCGACATACCTGGTACAGTCCCCGAGTTTATCCAAATGCTCCCGACATCAATCTCCATGGGCACGGCTTCTGTCTCCGAGCTCTTCGGGATAAATATGGACTCCGACTCGGGTGATGGCTTGATAGACGGTTTCTTCAAGTGCTCCAATGCTATGCCGGGTGGGATCACGTCCCGCGAAGACCCCAGCTTGGACAATACATCCGCAGCCTCATTCTCTCCCCGGGGTATATGCTTGAACTCGCACCCTTCAAAAAACCCGGAGATTTTCTGCACATGGAACCGGTATGACGCCATGTTGGCATCCAAGGCGTCCCAATTTCCCGACACCTGCTGGACCACCAAATCCGAGTCACCATAACATTCTACCCGCCGTATGCCAATTTCCCTAGCAACATTGAGGCCGTGCACGAGTGCTTCATACTCGGCCACATTGTTGGATGCCGAGAAATGAATTTGGAGTACGTATTTCAGTACATCCTGCTTCGGGGAGGTGAGTACCACTCCGGCACCCAACCCGATCTTTGCCTTGGACCCGTCAAAATGCATCTTCCAGAAATTGAAGTCGGGCGGGGGAGGCTCATACTGCATCTCGGCCCAATCCACCAAGAAGTCCGGCAGCGCCTGCGACTTAATGGCGTCCCTTCTTTCGTAAGTCGGGGCGTAGGGGGACAGCTGGATGGCCCACTTGGCAACTCGGCCGCTGGCATCTTTGCACCCTATAATCTCGGACAAGGGAGCCTCGCTCACCACTGTAACCGGATGCTCTTGAAAGTAGTGCTTCAACTTGGTGACCGCCAGGTATACACCATAGGCCATCTTCTGGTAGTGCGGGTAATTCTGCTTGGAGAGGGAGAGTACCTCACTCAGGTAATACACGGGCCTCTGTACCACCTTTTCACCTTCTTCTCTTTCCACCACCATTACCACACTTACAACCCGGTTGGTAGCCGCGATATAGAGCAACATCGGCTCCTTGGGTAACGGGGATGCCAACACTGGTGTACTTGAGAGTGTCTTTTTTAAGTCATTAAAAGCTGCATCTGCCTGCGGCGTCCATATAAAGGTTTTACTCTTTTTCATGAGTTGATATCAAGGCAAGGCTTTCTCCCCTAACCGACTTACGAACCTACTCAGGGATGCCAGACATCCGGTGAATTTTTGTACATCCTTAAGGCGAGTTGGTAATTTCATGCTTTCAATAGCTCGGATCTTGCCCGGGTTAACCTCTATACCCCGGCTAGACACCAAGAAACCGAGTAATTTTCCGGCCGGCACACCGAAGGTGCACTTATCCGGGTTAAGTTTCATCCGGAATTTCCTCAAGTTAGCGAATGTTTCTCTCAGATCCTCGATCAGAGTGGATTTCTCTTTTGTTTTTATGACTATGTCGTCGACATACACCTCTGCATTCCGACCTATTTGGTCATGCAAGCACTTCTGCATGCACCTTTGATAGGTGGCCCCGGCATTTCTCAACCCGAAGGTCATAACACGATAGCAATAAGCCCCGTACGGGGTAATAAAAGCAGTTTTTAATTGATCAGCCGGGTTCAAAGGTATCTGGTGAAAACCAGAATACGCATCTACAAAAGACAAAAGCTCACACCCGGCAGTGGAGTCGATCACTTGATCTATCCGGGGGAGCGGGAAAGGATCTTTCGGGCATGCTTTGTTGAGGTTGGTGAAGTCGATGCACATGCGCCACACCTTGACCAGGAGAGGGTCATCCTTCTTCTTCTCTACCAGGACCGGGTTAGATAACCAGTCCAGGTGCAGTACTTCCATCACAAATCCAGCCGCAAGTAGTACGGCTAGATGTTCCATGATTGCAGCTCTTCTCTCGTCCGAGAGACGTCTTGTCGGTTGCTTCACCGGCTTTGCATCCGGCCTCACGAATAATGAGTGCTCAGCCAACTCCCTCGGAACTCCTTGAAGGTCGTCATTCGACCAAGCAAAGACATCCCGATTCTCACGGAGGAAGTCAGTGAGCTCGCCTTCCTATTTACTGTCCAGGCTGGTGCCGATAATCACCCGGTGCTCTGAGTTAGCCGGGTCCACTACGACCTTCTTGGTCTCCTTTGGTGGCTGGAAGGAAGCATGCTGCTCCGGGTTTGTTATCCTGGGCACACCGAGTTGTGAGGCTTGGGCCAGCGTTACCACTTGCTGGATTCTCTTCTTCTCCTCGGCTATGACCAACGACTCGGCCAAGCACGAGCCGGCAGTAGCACACTCGATCGAGCGCTTGTAGTCCCCCGCGATGGTGATTATGCCATTCGGACCTGGCATTTTCATTTTCAGATAGCCCATGTGAGTGGAGATCATGAACTTGGCCAGAGCAGGTCGGCCAATCAGGGCGTGATATGGACTCTCCAAGTCCACCACCTCGAACTCAAGACTCTCGGTCCGGCAGTTCTCCCGGGTCCCGAACAACACATCTATCCAGATCTTGCCCATAGGCGAACAAGAAACCCCTGGCACAATGCCATGGAAAGTCGTGTGGGTCGGCAACAGCGTGTTCAGGGACACTCCCAACTTCAGCATCGTGTCCTTATACATGATGTTAATGGCACTGCCATTGTCAACCAGAACTCTGCTGAACCGGACGTTGATACTCGGCCCGATGAATGTCGGGTCCACCACCAAGGCGTAGCCTCCCGGCTTAGGCATAACCCGGGGGTGATCCTTCCGACCCCAGGTGATTTCCATCTCGGACCAGTGCATGAACTTGGTTACCGCTGGCATGACGGCATTCACCTCCAGAGCGCGCTGGCGCTGGCTTTTCTTGTCAGTGGGCTCGGTTACGAAGACCACGTAACTCTGATGAGCCTCCTGATAGTCACCCTGGGGGTACCTGCCCTGGTTGCTGGGATCGACACGGTTGTTGCCCCGGACGTTCACCACGTTTACTGGCCTTGCCGGCGGTCTCCTCTGGACTGGCGGGTTAACCCGGACAGCATTGGCCCCACTCACAGGTGCCGGCGGTCTTGGCGCTGCGGGTTTTTCGGGGGCAGTTACCAGAGATCCCCCCGGAGCACCTTCTTGCCGCATGCGCTGATACCAGCTGCATTGCCGAGTTGTGTGGTTGGCCGGTCGGTTGGGCTCGAAGGTATGATAGCAGCAGGGCTTGTCCAGCATCTCCTCATACGTCAAGGGCTTCCTCTGCTCGGCCCAAGTTTTCTTGACTTCTGCCCAACCCTGACCATCAGTCTTCTGCCGCTGGTTGTTACCGGTATTGCCTCGTTCACCGGTTACCGCCGCTACCTGCTGCGAGGCATAGCGAAAGTCGGGCTCCCTTCTTTTTTGGCCAAAATCATGCCGGTCACTGTTTCTGCCCTGCCCGGACCTGTGGTTTCCCGAGTTCCTCCTACTCGGTTCTCCCGAGTCCAGCTGTGGTTGCATTGGATCTCCGAGGGCATAGCTGTCGGCAATTCTCATCGTCTCGGCCAAGGTGGCCGGCATTTCCCTCTGAAGCTTCTGCCAAAGCATGGATCCATGTCGGCATCCCTGCGCAAACCATGAGATGGCTTGGGCCTCCACAACTCCTTCGCAGGAATTGCGAATGGTGCTCCACCGAGTCAAGTATTCTCGGTCAGTCTCATTGTCCCTCTGCCTGCACATTGCAAGCTGCTGAGGTCGGTTTGGTCTCTTGTAGGTACTGGAGAAGTTGCTGACAAAGGCTTCCTCGAAGTCCAGCCAGCTGTTAACACTTCCCTCTCTCAAATTGTTCAGCCAGATTCGGGCCGGTCCCTCAAGCATCTGCGGGATATACCGTACCGCCCATCGGCGATTTCCTCCGGCAATGTGCACTGCTGTCACATAGTCAGTCAGCCAGTCCTCTGGCTTGGAGCTGCCGTCATAGGTCTTGGCTCCCCTGTTCAACTGAAAGTGGGGGACAGGCTGCTCCGACATGATTCGGGGCCCGAAGCAAGCAGGACCTGGTGGACCTTGCTCTTCCATTTGCTCGGATCTGTACAACCGATCCAGCTTGTACCGAGCATCATTTGGATCCAACTGACGAGTCCCCAGTCGAGACCCCAGAGCACTCTCATACACATGATACCCGGCCTTGGCCAATGCCGAGTTGCCGTCATCGTACCAGTTCAGGTCTTGCCCGCCCGCTTGCCGGGTCTGCAGTGCTCCAACAACTTGCTGCCTCGGGGCCTGGTTAGGCGCCGGATATCGGGGTGGGTACCCCCGACCGACCGAGTTGGCATTTTTGGCGTGCCGATTACTCGGAGCTTGTCGGCTTCTGCTCTGGGCTTGCCCAACGTTGCCCTGGCCTGCGATCTGCTTCCCGGCATATGCCGGGTCATATGTCAGCATCTGGAGCTGCTGACCTCCTCCGGGATTCCTACTCCGACTCTGGTTTCCACCGACATGCGGGGAAGAAGCCTGTCCTCTGGACATGCCACTGGGAGCCCGGGTTGAGTGGACAACCTGAGATCCACCCCCGGCCTTCTTGACAGCCTCATTCTGCCGGGTTGCCACTTCTACCAGCTCATTGACTCGGTCCTGTTGCTTACGGCGAGCCTCTCCGGTTAGACCGGATAACTCGGCCCTTGCTGCCTCGGCAGCCCTGAGGGTCTTGGCCGGAGAGCTGTAATTCGGCCTAGCCACCGACATTACGCTCGGAGTCACATTGGATGTAGCTCTGCCATCCCTATCTATCTCGGCATTGAGGCCCTTGCCTCTTCTGCGCACCTCGGCCTCACGGTTCGGCCGACCTCCTACCGGCGAGAAACCATGAGCCGCGTCATACTCACGCTGAACTCGGTCGAAGTCCCTTCGGACTTCTGCTAACTTCTCTGCCTCCTCCAGCAAGCTCAGCCGTTCTGCCTCTAACTCCACTGCCCCCGGCATAGTCAACCTCTCTACTGCCTCTCTAAGAGGTTCCGTTCTTACCGGGACACGAGATGTCTCGGCGCCACCATGGCCCTACCTCTCCAGTGCCTGCTTGGCCCTCCGGGTCGACCTTGCCTCGGGCTCCAAGACAGGGTCCTCTGTCGGAGGAGCCGTCACCCCGGCCATCATGACCGCGCAGCTCTCGGGGCGAGTGGTACGCCGGCCGCGAGCCGCACAGACAGCTGGGGGATCCTCGGCCACGAGCACCTTCGCCGGGTACTCGCAGACGAGCTCGGTGGCGACATAGGTGGCGAAGTTGCCGAACTCGATGACGCAGCCGTTGGCCGGAAATGGCCTGCCGCGAAAGCAGCCGGCGTTGTCGCTGACGAACTCCATGTCGCCGAACTTGACGACGAGTCCGGAGAGGACTCGCACGGGGCCCGTCCGGATGAGTACACCAGCCAGCGCCTCTACCCGCCCCACGGTGGGCGCCAACTGTCGTGGTGGTATCACGGCAGATGCCATAGGATGGCTAAAAGTGTGGGGCCGATGGACGCTGGTGGATCCGGGGAGGGCTAGCGAGCTAAGGAGCTCACACGAAGGACGACACGGAAACACCCAAACCGACTAGGGGGAGAATGAAACCGCAGGAACACACGAAGAACACACTCTAAACCACAAGCAATCACAAACACACACGATGTACCCAGGTTCGGGGCCCTCGTGAGGAGGTAACACCCCTACTCCTGCCTTGCTTCTCTCTATATGTGTCACTCAAGATCTACAAAGGTGCTCCTTGAGCTGTTTTGCCTCTCTCTCTAGGATGAACTCAAGAACAAGGGTGAATTACTCAGGAAGGAGGAGTAAATGCTCTAGCAGTGAATGAGACTATAGCTCTGGCCCTCTTCCTCGTCCTCTTTTTCACAGGAAGAGTTATGGCGCTATATATAGAGTTCCTGCCGGGTTGTCCGGGAACCCTAATTCCTCCGGGCCCCCCAGACAACAGCACCCGTCCAACGGTAATGTCGACACCTCTACCACGACCTAGCCGCCGGGCTATCCGACATAGGCCGGGGTAGGCCATGATGCCTCTTGCTGCAGCCGCCGCCGTCCTAGATGATGACGCTTCCCCTGCCAGAGACAGGACGTGCCTTGTCTCCTGTCAGTCCGTTGCCAGTGCAGAGGTATAGTCACGTCGCCCTTGTCTTGTGCCCTTTGTCCCGCACCCGTGTCAGACGGGAGGTGACCTTTCCTCCGTGTCAGACAGGTCAGTGTCCTGCTCCTGTACTTGCCCTGCACTTGTACTTGCCCTTGACTTGTTGCCCGACATGCGATATGTCGGACACATCCTCCTATCCCGGCATAAGTATATCGGGCTTCTCTCCGTGCGCCGGCCTGGTTATGCCGGGCCCGGACCTCCGACATACCTCACCCGGCCCGAACATGTATGTCGGATCCTCCTTCCTGCACAACACATATAGATAGAGATCTCGGACATGGTTATGTCGGTTAGTCGGCTACCTCCGACATAAGACTAAGTCGGCCAAACATACAACTTGGTCTGGCTGGGACCCCTTGCCTTAACCCTACCCGGGGGTAGCCCCCCGACAGCGTGGCTGCGGCGGTTTGAGCGCGAGCAGACGGAGGCGCTCGCATTCTACGACGACCCGAGAAGGCCGGGCCGCCACAACGCGGAAGGCCGCCACCGGTGGTGGGGCGCCACAGGCCACACGGTGGACTCCGCCATCGCCGCCGCGCGCCAGCACGCGAGGACGGGGAACGCCACCCCGTTGCGGCTGATGCCCGTGCGGCCACGGCACCAGGGGGTGCAGCAGCGCCGCAGCTGCCGCCCCGTGAAGGACGAGTCGCGCTCGCCTCCGCGTCGTGGAGGCACCGACATCGTCATTTGTGAACGCCGGGAACAACGGCGTTCACCACCACGCGGACGGCTGTACCTGCGCCGTCCCAGGACGCCTCCAGCTCCCGTGGAGACGATCCCGTACGGGTACGACGTGCCGTCCCCGCTGCGGAACGAGCACGATAGCGACGCGCCGGGGTTCCTGGCCGCCATCGCAGACTCGGTGACCACCATCGAGCGCGACAGCCCCGGCTACCTGGCCGCCATCGCGGACTAGGTGGCAACGGCGGCAGCCTCGTCCTCCTCCGGCGGCGCCTCCTGCAGCCGTGCACCGCGTCGACATGATGGCGCGTCCACCAGCCAGGGCGGATCGGGCTCCTCCTCCGCCTACATCGTGGTCGACGACGACGACGACGAGGACGGCGACGACAGCGATATGGCGTGGCTGGAGGGCTAGGCTAGGGTTTAGATTAGGGTTTAAATTTCAATCGTTTAGTTTAATTTGAATCGTTTAACTTTGAATCGCTTAAATTTCATGTCGCTCGTGTTCGACCATTTGCGCGCGTTTGGGGGTGGGCCTTTGGAGAGTGCCGATGTGGGCGGCCTCTAAATGTTGACCGGACACATGTCCGGTACCCCAAAGGAGTCCCAATTGGGCGTGCCGGATACCGATTTAGAGGCCCCCGGTGGAGATGCTCTTATTTCTTGGCTGGAATGATGCAGTGAGAGGTAAGCAAGCTATCCTGGTTTCTACTGTGTGAACTAGTTACTTTTGGAGATATACTTTTAACGTGATATTGATATTTAGTACTCCGTAGCTAGCAAAAGTTGTTTGAAGCATAAAGTAATAGTGCATGGATGGTTATTCTTTTTGTGACACTCACGTGGAAGCTATGCTTTATCTGAACTGAGATGGAGAAGATGGTATATTTTTGTTTTTGGATCTGCGTAGGTAGCACTGGACATCTCATTAAATTCCTAAGATGCTGTTTATACTGATGAGACGACTTGTTAATGGTACTAGCAAAGTGCCCGTGCGTTGCAACGGGTCGAAACGATGAAATGTACATTGTCAATGGCTCTATGAAGAAAAAAACAATGAACTATTGGGTGTCATATATTAAGCATGGCCGAAGGAAGACACTCATCTATACATTTACCTTATTGAACCGATTTATTCAAGATGAATATACAATTCAATTTATGTAATCATGTGTACATGTTTCCTATTCTCATGTCAATAACAATTGTACCTCTGCATGTCTTAATATAGATTTCACAATATTAGCATCTCCAAATGTGAAAACTGATGTGTGGTGCTTTATCCTTGATGCTTGCACCAAATACACGGAAGCTAATTGACTCATGCTGTACGTGTTGATGGTCAGAACCGAGTGTCTAGAGAACTGTGGCTGAGTTCTTTCAAACACCAAATACACGGAAGCTAATAAATCCAATCCCATATGTAAATATATTAGACAGAGGGTAAGGCATTTTCCCTCAGTCCAATCTCGTTGCCCATGATCTCATAAATGGATTTGGAAAACCGGAAAAGAAATCAACGCAACAAGAACAAAAAAGCAACGTTAAGCTGCTTTCAGGAATTATCACAAACACTTTCTAGGCACTACCCCCAACGCCCGCATGTTCCATGTATTTCTGCACCGTGCCGCCGGAGCTCTTGTGTGCGTTCGTCCGAGCTCAGGGGCATATTGTCTCCCCCTTGTAACCCATCCTGATCCTGTTGTGCATCACAAGACTCTATTATCTGCCCCTTGCCGTCTTGTGCCGCTGCTCTACACTCTCTCTCCCCACCGACGGAGCAGAGGAGCTTGACGAAGAGGGCCGGCCTCAGCTCGACGGCGCGTGGCTTGTGCTCGAACTGGTACGAACTTATGGGTCAGAACCTCGTCGTAGTGGTCGATGGGGTGGTCGCCGAGAACGCTGCCGAAGTTGGTGAAGAGCGTGGTGCCGTTGACGCCGCCGTCGGCATTACTGTTATTGGGTAGCATGTTCATGTCGTGGAGGCCGCCGAGGAGGGCGACAACGGGGTTCTGGAGGTTGTCGAGCATGATGCCCATCCGCGACAGCCCCATGGCGCTGCCGAGCAGGCTGCCCTGCCGCGAGTGCCCCATGGCGCTGTCGAGCAGGCTGCCCGTGGTTCCAGCGGAAATAACGGTTCAGAGTTGTCTCTGGACTGCGGGTTAATTACTCATAAACTGGAGGGGCTTTTTGCAAAACGACCACGACGTAGAGATAAGTAGAATCTATACCATGGACGTGACAAATTGATGCCTTACTTGCCATCTTGTATTTGTTACCGCGGCAAAGCCAAGTCTGCAGTTTACACCCCGTGAAAGCAATGTCAGGGAGAATCATAAGGTTGTGCCCAAAAATAGGATAGTACCTGTGCGTTGCACCGGGAGAAAAAATGTACTCCGTACTGTGAAACTGCATTATTATTCGCTCAAACACCGGTGATACTGAGGTTTTCGTCGACGAATAGTTCATGTGTATGTAAAAGATAACCACATAATTTGATTAGGTATAAGGTGACTACTAATTATAGATACGCAATATGAAATAAGGTGACTACTAATAGTTGTAAAAAGAATCTTCAAAATCTTCACATGAAACACTGCATATATTTTTTTAAAGACATTAGAGCTCAACGTCCCCCGAAAAGGAAAACTTGATTTATCCTCTCCACTCTCTTACCCTGATTGTCCGTAATTTGCATATCTTCTTTTTTCGTAATTTGCATATCTAACCATGCATGTCACCACGAGTCGTGCACTGCAGGAGCGCTAACAGTAGTGGACCCCAAGTCATGGCACTCACCTGCTACTCGATGTCTGCAGGAGCATCAAATGCCCACTGAGCTGGGAAGACAACACAGGATGAAGAAACTAGCGATGACGGCGAGGACTACCACATCGGCATGCCCTTGGGTATATACATCAACAGCGCGCATCCGTGTCCACTGTCTAGACCGAATTAATCCTTGATCTGATACGAGGAAGCAGCGCTGCTAGACTCGAGGATGGCGCTGCGCGTCTGGCAGCAGACGCAAGTGGATGTTCCCATGCTCTGTCCTTCACTCCGGCCTCTCTTTCGCAGGAATACCTCGTCGCGCGGGTTCTTCCACCTGCCGACCGAGGACCTCCAGGTCCTGCCGGAGGACGAGCAGCAGATTTTCTTCTGGCCGGTCCACCCGCTCTAGACCTGGGCGAGCTGCTGCACGAGTTCAGCCTCCAGGCTCCAAAGTGAGTGGGTGGAAAGGCTGACGCCATGGAGCCTGCCATGGCCGCGACCATCAGCCTGCCCATCCATTCATTGGAAAAAAAACTGGCTGGTCTTATCCGCACGTCTCCCACCAGGAATCGACACCCGCACATCGCCAGTCCCGGCCAAACGCCGCTGCGCACCACCACCGGTCGGCCACAAGCGCGTCGCTTGCTCACGGCAAACCACCAGCGCTCTACATCCCGACAACACCTGCCCGCCTCGTCGGCTTCCTGCGAGGGCCGCGCGCGGGGCCGACCGAGCCCGTTCCGGTGGCCGCCCGTCCCCAGTCCCCACCACCGACTCCGCACCCCGCCCTGCTACCCATCTACACCGTTCTGCCGTGATCCCCTGCCCCGCATCAACCTCCGGCGCGCCGCCATGCCTCCTGGACTTCGCCGCCCAAACGATCGAACGCCCACCTCCACGCTCGCGCGGCTGCGCTGCCCACCTTGGCGGCGGTCGATCTGGATCTCGCACGCCACGAGGACGCTCCGCCCCGACGACGCTGACATACACGTGCACCAAGCTCGGTGCTTCCCCTCCGGTGAGGTCCGATGAGGGCGCATCGTTCGGTCGTCTCTCTCTCTATACTCTGAGAGGATGTCGCGCGGGTCGGGCGTCACACGGAAAAAGGGGATTGCAGCAGGCGTCAGGCGATCCAACGAAACGAACCGTTATTTTTACTTGGCAGTGGCAATCTGTGTAAATAATTGATTTTGTCTGAGGGCAGAACTGTAATTTTGGGACGGACGACACAAGAAGTCTTAGCTCCTTTATTATTAGGCACTAGTTGAATGCCCGTGCGCTGCTACGGGTTATCAAATTTATTTGTCAAAACACTTTTTTTAGATTACCTATTTATTTCGCAAAACACAATTAAAATAATATTCTAATTTAAGGACAACACCTTCCAATAGAGGTAAAGAGCATGGAGTTTAGGTTACTCAAACTACAAATCATGATCTCGACAAAAGAAAAAACTACAAATCATGCTCTCTACAAATAAAACTATAATTATGCTCATTAATCTTTGTCATTGCTCTACAAATAAAACTATAATTTAGCAAGGGAAAATACACGAAGATAGGAAATATAGGGAACCGGTAGGGGAAGGAGCCGTACGCATGGTTGCTCGACGGGGAGGCAGTGGAGGCGTCGCTCGCGACCGCCGCAGCGCCAAAGCAGACGTGCAATGGGGCAGGATAGAAGAGAGGGCTCACAGCGGCAGCTGGCGCTTGGCGGCGGCTGCCGGACCACGCGCTCGATCTCACAAATGGAATAGCCGGCGAGGGTGATGTGGTGCACGAGCGACGCGACTCGTATCTGGGCATACGGGAAGGCGGGCGATGCCCCCCGTGGCAGCGAAACCTCGCCGGAGGAAGACGGGGAGTGACGGCGGCGGCAAACCCTAGCGCTCGAAACTCGGCTCTCTTTCTTTCCCTGGGTGCGGAAAGGAGGGAACGAAGGAGCTGGAGGTGAGGACGTGAGGACTGCGGGTGATATTTCCTTATGGGCCGGCCCGTGTTAGCGACGGTGCTCGCGTCGCGCGTGGAAGCGAAGGTGGAATTTTTCCACTTTGGTTGAACCTACGTACGTACTCCCATTTAATAGTAAAGATAGACATAGACAAGGAAAAATGCCCGTGCGTTGCAACGGGTGAGAAAATCTTTTTTTTTAATGAAAACATCAACGTCCCAAAATTCCCCCAAAGTCGTTCTCTGTCGTTTGTCAATGTAGAGAGACCTCTATGTATCTTAGTAGTTTGTCAATGATCTTTTGATTACACATTGGACTTTATTTCAAACAAATGACTATACTTTATTTGCCCATGTGTTTGCATCTGATTGCATGACACTGAAGCAAGCTATGGACTATGCACACCGCACAGAAACTTCATGAGTGGCCACACCATATTGTAGATGAATTAGTGAGAAATTATGCCAAGAAAATAGCCTCCGGTTTTCAGCAGTGATGATACATTATTGAGATGCTAGCTTCATTGCTTGTTCCTCACTTCCAAAGCATAACTATCTTGTAACATGGATAAACTTTGAGGATGAGCAAATCTTAATATTGCGTATTCTAGAGGTAGAGAAAAAATCACCTTGCCTCTAAACTCTGCATGCATCAATATTTGGTTGGATGGCCTTTTCTTGCAATTGAGCTTCAAATTCAACAAGTTATTACGTTAACTTGGGTGATCACCAACCATAACTTCAGCAACGATGGCTGGTGTATCGACATCCCAAATTATAACTTCCTGGACATTACAGTATTTTCAGGATTAGCTAGTTCATAAGAAACTCTGTTTGCAAGGCGTCTACGGGCGACCCACCTCGCTGCTTGAAAACCAAGAGCGGATCAGCAAGGCTTCAAGCCATTGATCGATGTCGCCAGTTGGGAGAAATTTACCATTCAAAAAACAGTTGGGAGAAATATTGGCCTCACCGTTTAGAGCCATTGTCAGAGCTAAAAGTCCGTCTAAAAATTGGGTGTATAGCACCAATATTACGTAGCTATGTCTACGGCACACAACATTGCATGGATTCTGAGCTGAACGCAATCTGGATCATGTCATCTTTGCCTGCACTTGCAAGAACCAGCCCACCGTAACCGTCTCTGAAGAAATTTCGAAAGAATCCCAGATGGCGGAGATGACAGTGTCTGCTAGGGACGGCGGCGCCTACACATGAACAAACTGATCACCTGTGCTTTGTGTGAAGTCATCACCGTCCTCAAGTGTTCGTCGCCGTCGCCGCACATCCTCCGACGGTGCAGCTGTTGCCTCTGGTTTGTCCAGAACCTGGAGCGGAATTGGTCCTCTCCTCCTTCTCTCTGCTTCTTCCATCGCACGCCACCACCAATTGCTTGGGGAAAATCGTGAGTCTGCATCGCAATTATGTTCGTGTGTCCCGACCGTCATGATGTGCTCGCCCATTGAAGGCCTCAGGCCTCAGCAGCGGAAATCGAGGCAGCTACAGCACCCGCGCTTCGCTTGCCGGCGAGGAAGCGACTGCTCGTCGCAAAAATCCTACTCCCTCCGTTCCATAAAGATTGACTTCGGGGCATATTTAAAAAAAAAACCTCGGTCTTTTCCCGACCAAACCCGCGGTCCTCCCGTCACGCTCTTCCCCTCCGTCACGCTCTCTGCCCTCCGGCTGGCCGCCGCGGCGCGCTCTTCTCCGGCTCGCCGCCACGCTGCCTCCTATGCCTACCATCAATCTTCCCTCCACGCTCTCCCACACCCACCTTCGTTCGCATCGCGCGCTCCCTCGTCCTTCCCGCGGCGAATCTTGGAAAAGTTTTGACCTTTGAGTTGAAGCCGGCGATGGATTTGGCGTCGCCAAGCTCCGGGCGACGGTGGCCGTCGAGCGAGGGCGAGCACGCGGAGGCCAGCCCCGAGGTTGGGGACGCCACGGTAGATCGAGGTCCCAGGAGGTTTGGCGGTGGCGGGCTGCGGCCGGGACCTGGTCGACCGGAACTGGCCGGTCGTGGCGCGGGGCTGCGCCAGCTCCTCGCGGCTCGCCCTCGAGGCGCTCCGGCAGTGGCGGGGCTGCGCGGCGCGGGGCGTGCTCAGGCTCGCCGGCCTTGGCCCCGCCGCCGTCTTCGTCGTGCTCTGGAGCGTCTTCGTCTGCGCCACCTCGCACGCCTGCACAGCGGAGATGCCTTCTTCCTGTTTGGACAAGTTCAACCACCTCTGCCTCCACAAGGTGTGGCTCCTAATCTGTTCATCCCGTGTGTGCTAATTTTGGGTTCGGCTGGTGATTGTTCATGCTAAGATCTCCTATGATTGCCTCCAGGTTCTGTACATTTTTACCTTGATTGTGTCGTGTTAATGGTTGATATGTTCTTAACAAGAAATCCTACTGCAAGCAAGTTCTTGCAGTACTGGGAGTTTATGAAAAAAGCAAATGCGTACACTGCACTACTGAAGCAAATGCAGTACACTGCACTAGTGTATTCAGGAAATATTAACTTAACTGCAAGTTTAGCAACTGTAATATTCAGGCAACACGATCCTAACTGAACAGAGCATAAGTCCCAACTGAACATCAAGCAAGCAATCTGACTACACAAAAATATTCAGCCTGCTCAAACAAATCTGAATTATGTGCATATCTGTGCATAATATGCCATGTTTTATGTAATCTATAGAAACAGAAAATATTGGTGTAACTTAAAAACACAGCTTCCATAGACCTGCTGCAGTAGGATCAACACATGAATGGATTTAAATTAGGATCAACACATGAATGGATTTAAATTAGGATCAACACATGAACATCTTTTTTGTTTGCTGAACTGTATGGAGTTCAACTTGGACAATATATTTTGCACAATTAGTTTACACAAAATTGTCAGTAGTAAAACAGCAGGAGTACTAAACAAACACAAGTACAATATCTCAAATCTGTAATTGTTGTAGCTGTTGTTGTAGTCCCGAAGTGTATGGAGTATCATCTTGTGCTTCTATCCTCATGTGCTTCGTGTTGCTTGGAGGCTGCTGCTCTTCTCTTGCTGCTTGGAGGCTGCTGCTCTTCTCTTGCTGCTTGGAGGCTGCTGGTACTCTTCTCTTGATGTTTGAAGGCTGTTGGTTCTCTTTTCCTCCTGCTTGGGGTTTGCTTTGAGGGTGTTTCTGCTGCTTCAAGGCTGCTGCTGCTATTTTCCTGGTGCACTTTTCTTGCTGCTTCTGCTCTTTTTCTGCTGCTAAGATAGCTTCCGACTCTTCTATAAAGGCTATGGTCTGTGCAACTAGCTCACGGTCGATAGCTAGAGCTATAGGAAGCCTTCCTTCTGCCTGCAGGCGCTCCTTGTTCATGTGAGGGGTCTGGTAGTCTATCGCTCCTTTATTTCTCATAACCTCTCGGATACATGACTGCAGCGTCACGAAGCTTCTAGCTAGCTTATCAACAGGGTAGTTTCGATATTCCTCCTCCACACCTTCTATCAGTTCCCTGATGCTTTGAGGTGCTCTGCAATCAGTGTGGGACTGGAGGGACCTAAATAGACAGAGATCAAGAATGTTCATGTCGGGGCTGTTTGGAGGCTGTTGAAGCAACTTAATATCCAAATCAGTCTGTTCTACAACTTGTCGGAAAACCGGGTCAACGGGAAGAATATGTGGTGTTGCATTATCTTGTTGGATATAAATTGTCCGTCCTTCATCTTCGTCCGGCCAGCGCTCTTATTACGTCTCGTGTGACTTTCATTGATTTGAGCACGAGCGTCCCCTTATCTCTATATTCACTCGTTCTTTGAGCAGGAGACTCAGTGACAAAAGCCCAAATGCCGAGCTTTCCATCAAATGTGACCACACCACCTTCGCCGTATCTTGGTTTAGCCACGGCAGCGAGGAACATCACCTTGGCTATGCTATCCTTATGATGCAAGGTGCGCAAGGGGTCAGGTTCTTCCGGAAGTAAATAATAGTTGTTCACCTCCCCGGTCAGGTTGAACCACTTTTCATCCATGTAGGCTATATTGTCTAATTCCCGTGTGGAAGGCCAATCCTCTTCACACATAGATAAGCACCATTGACATCTCTTTACAAGGTTGGATAGCGTCAGGTGGGGTCTCAACTTGTTACTGTGACGCCTCAACTCATGCAACACGAACCTTCTGTGACATACTGCAAACCTATATAATTCATGATACCAACATTTTCATGAATTTTTGCACTGATATTTAGAAGATGTACACTAAATATTAAAACAATACAGTATTATAGTCCAAGGAAGATGTAAATTTGTTTGCCCTCTAGGAGTACAATTTCTGAATATATTCACAGTTTGCTGAATGTTGCAATTCTTTCTTCCTGTCAGCTTCTACAGGCTATTTCTGTGTGTTTATGCTAATCAGGAAACAACAGGATTTGGACAAATGCAAATAACTGAAACATATTCATCTCACATATTCATCTCACATTGTCGTCAAAATTCAGTTGCTGCAACATTTCACTGTGTTCAATTGTGACCAACTCATTTCATATCATCTGTGCAGCTCATTGTGTTCATAAATGAAATCAGCAGTAATTTCAACTTGCAGGAATTCTGCGTGGGCAAAACTCACCACTAAGAGCAGAGGGGCAGGGGCAGAGGCCGACGGCAGGAGCAGAGGTGCAGATGCCTGGAGCAAACGAGCACAACGGCGGGAGGAAGGGACGGCGACCTCTTCCACGGCCTGGAGCGGGAACGACGGAGATGGAGGCGCACGGCAGCCCCGCGGAGATGGAGGCGCACGGCAGCCCCGCGGCTTGGTCGACGAGGAAGAGGTCGCGGAGGGCAAGCTCCACGTCGGGGACGGGAACGAGGAAGAGCAGCGCCGAGCTCCGCCGCGCCTCGAGGAAGAGCAGCGCCGAGCGACGGCGGCGATTGGGGCCTGCCGAGGACAACCGAGCGGGGCCGCTGCTCCCCCTTGCCTGTACCAGCCGGTACCTTGCTCGAGGAAGAGCAGCGCGGAGCGACGGCGGACGGCGGACGGCGGGGGAGCAGCGGACGGAGGACGGTGGACGGCGAGAGAGCGGTGGACGGCGACGAGGAAGACGAACGGCGGACGGCGAGGAGGAAGAAGGACGGCGGACGGCGAGGAGGAAGAAGGACGGCGGACGGCGGAGACGGAGCTGGGATTTCTGTCTGTTTGAACTGCAGGACGGATCTGTAACGTTTCTAATTGTGAGGGGGTTTTCTGTAAAATGTAAATTGTACTATGGCTGAGTCAATTAAATCCGAACAGAGGGAGTACCAACCTAGCCGATTTTCTGCATCCGGGCGCCGCTCGACCCGAGAGGACGCCGCTACCGTCGCCGAGCTCCCATCCGCCGAGCTGGTCTCCTGCATCGATGATGTCCGCTTCGAGTTTCCCTCTACGCCGAGCCCGTCGTTGATGTCTGCTTCGACGGTTGCTCTGCGACGCTCTTGGCTGGTGTATATATGGGCGGCTTCGTGTTCTGCTTCCATCCGGAGTAGTCATGTCCAGACTCCAGATCGAGACTTGGAGGCGGAGAGTCGACACAGAGACCAATAATGGTTCAACGGAAGACGTACTATGCGACGGACGAAAACGTATCACCTGACGGACGAAAAAAACGGACGAAAAATCGGGAGGAAGAAACCTTAGTGCTTTTATTAATACTAGCATGGTGGCCCTCGCAAATGCAAGGGTAACATCTGAAACTATGCAGAAGAATATGTCTAATTCCACATATATATTTCTAGTGGATGAATAAAAATATTATAATTCTATAGTGACCAAAATATCAAATGTGAAAAATGTCTTCATAATTGTTAATTTGTGGGCCCCTGAAAATGGGAGTGCATCATCTTTAGAAATACTTAAATTGTTTATGTTTGTCTTACATGAATAGTTTTTTCCTTTGATGTGCACATCGCTTCACTGTGAAATACACAGCTTAGACACTGTGAAAGACACAATGTTGTAGCCACGGTTACTTTTGTTATTACTACATTGTCACAAAGAAAAATTAGGATTTTGTTAAAGATAACCTGATCATTATACAGTCAGACATGGAGTTGAAAGGACACCAAAAAACTAACACAAAATCTACATGCCTGCAATATTAGCTATACGTGTTTGGTCGCGTAGGTCTACGGCGCTACATGTACGTCATTTTCTGTTCTCATTGTAAAAAAAGTAAAGTTAAGCTTAAATTCTTGAATGCATATATAGTTAGATCCATATTTTACCAATAACCACTCATTTAAAAAAAATGACCAACATGACCTGAAGCCATTTGTTCTAACATCCAACGTTCCTTTCCGTGCCCATCTGCCGATTTGAATGCTCATTCTGAATTACTCCTTAGATATATTTTACTTCTTTACTTAAAACGGGTCCATCAGATCAATAGCTACATATTTGTTTTGTCAACTTCCCAGCACATTTTTTTACCACATGTTATATCTTACAATCAAACAGTAGGAAGATTTACTGTTACAGAAGATAATTTCATTATATATGTGCAATACAATATTATCTTACGTCAAAAGAAAAGTCACGAATCAAAGGGATAAACTAATTACTTAGTAATAGATTGGAGCATCAGTTAAATAGTTTCATGGGTCGGATAATATGGTAATGATCTAAAGAAGATAATTATGAGTGAAACATTATACATCGAAATATTTGACACCGTTTCATCGGATAATACAATGGCAATGTGAAGAAGCTAATTCTGAGTGAAACATTATACATCGAAATATTTGACACTTCATCGGATAACACATTGGCAATCAATTATTTCTAAGAAGACTCAAAATGGTGAGCGAAGAAAGACAAATCAAAGAAATATCTAGTTCCACTCACCAGTGTGCTACATGATTTTAAGTTCTAGATGCATGACCTTGTACATGTTGATTTGCAATCATGCACCATTTTATGTCCTGATGCACCAACTTATGTAAATGTCCAAGCGAATTAGAGACTCATAGCTGCAGTGTAGAGAGCAACATATTAACAACAATTTCAAAATAGATGTATAAATACTATATACTAATGACTATCTTCATTTGTATGTATCAAAATAGTAACACTCCACAGCTCAAAAATATCACTGGACTTATAGCAGTGTAGCAGTTGCGGAGATAAAAAAAATCTTCTTTTTTGCAAACTGGTTGGATTAAATACATGATCAATTTACAGAGTTGTTGGGTTGGACGACCGCGTGTCACTGGACATGATCAATCTCATATGATTCTGCTTCCAAAAAATTAGGTCTACAACCTTAATTACCAATCACTGTGAGAGGAAAAAATACGTACAAGGTGGTGTTCCATGTCACTATGTTAGAGACCAAAGAATTCAACACATTGTATACACCGTAGATCAATCTCTAATAGATACATAGAGTCTCGTGACATATACCGCCAACCATGTTGCTTTGTGACCACATGTTCGTAAATACCCGGAGGCACTGCACTGAAATATACTCCCTTCTTTCACAATATAAGATGTTTTACCATTTTTTTCATATTCTTATGTACACACATGTATCTAGACATGTTTTAATATATATGTACACATTTAAGTGTGAATGTAGACCACATATGTTACACCTAAAACATCTTAGGGAGTATTGATCAAGACATCGTTATGTAGATTGTGTTGTGTATTATACAAAAATTAATAGAGGATGGATGAGTAAAAAGAGAACCGTTGCAATGCTCTTGGAGTGACACAGTACTTGAAATATCTGACATCATGATTATGATCTTACGATATGTGAGAAGCATGTAGATAGAGCCATACAGGGCCGGCCGGCCGACCAGCCAAACTATCAAAGAGATGCTGTTGCGGCGCGCATAAGAGAGTCCATCTCTAGTAAACGGTAAGCATGGGGAAATTTAAAAAAAAACGGTAAGCATGGGGATTAAGGCAGCGGCCAGCTGCCAGAGTCTTGACAGAGTACGCTCATTTTACAGATCAATTATTTTTTACGTGTCTAATCAATTACTATTTCTTACGACCCACGGAAGACTTTCTCCAACATATGGATCGTGTCAAGTAGATAAAATATAGTTACGTTACTATTCATCTCATGTTAAATCCTAACCGTAAATTTTAGATCTAACCGTTGGAATAATTAAGATGATGTGGATTAACGTGGTGTCTCGAAAAACTAACTCATTTTGCTTCTAGTATATAATAGATTATATTTATATATATATATATATAGGACATATTCATACTACTCCCGGGTGTAACTACACCCACGTGTGTTTCACACATGTATGAAGTATCTATCATACCGGGAGGTATGTAACATGTAGTATGTAGTATATAATGTTATTTTAGTACTATAAATACTTCTTTTTTGGTAGTATGTAAAAAAATTCTACATACTTCTCTTTTATGTGCACATATGACGATATTTCGAGTATATAGTGTAAAATATTAGGACAGTTGTAATTTTTTCATGAAACTTGTTTTGGGGTATCTTAGATATAGTATATGAACATACTCAAACCGATAAAGTATGAGAAATAGTTCCGTAAAGTGGTATATGAGATGTGGGTGTAGTTACACCCGGGAGTAGAAAGCATTTAACATATATATATATATATATATATATATATATATATATATATATATATATATATATATATATATATATATATAGGACATATTCATACTACTCCCGGGTGTAACTACACCCATGTGTGTTTCACACATGTATGGAGTATCTATCATACCAGGAGGTATGTAAAATGTAGTATGGAGTATATAATGCTATTTTAGTACCATATATACTTCTTTTTAGGTAGTATGTAAAAAAATTCTACATACTTCTCTTTTATATGCATATATGACGATATTTCGAGTATATAGTGTAAAATATTAGGACAATTGCAATTTTTTCATGAAACTTGTTTTGGGGTATCTTAGATATAGTATATGAACATACTCAAACCGATAAAGTATGACAAATACTTCCGTATGGTGGTATATGAGACGTGGGTGTAGTTACACCCGGGAGTAGAAACCATTTAACCTATATATATATAGGAAGCTCAATTGGGGCACCTAGGAGCCTGGGCACCAAGCATTATGACCGTCCGATCATGTATCTTGATTAGCATTTGATTCTGGATTCTAATTTACCGGGTTGACCCGTTAGTATAGGTGATTGAAGGCATTTAGTACGTGAGGAGAGAGACTAGAATTTGAAAATCACAAGTATTATACGTTGCCTTGTTTAGGCTGTAACGATCGTGAATCTAGGTATGGGATTTGGAGTATTAAATGCTAGCCATATGTATTTGAGAACAGCTAATAAAAGGTGATTAATTGTGATGCATACCCATAAATCTGGACGAGCTGTCTACCATTAATGGCCGAATTATTCCGACTCCGAAAATTGGGTATAAGAGCGTGTGTACAGGATACCCAAAACTCGTCTATGTGATTAGTATATTTAACCGGTCCAAAAATTATGTAATAATTATACGTTGTCTATGTGATTATGTATTTTTTTTTTATAGTTTTCCTGGTAGTAGTTTGAACGTGACATTTTTTACCCCAGAAGTCATGGACGCGCCATGCATAGTTGGCAGACATTGTCCTGTTTAATGGTGGTTGATTATCATGTATCTGATGGTTTGTGCCTACTTCTTTTGCATGCATGTCTAAAATTTAATTATGCACTGGGTATATGAAAACAATAAGTCAATTGATTTGTTCTATGAAATTGTCATTCTCATTATAGTACGAATTTCGGTTGTTTTGTAAATAATTTCTGAACTCGGTTTAATTAATATACAATTACATGATATTGTGTGTGTCTACCTTTGGGTATATGCTGTCTGATTAGGTATCTGGAATAAAGTATGTTTGAATTTTAAGTGGATATTATTGACATGAGTTTAATATATCACAAAATTAGGTCATTGCATATCGACTTAATTTTTTAAATTTGTACAGACAACAATCGATACCCGAAATATAGCGGCCAATAATGTTATGTGGGGTATCAATATTGCAGACTCATGTCACACAATATCTAATCAAAATTAAAATTCGACTCGAATGAACTTGTTACACCGACAGTTTTAAGATACAATTCGATACCCTGCGCTATGGGATGGTGATATCACATACTCAGGTTGCACACATCTTGAGTTGGATGCGTGACATGGCTCTATGCGTTTAGCGCACGCCGACAAGAATGTTATTTGGGTTAATAGGTTTCATAATTATATCGTATAACATATCCATTTTAAATTGATTTTTGATTGAGCTAAAACATAATATTTGTGGGTATGTTGCGTATTACGGTATTATTATATTCATGTAGACATGAAACTCCGGAAAAAGAATTATTGATGCCCAGAGTGGGCAATCATTATGGTTAAAGATCGTGTCTTGCGGGTATGTAGGATTGTATACTGGGTATGTTTCTATGTTGATACATAGTATTAAATGTCGGAGGCGAGTCGAAGTAGTGGTGTAACTTTATATGAGCTTGTCACTGTCAAGGGGGCGCTTTCGGCTAGCGCAACTAAGATGCATATATGTGTTTATGCATAATGCATACTCATGTCGTATGATGCGCACTTAAAATTGAAATTTTGATGAAATGAATATTCGATACTCGGAGTTGTGGGTATCCTGGTATCACTTACTTAGTTCGTAAATACTGAAAGTGCATGGTTGTCCCCATGCATGGTTTTGGTAATTAATGACAATCCTTATGGACTAATGTTTACATTGAGATATTCTTATAGATCTTGTCCATGGGAAATTATAGGAGTTCATGTGTTGGACTCTTCAAGATGACATAATGACCAATGCTCTACTCAAGGGTTTATATGAAGATAGATGGGATGATACGAGAATGATCAAGATGTTGATCAACACACAAAGCTACAAGATGTACCAAGTGGATCATGTATCTCTTGGGATGGTAAGCTCTTGTCCATATAGCTTTGTGTACTAACCCAAGTGTGTGTGTGGTATCTATATGTTGGGCTAGGTATCTTCCCATGGGCTTGCAACAAGAAGAACATCTCATAGAGCTCATGGACGGTGATGTCATGCGGTGTTCGTCATCAAGGTTAAGACGTGCAAGACCAAGAGAAGCATTTCGGAGATATCTTATGCTCGAAGCTTGGAGGTCGGAATGAAGACGAAGCTAATGGAGCTTGGAGATTGACATGAAGACGATGCTTAGCGAGGCCCTCCCATAATGGAGTATGGGGGAGCATTTGGAGAAGTCTTCATCAAGCATGTGCTAGCAAGCACAATCAAGAAAGGTGTTTCAACTTGAGAGAGTCAAGATCGTCATCATCGAGCTCAAGTGGAATGCGCAAGGCAAAGGTATGATCTTGATAGGTTTTCTTTTACCGGTCTCATGGTGTTAGTGGGAGACCGGGTTTTAGGATAGACGGCGTACTATCAAGAGGGGCTCTCAAGTGAGTAACTTGATCGCATCGTTGTGGAGAGCTCAAACCTTTGCATACTTGGCATATCATATTTCTTGGTTCTTATTTGGCTTTTATGGTGGTGAGGAATTAGAGCTTGGTTCATCTCCATGTCAAGCTCTAGTTCATCGAAAACGGTTTTACCTTGGAAAACTAGTTGCGTTTTCGGTGGCGGAAATATTGCCGGTTCAACCGTGAGGAAAGTCCCACACCTTGCCATGTGTGGTGATTTTACTCTATTTATGGGATGCAATATTTTCACTTTTTGTAGCCTTCTCCTTGTCAGTACCTTTCCAACGGAGTTGGTCTCACCTCATTCGGAGTTCATTTGCAAAAGTTATAGCTGTGTTTTTGGTGTTCGGACAGGCCCGGTAGTACCGGAGAGTTTTGTTCCGGTAGTACCGCAGTAAGCCGGTAGTACCGGGCTCTCTGCGGTAGTACCGGGCTTTCTGCGGTACTACTCTCTGAAGTTGGTTTTTCGGACGTTTTGGCACGGATGGCCCCGGTAGTACCGGGGTTGGAGCCCAGCACTTGGGCCCGGTAGTACCGGGGTATTTTTCCCCGGTAGTACCGCGCGCTCGGTTTTCTGTGTTGACGAAGCTACCGCAGGGCCGGTACTACCGGGCTTGAGTCCGGTACTACCGCACTTGCGGAACAAGAAGCTGCTGCAACGGCTGGATTTTTGGGATGAGCTATTTAAGGGGCCTTCTTCCCCATTGGTTTGCCAAGCTCTAGAGCAAGTCTTTCTCCTCTCTCTCCTCCATTGTTGCCCTTTGTAAAGCTTGCTCTTCCTCTCAATCCCTCCCATGGTTCTTGCTAATATTTGAGGGAAAGTGAGAGGTGATCTTGATCTACGTTTCCACCGATCGATTTCTCCTCTATGTGAGGGAAACCTTGTAGATCTTGATCTTGGAGTTCTTGGTGCATCTCCTCTTTGTTCTTCCTCTCTTATTCCCCCATAAGCATTTGTTGCTTTGTTGGAATTTGAGAGTGAAGGATTTGAGCACTTGTGCTCTTGCCTTTTGCATTTGGTGCATCGGTGTGCTCTCCACGAGGATTCGTGGAAGTTGAAAACTTGTGAACTTGTTACTCTTGGGTCCTTGGACCCTAGACGCCTTTGTGGTGGTTGGACCCTTGTGTGGTCACTTGAAGCCGTTCGGGAGCCCCCAATCCCATTGTGGGTTGTGCCCCGGATTGTTGTTGGAGGCCGTTCGGGAGCCCCCAATCCCATTGTGGGTTGTGCCCCGGATTGTTGTTGAAAGGCTCCGGATTCCGCCTCGAAGGAATTCCGATAGTGGAAGGTGAACCAAGCCTTTGTGGTGCGGTTCATCGGAGAAGAAGGTGAAACCTTTGTGGTTGTTGAACCGTTGTGTCGGTTCACACCTCTCCAACGAGACGTACTCCCTTAACAAGGAGGAACTCGGAAATACATCCTCGTCTCCGCGTGCTTCGGTTATTTCTATACCCGAGCTTTTACTTATGCACTTTACATTGTGATAGCCTTCGTGCTTGAAGTATTCTATATTGCTATCACCTTGTTGTTTGTCTTGCTTAGCATAAGTTGTTGGTGCACATAGGTGAGCCTAGTTTATTTAGGTTGTCGGCTTGTTAATTTAAACATCTAGTTTTATTCCGCAATTATCAAGCCTAAACCGGAAAAGTTTTAAACCGCCTATTCACCCCCCCCCCCCCCCCCCCTCTAGGCGACATCATTGTCCTTTCAAATACCCTGAATTTGTAGAAAGCCGGATTTGTAAACTGTGATTAGTTTGTGATATGTTAAATATTTGAAGGTATCGATAATGCGCTATTTATATGCGATACATCGGGTTTCGATAGTGCACTCCATAATGAGTATATGAAATAATCAGGGTAACACATATAACCAAGGTCATATCACTCCTTAATGAGTTGTCATATCACTCTTTAATGAGTTTTGGAGTATCGCATATAAAATACATGATGGGTATGCGATACCCAGGGTATCCATAGTGCACTCCTTATATGCATTAGTATATTAAGTGTACTTGTTATGTAAAGAACCGCTTCCATAGCATGTGATCGGCAATAGTTGAAAAACCTAGTAGTAGTAGAGTGTACTACATGATCTATTCAGAGGTATTCATAGGTATTACATATCACATATCACATATTCAGTGTATCATAGACGGTGAGAGCTTCTTTACAGTATACTATACATCATAAGTAAAACCACTATTAAAAAATAGCTTAAAACCATTATCGGTATCATATAATATTCACAAGAAAAACACAGTGTACTTTAAATTGTTACATAAGACTGCTCCAACTTAGCGCAACCAAACATGTTGCTTGAAGGAAAGAATTGAATTTGTTGCTCGAAAATGGCAAGAAGTTTGTTCCTAGTTTCTAGAACATGGAAGATGTTTCTAAGACGACTTCATCCGGGAGCTAACTTGCACGCTTCTGTAGCGAAAAGAAGCACGCTTTCTTCTAGCACTTGCACACTTCTGTAGCGTAGCATCAAATACCTGCTTTTGGGGGAAAAAAGAACATCATCTTCAATTAATTGGGTTTGGACAATATTAAAATTGATGCAAACCTCATTAATTTGTGGAACCGACAAAGATGGTGCCGCAGCCGGCAATGGCCCCATGAACACCAAACGGTTGTTACAGTAGATACAAGTTTTTTTTGGGGAAAAAATGAGGAATCGGTACATACCTTGGCCAATATACGATGTCTAATCAATGCTTGAACGTGAGTTAGTAGTACACGTAAAAACCTTCAAGCTCTGTAATGTTTTCCGAAGATTTGGGACCTGAAATTTCAGATCAAATATACCTGCGATTTCTTCAACGCCAAAGGCAAGCACATGACCTGGTGTTGGAAACAAATACGGAGTACAAGGCAATCCTGAGAAATGTAAATAAGGAGATTTAGAAATAAACTATGATGAATTTGATAGGAATAATAAATAGCTAGGCAGGACGTAAAGCAAATCACCGGAGACACATAACCATGAAAACACAAATACCAGGAAGTGTGTAATTACCTTGGCAGAGATGCGAACAATTCGTGGCTGGCAGGTGATAGTCTGTACACATACAAGCTTCTGATTCTTTCAGAGATATAAGGTTTTCCGATGACCACGCTGGGTTGAAATGGGGCTACGATGTTCATAGAAAATAAGTGCCAAACAGTGTAGATCAGTGTAAGGATACGGTGGTGGCGAGTGGCCACGATGAGCATGAAAAAATTATCACAGGAAGAAGTGCATACCTCAACAACAAATTGGCTGAAGGATTGGGAAACTCAAGCTCATGTCGTGATGGTGGGACGGCATGGAATAAAAATGAGGTGAAGCTGTGAATCTGAAATGATTAAGGCGCATATAAAAGTAGCATGGATCGGATACCTAATTTTTGGTAAGAATCTGACGCTGCCATTAAATCAGCATGATTGACGCCCACGTACATAAAAATAGGAAATCATCATTAAAAGGCTGATTGGCTACATGTTTGGAAAGTAGACCACGGTTCAAAAATTCAAACATGCTGCACCTTAAAAGGCTAAACGGGTGTACTAACGGGTATTATAAATCTCAGATACCTGAATTTGTCCCTTTCCTCACGGTCATGATCAAGAAATCTAACGGTTGATGAGCTAGGAGCCTGGGCACCTAGGAGTCCCTACTAATTTACCCTATATATATATCAACGCGGATTTGCTACCATGGTGGGTAGTTGTGCACGCCCTTAGAGCCGTAGGATAGAGAGAGTAGAAATCTTCATGTCTTGGATATAGAGAGTAGTTTGTGAGATAGGTGTTTCTCCACCTGATAGAGTTTTCGTTTGAAAAAAGTTGTCCACACTCCGTCTATATTCCGTCTACACAGGACCTTGCATGTTCTTTGTCCTCCAAACCAACGTCACCTGCGCTTCATGTCTCTCTTTATTTTTTCATTTCTCCCTTTATTTTTTACTTTTTGTGCTTCGGCCGAGACAAAGAAAAGCCAAAATTAACTTATTAATCTAGTGGAAAACTCCACGTTCAGTAGAAACGTTTTTTTCTTTCCTCTGTAATAATCATCCATATGTCATAAAATATAAATTGTTTGACCAAACATTCCTTATGGAGAATATTTTGTAGCACATGGTTTCATTTGCGTCCATTCAAATATTTTGTAGCCCGCGACTCGTTTTTGACGCCCAACACGCGAGGCGAACAGGAACAGGAATATTCCGACAAAATTTTCTTTTCAATCACCAACCAAAACTGGTTACCATTCGGCACCCACAGTCTGAGTACTCAAAAACTGTGGTGCCCATGAGAATCGTTCTGTGCCTACTTTAGCACAAACGGTGCCTATACAAATTATGGCAGAAAAATACTAAGTAAGAAATTGCAAAGAATAAATGGAAATTCCTCTTTATAATCAAACAAGAAACATTGAACAAATCCATAGGGGACATATAACAAACGGTCCTCAATGAATTCGGAACGGTGCCTTTAATTTTCGGTGTCCAGAATATGTGCAAAGAAGAAACGCATAAAATAGGTGCTTCGCCCTCGACTAAATTGAAACAGGATTTCAAAACTAATGAAACAGACGGTGCCTGTTCAAAATCATTGTGTGCCTGCTCTGAATCACAGTCGGTGCTCTACAACAAACTAAACGGTGCTTGAACAGATCATGTTTAAATCATCCATGAACCATCAACTGAACACCTAAATACATGGCAAAAAAAAATGCCACGATTTAATCCCACCTGTATCCTAAATATAATGGCTCCATAAGTTCCAGATCCATCGCACTGACTAAGGAGGAAAGAAAAGGCATCACGGAAGCTACTCGGGAATAAAAACAAAGATAAAGGAAAAAAATCACAGGAGGCCGCCGGAGGCCATCCAGCGAGCACAGAGGCCACCGGGAATCCATCCAGCGAGCAGCTGTTGTTGTGCCAATCAGCCGGCCCGCTGTGAGGCTACGAGATGCACCTGCAAGCCGAGCAGAGGCGACCAAGGTCGGGGCATCGCACGTACGAGTTGCTCTGGAGCTTGTAGTAGTCGATCTTGCTGCTGACCTTGACGTCGGTGTGGTTTGCCAGGACGAAACGCACAGACATGAGCAAGAAGGCGATCATGTGCAGACGCGCGAGGAGTCCGGCGGCGACCCACGCCGTCCACCGTGACACGGCCATCTTGATTGCTCCCCCGCCGAACGAACTATCGATCGATCTCCTCTCGTACTCCAACAGATCGGAGCTCCGATCTCCTCGCGCGCGTCCCCCACGGCCGCGACCAGCGCTCGATGCGGAGCTGGCGGTCTGCGCCATGGAGGAGGGCGGTGGTCGCCGGCAAAGGGGCGGGGACGGCACCGGAGGTAGGGGAGGGGCTGCGACCGGCGCTGGAGGTGGAGTGGGGATTTTAGATCGGGAAGAAGATGGGTTAGGAGAGAGAGGATGGTGATGGGAAGGGATAAGATAGAGAGAAGGAACCGTGGGGACTGGGGTGACCACGCTTCGTTTGTACCCCATCCAAACGACGTTACCAAAGTTTGCTCCCGTCCTGCTATTCACATGCTCTCGTTATGAGGAAACATAAGATCTAAGGGCTATCAATGGGTGCGTAGGTACCACCCATGGTAGCACAACATTTCCCATATACATATATATATATATATATATAATAGGTATAGATAAGCAAGACTGTCCCGTAAAAAGGAAAACTGGAGTAGCAGTTTTGGTTGGTTCTAATTGAATGCTAATTTGAGATTGTTGTCCTTCAAATTTTTGTTTTTATCTGAAACTGACCCATGTGGATTGGAATGGTCATATCATATCCTGAATTCCTGCGAATGAGATTTTCTGTAGCTTTGCTGACTTTCGAATTCCTGATGCCTTCAAAAAGTGTGGAGATAGCGGATGGAACATAAACAGTTTTTTTTTTTTTTTTTTTTTTTTTTGAGGTTTAAGGCGGTCGAATCCGCCGTCCGATTAGATAGAATAGAGTGTTATGTACAGAATTGTGAGCTAGGGATAAAACCCTCAACAAGCACTACATAAACTAGTCTCCAGGATCTTGCGTGTGGGCGAAAGCCCGCAACGCAAACTCCTCCAACACCAAATCCGCCACCTCCGAAGGCAATCGAGCCCCACAGACATAGGAAGCACCACCTCCCAACAATTGCAAGGAGGGGTGCCCAAACATCCTAAGCTTCATCATCAAACCACCCCCGGCGGCATCTGCCGCTCCATCCTGGTCACTGACGTCATCTTCTTCTTCTTGGTCTTCTTCACCGCGAGGACGAGGTCGTCGATGGCTGCCACCGCCTGGTCCGAAAAGGGCTGGTCCGAGACATCTAACAAGGCCAAGAAGTCCTCTCGCCGGCGCCCCGAGAGGGCCTCCTCAGGCAGCGAGCCAAGACGACGCGCCACGGTCTCCCTGGCCAACTGCTCGATGTTGGCGCCATTCGGATGCAGCTTGGCGAGCCTACCGCTCCTCCACACAGACGCCGCCGCCACCTCCACTTCAGGGGCCAACGTCGTGGTCGGCGTGCCCAAGATGGTGGTCGCGAGCGGCACCGTGATCTGGGCGAGGAAGCTCGACAAGGGGCACAGAGGTGCACCCACCCCCACGTCCTGCTGCTCAGGGCCAGTCCGCACCGGCGAGGCAGTGCTCAACTCAAGCTTCTTCCCCGCCTCCTCTTCCCCAACATGTTCCCCCTGATCGGGCAACAGGGTGGAGTCCGAACTAGGAACGGCATTGCCCTCCCCTTCGTGCGCCCGCACCGCGTCGTCCATCAACATCACCTCTCGAGTCAGCTCAGCGAGGCCAGGCACCAGCTGCAGCAACATCGCATCAGCAACCACAGCATCCTCATCTGTGCCGACAAGCCCGTCATTGCACAACGGATCTCCAACCTCCCCCATATCAACTAGCAACAACCGACAGGGCCGCTCGTTCTCCTCCGAGAGAGCGTCATCCACTCCCTCCCTGTAGCACCGCAGGCTGGCTGGCATCACCTCATTCTCCATGGTGTAGCACACGTCCCGCTCCGAGCTCACCAAGCCGAAGATCTGCTTGGTCGCGGTTCTAGGGGAGAAAGGACCAAACAGCTCAATGGCACCCTCCATGCCGCCAACATTGATCTCAGCAAGCGAAGGCGGCACTAGAGTCACCGGACATAAACAGTTATCTTTGTATGGAATTAAGGCATATACAATAGTAGCATTTTCACTTTTATCACTTGCATTCTTACATAAGGTATTTCCTCTCTCAGAGGCCACCTATCCATGCAAAATGCTAAAGCAATCTCACCAAGCAACTCAATGCGTTTTTGAACCCTTCACACCTTCATATATTTGAAGATCAGGATTGCAGCAAGTGACAAGGAAATCAAGAACATCTCAAGACCATGGAAGCACCAAGAAGTTGCAGGGGCCCATGGTTTCTCCTTGTGTTGGCACTAGCTGCCCATGGGTGCAGCGTCTCAATGGCTAGCTGCAGCTTCACCATATCCAATTACTGCACGCAGACCATCTGGCCAGCGACGATGGCCGGCGCGGGCACGCCGCAGCTGCCCACGACAGGGTTCCGGCTTGACCCGGGGCAGACGGTGCGGGTCCCGGCGCCAGCAGGGTGGTCCGGACGGATATGGGCACGCACCGCGTGCAACTTCAGCACCGACGGCTCGGGTGCCGGTGCCGGTGCGGTTGCTTGCCAGACCGGTGATTGTGGCGGTGGACACCTGGAGTGCGGCGGCACGGGAGGGACACCCCCGGCGACGCTGTTCGAGATCACGCTGGGGAAGGAATCCCCTACCGACCAGGACTACTACGACGTGAGCCTCGTCGACGGATACAACTTGCCCGTCATCGCCGTCCCGCGGGCGCGGCAGGGCAGCTGCAACACCACCGGCTGCAACGCTGACCTCAACCTGTGTACGTGTCACGTAGCAAATTATGAAGCAGCTATCCATCCATGTTGTAGAAGTGTGTGCTCTGACGCATGGACAACCATGTTGTTGCAGCATGTCCCAAGGAGCTGCAGGTGGACGGCGGCAACGGTGGCGGCGCAGTGGCATGCAAGAGCGCGTGCGAGGCGTTCACTCAAGACAAGTACTGTTGCAGCGGCGCCTACGCGACGCCGGCGACGTGCAGCCCGACGGCCTACTCGTCCATCTTCAAGTCAGCGTGCCCGCGGGCGTACAGCTACGCCTACGACGACGGCACCAGCCTCTTCACCTGCAACGCCGTCGACTACACCATCGCCTTCTGCCTCCCTCCCACTGGGTATCAATCATGCCTTTTCCCTCCTTCATTTCATCATAAAATGTTTTTTCCAAGTCGCAACCAGTAATTAGCAGGTGATCGTTGAAATCTGCTTCTGAATTTCTGACGAACCAAGAACTCAGTACTTAAGACGTGCCATGAATCATCAGATATGTACAGCTGAAATTTTTGGGCTTTGAAATACTGGAAACATGATGGATAAACCATGGTTTGCGCAGGTTGAACACGCCTGGTAATGCTAACAGTGCTCCTCCTGCTAGCAACAGCGGTGTTGGAAGCGTCTACCAGCCACCCCCCACAGATGACACTGGTGCTGGAAGTGCCTACCTGCCGCCCCCGACAGGCAACAACGGCGTTGGAAGCACTTACCAGCCACCCTTGGCTACCATCGACAATGATGGCGTCGGAAGCGCCTACCAGCCACCCCTGACGGGTAGCAATGGCCTCAGAAGCGCCTACCAGCCGGGGATGATGCCTTCGTCCGCGAGCAGAAGATACAGCCAGTTGTTTCTGCTACCTGCAGCTCTGTTGTTCCTTATATGACCATTCTCCTTGGAAAGCCAGCCGGTGATTCATGTCGAGCTAGTCTTCGAGCTTCCAAAGACTCGACAACCGTGAATTTCCGCAGAGAGCTGGAATAGACGATTGGGTGATCCGAGGAGTGGAAGAAAGAAGAGGCTCAACAATACATCCAAGCAGATATCTTGTACTCCCTCCGTCCCAAAATAAGTGTCTCAACTTTGATAGACATACATCCACTTTTTATCAAACTTGAGACACTTATTTCGGGACGGAGGGAGTATGTGTTTCTGACAGAGTGACAGTAGCAACTCGTGTATATCAACTGTAAAATTAGTCTCAGTAACTTGATAAATAGCAATATGGTAAAATCATTCCCTCGTTATTTGATTTATTTCCGGTAGTAAGGAATGTTATGCTATGTGTTTTATGGTTTATAGGTTTTAGGAACTTCACCACTGCTGGCCATTACATCATCTCCTTGGTAGGGAGTTGGATGATTTAAACTGAATAACCCTATTTAATTGTTTAGAATAAACGGTTGTCCATGATATCATAGGATCAAACAAGGAAGAAAACGAAACAAATAAGGGCCGCTTTGGATCGCATAATTCAAAAAAGGCATGAGCAGGAGAAACAATATTGGTTGTTCTGTTTAACTTCGAAAACAAGTTTTTTTCAGTGATGCCTTTGGACGGAGACATGCATTTTACAGAAATGAAAATAGATACAATAAAAATATAGAGACAAGTGCATTGAACTGATCAAAGGAAAAAAAAATGGGGTTTGAGATCAAGCTAGATTTCCTAAGGAACCGATGTTTTTTTTTTAGATTGGAACCGATGTTAAAGGAATGCATAACATAGAATTATGGCAGTGATTGAAAGGGCTCTTATAGGAAAAAATCTCAAGGATTAGTTCCTCCAAAAATGCTATAAACTGTGTAATCCAAAGAAAACAATGTAAAGAATGGTCAGCTTTATTATACTATGGCATTTGTTACATTAATGTACTGTCATGAGGAAGGTACAATGATAGGAGCACGATGCACTGATTTCTCCAATGGCCAGCACTCCCAGTTCCCATTCTTGTCCTGAGACAGTGAGAAGTGCTTGGGCACCCACACCTCCCCCCTATCATTCCTCTCCTTGTCAAGCTTCCTAGCTCTGCCTTCGACTTGCCGCTTCGCCTCGCTAGCCTTCTCCCAATCCTTTGTCAGGATAGCCTCGCTGACTTGGCTCCAGACCACCGCCGACTCCGAAGGTGACAAGCCCTGCCACATTATCATCAATATTCATGAGTATTACCCTTGTGCTGATTCGCAAGTTTCAGCTATGCTGAACGGGAAGTGTATAATGACACGTATCATCAATTGATCGGAACTTCAGAAAGTGTGAATTTCTTATTGGTTTAAATAAAAAAGAAATGTCGATCTTTACGGTTCTGTAAGCACAGTTGATAACATAATACCGTTCTGATTTAAAATTTACCTCTTGATCTTTCACCTCGGGTGCGATGAGGTTACCAATGGCGCGCTTCGCATCGTATAGAACCGAAACCTCCCCACTCTGAACATCCTTCATCGAAACAGTCCTGTCCCAGTGGCCATCGATCTCGCAGACGGTCTCTTGCGAGCCCGATGAACGGAACACCTTGCCCTTTACACACCTTGCGTCACCTCCTATGCCCAAGAAGGAGTGGCTTCTGTGGTAGCTCAGTTCTGCCTCGAGACCGGAATCCTTGCACACGATCCTGACGGTCCCAGACCACTCCACAGAGGGCGCCGGCAGAAGCCTTATGAGCAGGTTCGGACAGTCCACTTCGTATGTCTCGTTGAACTTTGGAAGCCTGATCTGCCTCTTGCCGTTCACCGTTGCCTCTATGCTGGTACCTTCAGTGAAACGAATGAAATGGGTGCAGGAGTTCAGATAAGTAAATTTGTATCCTTGCTTAGAGAGCATTGGTATGCTGAAACTTTAGAATTCGTTGCTCTGGTGGCCTACCATGGAATTTTGGCACTGGGTTTTGGCACCAGATAAGCTCGATGTTTCCGCCATCGTCGGTCGCATGAAGCGCGGAGACCGGGGGACGATGAGACACCTGAAAATGTTGATGCCATATAAATATTCACTGTCTTCTGAAACAAAATTCAGAGTTTTCAGACATGGTGTAGTTTTGCCAAGTTGGGTACCTGCTCAAGGAGGACATGGAGTGAACCTGTGGAGACATGGTGTGTCTCTCCGAGGACCGGGTTGTAGGGCGCGAAGCCGAAGATGGGTGGCCTCGTCGTCGAGATGCTCCATGCGACCACCACGGTGAACCGCTCCAGGCTGTCCTTGCCTTGCGCGCATCTGCTCAGGTAGTCCTCTCCCGCGCAGTAGATTCCCTCCCCGTACAACTGGAGCTGCGATTTCGGCAGGTTGAACGTAGCAGGCAGCTGAAAATGTTCAGAGACTCGTAATTCGTCACGTACTCACGTAAGTGAAGGAGTACAGCGTGCAGCGTGCTTAAACACTTGTGAAATAGTAATGCAGGCAGCGGTGGCGATCATCCATCTATATGTCTCATTTCTTGAGACAACAAATTATGAAGTGCAGCTAACGAACTTGCATGAACCAATTAGGGAGCTAAATGACCAATGTGGTTTACGTGTCCTGAGAGGGACTAACCAATCATTAGGATTGATCTCCACATCACTAACATAATGGGGTTATCTCAACAATGCGGTGAACTGAAGTGACGCGCACACTCCCAATTTGAAAACCATCAGAGCACATGTTTACTCCTGTACTGTCCAAGCTTGCAGTCCGATTTGGAACAAGCGAAAATTTAAGATTCCTACCTTGCGAAAGGTTGTTTTGTTGTTTAGCCAAAATCCCAAAATCCATCTACTCCACTCTCCCATAAACAACTAAGATTTCGGCAGGTTGAACGTAGTAGGCAGCTGAAACGTTCAGACAGAGGTTCATCAATAGTTTCGTCAGTGTGCTAAAAGCGCTCTGTGAAATAGCAATGGAGCGATGGCTATAATCCGTCTATATGGCTCATTTCCAGTAGGCTGTACAGATAAAAGAATAATTGTGAAGTGCAGTTAACGAACTTGCATGGACTCTTCAGGGAGCTCTATAACCAGTGTGGTTTAGGTGACTGGAAAGGGACTAACAAATCATTAGGATTGATCTCAACATCACAAACCTACTGAGCTTATCTTTGGATATTGAAAACACATCAATGTGTACTCCTGTAAAGTCCAAGCTTTCTGGTCCCACTTGGAACACGTGATTTTCTTTTCAATATTCCGGTTAATCAGATTCTTCTGTTTCAAATCTGTGCGAGTTCCCCGTGAAATCACTGCCGTCCAAACAAGCCGCAAGCAGACTGACTCCTGAAGGTTGTTTTGTTGTTTAGCTGAACCCCACCTACCCGGCTACTCCACTGTCCACTCTCCCTCGAACAACTTAACTGATCTCTGATGGTTGTTAGTAGTATACTGTACTAGCCAGCCCCCGGAATTCTGCCGGATTCAGGGTGCTTGGCATAGGAGTAATAGTCTTAATCTTGAAGCAAGTAAAAAAGCTATTGATTCCAAATCTGGCTCTCGAGATCGCAGTCTCATGCATGTACGTACTAGCTACCGTGCACGGCTGCTTGCGTGGGATCAAGATTCAAGACACGCATATGCCAGCGGGCAATGAAACTGATGTTTTGTTTGTTTTTACCTGAAAGTGCGAGAGATCGGCGCCTGGCCTGACGTTCCGGAACAGGCTGAGCACCCGCTGCACGAGGTTCGCCGGCCGGAGCTCTGCCGCCAACCCGCCTTGCAGCGACAGCGGCGCGGTGAGCACCGCCGTGGTCGTCGGTGCCGATGCGTCGCCCTCCGATTCAACCTGCATTACAAATACAATCAGATCGATCGATTGTACATGAGCTCCACCGTCGATAGCTATGAGTATAAACTACTACAGTACTGTCGCTGATAATTAAAGCAGCAAGCAACCAAAAACTGGCGGATCGCTCGTCGTCGTCTCATCTCATGTAAGCTCTCTTGCTTGTTGCATTCAGGTTTCCTTTCCTTGGATGGGTTGCTCCGAGAAAAAGTCCGGAGTACTTGGATTGACCAAGAAACGGGAAGAAAACAAAATCAAATTAACCAGCGTAGCTGTCAAATTTGGATAGATATAGAAGTGATGTCTAGCTAGAGGTTGTGTGCACATTGAAAATGAAGTTTTGAAAAGGTCAGTGCCGGCTGAAGAAGATGCCGGTGCTGCTGCTGTGGCCGGCCAACCAACATAGAGCTAGCTTGTGGTGGATCGAATAGTACGTCTTCGACGCGGCTAAGGAAATGAGACAGGCTTGGTCAGCATATCAGCAAAGCCTCTCTTGTTTGGTTCGTCACAATAGACGCACGAGGATACTCTATCAAAAGTGCCGACGAAACATGACGTCATAGACTTAGCTCGATCACCCAGTATGTATGATTTGGCCGGTTTTTCTGTTTTTTTCGACGAAAGGAAACGGATAAATCACCTTTACTGCGGAAGGCCGAAAAAGAGGTAAAAATGGACAAAGGGCGAGGACGGCGGGCCAAAGTAAACTGGGAATCATATCAAGGTCAAAAAAAGGTACTGCTAGCATGACGTGCGGACGGCGGCCACTTGCGGCGGCACCGCCCCCAAAAGCTTCGATCGCGAGAAACAATCTCAGATTCCCGTCATCGCCGGCAGGCCGCTCGCCCGGCCGCCAGCGGAGCAGATTAAATTAAACGCGGCATGCGGTGTCCAGGATCGATCGAGAAAAGACGAATGGAAGGGGAAACTTGCAAGAACGTCCGATCAAGAACAAGCAGCAGAGGCGCGTACCATCGATGGAGCGAACGGGAGTCCAATTCGCAACCAAAGCTCGGTACCGCGCTTCGATCTTCTCGTCCCTGGCTATTGGACCTTCCTACCTGCGCTGGCAGCTCGAGGGTGGGTTCCTTCCAATCTTCGATAGGGGGAAGAAGAAGAAGAAGGAAGGAAATCGCTGGCCGGCAGGCTCGACCGATCGATCTCCTTTCTTTAGCAGAGGCGCGCGTCAATTCTATTTATACTCGCTCGCCGGGCCCCTCTCTGTCTGTCCGCGCCTTCCATTTCGGTGCTGAGGTAGAGCCTACCTAGGCTGACGCACGCCGTCCTCTCCGTGTCTAGGGTGTGTTGCAGTACGTGTTGGTGTGTGTGAATGCTTTAACGGATTATCGGCACCAACCCACACGTTTCTGCCTTTCCGGATTAGTGCCAAAAGACTTGATAATAGATAGGTGGAAATGTTTCTTCTACGCCTGGAAATCTGCATAGCCCTTTGCGCATGAATGAATGTGTAGGATATTAAACATTTTCTTTTTCGTTTGAAAAAAGAAAAAACTTTGTCGTATATATTACTAGAGCTCTTTTATGATGATTGGGACGGTAAAAAAAGAACTTATTATCCATTGTAAAAAGTTGTAGCGATTCTTAGCATTAGATCTTTGATTGTTCAGAGATTTTGAATCAATGTCTCCTTCGAAAATCTGAATTAGTATATCCATTGTTCAAGAATTCGGTCAAGTAGCCGAATAAATGGCCAGTTAATCACTACTCCTCATGTCACTAATGCGAATAGCACATATTCGGCTCAGTTACTGATAAGGCCAGTTAAATGACAGTTAATCGGTTGTCAGATCGATTAATTGCTGTTAGGCCGATTAAATGACATCGAACAGTTAATTGGCAGGACAAAATTTGAAGCCTATATTTGGCCTGTAATCCCTTCCAGGCCCCTCCCACTCAAAATCGGTAGGGTTGGGGCTCCTCATGTGCGCTCCACTCGATCTCACCTGTCGACTGGCCACCTCCGGCAACAGCTGTAGCTCCCTGTCTGTCTTCCCTCTCCATCCCTCTCGTCTAGAGCTCTCCTCTCCGTTCACCCTCTAGGCCTGACCTGCAACAGCTCCAACGGTCCGGCCCAAGGCAACCTAGCTCCTCCGACCTAGTAGTTATGGCGGTCCCCTCCCAAGCTTTTCCTCCGATCTAATCTTTTTATTTGCCTACAATAGCATATTTTAGTGTAATATATTTGCTGGGAGTATTGAAAATACTTTAAAAAAAAAACTAGATACATGTTGCAATATATTGTCATATGCAACCGATTAATAGGCGACCAATTAATTCAGTTAAATGGCCGATTCACCGATTAATCTCTACTCAGCAGCCGACTGAGCAGTTACCAGTTACCAGTTACCCAATTCCCGCATTGAGTATATTCGTTGCCAAAAGTTGACAATTTTTACTTTTTTGTCTGTTTTGAAAAAATATGGGATTTTTAAAGATGGTTGTATGTAATTGTGTGATTGTCGTATAAGAACGTTGGGATTTCTACATGAGTGTTATCTGTGGTTGGGTTATTGATGTACAGTACCAGGACAACTTGCTGAGCCAAACGGTGGTAAGGTAATTTGTTTGCATTACATAACAGTACAAAATAAAACTCTGAGTTCACCACTCCACACGTGATACACCCAAGGAACTGATTCTGTTAACATTACCGTTGCCACTTCCGAACCAAAGACGTCCTTAAGGGCCGGGTTTCGGGTTGCACCGGAAAGAGGTACCGGACCAAAAGTCGTAAACCAAACACGTCCTAAGTTTGTGGAAAGATATCTATTGTTAATGTGTTGCTTTGTTGGAAGGTTGTCTACATGTGTCTGTGTTTCCAAGTGGTAGTTTGGAGTGTCGGCTCCCTTTGGGTTTGATCGCACGCACACGGCATAGATAGGCTGATAGGCATGCTTGGAAGCGAGACGTAGCAGCCTTTGCTTTACAATCCACGGCAGATTCGAAACTAAGCAAAAGGGACACGATGGAAGCATGCATGCATGATGAAACGCGGTTCTTGCCACGCTCTGTTGGTCGCGTTATCTAACTCTAGAGATGTTGAGACCCGTTTGAGTCAAGTCAACGGAGAGAGACCTTTCGCGCGTCAGCTGCGTGGTTAGTGGTGACCGGAAGTTTCATTGATCACCTCTTGCTGGCTCTACACATTTTGTTGACTGATCATATCATTTCATGGAATCTTTGACTGTTCCAACACAATAATAATTTTAAGGGGCTGCCTACTACGCACTCGAGTGAGACTTAAGATAGGTCTCACTCACCTGACGTCACAGGATATGTGGGGCTATTCCCGCAGCCTTTTTTGTCTTGTGGCTTTCCGCTTTATTGACCTTGTTCTTGTCCCGGGCCTGGGCCTTGTTGATCGATAATCACAACAAAAATTAAAAAGGCTATGGTTAGACCAGGAGAAAAAAGTGGGCTTCAGCTGGAACTTGCTGCCTACGCAATTGATCTTGGAAAAAGGCTCACCTAACCACTGGAGCATAACAGAACAAAACAAAGACGGAAAAAAGGCCTATACCTAACCACACCTGCTACCTTGATATACGATCGCTAGTTCCGCTCCTGCCTCCATCTTCGACCTCCCGACATCACAGAAAAGAAGGGGACGGAGAAAAGATCTAGAACAACTAGGTGGAAGATGGCGCACTGAGAAACACAGGAACAAGCTAACTGGGGGAAGATGGAACTGGAACAGAACACTCACCAAGGTGTGTAGAGATCAGATCCTTTCGGCCCCCTCTCCTGTAATCCTTTCCGTACACAAATATATAACACATCACATGCTGCTCCTGTAATGCTTGACCTTCTTCCTCCACTCTTATTCAGTTATGAACTTCTGTTCCTTTGTTCAGTATCTGTTAAAAGAGTATCAATTTGAGTTCAGTAATGTGCGTGCACCTATAGTATGTCAAGACAGCACAAAAATATAACTGAAAACGCAGCACAGGAAATAACTAAATGTGTTGATTTGTACAGGAGGACCTCTCTCTGAAGAAATCATCATAGGAACTCAGGTACACAAAAAAAGAACAGTGATATGCTGTCACAGAAAAAAAAACATAAAATAGAGATGGAGCTTTGATTTCAGAGTCTGGAGAACAATTGTCAGCTATGAACTGAACCAACGGTCTTGGAACCAAACAGTCGTCAAGCTCTAAAAGTTCACCAAAACCCAAAACTTGAACCAACTGAATTCTGGCATTGCTCTTCCTACATGCTTCATGATATCATGGAAATAGCGAATACCGCATCTGTTATAAGCTCTTGTCGCAAAATTTTCATTATTGCCAGTTGGTGAAAGCACTGCAAATTTAGCCTACAGGGGTGTAAGGATCATACGTTTAGACAGAAAAAAGAAAACAGAAACATGGACATAACAAACACACAAACTAAAAAAAACACAAAAATAAACTTGAGTTGCATATGCAACTCAACAAAAGTTGCACTTGAGACTACTCGGAGACCAAAATAAAAATATGACTCAGTTGCAAGTGCAATTGCTCGTTAGATTCAGTTGCAATTGCAACTCGCTAAAAGCTTGTAAGTTGCACATGCAACTCCAAAGAATGCAAAAATGCAGATAGGTTTTAGTTAAAAAGCACAGCCACGATATGCACCTAAGTGAATACGTGCATATGACAAAACTCAGATATACACGTGCACCTCGACGCTCAGTTGCACTTGAAATTGCTCAAGGGAAAAAAACACAAAAGACTCAGTTGCAAGTGCACTTGAGACTACTCGGAGACCAAAATAAAAATATGACTCAGTTGCACTACTCATTAGATTCAGTTGCAATTGCAACTCGCTAAAAGCTTGTAAGTTATACATGCAGCTCCAAAATAATGCAAAATGCAAATAGGTTTTAGTTAAAAAGCACAGCCACGATATGCAACTAAGTGAATACGTGCATATGACAAAACTCAGATATACAAAAGACTCAGTTGCAAGTGCAACTGCTCACTCAGCAGGATCCAGTTGCAATTGCAACTCCCTAAAGAGAATGTAAGTTGCACATGAAACTCCAAAAATGCATATGCAACTCGGTTTAATTTAGTCAACTTAGTGCATACGTGCATATGACAAAACAACTCAGATATACACGTGCACCTCGACAGTCAGTTGCACTTGAAACTGCTCACTTAGCAGGATCCAGTTTGCAATTGTAACTAGCTATGTGTGAAAAGTTGCATATGCAACTCTGGTGGTCTAGCTAATTTTCGCATGTAACTCGTTGAGGGATGAGGGTGACAGTTTTCCAATTAAGTTGCATACCTTCCTTTTCTTACTCCTTATAGTTTGCCGCCTTTCTCTCCTCTTAACGCTTTTTCATCATCTAAAAAGAACAGAAAAAGTGAGTCAACTGCCCCCAAAAATCAGTACATAAAAAAACACTCCACCCCCCCTAAAAGATGAAAAGAAAAGTATATTAGAAAACAAAAATAACATACAATTTTTTGTATGCCTTCATAGAACATTTCTTGAGACAGCTCAGTGTCAGTCATTTCTCCCACTAAGATATTTTCATCGCTGTCAGGTTCTTCCACAAGATACTCCTTCCGTTGCGACACAACAAGGCTATTCTCGTTCCGGGTGTTAGACCCAACATTCTCCATTACCACAGCCTGTTTCTACAAGCACAAAAAATCAAAAAGGGAGTTAAAAAACAAACGCTACAAAAACTAAAAAGAATGAATCAACAACTGAAAAACCATTGACAGAAACAACTGTAACAACACGGAAAGGGGGACTTAACTTATAACAGAGTGCATTTAAAATTACTGCATATACATTCGGAACTAAGCATTATCAACTGGCAGTTATCCAAGCTTTTATGAGTGTTCCTTATTGAAAGGACAATGATGTCGCCTAGAGGGGGGGGTGAATAGGCGGTTTAAAACTTTTCCGGTTTAGGCTTGATAATTGCGGAATAAAACTAGATGTTTAAATTAACAAGCCGACAACCTAAATAAACTAGGCTCACCTATGTGCACCAACAACTTATGCTAAGCAAGACAAACAACAAGGTGATAGCAATATAGAATACTTCAAGCACGAAGGCTATCACAATGTAAAGTGCATAAGTAAAAGCTCGGGTATAGAAATAACCGAAGCACGCGGAGACGAGGATGTATTTCCGAGTTCCTCCTTGTTAAGGGAGTACGTCTCGTTGGAGAGGTGTGAACCGACACAACGGTTCAACAACCACAAAGGTTTCACCTTCTTCTCCGATGAACCGCACCACAAAGGCTTGGTTCACCTTCCACTATCGGAATTCCTTCGAGGCGGAATCCGGAGCCTTTCAACAACAATCCGGGGCACAACCCACAATGGGATTGGGGGCTCCCGAACGGCCTCCAACAACAATCCGGGGCACAACCCACAATGGGATTGGGGGCTCCCGAACGGCTTCAAGTGACCACACAAGGGTCCAACCACCACAAAGGCGTCTAGGGTCCAAGGACCCAAGAGTAACAAGTTCACAAGTTTTCAACTTCCACGAATCCTCGTGGAGAGCACACCGATGCACCAAATGCAAAAGGCAAGAGCACAAGTGCTCAAATCCTTCACTCTCAAATTCCAACAAAGCAACAAATGCTTATGGGGGAATAAGAGAGGAAGAACAAAGAGGAGATGCACCAAGAACTCCAAGATCAAGATCTACAAGGTTTCCCTCACATAGAGGAGAAATCGATCGGTGGAAACGTAGATCAAGATCACCTCTCACTTTCCCTCAAATATTAGCAAGAACCATGGGAGGGATTGAGAGGAAGAGCAAGCTTTACAAAGGGCAACAATGGAGGAGAGAGAGGAGAAAGACTTGCTCTAGAGCTTGGCAAACCAATGGGGAAGAAGGCCCCTTAAATAGCTCATCCCAAAAATCCAGCCGTTGCAGCAGCTTCTTGTTCCGCAAGTGCGGTAGTACCGGACTCAAGCCCGGTAGTACCGGCCCTGCGGTAGCTTCGTCAACACAGAAAACCGAGCGCGCGGTACTACCGGGGAAAAATACCCCGGTACTACCGGGCCCAAGTGCTGGGCTCCAACCCCGGTACTACCGGGGCCATCCGTGCCAAAACGTCCGAAAAACCAACTTCAGAGAGTAGTACCGCAGAAAGCCCGGTACTACCGCAGAGAGCCCGGTACTACCGGCTTACTGCGGTACTACCGGAACAAAACTCTCCGGTACTACCGGGCCTGTCCGAACACCAAAAACACAGCTATAACTTTTGCAAATGAACTCCGAATGAGGTGAGACCAACTCCGTTGGAAAGGTACTGACAAGGAGAAGGCTACAAAAAGTGAAAATATTGCATCCCATAAATAGAGTAAAATCACCACACATGGCAAGGTGTGGGACTTTCCTCACGGTTGAACCGGCAATATTTCCGCCACCGAAAACGCAACTAGTTTTCCAAGGTAAAACCGTTTTCGATGAACTAGAGCTTGACATGGAGATGAACCAAGCTCTAATTCCTCACCACCATAAAAGCCAAATAAGAACCAAGAAATATGATATGCCAAGTATGCAAAGGTTTGAGCTCTCCACAACGATGCGATCAAGTTACTCACTTGAGAGCCCCTCTTGATAGTACGCCGTCTATCCTAAAACCCGGTCTCCCACTAACACCATGAGACCGGTAAAAGAAAACCTATCAAGATCATACCTTTGCCTTGCGCATTCCACTTGAGCTCGATGATGACGATCTTGACTCTCTCAAGTTGAAACACCTTTCTTGATTGTGCTTGCTAGCACATGCTTGATGAAGACTTCTCCAAATGCTCCCCCATACTCCATTATGGGAGGGCCTCGCTAAGCATCGTCTTCATGACTCCTTTGCAAGCTTCAATCAAATGATATCTTCGAGATGCATCATATTGATCTTGCGCTTCATCTTCTTCTCTTGATATGTATGATGGCTTGGGGTAAAACATGATTGATCACTCAATCTTCTTTTCCAAGCCATACTTGCAATAAGCTCAACTCTTCACATGACCATTCTTCATATAAACCCTTGAGTAGAGCATTGATCATCATGTAAACTACTAGAGTCCAACACATGAACTCCAATCTTTTCCTATGGACAAGATCTACAAGTATATCTCAAAGCAAACATTAGGCCATAAGGATTGTCATTAATTACCAAAACCATGCATGGGGACAACCATGCACTTTCACTTATGACAAACAGATACTTGACGGTCGCAAAAGACACACTACAAACAGCGTAACCCCTGCCACCACTACTGATCTTACCAAATGAACACATTCACCTAGGTGCAAACTAAGAACAAATGAAAACACATCCCCTGGATATAGTTTACCCCCCTTCATTGCAGCACTGGATCTATATGCAGTGCTGGCAAAAAACACATTCACCTCAAAATGCTGCTGACCAAAAAAAATGGTACAAAACAACAGACGCACATCACAGGCACAAAAACGAACCATGAGGTGCTATTTCCCCCTCTATTTCCATCTCTACTACCACTCTGTTCAACTGCGCGAACATTCCGATGTCTTCTGATAGACAGTAAGCGGACGCCAGCCACGAAAACGGCTGCAATGACGATCGAACTCAGTAAAACCTGCTCACCGCAGATCACAGAAACCACGCCAACACATAAGGACAACCAACATTAATGAACTTCAACTGGCTAACAAGTAACAACACCAGCAATCGATACAGCAGCAGTATGACCGGACGAGTACATGCTCGTCGTGCAGATCCAGACTGTCACGCCCCTGTTCGTTGAGCAACTTGAGCTTGACCCATGATCGGAGCGGCCGGGCGAGATAGAACCAGATAGTAATTCCGGAAAAAAATCTCGACAACATAGATCAAAAACATATACAACCAGACAGGACTACGCACTACACAGGCAAAAACCATAGGTGGATAGAGCTCTTACTCGCAAAATCACGGGCAGCAGGTCCGAAAATTCGGCGACAATTAATCTGAAGCTCCTTCTCCCCCCGAGGATCCCAGCTCCACGCCGCCCCCCTATTATCCTTCCTCCGCCGCCCCAATAGCTTCCTTCGCCGCCCCTACTCCTCTCCCCGCGAGCAGCGGGAACAAGTCCGGCGGAAATCTGAAGCTATGGACGCCGCCCTCCAGCAGGAACCTCGCTCTCCCCCGGGAAACCCAACTCCACGCCGACCCCCCGACTACCCTCCTCCTCCGCCACCACCGCTAGCTTCACACGCCGCCGCGCTCCCCTCCTTCGCACACCCCGGCTCCGCCAGCCAAGAGCTTTCCGATGTGTTCAGTGTTCTAACTTTTGGAGAGGAGAGCGGACAAGACAAATGCCAACAAAAAAAAAAAGATTAAAACGAAAACGGCAGTGGACGCCGAAGGCTAATCTGGGTCTAATCTGGCCCACATGGCCTTGCGGGAACAAAAACAACAGAAACGGCCGCTCGACAACTACACAACCACTGTCCACTGGCGCGGGAATCACAAAGCAAAACAGATCGGACGGTAGCGCACGTGAGTGAGACCTAAGCTAAAATTCACTCGAGTGAGATTTAGCAATTCCGTAATTTTAATTGTCTCTAGGGTCAACGGACTCAAACTGTTTCGCCCGCGTGAGTTTTGTTGGTTTGACCACTTTTTCTATTCGTTTTTCTGTTGAGAGGGGATTTCGTCTTTTGTGTATCTTGGAGATTTTCTGTTTCTAGGAGGTAAGAGTCGTACGTGCAAACATAGGCTGGACCAGGTTAGCTGATTGCGGACCAATTAAACAGCTTAAACTACCCTACAAGGCTTAAACGACGCTGAAATAGTCCATACGACTATCTAACATTCCAAGGCAAACTAATCCAAGGCCTCGTTTGATTGCAGTGTATCGACATTTGTGGTTGTGTATTATACCTGAGGGTTTTGGTGGAAACATCTCATTCACCCAATCCACTTTTCTCCTCTCAATCCCCTTCCTAATCACCCTCTTCGCGAAACTCATGTTGTTTGGCAAACAAAGAGATGAGGGAATCACACACTCACGTGGGCGTTGTTCCAAGCACCACCACGCCAAACTGTGAGGGGGTACGCGTGTCTTGAAAATACGCCAACCCACATGTATTATGGGGAAAATACACAGAGAAACCGGCCACAACTGGCCCGCAACTTAAATATTTCTGTAAGACTTTTTTTATTAATAAAATAAAAGCCACATGCATCACTCGATGCAGAAGCTAGGGACCCTTTTCAAAAAAAAATGACCTGCCAAAGACCCACTAATATTTTCTGATGGTTTTAGATTGGGCGGGAAAATACACTATGAAAACAGTGGAAACACCTCCGCCAAACATGGCCTTAATAGTTCTGTCGTTTGGACTTAATTATCGTTATGGTATTTTGCTCATTCTAGCTTTCTTTGAAAAGTTGGCCACAAAAGCATTTCCTCTGACATGTGTGTTTTTTCAGCTGGTTGGTTTTGAGTGGGGACAATAACATATGAGTTAATGCATATATTATTAGTGGGCCCATTTTTAGTTATAGCATCATTCTGTTCGTTCTTCTTAAACACATGCTTTAAGCTAGCATGAATAGCAAATAACTAGTAGCGCATAAGGGTACAATGAAACATTGCACGATGGTGTTTTGTATCTTTCATTAGGTGTTCTCTATTTGTGTTGTTTTCGTGCCATCATTAACACAAACAAGCACAAGCTAGTGTGCACCAAATCGTGTAGTCCTCAGCGGGCCAATAGAGATTGCAATGGTTATCGAAGGAATAGTGGATCTAACTACTTTGGATGCCTAGGCCATGGCATGTCCCCATCATATGTACTCTTTCTGTTCCAAATTATAAATGTTTTAAATATTTTAATATGCACTACATATGAACTAGAATGAGTGAATCTACACTCTAAACTGTCTAGATACATTTTTCAGTAAAAAAGATCGTTCAAATACATGTGAATTAATAAAAGTAAAACATTTTCTAAGTTGGAACGGTGGAAGTAGACATTTAGTGTTAGTTTCTTCTTGTTATATGCATATACTTGTTATTGATTGAGAATAAGCTTAATTCTCATTCGAGTGATGTCTTTCCCACGTTTTTATATTACGTAGATAATTCATTATGATGCGATTCTTTACTACGTGAACTATTTTTTCTTTCTCGATTGCAAACCACTCACAACTGATAAAGCTTAATTTCTAAGCTATCTTCAACCGGAAAAAAAATCCCAGTTACAACCCTGTATATAACTAATAGGCCACACGAATCGCAATGCAATTCCCAAGATGTTGGAGATGAATGAGCTAAGAAAGTTCTCATTCCAATGAGAATTAACAAAACTGTATCTTAAAATACTAGAACTTGGGCACCACTTTGAGTCTAGACCTGGTAGTTAGGGCTCCTTTTGATCAATAACTCGGGACAATGTAGGAATAAGAAATATATAGAGTTATATTGCCATGTCAAATTGAATCCTAAAGGAATATAGGAAGAGCCATTCCCTCTGATTATGGTGAAAGAATTTCTGAGGTTGGATCTCATGTTATTTATTAAATAAATCCTATCAACGTCAACTAGAAAAAAATCTTAAGGCCTTGTTTCATATTAGTGCTTTTTGGGGATTAGTGGAGATAATCTCCACATGGATTGGGTCAAACTCAACCTTCACCCAATCCCTTCAAATCCCCCAATCCACTTGATAGGGGTAGTGAATTGAGTATTGAGAAAAATACATCAGACCTTAGGGATCCGTGGGGAAATATGGGGATAAAACATATCAAATACATTAGAACCAAACATTGTTTTAAGATACGTGTAAATTGAACGGTTTAACCGGGATAATGCACATCAATTCTCTAAACTACACTAGTACCAAACAAGGACTAATGATTCTTCTCCTACAAAAATCTTATAAAATTTCTTCAAATCAAAGCAGCCCGTACATTAGGCGGGCGGAAAATCCTTCCATCGTACGCAGGTATGGTTTCACAGAGTTATTTTGCACGAGGTACTCCCTCCGTTTTATATTAAATGACTTTAATTTATACGTTACATTCACTTTTATGTAAATTAAAGTCAACTCGACTAATATGGAATGGGGGAAGTAGATGAATATCAAGACATAGAGGTGAAGTTAAACAATGACTATAAGGAACTTTGCTGTAGTTTTCAGTTTTTAGCAACGTATCTACTGTGCATTGTCCCTGTTTTCTTTAATCCGATGCAATTTTATTTAGCTCGTGAATGAAGTTTGATCATCTGCTAGAATAAATCCTGTGTCCCCACGGCAGCTGCACGGCCGCACAGCGCATCGCACTGCGCAAGCAGATCGCGAAGTACCCCACCCCACCGCGGATCCGGAGTCCTCCAGGCGGCCCCGACCGGCGCCTGCTGCCCGGCCGGCGCTCGAGGCCACCATCCAGTTGCGCCGCCCGACCAGATCCGGGTCCCCGGCCGAGGGATGACGGGGGCGGCGTCGCAGGCGTACGGGGAGGCGTGGTACTGGGACGAGCGGTACCGCAAGGAGGCCGGGCCGTTCGACTGGTACCAGAAGTACCCCGCCCTCGCGCCGCTGCTCCGCCTCTACGTGCGCCCGCACCACCGCCTCCTGCTCGTCGGATGCGGCAACTCCGGTGAGTAGACTAGACTATCTCCAGTTCTCTACTCGCCTACGCGGGCTCGATCAGGAGACTGCTGACCAGCCATAGTGTTCGGCGCAAGCGCTGCCTGTGTTAGTCTAGTCATGTATGTGATCTCTCGAGATGGGTCGGGATCCCCAGGAGACTGTTGACTGGATCGATCAGCTTGAGTGCAATGTAGCCGCCCGTGCTCTACATACTCTAAACATCTTTGTAGAATGAACTGAATGCTGTTAGAATGAAAGGCTCATAAAAAAATAGAGCAGATTAATCAAGGGAACGACTAGCATTTGAATGCTGTTAAACATGAAATGCACCAAGAGAAACGTTGCATGGACCTACATGATATGCCGCACCGTTTTTGATTATGTAGTGACGTTTGTTAGTGCTAGTACTAACACAGTACCTAGTATTCTGGTTGTAGCAAGTCAACTAATTATTTACTGGACTATCACCAGTGTCTTGACGGCTTGACCCCGTGCCACATTTGCAAATTATGGTGCATTTCAGGCTCCTGTTCCCATGTCACTACTATCACTGTCTTGCGAAAAGAGGCATGTGTAGAGTGACGTTTCCTATGGGCACCGGTTACTATCAGTGCCACACCATATGTCAGCAAAGAGTACAACTCTTGACATGAGTTTGTGAAGCAGATACCACCAGTGACTCCCTTGTAGAACTGCTGAACTGCATGTACGAAACAGTTCACCCAAAATGTCAATCTGACGGGGAAAGGAGGGTTATGCATTTACACTTCAACACTCTTCCTCACGCGTGGTTCTCTGAAGCCTGAACATGGACCGGTTCCCTCGGGCCTAAACGTGGACTGAAAGTGGGCTGTAAATTATTATTTTCGTGCGGAGCCAGGTCTTGAACACAAGACCTCTTGGCTCTGATACCATGTAGAACTGAATGCACCGAACTAGTTCACGCAAAAGCTAAAGCTGATGGGGAAAGAAGGGCTATCCATTATACTTCAACATCCTTCCCTCAAATAAGGACCCCTTTTGATCTAACGAGCTGCTGATAAATTGCTGCAACATGAACATTCCTCTCGGAAAATTTAATAGTATTTGGATCCCAATCGAGACTGTCAGAGTTGTTTGAAGTCTATTTGCAATATCGATTAGTGAAATGTGATTTATGGCATTAAACATCACCGGCTCGTGGATCCATTTAGTTTCACCGTCTTGGTTTCATGCGACCTTATTATTTTGTCTCACCTTTTTTTAGCATCGAAAGGCTGAGCTACACAATCCATGCCCATCTTTTTGTATTCTGTGTACTTACTATGTTGACAGTTAGACAAAGGTAATGAAGAAATCATCCTTACCCCTTTTGAAGCTGGAACACATAAATATATGTGCTAATGTACATCTATTTTTGTCCATGAATAAACTGATTGAGATACTTTTCAATCAGACGTTCACCATTTTCTCGTGTAGTTTCAGACTATAGCATCAATCATTTCCGGACTTAAGATGCCAATTGTTACATGTTCTTGGTTAGTTGATGGTACTTGCTTTTTAATCTACCTTTGGATGTTACAGTTTTTGGTGAAAACATGGTTGATGATGGTTACCAAGACGTCGTCAACATTGATATATCGTCAGTGGTGATTGAACAAATGAAGAAGAAATACCATGACAAGCCTCAACTGAAACGTATGTTCTTCTTCCCTACATTCTATCAAGAACCCCTTCAGAGAATATGCTGTTTACTATTGTATTATTTCTCCACAATTTACAGATACGAAGATGGATGTAAAGAACATGTCAGACTTTGAGTCTGGTTCGTTTGATGCTGTTATTGACAAAGGTATCATGCCATGTAATTGCCGCCAACATTACAAAACATATTTGCATGCATATGCAACTTGTTGTTGAGTTCTAAACCATTCTGTCTGTTTGCAGGAACACTAGATTCTATTATGGTGAGTCAATTATTGGCATGATACTCCGATATTCGTTCTATGTGATACTCAGAGCCATATTTCTTGTATTGTAGTGTGGCCAAAATTCACAAGAGCATGCAATCAAGATGCTAGGGGAGGTCGATAGGTAAATATACACTGATATTTGTTTGGGATACTATCTTTATTTGACTATAGCTTCTATTTCATTCATCTATCTGCAGAATTCTCAAGGATAATGGGGTGTACATTATGGTAAATGATACCTCCTCCGAATTATAAAATGTTCTAGATTTTTCTGAATCACACGTATTATAGTTGCGTTTTGGTGTGTTTGTTCACTCATTTGAGTCCATATGTAGTCCACATTGGAATATCTAAAACATCTATAATTCAGTATAGAGGGGGTAGTATATTATCATGGTAATTTTTTGATGTTCTTCTTGGGGCTATGAACTTTGTTGAGTGCCACAATTCTACAGATCACTTATGGAGATCCAAGTTATCGATTGCATCTCCTGAAGGACCTGCAACTTTGGACAATAAAGCTTCATGTAATAGGTTAGTGGGTGTTTCCACTAGTTCAACTGAACCATGCCCCCATCCTTGTATTTTGACCCTTTTTATATAATGTTTAATTTTGTGGCGTTATAAATAACACTATATTATTTGTTTACAATTTTGCAACGACAATGGACATAACAGATCGGTGGGAGAGAAGTTCTAAACGGACATGGGATCTGACAAACCCATTGCCTTTGCATGACGATAGCACATCGATCATCAGCCTTCTTGGCCCAAAACCTGATGTTCACTATATTTATGTCTGTATAAAGGTCAGCCATGCTCGCAAGACTCGAGAGTGAATTTGTTCCCTGAACTCTTCATATTACCAGTTACTTACTAACCTTACTCTTTTATTGCAGGGCAATGATGGTATGAGGGTGGGCTCGAAGGCCGAAGTCCATGAAGCAGCCAACTGATTCCATCTTGTAACTTTTTGCGTCATTGTGTATAACCAGTGTAGTGAATAATGTAGGGAATATATTTTGTAACTCTTAAATGGCGTTTCTATTGGCAATAGTTTAGCAAATTTACAGCTGTCGTATTGCTTCTCCGGTCATCAAATCTGGAAAAGAAACGATGTTCTGTTTTCTACTTTTCTTAATCAATTTGTTACAATGTTTTTTCCTGTGTCGATGAATCTGGGAAATATTGGAGAGAATGAGCTAGACTTACAGTAGAATGTTGCAAGGCTTGTTTTGGTTTCTTAGGCCTTCCACAGCGTAGCCGATGCCCAAAACATCAAAAGGTAGCCACGTCTGCAGCGATGCCATGAAAAATTGGTTGGGCACCGGTCTCTCACTCACAGCAGGCATCGGAGGAACTAGATGCTCCGGTTCCCTAAGCTTTTTTTGGGGCACCGAGCAACCGGTGCCAAATAGCCTCAAACTCGTTTGGGCACCGATTTTTGCTCACGATGTGGAAAGCCTAAGAGCAACAGTCTGACTTGTTAATAAATACTAAAAGATACTGTAGTACAAATAAAATTAACTGTCGCGAACAAGTGTTGACAGAAAGTCCGTGATAGATTCAAAAGTTACATGGAAGTCCTTTGGAGCTAGCGATAGATTCAGAAGTCATATAGTCATATAGAAGTCCTTTGAAGTCGCCATCTACAAACTTCCCATGTTCCTTGATACGTCCAGATAAAGAACTTCAAAAGACCAAATTTGCACAAATCAAAGTGTCCTTGGAGTAAGTATACTTTCATTTCCTCATACTTTTTCCATACGTTGTACGTGCGGCCTCTCATGGCTAAGAACACACAAACATGACATGAAAATCAATCTACACAATACGCTCAATGTCAATCCCATCTCCCTCTCTCATGCACCTCGTGACGTAGATCGACAGAGCAGAGGACAAATTAGGACAACAAGAAGGAAACCTGAAGAGGCGGCCTTGGTACCACTCTTGCATTTGCACTATTGTGTTCCTCGAGTAAAAGGGTATGATTATTTGGACCTAGTGTCCAAAATGTCGAATCAACATCTATTTTATTTTCATTTCTGTGCCATTTAGATTTCATTCAACTAATCATCACAATACATGTAAGTTTGAGTGGATCGGACGGATGAACTAGCAAATGTGATTGTTCTAACTATATGTCAGTCTCCACCGTAGGTCGGTCCCCCCCCCCCCCCCCCTCCCCCGATCGGCCTCGTCGGCATCGGGAGGGGTGGGGAACCCGATATATGAGTGGAGTTTTTAATAAAATTTAGTTTTTCTCATTAGATTGGATTGGGGTTTTGGTAGCCGTCTTCTTCTTCAGTGAAGATGGTTTCGGCTTGGATAAGTAATCTTCGACGTTTTGTTTGACAACGAGATCTTCTTCTCGGGTTCAATGATGGTGTTTAAAAATTATATTTTGTCTAGAACTATGGTTTGGTATCCTTGTCATTGTTCTAGGGTTAGCTTTAGAAAAGTACATGCTTGAAGATCTCGAATATTTGCTCGTCTCTTCTAGTCTTTATTTTGTAATCGCTGTAGTCACCTCATGTCTCTACCATGTACTATATGTTACTATAATATGTATGGTATTGATTATCAAAAAATTGTTGGGCGAGCGAATCTCGTTTTTTCATGTCCTCCTCGTGAGAGGCGGCGGCGGCCAAGGTCCTCCCAATGTTCACCGACCAGGACGTTGGTCCTGGTCCACTCTCCCTACGCTTGGTGCTCGGGCGGCGGCAGGAGCGAGAGGGACATATGTCCTCCGTTCTGGCCTAGTAGTTAGGGTTAGATTTTGTCTCCCATGGTGCTTCGTTGGGGTGGTGGGAGCGGCACCAAATAAATTTGCCTCAACTCCACTCCCACGCCGACGTTGTCCTTCATGGTGGCGCCTCGGAGTTGATGGCATCATGTGTTTGCTGATCTTTCAGATCGGGCTTTTGGGTTCATGGATGGTCTTGGCGAGGAGGCGGCAGCGATCCCATCAGATTGGTTTTTTTTTCTCTTGCTCTATCCCCGTTGTTGCAGCGTTGTCTCCTACGTCATAGTGGAGCAGAGAGGATTTGTTCAGGAGTACGTGCAGACGGTTGTCTGCGCTGGTGATAACTGGAAGATGGTGGACCTTGTGTTGGGTTTGTGGTTAGAGGCTGACGGTTCTGTCGTTGTCGTGCGGGGTGCTAGTTCTGAAGTTCGATGACGTGTGCGGGATCGTGTTGTCCTGGTCTGATTCTTTTAACGGTAATGGTTTGTCCTATGACAAACTACTTTTGAGTTTCAAAAATCTGTTGATCAGCAATGGAACCGCACTGAACTCGGGTGAAGAGGTGATATATATTCTCCGACGTGGCTATAGAAGTGGTACGTGGGTTTGTTAGGTCCTAAATTTATTATATTATATTTTAATTGTGTGAGGTCGGTGTTTCTTATAACTTGATCTATATTTTATAAACGAGACACGATATTATCAGAAAAAATGGTATTGATTGTGAAGAAAAAACTGTGAGGCAAAGAGAAAATGGAAGAACCCGTTGGTGCAACGGATCACGTCCAATTGCAATCCAACGCCTGTAGATTCGACACGTCTCCCTTTCTCTTCCACCTACCCTCTAAAATCGCTTTTCCCCGTTCTCCTCTCCCTCTAGCCGCCTCTTCCTCCGCCCCCCAGTTTCGCTTTCCTCTCCGTCGCGCGCGCTCTCCGTCTCCATCTACTCCCCGCCCGCTCGCTCGCTCTCTCTCTCCATCCAATGGAGGCTCTCGCCGGCGCCGCCGCCTCGTCCTCCATCCTCCCGACCTTCCCCACTTACCAGCCGCCCTCCCGCGTAGCACTCCACGCCCGCCCATGTGGTCCCCTCCGCGCGGCCGCCGCGCCCGGCGGCGGCAAGGACGAAGCCGTCAAGCCGAACGGGACTCCCATCAAGGTAACAGTTTCCCCGCACGCTTACGTGAGTCAGAGTGCGAAGTGACAAAGATTTTATTTTGGGTGTTGGTTACTGAGTAGATGGGGTGGCAGCCTGGACACCGGATGGGGACGAAGGAGATTGGATTTGTTGTGTTCTTGAGTTCTGTTAGTATGCTAGTTTCTGGAGTGGGTACTTAGACCTGGGTTGTTCCATTATGTTCTTATTACGAGGTGTTGCTAGGATTTTTAGTTGAGAATCATGTCTACGCTACGGATATGGATCTGCAAAGATGTTATTAGCTTCCCGTTGGTAAGAGAATAAGATTGTTTTTTAAACTTAACTCACGACGACAATGGCGGAGCTTGAAACAAATTCATGTGCGGCTCAGGAAATGAGAAAACACAAAAGTAATCTCTAAACCGTACCACTTCACTGGATATCAGTACTGTATTAGTCACTACTCCAATTTTATCTTCCCATTGGCATTGGTTATAAGATCAACAGATACATATATGCAGTGGCGGAGCCAGTAATTGAGACGAGGGGGGGGCGAACGGTAAAAGGTGTGCCACCGGCGATTTTTTTTTGACAATACATGTAAACCCCAATTGTATGGAAGGAACAATGTAAATAAGTCGAATCCTCATAATATTAAAGCTCACAAGATTTAGGCAAAAGCAAGTGTATTCAACACAAAAAAAGTTCAAACATATTAAAGTTCGTTCTGCCTGTTTATTTCTTTTTTTATCCCTCCCTTTCACGTATATGGAACGTAGATACCTACTGAATACGTATAGTGTTGGTGCAGCCCGAGGCTGCACCCTCTCTCGCCAACCTCTCAACTCGCACGGACAAGAACAGGAGGTGGGAACGACGAGGACCGGAGAGGAGATGCGAGTGTTTTTCAGTGGCCGGCGCCGGAGCGCCGCCACCGACGCACAGACGCCCAAGTTCTTCTTCCTCACAGCTCACGGTCCTCTTACAAGCACCGCGCACTACGCACGACGTGCTCCACGATCCGCTCGCCGTATCTCACACCGCGCACTACGCGGCCAGTACTAACAGATCGTCCAGGCTACCCCGTATGCTCTCTAACAACTAACTGAACATGCATGCACTAGCCAATCCACTAACACACACAGGCACACACTCAGGCATGGCTTACGCGCCCACATATAGTCAAAAAATTAGCAAAAGTTGAGGGGGGGGGGGGGGGGGGGGCGGCCGCCCCACCTCGCCCCCCTGGTGGCGCCGCCCCTGCATATATGTAGTACCAAACTTCTCTAGTGTAATCTCCTTTTCTTTTCAAGGCTATCAATTCTTCTCTGAGTTTCCTTTCCCATGGCCGTGCAAAATTTTAAAAATAAATTCAGATCTTCCGTGCTATCAAATAGCGAACCAAAAATTTGGGGAAAGAAAGAAGTTCCTGGACAGGAAAATTGGAGAAGAGTAGGAAGCAGACTCACAGCGTCGATGGCCGGCTGTGCCAGTGCGGCGATGCCCATTGGTCGCCCCCTGACTGCGGATGGCAGCTAGCGCTGCTATCTCCTGATGCCCTCCACCGTCCCCCTTCCCCTTTTTTTTGTCCAAATCCCTAGACCTAGCCATCTCCATGGCCATGTGAGTGGCGAGGAGACCGGGGCTCTGCATAACGATAGGAGTCGAGCGAAGAAGCAACGGGCTGGGCCGCCTTACATGCGTACCGGTTAATAATTTTCTTGCAAAATACCTGGGTGGACTGTGCCCCAGGTCAGCCCTAACGAAGCTCCGCCAGTGCAAGACGATCCTGTAAACATTCATGCCAAACTCTTTGTACTGAATGGGTGGTGTGCTTATGTCATTTTCCTCAAACGAAAATATAAGAATAAGATGAATCGGTACATTTTGGTTTAGTTTGCCCTTTGATCGGTCACACATATTCGATTTGTACTAACTGCAGCTTAACATTGGAAGAGCGATCTAAGTCGTATATTCGTTTCCTTTTGATCGATCGAGTGTCTTATGTTTGTACTAACTGCTTCTTAACAGTCGAAGATTGATCCAAGTCAAAATGGAGCTCTCGGTCCGGTCACAACTGAAAAGTCACACACGACTTTGTCAACCAATACAACTCCTGACTCAAGCGGATCCAGAGCTGGCTTGTTCAGAACTCCTATATCTGGTGGTGTGCAGAGCGCAACTTTTGCCCATGGTTTACCTCCGCCAGCTTTGGCTGTTCGTAATTTGATGGAACAGGTAGCTTCTGTTAGTTAACCCATTCCGCTCGTGATTCTTTTTGGTCTGCTGGATGAAGCCTTATGCCTGTCTTACTGTGCTTACCAGGCGCGATTTGCTCATCTATGCACTGTCATGTCTGGCATGCATCATCGACGCGCTGGATATCCCTTTGGTTCACTTGTTGACTTTGCTAACGACTCAATGGGCCGTAAGAGAGCTTCTTGGTTACATTTTAGATAAAACTGATATGCGGTGTTAGGTCCAATTATCAATTTTTTGGTGTTGATATTTTGTGCAGACCCAATATTTTCTCTATCACCCCTAGCAATCCACACTAGAAACTTGCTCTCCGATCCAAGATGCACACTTGTTGTCCAGGTATGCAATTTCCCAGTATGTTGTTTTATTATAAAAGTGCCTTCCTAAAAATAGGATAACAGCATCTAGTCCTTTGTTATAGGTACCTGGATGGAGTGGACTGTCTAATGCGCGTGTCACAATATTTGGTGATGTCTACCCTTTACCAGCTGAACAACAGGTTCCTATTTAGCTGCCTTTGTTGCTTGATAATTGATAGTGATGTCATCTAGGTAAACTTTTCTTTTGATAACTGGCATTTCAATCATTAAGAATTTGGCTCCTCCTAATGTGTGGAAGCGATGTGGCATTTCAAGCTAGTTCTTTTTGTTGAAGTTGGTTTTTGATATTCCTTTCTTTTTTGCCACACTTCTCTCATGGGACAGGCTTAAAAGAATAGTTTGCTTTCTCATCTCTGTTACAGAAAACATGATTGGAATGCATGACCAGAGTCAATGCAGATTTATCTTCCTTCGTGATTTTAAATTTTTCATAAATTAACGGCAAATACATGTATCCGCCAGGAATGGGCTCATAAGCAATACGTTGCAAAACATCAACAGTGGGCGTCTCAGCAGTGGGGAAATTTTTACTACTACAGGATGCAGAACATAAGGTCTGTGACTTAATTTCAGGCTGGTGCATCCATTTATCGTTACACAGATGCACGCTGTAAATTTTCTCTTCTCACTTTTGTTATAAAGATTTTTTTTCACATAGATGCCTTTGTAAGTTAGGATTTGTGCTACCTGGAACTCAATACGATTTAACCATAGCCTTTGCTTTGCTAAAGATACCGGTTCCGCTGCTCCTTTATCGGCAAGGCAACAACTATTGAATAACAACCTTCGCTTTGCTTTCAGTAATCTGACAAACTATCTTCAATAATCACAGTGACATATACTTCATTGGAGGCTTTGGCACTGTTGCATGGGTAGATGTGAAACAGTATGAAGTTATGCAACCTGACAAGATAGCAGTTGACGGCGGCGAACAAAGCTTAAAGGTAAAGCATATACCAAATCCCTGATAACTGGTGTTATATGACATTATCAGCATATCAGTGTGGGCATTGTATTTGTTGCATCCTAGTACCTGTACAGTAAAACCTTTGCCACATTTGACGGGTACTGTACATGTAGGAGTTGAACGCAATTTTCTCTAAACCTCTTCGCGAGTTCATGTCCGCCGAAGGGGAGGTTGATGATGCTGCTCTTATATCAGTAGACAGCAAAGGGATAGACATACGGGTTCGCCAGGGTGCACAGGTAAGCTTTATGAGAGACTACCTACCACCATTGTAGGCTAATTTGTTTGAGGGAGAACCTTCAGTTTGTAATTTGTTATGTGCAGTTCAACATTCAGAGGCTTGCATTTGATGTACCGTACAAGGTGGAGACTCTAGAGGAGGCCAAGAGGGCACTTCATAAGATAATCAAGACAAGCAGCAAATGAAGTGAAGATCGCACACGACCGGCATTTGGTCAGTTTCTACACAGCACTAGAAGCTTATGTCGTGACCCGACAAAGATATCAATGGATCATGTAATGTAGCATGCACAAGTGCAGAATAAAACGGGTATCTCCTTAATAATGAGAATCTATCTGGGAAGAAAATTTCCAGATGGTGTGCCTATATGCTTGTATCGCTTGAACCGTAGAGTAGAGTAGCCCATGCTGCTTGTGGAGGACCGAAAGCTTTTTGTTGGATGAGCTAGTCGTTGATTCCCGCATATCAGCATATAGTTTGACACTGAAAAACATCAGCATATGGATTCACAAGTTTGACGTGTGGTTATTTATCTTGGCTTGTTGAGCGGCTTGCCGTACGCCTGGAACTGCGTTCACATGCACTGCAAATGCACTAATGCAGGTCCCTTCGCGGACCTGCAGTGTTTGGTTAAGTGATTGATGCTCTGCTTCTGGTTGTCGTTGTACATCGAACTTATATCAGATATAATGCGCCGTAGAAAAATAGCTAAATCATGGAAAAGAGGTTTTCCCAAATAAAAACAAACATAAATAGAGTGTGCATGGAAAAGAGGTTTGCTAGACTAACGAGATTAGGATGATCCTCGCAGTACCAAAGATGAGTGCATGCGCATTCAATCGCCTCGTTTGCATTTTTGGACCAAAACTGAATGTAGTCTCAACGCTTTTATTTTGAATGATCTTTTTTCTAGCCCTAGCTTTTGGTTATCGAAAGGATGTGATTTTTAGTGCGTAGATACGGTGTCCTGTCAAATAACTAGTCAAGCTAAGGCACATGAATCCTTTGCCAAAAAGTGCAAGGAAATTCTTGCCCAAAGTTGGTAGGGATAGATGCGGTGTCAACGCAGAAGTTTCCTTATTATACTCTTGCCATGTCTTTTTGGAAAAGAGACAAAAGACTTACTATTTTTATAATTATCGAAAAATCGGGAAAAACTAGTATAAACACCCTCGCTGAGAGTCATGTGACACTTGACTGTTGTTGCACACAACCACCATGTCTACCAAACACAAACACCACATACCACCGTTGAAAATGAGGGTGTCATTAAGGTTGCCCACTAATATCATTGCCATCACTCCTCCATGGCTCCATGAGCACAACGATTCCAACTTTATCGAAGAACAACCACCTAGGAAGAGCTCACCGTAGCGGCCTCGTGAAACCGCAAAATACTCGTTGGATACATTTTGAAGACAAGCCTGTAAGGAGATATGCAAGGCCTACACCTAGCTAAGATCTTCACGACCTGATCGCCCTTCCCCTTCGCATGTCATTTTCACGGCTCAAGGCATAAGTTCCGACTTTACAGCAGGGGAGTCCAAACGGAAAAAGAGTCGGGCGGTCGGAAAAAGAAGCCGACTAACAAAATCTTGCCGTAACCAAACCATTGCTCTTGAAAGAATTGACCTCTTAAGAAAAAACACACAATACTTTTTGCATGTCATTAACCTCATGACAAGATCATTTTCCATGCTCACTTGCTCAGCTAGGTGACAAAGTACGACTCTAAACACTATAGGAACCGTTCAAAAAAAACACGATAGGGTGGTTTTCCCAAATAAAATAAAAACAAACATAAATAGAGTGTGCATGGAAAAGAGGTTTGCTAGACTAACGAGATTAGGATGATCATCGCAGTACCAAAGATGAGTGCATGCGCATTCAATCGCCTCATTTGCATTTTTGGACCAAAACTGAATGTAGTCTCAACGCTTTTATTTTGAATGATCTTTTTTCTAGCCCTAGCTTTTGGTTATCGAAAGGATGTGATTTTTAGTGCGTAGATACGGTGTCCTGTCAAATAACTAGTCAAGCTAAGGCACATGAATCCTTTGCCAAAAAGTGCAAGGAAATTCTTGCCCAAAGTTGGTAGGGATAGATGCGGTGTCAACGCAGAAGTTTCCTTATTATACTCTTGCCATGTCTTTTTGGAAAAGAGACAAAAGACTTACTATTTTTATAATTATCGAAAAATCGGGAAAAACTAGTATAAACACCCTCGCTGAGAGTCATGTGACACTTGACTGTTGTTGCACACAACCACCATGTCTACCAAACACAAACACCACATACCACCGTTGAAAATGAGGGTGTCATTAAGGTTGCCCACTAATATCATTGCCATCACTCCTCCATGGCTCCATGAGCACAACGATTCCAACTTTATCGAAGAACAACCACCTAGGAAGAGCTCACCGTAGCGGCCTCGTGAAACCGCAAAATACTCGTTGGATACATTTTGAAGACAAGCCTGTAAGGAGATATGCAAGGCCTACACCTAGCTAAGATCTTCACGACCTGATCGCCCTTCCCCTTCGCATGTCATTTTCACGGCTCAAGGCATAAGTTCCGACTTTACAGCAGGGGAGTCCAAACGGAAAAAGAGTCGGGCGGTCGGAAAAAGAAGCCGACTAACAAAATCTTGCCGTAACCAAACCATTGCTCTTGAAAGAATTGACCTCTTAAGAAAAAACACACAATACTTTTTGCATGTCATTAACCTCATGACAAGATCATTTTCCATGCTCACTTGCTCAGCTAGGTGACAAAGTACGACTCTAAACACTATAGGAACCGTTCAAAAAAAACACGATAGGGTGATTTTCCCAAATAAAATAAAAACAAACATAAATAGAGTGTGGTCCAGTCAGCAGTCCGTATCCTTGTCGAGAAAAGGGTCGTGCCCCTATGACAGGTGGGTCCATCCGACCAGCCTCCCAGAGGCTACTCAATTTAGGGCCCACGACACATCACATATTTTGTTCGTTTCCCTTGACGTTTCCTCTTTTCACCCCAAAAACTCCTTCTTCCTCGCGCACCTTCCCCGACCTCCGACACGACCCGGGAGATCCTCCAGATCAAGCCGCCTAGGGCTACGCTCCGAGCCCACCCACCCACCCACAACCATGGCTGAGGTCGCCGACGCGTCTACCCGCGCGACGCTCGGGGCGTCCACCTCCCCTCCCCCTTCTGCCCCCTCCGCCGCTGGCAGCGGCGACCGCAAGCGCGGCCGATCGCCCGTGTTGCCCCCGCCGCCCCCGGGAGCCCCTCCGACAGGGGCGCACAACAAGAGGCAACGGGCGGAGGGAGGAGGGTTCGACCGGCGCCGCCTTGGCGGCGGGCAGGACGACAGGAGGTGAGAGCCTTTGGAAAGTTTGGTGCTTGGGTAGGGAGGGAGGGAGTTCAGCTTGGAAGCTGAAGCGAAAATGCTTGGATCCTTGACTTTGATTGTTGCTGTCAGTCGATATCGTTCGTCGCTGATTGGAAATCGTGGTCTTAGATTGGTTTAGCCGTATTGGTCTATTTAGGTCTAGACTTGCCGTATGCAGTAAGCCGCCGATGCATAAAATTTATTCTTCCGTGGTTTTAGAATTGGAGCTAAGAGGATTGAAAAAAAGTATCGGGCCTAAGTGAGTGAAGTGGCCGAGTTTTTTTTTTACGCGTTTCACATTTGCTAGGCACTTCGGCTAGAAGGACATTTTTTCACAGCATCACAAGTTGATAGTATTTTTTAGTCCCTGTGTTTAGCTCCTGAATCCCAATAACCTCACGAATATGCTTAAATGCCTCTACACTGACGTAGGTGATGTGCTTTGTTTTGATTCGGGCATTGCCATCTGTTAAAAAAATAGCATAAAGGAATGAAAAATATCTGATGGTATGTGTGTCTACTAGTGTCTTGATTTTGTTCTTACTAGTTCCTTTGAGCGCTGATGCAGTTTTTGTAATTTGTTGTGCTTTGTTTGCTAGATTCGGGAATGATCATGGTGGTCAGGGTCGACACAGCAATCGTGCACCAGGTATGCATTAGTGGAGGAAGGATTGTGCAGTATTCACTAATTATCATTTAGTATGAACTCTAGTAGAATATAAACTTTATAGCTTTATAAGTTCCAATTAGACAAAGTCTTTCTCGAGTTCATTTGCCTCGTGACTTACATGGTTGTCCTGATCTTCGTCGATACTTTTAGATGAGCAATACTTATTGCTTAATGTATTTGTCAGACTGGACCCTGAATCAAAGCAAATCCAGCATGTTTTTTTACTGTTTATCCTTGTATTCTAGCAAATTATGAAGAGAGGTCGATAGAAAAAGGCCTAGCTTGTGGGCACATAAGTTATTTCTTGTTTATTCAGTATCCATGGATGGAATTGTTTGTTAATTATGTGCATTGTGGTTTGCTCCAAACACGTTCATAGATTGGCATGATTCTGGACGTGGTGGATGGAACGAAGGCTCGGGGAATTCTCGTAGGTACGTATGTACTCTCTACAAAGTTAAATCTTAGGATGGGTGGACGCTTTACGTTTTGCAGTGGAGGGAGTAGTTGTTCTGAACAATTATACATTTTTATGACGCACATTCAAAGTTATTAAATGACCAATTCTACCTGCTAAGATGAAATAATATTATTAGATTGGCTAGTTGTTCTGCATTCTGTGTTCTACAAATTTTAGAACTTCTTCAATTAATTTTGGTTGGTCCATTGACGAACGTAAGAGCAGCTGAGCTTGTGTGAATGTTTTACAGAAGGATGTGACATCCTGTCCGAGGGCTTAATAGGATTGATACAATACTCATATCAGCAAGGTATATAGTTATATACCTTTTTTCCTGGAAGCTCGTCTGCAAGAACTCCAAGGTTAAGTGTGCTTGGCCCGGAGCAATTTGAGGATGGGTGACCGATCTGAAAGTTGTTCACGGGTGTGCACGAATGAGGACAAAGTGCACAGGAATGACTAATGTTGGTTTGTGGGGTGAGTTAAGAGATTCTAGAGAGCTGCCAGGGGTAACAGCCGCTGGCCTGGGGGTGGGCCAGGGTGTTACATTTTCATATATGATATTCCCTCCATTCCTAAATATAAGATGTTATAGGTATTTTAAAGGTGGTCTAGATACGGACCAAAATGGGTGAACATACACGTTGTCTAGATACATATGAATCTGGGAAAAGCTACTAATCTTATATTTAGGAACGGAGGGAGTACAGTACTTTAAATTGGCCCTGGACCCTTCTAATGTCGTGCCTAAGCTTCGCCACTGACTGCATATTTGGGTTCTGTTGCGCAAACATTATAAGCAAAATAATACTATACTAGGACCTGAAATAAGTATTTAATAGTCAGTAGTAAACGAAGCAACCATCAGTGCAAACCACCTGAAGTAATACAGTTCCAAAAAGTCTCTTATCACTGTGGATTAAATGATAGAAACAGATGCAATCATCATGATTCTCTTGGATAATTGTGTATGCTACTACTATTTTAGATCTGTGAAGAAGGATATAGTTACTAGTGTTGATCAACAGAAATAGACACTTCCACTAAAAGAGAGAGTGAGTACGCACCATCTCCATTCAAATAAAAGCAGCACTATGTTCTGCTTAATTCATCCCTCATCCATCTTTCTTTAAAGAGGGCCGACTGTGAGCAGTTCTGAAATTAGACGAACCAATTTTTGACATTATAAAGGAGAGGGGTCAAATCAGCCCATGGTTAACCTTCAGGGAAGAATTAAGTACATTTCTCCTCGGGATATATTTGCAGTACTTGTGTTTCCTTTTCACTGTACTGATAGACGTTGATGCTCTACAGGGAAGGCCTGATGTCTTACAAGCAGTTCATGCAGGAGCTCGAAGATGATGTTTTACCTGTTGAAGCTCAGCGCAGGTGTGCTATGCTGGACTGCTTTTCTTGGTAGCAGGCATATAGTTCAACTACAACCTGTTTATCTCCCCTATTGTGATAGAAGTTCAATTTTGTTGTGTACTGTGTATTTTCAGGATGGTTTATGTGAAATATATTTTGACATTTTTTTCTTCATTTTACTAATTGTTAGATATGAGGAATACAAGTCAGAGTACATCACAACTCAGAAGAAAGCTTACTTTGACCTTCATAAGAATGAAGATTGGTAATATTCCTTTTCTCTTATATCCTCTTAATGTGCTATGTAGTCACCAGTTTTCTTCAGGACATTTTGGTGACCATTTCTTGGTTTTGTTGTAGGCTGAGAAACAAGTACCATCCTACTAACCTTGAATCTGTTGTGGAAAGGTAGCTATTTTCCTAATGTACTTCCACGGTTATGTAGTGAACTATCTCCTTATCATCACTTTATGGCGAGTCCATTTAAATGATAATTTTGGTATCTTTTGTTTGACAAGCAGAAGGAACGAACTTGCAAGAGCTACTGCAAATGAATTCTTCCAAGATTTGCACAGCGGAAGTTTGGACACGTAAGATGCTCCTCCATGCACGGCCTACCCATTGCGTACCCCCTCCCTCCCTTATGAACGTGAGTATGAGCTTTAACTTTTCTTGTCCACACCGTGCAGTGGTCCAGGATTAACGAGTTCTGCAGCGAACAAATCTGGAAATAATGGCGTGAATACAAATGGGAAAAAGGGGAAGCTTGGAAAAGAGCCTGATGATTTATATTATTCTGCTCCCAAGGCTCATCCAGTTAGTTCTGAGCCTAGACGAATTAGCATTGACATTGAGCAAGCTCAAGCTCTCATCTATAAACTTGATTCAGAGAAGGGTATTGAGAATAATGTTCTGTCTAGTAGTGATGATGACAAAGCAGACAGGGGATCACATGGTTCAGTGGGACCAATTGTAATAATACGGGGTGCATCTACTGTGAAGGGTCTTGAGGGTGTTGAGTTGCTGGACACTCTTGTCACCTATTTGTGGCGCATCCATGGTGTGGATTATTATGGCATGTCTGAGACAAATGAGCCGACAGGCTTAAGGCATGTGAAAGCAGACTCAAGGACATTTGATGGGGCTAGCTCTAATACAGCTGAATGGGAGGAGAAACTTGATTCATTCTGGCGAGACAGGATTCAAGGTCAGGATCCATTGGAAATATTGAAAGCAAAGGAGAAAATTGATGCAGCTGCTAGCGATGTGTTGGATCCATATGTCAGGAAAATAAGGGATGAGAAGTACGGATGGAAATATGGTTGTGGAGCCAAAGGGTGCACGAAGCTCTTCCATGCTTCTGAGTTCGTCACAAAGCATCTCAAACTCAAGCATACAGATTTTGTGGTTGAGCTGACTTCAAAAGTGAGAGACAATATTTATTTTGAGAACTATATGAAGTATGTTTTCTGCATCTTCGTCCCTCTCTACTTAACTAATGTTTCACATTGCAAGAAGATTATGAGTGTTTATCTTGAATGCAGTGATCCCAAGGCTCCTGGGGGAACACCGATCATGCAACAGTCAGCTCCAGTAAGCCTCATTGCTTGGTTTATATCCACTTGCAAGTTAGCAGCAATGTATATTCATGATTATTTGTTTGTATTGGTCAATTTAACAGAGGGAAAAGGGCAGACAGCGTCCACCGATTGAAAGTCGGCTGAGAGATGAACGTGGCCGTAGATTTGACAGAAATGTTGATTCACCAAACCATGATGGATCCACTGAAAACCCTGATGATCCGATGTATGATTCTTATGGTGATCCAGCAATCCATGGTGCCTTTCCTACGGATATTCCTGCTCCTCCAATGCTGATGCCTGTGCCTGGTGCTGGGTAAGTCTGCAACTTCCTTTTTAATCTGCACAAGGATATACTCATTGTTGTTCCATTTTCATTGCAGCCCACTGGGACCATTTATCCCTGCACCGCCGGAGGTTGCAATGCGTATGTTGAGGGAGCAGGGTGGGCCACCACCTTTTGAGTCAACTGCTGGTCCTCGGCCTAGGAAAGCAGGAAGGGGTGGTGGTCCCCCAATGGGGGGTCCATCACCAATGCTAAATGCCCCTCTTCCTCCGATGATGCATGATCCTCGTATGCAAGACCCCCGTAAAATACGAAGGTAATGTTTAAATCTCAATGTCACTGCACTTGTATCACCTAAATGGTCCTAGTCATGGATGTAAGTTAATTGTTTCAACATTCTGAAGCATTGTTAAGAAAAACAAATGCTGAATGTTGAACAATAATACTCCTCTGAACCGGAAAGATTGTCGGAAGTCTATACGACATTTTGTGCTAAACTAGCTATCTTTCTACGACACTTAATGTGGATCGGAGGTAGTAGTAACGATAGTCACTAGTATTCATATCTGGACTTTAACTTGACGTCATTATGTTCTTCATCCTGTTGATGTGCATATTCTCATATATTGCTTTTAAGTTCAGTATGGAATTATTGCGCCTTCCTAGGTAATTTTAGCTGATAAACAAAATTCATGCATTTCTTTTACTTTCAGTGCAATTCAGAGTCTATACACCTTAAAAAGAATGAACAATTTCACAAACAGTTACATTAAATTAAGCATCTAAAGTTTGGAACATTGTACAATGTTCCTAGAACTATTTCTAAGTTAGAGATTTTTTTCATGTTTGCAAGGCAGGTGTCCTGTACACATTTACCTCATAGTTTCTCTTTTTTGCTGAAAGGCCACCTGTTCACGGCTGCATGTCAGGCTTGCAAATTTTAGGCTTCTGAGAAAACACTGCCCCTTATCATTAGAAGATGTAACATTGATCCCTAGTGTACATGATTTTCAATTTTCTGTTTCAATTTAGCACTGACACTTCAGTTCCAAATAGATTTTCCTGCCCAGCGCCTGATTGTCTTTCACCTGTTTCCGCCGTACTTGCAGCTATCAAGATCTCGATGCTCCTGGAGATGAAGTGACAGTTTTGGACTACCGGAGCCTTTAGAAGTGTGCTGCCATCCTTGTCTCTTGGAAACCATATGCAATACCATCACTACGACATATGACCTCATACATCTCTAGGTTCACCACACGGACATGGCGTTCCGTTTCTTGAGTTGATTTTAGTTTTCGGTGCTTCTAAATGAACCACATGAAGTTGAAGAAACTGGAAGTGGTGCCTGTATTTCCAATGGGGCATCTATAGGGCTTCATTTCCCCCCACCTAGTCAGGTCTGGTGCAAGCTGTACCAGATATTCTCCACTGTGTATGCAGTCTGTAATTTTATCCACACAAAATGGTTGGTGGCAGAACACTGGTCTTAAATTGCTCAGGAAGAGATCTGTTTTTGGACCAACGACACGTTCTAGTCTGTTATGTTTTTGTCTAGTGTTTCCATCCACTGGTGCAGAAACCATGTGCAGCTCACCGGTGGCAGAATGCGATCGAACGAGATCGTGGGATCTCATTCTAGCTTCTGCAAGCTCGTCAGTGGGAATGGTAAGGATATCAACAGCCTTTGGAGGTTTGGCGGCGACGGATCGATTTCGACTCTCGCCAGACGTTCACTGCCGCTGCACTTCCTGGACTTGTGTAGAGAGCAGACTAGAATTTTGGGGCGTAGCTAGAAGCAAGAGATGCGGCCAGCTAGGGCGTACGCAAAATACAAGTAGAGATGTGGACTTTGGCGTTTCGTTGTCTGCTTCCCATGACTCGGTCTCTTTTCTCTTATATATTTTAGATCTGAATGGATGGAGCTATCGAGTAAAAGAGCAAAACGATTACACGTTCCGGCCGACGAAATCCTGTTGGAAGGTGACAAGCAGCCCGTGACTGGTTGCCCACCACATTTAGCCACTTGACCTAGATCCATCGTATTCAGCGTCATGTTTGTGAGCGTCTAGTGGCCAACTAGTGTCGCCACTGTGGAGTTGAGGAAAAGCATAGGCTGCTGAATGGTGAATTGTTGGATTGGTTCCTTTCTTGCGCTTTGTCTCGAATTCGAATTTTATAGGGTTATAGGAAAAATATAGGAATAGGAAATTCGTAGGATTAGATTATCATGTCTAGCTAAATCTTTTGGGAAGAGCAACTGTGTTTCATGGAGCAAAAGAATTGTAAAGAGAGATTAGAGTGAATATTATAATTGTTATGAGATGTAGTATTATGATTCCTATGGAAAAAAAATTATAGGAAACAATCATATGAATCAAATGACCAATATAGGAAAAAAATTATAGGATAATTTTTTTCAAAAATCCTATGAAGTTCCTTTGAATCAAATGAGCCCGTAGATTGTAACTTGTCAAATTCATCATACTCGGGCTTTCCGTGTCGTCAGTCATATATGAGTAGATTATGTACCGTGATACATGTGTTTTTCATACTCCGTGTCCTCTTGCTCAATCACCATCATAATCTTCATTGTCGAAGCAACAACTACTAAGAGCATTTTTTGCCGTGACCGAAAGACCCACAAAACCGAAAAATAACAGTCACTTTCGGTTTCAGCGATGAAAAAAGAGTTAGAGAAGAAACCTTAAAAGTAACCGAACCGAAAAACTTTTTCCAGGCGTCCGAGAATTTTCCCCTCGGAACCGAAAGTGGAAGGTTTCTGCGGCCGAACCGAGCGTGGCCTGAAAAAACAGGAAGCAGTTGGCGGGAGGGACATTGCAACCCCGCAACTTCCCGCCCCCTTCCGCCGCCGCTGCCATTTTATCTTCCCCCGCTCCGGCCAACTCCGTCACGCCCCTCCAGCGCCACCATGGACGCCTTCTAGCCCTTGTTAGTGTCCGTCCCCGTCAAGGAGGCGCCATCGGTTGAGCAACCACGTCAACCAGATGCGGGTGTTGTTGTCACCGCTCCCAAGCGCAAGCGGCTGGGAAACGTGGAAGCTGCTGCACCCGCCCACGCAACCGATGTCGCCTCCTCCGCTTCCGCTACCAACCAGCTCTCGCCCTAGCTGTCGCGTCGAAGGTTGTGCAAAAAAACAAAGAAGACGACCCTGATGGCTCGTCCGCCTGCTCCGCATGCGGTCAATTCCAAAGCTTCGAAGGAATGCAGGGTCCGGTCGCCGATGTCGCAAGTTCTGAACCCCCTTTCCATTTGCTTTGAGTTTTGAGTTGATTTTGATGTGGTTCGGTTTGATTCAAAGGTCGACAGATTCGAGTTACATAGTGGTTCGGTTCAATTTGTAGTTCCAATTCGTACGAGGTACCGACGGATTCATAAATGAACATGTTGAATGAGGGTGCGGCGAACATCGATCAAGTCCCACTCGGTCACTACATCTATAATGACACCGAAGGTGGCGTTCATGGTGGTGGTGATGAAGAGGATGAGGACGTGGAGGGGGTGTTCGATTCCTCGTAAGGAATAAACGACCGAGGACGATGAACTACTCCATTGTGGAAGATGAGGCATTGGTGAAGGCTTGGGAGAGCATATTTCTCGATTCACGGCGTTGACCAAACCGGGAAGCGGTATTGGCAAAGGGTGGAAGACAATTTCTTTCTGTTGATGTCTCGCAATGATACCATAATCCCACACACCTATTGATCACTCCAAGATCGTTGGGATGCGATCAAAACGACATTTTTGTCGTTGGAGTGGATGTTTGGAGCAAGTGCGGAATGCACCTCCAAGCGACACTAATGAGTCTGATTGGGTGAGATGCTCTTGCATTGTTTGATATTGGATGTATTGTTTGACATTGGTTGAACATTGACTTGGTTTTCTTTTTTGTAGGACCGAATTGCAAGAGAGAGGTTCATCGATATGCCGGCTTCCAAGAACAAGCCATTCTTGCTAGATCATTGTTGAATATTGCTCAAGAATAATGAGAAGTGGAAGTTGAGAGAGCAAGAACCAAAAAAAAAGGGTGGCCACCAAAATAGATGATGATGAGTAAGGAGGAGGAGAAGAAAAAAAAAACAATCCCAACGTCAATAGAAGGCCAAGGAGAAGCTAAAGACCCAAGCCAAGGCATCCAGTTTGAGAGAGGATCGATCACATGGTGAAATCCAATTAGTTGATGGTGGCCAAGACAATTGAACGAAGTATGATCTTAGCCGAGAGGAAGGATCAAAATAAGCAAGAAACATGGCAACTACTGCTGGAGGAGTGGACACGCAAGGCGGCCATAAAGAGATTCGAGGCAAGGACGAGGAGAACAAGTCTGTGGTCAAGCTCCTTGCGGAAGAGAACAAGATAATGATTGATGATTGACCGAAGTGAGATGCATGACTTGGCCAAAGAGTGGCACGGCATCGCAAGGAATCAGATCTTGGAGCGAAGGAAGCGAGGGATGACAAGTGGTGGTGGTGGCGGCGACGGTTCGGCGAGTGGTGGTGGTGTCGACCTTGATTTGGTAGTGACTAGTGGGCATATGGGTGATATATTTTGGGCATATGGGTGATATATTTTGGGCATACGGTGCAAAACTATGTTAGTTGGCGTCTTAAGTGGTTAATTTGTAAACTTATGTCGAAATTGTGATGAATCTGATGGTATTGTTGTGAAAATGCTATGCATGTGATTTTCGCTTTACGGATTGAAAACGGCTGCGATAGAATGATATAACAGAATTTTCAACCCGTAAAACACGTTTTGTGTAGAATGAAAACAGCATTTTCGATTCCGCGTTTTTCAAGCAACTGCAATGCAGGGTGTACCTATGTTGTTCAATTTAGTTCACGATCATTAATTAACGAATAAGTTTTTGTACTGTACGTGTTCATTGTGCACTCTTTAAAAACCAGTGAACTTGTTCGTTGTCGCCGCAAACTTTGCCGGTGCTGGCGCAACTCTCTACACTTAGCGCGACCTCTGTCGTTGTAGGAGAAATCATAGAGGGCCGGCGCACCTCCCGGCCGCGCGCTCTCACCCTTTTCCCCCGCCCTCCCCTCTCTCCTCCGCGTTCACGCCGCCCCCGCGGCGGCCGGCGCGGCTCCGCATCTCCTCTCTCGACCCCCCGCCTCGGATCTCTCCTCCCGCCACCGTCGGTGTGCCCGCCGAGCTATGCTCGGGTAGGGGCTGGCGGCGGCGGATGGTCTCTACCCGCGCTGTAGAAAGCCTCGCGTGGAGGCTCTGCTGCGGCTGCGGTGCATCCTAGGTTGGCGGCGGCGCAGCTCTGGCTAGGGGTTGATGTATGGCGGTGCTGGCGGCGAGACGACGCAGGGCTGACGGACGGCGGCATGCCAGTGTCAGCGTCGGCAGCACCTGATGGCCCAGATCTGGGCCCGTTGGGCCCCATCTGGGTCGGGGCGGTCTAACCTGCCCGGTCGCTGGCTCTGCAGATGGCGGCGAGGTAGAGGATGCATGGGAGAGAGGCGACGGTGACCGGCTTGTTGCAGCATGGTGACGGTACTTACGGGCCCAGGTTGGGCCCGACCGGACCTTGCTCAGAATGGTGTGCCTATGCGGAGGCTTTACGGGCTCAGGTTGGGCCCGGCCATACCAAACGAGGACTGGTGTGCTGCGTCTCCATGTCCGGTCGACTACCGCCCGTGGCGGTGGAGGAAGTTTCCTCCCGCGCGGTCGCGGTACTGCTGACCCTGGTATAATCTACTCCTTGACGATATCTTGCGGACCTTGTGGCGACTACCTTGATGAGACGACGGTGACTTCGTGACCATGGTGGCGCTTGTTGGTGGGTGGCTAGTCTGGTGGTGTCGAGGCTTCGTCCTTGCGGGGCTCTATGCTTTGAATCGTCCAAGGGTTGTGGATAGGGTTTGTTCGGGAGAAATCCTTGTCAGCTCGGCTGACACCGACGCGGTGCCGCTCTTGGTGGAATCATCCCTTCTTGAAGGGCGTCGTGGCTACCCTCCATCCGCCCCCGTTTATGTGCCGGGGGAAACCCTAGGACCAGTTCGCTGGCCCGGGTGGCAGCGTATGCTTTCCTTCTTGAAGGTGCTACCTGGTACTCTACGATGATTCGATGATAGGAGCGTGGTGGTAATTCTTCGGAGGGGGGCAGTGGCTTCGGATCTCCATCGTTTAGTCTTTTCCGTCTATGTCTCCGTTTATTTCTTATTTTCTTTTCTTTCGGTGTGTGTTTGCTGTTGCCCCAGGAATTCGTGTGGGTTGAGACTCTTGTTGGTTGTATTGGTTGGTTGCTATATTTATATAGCGGGGCTTCGGCCTGTTTCAAGGACCTCTGTCGTTGTAATGTCGTCGCGTTGTGCTCACACCTCTCCTGGGTCGGATAATTAGGCAATAATCTCATAATTAATTTCAGTATATTAAATACTACCACATCAGTTACTAACATGTGAAACACGAACATACTAGATGTACTAATCAACATGAACAATAGCGAAACATCTACGAGCACAACCATATCAAAACAGCACATCGGAACGTAACAAACGTACCGAACGGTAGTAGATGAAGTAATTGTTGTAGCAGCGACGACAACAACTTCTTAAAGACGACGACGTTGGAGACGAGTCGCCCGCGGACCCGGCGATCGTGCAGGAAGACAAGCCGTGATAAAGAACTTGAGCAGTCGCGTGGGGCGCTTCCCAAAAACCTTATTCGCCCTCTCCCGTACAGGATCACAAGGACAAGTGGTTCCGGGGACCTGCTGCACCGTTCGCCGGTGCACGCCGTCGCACGGGATGGACTAGACTACGGTGACGGTGCGAGACACGAGATTGACAAAACCTAGATTGGTTCGTTGGTTGTTTTGGCGCACGCAGTGCATGGCATTATATAGCGCAGCTCGGAAAACCTAACGGGTACGGAGTGGGCCAAGTCCACGTCGCACACGTTTAGGTCTGTTGGTAGCCCACGATCCGGGAGCGACCCGAACCGACTAACCACGACGCGTCCGTCGAAACCATTTTCCTGTACTGCAAAAATAAAGCTTGACTCGGCGAGATTCCCGCAACCCGCGGTGTGGCGTGAAGAGACGGACGGGCGGGCGGTGCGTGCGTGCTAGCGGGAGCGGAGGAGCGCGTGAGAGAGCCTCTTGTCCTCACTAGCTTACCATGTAGCACAACACTCCACTATATAAGGTGGTGCTACTCCTCTCCAACTAGCGGTGTGGTACTAAACTTTAGCTCCCACTCCACACTCCCATGTGAGCCGCCACAAATTTGGGATTTGAGATTTCTGAAATTGCTTATTGGGCTGCACACTAATGGACCAATTCTAACAATTCCCCACCAGATCTCAATCCCCATTTAGAGATATTTGCCAGACGTCTTGTTTATATACCAGTGTTTCAGCAGAGACTGTTGATGTATGTAAAATACATACATGAACTTTGCATTGTATTACATGTTATTTCAATCATATTTGCATCATATAAGGGTTATATCAATGTTTTATAATGATTTTGCGAATATTTCACAGTTTTCCTATATTTCTGGAATTAACCCTGCACAGTCAGAAACCCTATTTGTCAATGTTTTTACCTTTCAGGGACCCAAACGACGTCCAAATGATCTAAGATTTCACGGGGATCATTTTTTGGACGGAAGAAAGAGTACGAGCCAAGGAAGCGCACAAAAGGAAACCCGAGGAGGAAATTGGGTGGGCCCATGCGGCTAGATTCCCTGGCCGCGTGTGGCACCCTATCTCCCCCCTCGAGCCTCAGATGCCGTCGATCTTCGTCTTGACCTACAAATGACTATAAAGATAGTTCCCCCGACGGCTTTTGAAAGGGAGCGCCGCAGAAACACAAAACCACGAAACAGAGACCTGGAGCTGCAGATTGGAGGGGGAAAACTCCGGCGGGGCGCTGCCGGCGTGGTCTCCATCTTCTCCAACGACTTCTCCACCGTCTCCATGATGAAGAAGGAGTAGTCCACCCCTGGACTATGGGTTTGTGGAAGTAGCTTATGTATCTCTACTCTCTTGATCTTCACTAATTAGCACCGTATGAGCTGCTGAACATGATTACAGTCATCTATGTATTATCCTTTGTGATGGATCTTTATGACTTAATATATGTTTGAGATTGTAATAGTTTTGTCTCGGTTATGAAAGTAGATGCATATTATGTACCCCGTTCTTGTTTACTTGTTTTGATCCAACATGTGTATGAGAGCGTGTGTGGGGGAACGTGTGCATTAGATGGAGTAATGGGGGGTGGCTAGTGCGGTAAGCTGACAACTGAAATATCGCGATCCACTTGGGTTTTTACCTTACTTTGTTAACTCGCTAGGGATAAAGAAAATACCATGCTACAGAGGATGTTGGGTGTGACCTTGCCACTTCTCGATGACTAGATCTAACATGTTCTTATTTTAACTTCATGTCATAGAACTTAAGGCTATACTCTGATTTATCTTAATACTGTGGTGCTTTGATTTAATTCACATCTTAGTGGATTATAAGAGAGCTTAATACATTGTTGCAATCCAATATGTTAATTCTAGTGTTACATTATCTCCCACTTTATTAAAAAGAGAGTGCATTTGTGAAACCATGAACCCCGGTCCATTTTTAATCATAAGAAACACCTTTCTAACAACTTTTAGTCACTTTTCATTTTCAGTCATTTAAAAATCCGAAAATACAAAAATACATTTATTGCTTGCATTCATCATATAAAACCCAAAAACACTATCACTATTCATACTTATCATCTTTGCATATTTATTTACCATCATCATTGTTTTCTGGCATTGTTTCTTGAGAGATTTGTCCCACAAGTCCCACGTCAAGTATCACACTGTTTTCTAGCACAGTTGCATTATCATCCATATCATTGCATATTTATTTCTCGTTTTGCATTTATTATATTCTCACATCTTTGCTCACACCTTGTACTTAACAACCACTTGGTGAGATTGAGAGCACAAAATATTTTGTTTTGTTTTGCAGGTTTTCAAAGAGAAGTACAAGAAGATAAATCTGCTACACACAGATCCCCGAGAGTTCGATATAAACCCCGAGTCACCCTTATGGGGAAAACAAGTCTTCCACATCTACAAACTCTGCACTTGGAGCTCAACCTAAGCGTATTATCTTTACACCCATTAACTGTTAAGTTGAACTTCTGCCTAGAATCTTTAGCCACGTCTATCGGCAACTTGAACAATGGACGAATCTTGAATTGCAAGTTTGGTGGCTTTAGATTTCACGCAAAATCATAACTAGTACCTGGATGCCAGTAGCCTACCCCGCAGGTGTAGCATATGCGTCATACTATTTGGTCTCTTTATGAGTTTACTAGAGATCACCCAAATCTCATAGAATGCGACGTTTAATAATCAAACTTATATAGGTGTGTTGTTTCAAGAATGCTTTGTAGGACAACATCTTTGCTATGAATAGCCAACAGAAAACCAACCTGCCTTACAGATTTTGACAGTTGTACATCTTCACATAGAGAGGGTTACATTTTACTCTTCTCAGTCACACCACCAAATTGTTCTTCCCAGGTCCTAATTCACAGGATCTCCGATAACATCCATGGGTATCACATTACGTGATAGTCCCTTTGTAAAGGGATCTGACAAGTTTTTGTATGTTTGAATATACGAAACGGTTATTACTGCGGAGTTTCTCAATTTCCTGACAGACTTGAGACGTCTTTTAACGTGTCTTGATGACTTCGCATTATACTTAGCTCTGTTCACTTTGACAATGACAGTTTGGTTGTCACAGTTCATAAGGATGGCCGGTAATGATTGCTCAACCACCGATAATTCCATCAGGAGCTCACACAACCATTCTGCCTCAATAGAAGTTGTATCTAAAGAAGTAAGTTCTGCTTCCATGGTTGACCTCGTCAATATGATCTGTTTGCAAGAGCTCCATGATACTGCACCAGCTCCAAGAATAAATGCATATACACTGATGGCGTAGAGCTCATGAACATCTGAGATCCAGTTCGAATCACAATCCCCCTCAAGCACAGCCAGGTGCCCTGAATAGTGAATCCCATAACTCATTGTATCGGTCAGATAGCGCATGACCCTTTCAAGTTTATGCCAATGATCAGTACCCGGGTTAGACATGAACCTGATCAATTTGCTCACAGCAAAAGAGATATCAGGTCTCGTCGCGCTCGCAAGGTACATGAGTGAACCGATCACTTGACAGTATCTTAATTGATCTCTTGTCTCTTTCTGAGTATCACACTGGTATCATAGGGTGTTGGAGAAGGCTTGCTGTGTATAAAGCCGAATCGGATCTGGACCTTCTCAACATAGTGTGATTGCGTTAACGTAATCCCACTCTAATCCCTAATCAGCTTAATGTTCAGAATCACATCAGCTTGTCCCAGATCTTTCGTATCAAAACTCTTTGACAAAAAAGAGTTGACCTCATTTATCACTACCATGTTTATACCGAAAATTATTATGTCGTCAACATACAAGCATAATATAACACTATCGGCCCCACCATGGCAATAGTAAACACACATATCAGCGCCATTAATGGCAAAACCTGCAGAATTTAAAGTTCGGTCAAACTTCTCATGCCATTACTTAGGTGCTTGCTTTAACCCATACAAAGATTTTAACAATGTGCACACATTTCTCTCTTCACCTTTTACTATAAACACATACATCAGACTGATCCATATAGATTTCCTCTTCCAACTCTCCGTTAAGAAAAACTGTCTTTATATCCATTTGATGAACAATCAGACCATAAGAGGCAGCCAGGGAAAGTAGTACACGAATGGTGGTCAGTCTAGCAACAGGTGAATAGGTGTTAAAGTAATCTTCGCCTTCACGCTGGGTGTAGCCCTTGGCCATAAGCCGTGCCTTGTACTTTTCAATAGTACCATCCGGACTTAGCTTTTTCTTAAACACCCAGTTACAACCCACGTGTTTGCAACCTTATGGTCGTTCAGATAATTCTCAAGTTCCATTAGAGAGAATCGAGTCCATCTCATTATGGACAACTTCTTTCCAGTCATCCGCATCAGGAGATGCAAATGCCTCTCCAATGGATGTAGGAGTATTGTCCACAAGGTACACAATGAAATTATCACCAAAGGATTTTTCAATCCTCTGTCTCTTGCTCCTCTCGGGAGCTTTTCATTGTCATCCTTCTCAAGGACTTCCTCAACATGTGGTTGTTCAGAATGATCAACAGATATATCTCAGAAGAAATTATAATAGTGCTATGCATATCCTTCATAGGAAACATGTTCTCAAAAAATGTTGCATCACGAGATACCATAATAGTATCAACATGCATATCAGGTATCTCAGATTTAACCACTAATAATCTATAGCCGATGCTTCGCTGAGCATAACTAAGAAAGACACAATCCACTGTCTTCGGTCCAAGTTTACGTTTCTTAGGTATTGGAACGTTGACTTTTGCCAAGCACCTCCAAGTACGTAAATAACAAAGTGATGATTTTCTCCCAGACCACTCCTCGTAAGGGGTCTTTTCTTTATTCTTATTGGAAACTCTATTCAGTACATGACACAAAGTCAACAAAGCTTCCCCCACCATGTCCATATAATTATATTCTTGGCATAAACATTGTTGCAATCAAATATGTGAATTGTAGTGTTCCATTATCCATCACTACTTTAAAGGGAGAGTGCATTTGTGAAACCATGAACCCCGGTCCAATTTTAATCATAAGAAACATCTTTCCAACGCATTTAGATAACCTTTTATTTTCAGTCATTAAAAAATACGAAAACATATTTATTTCTTGCAATTACAAACCAAATTCCAAAAACATCATCCTTTATTGTTTCCATCATCCTTGCATATTTATTTATACCATTGCATATTTACTTCTTGCATTGCATTATTATTTTCATATCATATTTACTCACACCTTGTGCTTGACAACCATTTGGTGAGGTTGAGAGCACAAAACAATTTGTTTTGTTTTGCAGGTTTACAAGGGAAGGACCAGAAGATAAATCCTTTACACACAACTCCCCAAGAGTTTGATAAAACCCTCGAGTCACCCTCGTGGGGAAAAGAGTCTTCCACTACTACACACTCTGCACTTGGAGTCCCAACCTAATGGTATTAAATTTACGCCCATCAGTCGCCCGTGGACCCAGCGATCGTGCAGGAAGACGAGCCGTGAGGAAGAATTTGAGCAGTCGTACGAAGCGCTTCCCAAAAACCTTATTCGCCCTCTTCCGTACACGACCACAAGGACAAGTGGTTCTGGAGAACTTATGTCCCGTTCGCCGGTGCACGGGATGGAGTAGACTACGATGGAGGCGCAAGGCACGAGATTGGCAAAAACTAGATTGGTTCAGTAGTTGTTTCGGCGCATGCAGTGCAGGACATTATATAGCACAGCTCGAAAAACCCTAGAGAGTACAAGGTTTGCAGCTAGTGGAAGAGCTACATGTTAGTTGTGGGGTCAGCTGACCCAAGAGGATTTTCCATAAAACCTCTTTAATCTATAGTTCTCATGTGTTGGTCCGAGATATCTAGCAGGCTGACCCCATACATATTCTTGGCCGGCTTCTCCCTCGTATGTGGCAGCGATAACATGGAAATGAAGGAAACAATTGGTGGTTTTGGCGGTTGCGGTGATAGTCTAGCTGAAGTGGAAGAATTTGTCGCCCGCCTCGGTCATGACATGCGGGACTTGTCTTTTTGATGTATTGTCCGGACATTCTCCTGAGTGTGTGAGCGGGTCTCCAAATTTCGGTGCCTTGGGGTGAGGTGGGAAAATTTTGGTTCGATCCGTCCAGATGAGGGGTGTCGATGTGACGTTTTTTCTGTCTCAACCTCATTAAACATTTAGGGGTTGCCATTGAAGATGTCCTAACTTCTATCTAACTCCTAAGAGAATCTCTAACAGACCCCTTAAAACGGGTGGGCCTTTATTTTTTCGGCGATTATATGGGTTGGGGCAATTTCCGGGTCAGACAAGAGCCCGTATGGCAGCCTGACCCATAAATGGTTTATAGTTCCCACCAAATCGAACCCAAGACCTCTATTTGTACCGCGTAGAGGGCTTGATACAAGGGACGATCCGAGCCATTCAGCCGCCGCCTCCCACCAAATCCCCCACCCACACTCGCTGCTGGCGACCAAATCCCCCGCCGCCTACAGATTCGGCATCGCCGCGCCACTATGTGGCTGAGACAAGGCTCAATCGAACGCGGGGGCATCCAGATCAGCCTTTTTGCGAGCTCACGCGATAACAATAGCTCCGACAGCAACGAGGAACGAAAGCCGTGCATTGCCTCTAACGATGCTCGGAAGCGCGCCATGCGCCGGTACACCCATTGGAATCAGATGCCGCCGCACGCCATGCTTTGTCACGAGGTCGTGAATAGACCTGGGCATGGGCAGCCCGGCCCGAAAATACCGGGCCTGACCACCGGGCCGGGCCTGGGCCTGATTTTCGGGCCCGACGGTCGGGCCGGGCCGGGCTCGGGCCTTGCAAAAGCAGAAAAACAGGAAGAAATGGGCCGGGCCGGTCGGGCTTTGCCGGGCTCGGGCCGGGCCTGGGCCTCATTTTGCAGCCCGACAGTCGGGCCGGGCCGGGCTCGGGCCTGAACTTTTCTGCGTCGGGCTTTTTTAGGCCTGGCCCGAGCCCGAGAAATGGCCAGGTATAGTCGTGAAGTACGATCGCCGGCACACTCACCCCTTCAAGGCGGGGAGCTCCTTCGACGCGGGAACGCGCACAACGCTGCCATTGCCGGAGAGGGAGGAGGAGGAGCTCATGTGATACGACCCGACGACAATCGCCGCGGCCATTGGCTGGAGGACTACATCTCCGACGCCGCCATCGATGTTGTAACCGCCATGCTGGTGCATACTGATTAGGAGAAGGAGGAACAGGCGAAGCGCGACTGTCGGTACGAGGAGATGGACTGCCTCCTCTTTGAACATGGGGTTATCGGCAAGCGCGCGACCCATCAGAAGCTGGACATTGATAAGGAACAAGTGCCGCCGCCGGACCTTGGGCTCTAGTGAGCCAATCTTGAATCATAGTTAGGGTTTAGGGTGGCGGCACACCGATTCTGCTATGCAAAAATATGTCTAAAATGTCGTGTTTCTTTTGCCGCAAAGGATCTCATGATGAATTTCGTGATCATGTTGCGTCTGTTGCCCAGCATGACTTTCATTTTGCTTTAAATGTTTCGCGCGACGCACTTCGAGTCTCTAAAATAAATAATAAACAAACGGTAAACATGTTATAAAACCCGACGAGATGATAAAAGGTCTGCTAAAATCTATCGGGACGAAGCTTGGGAGCGCACGCGCGCTTTTTCACTCAGAGTGCACGCGTCAGAAAAGGAAAGTGCGGGACCACGCCCATGTGCGTGCATGTGCGCGTACCTGCTCCGTCCGAAAACGAAAACTCTGTCTTTCCCGTCCAAAAGTAGAAGTACTACACAGACGTCAGCCACGTGTAAACCATGTCATAACTTTTAAATAGAGCGTCCAAATCAAAATCGGGTTTCACTATAATCTTCCTCGCGATGAGATCTACCAAACAAGATCCCACATGAATACATTTTGATAGTTATTTTTAAAAAGCAACCTTTTATTATAAAATTGCTTTTCTATAAAAAAATCAACTTTGTAATATAAAATGGGACGAAAAGCAATACCATAGTATAAACTTGCCTTTCCTATCATGAAAACAAATTTGTACTTTAAAGGGGGATAAAATGAAACTTTGTACTATGAATTGTTTTTTATCACAAGAAACAATTTTGTACTATTAATCGGGAAAAATAACTTTGTATTATGAACTTCATTTTCGGAGACTAGGGAAAAAACTACTTTGTATTATGAACTTCATTTTCGGTGAGAAAAACAGCTTTGTACAACTAACAATTGACTTGCCTTTGTATCACAAGACAAAGAAACAATGTTAGGTGAAGGGTAAATAGTTTTTAATCAAACATCACACTACATCTAAAATTACACACTCAAATTACAAAAACAATTTCACTATCGTGTTTCTGCTCATCAATTTGTTTTAAAAAAAATTCTTATAGACATATTCAAATGAATATTTTCAGAAATGTAACTTTTTACTATAAACTTGTTTTTTATCACTAGCAAAAATCAACATAGTACTATAAACTTGCCTTTGTATGAAAAACAAATTTGTACTATAAACTGGGACGGAAGGCAACTTTATACATTATAAATTGTTTTACAATCATAAGAAACAACTTTATCATATTTATGGGGACGAAAAATCAACTTTGTATTACTACATCCTTTGTTATGCCAAAAATAACTTTGTACAAATTAAACCGCACTTGTTTTTGTATTACGAAACAAGAAACAATGTGAGGCAAAGGGGGGTTTGTTTTAATCATAAATCACACTGAATCGAAAATCAAGTGCGCTGATATTATAAAATGACTTCACTATTGTGTATATGTTCATCAGTTTTTTTAAACAAATTTCATATAGACATATTCAAATGAATATTTTCGAAAAGCAACTAAACACTTGGTGATATAAATTCACACGAAATATTAACTTTGTACTAGAAACTTGCTTTTCTACCATAAACATAAAAACAATGTCGGGGATATGGGACCGGGGTCCCTTAACCACCCGGAAACGACGGATTTTGATTCAAAAAATGAATGTTAAACATGTTCATATGGGATCTAGTTTCGAAGATCACGTCGTGAGAAACATTATGATGAAAACCGATTTTGATTTGGCCACATGGTTTGAAAGTTATGGACTTTTAAAAATACTGAATAGTTTTACAATCCCACGTATTTCCGCACTGGGCAGCTCGATCAGGTGTGTGCGCCCGGGAGTTCAATAGCGCACGGGCGCGTTATGTCGTTTCCCTTATAAGTTTGGATTGAAAACAAGGGCCGAACGACCTCACATTTAATTCATGTTTATGAGCGAAAAGGAAATGTCGATACTAGAAAAGCATGTCTCGTCCAACTTTTTGCTTTTTTTGGATGAAAAACAACATTGTAGGAACATGATTTTCAAAAAGCAACTAACCACTTGGTGATATAAATTCACACGGAAAAGTAACTTAATTTGTACTAGAAACTTGCTTCTCTATCATAAACATAAAAACAAGTATGATAAGGAGGGGGCTTGTGTTTAATATAAGGAATGGCCAACCTCTCGGTGTTGTATGATAGAATATTACACTCCACAGAAAAATATTGTCTATCGACAAAGAGTCAATAACACTGTTGGTACACAAACTTTACCTACACGTGCACATTCATACAACATCTTCTAAATTGAGCTAAACCCGTACAACAACTCTGTTGCGGATGCGAGACTGGTCCAGACGAGTCTGATCTGTTTAGTTGGTATGCCACGGTGGAAACTACATGTTTGCAAAACGATCCCCGATACAATTCTATCTCACAAATAGGCCTACTGTGTCTACGATCATCTCCAGAAATCACGCTGCATCGGACCTGCAAGATTTGTTTCCAGTTCCTCGCGACGCCAAGGGCTGCGCCGACGCCGCCCGCCGCGCCGCCGCTGGGTTCGTCTCAATGGCGCCTGATCCTCACCTCCGGCCATGGTTTGATGATGATCCCGATTATGGTACGCGATCCTGTGCCTTCGTTCTTCTTCTCCCTCCTCCGTTTTCTCTTGGCGGGCGTGGCTACAGCGGCGAGGTTGATAGAACCGATTTAAATTCCAAATTCTTGTTGAAATCGATTCATCTATACATTAGAACGGTGTAGCAACAGTTGGTATGACGAAATCAAGGTTAGACAAAAAATAGTTTGGCCCTGTTTCGGCGCACCGTATGTGTCAGGCAGAATCAAACATGTAGGGGAAGGACCAGAGGAAGAGTCAGAATTACTACTGCTACATGTGGGGGAAGGAACTCAACTCAGGCGCAAGAAAATATATATGCAAGAAAATATGAACCAAGGAGAGGTACAATACTGGGTACAAGGGGTACAACTAAAAAAAGGCAGTCATGTGAAAGCACTTCCCATACGGAAGATGGACAGGAAGATGGAGGCACATCGGATCACTGATGGTTGCAGCAAGCACCAACTTCAAGCCCTTTTTTTCTTTTTTTCAAAACTTGTTGGCTCATCTAAAACAGCACTACAATTTTGTACTAGCAACCAACCCCCTGTATTCTTGCAGCAACAATAGCAAGATTATCCTGGCAAAATCGAGTTCTGAACTTGTTGGCTCATCTAAAACAGCACTACAATTCTGTACTAGCAACCAGCCCCATGTATTCTTGCAGCAACAATAGCAAGATTAAAGGGGACCTGTCTTCTCTTCTCGAATTTTAGTCTAGAACGCACCTCGCAGGCGTGGGCTGGACCTCTTCTCGAAGGAGTCGGCGCGGCGCGGGGTCCAGGTGTTGATAGCCTCGCCGGCGAGCTCGGGAAGGGCGCCTGACAGCGCGTCACGGCGCGTCACGCCTCGGCCGGGGGGAGGCGGCCAAGGAGCGGCATTCCCAGGGCCAGAAGCACCTCGACGCGCTCGAGCACCCTCGCCGCCGCCTCGAGGGCCTCCACCACGACCAGCCGCGGAAGCCGGACCGTGCCGCGGCAGCTGGGCCGTGCCGCGACGACTGTGACGCGGGGGTGAGGCGACGGCGGAGGGCCAGGCGGGCCACTCGGCGGCGACCTGCTCCCCGTGCGCCGTGGAATCTGGACCGTGCCGCGACGACCGGGACGGCGCGGAGACCGTCTCGTCAGCCTTCCCTGCAGAAGCAGCAGCAGCAGTGACGAACTAACGACCTTATCCGGTGGGGAATTTCTGTCCTAATTCGTGGACCATGCCTATCCGCGTGATGCTCAGGCCTGTGGCTCATCCGACCTGTCAGTTCCACGTGTCGCCTTCTTACTTGTCTGGACCAGTCTCGCATCCACAACAGAGTTGTTGTACGGGTTTAGCTCAATTTAAAAGATGTTGTATGAATGTGCACATGTAGGTAAAGTTTGTGTACCAACAGTGTTATTGACTCATCGACAAACATAGTTGTAACTTTTTAAAAGCAGCCTCTTTATTGAAAGCAAATTTTTACTTCAAAGTTGCTTTTCAAAAAATGAATGTTAAAACATGTTCATATGAGATCTAGTTTCGAAAATCACGACGTGAGAAACATTATGGTGAAAACCGATTTTAATTCGGCCGCATGGTTTGAAAGTTATGGACTTTTGAAAATGTGGAATAATTTTGCAATCCACGCACCGGGCAGCTCACTGGGCAGCTCGGTCGTATGCGTGCGCCCGGCAATCAAAAGCGCACGCGCGCGTTATGTGATTTCCCAAATCTAAAAGATACCAGGAGGCAACAGCTAACAGGCGTGAAATCTGCACAAGAGGCGAGAACAATATCTGCCTTTTTTCGCTGAACCGAAACACAAGACGGCATGAATCATCACGATCTTTTCCTGCACGTCATCGTGTCTAGGCGACTGACAAGCAACTACAACCTCCATCCGTCACATCTGGCCGTTCATCGCTCGATCCGACGGCTCCGGGAGACCCTTTCTGTTACCATTTCAAACCGGCCAGCCCCTCCTCACCCGCCGCGCCCGCGCCAAACAAACAAACCCCTTCTCTGTCTCTCCGATCCGAACCTCCGGCGCCGAGCCGCGACGCAGACAGACAGGTGGGCCACCACCACGTTGCCCCGTCAGAGCGGTACGAGCTCGGCCTCTCTTCCCGTTTCAGCCGGGCCCACGTGTCAGCCAGAGAGAAACCCCGGCAGCTTCGCCGAAGCTTCCCCCGGAACAGTCTCCTCGAGAACGAGTCCCCATTCGCGACCGAAATCCGGGGAGCAGAGAGAAAAAACAAAGGAAACCACCGAGCTCCACACCCACACGTCCCACACCCCACAGTGGCGAAGCCGCAAGGGAGCTGCGACCGCCGCCCCGTGGAACCTACTAGAACCTTCGCGGCAGGCGCGGAAGCTCAGGAGAGGTGAGCCGCGGCGACCGTAAAACGTACCCTTGCCTGCGGGAGGGAGGCGCTCGATCGATCCCGTGACGATTTGGTTGTCTGTATGTATGCAGGGTGTGGCGGCTGGGTTTCGTCGTCGTTGTCGTGCTTCGGTGTCATCTCTCCTGCGAACTCTTCTGCTGTGAAGTTGGCGGCTGGGGTCTGATTACTGGGCATGGCGCTGGGGAGCCCGCCGACGCCGCCGCCGGAGATCCGCTCGCCGGAGCAGGACAGGCCGGCGGAAGATGCGTCGGCGGCGCAGGGGGAGGAGGAGGTGTTCGATGACGCCTTCGATATACCCCATAAGAACGCCTCCCACGGCAGCTTGCTCCGATGGAGGGTACGGGACCCTTCGCCTCGCCTTTTCCTGTCGGACTGCGATCTATCTATCGTCATTCATTTCTCGTCAAATAGAAATAGTCAAATACTCATGGTTTCTTGGTCTAGTGGATATACTGCAGTGAAGTGTATCGGCATGCCATTGACCCAATGATTTGCATATTACGTTCACCTACATTTCCTGTAAGTGGAGGCATTGGAGTATGTTCAGCGGCACATTACCTTCCTAGCGCCGTGCACATTCTCAATGCCTTCTGGCAAAACGGCAAACACAAGCAAAATACTGAAACATAGGTCTATCATGCATTTGTACAAATGATAGCGATTTCTGTAGTTTTCAAAAGTTTCAGTAGTTCATGTATTGGGGATTGACGAAATTCGCAAAGTGGCATAGGACTTCTCATAAAACAGCAAACACAAGCAAACCATTCAAAACAGAGGTCTATCATGCATTCGTGCAAAAGATATCAAATTCTGTAGTTTGTTTTCAAAGGTTTGGGTAGTTCATGTATTGGGGATTGATGAAGAGTAGCAAGCAATAACTCTTGTACTGCAACTAACCGTAAGTTGGGGTCATCACTGATGTGTTGTGGCAAGGGGTGAAGGATATCCTTTGGGGTAAAGTTTGCTATGGACAGTGCACAAATGTGAACCTTACTCTTCTCAAGTTCTGATAAATATGGTTATCCTCTACTTTCAGCAAGCTGCTCTCGTGCTGAATGCTTCACGTCGCTTTAGATATACTCTGGACCTTAAAAAGGAGGAAGAGAAAGAGATGATAAGAAGAAAGATCCGAGCACATGCACAAGTGATACGGGTAGTGTCTCGTTTTCCAGCTTATCACCATTTTTTCTCTTTAGTTTTTTTTTGTGTTTGTTCTAATTTTGAATTCTTCAGGCAGCATTTCTTTTCAAAGAAGCTGGAGAAAAAGATCTCAGAGGTAGCATTTCATATCGTTACCCTCTATTTTAGTGTCATTATCATTAAAAATGATCTTTGATCTCTGACTTTGCTCAAGTCACGGCATCAGTTTTTTCCTCTTAAATACGGACTAACAGTGTGTGCAACATGCCATGTTTATTGATGACGCTAACCCGTAGAGCAGAATAAGTTTGCCTTTTTCTGTTTCCTTCCTAGACTGCATCAGAGTTTCTTTAGCGATAATTTACCAAATGGTCAGCTATATGCAAACACTGATAAAAAATTTGTTCCCAAATTTTATTGATAGTTGTAGTCATTTATTTCTTGAATTTTCTTTCTTTAACTCTATCTATAATTACAAAAGTAAGTTAGCTTATTTCTTTCCTACAATGCGGCCATTATCTTTATCTGTCTTACCAGCTTATGCTCCACAATCCACATTTTCCTGGTCTTTTTCCTCATGTTATTGTTTCCTATCTGTTATATTTGTTCTTCATCTGAGCAGAAACTTGTACCGGTACAAAACTTGCAACGGCCTCTCACAGTTTTCCAATTGAACTGCAAAAACTTACAACTTTGAACAGAGATCACGATAGTGTTGTTCTTCAGGAATTTGGAGGAGTAAGTTAATATCGAGCTAGAGCTTTAAGCTTTTTAACTTTGTTGCCTGCTGGTGTTCATTTGTCTCTAATGACATTCTTCTCTTCAGGTTGAGGGGCTGTCAGGTTTATTAAAGGTTAATCTTGACAGGGGAATTAATCCGACTGAGGATGAATTGTTACAAAGGAAGGATGTTTTTGGAGCAAATACATATCCACGCAAAAAAAGAAAAAACATACTGGTATATATTTTGTTGTTATTTCTGCAAGTAAATTGCACAGGGCGCATCTTGCAAGTTTTAGCCACTTGCAATTTTAGTTTCCAAATGGGACATCTGTTCTCTTGATTACAGATTACTTACATATGTTCTCTTCGTATTTCTTTTCTGTTATGTATGCTTTTTTGCTGTGTCGGAGCAGCATTAAGCTTTCCATTTATGTAATATTCTGTATTTTGGCATGAGTATCTTAGGAAACTTAACGTTAATCTTGCCAATTAGAAAGCCGATTACAAATAGGTTGCACGAGACTTTTATCCTCTACAACATGGATAATTTCTTATGCTTTCACATAGTTGTTGAACTCTTTTTTTTTTGCGGGTAATAGTTGGTTTAAACTAACCATGTTGAATTTTGATATTGCAGCGTTTTGTGTTTGATGCATGCAAAGATTTAACTCTCATCATTTTAATGGTAGCTGCTGCCATATCTCTTACGCTGGGCATGTCCACAGAGGTATGTTACTTCTTCATTTGCTTGTTTCCTTAAATTAGCCTTTCTTTCTTTTACATATTCCTGTTGATAGCGCAATGCTAATGCCTCCTGTAGTGGGATGGCCGACCTGGGTTCAAAGCCTGGGTCTCGCATAAAAATCCCCCTTGCCGGCACACGAAATGGGTGCTCCCTACGTGACAGTGAGCAGCCACACCCCGTGTTTGTGGGGTTTCTCTCTGTAAAAATGCTGTGGAATCCGTCTTCCCTCCGCAGGTCTAGATTTTTTAGTATAGATATAACTGCATTTTCTATTTGTCTTATTTAGGGTGTCAAGGAAGGATGGTATGAGGGCGGAAGTATTTTCTTAGCTGTCTTTCTTGTGATACTTGTTACAGGTGATTACTTCTGAGGTTACGCGTTGCCTTCTTTTTTTCCCTTCACCTTTAGCTTGTTTCAATCTAATTTGTTTCATTTTTTAAATCTATCTAGCAACCAGTGATTACAGGCAATCACTTCAGTTTCAACATCTGAATGAGGAGAAGCAGAACATACACGTGGAAGTGAGTATGATCCTTTCTAACTGTATTTTGGTGCAGTTCCAGATATGAACTGTCACTCATTTGTTGTATTCCTGATGTACTATCTCTCTTAATTAGGTTCTTAGAGGTGGTAAAAGATTTCGAACTTCCATATTTGACATTGTTGTCGGTGATGTTGTTCCCCTCAATATTGGTGACCAAGTAAGATGGTATATTATTTGTGAACTCTGTTTGTTTTTTCACCCTAGAATAATTTTCTTACATTCATTCTCTCGCGTTTAGGTTCCTGCTGATGGTATCCTGATATCTGGCCATTCTCTTGCAATAGATGAATCAAGTATGACCGGGGAATCAAAAACTGTGAGTTAATGGGAAACATCTCACTCATCTCAAGGACTCAAAACCTGTTTTATTTTGGCAGGGGCACTCAAAACATAACTCTCCTTTTTTTCACGAGATACTTTTGTAGGTTCACAAAGATCAAAAGGCTCCGTTCTTGATGTCTGGTTGCAAGGTTGCAGATGGCTATGGTTCTATGTTGGTGAGTACAAAGTTCTTGAGAGTTTGAGCAACATGTTAGTAAATTGATTACTTTTTTCCCTGGCACTTCTACATAGTGCATTTCTCTCCCTTATCTGTTATTTTATAATTAGGTAACAGGTGTGGGTATCAATACTGAATGGGGCCAGTTGATGGCTAACCTTTCTGAAGATAATGGCGAAGAAACCCCATTGCAGGTTAATCTCTGTTCAGGCTATGTGTATTCTTATATGAGTGAGTACTGACGCGACCCTTTCAACCATGGAGTAGGTGCGTTTGAATGGTGTTGCTACTTTTATTGGCATGGTGGGTTTGTCAGTAGCTGGTGTTGTGCTTGGTGTTCTTGCGATAAGGTATTTTACATAACATGTAGTAGCAACTAGCAACAAATGTACACTTTATAACCACCCTGTACTGAACTACAGATATTTTACTGGACATACCAAGAATCCGGATGGGACTGTTCAATTTCGGGCTGGAACAACTGGTGCCAAACAAGGTTTTATGGGGGCAATTAGAATTTTGACAATTGCCGTATGTAATTTTAATCTACGATGTATATACCTAACATTAAATAGTATATCATCTCTTGATGACTCTCATTTTGTGTAATATTTATCCATAGGTGACCATCGTAGTTGTTGCTGTGCCCGAGGGACTTCCATTGGCAGTAACATTGACGTATGCATCTCTTTATTATGCAAATTACTTGGACTCTTCAGTTACATGACTATCTGTTTCTTTGGTTTCAGACTTGCTTATTCAATGCGAAAGATGATGCGAGACAAGGCGCTGGTAAACAAAAATCTTACTTTTGTACAAAAACATTCACATGATAGGAGAGTTTATTATCCTTATGTTTTTTATTTAGGTGAGGCGGCTTTCATCTTGCGAAACAATGGGATCAGCGACAACAATATGCAGTGATAAGACGGGAACTCTCACCTTGAATAAGGTTTGTGGAATAAATGTCTGGTGCTTGTGCCATGAAATGCATTAAAAAATCTGTCATGATGATATTCTAAGTTCTAGTTTGCTGCCCTGATATGATGCTAACTCTTCCCATTTTTTTAATGTAAATACTGGAACCAAAGTTAACCAATAACATCTCATTTTTTGGGTCCTGACAATACATTTATTCATTTACACGTTGTGCTAATTCTGTCTTTATTTGTGGCATGACAGTTTGTTTGGTAATCCTTATGTTATTGATTATGTAGATGACAGTTGTGGAAGCACATTTTATTGGGACAAAGTTGGATCCTTGTGACGATGTTAGGGCAATCGCAAGAAGTGCAACATCACTGCTCATTGAAGGAATTGCACAAAACACTACCGGAACTGTATTTTTGCCAGAGGTATAGTAGCTTTGCTTCTTCTAATATATACTTGTTGCTCACATTTAATGTAAACCCCATCTACTCTAGATTTAGTTGAACAGATCAGCCATTAAGTTATAACTGGTTACAACCACTTCATAAAGTATTCTTATTTTGTATGTAAATATGATGGTCCATATTGTTCTTTGAGGTATCTTGCAGAACTGGTTATAGGTCAATTCCCCATCCTATCTTTGTTTTGGAGTACTGTTGCTTTTTATTTTGAGAATAGGAATTAGAGTTTATTCTGTACTAATCGCATGGAGTAGTTCTTGAACCTTGCACGTGATCCTACCATGTTCGAAATATTAGTGAACAGTGACACTAAGCAACTTGCCTCAACCAATATAGGGAGAGTGCTAAGCAAATTCGCTCTCTGATGCCACAATCACCCACTGATGTGTGTTGTACCGTGTGGGCCTGCCCCACCCCACATGTGTACCCTATCTCCCCCTCCCTTTCTTCCTCTTCCTATCTCCCCTTATCTTTTCCCTGTTCTTCCGATCCCCTCTATTTTTCCTCCTGGCCACCCGCACCACCACACCCGAGCCGGCGACGCCAGTACGCCACGGCGGAGAAGGCGACATGACAAACCATGATGTAGCCGGAGACGGTGCTGACGTGGTGGCCAATGGCGCCCTTATCGTTTTGCGGACGGAAATGACCACGCTTGCGGGTGACCGCGTGTTATCCCAGACCAGTGCTATGTGTCATCCATGTCACTTCCATATATGAGTTGCTATGTTGTTTCCACACAATTTTATCTGTTCTTTGTCGCTGCACAGGATGGGGGAGCTGCTGATGTTACAGGTTCGCCAACAGAAAAAGCTGTTCTTTCTTGGGGCCTTAAGGTACACTGATTTTGCTTCATACTTGGTATTTACTTTAAGCTTCTTTTGTTGACTTAGGTCTTCCTTCTTGCACAGATAGGGATGGATTTCGCCCAAGTGCGGTTAAAATCTCCAGTTCTTCATGTATTTCCCTTTAACTCAGAGAAGAAACGTGGCGGTGTTGCAGTACAGGTAGTAAGCACATTTTTGTATCTAAAACCATTTGGTGAAATAGATGGATCACTGGCAAGTTAGTTCTGGAATTACGAGCATTGGATGACATTGAGCATTTGTTCTGATTGCAGCATCAGAAGAGTGTCTTGGCCCTCATGTCTTCTAATATGCAAAGATCTATAATTTGATTTATGCATCATGTCTCTTGTGTTTATAAGAACTTATGTGTCCTTTTGTTTCGTATCCCTATTTTGGTTCATATTGCCTCATTAATGTTGGGCCACTGTAATTTCAGTCAGATACTGGGGTCCACATCCACTGGAAAGGTGCAGCTGAGCTAGTGCTATCATCTTGCAAAAGTTGGCTTTCTCTGGATGGTTCAGTTCAGCCAATGGATGCTCAGAAGGTAACTGACATTCATAACTTGCACCTGCTTTATTCCTGATGTGTTCTTAAAGCTTGGAAATGTTTGCAGCATAATGAATACATGAAAACAATCGAAGACATGGCAAAGAGTTCACTAAGATGTGTTGCTTTTGCATATTGCCATTGTGAGATAGAAGTGATTCCGAAGGAAAACATAGCTGATTGGAAGTTACCTGAGGAAGACCTGACTCTGCTTGGTATCGTGGGTATAAAGGTTGGTCCTTGTTGCTCGGTAGACTCACTTTCAGATTGATTGCATATGTTATTTTTGTTTAGACACAAAATCAACTGTCACTTCAGATACATAGCCCTGTGTAGTGTTCTATTCCATGCTCTTTTGTTGCCTGTGTTGGGAACATATGATAATCAGTTACTCTAAAATTTATGTTGCCCTGATGCGTCCATTGCAGCTACATGTGTACTCAGATAAACAGATAGTATATGGCCAATCTGATAAGTCATATTTGATTATTTTCATGTTCACAACCTACCCATGGTATCAAAGATAAAGTGAGTGTTTCTTTCTTCATGGAGGTTATTATTAGGAATTATAAAATCTTTGAGGATTAGAGGCCACCTTTAATGACTGGAAGGCAATCTTCTTACATGAATTGGCCTGGTTGGCCATAGAATTGATAATAGATATGCCCAGCAGTATAGAGACTGGCTAGAGTCACAGCATCAGACTCTCTGATACTCCTTCCGTTCCACAATGTAAGCCTGTTTAGCTTGCTAAAAAGATTTACATTTTGGAACAGAGGTAGTATTTTTTAAACCCTTTTGTATTATGAAACTTGTGTCCTGGAGGTCCTGGGTACGAATCAGCCTGCTTGCATAAAAAGCAGGGGAAAGGCTGCCTAGAAATTCCCTTCCCCAGATCCCACAATGTGTGGGAGTTGTACGCCCACTGTTTTCCCCTCAAGAAACAAACTATCCATGCTTTCTGGCTCTGCTAAAACATGAAATATATCACTATTGCACCGTAGTTAACTCCAAACAATTCATCGTCTTTTATTTGCGTCATGATACATAAGCATACTTTCTTCTGTCCAGTCATATTGCATAGCTTTATGACAAGATTCATCTGTTACTCGTCTTATACAAAGTTTCTCCTCCTCTAGGATCCCTGTCGCCCAGGAGTGCGGAATGCTGTACAATTATGCAGAAATGCTGGTGTAAAGGTATGTCTTACTCGTGTGCTTATTTTTCCTTGTTCTCTTTCTGGGAGGCTTTTACCAGTAATCTACAGTACTGTTAAGCTTAATTTACTCTGGTACATCTCATGTTCTCAATTAGTTCTGGTTTTGTAATTCTCATATGGTTTGCTGATCATGTTTGTAACTTGTAGGATCTCTAGCAATTTGTCAATTTTCGTTACTGCTTATGCAACAGTGCTATTCATATACTTTATTTTGTTATTTGTTTTCCCTGTGTGGATATTCAGTTGTTTGTGTCCTATTGATTAAGCATCTGTCTTCTTGTAAAGTTGACCTCGTTGGTTAGTTACTTTGTTCAATATTTACAAAAGAAGTTAAGTATGTTTAAATTTTTCTTTTCCTTACATGGATAGTGGTAGCGCTTGTTTTGTTTTTATTAGTTGACATGTTCATACATGTAGGTGCGCATGGTCACAGGAGATAACATTGAAACAGCTAAGGCAATAGCTTTGGAGTGCGGAATACTAGATGCAAATGGTGTTACTTCAGAGCCTTTTGTGATAGAGGGAAAAGTCTTCCGTGAGATGTCTGAATCTGCAAGAGGAGAGATTGCTGACAAGATAACTGTAACTCTCTCTTCTTGATTCCCTTGTGTATATATTTCATGCTGTGCTAAAGTAATAAAATTAATTGTTACTACCTCCGGTCGAAAATGATTGTCGTGGAAACAAACTAAAAGTTCCTGACATTCTTCTGATTGTTTCACAACTAATCAACTTTGAATTTCAGGTCATGGGAAGATCATCTCCAAATGACAAACTTTTGCTTGTCCAAGCTTTGAAAAGGAAAGGCCATGTTGTGGCTGTCACTGGTGATGGCACAAATGACGCTCCTGCATTGCATGAGGTGTCATGTGTAACTCATGATAGGCTATTAGTGGTCATTTATTTATGTTTCAGCGCATAGTGTTTTATTCTTTTATCTAATGTTTGATTTGTTGTATAGGCTGATATAGGTCTTTCAATGGGCATATCAGGAACTGAAGTTGCTAAAGAAAGCTCTGACATTATAATCTTGGATGATGATTTCACATCTGTTGTCAAGGTTAGTGATTTTCTTGGAAGCAATCTTTCTAATGAAGGGTTACTAGACTCAGCAATCAGCATGGAAATTTTCTTCTATAACAAATTGGCATGGCGCTTTGATGTTATACTACCAAAGTAATCCGTCAGTCTGTGGTATTATGCTTTGTGCTAATTGCTATCAGTTTCATTGTATTTTTTAAATCCATTAGTTGACACAGTACGGTTCAGTTCACCAAGATGCATATTCTACGCAAATCCATCAGTTGACACATTCCCATACATGTTCTTATATGCTGCCTTATGATGCTAATTCTTCTTTGACAGGTTAAGACTTTGGTATAGTGTATACGCAAAATCTTTTGTAGATTGTGCTTAGGCTCAAATTCTGCTCGGCCAACCTTTTTCCTAATTGAGATTTTATACATTTACACCTTCTACCTCTTTCTCTTATAGGTTGTTCGCTGGGGACGCTCTGTCTATGCTAATATTCAAAAATTCATCCAGTTCCAGCTTACTGTTAATGTTGCCGCACTTGTGATTAATGTTATTGCAGCTGTGTCATCTGGTGACGTGCCTCTAAATGCTGTTGAGGTTGGGTCTTTTCCTTTTTTTACAAAATTTTAATGTCTAATATTTTCATTATTGCCATTGCCTCTTTGTTTGTGTATAAAAGATGTGCTCAAATCTTAATTGTAAGTACAGATACTTATATGCCAAGGTTGGCTCTCATGCACTTTGTTCCTTTTTGATTTGCAGCTTCTCTGGGTGAACCTTATCATGGATACCCTGGGGGCTCTTGCTTTAGCAACCGAACCACCAACAGACAACCTTATGAATAGACAACCTGTTGGTCGAAGGCATGTATTAATACCCTACCTATGGAGAGTACCGCATTACATGTTTTATAAATGTATCTAACTGCTCTCTACATAATTAACAATATTTCCCCCTGTTTTCTGCTTCAGAGAACCTCTTGTGACCAATATTATGTGGCGAAACTTGTTTGTCCAGGTTGAATTTGTGTCTCACATGTATCCCTGCAGCATAAAGTTGATATTTCAGATTCTTATATTCTGATTTATCTTGATTTTTGTGCAGGCCCTTTACCAAATAGCAATCCTTCTTATCTTTAATTTCTCTGGAACGAAGATTCTGCGGTTGGAGAATGAAAGTCGAGATAACGCCGAGAAAATGAAGAATACATTCATCTTCAACACCTTTGTATTTTGCCAGGTTGGTTGATGGCATTTGATAGATCTATTTTTTTTCCTGTTTACAGTAGTGTCAGTGGTTTATCGCCCGAAATAAACTGCCCTGTGTGCACATATGTTTGTGAATTTCTTAGCTTAGTTGACGCATGAGACATGATTCTGTATCAAAAAGTTTGTTCGACCAATCAGTAACCGCCTTCACCAACCTGTACTTGCTTTCCTTAAATCAGTGTTCAATTGCTACTTGAGTACGGAGTACCGCTGTAGTTGCCTAGTTATGTTCTGTCTTTCTTGTAGCCCGACAAATCCGGTAGCCCAGAACATTGGTTCATCTGGTCGAAATGCCGAATATTGTTGATTAATTATCAGCAAGTGCTAGCTTCCTTTCGAGCATTGCTTAGGCTGCTATTGTATCGTTAATTTGCCAGTCTAGACAGTTGGTTGAAAATTAGTTTCAATCACAGTGACTAAGCAATCTGATGCCAATTTTAGGACCTTGACTGTACATAATTGTGTGAACTTGTCAAATTCGCCATACCCCCCACTCGTTTGAAGTAAACCATCTTTGCGTGTTACAATTCAAACTATACAAACCTCCCGTCACCAAAAAATATGAGGATCAAGAACGCTTCACAATGTACTTACTAATATGAGCTTTATTTAGTTTTGAACAAAGGTCTCTGAAAAATCTGATGTTTATACCAGATCTTCAACGAGTTAAATGCCCGCAAGCCGGAGGAAAGGAATGTCTTCAAAGGAGTGACAAAGAACCACCTCTTTATGGGTATAGTTTGTGTAACTACCGTGTTACAGGTAACAAGACATAAATGGTTCTTCCACTTAATTTACGATTGTTGGTCCATGAAATGCTGATAAAGTTGCTCTCGCCTTTCGCAGATACTAATAGTTGAATTCCTGGGAAAGTTCTTCAAAATTGTGAGACTGAACTGGAGACTATGGTTAGTTTCAGTTGCTATTGGCATCGTAAGGTATATACTTCAAAATTTATTCATTATGCAAGTTTTGCAATTTGTACTTTATCGATTCATTTTTAAGATCTTACTGTGTTGTTAATATACGCCATATAGATATTGTATGAATCTAGATATCATCTGTCCTTCATTTTCTCTGCAATCCCATATGGGCATTGGGTGAACTTTAACCTTCCTTTCTCCCTCTGACCTTTCCAGCTGGCCTTTGGCTTATCTGGGGAAATTCATTCCTGTTCCTGTAAGACCTCTGCAGTCCTATTTCAAGCCTTGTTGGAGATCATCACACCGAGGTAACTCTTAGCAGTTACTAGACAATGGTCTGTGTTAGTGTTGATCCAACCACCTTACAATTTATATGCCTGTAACGCAGACGAAGAGGAAGGTGGCCAGGGCTAAAAATGTGACAAATATCCAGTGTAAATAGACATCGGTCACTCAAAGAAGGGGGTGGACCTCTACTGCCTCTCTGAGGGGAGCGTAGCTTCGAATTATTTCTACAGGTGATTTAGGTCGGAAAAACACCCAGAGGCCAATGCCTCTGCACTAGAAGCTTTGTATGCAGCGACAGGTCAAGTGCAACGGTTGCTCTAATCATTCTGGGGCTTCAACCTTGACGCCGGTTAATATAAATCAGTCTGAGGACAACCAGTTGCATTACGGGAATATCGCAGTTTTATGCAAATAAATGTGATGTAGCTAGGACATACATTGTAGGCACATTACATCCTTTGTGGCTTTAGGGATTCCAGTTTCTGGTTCTGTAGGATAGTGAACGGAGCAGGCAATAAGAAATTATTCGAGGGTACATGTGAAACTGCGACTGTTGTCTTATGGTACGAGAATGCTTACAGTTGCAGTATTAATTATGGACCAGTTGGTTTTTAACACTCCATAATCGTGCGGGTTCAGCAACTAGGAGAGCAGCAACGGCAAGACATTGGTGACGTCACCCGTCTCTTATATAGTTGACACGACGGACTTCTCTTATAATTGCTAATTGGAGAAGAGAGAATGAAGAAAGGGTCCTATGTCTTCCCTTAGCAGCACAATTTCTTCTTAATAGTGATAATTAATGTTCATTAATTGATAGAGATGATGCATGTTAGAGATGATGGCATGTACTATGCCTTCTCTTATAGTTTACATGTAGGATATTTGTCTAATTGGAAGAGAGAACAAAGAGGGGAGCTGCCTTCTCTAAGTGGTCATTTCTCCATTACACCGTATGTTTTACCTTAGAAACATCTCACTAAAAAGTTAATTAATATTTATTAATTGTTAGGAATAACAATAAGATATCTTATATAAGTTATACTTATTGTTTTCTCTAAATGATGTGGAGAACTAAGAGAAAACATTCTCTCTACCATTATACATGTCCATAAGAGATGAAGCATTACATGAGTTATATTTATTGGCTCCTCTAAATAACGTGAAATACTTTTTAAAAATAATTCCTTCTACCATTGTACACGCCCAAAGAGAATAGTTACAGTTACACTAGTAACACATGGATTTTTAATAGCTTGTTACATCCAAGAAGTTCTTGAATGTAGGGTATATAGTTTTCTGCTTGAATATCAAGACATTGTATTTTGTATATAGTGGATTCATTTTTTTTCTAGAAAAAATTGCAAGAGATGGGTTCTTGATAGACAATACAATCCATTAAATCCCTCTTTCGAGACTAGGTCTCATTTTTTTATGGATCAAATTGTCCATAAATAGCAAATACATCTTATATTATGGATTTTTCTTTAGAAAACTATACACATTACATCAAAAAACGGAGGGAGTAGCTTGTTACATCCATGAAGCGTAAAACCCGATATTGGCGGTTCTTTAGATTTCGGGATCATAATTTGCCTTCGAGACTCTACCAACACGGTACTACCATCACAACGCAGTAAAATATTGATGCGTGCTAGCTGTCGGGTGACTGAAAATTGGCTTCTCTGACTTTCCACCCTATCCTGGGTGATCTTGGATCGACATGCCGACGTTATGGACTGCAGAGCTTTGAATGCCCCCTAATATTGGTCGCCCTGCATGCTATGTGATGAAGCAAACGAGAGATATCACGTCTACTTGTACCTCTTGCCAAACCCTAAATGCAGCAAAATGTTATGATACGTTGCAACAAGTAGACATTTCTCTCACACTGCATGGGGATATCGTGATTCGGTCACGCAGTCGAGGCATGCCGACACTGACGACGGAAACACTTGCACCACCCCTACAACATGAAGAAATGACGCGGCACCTCGTGCGCTACATCTTGTTCGCATTAGATGGATGCCATGTGCCTGCCGACAAGGAATCAACTACCCATCCCACCTCGGCGAGCTTCAGATCCGGCCCAACCTGGATTGCAACATTGGATTGTTCTTCTGATTGAAACATTGGATTGTTGTGATTTGCTTCAATCAACCAATTCCAAAAAAAAAGTTTTACATGATTTTTTGCATTGCATAACATACCTCATCTAGGGAGAATTTTTCCAAACTCATGATTTGGCCCTTCCTACATAAGTAATTTAGATGATTTGCTTAAAAAAATGCTGTGAAATTCTGGTATGTAACATATAGTTTGCATCATATAATTTATATGATTTGCTGCTATCGTAAAACTCTGTGCGTGAATTACAACCTTTTGATGCTATGCATACCTAGTTTAGTATATTTTTTCTGCACAATTTCTACTATGCAGAATTTTATAGCATTATATCCATGGCAGCATGCGTGCATGATATATATCGTAAAAGCAGAAAAAGTTAATGTTGCTATAATTGTGTGGAACAAAACTGTCCCTGTTGTGCAGCATTGTTTTTTGAAAACTACAGAGGATAATGCGGTTAACTCAGAGATATTTTCTCACTTGATAAACTTAGAGCATAAGAAGTGGGGCCTAGATGTCTAGACAGAGGGGCACAACCTAAGAGCATCTCGAACAGACGCGCTATTTTAGCGTGGCGCACAAAAATACATCAATTTAGCGCGCGCGTGGCGGATTCGTTGCTCCAGCAGAGGCGCTAAAATCGCGCGAGCTGCAAATGTTTTGCACGCGCGGCATTTTGCACAATCGCGTGCACCAAATATTGCGCGTGCGGTACAACGCACGGAAAAAGTCACAGCCGATGTGCGCACCAAACGACCAGGAAATTTCACCGCGCGCAGCCCCTCCCCATTTCCGCCTCCACTCTGGCGCCGCCGCCGCCCCTATTCTGTGCCGCTCCGGCCGCCGCCTTACTCGCCGTAGTAGATCAGAGCGCGCTAGAGCTCCACAATTTTTTTTGGCGCGCCGGGTTGCTCAAATCGACGGGAGACCAACTGCGCTGCGCTAACGCCGCCGCCTTCCCGCTCGGCGAGCACCGCTGACGCCGCCGCGGATCCACAACCCACACACGCGCACATCCCTCCGCCGACTCGCAGGACCAACCCCTTCCGCCGTCGCCGCCGCCGTCGACGCGACATGAGCTGCACGGAGGTATCACTACAACCGAACTGGCTATTTGTGACGCGGTCATTTTGTCACGTATTAACGAAATTTGTCACGGATTACCCCTTCGTGACGATATTAGGGCGTCACTAGGCCCGTCACAAAATCCGCGTCACAGATTACAAAATAGTGACGCCACGACAAAATCGCGTCGCGCATTATGGATAATCGGTGACGCGTTTTTTCGCGTCACGCATTGATGGAATGCATGACAACATTATTAGTCACCGTTAATTCGTAAATTTGTCACCGATGAACGGAATGCGTGACAAAAATTATGTCATTGATTGGTTCGTCACCTGTTTTAGACCGGTCAAAACTGCTGACCTGTCGGTCAATGAAGATGATGTGGTCGTTTACGTGGCTGTTGACGTGGATGCTGACGTGGATGTTGACGTGGATGCTGACAAGTGGCTGTTTAGGTGGCAATCGACGTGTCTGTTGACGTGTATGCTGACATGTGGGTCCGATCTCTGCTGACGTGGCATGATGTCAAAAGGAGTCCACGAAATGCTGACATGTGCACCCACCGGTTTGCTGACATGTGGGACCCACCGGATTTCTGACATGCGGGACCCACCGGTTAGCTAACATGTGGGACCCACCGGATTTCTGACATGTGGGACCCACCGGTTTGCTGACATGTGGGACCCACCGGATTTTTTGGCGGGACCCACCGGTTTGCTGACATGCGGGACCCACCGTTTTTTTTGCGGGACCCACCTGAGTTTTTTTGTGGGACCCACCGGATTTTTTTTGCGGGACCCACCGGTTCCCGACGGTTGTTGGCCAATGGAATTTTTTTAATATTTGCAATTTTTGAGGCAATTTGTGAATAAAAAGAATTCAAATGAACCATTTGAAAATGAACCGAAAAAACATTGTTGCACTTATAATACAGGCACACAAAAAGCTTAATGTCTGATTGACACCAACTGTTACAATACCACACGAAAATGAAAGAACGTAGGCAAAAATATGGAAGAAATCAAGTGTTCAGGAAGAAAACACTACTGGCTGGCAAGGACTGCTGCTTATTTGGTCACCTAGTGTTATTGCAATGCTTTTTTAGGAGAAAACCAAGAAGCGCATCCATCTCTTGCTGCCTCGATTGTATTTCATAAGTCATGTCATCATAGGACTTGTGGAGAGCTTCATATTCTGTCTCCTTACTTTTCAGGGCTTCAGTTCTTTCTTCCACGGCCGCTATTCTTTACTGCAGTTGCTGGTACCTTGGAGATGTTGGTAAGGGCTTTTGCTCATGATCTTCTACTATTCCTTCAAACTCTGGGATGCTTGCAGATGTCATGCTAGATGTAGTCCCCAAGTCTGACAGGAAAATGCCTTTCATTCTGCGTTTCTTGAGGACAACTTCACAAATCTGCTGATCAGTTCTGAGAGGCTCATCTTTCATGTGTGGACCCATTTGTGCAAGGATCATTTCATCCTGCCATAGGATATGAGTATTTATTTGTCATGTGCAAGAAATAGTACGTAATAATGCTACAAGAAAATGTAAACATTTTACTTACATAAGCAGCTTGTGCATCCTTGCTCATGATACCAGCATTGTTTGTTTTGGTTATTTTAAAAACTTCAATAGAAGTTGCTTTGCGCGTCTCAGTAATCATGAATACAGGAGGAACCTACAAGGGTTGCGAAAGAGGTAAATAAGAAGAGTATATGAAAAAAATAGTGAAGAGGTAAGGTTTTCAGAGGGTTAGCCACTTACTGCAGATACGTCGCCAACATAGATGGACCTTATGAAGGTATTTGTCGCACCTAATTGGTTCAATTCGTCGAGCAGTCCCTGAATTGCATAGTTTACCATAAAGTTAAAATATATTAGTGCACAAGTTATAAGTGAAATAATTAGGTACAACTGAATTTTACTGATAAGTACATACTGCATATACCTCGCAGGCATCCTTGCTTGAAGAGCGACTTGTCTCACCTATCTGGTGAGTTTTACTCATCCCGTTGATTGCCTAGTAAGCCATGAAGTAAAAACATATGAATGCACAAGCTATAACTGAACAAACATGAGTTATAAAATCATGGTGTCGCACGAAACATACTGAATCTTTGTACATCCAGTGCGGTCCAGGACCCTTCTTCTTTCACGTGCTTGAATCACCGTAGACAAAAGTTCTTGCTATGGAGTCAAAATCGTCCATTTCTTCACCATTTTCTTGAGCTTGCTTCTTATTGATAGCACATAGATTAAAACATGACAACAATCAATTCATATGTCTATGTTTTTGAACCGACACAACTATCGTAGCATAAAATCCAATAGAACGAGGTCCGTGCATAACTATAAACCTGACAGACAAAGTTTCAGTTTCAGAACGACACTTTTACTGTAGCTCGTCTAGCTGTTGTCGCTGTCTGTTTCAGTATAGCATTTAGGTTCAGTATTAGTCTGAATAAACGTGGCATTTTTAACAGACTTACAGAAAATAATTTGACATCAACTTAGACGGATCTCGAACATGAAAGTTTGTCTACCCATCTGAACCAACTATAATCCATGGAACCCTACAGTACTTGACTATTACCTATACGACGGTGAAAATATTGACTTATTTAACGATTGTGATGACTTGATACGTAATAAGAGCGTGCAATAACAACGATTGGTAGCAGATATGATCATGCAAATATAACTGGTTAACTCATGCTGTTTACCCGAATCAACAAAATATCACAAATATGCATAGATCTATATGGAATAGAAGATGAGAGGGAGAGATGTTGAATGAATAACCCCTACTACAAGAAATTTAATCTTTACCAGGGCTGCCGGTGTTCTCCTGCATCTTCATGCCGGGGTTTTCCTCCAGATCGCTGCCGTTCACGTTGGTCGTCAGGTCAATCATATTGTTGCGGCCCAACATTTTCTACTGTCGGGGCAGTCGGATCTAGGGTGATCAAGAGGATGAGGTACGTGAGATTAGATCTTCGAGAGGAGAGGGAGGATGATAGGAATGGAAGGTGTGGTACGAGATCGTGGGTTCTGGCGATACGAGGGGCGTATTTAGGGGGAGGCTGGCCGGCTGGGTGCGCGTGCGCGGGATGTTTTCTTTTCAGACGAAAAAAGGGGGGGAACGGGGAAATTTTAAATAAAGGAGGGAACAAAAAATTTAAACCATAAAGGAGGGAACGTACTGTTTTTTATACAAGCGAAATAAAATTTTCCCATCTAAATTAGGTGTGCTTGTAAATTGAGCAGAGATTTTTTGTGAGTGTTCATGCACGCATACTAGGTGTGCTTGCATATTCACAATTTTATAACATGTGTACTTGTATCAATAATTTTGTAAGGACGAAAAAAGGCGAAAATGAAATTAATGCATGAAAAGCGGTAAATTACATATAATAGTAATTTTAAACTCATATGAATCGTGCAATGTTGATACGATCATATATAAAGTATCAATCACAAACATTCTGAATGGTTTCCATAAGTTCGATGTAAACAGTACACTTATGATGGCATTTTGGGCACTATGGTCATAACGTTGACGCGGAAAGCTCGAGCAAAACCTTCCAAGATGCATGCACCTACATTTGTGGTTTTAGCTACGCAAAGATCTTTTTTGTGGTTTTTTGTTTTCCTAAACACTTGTGAAACCAAAAATTGTGGTGGAGCCAACATGGGTGGGTCGATATAGATCGTGTCGGTTACAGGGCAACTTGGAACCAAGTTGCACATACAAGATCCACATTTAGCTCAAAATTTTGGTGGGTGGTCATGCACACATACTAGGTGGGCTTGCAGATTTTGAGATTTTTCTGACAATTATAAGTGTGCCATATCATTTTCTTTGAAGAAGAATGCCAAAAATTGAAAAAAATGCATGAAAATTGGTCAAATTCATGTTAAAATCATTTTAAACTCACATGAGTCATGCAATGTTTGTATAATCATGTATAAATTAAGTACCACAGGATGTGAAAGAGCTGTGGTCAAGTTGGATGCAAATGGTTCACTTTGGAGGATGTGACAGAAGTACTCGACCGTGTTCATGGCGACGCCGCGGGGGAGAAGAAGAGACTGCAGTGAAATAGAGGGGCGGTGGGCATAAACGAAGTTGAAACGAAAGGGGACAGGTGGCCCCTTGTATGTATTGTCATGTCAAAACACCGGTATGCATTGTCAAGTCAAAACCCCTGTATCGCCACTGTGCCTCTCTCCTCTCCTCCTACCGTGTATTTGACTGCACCGAAACCAATCCCTCACCCTCCTCTAGCATCCTCCACGTCTCAGCACTAACGTCTTTCACCGCCGCCACCTCTCTTGCCACCGGCCGCTCACCATTGGACCCGGCACGAGCACACTAAGTTAGTACCAAAAATGCCCACGTACGTCTTACATTTTCTGGCCATTTTCTTCCAAGAAATTGATAGCATGCAATAACATATTTTTTGTCATAAAAATCTGAAAATATGTTGCATGTGGAAATTTTCTTAATATGGTATTGTACTTTTTTTTGCTGCATGTGGATTGCCTCCTACTTGGAATGGTACAAACTTGGGAGCACTTCATTTCAGTACCACATGTCCACATATGCACGCAAAAAACAACAAAATTGCATGTAGGTACAAGTAGTTCATGTTTGTTAGTTTTAGATCATCTATAACATTCACTACCCCCCGCAAAAAAAAAAACATTCACTAAGCACCACGTAAAAAAGGAGTCCTGTTTGTTAGTTAACAATAAGTTTTTTTTCTGAGATGTGCGCGTGAGATGGTAATAAATAGAGGGGAATTCTTTTCAAAAAAAAAAAAAGAGGGAAAGGGATGCCAATTGTTTTTTTCGCTCACGGTAACTGCATCCGTGGAGGCCGAGGAGGAGTTCGGTCATTAATCTTCTCAACTGCCTCCACTTCCTCTGTTTATCCTTGCTTCCGGCCCCCACTTCATCTTCTTCCTCTCCGTCCGCGCCGCCATGGACCCAGTAGAAATCCGTACCATCTCGACGTCGTACACCGCCCATGGCCCGACGGACATAGAGATGACCTACACCAACGACATTGCGCAGGTTGAGAAAACCCTCGAGGTGCTCAAGATGAAGCTGTTGAAGATGGACGAGGAGGATGAGTTCATGGGGCTGGATTTTGAGTACACCAACGCGGAAGAGGAATCTAAAGAGGTGGCAGTCGTTCAACTATGCGTGGACAAAACTGTGTTGGTCTGGCAGTCGGCTAGGTATGACTCTTAGATCTAGTTGTTTACATTTCCGGATTGGGTTTTTCTTACATCTGTTAAATACAGATATATATATGTACTGTTTCTTTTACCTACTTTGATTTGGTTTCACGATTCACATGTACTACTGTGACTACGATGACAAATGGTCAACTGAAAATATATGCAAAATATGGCAGCAAGCAGAAATGAAAGGTCTTTTCCAAATGCCAAAATGAAATGTAATATTGCAATGAAGAAATTGTAATTTTCATCTTGTAGGTGTCTTTGTATCAATTGGTCTTTTCTTGTTCAATAGCATTTTTGTAGAGGTTATGACAATCTGACAATTGCGCCTATGAAATGGTAGATTGAAAGAAGTAACTGTAATTTTTTATCTTCTTTTTAGTGTTTTATCAATTGCTTCAGTGATTGTGTTACATATAGGATTGTACAATGGTAGAACTATCTGACAGTCTAATTTTGAGGATATGCTTCCTTCATTTATTTTGTTGGTACTCATATTTCATTAATTTGATTGTGTTACATATATGAGTGTATAATAAATTTATTTATGTTACATATACTTGATATGTGAATCTGAACTGTACCTTATCCAAATTTACAATTTATACTTTGTAACCACTTTAGGCCCATGGACACCTGTCAGAAGCTATTCGAGTTGTTCACCGAGAGGACGTGTAAATTTGACAGCGTCGACATCAGAGCTGACAGGAAGGTCATGGAAAGAACCTAGGGTTTTACAATCCCAAGAAGGTACCATGTTGACATCCAAGATATCTACTACATAAAAGTCTGTGGACAAGACGGGAGGACTGGAATGGCTCAGCTTGCAGGCGAACTCATCAACAAATCTTATGAAACCATGAAGACCAAGTTCCCAAAGATTGGGCACAAAAACTGGGAGAAGCAGCCACTTGACGAGGTTAACCTCAGATATGCTGCTGTTGATTGGTTTGTCTCGTTCGAGCTGTACCGGGTTCTCCAGTGCATCCTAAAGGGGCCAGTTTGTCTCCAACCTAAACCAAAAGTACCACAGGTCATCCCCAAATTATGTGCACCCTCATCATCTACCACCACCAGCAGCAATCGAAACAAGTGGGAGGAGGACATCTATGCCGATCACCCCAACATGGGTGATGCGTGGAATTCCGGGTGGAAGTGAGCGGCATGAAGTGCTCGATATGTGTCATACTGTTTATATGCCGTATTGTTCATATGTAGTATTCCAGAACTTAGTTTAGCCGTATGTGCATGCTTTTGTGTCACTCGTTCCCTACAATGTAACAGCTATCTGACCAATATGGTTTAGCTCAATTGTATGTAAAGCACTTTAAGTATGATGTGTATAAATCAGTACAATGTTGATGACCTATATAGTTCTTCTTAATGTGCTGATTCTTGGCACATTGGTGCATATTTGCACGGAATATAATATGGTTGAAAATAGCACCAAGTAGGAACAAAAAGGTGCAAATTAGCATGAACACAAGTACCACATAACTTAAACACACAGAAGGTACCGAAATTCATTACACATGATAAGTAATTCATAATAGGAAATTAAATTGTTCAGAAAATATTAAAAACAACCGGGACAGGAGTTGACATTGAATAAATGTCACAGGCACCACACATAAACACTAGTACTTCTTCTTCTTCTTTGAAGGTCCAGCACCGGCATCCTTCTTCTTAGGGACCAGGAACTCATAGAGTGCCAAGTGTTCAGCCCTAACCTGAGGATCAACCTTTCTGGTCTGAACACGACTGATCCCTAAAGCATGCTGTTCAAGACTATGAACATCCTTGGTCAGTATCTGGTCATCCAAAGGGCACCTATATCTGCCGTCCGTAGGGCATGGGACAATCGGCTTGCGCATACCAGCTTCAAACTCAGCTCGTACCATCTTCGAGTAGCTTCTCATGTTACATCTTCGAACCAAATCACCAGGTTTGTACTGGATTGAAAAAAAAATGAGTTATGCAACGGTTTTGATGCAGCAATGGCCAAAAAAAAAGTTTGCCAATACAACTATGTGCATGACGAAAAATAACAATACATCCAAAAGTTAGTTCACAACAATGGAGACACTTAATTCAATTTGTGTAAAATTGTTTAAATCTTTAGGATGAATAACAGAAACAAAATTAAGAGAACTACATTTAATGTAGGCGTAGTAGACGCTAAAACATCTATAATTTGATGAGATCTACAAATAAAGATGTAGATGAAAAGTGAAAAACCAGTACATATCTACGCCTTAAAAACTATTAATAAAGATCTAACTAAACAGTAAATAAATGAACTAACGACGAAATCTAGAGGTACTGATAACAATCTGGAGCACTAACCTCCAGTTCTTCATCAGATTCTGAGGATGCAGCGTTAGACCAGAAATCCTCGTCGATCTGTGCATACAACCTCTTCTTCGGGGAATCATCATTGCCGCCGGCGACGTCGGTTGCCGGATACTTACCGGCATCATCACCAAGAATATCGGGTGACCAGACGGCGCTGGGTGGACTCCCCTTATCATCTCCCGACCAGTAGCCATCTTCGTATGGCGTCATATACTGCGAATCGTCGAAGGTCTCCACAACCTTCTTAGGACGGCCGACGGCGCCGCTCGAACCCTCGTCGGGTACCTTTGCAGCGGCAGCAACGGTGTTTGTAGCCGGCTCCTTAGGCGACCCGACAACAACAGGAGAGGACTAGCATCAGCATCTACTACGGGATTCGCCAGATCCATCAGCGGCGGTGCTTCAGAGAAAACCCTAGTCCGCATCATACTAGACGTGGGAGGGGAAGTGGGGAACTGGGGGAGGCGGCGAATATGGCTAGTAGTGGGTACACATTGCGGTTATAATAAATAAGGAGAGGACGGGAGAGCAGGAGTCCAAACCTAATTTGAAGCAATATAACATGTTTTCGTAAATCGGCTAAAATGCACACATACTAGATTGGCTAAAAAACAATAAATACATAGAAACAAAGGATTAACATAGTCTTACACAAATTATCACAGCCTGTTCTTCCATAAATAACCAAAACTAAGTCAATATTGTCTAAACATGACTTAGTGAACATAGAACTATGGCAAATGCCCTAACGATAACTAGTACATGCCTCCGTACTGAGAAGTACTAGCATCTGAAGCAGGTGGCACCGTCGGAACGAACCAAATCGGTGCCTCGCTACGTACCACATGATCGGCGCATCTCGTTATATCCAGCGTTGAGCCAATGGCAGGCCCACCGCAAACGTGCATGCGGATCCAGGTAGGATCTGGCTGAGTGTTGTAGTGAAAGGCGCGCCCATGTGTAGCAAACACACAATCTGGTTTAAACACTGGAATAGCTGGTGGTAAGGCTGGTGGTAACCCAACAACAAAACCATCTTCGCCAGCAGCAGCTTCACCATCATGTTGTTCTCCATCACCATCAACAGCAAAAGGGAATTCTGATTCTTCAGTGGCAGCAGCTTCATGGGTAGCGGGAGGGGCCTGAAGGAAAAAAGGATTGTTCATCCCAAGAAACGCAGACATGCCATTCAGACTGTCAACCCTGCTCCAGGCTCCTTCTAGAGGATCTGTGTACAGATCTGCAGGCAGCGAGAAAACGTCACAGCGCCGGTTTGGATACGAGTACACATATGCCCCCATGTACAGAGCAGAACCGCGAGCCCATTTTTGCGAGCCATTGATATGGAACCACAGAAGTTTATGCTCCTTTGGCGCTAGGAACCAGCACCCTTCTGCAGCATCCCCTTCCTCAGCATCGTCAATGGCAGGAGTTTGTATGAGACGCGGCGCTGCGTGTGTACCTGAGAGTTACTTCCAGTTGCACAGGTTTGCTCAGACAATGTGCATGTCCACTCAATGAGTACTCGAATGAATTAAATTTAAATTAACTTACCCCATTCGAATGGTTGCCAAACATGCACATCTCCACGCGGTTCAGTAACCGCATATATGCGATCAAGGGTACGGTGTTCCGAGTTTTCGTGGATGCCGACGGCATCCACATATTTCGATGGTCGCAAATCTGTGTGAGGCAAGATGGTCCAGACCGTCTCAAGTGGCCATCGAACGATGGCAATTAGCTTGTCGAACACGGCAATGGCATCGTAACACCATTCCTCGCAGCAAATAAATGGCCTTCTTGTGAGTTGAATCTTCAGCAGAGTTAGTACTGCACCGTTGAATTTGATATTGAATGGGTGCTTCGACTGCCATCCATCACTGTAAGGAGTTATGCCGACATCCTCCAGAGATGGCATCGTTAACCTCAGTGACCTGTACACGTTAGTCAGAGTCAAATTTCTTGGGTGTTCCCCATTGATCATCACCAACCACTCTCTGTTGCCGCCGACCCAGAATTGTACGCCTTCAAATCCTTCCTGGCCTTCCTCCTTCAACCGCACCAATGCTGGTGCCATGTTCTTGTCCAGAAGCATGAGTCTACCACCAATGATCTGCGATAAGCCATAGATATATAGTCACACAAGAATTACTTAAAATAATATTCATAGACTGCATGCAAACCATAAAACAACACCTTAATGTGGTGATGAATTACTTAAAATAGATGTGTAAGTGCGCATAGATAAGTAAAAGAAAATAATACATGTTACCAAGGAACTGCAAAGACAAAATTAAAATTTAGATTTGTGTACACATTGACATAGATGTAAGATCAGATTCACATGGATATAAGTACAGATCTAAAGAACCGTGGTAAACAAGGTAGAACATCAAATAAAAAGCATATTTTCAAGAAGGCATGACACAAAAAGATGCAAACAATCTAAAAAAAGGATTACGAACTAACAACCTCTTCGCGGGAGCGTGAGCTCTGCTCCATGTGTAGAAGCCGGGCGTGCCAAACGGATGCTTCACATCCTCGCGAATCGCGGTTCGATAACCAACGATGCCACGAGAAAGGCGACCGGCGCTGATGATGTCCATTTCGGAGGTGATCATCTGCACGGTCAACTCACTCGGCCCCTCAGACTCAACAGCCTGGCGCTTCGACATCGGGGTTTTTGTCGCCAGACCGGGGATGCGGGTGTGTGTGTGTGTGTGGGGTGGGGGGGGGGGGATGCTGGTCCGTGCAGAAAAACTGGAGGAAGTGGGGAATATTGGAAGGTGGAACTGCTGTTGTAAAGGCCCCCCTTTTATTATAAGGTAGCGACCTCCTGTGTATAGTGCTAGTCCCTGGATCGACTTGCTAGCACACACAGTTTAAGATGAAATACCATAACATTGCATCAATATTCATTACACGATGATCCAGAAATAAAAGGGTTCGATACAAGGTGCATAGCCTGTGGCTAGCTCAAACCGAAATAAACACACAACGGAAAGCAAATGGATAAAGTGAGCTCCATCTTCATCATGTGCCACAGGCAAGGCATGTTGGGTGGAGACTCGCGACCCTAACCACCTTCACTCTTCGTCAGAGGGTCCTGCAATGGTGAGTTGCAGCCCAAACTATATTGGGTCAGCACAATTGAATTGTGGTGGCAAGATGACACTATGTTGACTAATCTAGTAAGTCTATTCTACATGCATATTTGGCCAGGTGGAGTTTGAGGCTGATTTGCATAAAAGCCAATTTTGTCCTATCATTTAGAAAACATCTTTTCATCTTAGACAAAGAGTACCGCTGATAGACATCAGTGAACACCTTTGACAACAAAGAATACCACCGATAGACATCGGTGAACAACTTTGAAAACTACGCACAAAGAGCACCACCGATAGAAAGCGGTGAGCTCTCCCAAACCCTGGTTCACCCATCAAATTTTATTATGAAATTGGGATGAGGAGATCTTCAACATCTGCCCTGTCTAGTTGCTCAAATGTCCATAACCGGGGACACGGCTAAGTATACTTAGTTTTTACTCTCGAGAGGGTGTGCACTTTCACCACAAGACCCAATCATTCCCTCGTCCATGTCACCCAATTATGAAATGGAAAAGAGAAGATCGAGACGAGACCTTTCAGAAGCAATTCCCCAAAATCCATAAAGCGGACCCCTCCCACCTATCATTCCCCTACATCTGCCAGTCACGTGGATTTCGGAGTCTCGCAACTTATATGGTCAAGACAGAGCCCATATGACATGTGGCTGCACTGGAAGCTACTAAACAAGGTGCGTCTACAATCTCTTTAAGCCTGGGTGACTTTCCACTATTGTGCGCTTCCACCAAGGGCGATTACCATAGATATGGACCATAGATATGGACCCCCTGAGTAGCCACCCACCATGGTTCTCCAACCAGCACCCAGGTAGTTCATTGATTAGTTTCAGTTAATTTTCACTATCCAACTAATCAACACATTTTTATTGCTTGACTAAGCATTCTACCATGTATGGTGCCACTACGTTTCAGGGTGGGGGAAGGCTACACACTAAATAGGAGCATAGCATAATATAGTATCTCCAAACAATTCCTAACATGCATACTACAAAAATACTACTATGCAATATATCAAAAATAGTAGGAGGTTTATGAGCGTCACTTGCCTTTTGAAAGTTGTCGTTTCTCACACTCTCTTCAACGAAGAACGTTTCACTCCGTTCAATCTATACGAGGAAAGAGAAGTACAATAAACAAACAATTCGAACAAACACATAACACATAAAAGCATACATCACAATAATGTGTTCATCAATAGTTGTTTTATTTAGTTCATTTATTTTATAGTCAGCTCTCATCACATTATTCAATTTACAAAAGGAATTAATGTGATAGGACTTAGGGTTTGCCATTTGTGGCCAAGGGATGGTCTAAATTCAAATTTGAACATTTCTAATCTAAAAAGGTTGAAGTATTGTTCCAATATTGTAATGTTTGGTCATGTTCAAAATATTTGCACAATGCTTTTGTCAAAAGGAAATAACACCATTTTCAACTATGGTTGTGATTTAAGAAGGTCACTAGATTTTAATCGACTTCACATGTTTATGAATCTTATGGATCTAATGAAGTTTAGTATGGTTCTCACTAGACCTATAGTTATTTTAGTGACATTTTGCAAAAGGCTTCACATTAAAAGGATTTGTAGAATTTAAGTTATATCTAGATTACACAAATTGTATCTCTGATTTATAAAACAATATTTAATTAGTCAAAATTATTTCTAATAGTGGCATGATGTTCTACTAGTTGAAAGGTTTGTAAAAATATTTTATTTGCATTTTTATGATCCATGAATTTATATTTATGTCAAATTTATCCAAATATTCCATTTGAAATTAAAATGAATTTAAACTAGTCAAATTTGAAATCTAACAGTGGAAAAAGATTCTACATGTCAAGGGCTTTCCAATGGTATAAAGTTTGTCAAATTTGGATCAGTGGATAAGAAGATATAATAGTTCTAAGTGGCAGGGGGTTTACTGCAATTCTGCCATTTAAATCTCTTCGGGATAAAATTCAGAAATTAGACTGGACACGTGGCTTCTTTCTATTGGCTAGGCTCGGATGGTTAAGTGATCTCATTTGAACCGTTGGATCTGGATCTGAGGGACGAGAGCAAAGGATACCTTTTCACTCAGGTGATCTAATCGTGGCCGTAGAGCGAGGATCGGACGGCTCCGGTTGCTTTGACCAAAATCCCGCGGCGGGGCTCGCCGGAAAATGGCGTTGCGGCGGCCGGCGGCTCGGGCGTCGTTGAGGATTGCGCTCCGGCGGTTCCCCGGACCTGGGAAGATGCTGGAGGGGTGCGCCGCGTCGAGAAGGAGGCGATGGACACCACGTCGTCGTCCCGCGCGTCCTTGAATGGCGACACAGCAAGGGCCAAGGGCGCGGGCGCCGGCGAGCTCCGGGTGAGCTTCCTCCGCTCAAATTGCTGCAACGAAAACCCGTAAGAGGGGCCGGAGAGGTGCGGGAGGTTTAGGGGGATAAGATTTGGAAGGTCTTGGGCTCCGAGCGTTGCAGACCTCGCCGGAATGGAAGGAATGCGGCGGCAGCGGCAACGGCTACTTCGGCGAGCGAATTCTTCGTCTCGGGCTCACGATTCGAAGAAGGGGAAGAGGGGAAAAGACGCCGGGGTTGCGGGGGTTTTAAAGAGGCCATGGGCGCGTCGTGGGGGACTCGAGGGAGTGGGGGCGAGCGTGGAGATCGTGCGGCTTCGCTGCTGGTCGTGGCGTCTGGGCAGCGGTTGGAGGAGGAAGAAGAACTGGCAGGTGGACCCCACCTGTCAGTGAGTGACGAGGAGGGAGGAGCGGGGTGGGCTGGTGCTGGGCCGGTGTGTGCTGCTCGCGCGGCGTATAGGCGTTGGGTCGGCTTGGCTGGAAGCTGGGCTCGGCCCTTTAAATCTTTTGTTTTTCGATTTTTTACTTTTCCTTTTTATGTTTTCTTATTTATTTTATATCTTTTATTTTATTTATCCAAATGATATCAAACAAATTTCTATAGTTTTGTAAAAATCATATCTTTCATTTGAAACCAACATATACATGTTTTCCATACATTTCAAATACAAAATTTTCAAATGACATGATTTGACATTTTTTTGTAGAATTTAAAATAGAGTCTCAATTAAGATATTTGTGTCTTAATAAAATTAAGAAAATTTCACAAATGTAACTGTTTAAAATAAATCTTTCCAAACCCCTTTTCAATTCAAACACTTGAATCAAAACTATATTTTAAAAATAGAGGATGTTCCAAATAGTTTTGTGACTATAAATATGTACCTAGGGTTTATTAAGAACCCAATATATTATTTTGAATTATATGATTTAACCCAAAACATTTTTGAAATAGGAATACTTTAAATAGTTTAAAGTACTTTAAAAATATGGTGTTAAGGTTAAATAAAATATTTTAGAATATTTATTTATAGTTCCACACTCAAGTTTGAAAATAAAGTTTGCTTGATTGACTAATATCATAATACTTTTGAATAAGTAATAATAATCCTTTTTAGTTGTCCTTCTTGGATATTGATGATTTTATTTAATATGAAATAAAAGTTTTAAATTTTAGTGATTTTTAAACATTCCAAAATTTTGGGATGTTACAGCTGTATCAGAGTCGCCAGGAGGAAAAAGATCTTTTTTTTGAAAGGACCAGGAGGAAGAAGATTGAACAGTTACGGCAGCGAGATAAACGAGCGGCGAGGTTAAACAAATGGGTCGTGGCTGAGCGGATCTCGTCCGTGCACACTAAACGTCGGCTTAATCGTGAGCCGTAGGATCTAAACCGTCATCATGACGATGCTTCCTTGCTGTCGAAGCCTTGCCGCAGTCTCTGCACCTAGACCAGATGTGACCAGACCAAACGTCTTTCAAGCATTTTAATAGGTTTTCATGCATTTAATTCATTTTCTGGCCTTTTTGTACCAATAAAAAGACTGACATACCTAAACATGTCAGAAAAATCTCAAACTTTGAATTTTGTCGATTGCTATCTAGTTTTGCTCATTTAAATGAACTTTAGTCGATTTACGAAAAGTAGGTCAAATTTGAACTACAAGTATGTCATAGTTTTATGTAATTGATTCGAAAAAATAAGTTCGGGGTTCCCAAGTAGTGATTGTATCATAAATTTCTCGAAATTTATCGAAGATTCGACACCTGCAAGTGAATCACCATGCCTGCAAATTTTACCCTGTTTTGAAAAAAAATCAATTTAAATGTAGAAAGTTCAAAAAAATGAAAACAATTCTCAGGTAGTACCCTTATGTCCTCTGGATTCTGAGTATAAAAAAGTAAATTAGAAAATGACAAGATCATAACACAACAATTCAAACATAACACATTCGACAAATAAGATTTAAGAGCTTCAAGCCCAACTGCCTTGGAAGAACACCATAACCATGTCAAAGTTCATTATAATGAGCTGAAATTTGGTACACTTGTGCATCCTGGCATGGGAACATAATTGAAAGACTCATTTAAAAAAAATATTTTTTGAATTTTGTTTTTTAATTTGTAAGCGTCTAATTTGAGTTTTTTTGTGAACCAAGTACCAAAAATAAGGTGCAAAATAGCATGAACACAATTTCCACGGAATTAGGGACATATGTTATGTGTAATACCGAACTACTTTGAATTTTGTCGATTGCTATCTAGTTTTACTCATTTAAATGAACTTTAGTCGATTTACGAAAAGTAGGTCAAATTTGAACTACAAGTATGTCATAGTTTGCTTTAATTAATTTGAAAAAATAATTTCGGGGTTCCCAAGTAGTGATTGTATCATAAATTCCTCGAAATTTATCGAAGATTCGACACCTGCACGTGAATCACCATGTGTGCAAATTTTACCCTGTTTTGAAAAAATTCAAATTAGATGTAGAAAGTTCAAAAAAATGAAAACAATTCCCAGATAGTACCCTTATGTCCTCTGGATTCCGAGTATAAAAAAGTAAATTAGAAAATGACAAGATCATAACACAACAATTCAAACATAGCACATTCGACAAAGAAGATTTAAGAGCTTCAAGCCCAACTGCCTTGGAAGAACACCATATCCATGTCAAAGTTCATTATAATGAGCTGAAATTTGATACACTGGTGCATCCTGGCATGGGAACATAACTGAACGACTCATTTTTTTAAAAATATCTTTTAATTTTATTTTTGAATTTGTAAGCGTCTAATTTGAGTTTTTTTGTGAACCAAGTACCAAAAATAAGGTGCAAAATAGCATGAACACAATTTCCACGGAATTAGGGACATATGTTATGTGTAATACCGAAGTACTTTGAATTTTGTCGATTGCTATCTAGTTTTGCTCATTTAAATGAACTTTAGCCGATTTACGAAAAGTAGGTCAAATTTAAACTACAATTATGTCATAGTTTTATGTAATTAATTCGAAAAAATAAGTTCGGGGTTCCCAAGTAGTTACTGTATCACAAAGTTCTCAAAATTTATCGAAGATTCGACACCTGCACATGATTAACCATGCCTGCAAATTTTACCCTGTTTTGAAAAAAATCAAATTAAATTTAGAAAGTTCAAAAAAATGAAATCAATTCTCAGGTAGTACCCTTTTGTCCTCTGGATTCCGAGTATAAATTTTGAGGTTAGAAAATGACAAGATCATAACACAACGCTTCAAACAGAGCACATTCGATAAAGAAGATTCAAATGCTTCAAGCCCAACAGGCTTGGAAGAACACCATATCCATGTCAAACTTCATAATAATGAGCTGAAATTCGGTACACTAGTGCATCCTGGCATGGGAACATGAGTTGCTACATGGTTATATGAGTTCAAAATGTTTTTATATGAAATTTGGCACTTTTTATGCATTAAATTAATTTTCTGGACATTTTCTTGCAAGAAATTGATTGACACACATATAATTGTCATCATAAATATGTAAATCTACAGTCCGCGATCGAAGCATTCAAGACTAGGAAAGTTCCGATCCCATGGGGCGCTCATCCTGGCGAGATTATGGTTACTAGTTTAAGGGGAACGGGGGTAGCGAGAGTAGATTGGTTTGGTCAAAAAAATGGAGGGAACGAAAAAATTTGACGGAAAGTAGGGAACAAATATTTGGAGGAAAAAATAAAAGGTACATATACGTATTCAAGGAAAAGGAGGGAACGGTTCTGATCGAATCATTCATGATCAGGGTAGTGGCGGGATTTCTGGTTTCTATTTAAACCCTGACCTCTCCTCCCTCCAAGATCTCAGTCTCCAACAACCAAAAAATCACCGCCGCTCTCGGGTCCAGCATCGTCATCGTCGTTGCATCTTGTACCCGACGTCTTCCTTCAACTATCTCGTCCACCTCTCGCCTATGTCTTCTCACTGACCCCGGTACTTCTCTTAACAGATCTTCCCAACTCGCGGTGCGATGAGAGTTCTTCAATGGCTACGAGCAACAATTGGGTAACAAATTATACACCAATCTCATTTCATTATTATCAGACGTCGTATCTTGGGTACTGATATTTTTCTTATGAGTTCATAGTGTGGTTACTGCTTTGACGATAAGGGCTTGTGCGATGGCAACAATATGAAGAAATCATTTTTCGTTCTTACCCTAGACGTCGATTGTGGTGAAAAGACGGTAATATACTAATCCGTCATTATTATTATTTTGCGTATAATCCGTCGTTATATTTGTTGTAGTGATCCAATCGATTTGTCGATCTTACGTATTTATGTTAGTGTACGCATGGGTTTCATTTCTTTTACTTCTTATAGTACGTCCCGTGCTACATAAGAGCTCATTTTCTTGAGAAGTTTGGCGTAGCCACTACCCACAACACAGAATTCAGGGCTAAACTTACCACTGAAGAGGGATTCAAGTACAAAGTAAGTGTTACAAACCTAGACAGCACAACTTTTTTTCATGGCAAAGTCTGACAAGAATTTATTAGAATCTACCAACTCGGATTTGGAGTTGAGCTTGTCTTATCTGATCTGGACGAGGAAGGTCACCTCAGCCCATGAGCCGATGTACCATCCATGTACGTAATTGCATATGCAAATATTTCAATTATATTTTACCTCAACTAGGTACAAATTATAATGTAATTATTTCTACAAGTAGCAGCATAATATACACTGCTAATGAAACGTGAGATAGTTAACTCATTTAATAAAACTTCGGGAACCATTATTAACTGGAGGATGATGGCGTCAGTGATTGAACATGTTAAGATTGTTGAACATTACGTTGCTCACCATGATGCTGGCGACTATGATGCTGCTGCATGCACCCTTCTCCTGCACACCTTGAACTGGACAAACCGTGCGAAGAGAGAACTGGTAAGCAGTCGATGTTTTTTGTTGCATCTATAACTTCTGTGCTAGCATATGTATATCAAATTTTGATAAGAAATGCCATATCTTTTTGTGCAGCAGAAAATCCTCGTCGTATGGTCCGTGATGGGATGCACGACTCTGGTAATATTACCATAGTGTGTCATCCATACAGTAAAATCCAGACCACCTACGCCATTTCTCTTGATGATGGTCGCCTTCTTGTTAATGGGTGGAAGGAGTTTATGGAAAAGGAAGACAATTTAAGAATTGGACACACAATGCTCTTCATGCTCTACCATGGAAAGAAAGGGCTTTTCCTTTTTGCAGAGTACATTCGTCGTCTGGATGTGGAGTAGTGCTTCAAGAAATGAAGATAATAAGCTAAAATGTTCGACGTATTTAGCTTTTCCAAATATCAGTAATTGATTATTGTATGCTTTTAGCGATGTTAATTGGTGAACATGCTGAGCTAAGATTATTGTATGCTTTTAGCTCACTACTTGATTTTAAAGTATGTAAGCATCATGTAGCTTCATTTATCAAGCAGAATCCACAAACATTGCATGATAAGTTTGATTTAACCATTTTTCATGCATTTAATTCATTTTCTGTTCTTTTTCTAGCAATAAAAATACTGACAAACCAAAACATGTCAAAAAAATCTCTAATTTTGCGCAAAACTGATCGGGGTAGTCGAGTTGTCACGTCAATTGCGCATTATCAATGCCCTTTATCAATTCACCCCCTCTGCTGTTTCACGCCACGTAATGTACTTCATTACTAATCCAAATTCCGTCACACCGCCGTCTCCGTAGACCAGTCGTATGGCCGGCGCATCTACTCGTCGTTGCCGGAAACTCATTGTCCCTCTCTCGCCTCGTCAACTACTTTGAGGCGGCGCATTGATCCGCCGCGCGACGCATAGAGGAAAACCGACGATGGCGGCCTCCGACCAGGTAAGATTTATTTCCGTGACCTGATCCCTAACCACCGATTTACCTCAGATCTGGAAAACTGATATGAACTATGTCGGATTGCAGTGTCCTACTTGTTTTGACACGAGGGGATTGTGCGGCGATCCATACATGAAGAAGAAGTTCTTTGTTCTGACCCTTCAAGAGGGATTTGAGGACAAAACGGTATAAACAAGTCTGTTGCAATGTCTTATAGATTTGTTGCGCCATATGTGCTACCAGAACTAAGAATATGTTCAGCAATTGGTATTTTTGCATGCAATTAGTACCTAGTTGTGTCAAGTCATGTTTGGTTCTATTTTTTCAGGTTATACCCTGCTACGGCAGAGTTTCTTTTCTTCAGAAGTACTATATCGCCGAGTATCAACTTTGCCACTTCCGAGCTACTCTCTTTACCAATGAGAGATTCTCATTCCATGTTTTATGTACCAACAAAATGGGTTTCACCTTCGTTACCGGGAGTGTGTGGAAAGATTTTTGTAGAATCTACTCTTTTGAAGTTGGACAGGATCTGAGTTTTTTTATTAGCAAACATGGTGATCCTCGTGTTAAACCTGAAAACCCACCAATCACACATCCAGGTAAGTTTAAAGGTGGATTTATCTTCTGTTATGCTGCATTTTGTAATCAGGTAGTATGAGTAGTGCTCTGATCTTTTATTATTATTTACTAAAATTTAATCTTACAGCGTACCTTGATTTGTCCCCCCAAAAACGCCAACTAGTGGACTTTATGGATTCCACTGATGGATCCAAGATCAACTGGAGGATGATGGAGACAGTAGTACTAAATGTGCAACATCTTGACCACCTTGTCGACTATCATGATGGTGGAGAGTATGCAGAAGGAAGGACTGTCGCATGTTTGCATACCCTTAACTTCACAAACAACATGCACTTGGTAAAACACTTATAACATGTTATTTCCTTAGTAAATATGTAGTGTTTACAACAACATGTATGACACTTGTTGAAGTATGTTGCAGTGATTGTGAGTACCTAACGTCTGTCAATATGGTACAGAAAATCCCAAGCCGGTTTGTTCCGCAAGAGCTCGAAGAAATCGGTTTCATCACCATTGTGAGACATCCCAACACTGTGGTTAAGGCGACATACATCATCTCTAATTCAGATGGTCGTCTTTCTGTTGGTGGTTGGAAGGAGTTCATGAAAAAGGAAAATGTGTTGCAGTTGGGCGACAAGGTGCTGCTCTTGCTTTACAGTGGTAACCAAGGGCTTTTCATGTTTGTGACCGATGTTCCGTACATTGATCCGTACTAGTGTCGTACAAGACTGATAGTAGTAGTTGTATCTCTTATTTAGTACTGCCCAGTATGTAATCGTAGTAGTCAGAATTGTAGTTTGTTAAACTCTCGCAATAAAGTTTTTTTCAAAAAAAGAAAGTTTCGAAAAAAGTTTTACATGTTTGCAAACAGACAATGTGGATAGCCCCATGTTTACAAGTCAGAGTTGGACGTTTTGCTACCTAGTTTAGTAGATTCTACTGGCTTTTGACATGGGCCTCTACTCATGCATTACCCTCGGCGCGGAGATGCTCGACTTCTTTCTTCAGGTTCTCAATTACAATGCTTGATCTTGCATTCTCATCTTTCAACTTCTTTAGTTCTCCCTGAGCCGTCAGTTTAGCCTCTTGGATGGCGATGGCATATTTGAGTTGTTCGTGGCGTTCGTCTATGGCCTTGAATTTCTCACGAATAAGGTCTTCATTATTCATCTCGAGGTTCTTCTTCTCTACCAGAAGCTCCTTGATCAGGCCTATCGCCTTGTTGTTCGATTCAGAACTCATATTGTTTAACCTGTACAAGGTTGCTACCTCATTCCGAAGTTTGTTGCGGTCCGCACGAAGATTTGCTGCTTCAGTCGCAATTTTTTGAGACGCCGTCCTCTGCGGCTCCAAATCTTCACCGAGCCGTGCACACTCTTTTTTCAGCAGCTCGATATTGTTCACAAGGGTGGCACACCAGTCATTTGTCTGAGCCTCCTTCAGTTCGATCCTAGTCCTGGCTTCCTGCAGGCAGTTATTAATTTGTAGTGAGACTAATCTGAAATTGAGGAATAGAATCAAAAAGTGGAAAGTTCATACCTCACTCTGTCGGAGAGCATGGACGAGGTTATCGAATGATTCTTTCTCTCCCGCTACGAGATTCCTTGAGTTCGATGGATTGCCGATGGAAGAGCCGCTCGCTCTGAGATATGTACAAACTATGCTTCATTTTATCTTAAAAAAAATAATGCTTCATGGATTTTAAAACGTACCGGTTCTCGCTCAGATTTAGCAGGGTTTTCGCCTCCGTCATATGTCAGTCTTGTTCGTCTCCATCTACTTGAGCCACTATCTTCTTACAGCGTTTTGCCTCGCGGGCCTCTTCAGCCCTCGTCGGAGCTACCTGTTTCTTCCAGCTTGGAGCTCCACGATGCGTAGACATGGCTGGGGTGGTATGCGGAGTGGGGATTTCTCCGCCGACTGGTGGCGAGTGGGGAAGAAGGTGAATAGTGGAGTGACCGAGACTTCTACTGCCTTCGGTACTTTAATACGTGGCAACCGTCTCCTCGTATTCACCGAGAAATCAGGTCCGTTCATTTAGAATCTACGAACGGACAGATGGAATCACCTTAGTCCTCGTCTACCTCGCCCTCTTCCCAAGTTCAGCCATTCCCAAAATTCCCCAGGCCACCTACTCACCCTACGGCGGCGGACACTAGCGCCTTCCTCACCGACAACCTCCCCGTTCTCCGCAAAGCCGTAACGTCGTCCACAGACCGACATCCCTTCCTTAACCCCTGACTGGTAAGCAGAAGCGATTACATTCCTTTGCCTCCACATTTTGATGTAACTAAATCTTGGTCAAAACCCGTAGTTTCGTCGTCCGAAACCACGCCTAGCTAAGACGTAGGTTAGATCCCTGAGAATGTCGTATGGTTGCAATCCCCCACCATCACACGGAAATGGCCATTTACGAATAAGTGAATATTTGAGACTGGGCTGGTATTTTCCCCACCTCTCAACAAGAAAAAAATACTTTAAATTGACCTCCTCTCATAATGTTTTTGACCTAACATATTTGCTTTGTTTTTGCATTTATCATGTTTTACATAGATAGACAACAATGAATGTGTTGTTTGTGGACAGAGTGCCGAGTTCTGCCGTGGATATGATCGTCAAGCAGTTTCATGTCATATAAAGATGATAAAGGATTTTGATTGCTACGCGGTATTTTTTTTTAAAGTACTTGTCATAGACTGTTCTGCAAATAGTAGTAGCCTATTATGTGTTTAAATTCTCTGTGAAATGCAGATTATCCCTTGTTATATGAAAGATCACATAAATGCTCTGTCCGAGAACTGGTTGGTCGCTGAGGCTTTAGGAAATCGTTTGTATGATCTGTATATTCGGAAGACTGAATTGAGATCTTTTTTGTGTGGCCCCTATTGGCACTCTCTTATGCGTCAGCGCGATGTCACGATGGGCGATATCCTGACCATTGAACTATTTGATGATGATTTGCAATTTGAGGATGATGAACCTGACAGGAACTTGGCTCAGGTTTTTATCACAGTCTCAGATGCGAATCAGGAACTGAAACCTCATGTGCACATACATGGTACAAAAAAATTTCTTTCATTTTGTACATGAATAAGATATTCTACATTTTTAACCCTTCACACCAAATTCATATTTATACCCCTTTCTAGATTACCCTCTGTTTGAAGTTCCACCAAGCATTAGAGGAACTCTTCACAAGACCATTTTCTCAGACATTTCCCTCGTAAGGATGGACAACATGGCTGAATTACTGTGGGAGATGTATAAAAGATTTCACGTGGTCTCTGACGATGAGTTCTACCATGTTCTGGACCTTCAGTTCTTTGTACACAGGATGACCAATGAGGATTTCTTTCAAGGATCCCTGGTACACTCCATTGTCTTAATACTGTACATATGTTCCTTTACTTCGAAGTATTTCATTTGTCCACTAGGTTGTTGAATTTGCCTATTTTAATGATCATATTTCTCTGTTTATCATTTTTTAGACTATCCCAAAGAGGTCTCTTCTTGGATATAAGATTTCTTCAAAGGGAAAAGTTCTCTATTGGCATAGTTCAATGGATGTACCACGAGAAGACCTATATTCAGAAGTAAATGGCAAAGATTATGAATTCTGAGATGGGTTTATGGGATTCTGCGACGATAAAGGAATTGTTCGTAGATCTCTCCTTCTTGTGAAAATCGAGCCTAGAGAATTCAGATTAGTCCTTTAAATTGAGAATATGGGGTTTTGAGTATAGCAATCGTGTAGTTAAAGACTATAAGCAATGTATCTAGACTATGTGTACTGTTATTGCCCTGAACTGATGCCGAAGCCTGTTACTGTGCAATTACATGATGTAAACCTTCTAAGTACTGTCTTCTGAATCCTCACTGATTCGCTATCGGTAGGATGAGTGGAAACTTTTGTAATGGTAATGTGAACCAGCTAGTCCATCTGCAGTTCTATTATGATGCTAATGTGGAACCTTTGATAATTGTAGTAACATAACAATGTTTGGAATAATAAGTGGAGGCACAATTTTTCGCTCAAAATTTGTCATGTGTTGATGTTTTGGAATGCAAACTAACTTAAATTGTCGCCTGAAACAGTAGCAAATGCACACTAGGCCTAAATTCAGTAGAGCCCTTATACTGCGAACCTCAAAAAAGTTCGTGTTTTTTGACAAATCTGCGTCGAGCTGGTCGCCGCGCGTAGCAGAACCCTTAAACCGAACTGCATATTCATAGATTTGGCGGGAACAAATTTTCCGTTCTTCACCGATGTGTTCGATTACGAGTTCATCCCCGATTTACATTAAGCTAGACGGATCCAAAAGCTAAAACTACTGCTAAATCATCGCCGGAGCCTACCGTACTACCAAAACTCGGCTCATCGGAGCCCAGGTGCGGCGGCGACGATGTCGAGGCGGCGCCGATGCGGCTCACTCCTCGTCGGAGACGAGGTCGACGACCTCCCTCGCGTAGGCCGCCCAGTACGCCTTCTTCTCGGCAGCCAGGGTGTCTGCCTCGAGCCCCTGGTGTAGGAGTATGTTGTCGATCTTCTCCTCGCGGGCTGCCTGCGCCTTCTTCTCCTCCGCCTCCAGCGCTGACCGGAGAAGCACTTGAGCCGTGATGAACTCAGGTGCCTCGTCGGGCACGAAGTCCTCCGCCGCCACTGAGGACCCGAACGCGGCGGCGTCGTACTCCTCCGTCGGAGGCAGCGCCACTAGCTCGGTGGAGGTGCTCGCGCCGCCGCTTAAGCTTCCTTCACCGTCCGCGCGCGCGGCGGCGGCGGGCCTCGCTCTCGGCGCGGAGGCGGTCGAACTCCTCGACATCGCGCCGGAAGTAGGCCGGCGGGATCTGTTGGCCGCGGTTGCTGTAGGCGCGCGCCGCCCGCTTCCGAGCGCCGTCGCTCGTCACCGCTTGTGCGCGGCGCTTGTCGGAGAAGTCCCCGTCGAAAGGGTCTCGGCGGTGCGGCGGGGTCGAGGGCTCCGGCACCGGCGGATTGCTCGTCAGAGAAGATGGTAGCGGCGGGCGCCCGTATCCAGTTTACGGGCCGTTTTGCGTTTGAGGGCTCTGCTATGGCCCATCTTTATTTTGTTCACAAGGTCGGGGGTTCAAAACACATGTATCGATTATTTTTTTCCCATTTTACTTAATTATCTAACAATTCGGTCTCAAAAAATCGGTGACAACCAGAGTGACGCCCTAAATCCGTCACCATTAGTAATCCGTGACAAATTTAGTGACACGAAAGTTGGTCGTCATGCATTAACAGTAATGCGTGACACAGATGAAAAATTCGTCACCTAATATGGATAATCAGTGACAAATTCGATGTCGCCAACAGGTGTGTCGTCACAAAAGGTCGATTCGGTAGTAGTGTATGTCCCTTCTCTAAAATTCTTTTTGCAAAACGCATGCGTTATTTTGGAGCTCAATTTAATTTAGGATTTCGATGTGTAGATGAGCCTATCGTATGATTCGTCCCATGAGGAGTTTGGCTTAGAGGAGGAGGAGGAGAACGTGTTGATGATTTTGGCTATGCTCGCGAAGCGGCCGAAACACGGTGGTTCCGTCTTGGGTCGTCAAAAGTTGTGGAGGGAGCAGATTGAGGCGCACAACAAGTTGATTCACGCCTACTTTGCTGAAAATCCAACTTACCCCGAGAGCTATATTCGTCGCCGCTTTAGGATGAGTATCGACTTGTTCGAAACTATTTGCAAGGAGGTGAAGAAGCAGGATCGATTTTTTGAGCAAAGGAGGAATGCTTGCGGCGAGCTTGGGCATAGCACTTACCAAAAAGTGACCGCCGCCTTGCGTATGATGGCATACGGCATTCCATCCGGTCTTGTTGATGACCATTTGGCAATGGGAAAGAGTCAAGCAATTAAGTGTGTGAAACACTTTGCAATAGCCATTGTGGAAGTGTTCGGACCACAATATTTGAGAGCCCCCAATGCTGAAGATACAGCTAGACTTTTGGCGATGAATGAGGCTAGAGGGTTTCCCGGTATGCTTGGCTCAATTGATTGCATGCACTAGAATTGGAAGAATTGTCCCGCAGCTTGGCATGGACAATTCAAAGGCCATAAAAAGGATTCCACCATCATCCTTGAAGCCGTGGCCGATGAAGAGACTTGGTTTTGGTATTGTTTTTTTGGAATGCCGGGATCTTGCAATGACATCAACGTCCTCCAACGCTCACCACTCATGACAAGGATTGCCAAGCGTGAAGGTCCACCGGTCTCGTTTGAAGCAAATGGCCACACCTACAAATATGACTACTACCTTGCCGACGGCATCTACCCAAGGTGGCAAACCTTTGTGAAGCCACTTAAGTACCCCAAAGGTAAGAAAAGACTTCAGTTTCATAATGCACAAGCAACAGCTAGAAAAGATGTGGAGAGGGCATTTGGGATTTTGCAAGCCCAATTTGCTATTGTTAGGGGACCGGCTAGATTTTGGGATCAAAATATCCTTTGATATATCATGACCGCTTGTGTCATTATGCATAACATGATCATCGAGAACGAGCGTGGGCAAAAATTAGACTACTCTTACTATGACTTGATGGGAGTTCCCGTCTAAGTGCGTAGGAAAGAAGAGACTAGCCCATTTTATTGTCTCATACCATGCCATTCGTCAAACCGAAGTCCATGATCAACTTCAACTTGATCTCGTCGAGGAGTGGTGGAAGTGGAATGGGCAACAATGATCATGTTGCATTTGTTGTATTGTTGACATTTGTTTATTCATTTGAAATATTCATTGTTGATGTTATTTGTGTTGTAATAATAATTGAACAATTTATTGATGATTTTATTTGTGTGTGTTTGATCTTCTAGTTTGGAGATAGATGTGGATATTGTGTTTGTGCGGCCGCGGGGCAAAATACAGCGTCCGATGGAGCGCTGTTTTAGCGTGCGACAAAATAGCACGTCCTGTGGAGGTAAAAATTTAGCGCACGCTATACCATAAAACGGCGCTGTAAATGCTAAAATAGCGCGTATGTTGGAGATGCTCTAAGGTAGGTGCGGGATAACAGAAAATCAGGGCAATTTTGCAAAATACAGACGTCACGATGAATGATTTGGACTTGTTTTACACCTACGTCACAAGTTAGTGTACCGGCTTACCCCTGTTTTCAAGTTCTTGTACCAATTTGCACACACCGCCCAAGTTATTGTATTCGTAGTGTATATAGCCAAGTTTGAATCATACAGTGGAAAAACAAAACAATTTATCAGACCCTCTTTGGTGGCGCATGATTTGAAAACGTAGTAACTGGAAAACTGTCAGCATATTACGTCATGCCATACTGAATCTTAAATAACTGAAAACACAACAGATGTGTGATATATATTATCGCTTATTTTTTTGCTTAAATTATATACAAAGTATATCATAGAAGAAATTCCTCTGTTTTTTCCATTGTACAATCCAAACAACACAATAGGGAGAATTTCGGTGAGACAGGATAATCCAAAATTCATATAAACTTCGGGTGTGGAACAAGGAGGATACTTACCTGCCCTAGCGTTAGTGGGCTCTCAATCCTTAGACCTGTTTGAATTAATTATATTTCGTAATGTTACTTTCGTTTGGGTCGATTTAATTTTTTATACATAACAAATGTATACTGTACCCATGTCGTTCTTTTCGAAATTTCTTTGCAACTTTTTAGTGAATGTATTCGACATCTTCTTTACCCGATCACCGCTAAACCAGATACATCTCTCCATAATTAAGGGGTGCTACGGATGACAAATTTTGTATGGAGTGACAGATCAGTTAAGAAAGTTTACATACATTCTATTAATTTGTTTGAAATGTTACGCACCCCACATTCTAAAACTACAAGAGATTAAAACTAAATAATATTAAAGATGTGAATACAAATTGTAACACTAAATTATTCATTTCCTTCAACACAGTCACTAACTTGTGTGGTGAGAACCTCCCAATGACACCATCGATCAGAGCAAGCATGCTGGCATGCATGCGCCTACGTACGCACTCGACTCGATCGACCAAAGCTCAAAATCCATCAAGATCGAGGAACTCGTCCGGGTCATGAAACGGCGCCTCCTCCTGCGTCTGCGCGACGGCGACGTGGTGCTGGCCGCCGGCTCGCTGCGGCGGCGGAGCAAGGAGTACAGGAGCCTGCTGCTGCAACTGCGCGCCGTGCGTGACGGCGATGTCGAGCTGCGCCCGAGTCCTAGCGAGCTCGCACTGTGCGGCGAGGATCTCGTCCTGCAGCCGGTTGATGATCCCGGTGCATCCGTACACCGGGTCCCCCACCCGCCACTGCGCCTCCATCGCCAACGTCTCCGCCGCCTGCCCTCTCTCCTCCAACGGCAAGCTCTGCGGAATGCCATCTCACAATGTAAATCTTATACCATGCAAGTACTATGCTGCTCCTCTATCAAACGTAATAACTAAACCAGCTGATTGTTTATCAATGGCGGATTGGTGTACGTACCTGGAGCAGCCTGGCGACGTTGCTTGCACCGAAGACCCGGTGCACGCAGGCGTAGCGGTGGGGGTGCGACGCCGGGAAGTAGGGGGCGAGCACGCAGTCGGGGGCACACCGCCGCCGCAGGTACTTGCACGCCGCGCACCGCTTCGGATAGTTGCCGCCGCCTTCCTGGTCTTCCTCCTGCATTTCCACGTTGCCGGTCATCGCCGACATGATCGATGACGATCTAGCGATAGATGCTGGTATGAGTTTCTGGGATTTCGTGGATCTTTGGAAGATTTCAGGGGAGATCTTGTGGGCTCGTGCTTATATACGCACGGATGCACCATGCATGTAGGTTGAGCCGCAAATGGCAACACCAACGGCTACGTTCGGGTAAGAATGGTAAGCTTAACGGCATTGTTGCTGCTAATTATGTCAGGACTTAGGAGAGAGCGCGCCGCGCGGAAGCTGCCGTCATTGCTCCTCCCCTCCGCATGCATGCCCGGCGTGCACCGCCGCCGTCGGGATCGGTCGTTTGCTTCAGGCCTGCATGCATGGTAATTTGCTCATGAATCAAAGGGACAAATTTGGGACGTGCAGCATCATGAGCCATAATCCAAACACTTTAATCTGTTGGCCCTTCATGGTTAGATTTGCTGGAAAACCCAGTACCACGTACAGGTAAATTTCGTCGTTACATTGCAACCTCCGATAAATTTATTTGTTTTTTCTCTGGTGGAACTGACGTTTACTTCTGTAGACCACTTTGGTTTATCGCTTTTGCCAACTCGTGCGAGTGATACTTTACAAATTTCAATCGACTTTTCATCCATGCGATTTTCTTGTGATTCGTGCTCTACCGAGATAGAGATGCATGATGACAGGGAGCGCGGCAAAAACAGCAATTGCTCGAATTTACTAATTGAGAATTAGTTGAACCTCGTTCTATAGAAACGTTTTCTACCACTCACTAGTCACTAGGCTGTGAAAAGAGGACTCTTCACGTACGCTCCTAGTTCCTGTCACACATGGTGTGTCACCAGGGAGTCAGGCAGCGAGGGAAACGTCTTCGACAACTACGTCTTCAGAATTAGATAGCGAGGAGTGACTTGCGGCCTGCGCGTCGCGTAGGTAGTGGATGCCAGTTGCGCCTGGCGAGTGGTTATATGGATCCTTGGGATCGGTGAGAGAGGGCAGGAAGGAATAGAACATTCTCTCTCGTTATCCCCGTCTTATTCCTCTCCTCCCCCAAACTATCTAGACTCCAGATTTATCATCAATATGAATGATCAGCCGTATATCGCGGTCTGGTGATCCTCGATCATACACCGGGATACTACAGTGGTATCAGAGCCTTCGTTTCGGTCCGTAGCGCAACTCATACTCTCCAGATCGTACCCGTAATTCGACTGTGAAGGTAGCCAGTTGCTCTCGAGCGATCCGGCACAAAAATCCTGATCAGCGTTGGTTGATTCGGAGGAGTTCGTCGCAACGGCTCCGTTTAAGCCCAGCGCGCAAGTACGCCACACGGTGGCGGCGATGGAGGCGATGGAGGGTCGGATCCTGGAGAAACTGCGTATGTTTGATGGATTTGAGGACCGCTTCGCAGATCTGGGTAATAAGCTGGATCTGCAGGCGACGCGACTAAATCAGATGGAGATGAAGGTGGATCTGTCTATGGAGAAATTGGGAAAACTGGAGGCGGATCAGATCGATGGGGCGCAGGAAAAACAGATGCCGGGGAAACCACCACCACCTGCACCGCGGGACGGCATCGTGGGTCCTCGACCAGTCAGTGCGCCTCAACTGCAGGTAACAATTCCGAATCACACACAGTATCTCGAATCACCACACAATCAGTCAGCCGAGAGTTCGCGATGTGCGGAGCCAGTTCGGTTGTTGGATGTGGCTGATGATGGGCACAATCGGCGAAATTGGATGCCTCGGATGGATTTTCCTCGTTTCGATGGTACAGATGCTAGCATTTGGGTGGACACCTGTGAAACTTTCTTCACTCTGTACAACATAGCTCCAGGGTTTCAGGTTTCTGCAGCAACGATGTATCTGTCAGGGTCAGCGGCACACTGGTACCATGCATTCAAGCGTATGCACCAGAGGTTGTCGTGGGAGCAATTCAGGCAGGCGATATTGTTGGAATTTGATACTGATAATCATCGGGTGAAGATGAAGGAACTGTTGCAGCTGAAGCAGACTAGCACAGTTGCAGAGTACAGGAAACAATTCGATCGATTGGCGTACAATATCAAACTATATGATCCGACAATTGGAGGTATCATGTTAGTCACCCAATTCATTTTGGGGCTGAAAGAGGAGCTGCGAGTTGCTGTGGAATCGCAACTGCCAGACTCGGTGCAGAAGGCAACGCTGATTGCGTCAGTTTATGAAAACCTGACGGACAACAGTAAACAAGCGACAAAACCAGTTCGTCAGTTTCAAGCCGCCAACTGGCGAGAGAACAAAGGAAAATTTGCACAAGGAGAGGTGTGGAAGGCACAACAGTTAAAAGAATACAGGAGAGCGAATGGGCTCTGTTTTAAATGTGGCGAGAAATATACTCCTGGCTATCAGTGCACTCCGCAGGTTGCCGTGCAGCTGAAGGCCATGCAGGCTGAGCAACCGGAGATATTATCAGATGATTTGCTTGAGGTGGTCACTAGTTTAGAATCTCTCACTTTAGAGGATTCCGAGAAGCTGTCGATGTATGCCTTGAGTGGAGCAGAGCATGCAAATACCATTAGGTTACCAGCCAAGATCAACAATCAGTCAATGCTGATGCTAGTTGACTCAGGAAGCACGAGTAGTTTTGTGGATCAGGCAATGGTAACAAGATTGGGTTTAATACCTCAACCCAAAGCTACAGTGATGGTGAAAGTGGCAAATGGGGACAAAATGGTGTGCAACAGTTTTATTCCAAACTTTACTTGGTATACAGAGGGGACTAAATTCACACATGATATGCTTGTGTTGGACATGGGTGGATATGATGCAGTATTAGGCATTGACTGGCTACAGAAATTCAGACCTATGCAGTGTGATTGGGTAGCCAAGTGGATTGAATTTGAGTATATGGACAAGTTAGTACGGTTGCAAGGGGTGCTGGACAAGCAGCAGGATCATCTCATGGAAATTTCAATGGAACAAGTGCTTCAGTTGCACAACAACAATGAGCTGTGGGCTACAACTTTGCTGGAAAATGCTACGGAGATGACAGTGTTGCCGGTTCCTGAAAAAGTCCAAGAATTGGTGCAGCAATATCAATCGATCTTTCAAGAACCAACTACATTACCACCTCCAAGAGCATTTGATCATGCGATTACTCTGTTGCCAGGCACACCACCTATCAATTCCAAGCCTTATCGTTATTCACCATTACAGAAGGATGAAATTGAACGTCAGGTGGCAGAAATGCTCAAAACTGGGGTAATTACAGCGAGTGTCAGTCCTTTTGCATCACCTGTTTTGTTGGTCAAGAAGAAAGATGGGCAATGGCGTTTCTGTATCGATTACAGGAAGCTAAATAAGAACACTGTCAAGAATAAATTTCCAATGCCTGTGATTGATGAGATGTTGGTTGAGCTAGCTGGCACTAAATATTTTTCAAAGCTAGATTTGCGCAGTGGTTATCATCAGATTAGAATGGTTGAAAAAGATGAGGAGAAGACTGCTTTCAAAACACATCATGGGCATTTTCAGTTCAGAGTTATGCCATTTGGGCTCACTAATGCGCCGGCAACTTTTCAGTGTGTCATGAATTCAGTATTTGAAGGGTACATTCGGAAATTCATATTGGTATTCATGGATGACATTTTAGTGTACAGCAAATCGCTGGAGGAACACTTGCAACATCTGCATGTGGTGTTCAAGATTCTGAAACAGAACAATCTTTTTGTCAAGTTGAGCAAATGCCAATTTGCTGCAACTGAGCTGGAGTACCTGGGACATATCATCTCGGACAAAGGAGTGGCTACAGACCCATCTAAAACAGAAGCTATGGTGGCCTGGCCTGTACCAACAAATTTAACTGAACTTAGGGGCATTCTTGGTTTTACTGGGTATTACAGGAAGTTTATCAGGAACTATGGGATGATAGCAAAACCTCTAACAGATATGCTGCAACAGCATAAGACGTTTGTCCGGACACCGGTGGCTCAGATAGCGTTTGATAAGCTCAAGCAAGTTATGGCTCAAACACCAGTGCTTCAATTGCCAAATTTTGCACTACCATTTGTGATTGAGACTGATGCATGTGATGATGGAATTGGTGCAGTCTTGTTACGGCAAGGGCATCCAGTGGCATATTTGAGCAAGGCTCTAGGAGTACATAACAAGACACTGCCAATATATGAGAAAGAGTTTCTGGCGATCATGATGGCAGTGGATAAGTGGCGTCCATATCTTCAACGTATGCCATTTGTTATCAAGACAGACCATAAAAGTTTGTGCTGTTTGGATGAGCAAGTATTACACACTGAGTTACAAAGGAAAGCAATGACCAAATTGATTGGGCTACAATACAAATTTCAGTATAACAAAGGGTCTGACAACACCCCAGTTGACGCTTTGTCTCGAGTGGGGCACAAATTTGAGCTGCAAGCAGTATCAGTGATCCAGCCAGTATGGTTACAAGAGGTACTTAATTCATATGTGGTTGATCCCTTTGCTCAGCAACTTCTGCAAGAGTTAGCAGTGGCTAGTCCAAATGAGCAGGGATATGCTCTCACGGATGGCTTGATCCGCAGTAATGGCAAGGTGTGGATTGGGGCCAATTTGGGGTTACAAACAAAGATTATTAATGCTTTTCATGCTTCAGCTTTGGGAGGGCATTCAGGGGTTCAAGCAACTTTTCAGCGGCTCCGAAATCTTTTTGAGTGGTAGGGGTTGAAATAAGCTGTGGAAATTTTTGTGAAGCAATGCACTGTGTGCCAACAAGCAAAACATGAGAATTGCATGAGTCCTGGCCTTCTCAATCCGTTACCTATACCAGCAGGGCCATGGCAATCAATTTCTATGGATTTCATAGAAGGACTCCCAAAATCCAATGGCTATTCAGTGATTCTGGTAATAGTTGATCGTTTTACTAAATATGCTCATTTCTTACCCTTGAAACATCCTTTTACAGCAGCTCAGGTGGCACAGTTGGTGTTGGACAATGTGGTGAAATTACACAGTGTGCCCAACTCAATAGTGCATTATGGCAAAATCTGTTCAAAGGAATGCATACTACACTGAACATGAGCACAGCATACCACCCTCAGTCAGATGGACAAACCGAGCGGGTTAATCAGTGCTTGGAGATGTATTTGAGGTGTGCCGTGGCTGCAGCTCCAGTCAAGTGGGCGCAATGGTTGTCTTTGGCGGAGTATTGGTACAATACATCATTTCACACATCTATTGGCTGCACACCTTTCAAGGCGTTATATGGGGTCGATCCTTCTCATGGTCTGTTTCCTGGAGGTTCTCTTTCTGTCTCACCGGATGCAGATGAAATGCTACAAGAACGGGCGTTTTTGTCGGATTTCTTACAACAACAATTGACTAAGGCAAGCAAGCGCATGAAGTTGGTGGCAGATGGGAAGCGATCTTTCCGGGAGTTTCAAGTGGGGGAGCAAGTGCTGCTCAAGCTACAACCGTATGCTCAGAAGACAGTGGTGAACCGTCCTTACCCCAAGCTTTCATTCAAGTATTTTGGGCCTTTCGCAGTACTGGAGCGCTGTGGTGCAGTGGCGTACAGATTGAAGCTTCCACCTCATAGCCAAGTCCATCCGGTGTTCCACGTCTCACAGCTCAAAACGTTCGTACCAGATCACACCCCGGTGTACACGGAGTTACCAACACCTCTGCAGTTGGATGTGTCAGCTTTGTACCCGGAGGAGGTTTTGGATCGTCGTCTGGTCAAGAAGGCAAATGCTTCTTCCTTGCAGGTGCTGATCAAATGGTCTACTATGGCGCCATCTCTAGCAACTTGGGAGGATTACGAGGTGCTGCAGAAGAGGTTTCCAGATGCAGCAGCTTGTGCTTGGGGACAAGCTGCAGCTCAAGGGGGCGGCAGTGTCACACATGGTGTGTCACCAGGGAGTCAGGCAGCGAGGGAAACGTCTTCGACAACTACGTCTTCAGAATTACATAGCGAGGAGTGACTTGCGGCCTGCGCGTCGCGTAGGTAGTGGATGCCAGTTGCGCCTGGCGAGTGGTTATATAGATCCTTGGGATCGGTGAGAGAGGGCAGGAAGGAATAGAACATTCTCTCTCGTTATCCCCGTCTTATTCCTCTCCTCCCCCAAACTATCTAGACTCCAGATTTATCATCAATATGAATGATCAGCCGTATATCGCGGTCTGGTGATCCTCGATCATACACCGGGATACTACAGTTCCGTTCATGGCCCCATATCGTCGACGGGTGCGATCTGCGTGCGGTTGGGCGGTGGTGGTATATATGGTCGAACCTTGCGAGACGGGTGTGTGTTTCACGACTCATCGTCGGGCGAAAAGTCTTGTCATGGCAGCCTTACGGGACGACGACGATAACACCCTTCGCGTCGCTTACCTCTTTGGGCCTCGCCTTGGATGTTACGCCGGACGGAGGGGTGGAGTGTTTGGTGGCTGACGACTACAAGCTGCAGGGCGACCTGGACTTTGGTTAGCAGGCAAACACAACTACGGGTTTGGTTAACCGAGGGTGAAAACCCTGCATCTGCCTTGGTTGATGCCGATGATGGAGGCACTCTCGGTCGTTGTTCCCCTCCTTGGAGGCATCGTCGTGGAGCCCTTCGCCCCCCCCCCCCCCCCCCCGTGTCGGTGCTTTGCCTGTTCGTCTAGTCGGCTTTGTCCATTTTTCGATTTCGGGTCAGGCGGGTGCGCGGTCCTAGGGCCGACGTGGATGTCGGACGGCGGCTTCGGTCTCACCTTCACCGTGTTGCGTTGAGGTGTTTGAGTGTCGGATTTGGTCTCTCGGGCGACTTAGTCATCAACTCGTGTTGCGAGCGGCGGTTCCGGACGTTCGACTCCGCCCTGTTTGGTTGCTCGGGTGACTTGGTCGTCTACTCATGTGAGCCGTGGCCTCAGGACCGTGGTGGCACCCCTTGTGTTGTGTTAGGGTTTGACCAGTTTTACTCGTAAACTTCCCAACTCTCTCTACAATATCAATGAAAAGGCAATTTCCCATGTTAAAAAAAAGAGCCAATAGCTTCTATACCACTGACGAATTCGGCAATGGCTCATTTGCCATCCAACAAAGCTTCAGTTCTCATATACCAAACACAAACGAATTTTATTGCTTATTCGCCACCGGATGTTATACTAGCGCTACCTCATTCCGGAAAGAGGTCAAAATGACCGTCTTACCCTTAGTGGCAAATAAGCAACAATTAACAATACAAAAAATTGACATTATTTGGCCTCAACTTTTTAGCAGTTCCGCAAAACAAGTTTCAATATATATGTTCCAGAAATAGACTAAGATTTAAACAATTTAGAACCATGCATCAGAGAGAGGTGGAGAAGTGCAGCAAAATACGGTCGGGACTCGGGAGGAGAGGTTGGCAGCGCCGCTCCGACCATTGAGGATGCCATGGACAAGAGGGCACGAGGCTCGGTGGCGACGGTAACTTCCGGCAGCATCGGAAGTTGGGGAAACGCTGGCGGCCGTTCCGTCATTAGAGGTCACGTGGAAGGCATTGAAGAAGCAGCGGAGGAGAAGTTTGGAGGCCTAGCAGCGGGAGGAATCTGCGGTGACGGGGCTGGGGGAGTGGCGGCAGGGGTAGGGGTGCCGCCGGCGACGGTTCCGCCATGTGTCATGGCTCGCTCGAGTCTCTTGTGTTGCCGTCTCCGTGGATGCGTTCAGTTTCAGTCGATTCGTTTGGTCAAGTGAACTTGCACTAGAGGCTTGCCCAACGTGCCCTCAGTCGCGCGTGTGAGTTGAGTTTTGCCCTTCTTTCCTTTTCTATTCTTTATTCTAACTGAGGGTAAGACAGGAAATTTTGAAAAGACTAACAAGAAAAAAGAGACACGGTGACAATCGATGGTATATAAGCACTACAATTTGGTTGTGTCTGGTATATAAGCACGGGAGTTTTGTTCGATGGTAAATAAGCCATGGTCGAGTTTGTTAGTGGTATGGAAGCAATTTTCTCTAAAAAAAAATCAACAAAGAGTACATGACACTCAATAAAAAGGGCATGCGATAAACAAGGTATGATATACCCGGCAAAAGAGGTCACACTCGGTAAAACAAGTATGAGCGTGTCCCAAAAATTATATATCGGGTGTGTGGATAGTGGAGTTTCAAATCTTATCAGAGTTTCCTTTTTGTGTAGGCCTGAATATAAAGAATTTCTTATCAAACTTTTGCACAATTGTAGGTACAACTGAATTTACTTTTACTCTTGTTTTAAACTTTCTAATATATTTTTTAAATTTTTTCAAAATCAAGTGCTCCCGTAATCCCGTTAGCGCTAGTTCCAAATATGTGGGAATATTGGTTCCTCCCGCAAACCTCTGCGTACAGGTTCATAATATAGTTCAAGTGCCCTCCATGGCGAAACAGGATAAGATCAGGTCACACACACCTTTTCTTCACGCCCTTTCCGTCTCAGACACAATGACACATACACACCGGTGTGCAGCACGGGCCCCACAGTGTTCTCTTTCACCAAGACCGCACCTTATCTCATCCACCTCCTCACCCGTTCCCTCTCTTTCTTTTCTCTCTCTTGTTGAGTACCTGAAATTCCTTATCTAATTACACTTGCAGATGGAATACAACTATTAGCAGATAAGCAAAAGAGGATTAGCATAGGATGCCTCGTCTCGTTCACACTAACCCACAAACGACCCCTCCGATCAAGCACCCCCCAACGCTAATCCGCCCCTTGGAAACCTTAAACAGCAACATCATTACATTAACCTACTCCGTACAAAAGATGGGAGATCGAGCTTGATCGCTGGCACCGATGTGGCCGCCGCTGCTGAAACGTACGAACTCGCGCTATACTAATCAAGGGAGATTAAGGTTGTGATCTGCCTGTCTGCTGCTTAATCTCCACCTCTCCCTAGGCGGCGTTAACAAATCGTCGATCGGCTTCGTTAACCGGTTTACGTGGCAGCTCGTCCGCGCTCCTCCGAGACCTTCTTGATTTCCATTTCCTGAAGTTTCGACTAAGCTAATGGCATCTCCATTAAAAACCATCTTCACAACCTTTGCTGTCTCTGTAGTCTTCAACTTTTCGGGAGGGGGGAAAGGTTAAGCCACCTCTCTAAAAGGAAGGCTTTTTCCAGTGCTAAGCTTTTCGATTAGCTGGCTAATGGTTGCGATCACCAAAAGCGAGCCGCTAACAACTGGATGATGATGCTTATCGGATGTGGCAATGCACAGGACTGGCCACCCACCATTTTCTGCCTGTCTGCTGCCACAGCAAGCCACTCACACCAACAAACACAGTTCCACTGAGGAGAGCAACAATTAAACGGTCCTCGCCTCGCCTCAACGTGATTACCCTTCCTAATCAATCAATCAATGTAATGTAATTTTGGTGACACAAATGACACGTGATGATGCCACGCCAAGCCATTTCCACCAGATGATTCAAGAACAGGCAATCACAACAAATGAATGGATAGTTCTTTATATAGAGAGAGATCTCGAACGATTATACAGCAGAAGCAGCAGCACCATCTCGCCAACCTAAATTCGGTCTAAATTTAGCTAATTGTACCCTGCGTTCTGCAGGTCGGAGAGTGAGAATGACCTAGGAGATCGGAACGAGCTCGTGTTGGGAAGATTCAGGCCCCTCGTCATCGAAGAGCCCTTCTGGGACGCGCTGTGGAGCCTGGGCGGCGGGAACCTTCTGGGAGACGACGCCGCCGCCTTCTCCCTCCTGCCCTTGCCGCTGGCATCGTCGTCTTCGTCGCCGCCGTCGTTCGAGCGATCCTCGTCCTCCTCGCCCTCGTCCCCCTCCACGACGGTGTGGTCGAGCGAGAGGAGAGGGGGCAGGTACGTGGTGACCAGCGAGCTGCAGGAGGCCCTCCGCCGCGACCACGCGGCCAGCACACGGCGCCGCTTGTTGAACGGGTTCTCCGGCTTGGCGATCTCCTTGGCGGCAGCCTTGGCCGCCGCCTCCGCCAGGCTTGTAAAGGATTTGGACTTCCCGGCGTAGAAATTCGAGAGGCCCCTCCTGCGAGTAGAGTTTCACACATCTTGGTCAGCTATGAATCTTCAGGATAGCACTCCTCCCCCCATGGTACACAACATATGTACTGATAATATTTGCCCTGCCGTTCTAATATGAAAATCTGGATTTTCGTCCATCTAAGCTCGCCAGCTGCATGAATTTCAGCGCACCAAACTAATCTATGGTTTGTTACCAGTATGAGTTTGACTAGCAGAAATATGCTGACTTTCTTTCCCCATAGTTGGTCCTAATTATGATGTAAATGTTCAGGAGAACAGACATACTAGTACTTTTTGTAGCTCCAGTTCCGTGATCTAAACACGAATGATTTCACCAGAAGAACGGGTCAGGAATCAGAACCGATTCGTTTACCCCAAGAGGAAAAAAGAACATCTTTTCATAAGACAGTTGCAGCAGCTAGCAACCCTGCAATATCTATACGTTTTGACCAACAAAAAAACTTGGGACTTTGGGATACACCATGGTAAGATGAGCACAGATTTAATAACACAGAGACAAGGGAGAGGGCAGATGATTCTTACTTGTTGGGCAGCGCGTCCTCGAGGGACTCGAGCGTCCCGAGCCCCGTCCCGAAGACCTCCTCCACCAGCGGCTTCACCTCGCTCTCCACCTCCTCGTCCTCCTTCTCCGACGCGGAGTCCTCCCCGATCGACGAGCTGTCCGACGAGGCGGCCCCGATCGAGGAGCTCTCGGACAGCGCCGCCTCCTCGAGCTCCCTCAGCTCCTCCCTCCCCACCCCCTCACCCTCCTCCTCCTCATCGTCATCATCGTATAACCCGTTGCCCCGATTCGTCTCCGGCTCCTCCGCATCGGGCTGCTGCTGCTGCTTCCCCTTGTCCACCCCGCGGAACCCGTGCGGCCGCGCCACCGCCGTCGACATGCGCACGCGAGTACGTCGACGTCTACCTAGCAAGCGAGATCCGGAAAAAAAAACTACGGCGGATCGGCGGCTGGGGCGTGGGTTCGTCCGCCGAGAAAGAGAAACTGACCGCGCCGCCGGAAAATCCACAGACGAGGACAAGAAATCTTGGAGAGAGAGGAGGCAGGGGGGGAAGGATGGATAGGATAGAGATGCTGAGCTAGGGACCAGGGGGTGGGCGGTCGTGCTGTATAGTTATGGGGCCGCCCAAACGCTCCGTGCGCCCGGTCCAGACATCAGAGCCTGGTGCGGTAGGCACTGGCGGTGCAGTGGTTTTCGTGAAACCTGTCCAGGGAGGACGCGGGCTGACGTGTGCATAATATACCGGTCCCAGTCCTGCCCCAGGAGTAGACCGGATACGTCTCGGGTGACCGTATTTATACGGTGCGCCGAGCCGTACGCAGGGAGTACGTGTGCGATCCGGGTTTGGTCTCCTGGACGACTTCGCACGTGTGGCGGGCGGGCGGGCGCGGTGCAGGGTGACAAAGTGGGGAGGAAGCAGTGCTCGCCTCGCACACGGCACACGCGTTCGATGGCCTTGTCGTTCCGCTTCAGCTTGTCTGCGGCAGGTCCGTGGATGGGCCGACAGTCCTCGGATGCACATCCACGCTGCTCTGCTCCATCCCGTATTTCATCATCCAACAAAACGGCTTTATCCATTCTTTGCTTAATGTGTCACAGTCTAGCTAGGAGAGCATCCGGTTACCACAACTCCACCATCAGTAGTTGACTTGCGTGAAAAATCGGCCCGCATTACGACAACATCATAATAGATTCGGTCTAAAAATATAGTTTAGAAAATCCACATAAATATTCAAGTATTCAAATATATATGTTTGACGCTTAAAAAGAAAATTACATATCTATTAGCTTGAACTCCGCTTTTCGACCACTTGTATCGAATAAATCAATAATCTCATCAGAATTAATCTTTGCACCTATTTCCTTATCAATGTAGAGAATCATATAATGTCAAAGAAAGTCATCTCCCATTCTATTTCAAAGACGTGTCTTGATGAGTTTCATGGTCGAGAAAGCTCGGTCGGTGGCTGCAGTGGACACAGGAAGAGTTATGACTAACCGTAGTAGTCTATCAACCATTGAGTACATAGCAGCTTTACCTGTTTTAAATAGTCCAACCGTCAAATCTGTAAGTGAAGACAAGCATTTTAGCTCTATATTATTGCAAACATCCAACTGGAAATGGGGAAGCTGGGACTCTAGCTGAGCCCTTTCTTGACTAGAAAAATTCTCAGGATAAAACTTCCCAACCAGTGCGCATATTTTTTAGATGTCAAAAGAATCATGTCTTGGATCTAAAGATGCACAAAGTGTTAAGAGTTATGTACTTTGAATACCAAAGCGATCATTTATCTCAACCAATTGTTGATCTATAGCAACATTAAACACATATGCTTTGTAGTGATGTAGTGTTGTTGTGTTATCATGCTTGTTGCGCGACTTTGTCAAATCAACATACCTACAAATTGCAATATATATTAATTCTAGAGTTAAGTAAAGTATTATAATTCTTATTATAACTTATAGAGATACAAGGATAGGGGTATTACTTGCGTTTCAAATCAGGACATCAATTTCATTCTTCAAACAAAAAGTCTGAACCTCCTCTAGAAGAGATTCCCACCCATTTTCTCTTAACTTACCAAGCAGCACCTTTGTGTTCGAATCTGAATCCAATGCATTCAAAATGTCGATGGACTTCTTTTGGAGGGTTTGACATCAGACATCTGTGATCTTCATGATTTTCTCCATTAGATGCAGAATGAACACAAAGTCAAATGACATAATTATTTTTAGAGCACCTGTAGCATCTCCTCTAGAATATTTTGAGACCGAGCGATCAGTTACTACGCTCCATAGGACAGCAACCGTAGCACCAAACATCTTAAGTAAACTCTGAATCGACTTGAAGTGGGAACTCCATCTAGTGTGTCTCCAGGTCTCTGTAATGATCCTATCTGATTTGCTCCTCTTCCTGTATAAAGCTCACCCAACTCAATTTCACGCTCAATTTCTGCAGCTTGATTTGCTAGTAACTGATGCACCTAAAATGCATCTACTTTTCCAACCACTTTGCTTCATTATTTGTCCCGGAATCTCCCCATACTTGATTAAAACTGCTGAATATGATGCTGTTTTTAGCAAAGTCTTGTTTCTGTCTATTTTTTTAGGAAATTAAATCGGGGAAAAATACCACACGAGTTTTTATGGAAAAAGAAGGACATCGAGAAGAAGATGGACACGAGGGAGTGCCCGAGGCCCAAAAGGGGGGGCCCCACGCGGCCAGATTCCTTGGCCGCATGGGCCCACCTATCTGGCGCCTCGAGCGTCCCCTCGGCCTCATCTTTAGCGTACCCCTCCATATATACAAAAAAACCAGATGACCTAGAAGGAGAGGTCTATTCGCGAAGCAGAGCGCCACCACCACCACGATCTTCGTTTTCGGAGACCGATTGATCCAGGATTTCTCCCCCGGAGGAGGGATTCGGAGGCCGTCTTCACCGCCATCTTCACCGCCTTCATCTCCATCGACCATGAGCTCCTCCACCATCACCATGTGTGAGTAGACCGCTGTAGGCATATGAGGTGGATGGGGATTGGATGAGATTGATCATGTAATGATACCCGTTGTTCGAGATCTTAGGGGTTTATATTGAGGATACTTTTGTATTGTGTTGATACACTTATGCTATGTTTAATGCTTGCTACTAGGGCCCGAGTGGCATGATTTCAGTACTGAACTTATTTTGCCCCATCATATAATTGAGTTTGGTATTTATCTGCAAAGTGTATTGCCTACTATTATGTTGAACCTGCGAACCCTAAAAGTGACATATAGGGAAAACAAGGGGGATATATTCTAGTTTGAGGATTCTATGTGTTCATGAAGTGTTAATGCATTGTTTCGGTCTACTCGAAAGGGTAGACCTTAATTACCTGTAGTTCCAAGTTGGCCCCGGTGAAATGGGCAGGTAGGACAATAGATGTTGTGCAAATTCTCTTGGCTAGTACGCACAACTATTTACGGAACACATACCTACATATATCTGAGTTAGAGATGTGTCCCATTGCTATTTATATCTTATTATATGATCAATCTTATTCATGCAACACCCCGCTGTCACCTCATACCTACGTTTTAAATCTCTGAGTTACACCTTCACTTTTTCTGGTGAAAACTGGGAAACCCTTTTGTTACTACTGCTGTTATATTTTGCTTACTTGAACCATATCACTGCTATCACTATTGCTGCTGCAAGTTCATTGATATACATGTGTGGTTGAGAGTGACGTCTCAATTGCTAAAGTCTTATTGGTATTCTTGTGTTCCCCTTGAGTCGAACTATAAATTTGGGTAATACTTCCCAACGAAGATTTCAGGGATCCCCTACACTTGTGGGTATCAGTAACTCATCATTGCGTTTAGGTGACGACTAACAACATTTATGATGAGATTAGCAAGCTGAAAAAAATTGTGCACCTCATGTACCTCTCTTGATGCAGCAACAAGAGCAACTGCAACTGATGAGCCATGCGGTGTACATAATAAGCATAAGGGCACTCGTTTAGAATTAGAGCTTTTAACCCATTCCATTGATGTGGCACACCCCTTCTTCCCCTCACCCCTCCACCCCGACCCCGTACTTTGGATTCCACTCCGCGAATCGTTGCCGCCGCCAGCTATCTTCAGCCACAGCCGCCCGCCTCCGTCCAGTTCCTCTCCCGTATCGCACCGCCCATCCCTGGTAGCCTCCCGACCTGTTGTCGTAGTTATATCTCCGTCGATTGGGCGCCGCCATGGTCGGGTTTTGGAGAACTGCCTGCGAACGACCGGCGGCCAAAGGCGTCCTCGTGAGCACCCCACGAGTGACGGCGGCAATGGGGTTGTTCCTGGGACTGACTTGAGACTAGGCGGCGCGGCCAATTTGCCGCGGACCGTCCATTCTCGCAGCACACAACGTGTTCGGTGTTTACCAAGGTGAACAATTATGTAAACTTTGGTTGTCGAGAAAATCTTCATGTGTTTTGATTCAGATGTCCGTTCTTGCTAGATGGATAGCGACGATGAGCTTATGATGGCACAACTCATCGAAGAAGAGGCCGACGCGCGAGCGAGTGAGCACATTATGATCATCGGCAGGTTGATCCGCTTAAATGCCGCTCTTCGGCTTCCTCGCCATGGAGGGTCACGGGAGGGGAAGAAGCTGAACCGAGACCGTCAACGGCTGCCCGGAGCACTCATGGCATATGTACTATTTCGATGAAGGGGGCCATGACCCGGCTACTTTCTGCCGCCGAATCAGGATGAACAAGTAGCTAATCATGACGATGGTTTGTAGAGTGCGGGAGTTTGATCCATATTTTATTTGCAAGAGGGATTGCACCGGTTTGATGGATTTCCGGGAAGCTTGGGAGCATCGACTACATACATCGGGGATGGAAGGATTGCCCATTTTCTTGGTAGGACATGTGAAAGTGCATTCTTTGCACTCCCTGTTTTTGGTGACTAGTGACAACACAAAAGGTGGGTTTAATGTTTGTGATGATCTATGCAGGTTTTAGAACAGGTGTAATAATGTGTTCAAACACATTCAGCATATTTCAGTACTGGACTCTTATATATTTTAGTCGGAAATCCTTCAGGAAATTTCAGGTACCCGGAAATTTCCGGGCTTCACCCGGAAATTTCCGAGTCACTGAAGATTCTTCACCAAGTCCAGTGTATGAAGCAGTACTGGCATTCAGAGCTTTTCAGTCGGAAATGCATCAGGAAATTTCCGGTGTCCGGAAATTTCCGGCCATTGTCCGGAGATTTCCGAGTCACCGAAGATTCTTCACTAAGTCTAGATTGTCAAGCGGTACTGACTCTCAGAGCTTCGCAGTCGGAATTTCAGGCGGAAATTTCAGGTGCCCGAAAATTTCCGATGGGAGTCCGGAAATTTCCGAGCTGCTCGATCAAGATCATCGCCAAGTCAGAAGCTGAACTCGTACTGCCTCCAGTCGAAGTTCCGTCGGAACTCCTCGCGGAGATTTCCGTAGCCCGGAAATTTCCGGTGGCCAGTCCGGAAATTTCCGGTCTTCAATCCGGAAATTTCCGAACTTAACCCGGAAATTTCCGAGCTGGCGGCTGCACAACGGTCAGATCTCGGGGAGGGGTATAAATACCCCTCCACCTACCTCCAGCAGATCAGCTCTCTCAGATCCAAAACGCCCCATTGTTGCTGGAGCTCATTTCCCATGGATCTCCCTATCTAGCCAACCAAATCCAATGATAGTTGGAGATCCGAAGGAGAAGACCCCGATCTACATCGCCACCGAAGGAATTTCACTTTCCCCCTCCCTATCTTGAGGGGCCACGAATCTAGGGTTTCCTTTGTGGATAGCTAGATTCTTCCTTGTTGTTACTTACTCCTTTGTGGATCCTTTGTGGAATTGACCTCTTGTGGTCTTAGTGAGAGCCCCCAATTCAGTTGTGGGTGTGTGCCTCACGGATTTGTACGGGACCTTCTCCGCCCTTAAAGGAGTCCTTAGTGGAAGGGTGGATTCGGACCTTGGTGGTCGAATTCATCGGAGAATAGGGTGAGGCCTTTGTGGCGTTGAGCTGACCTTTGTGGTTGCTCACACCCCTCCAACGAGACGTACACCCATGTGGTGGAACTCGGGATAAAATCGGCGTCTCCTTGTTCCCTTGGTTGTCTCGTTCCTCTCTCTCTTCTATTGTGTTACTTGCTTTTCCTTATTGCATTGTTTTCATTTGTCTTGCACCTTGCTTCACCTAGTAGCACATATAGTCAATTTACTTTTGCAAGCCTAAAACTGAAAAATAATAAAAATTGGTGACCACCTATTCACCCCCCCCCCTCTAGGTGGATAACTTCCGTTCAATTGGTATCAGAGCCAGGTTATCTCTTAAAAACTTTACCGCTTGAGATTTACCATGACTAAGGAAGTTGACACCGAAGAGGCCGCAAAGGCGATGGCAGCGATGCAATCTAAAGGAGCCACCATGGCCGATATCAACGCTTTGGAAACAAAGTTGACATCGTACATGGAAGCTCAATTCCAAAAGATTCATGACATGCTTGAGGCACTCATGAATTCAAGGAATCCAAAGAATGCATCGCCCTCATCTCCTCCAACACCTCCGAGTGAATCGAGTGGTACATATCCCGAAATGTCTAAGGGCATGGATGGAAAGGGTGATAATGATAACTCTTCTAAAACCAAAGACTCTTCCACATCCAAGGATGGAGAGTCTAACAAATATGGCAATGTGCCACCACCCAATCATTACTCTCCCGATCCTCCCATTCCTCATCCTCATATCACTATTAGAAATGATCCCCCTAAAATTAAAGATCATTCCTTTTCGCAATGGCAATTCTTAATGAAATCTCATGTGTGCAGCTCTTCGATCGAACTATGGAGAATCATTCAAGTTGGATTCAAGCCACATGACCCGAACAACTTGACACGGAGAGAGGTGGTGGATGCTCAACTCAATGCCACCGCACTCAACATGATCCAACATGCCGTGGGCGCCAAGGACATGCCTCTCATCCAACCATTCTCCACTGCCAAGGAGATATGGGACGCTTTCTCCGACTTATTTGTTGGAAATGAGAGCATGAAGAGAAATCGCTATGATGCCTTAAGCAATGAGGCGGAAGGGTTCTATAAGTTGGATGGTGAAGATCATGAAGAGATGTACCGGAGGTTGGTTTCTATTGCCACAAGCTTTCGAGACCTCGGTGCAACCTATATTGATGATGCTTGGATCAAGAGGAAGTACGTGAGCTCCCTCATGCCTTTTGAGGGCACGGACTTGAAGACCTTGCAAGGGAGACACAACTATGACCTCATGACCTCAAATCAAGTCATGCAAGAGATGACATCCTTCAAGGTTGCTACCAAGAATGCCGAAGATGCTAGGGCAAGAGCCATAGGGATGCAAAAGGGAGTAAACCTTGCATTGAAGGCAACGGTTGAAGTTGGAGGTGAAGATGACTTTGAGAGTTCCTCATTGTTGTCCAATGAAGGTCTCAAGCTCGCATACAATGAGCATCTTGCTCTTGCGGCAAAAGGCTTTTGGGAGAATCCATCAAGGGTAAAAGCTCAATTCAACAAGCATCACTTCGTTGGAACTCCACAAGGTGGAAAGAGGGACATCTCCAAGGCTAGGACATGCTACAATTGTCAAGACAAGTACCACTTCGTCGCCGAGTGCCCATATGAAAAGAGGGAAGAGAATGGTGGAAGACTTATTCTCAAGGACAAGTCCAAGATGCCTCCCAAGAAGGCTTTTGTCAAGAATAAGAGGGCTTTCTTCAAGAAGAAGGCACCTCGGATCGTGTTGATGACTCAAGAGGAGTATCCCACCGAGGATGAAGATGAGTCGGAAGAAGAAGAGACTCCAAATGAAGTGGCGGCTATTGCCACTACTTCAACTACTACCTCGACCCATCAAGCTACTTCATTTTCAAGCTCACTCTTTGACTCACCCAACGAGAACTCCCCCAACAAGAGTGTGAGATGTCTTATGGCCAAGGCATCCGAGGTACCTTCATCCTCTACTTCCTTGAATGATATGAATGAGCTTGATGATGCCACTAGCCTCCAAATAAAGGAGGAGCTTGTTGCTTTTGACTCTTTTATGGCTAACTTGCAAGGAGATAGCAAGAAACATGTGGGAGCCCTTATGAGTCGCATTGGCGAGCTCGAACACCTCATTGAGGAAAAGGGTAAGATTGAGAGAGAGGATGCTATCACCATAGCACATCTTCAATCCTCTCTCCGAGAAGTTGAAGAGTCTCATGTTCGTCTAGAAGAAGAACTTGAGAACGTTGAGGAGTCTCATAACTATATGCATTCTAAACTTGTTAAAGAACGTGACCTCTATTTTGCTAAGAACAAGTTGGCACAAAAGGATAAGGCCGATTTTGTGGCTGGCCATGTGAGTCTTATTGAAGACATGGAGAAGCTCGTCAATGTCCATGCGGCATTGGAGAGTGAACATGAACTTCTTAAGAAGTCACATGATCAATTACAAACTCGGTTAACTAATCTTGAGAAACCAAGCACGTCCACTCCTATTTGTACTTGTGATCATGCAAATATTATGAATGAAAATGTTAGGTTGAAGGAAGAAATTGCCAAGGCCTCCTCCGCTAAGATCATCCTTCTCAAGGGTAAGAATGTTGTTGAAACTCCCACCTATGAGCCTCAATCTCGCAAAGGGAAGTAAGGTCTTGGTTATGTGAGGCCAAACAAGGTTGGTGCCAAGAAGACCATTCCTGCACAAGCGAGGGTGAACAACATTGCAAGTGGGAATGCCACAAGGGGCAAGCCTACTCGCAATGACTTTGCGGGAGACACTAACCCAAACTATGCACTCTATGTGAATTACTATGGAAATGTTTGTGCTCGCTATGTTGGTCCTTTTGATGGCTTTATTGCTTATTCTATTTGGGTACCCAAAACCCTTGTGGCTAACCTTAAGGCACCCATTGTTAAGCAATGGGTACATAAAATCAAGAATTAATCCCTTGTAGGGTCTTGCTCCCGGTGGTTCGAAATGGATAATTGATAGTGGGTGTACAAGTCATATGACCGGGAGCAAGGAGCTTGTCACGGAGATGAGGCCTAATGTTGATCAAGTAACCGTCTCGTTTGGTGACAAGTCAAGGTCTAAGGTAACCGGGCTTGGCAAAGTGGTAGTTGCCCCCGATATTACTCTAGTCAATGTCATGCTTGTTGATTCTCTTGGCTATAATTTGATGTCGGTTCGTTCCTTAACAAAGTTGGTGTTGGGGGGGTCGTAACCCGGTAGGCGCACCGACAGAGAAGACCCGCCGGCCTGGTGAGAACCTGGGCCGGGTTAAGCAAGAATGTGTGGGCCGGGATTCATGAGAGTCGGTACGCTGCGTGAGTCTTGGCCCGCACGTCAAGAAGAGTCTAGAGGGCTGGAGACCAAGTACAAGACGGAGTCCTGCTAAAGGAGGCGAAGACCTAGAGGATTTAGAGTCCGGGTACGATTGTAACCCGGATCACGCCTGTATGTCCAGCGAGACCCGCCGCCTATATAAGGGGGTCTCCTGGACCTTAGAAAGACAAGCTTTACCAGATCGCAAGTACCACCATTGTAACCTCGGGACCCGGAAGCTAAGGCGCCGAGTCCTCGAAACCCATATCAATAAAGCAGTAGCAGGAAGTAGGTCTTTACCTCGAGACGAGGGGCCGAACCTGGGTAAATCCTTGTTTCCCCACGCCGTGCTAGACAAGCTCCCGATGTCAGAAGTCGCTTTGTCCCCATACTCAAGTTTCCACCCGGAAACATCTGCCGTGACAATCCCACGACAGTTGGCGCCCACCGTGGGGCCTGCGGCCAAGAACATCATGATTTGTGGAGAAGCGCGGCGCGGTATGGAAAACCTAGCTATCGGCCAGATCCACACGCTCCCGGGAGGGGAGCGGATCGTGGACGACTTTGGTTGGAAGGAAGAAGCAGATCGGTTGGAAACCGGATCTATGATCGCCTTCGGTCAGATCAATGTTTTCGTCGGCGTGGTCCAAACCACAGGAGCCGGCTCAGAGCAGTATGAGCCGGAGTTCGAGTCAGAATCCGGGTCAGCTACCGTGGCTCAGTCGGATGGAGAAGAATCTGTTGGATCGCCAGAGTGCGAAGTCATGACTATCGAGGAAGAGGCGGCAATTCAAGCACTACAGGATTCCGTCAGAATACCAACGAACGTGTCCGATCTGGATACGGATACCGAGTCAATTCTGCCGCTGTTTGAAGACCGGTGGGGATTTGGGCTCGAAGAAGAAGATCACCCGGCATCCCCGGGACCCGCACGGCACATGACAGTTCACGTGGTGACGGCGGCTCAGCAAACCGATGGGGTGGAAGCATCCGTGAGTAGTGAAACAAGTGCAGAAAGAACCGCCAGACGGGATCGAGAAATTTGGGATCAGAGCAACCTCGGCATGCCACCAGCGGCGTACCTCCCACTACACCCCAACACCGGACCCGTTTTACCAACTTTTGGCGTGGGAGTACAGACACACGCGCCAGCACCCGGGACAGCGTTCACAAACCCGATCCTGACCGCGGTGAACGATCAGGCGAGAGCCGGTGCATCGGGAATCCCGGCTCAGAACCCGGGAGAAGTAACAAACACCAGTTCAGCTATACAGAGGGAGTTGGAAGATTTAAAGCGAGCCATGGCTAGGGCGAACCAGGAGCGCGCGGATGAAGCCCGGCGCGTAGCGGAGAAGGAACGATCTTTGGCCCAGCAGGAGCAGAGGCTACAAGACGAAAGAAACGCCCTCCAGAGGAGAAGGGACGAGTTAACTGCGGTGCAGAGTAGAAGGCGCGGAAGCCGGCTACCCTTGCCGACTGGAGTCAACACCATAGTGCCTCAAGTCTTGGAATATCAGACGACGCCAGCCAATGCGCCCATAGCAGCGGTTAATCCGGTGATGGGAGCCGGCGCCCCACAGGCCGAGTTACGAGGAGCAGGAAATCCAGCGGGAGGAGCCGGAGCCGGGGAAACAGCCGCAGAACAACTACCTCCGCCACCTCCCAGGTTCACTACTCCCCCGGGTCATTATAATAATCCGGTTGACAACGTTTTTGCAGCTGCACACGCGCTACAGCAGATCCCGTTCGACAATTCGCCAGCCGGTATTGAGGCACGGAGAGCCGTGGATTTGCTGCGTACTGCTGTGGTCCAACAGAACAATAATCCGCGCGGGTCGCAAGCATTCAATTCAGAACCACAAAGGAGTCGTACCAGGAGCCGGCACGGAGAACCACAAGCAGCAAGATCTATCCAGAACCGGCTCGGACCAGTAAGCCAACGAGACCAACAACAAAATCAGCAAGTAATCCAGCCGCCACAGCCGGCCGTGTCCGCGGCTCAGTCAATAGTCAATAGTTCAAGAGCAAGACGTGCAGCTGCGGCGGCAGCACCACCGGCAGCGGGAGCCGGAGCAGCTGGAGCACCAGGAGTCGGAATAGTGACTCCCGCAGCACCTTCTCCTGCGCCGGGTTACACAGGGGGCTCAACTTCAAACTTGACGGGACCAAAGTGTTTGTCAGATGCCATCAGGGCAGAGCCGTTTCCAGAAAAATTCAAAGAGCCGACCAAAGTGTGCAATTACGAGCCGAACATGAATCCAGAAACATGGCTGAGCAGTTACGGCATGGCCATGGACATGAAGAACGCTTCACCGAATCTGTGTGCACGCTACATGTATCTTATGTTAGCAGAAGGAGCACCTAAAATTTGGCTAGACCGACTCCCGCCACGCAGTATCAACTCATGGGAGGAACTGAAGGCGGCGTTCATCAAGAACTTCGCCGGAACTTGTAAGAAACAGTACACTGAGGCCGACCTGGATCGATGCGTCATGAGGAAAACCGAGTCAGCCAGACAATGGATGGGCCGGGTTACGGAAATCTTGCAGTCATCTCTCAACATCTCGGCACACACAGCTATATCGTACATGGAGAAAAACTGCGGCTTCGAGCCGTTGACCCACAAGCTTGGACGTATGAGGGAAGACCCGGCCTGTAACAACATCTCAATAGGGGAAGTGGTGACAACAGCGAACAAATATGCAGCCACGGATAAGATGCCGGGCGAAACAGAGGAACAACAGAGGAACAACCGGATCAGCGGAGGCCGTAACCCAAACCCGAGCCAGAGTAATAGCAATCAGAACGGAAATAACAAGCGTCCCTATGAGGGCGGAAATTCAGAGTTCGTGGGCACAACCCAGACGACGGGTTACAGGGGACCTAGACCCGGTGGTAACTTTAGAGGAGGACCTCCGAGAAGCTCGAACTTCAGCGAGATGTACAGCATGCCATGTCCAAAACACAGCAAGAACGGGAGACCATCCAATCACTCGCTAGCTCAGTGCGCGGACATCAGAGCCTGGATGAGACATGAGCAGGAAGGCCAGAGGAGTCAGGGGAACTTCGGAGGTAACATCGGTTTCAATGGAAACAACGGCAACTCGATGGGACCCGGACAGGGGGCTGGGTCAAACGGACCGCCAAACAATAATGCCGGGTCCAGTCAACAACAGAATCAAGTCACAACCGGATATCAGCAGAACCCGAAAGAACTTCATAGTCAAGGACAGTATCACGTCTTCACCACCAGTACGTCCAGGAGAGACAGGAAATTAAAAGCAAGAGCCGTCAATGCAGTGGCATCAGCCGTTCCAAGATTCTTGAGGTGGTCAGAGCAAACTATAACTTGGAGTAGAGAGGATCATCCTCCAGCAGTCGAACATCCGGGTCTCCTGGCCCTCGTCGTGGCACCACAAGTGGACGGGTTCTCCCTGAATAAAGTCCTGATGGATGGAGGCAGCAGCATCAATATCTTATACCTCGATACTTTCAGAAGGATGGGTCTGACCCAAGATCGCCTTACCCCTACATCTACAATCTTCCACGGCATAGTCCCAGGGAAGTCGGCACATCCGATTGGCCAGATCAGCCTTGAGGTGGCGTTCGGTGTGAGCAAAGAGCAATTCAGGTCGGAGTTCCTGACGTTTGAGGTTGTTGATTTAAAAAGTCCGTATCACGCTCTATTCGGGAGGCCGGCTTACGCCAAATTCATGGCGCGGCCTTGTTATGTGTACCTCAAGCTTAAGATGCCAGGTCCCCAGGGAATAATCACAGTAGAGGGAAGCAAAACCATGGCTGCAGAGTGTGACAACGGGGATGCTATCATGGCAGAACAGGCTTGCTCAGAGGAGGAGCTCAAGTTCTACAAGTCTCAAGTAGACCCGACAGATAAGCGTGTGCTGGAAAAGCCGGCTCATGAGGAAGAGAAGAAAAAATTCAAATCAGCTCAAGATACAAAGATGGTTGATTTCGAAGAAGGGGACTCCTCCAAGCAGTTCTCAGTGGGGACCCACTTGGACCCGAAATAGGAAAGCGAGCTCATCAAGTTCATCCGTGAGAATCGGGACATCTTCGCATGGTCTCCTTCAGACATGCCGGGTGTCCCGAGTGAACTTGCTGAGCACAGCTTACATGTTGATCCAAAGGCAAAGCCGGTAAAGCAAGGATTACGTCGTCTCAACGCAGAGAGGAAAAGGATTGTTGGAGAAGAGGTAGCTCGTTTGCTTGCAGCCGGGTTTATCATGGAAGTCTACCATCCCAAATGGCTGGCTAACCCGGTCCTAGTCCTGAAGAAAAACGGTGAGTGGCGCATGTGCATTGACTACACCAGCTTGAACAAGGTCTGCCCGAAAGATCCCTTTGCATTGCCGCGTATAGATCAGATCATCGATGCCACAGCCGGTAGCGAGTTGTTATGTTTCTTGGATGCATACTCCGGGTATCATCAGATCAAGCTCAATGTTGACGACCAGGAGAAGACGTCGTTCATCACCCCTTTCGGTGCTTTCTGTTATAAAAACATGACCTTTGGCCTCAAGAATGCAGGTGCCACCTACCAAAGGTGCATCCAGAATTGTTTCCAGAACCAAATCGGTCGCAACGTGCATGCCTATGTCGATGATGTCATGATCAAGTCACAGAAAGCCGGGTCACTCCTGGATGACCTAAAGGAGACCTTCGACAACCTGCGCAAATATCAGATGAAGTTAAACCCGACCAAGTGCGTATTTGGAGTTCCGGCTGGCATGTTACTGGGTTTCATAGTCTCAGAAAGAGGGATAGAAGCTAACCCGGCTAAAATTAAGGCCATCATGAACCTTAAGAAGCCGGAGTGTGTTAATGATGTCCAGAAGCTGACAGGGTGTGTCACAGCCCTGAGCCGGTTCATTGCAAGGATGGGAGAGAAAGCTCTGCCACTATACAAACTATTGAAGAAGTCAGATAAGTTTGTCTGGGGCCAGGAGGCAGATGACGCCTTCGAAGACCTAAAGAAGACATTATCCACAGCTCCAGTGTTAGCGGCCCCCACGAGCAAGGAGCCGATGTTGTTGTACGTTTCCGCAAATTCCAGAGCCGTCAGCGCTGTGGTCGCAGTGGAGCGCAAAGAAGAAGGAAAGGAGTACCCAATTCAAAGGCCGGTCTACTATGTTAGTGAAGCTCTCACAGAGTCCAAGCAGAGGTACCCGCAGTGGCAGAAGTTAGTATACGGCGTGTTTATGGCAAGCCGGAAGATGCCTCACTATTTTCAGGAACACCCAATCACTGTGGTGAGTTCCGCTCCCTTAGCGGAAATCATCGGAAACAGAGAAGCTACAGGCAGGATCGCAAAGTGGGCCATCGAGATGGGGCCTTATCATATCAACTACGAGCCAAGAACAGCAATCAAGTCACAGGCCTTGGTGGATTTCGTCAATGATTGGACAGAATTTGACCCCTTACCTCCGCCTCCAAGCGCCAAGCATTGGACTATGCACTTCGACGGGTCAAAGCAGTTTGAAGGCTCAGGAGCCGGCGTTGTACTAACTTCGCCAAAAGGAGACAAGTTGAGTTACGTCCTGCAGATACATTTCGAACCATGCACTAATAACGTGGCAGAGTATGAGGCCTTGTTACACGGTTTGAAAGTCGCTAGAGAGATGAACATCAAAAGAATCATGTGCTATGGAGACTCTGACCTTGTGGCTCAGCAAGTTTCAGGAACCTGGGATAGAAAAGACGCCAACATGGCGGCTTACAGGCGAGAAGTAGATCGTATTGCCGGCTTCTTCTCCGGCTACCAAGTCGACCATATCGACAGACGAAAGAATGAGGCGGCCGACGCCCTATCAAGACTCGGTTCTAGCAGAGAGCCGGTACCTCCAAACGTGTTCCTCGCCGAGTTACATCATCCCTCGGTCAAGCTGCCAACAGAAGAAGAGTTGGCAAACCCTGATGACCCGGAATCACAGCTAGTCGCAGCCGTACATCAAACACCGTCCTGGACTGAGCCGTATATAGCTTACCTGCAGAGGGAAGAATTACCTCAAGACGAAGTACTAGCACGACAGATTGTGCGCCGGGCTAAGGGCTACGTTATCATCAATGGCGAGTTACACAAGAGGAGCACGTCCGGGGTATTCTTACGATGTGTCTCACCAGAGGAAGGCCGGAAAATCCTTCAGGAAATTCACGCAGGGGACTGCGGACATCACGCGTCCACAAGATCGATGGTTGCTAAAGCGTTCAGGCATGGATTCTTTTGGCTGACCGCTCTGGCTGATGCAGAAAATATAGCCCGGGTTTGCGATGGATGCCAGCGATACGCAAGGCAGATTCATATTCCGGCTCAAGACCTGAAGACCATCCCAATAACATGGCCCTTTGCAGTTTGGGGCATGGACATGGTGGGACCTTTCCAGACTTCACCCAATAAAAAGACTCACCTACTGGTCGCAGTGGATAAATTCACAAAGTGGGTAGAAGTGCAAGCCGTCAACAGTTGCACAGCGGCAACAGCTGTCAAGTTCCTGAAGAAAATCATATACCGTTTTGGGTATCCTCACAGCATCATCACTGATAACGGGACAAATTTTTCGCTTGGAGAGATGCAGATATTTTGCAAAGAGAACGGCATCCGGCTCGACCTTGCCTCAGTTTCACACCCTCAGTCGAACGGCCAAGTGGAGAGGATAAACCAGGAGCTGCTAAGAGGCGTCAAGCCAAGACTCCGGGTCCCGTTAGTCAGAGCCGCCGGGTGCTGGGAAGAGGAGCTCCCATCAGTCGTCTGGAGCATAAACACAACCCCAAATAGATCGACAGACTTCACTCCTTTCTTCATGGTTTATGGGGCGGAAGCCGTGTTACCCAGTGACATCATCCATGATTCCCCGAGAGTGGCAAACTATGTTGAAACTGAGAACGAGCAAGCCCGGCAAAATTCAGTTGATATGCTGGAGGAGGCAAGAGAGCTGGCCTTGGAAAGATCAGCCATATACCAGCAAGACCTGAGGCGTTATCACAGCCGCCGGGTTAAGTCAAGAACCTTTCAGGAAGGCGACTTGGTCCTACGGCTAGCACAGAACAAGACCGGCTTCCACAAGCTAACTCCCCCATGGGAAGGCCCTTTCGTGGTAAGCCGGAACTTGCACAACGGGTCTTATTACTTGGTGGATGCTAGAGAACAAGCTACAAGGACAGGAAACAATACAGACCATACAAGGAACCCGTTGACAGAGAACGACAGGCCTTGGAATATAGCAGAACTTCGACCATACTACACTTAGGTTTTGTGAGCCCCCGGATGAGACGGGCTCCACCTTTTTGTATCTCTTTCGTTTAAAGGCAGCAGGTTTCAGACGCGCTCTTTTCCTTACCAGGGTACCTAAGGGGACTGGAAGGTTTTTAATGAGGCGGCTTGCTAGCTATGTACATATTATATGATCAATAAAGTGAGGAAGGCACCTCTAAGAAGAAAAGAGTATTGTGTTTTCAGTTCCTTATTCTTTATATGATCAGGGTCTTGGGGGCTTACCAACTAAGAAAGTTGTAAGTTGTAAACTCACAACCCGGCAAAGAAGCCACAATTATTCTTGATTTCTTGCCTGCTAGCTTGATGGCATTCTCATACATGACCAGATGCTAGAACGCCGGCTTTCAATCTGACTATGAGGCCCATGGGGACTTAGCAGACCCTGATTGCTCCGGGTTTTCAGACACAGAAGTCACGAGAAACCCGGCTATGCAGAGAGCTAAAGAAACCAAAAGGGTAAAAGAAACCAAGGAAGTAAGACATTTATAGACATGTTACATTACAGCAGTGGCGCACGAAGGCGCATCAAAAGGTATAGCGAGTATTTCGATCTAACCTATTACAGGCCATGAAGCACAATATAAAGTTACAAGAATTTAAGTCAGGTCGAAAGTTTGTAAGCCGGTACATAAGTCGGTGTTCGGAACATCCGGGCGGTCTATTGGTGCGGAGGAGCCGACGCAGATCCTTGCCCAGGGTCCCTCGTATCCTTTGTAATTCCGCCTCGTGGCCTCTGCAAAACGACCGAAGACAAGGCTTCAAAGCCGTCAAGATCGGAGGGACGAGAGGGAGCTGGAATGTCGGGAGTTGAGCTTGAGGGGTTCGCACTTGTTGTGAAGGGCGTGAAGAGTTGCGGCGCCTCTTCTACCGGCTTCCATAAGTTGATCGGCTCCGGCGGGACCTCCTTGATGGCATGGTTGTCTTCGTCATAAGCAGCTTGGAACTCGTTTAGGGCCAACCCATTGGTAATCTGACAAGCCGGACGCCGAACGGATTTCACGAGCTTCCCATATATTTTTGAGGTCTCAGTGCCATCAGGCTGGAATTCAGGGAAGCCCTTTGTGAGCTTGGCCGGGTCAAGGTTGGGGTAGTATGCCTTCGCCAATGCAAGTGTACGGATAGCACCCTTGCGACAGGCAGACGCCTTCCATCGCTCCATCAGCATAGGCACCACAGAGGTGGCGGCGAGAAAATCCGGAAGACCCGGAGGACATTCCCCAGAAGAAGTAGACGCCTTGATCATCTCGGCGCAGCCGAAGTAGAGTCGGCGGGTGACGCCATACATGGCCTGAATTTTCTCAAGTGTTCCCTTTATGGTCACTCCCTGAGCCGGACCTAGCAGGGAGCAAACGGAGGATAAGGAAACCTACGAGGACAAAGCAATACAAGAAAGAAAAGGTAAGAAGAAGACTCACCGAAGACAGCAACGGCCAAGTTATGAACGAGCTTCTTTATTTTCTCCAACTCGGAGATTACTCTTTGCAGTTCAAGAGCCTTCACCTGTATGGCGAGCTCTTGTTCGTGCACCTTCTTCTGCAAAGCCTCATTATCAGTTTGAAGCCGTTTTAGGGCTTCTTCTTGAAGCTTCAGCTGTTCCTCAGCCTTCTCACGAAGGCCGGCTTGGCGCGCAAGTTCATGGCGTGTTTCGCTGTTGCTCTCGGCGGTGGCTTTCGAAAACTCCTGCAGAGGGAACATATATTTATCAAGACAGACAAACATATCAGGAAGCAGTTTATGAAGCAATGATGGTATCTCAAAGAAGACCCGGAGCGCAGCAAGCTACTGCCCCGACTCTTGGGGACTACTCATTGCAAAAAAGTTCACTAGCAAGAAAGACCCGGAGAGCAACAAGCTACGGCTCCGACTCTTGGGGACTACTCATTGCAAAAAGTTCGTTAGTAAGAAAGACCCGGAGCGCAGCAAGCTACTGCTCCGACTCTTGGGGACTACTTCAAAGAAACATTCCTATTGAGACAGGTTCCCTATCATGCAAGTACTAAGCATTTACCTAAGTAAAGTCTAAGCACTTGGGGACTACTAGAGGGAACATACCTGGTAGCGGAAATGCAGATAGTTGCGCAGCTGAGATTCCTCTTTTCGCACCCTGGAGAGTCGCTTATGGATTCTCTCAAAAAGTTCTGGAAACTCCAAGGTGTTGTAAGGAGTTTCATCTTCAGAGTCCGATTCTTCGGTTTCCTTGACCTGTTCCTTGCCTGCGGCACGGGTAGCGGGCCCTTCCCCAGCCTTAAGTTCCGGCTCAAAGACCTTCGCCACGGAAGTTGAGGGCGCGGCGGGATCTTGAAAGCCGGTGCCCGTTACAGCGACATCCGGTTCTTCCGGAATGACAGGAAGATCGGACTTCGGAGGGGAAGAAGAGTCTGGAACAGGGAGAGTCGGGTCAGACGGCTTCTCAGCTTGAGTCTCTTCAACTTCAGGCTCAGCTGGAGGGGTTGCGATGACATCAGGGGTTTCCTCATCACTAAGGACGGCTTGGGCTCTGGGAAAGTGTAAAGATATGTGAGGAATAGTAAGTGGGCTAAAGCAAAGACATGGCGCAAAATAAAATTAAGACTTACCCCTTGTTGATGACAAAGTCGGAGGGAAGAGCCTCTGAACCGGAACCTGAAGAGCAGGACATAGACCGGGATTCAGAAACCCGGAGGCAGCCCGCCAAAGGATAACGTGCATCGGGGGAAGTCTGATGAGCGTTCCTCCCGCGGGGAGAAGGACTGTTTGGGATACCTGAGGAGAGCTCGTCGGAAGATGCGGACGAGCGAGTCCTTGGACGTTTAGGTGTCACCTCTTCCTTGTCCTGCGCAGACGGACAAGTTTGAAACCCGGAAGCAGCTTCTAGATTGATGAAACGAGAGCGTGGTATCAATTGTACCGCGTTACGGGCCCGCTTTGCTCCAGCTGGTGGAGAAGGAGGTGTCGGAGCTTTGGTGGAGTCTTGTTCACCTTGACCTGGAATGTGCGGAGTATGAGAAGAAATGTCGTCTTCAAGATCGGCTTCTAGGAGTTTTTTCCAAAGCCGGTCCATGGAGTCAAGCTCACCTTCGCCTGTTTCTTCTTCTGAATTTTGATCCGACTCATCTTCTTGGTCGGAGGAGACGGGCGTTTCATCGGCGGCGTTCCACCAGTCTTCAGTGGCCTGAGGAAGGAACAGAGGAGTTCATGATGGGTTATTGAAATACAGAAGGGATAAAAAGAAAGAAGTATAAGAGTTAGAGGGGAGCAAGTTAAGTACCTTTGGAGCCGGGTTCTCGGAACTGAAGGGGAGGAGCCCGTCTAGAGTTATCGTAGCGATAGACTCGGACAAAAGTTTCTTAGAAGTTCGGATGACTTCTTCATCGTCCGGCTCTTCAAATGTGAACCGGAGACAATCAGAGGGAATGTTGGTGTAGTCGCAGATAAGCTTGGGTCGGATGGATAGTGGTTTTATACACCACCCGACCCAGCATTTGACCAGGTCGGTGCCTTTGAGGCCGTGGGCCTTGAGAGCTCGGATCCTGGAAAGAATGGGGGCCAAAGCCGCGCGGTTTTTGGCGTAGGAGTTGGTTGATTCTCCTAGCACGAGAGGTTCAGCGCGGAAACCCGGTAGTCTGGGTTGGCCCTTGGGAGAAGTGTCCTTGCAATAGAAAAAGGTTGATTGCCAGGCTCGAGGGTGGCTGTTAAGTTTGAGAGCCGGAAAAAGGGAGTCTCGGCGACGTTGAATCGCGACTCCTCCGCAGATGTTCAAAGGAAGAGTGGCAGAGGAGCGTTGTGGGTTGCAATAGAAAAATTCAAGAAAGAGGTCGAGAGAGGGTTCCATTTGAAGATAGTCTTCGCATAAAACGGTAAAGTTGGAGAGGGAAAGAATCGAATTCGGGGCCAAGTCTTGAGGCCTGAGGCCGTAGTAAGCGAGCAGAGTGCGGAAAAAGAGGGAACCCGGAGGTTTGAAGCCGCGATTGAGGTGATCGGCAAATATTATTACCTCACTATCTCGAGGAGCCGGCACGACCTCGTTACCCGGGGCGCGCCAGTGGATGATGTCTTGGGCTTGAAGATCGCCGGAATCCACCAAGTCCTGCAGCTTGGCGACAGAGACGGTTGATCCAGTCCAGTTCCCGGAAGTAGGTGCTGCGGCGGCGGCGCCAGAAGCGGAAGCACCAGCGGCAGCTTTGGCCTTCTTCAGGTTGGCCTTAGCCGCGGCGGCCGCGGCGGCGGCGGCGGGGCCCTTGCTTGCAACTTTTTTCCCCATTGAAAGAAGTTGCCGAGATCTAGATCTAAAAGTGGGATGCGAGGAGATGGCTGCGGGGATAACTGCGGCACGGTTCTGGATTTGAGCAGAAGAAGCAAGAGAACGGTGGCGCTAGCTAGCTCCGGCGAAGATTGGAGAGCTCGAGCTTGGGAGTGACAGTGGCGGCGCTGGAGGAAGAAGAAGAAGTGGGGACGCACGGGGGAAATGGTCGCTTTCTTCCCCGTCCCCACTTATTTATATCCCAAGTGGGAGTTGACCTAGGGGCAAAACAGGAAGAATCCAAGGATAATGATGACCTCGAGGAACCATATCTGTGGTGCCAGATTTTGTACCTGACAGAATCTTGGGTTCCCGAGACGGACGCGCGACTCCTCGGTTCTCGCGAAGGGATAAGCATTAAAAATGTCGTTGACCCTGGAGGTTGACCGACGTCTTCGAGGAAGCATAAAGAAAGCTGAAAATTGCTAAGCCTGGAAGTGGGAGTCGGCAGGCGATGACCGGGTTAGGAACGGGCCGCCAATAAGAGCTGGCCAAACCGACACCTGTGTGCTCGCTTGCTTAATAAGTTGTTTATTGTTTTTCAGATGATAACCCGGACAAAAGAAGTGACGGCTTCCCCGAGATTATACCCTAGAGTGTGAGGCGAAGCAAGTCAATTCCGATGTCCAAGTTATCCTGGGGGCTACTGTTGGGGGGGTCGTAACCCGGTAGGCGCACCGACAGAGAAGACCCGCCGGCCTGGTGAGAACCTGGGCCGGGTTAAGCAAGAATGTGTGGGCCGGGATTCATGAGAGTCGGTACGCTGCGTGAGTCTTGGCCCGCACGTCAAGAAGAGTCTAGAGGGCTGGAGACCAAGTACGAGACGGAGTCCTGCTAAAGGAGGCGAAGACCTAGAGGATTTAGAGTCCGGGTACGATTGTAACCCGGATCACGCCTGTATGTCCAGCGAGACCCGCCGCCTATATAAGGGGGTCTCCTGGACCTTAGAAAGACAAGCTTTACCAGATCGCAAGTACCACCATTGTAACCTCGGGACCCGGAAGCTAAGGCGCCGAGTCCTCGAAACCCATATCAATAAAGCAGTAGCAGGAAGTAGGTCTTTACCTCGAGACGAGGGGCCGAACCTGGGTAAATCCTTGTTTCCCCACGCCGTGCTAGACAAGCTCCCGATGTCAGAAGTCGCTTTGTCCCCATACTCAAGTTTCCACCCGGAAACATCTGCCGTGACAATCCCACGACAGTTGGGTATCTCAACTTTCTTTGAGCCGGACATCGTGGTCCTCTTGTGGAGCAAGTCCCTTCGAGTGGCCTTCGTGGGGCATGTCAAACATGAGCTTTACGTGGTTGATTTCTCCGGAGTCACCACTACTCATGAGATGTGCCTCTTCGGAAAGGCCGACGTGGGTTGGCTTTGGCATCGCCGACTAGCCCACGTAAACATGAGGACTTTGCAAAGTCTCCACAAAGGGGGCCACATCATTGGACTAAAAGACCATGTTACTTTTTCCAGAGATCGAGTGTGTAGGGCATGTGTGGAGGGAAAGATGCATGACATTCATCATCCAAGCAAGACAATCATCTCCTCCACCCGGATATTGGAACTCCTTCATGTTGACCTTTTTGGTCCAATACTGGAAATAAGTCTTGGTGGCAAGAAATATTGTTTGGTGATCGTGGACGATTACTCAAGGTATACATGGGTATATTTCTTCAAGACCAAGGATGAGACTCAACAAGTCTTCATCGACTTCTCTAAGGAGGTTCAACGTCAACACAACCTTCCCATATTGGTGATTCGAAGCGACAACGGGTCGGAGTTCAAGAACTACACGCTCAACGACTTCCTAAGTGACGAAGGCATTCGTCATCAATATTCCGCTGCATACACACCGCAACAAAATGGTGTTGCGGAGAGGAAGAATCGTACTCTCATCGACATGGCAAGATCTATGTTGGCCGAGTTCAAGTCCCCAATCAACTTTTGGGCGGAGGCCATTGCAACGGCGTGTCATTCATCAAATCGCCTCTTCTTCCGCAAAGGCCTCAAGAAGACACCTTATGAAGTACTCACCGGCAACAAGCCCAACATATCTTACTTCTGAGTCTTCGGTTGCAAATGCTACTACCTCGTAAAGGGCATCCGGTTGGGTAAGTTTCACTCTAAAACTCTTGAAGGCATATTTGTTGGTTATGGCATTGAATCCCACACCTATAGGATCTATGACAAATCCTCAAGGACCGTCATAGAATCTTGTAGTGTGGAATTCGATTAGAATGACGGCTCCCAATTGGAGCAAGTTGGAATAAGTGATGTAGGTGATGATCAACCCCAAGATGCAATAAAGAGAATGGGAATAGGCTTCCATCATCCCATTGAAGTACATCAAGGAGTTGATCAAGACGGAACAAGGCTCTTCACATGAAGAGCACTCACCATCACAAGAATCTTATGATACCCCACCCGAAGCAAATTGTGAAGCCTCTAAAGATCATCTTCAAGCACCTCCACAAGAAGAACAACTTCTTCCTCAACAAGATGATCCATCGCAAGGACCGCTCCAACAAGTTCTCCATCCTCAAGAAGATATTGAGTCCCCATCCAAGTCAAATGAAGCAAGTATCTCGAGTGCAAGTTCCTCTCATGTGCAAGATCACCCCTCACACTCAAGTGAAGAACTAACTCATGATGATCAAGGCACTCATGATGATCAAGGCGAGGATCCACAAGATCAAGTTGATCAAGAGATTCCCTCTACATCTAGAGAGGCAATCGAAACTCGCCGCCAAGCAAGGGTTGGAAGATCTTTGGAACTAAGGGCTCTTTCCCTTGACAAGGTCATCGGTGACGTGAGAAGAAGGGTGTCCACTCGGAGTCAATTGGCCAACTTTAGTGAGCATCAAGCACACATCTCCATGGTGGAACCCAAGAAAGTATTCGATGCCCTTGAAGACCCCGATTGGCTTGAAGCAATGCACGAAGAGCTCAACAACTTCGAGCGCAACAAGGTGTGGAGACTAGTGGAGAAGCCAAAAACTTGCCGCAATGTTATCGGCACCAAGTGGATCTTCAAGAACAAGCAAGATGAACACGGCATCGTTGTGAGGAACAAGGCGCGATTGGTGGCCCAAGGCTTTTCTCAAGTTGAAGGCATCGACTTTGGTGAAATCTATGCGCCGGTTGCACGCCTCGAGTCGATACGTATTCTCATTGCCTTTGCATCTCATCATGGTTTTAAATTGCAACAAATGGACGTTAAAAGTGCTTTTCTAAATGGCCTACTTAATGAACTTGTCTATGTTAAACAACCTCCGGGTTTCGAGAGCCGCGACTTCCCGAACCACGTCTACGTGTTGGATAAGGCTCTATATGGGCTTAAACAAGCACCTAGAGCATGGTATGAACACCTTCGGGAGTTCTTGTTAGACCGTGGATTCGAAGTCGGGGTGATCGATCCCACTCTTTTCACAAAGAAAGTTAATGGGGAACTCTTCATTTGTCAATTATATGTTGATGATATTATCTTCGGTTCTACTAATCTCTCTTTTAATGAAGAGTTCGCCAAGCTTATGACCGACAAGTTCGAGATGTCCATGATGGGTGAACTTAGGTTATTTCTTGGTTTTGAGATCAAGCAATTGAGAGAAGGAACATTTATTTGTCAAGCCAAGTACATTCAAGATATGCTCAAGAGATTCAAGCTCCTCGATCTAAAGGGCGCCGCTACTCCTATGCAAACCAAGTGCCACCTCGAGCTTAACCCTAATGGTAAAGAGGTAGACCAAAAGGTATATCGATCTATGATTGGGTCTCTTCTCTACCTTTGTGCATCTAGGCCGGATATAGTGTTAAGCGTTGGAGTGTGTGCACGTTACCAAGCCGCGCCTAAGGAAAGTCACCAAGTGGCTATCAAGAGAATCTTCCGGTATTTGATTCATACTCCAAGCTATGGGTTGTGGTACCCCAAAGATGGCACCTTGTCTCTTTGTGGGTACACCGACTCGGATTGGGCGGGTGACAAGGATGATAGGAAGTCAACCTCGGGAACTTGTCAATTCATTGGAAGATCATTGGTGAGTTGGTCCTCGAAGAAGCAAAATTGCATCTCTCTCTCCACCGCGGAGGCCGAATATGTCGCCGCCGCAAGTGGGTGTACTCAACTCCTTTGGATGCGGCAAACTTTAAAGGATTACGGGGTCCATTTGGACAAAGTGCCGCTCCTCTGTGATAATGAGAGTGCCATCAAGATCGCCTATAATCCGGTGCAACATTCAAGGACCAAGCATATTGAGATTCACCATCACTTCATTCGAGATCACGTGGCAAGAGGAGACATCGATCTCTCCTATGTTGGGACAAAGGATCAATTGGCGGATATCTTCACGAAGCCCCTTGACGAAGCCCGGTTTTGTTACTTGAGGAATGAGTTAAATATCGTGGATTCTCGGACTTTGGCTTGGTAATGGTGCACACACATCAACGTTTAATGCTCTATTAGGTGTAGATGTACGCATGGACTTAGGGGGAGTGTTTTCCTAATACATTGGATTCTTCCTCCCCCTATTATGCATATAGCAATGAATCATTGATAAACTTCAAATTAATCCATAATTTGTGAGCTTAAATGATGAGTAGTAGTTATGGACCCAAGATACATCTTCGCGGTGCCATGCTATAACCTCATACACGGTGGCTTCGGCCACCACCTCTTCCTATGAAAGAGTTGGATCTCATTTGGTTTTTCCCTTGGATTTCATTCGCTTTTTGGGCTCTTGTGGAAAACACACTCAAGTTGGTCTTTCTTGTGTCTTATTGGTTTTGCAATTTAAGTGTGAAGTACCATCGACAGTTTGCTTCTCTATCCTAAGCCTTTCTCCCTCTCAAGACTTGCTTAATTCTCACTCATGTCCATTTGTATCTTTTTGTTGTTGTGTTGGGCGGAAATCTCCGAGCCACTTTCGGAAATTTCCGAATCACTAGAAATTTTCGAGACTAAGTCCTTTCAAAACTCAGCACTGCACTTCGCTGGATTTTGACCGGAAATAGTCTCTGAAATTTCCGGTGACCGGAAATTTCCGAGTGCGACTCGGAAATATCCGGTCCCTGAGATTTCTCGGCGCCTAAGTCCGTTTCAAATTCGGCACTGCACTCTGCTGAATTTGAACCGGAAATAGAGCCGGAAATTTCTGGGGCCCGGAAATTTCCGAACCAAATCCGGAAATTTCCGATGACTCCGTCAATTTCCACACTAAGTCCGTTTCCAAACTCGGTACTGGATATATCGTGTTTTGAACCGGAAATAGTGCCGGAAATTTCCGAACCTAAGTCCGGAAATTTCCGACCCAAGTCTCTCCGGCTATAAATAGGGCACGGGTGGGCTGTTCGAACCGAACAGTTCATCCACCCCGTGCCCCTTCTTTCTCTCTCCAAGCCGGAGAAGAAGCTCTTCCCCGATCCGTCCCCGGGCCGTTTCTCCGTCAATCTCTCCGGTTCTTCGCCGGATCTGCTTCTCCTCGTCGCGAGGATTGTTTTCCACCGCGCGGTTTTCGCCATGTCTTCCAGTAACTCCTCTCATTTCAAATCTAGGACGAAATCTCTTTTCGTTTAACCTAGCCGATTTAGGAGGTTGTTGATCGATTCCTTTGGTAGAACTGCTCCTCTAGGCTTGCTCTTCCTTCCTCGTGCACAGATCTGTTTTTCGTTCATAGATTTGGTTCAGTTTTTCAAAATTTCGCGCAGACCGGAAATTTCCGGTTCAGACTCGGAAATCTCCGGCCCCTCGGAAATTTCCGGACCTGACTCGGAAATCTCCGGCCTGTTCAAAATTCTGAAAAACAGACAAGTTCTCTGAACTTTTAACGGCTCGTGTACTATTCCCTTTGCCTTCCTGGACATGAGTGCTTATCCCCCTTGCTTTCTATCTGCTCTATGCTGTTTGTTTGCAGTTTCTTCTACACGAGGAGGTCGCATCAACTCAATGGCTAGTCATCCGAAAGGGGTTCACTCTCGGCCACCTAGTGATCCTTCAAGTGATGAGAGTGAGCTACCTCCTGCTGCACAGCTCAGAAAACCCAGTGGTGCTAACAAGAAGAAGAAGCCCGAGCTTCAACTGTCTGATTTCAACAAAGCAAGCTTTCGCAAGTGGCGCAGTGAGCTGTCCTATGATGCTGAGCAAGATGACCCCAAGTTCTTCTGCACAGAGATGGCTTGGCTCTATCGTGAGGTATATCTCAAGTTCTCCAGTAAAGCGCCAGTTTGCCCAATGAGATGGATCAACTTCGACAAGCTCATGAAGAAGGCTGATTATTTTGGGGGAGCTATTCAGGTATATAAGGTGTTGGGCTTGGAGCATCTTATGAGAACTGAATGCAGCTACAACGTGTCCATCATTCATCAGTTCTATGCGACAGTAGTGTTTGACACTTCAGAGGATATTGGTATGACTTGGATGACTGGCACACAGCGTTTGACCTCCTCCTTCCGTGAGTTTGCTCGGATTCTTGGTTGTTCCTTCAGTGGTAGCTCTGTGGCAGCTGGTGAGAGGATGCACCTTCAGGGCGTGGCCTACAACAAGAACGCCATGTCCGACTTATATATGCCTGGTGGAGAGATTGGCTCGCAGCATGGTTTGCTGCCCACTTATGATATTCTCCTTCGCATGTTTCGCAACACCATTGCTCCCATCGCGGGCAACGCTGACAACATTGCCGGGGGTCTCGTGAACTTGATGGCCAAAGCCCATGAAGCCTATGTTGGAGAGTATGAGCTGGACAAGGAGGAGTACAAAATTGATGTCATGGATTTCATCTTTCAAGAAATGAGTCAATCCGTGTTTGAGAGGAAAGTTCCCCCCTATGCTCCATATGTGATGCTTCTCATCAAGCGCGAGTATCAGTTATCTGAGGAAGATGGCAGCGATATGGATAGTGCCCTTGGATGCATCGCCCACACAGCTGCCAACCTTGTTCAAAAGAAAGCTCATGTGGTGCAAAAGCAAGCTACACTTCAAGAGATCGATGAGGATGATGTGTTTGGTGGCACCACTCGCCAACCACGACGCCACAACATCAAGAAAGCTGAAAAGAAGAGTCGCCCATGGATTGTTCGTGCCATGGAGAAGGTGTTGAACATGAACTGCTGCATTCATAGTGAAAACTATGCCATCTACCAACAAAACCACCGCATTCTCAAGCAACAGGAAGAGATTCGAGATCATTTGAAGATGCCACCTCCCAAGAGACCCCTGAAGCCCCTGGTACCCTATGATGAGTGGAATTCTGAGGAAACAGTTGGATTCACTTGGGACACCAATGTGCCTGACGATCAAGATGTGGATCCAAAAGCTGCGGATGATTTTGAGGATGAGGCGCACAGTTCCGATTCCGACTCTTGAGTCTTGGGACGCTAGAGGATGCTTCTTCCCTTTTTGGTATCTTGATGCCAAAGGGGGAGAAGTCTCTCATAGGACTCACGGGATTTGCATGGGAGGGAGCACTTCTTCTTTTATCTCGGCTGCTTTGTTCTAGTGCTCCCTATTCTTATCTTATTTGGACTTCTTTCGTTGCATGTTTGTGAGACATGAGGACCTCTTAAACTCTTATTGTAATAGCTCTAGTTAAATTTGGTAAACTATGCATGTTCTACTTTGTCTATGTGGGTATATTTTCTTTGCTTGCGTGGTTTGGAAAATCTAGGGGGAGCATTGATCCCAAGTTGTGTGCATTTTGTATTCAAGAACATCCCAAAGATAATGCACACACTTAGGGGGAGCCCGTCTATATTTTGCAAATCCGTTCTCCTTTTGTGTTGTCATCATTCACCAAAAAGGGGGAGATTGAAAGTGCATTCTTTGCACTCCCTGTTTTTGGTGACTAGTGACAACACAAAAGGTGGGTTTAATGTTTGTGATGATCTATGCAGGTTTTAGAACAGGTGTAATAATGTGTTCAAACACATTCAGCATATTTCAGTACTGGACTCTTATATGTTTCAGTCGGAAATCCTTCAGGAAATTTCAGGTACCCGGAAATTTCGGGGCTTCACCCGGAAATTTCCGAGTCACTGAAGATTCTTCACCAAGTCCAGTGTATGAAGCAGTACTGGCATTCAGAGCTTTTCAGTCGGAAATGCATCAGGAAATTTCCGGTGTCCGGAAATTTCCGGCCATTGTCCGGAGATTTCCGAGTCACCGAAGATTCTTCACTAAGTCCAGATTGTCAAGCGGTACTGACTCTCAGAGCTTCGCAGTCGGAATTTCAGGCGGAAATTTCAGGTGCCCGGAAATTTCCGATGGGAGTCCAGAAATTTCCGAGCTGCTCGATCAAGATCATCGCCAAGTCAGAAGCTGAACTCGTACTGCCTCCAGTCGAAGTTCCGTCGGAACTCCTCGCAGAGATTTCCGTAGCCAGGAAATTTCCGGTGGCCAGTCCGGAAATTTCCGGTCTTCAGTCCGGAAATTTCCAAACTTAACCCGGAAATTTCTGAGCTGGCGGCTGCACAACGGTCAGATCTCGGGGAGGGGTATAAATACCCCTCCACCTACCTCCAGCAGATCAGCTCTCTCAGATCCAAAACGCCCCATTGTTGCTGGAGCTCATTTCCCATGGATCTCCCTATCTAGCCAACCAAATCCAATGATAGTTGGAGATCCGAAGGAGAAGACCCCGATCTATATCGCCACCGAAGGAATTTCACTTTCCCCCTCCCTATCTTGAGGGGCCACGAATCTAGGGTTTCCTTTGTGGATAGCTAGATTCTTCCTTGTTGTTACTTACTCCTTTGTGGATCCTTTGTGGAATTGACCTCTTGTGGTCTTAGTGAGAGCCCCCAATTCAGTTGTGGGTGTGTGCCTCACGGATTTGTACGGGACCTTCTCCGCCCTTAAAGGAGTCCTTAGTGGAAGGGTGGATTCGGACCTTGGTGGTCGAATTCATCGGAGAATAGGGTGAGGCCTTTGTGGCGTTGAGCTGACCTTTGTGGTTGCTCACACCCCTCCAACGAGACGTACACCCATGTGGTGGAACTCGGGATAAAATCGGCGTCTCCATGTTCCCTTGGTTGTCTCGTTCCTCTCTCTCTTCTATTGTGTTACTTGCTTTTCCTTATTGCATTGTTTTCATTTGTCTTGCTCCTTGCTTCACCTAGTAGCACATATAGTCAATTTACTTTTGCAAGCCTAAAACTGAAAAAATCATAAAAATTGGTCACCACCTATTCACCCCCCCCCCCTCTAGGTGGATAACTTCCGTTCAACATGTACAAGGGCTAAACTAGAGAATGCAGTGTGATCCTAGAGGCCGTGGCTCATTAGGATTTGTGGATTTGGCATGCCTTTTTCGGCATGGCTTGATCTCACAATGATCTCAACGTGTTGTAGCGATCTCCAGTGTTCGGCAGACTTGCAGAGGGTGATACGTGCATTTTATATCATCATTTATATAACTTATATCATCATATTAGAATGTTATTGGAACTATTATATCAATGTTTTACATGTTTGAGATGATTTTGGGGACTTTCATACAAAGTCCCTATTTTTGGTATTTAATATCTGGGAGGCAGAAAACCCCCTTTTCTTGTTTTTATTGTTTCAGGAGCTACATGGATCCAAATGGAAAAAGGAAAATTGCACAGTTGGTTTTACACCAGGAGAACAACAGTGGGCAAAAGATCGAAGAGGGAAGAGCCACGAGGCCCAGATTCCTTGGCCGCGTGGGGCCCACCAACTTGAGCCTCGGGCACTTCCTCGCCTGGGGCTTTTTACCACGACCTCCGTCTCCTCCGAAAACCTACGCCCTAATTTTTCCCCAGATGATTCGAGGCCGCGGTGGCGGCGAAACTCCTGATTCCTTCCGAGGGGGGGTCAGATCCTGCTGCTCCGGAGCTCTGGAGAGGGGGGAAATCATCGTCACCGCCATCACCTCTCCTCCTTGGCGTGGGAGGAGGCCTCTCCATCATCACCATCACCAAGACCAGCACCATCTCCATCATCATCTCCGTGATCCACTCCGTTCCCCTCGTAGTTTCAGAGTTGCTATACCCTAGATACTTGTTTTGTGCTACTATTCATGTTTGTGATTGATCACTTGTCATTATTTGGTGGTGAAGTTATATTTTCAGATTGTGTTGTACCACCTATGCCACTGAATATGATCATGTTTGCACGTTGTGAGTAGTTCCCGTATGTTCCTGAGGGCATAGGATAAATTGGCAATGATTTATATATGACATGTGTTGGTATTTTGTCTTGGGTTTATCTTTTTATGTGATTCTATGATGGTGTTGTGCGAACGTCGACTTCACAACACTTCACCTATATGGGCTCATAGGAGAACACCGTAGTATAATGAAATGAGGAAGACTTGGGAGGACAAGAAACCTGAGAATGAGTCATGAAGTTATTATTATGGGGGTATTAATATCGGGGACCTTAGAGTGTAATGCTATGGTGGGACATTATGTCTTAATAATTCTTGTGCAGTCATTTACTTGGCCACATGATCCATCATAAGAGGGTTTAGTTTATTTATTTAGCTTTACCTAAGTTGTGGCTCCGTCCTAAACAAGATTAAAACTTGACAAGATATTCAACGTGTTGTTTAATAAATCTATATGCCTAGTTATATCCATGCCGCCCTCGGGAACGTTTTCCAAATATAAGACACACATCAGTCGAGCTTGTCCTCTTGCCACATAGAGGATTGGGCTTTTCTCTCATTGAGAGCTTTCAACTGCTATTATTTACTTTCTGCACTTTTACTATATTTGCAACCATACAACCAAAACCCCCAAAAACACTTGCATCTTTCATTGTTTTATCTATCATTCTTACTAACCAATACATTCAGCTCCTCGTGGGTTTGACAACCTTTTCTATTCGAAAGGTACTACAATTGATCTCCTGCACTTGGGAGCTATCAAGATACTTTTCTGGCTCCGTTGCCTGGGAGCGTTGTGCTATTGGTAAGAAGTTTAGTAAGGAAGCTTGGAAGCTGAGTTTTATCCGCTGTTGTTATCTTATTGTTACTATGGCTTTTATGAATCGTCATGAATTGCAACTTGCTTTATATGAAAGTGCTTATGCCACTCCAAAAGTGGTGGAAACTGATGTGCCTGAGAGACCTAGAGGGGGATATAAAATTCTCGTTGGTCATTGATACGTCCAAAACATATCTACTTTCCCGAACACTTTTGCTATTGTTTCACCTCTAATTTGTGTGTTTAGAATGCAACTAACACGGACTAACGCTGTTTTCAGCAGAACTGCCCTGGTGTCTTGTTTTTGTGCAGAAATTCAACTTTTAGGAAAAATACCAGAAAAAGGCCAAAGCTCCTATTTTGCCCGAAGACCCACGGAGCCAGAAGATGAGACGGAGGGGGGGCAGCGAGCCGCCCACACCACGTGGAGGCGTGGCAGGCTCCTGGCCGCACCACCATATGGTGTGGCCGACTCGGCCACGCCCTCGCGTCCCCCTCTCGGATATAAGCCCCCTCTGACCTAAAAACGGAGACACTGAAAGGACAATGATGTCGCCTAGAGGGGGGGGTGAATAGGCGGTTTAAAACTTTTTCGGTTTAGGCTTGATAATTGCGGAATAAAACTAGATGTTTAAATTAACAAGCCGACAACCTAAATAAACTAGGCTCACCTATGTGCACCAACAACTTATGCTAAGCAAGACAAACAACAAGGTGATAGCAATATAGAATACTTCAAGCACGAAGGCTATCACAATGTAAAGTGCATAAGTAAAAGCTCGGGTATAGAAATAACCGAAGCACGCGGAGACGAGGATGTATTTCCGAGTTCCTCCTTGTTAAGGGAGTACGTCTCGTTGGAGAGGTGTGAACCGACACAACGGTTCAACAACCACAAAGGTTTCACCTTCTTCTCCGATGAACCGCACCACAAAGGCTTGGTTCACCTTCCACTATCGGAATTCCTTCGAGGCGGAATCCGGAGCCTTTCAACAACAATCCGGGGCACAACCCACAATGGGATTGGGGGCTCCCGAACGGCCTCCAACAACAATCCGGGGCACAACCCACAATGGGATTGGGGGCTCCCGAACGGCTTCAAGTGACCACACAAGGGTCCAACCACCACAAAGGCGTCTAGGGTCCAAGGACCCAAGAGTAACAAGTTCACAAGTTTTCAACTTCCACGAATCCTCGTGGAGAGCACACCGATGCACCAAATGCAAAAGGCAAGAGCACAAGTGCTCAAATCCTTCACTCTCAAATTCCAACAAAGCAACAAATGCTTATGGGGGAATAAGAGAGGAAGAACAAAGAGGAGATGCACCAAGAACTCCAAGATCAAGATCTACAAGGTTTCCCTCACATAGAGGAGAAATCGATCGGTGGAAACGTAGATCAAGATCACCTCTCACTTTCCCTCAAATATTAGCAAGAACCATGGGAGGGATTGAGAGGAAGAGCAAGCTTTACAAAGGGCAACAATGGAGGAGAGAGAGGAGAAAGACTTGCTCTAGAGCTTGTCAACCATTGGGGAAGAAGGCCCCTTAAATAGCTCAACTCAAAAATCCAGCCGTTGCAGCACTTCTTGTTCCGCAAGTGCGGTAGTACCGGCCTAAAGCCCGGTAGTACCGGCCCTGCGGTACCTTCGTCAACGCAGAAAACCGAGCGCGCGGTACTACCGGGGAAAAATACCCCGGTACTACCGGGCCCAAGTGCTGGGCTCCAACCCCGGTACTACCGGGGCCATCCGTGCCAAAACGTCCGAAAACCAACTTCAGAGAGTAGTACCGCAGAGAGCCCGGTACTACCGCAGCGAGCCCGGTACTACCGTCTATCCTAAAACGGTTTGAGCCAAATAAGAACCAAGAAATATGATATGCCAAGTATGCAAAGGTTTGAGCTCTCCACAACGATGCGATCAAGTTACTCAGTTGAGAGCCCCTCTTGATAGTACGCCGTCTATCCTAAAACCCGGTCTCCCACTAACACCATGAGACCGGTAAAATAGAAAACCTATCAAGATCATACCTTTGCCTTGCGCATTCCACTTGAGCTCGATGATGACGATCTTGACTCTCTCAAGTTGAAACACCTTTCTTGATTGTGCTTGCTAGCACATGCTTGATGAAGACTTCTCCAAATGCTCCCCCATACTCCATTATGGGAGGGCCCCGCTAAGCTTCGTCTTCATGTCTCCTTTGCAAGCTTCAATCAAAAGATATCTTCCGAGATGCATCATATTGAGCTTGCACTTCATCTTCTTCTCTTGATATGTATGATGACTTGGGGGTAAACATGATTGTTCACTCAATCTTCTATTCCAAGCCATACATGCAATGAGCTCAACTCTACACATGACCATTCTTCATATAAACCCTTGAATAGAGCATTGGTCATTAAGTCATCTTGAAGAGTCCAACACATGAACTCCTATAATTTCCCATGGACAAGATCTATAAGAATATCTCAATGTAAACATTAGTCCATAAGGATTGTCATTAATTACCAAAACCACGCATGGGGGCAACCATGCACTTTCAGACACCCCGAGCACTTTTTCCAGAAGCGCATCCGAGCGCCGCCGCCACCTCGAAACTCAATTCGGGGACCAGAAGTTCCTGTTCCGGCATTCCGCCGGGACGGGGAATCGAAGGGGATCATCGCCATCGTCATCACCAATGCCTCTCCATCAACCATCATTGTTTCCCCCATTCATGTGTGAGTAATTCCCCGCTGTAGGCTTGAGGGGATGGTAGGGATTGGATGAGATCGTTCATGTAATAGCTGTAATATCATTAGGGCATGGTGCCTAGTATTCGTTATCGGTGTTTTACGTCATTGTTGCAACTTGTTATGCTTAATGCTTGACACTAGGGCCCGAGGGCCATGATTTCAGATTTGGACATGTTATTGTATCATGAAGATAATGAAGGAGATATGCCCTAGAATCACTTAATAAAGATAGTTTATTCGTCATATCTCAATTGTTCATTATATGTTTTATACCATGCTATAACTATATTAAGCGGAAACATTAATACACGTGTGGTAGATAAACAACCAGGTCCCTAGTAGCCTCTATCTAACTAGTTCATTGGGCAATTGATGATCGAGGTTTCCCGATCATGTGACATTGATGTCAGTTGACAATGGAGTCATGTCATTGGGAGAATGACGTGATGGACATACCCAATATTTGTAGGACGTAGTCATTACGCCTTTGACCGTGAGATCAACTCTTATTGCTATTCCTGAAAGATACTTTGATTGCATCAAACGTCATGTCTTAATAGTATGACAATAAAAGTGTTCCTCTCGGGTATCGGAAGGGAGTATGTTGAGACGAGGGATCAAGAGCGGGATTTGCCAGTCTGCATAGCAGGATAGATACTCTAGGGCCCACTCGGTGAGATTATGTCAAATGAGCTTGCAAGCATGTGACTAGGTCACCAGGACATAATATCATGGACGAGTAGAAGTTAGCAGTGTCGGTAACGAGATCAAGCTAGGTATCATGATATCTATGAACGAGTCTCGGACACGCTAAGTATCGCCATGGCAAAAGGTTAAAGACTCGACGTCTAGGTTCGAACGACAAAGTTATTCGTTATCTCACAGGGATTAATTCTGGGTATCCAAGGTCCACGAATTAGTCATTGATCGGAGAAGTATCTCGATCATGTCTGGCGAGATCTCGAACCGCTAGGGTAACACGCTTAAGGGGAGTCGACAAGTTTACCGGAAGAGAAATTAGAACAGAGAGCACCGGGAGCGTCCCGGGAAAGATCCGATGGAGATCGGGCAGCGACGAAATAGTTTTCGGAGCCGGAATAAATTATGTAATATTTATTTAATATTAATTAATGTAATTAATAGTTAAATATATTTTATTTAATTTTTCCAGAATTTTTAAAGGCAAAATACCTTAAATGGGCCTTCCGGTGGAAAGAAGGCCCATGAGGGGGGGAAGGTTCCCCCCAAAGGGGAAGGGGGGTTCGGCCGGCCCTAGGTGGGCCACATGGGGCCCACCTAGGCCGGCGCACCACCATGGCTGGCTAGGGCTGGTGTGGGATTAGTCCCACACCGCCCGGCCGGCAAGGTTGGCCGCTCCCTTCTCCCTTTATATAGAGGTGCACCCCTGGCCTTTGAAACACACCAATTTCTCTCTCTCTTTTCCTCCTTGAATAACGTGATTCCCTTGTTGGAGTTGCGCCAAGGAGGAGTTCTCTCCACCATACGCACACCGCCGTGCTGCTGGTCTTCCGGTCCCAGTCTTCCGCTGCTTGTCCTTGGATCGGAGCCCGGAGGTCGTCGTCTTCACCGTACGTGTGTGAATCCCTGCGAGGTGCCACGCTTGTGGTGCTCGGAAGTCTTCTTCCTCTACACGACCTCGAGGTCGTCTTCGTCGGCTTCATCGACAACGCTTGTGCGGGAGCGTAATCCCCGCTTTCGGTCTACAAGGGTATGTATATCGATCTCCTCCGTATTACTATATCTGCACAGTATAGATCCTGGCTAGTTTAAGGTTATCGCTGTTAAGAATTTTTTTGTTTTTCTGCCTGCGATCCCCTTCAGTGGTATCAGAGCCGATCTATGCGTAGATATAGCTGTACGCTTTTAGAACCCGTGTTTTTCACGGGGATATCGTTCTTTTATTTGCTACCCTCTCGCGTGCACTTGCAATGTCGGCAGCATTGAGTTGATGAAGCGGCCCGGACCGACTTTATGCGTACGCTTACGCGAGACTGGTTCCACTACTGACATACGGCTTGTACCGTATATGTGGCTGGCGGGTGTCTGTCTCTCTCTCTTTAGTTGGCTTTGCATTTTCAATGGAGGGCCCGAAAGGGATAAATAAATATGCAATTATTTGATCGTTGTTTTGGTCATAGGTTCGTAGGTATGAAGCGGTTATATTTACGACAGCCCCTAGCCACGTAAAATATGCAAAAGATAAAGTAGAACGCGTCTAACTTTATTTTGCAGGGGCAATGTGATATGGTTAAGGTAGGTTTATTAAATTGTTTATAAACTGTGGGCGCGAAGGAGAGCATCGGCGCAAGGACCATATCACGTCGCATTACATATTGATGATTTGTGTGCATCTTATATTGTGTGTATATATATTAGTTACACGACGGTAGTAATATAAGATGATCCCTCCAAAATACCATTAGTGTTCTCCCTTCGACGTGCACCACCAAGAAAGTTCTACGTTACGAGGCAGGCCGTGACGATCGGGTGTCAGACATATCGTCGTTCGCATACAGTGGGTGTAAGACATGTTTGCACATGCGTATACGTTGAAGGTTATTATGGCGAGTCTAGCATGTACAGACATGGCCTCGGAACACGGAGACCGAAAGGTCGAGCATGAGTCACAAAAGTTGTTGTGATTGACATTTCGATGTCTACCTTTGAAGTTCTGTTGCCGGCTCTGACGATGAGGGGTTGCATAATGGATTAGGGTCGTGTAATCACTAAAGCGATTAGAGGGATATTCGTTTTGAGTGGGAGTTCTTGTAGTTTTATTTTATTAAAACTTGAACTCTATTTTATAATGAACAAAGTCTTTATGCTTTGCAAAACCTTTGTAGATATTAACCAATGTAATAGCCTTCTTTAAAAATTAGGCGCAATCCTGCGATTGAGAAACTTAAAAGATTGGGTCCAAACTTCATAGTTTTATACTTTAGCTTGAGGATACTCCTTGTTTAAACCATTAGCTTTTTGTGATACAATACCCGCTAGGAGATAAACCCGGAGATTCCGCTAACAAAAGGATAATTTGGATTATCAAGTTTTTGTGCGGATAATATCAGCATAGTCCAGTGTATGCTATGATCTCTGCCATAGAGAATTAACGGTGGGTGCGAGTTGTTAGATCGCGAACATATGAGATGATCGCTAAACTCAGGATACACCTAAAGTTGGGTTGATGAAGTTTATCAGTACGTTGACTGTTTTTCTTCTCAACCAAGATGGAAGAGAATACACGCATTGAAGGAGCACGTGGCAGTCATACTTGATGACACTGGTCATACTCGATGACATTGGTCATACTTGATGACATTGAGACGCCTCGCTCAGCTCGATCACTGGATGACAGACAACGTTGCCAGATGCAAATGCTTTGTCATAGACTATGTCATGCAAGGGGAATCGTTCACCTTCATGGTTCTTGATTGCGTTGGAAGAATCAAGAAGATGAAACAGATCGCCGGGAAGTCATCAATGATGATGGTGTATATATGATATACACGTTATGAATGTTTTACCTAAGCAAGTACTCGCAGTAGTGACTAAGTTTTTGATACTAGTCATGTTTTATGAAAACCAGATTTACTGCTTGAGTAGTTTGGAAGGATGAGGCGACAATGTGTGTTGATGATGGCAGACAAAATGTTGTGATGGCCATAGACACTCTCCCTCTAGATCTACCATTTGAATAAATTCTTTTATGATCGCCTGTTAGTATGATCGTTATAAGTGTGTCTTTTCTAGCAAGACAATTGTTCATATATGTTAGTGACAAAATCATTGTCCTATATTTATGAAGTAATGATCATCAGCCGATTTGAATTTAGATGGTAGAAGCTCCCACATTCATAATATTAATGCCAAAGGATACAAACTTAATAAAGACACCACATTCGTGTGGCACTACCGTTTAAGTCATGTCAATGTTATAGTCAATGAACAAGCTCCATACGGATGGATCTACAAGTCATTAGATTTGATCTTTTGACACTTGCAAGATAACTAAGACACCGTTTTTGGAAACGGTCATATAACTTATTGATAATCATGCATATAGATGTATGTGGATCAATGAAGTAATTAACGTGTAGTGGAGACCTTTATTTCGTAAACTTCACTGAACGTTTTGAGTATAACTTGTTGAGAATTATGCATATGGGTGTATGTGAATCAATGAAGTACTTTAACGTATAATGGAAGTCTTTATTTCATAGACTTCATGAATATTCCGAGTAGATATATGGATATCCACTTAGGAAATGTTAATCTGGAAATTTTGATTCGATCAAACAAGTTCAGAATGAAGTAGGAAATAAATTTAACAAGAAAATCAAATTTCTGCGATACAGATCGAGGAAATAAAGATTTGAGTTATAATGTTGGCATATCATTGGAAGACTTGTGAGAAGAGTTCCACAAATTACGTCGTATGGAACACCATAGTGTTATGGTATGTTAGGACGTCGTAATCGCACCCTATCGGATAGTGTGTGGTAAATAAATCTCTTATCGAATTATTGTGATCATTGGAGTCATTTGGTAGAAACATAACATTCACGTTAGATAATAGGGAAACCATTTAAATCCATGGAGACAATACCATATGAGTGATGGCATGGCTTTTAGCCTAGATTGTCGTTTCAGCAATTTAGTGTTTCGATGTGATCAAACCTAAAATGGATAAATCTTTGTAGTGTACTGTACCTAAAGAATTAGTTGGGTACATGTCTCACGACATAGGCAAAAACGTTGCCGGAATATACCTTGCAAAAGAAATAGTTTCTTGTCCAAGGGCATAAGTGGGAAAGAAAGTAGAGCAAGACGAAGTTAATGAACTTTCTCTCCAGACATCAGAGTGGCGCAACGGAAAGTGTTTCCGATGTTATGCTCCTCAACTGGAAAGAAGCTGATGATAAAGATCATGATGCTCAGAGCTCATACTAAGAACGTAGGCGTACGAGGTTGTGTTCCACACTGTGTGGTACGACAATCTTGTTATGAAGGTCATGTTAATGGAATATGACAGACCTACGAACTACGAAGAAGAGATGGTAGACCTAAGTCCGAGAAATGGCTATGAGTCATATATGATCCGAGATAAAATCCATGTACGATTACCAGGTAATGACTTGGGAGATTTTCTTGATGGCATCTAAAGCTGTTAATAGAATATGGAATTTTATGAGAGAGTAGACACTGATAAGGATCGATTTGTCGTGAAATAGTTCCGACATATTCAAAAGTTGACCAAAACGAGATTTTGTCTCAAGTGGCGAAGCCTAAATCTATTTGGGGTCGTTTAGCAATTACTATAATTTCAAATTGAGAAATTGATAGATGGATAAGGAAACCATGTTTCTTAATGGTATCATTAAGAAAGAGTTGTAATTAGTACAATGAAATGGTTTGGTGATCCTGAGGATGCTAAATATGTATGCGAACTTCAGCTGTCCATTCATGGGCTGAAGCAAGCATATCGGAGCTGGAATCTTCACTTTGATGATGGGATCAAAGGATTTTGGAGTTGTCCAAAATAGTTGAAGAAACTTGCATTTGCAAAGAAGTGAGTGTGAGCTAAGTAGCTTTTCTTGATCTTATATGTGGAAGGCATATTTGAGTGGGAGCTAGGTGTCATTCATGATTTTATATGTAACGATATATTGAGAATGATACAGATCCTCTAGTAAAGTATAAAGGATTATTTAAGTGATTAAATTTTATATGAATGAAGTTAGGAGTATTAGGCATCCGATCTATAATTGTATAGATCAAAAGGGGCTTAATAACATTAGGTCGGAATATTTTCCTAGGTTAAGATTCTGAAGTGTTTCAGAATAGAACAAGCGAGGAAAAAGGTTCTTACTTGTATGACTAGGTAAAATATTAAGTTTATCTTGGCATTTTCAGTGATAGCTAATGATGTTCGACATTCTCTATGTCTCAGACATAGATTCTATCAGACTGAAAGCTTGACTTGGTGTGACCCAAGTTCTTGGTTGAAGAACGGGTTCTAGAGTGATCCTTGTGTGGATCAATGAACAAACGTTAAGTATATTCTTCAGTGTCTGTGAGAACTAAAGATATGTTTTCTGGTAAAGGGTAAGAGTGGAAAGACAACTTGCCGTAAAACGGTTACGATGATGCAAGTTATGACACTGACCCATACGACTAGAAATCTCATATAGGTGATGTCCTTTGTTTTGAAGAAAGATATGGTTAGCTTGCGAAGTCGCATATGAATGCACTGTCGCATAATCTACATAGGTATAGAAATATATGGCAACTTCAGAAGTAGCCAGTGTGATTGACTGAACAGTTTCCGAGCATATGTGGTTCCCCTTAATAGATCTCTTAGACTTTTAAGGCCCATGCTACGCGAAGGTTCGAGTCTCACTCCATCGACTAAGATATATTTCACCGTCATCGTAAGATACGGGATGATGTCAAACTAGGTGACATAGAAGTGTTGCAAAGCACATATAGGTCTCAATCTGTGAGATCTGTTGACTGTATTCCTCTTCCACGAGACAAGCATGCACCAAGTTGCTATGGGTGTTGAGCTTTTACCAAGTTGTAAACTAGATTAAGTGTTACTCTAGTGCAAGTGGGAGACTGAAGGAGATATGCCCTAGAGGCACTTAATAAAGATAGCTTATTCGTCATATCTCAATTGTTCATTATATGTTTTATACCATGCTATAACTGTATTAAGCGGAAACATTAATACACGTGTGGTAGATAAACAACCAGGTCCCTAGTAGCCTCTATCTAACTAGTTCATTGGGCAATTGATGATCGAGGTTTCCCGATCATGTGACATTGATGTCAGTTGACAATGGAGTCATGTCATTGGGAGAATGACGTGATGGACATACCCAATATTTGTAGGACGTAGTCGTTACGCCTTTGACCGTGAGATCAACTCTTATTGCTATTCCTGAAAGATACTTTGATTGCATCAAACGTCATGTCTTAATAGTATGACAATAAAGGTGTTCCTCTCGGGTATCGGAAGGGAGTATGTTGAGGCGAGGGATCAAGAGCGGGGTTTGCCAGTCCGCATAGCAGGATAGATACTCTAGGGCCCACTCGGTGAGATTATGTCAAATGAGCTTGCAAGCATGTGACTAGGTCACCAGGACATAATATCATGCACGAGTAGAAGTTAGCAGTGTCGGTAACGAGATCAAGCTAGGTATCATGATATCTATGAACGAGTCTCGGACACGCTAAGTATCGCCATGGCAAAAGGTTTAAGACTCGACGTCTAGGTTCGAACGACAAAGTTATTCGTTATCTCACAGGGATTAATTCTGGGTATCCAAGGTCCACGAATTAGTCATTGATCGGAGAAGTGTCTCGATCATGTCTGGCGAGATCTCGAACCGCTAGGGTAACACGCTTAAGGGGAGTCGACAAGTTTACCAGAAGAGAAATTAGAACAGAGAGCACCGGGAGCATCCCGGGAAAGATCCGATGGAGATCGGGCAGCGACGAAATAGTTTTCGGAGCCGGAATAAATTATGTAATATGTATTTAATATTAATTAACGTAATTAATAGTTAAATATATTTTATTTAATTTTTTCTGAATTTTTAAAGGCAAAATACCTTAAATGGGCCTTCCGGTGGAAAGAAGGCCCATGAGGGGGGGAAGGTTCCCCCCAAAGGGGAAGGGGGGGTTCGGCCGGCCCTAGGTGGGCCACCTAGGCCGGCGCACCACCATGGCCGGCCAGGGCTGGTGTGGGATTAGTCCCACACCGCCCGGCTGGCAAGGTTGGCTGCTCCCTTCTCCCTTTATATAGAGGTGCACCCCTGGCCTTTGAAACACACCAATTTCTCTCTCCCTTTTCCTCCTTGAATAACGTGATTCCCTTGTTGGAGTTGCGCCAAGGAGGAGTTCTCTCCACCATACGCACACCGCCGTGCTGCTAGTCTTCCGGTCCCAGTCTTCCGCTGCTTGTCCTTGGATCGGAGCCCGGAGGTCGTCGTCTTCACCGTACGTGTGTGAATCCCTGCGAGGTGCCACGCTAGTGGTGCTCGGAAGTCTTCTTCCTCTACACGACCTCGAGGTCGTCTTCGTCGGCTTCATCGACAATGCTTGTGCGGGAGCATAATCCCCGCTTTCGGTCTACAAGGGTATGTATATCGATCTCCTCCGTATTACTATATCTGCATATTATAGATCCTGGCTAGTTTAAGGTTATCGCTGTTAAGAATTTTTTTGTTTTTCTGCCTGCGATCCCCTTCAGATAATTATTGTTTTAGATCATATCTATGAGTTGTATACACATATTATTGTCCGGAACCCGAGGCCGCAAAGTGACAGCAATTGGGATAACCGGAGGGGATGGCTGTAATGTGAGGATCACATGTGTTCACGGAATGTTAATGCTTTGCTCCGGTACTTTATTAAAAGGATTACCTTAATTACCAGTAGTTTCCCTTGAGGCCCCACTGCAACGGGCTGGTAGGACAAAAGATGATGTGCAAGTTTCTCATTACGAGCGCGCACAACTAACATGCCTATGGTTAATTAATACTTGGATGCTTACTATTATTTATCTGCAAATGCCCATGACTTGGTTATTATATGAAATATCTCATCCATGCAACGCCCGTTCATCCGTCACTATGCCTACAGTATTTTAATCCTGCTGTCTACTATAATCACCACTGCTGTTTTTACTCTACTGCTGCTGTTATTTCACTACCGTCTCTGCTATAAAACTGTTGCTACTGATAATCTGTCTCGAGCAAGTCTATTCACAGGTGCAGCTGAATTGACAACTCTGCTGTTAAGGCTTATAAATATTATTTGGCTCCCCTTGTGTCGAATCAATAAATTTGGGTTTTACTTCACTCGAAGACTGTTGCGATCCCCTATACTTGTGGGTCATCAAGACTATTTTCTGGCGCCGTTGCCGGGGAGCATAGCTTTATTTATAAGTTCACCTTAGTGTGATATTGCTCTCTGGAATTCATTCATCATGGGAAGACCTGGTGATAAGAAATTTCCCATCATACCATTGATGTCTACGCACGCTTCTATTCTCGTAGACAGTGTTGGGCCTCCAAGAGCAGAGGTTTGTAGAACAGCAGCAAGTTTCACTTAAGTGAATCACCCAAGGTTTATCGAACTCAGGGAGGTAGAGGTCAAAGATATCCCTCTCAAGCAACCCTACAATTAAGATACAAAAAGTCTCTTATGTGTCTTGTTGTGGGAGCAAATTCAACAAAATAGCTATCATTATTATTCTCATCACCATAATCATCAAATATAGGAGGCATATTGTAATCATAATTAATTTTCTCCTCAATAGTAGGTGGACTGAAAATATCATATTCATCATTGTAAACATCATATATTGGAGGTATAGTATCATCAAAGTAAATTTTCTCCTCCGTGCTTGGGGGACTAAAAATATCATGGTCATCAAAACCAGCTTCCCCAAGCTTAGAATTTTCCATAGCATTAGCAATAATGGTGTTCAAAGAATTCATACTAATAACATTGCTACTAGCATGCAAATAAAGTTCCATAGGTTTTTTAATTTTCTCTTCAAACACCTCATGTCCTAACTCAAGATAAATACTATAAAGATCTCAATATTTTTGTTGTTTTCCATTAAGCCTAACTAGTGAAAATAAAAAAAATAAAAAAAAAGAAATAATTGCAGAATCTAAAGGAAATAACTTCGAGCACTCACACAATAGCAACAGTGCTAGAAAATAGCTTAGTAGCCAGAGGATATGAGTACCTTTTACCTTACCTCCCCGGCAACGGCGCCAGAAAATAGCTTGATGTCTACGCACGTTTCTATGCTCGTAGATAGTGTTGGGCCCCAAGAGGAGAGGTTTGTAGAACAGCAGCAAGTTTCCCTTAAGGGAATCACTCAAGGTTTATCGAACTCAGGGAGGTAGAGGTCAAAGATATCCCTCTCAAGCAACCCTGCAATTAAGATACAAAAAGTCTCTTGTGTCCCCAACACACCCAATACACTTGTCAAATGTATAGGTGCACTAGTTCGGCGAAGAGATAGTGAAATACAAGTAATATGGATGATTATAAGTAGTAATTGCAATCTGAAATAAAAATGGCAGCAAGCAAACATGTAGCAAAACTTGTTGTAAACGGTGTTTCAATGCTTAGAAACAAGGCCCAGGGATCATACTTTCACTAGTGTACACTCTCAACAATGACATCAAAGCTGAATAATAAATACTACTCTCAAACACTCTCTTGTTGGATGATAAACACCATTCATTACGTAGGGCTATAAAAGCACACCCCAAAGTCTGAGTAAACAAACACCACAACGCCATAAAGGAATCACACACGGTGCGCACACTGTCACCTTCACAACCGTAAATAACCCCGGAGTTCATATTAAAGTAACCTCTAGAGTGCATAATAGATAAAGAGTAACATCACATATTCAACTAGATTACAAAGCTCATGATCACATAAAGATCATACCATGGGAGAGAGAGATAAACCACATAGCTACCGGTAGAGCCCGCAGCCTCGGGGGAGAACTACTCACTCCTTATCGTAGGAGTCAGCAACGGCGATGGAGATGGCGGTGGAGTTGATGGAGATGGCTCCGGGGGCAATTCCCCTCCCCGGCAGGGTGCCGGAACAGAGACTTCTGTCCCCCGAAACTTATCTTCGATGGCGGCGGCGCAGCGGAACTCTTCTCGGGAAAAGGCTTCGGTGGTTAGGGTTATTTTGTCGGGGGGTATATGTAGGCGAAAGGGCGAAGGCGGTGGAGCCCCGAGGGGCCCACACCATGTGGTGGCGCGGCCAGAAGTGGGGCCGCGCCACCACCTGGTGAGGCCGCCTCGGTCTCCGTCTTCGTCTCCTCTTCGGTGTTCTGGATGGTTCCGGTAAAAATATGAGTTTTGGCTTTTGTTTCGTCCAATTCCGAGAATATTTCCTTAACAACTTTTCTGAAACCAAAAACAGCAGAAAACAGGGAACTGGCACTATGGCATCTTGTTAATAGGTTAGTCCCAGAAAATGCATAAAGATGATATAAAGTTCATATAAAACATGTAGGCAATTGGTATAATATAAGCATGGAACATAAGAAATTATAGATACGTTTGAGACGTATCAAGCATCCCCAAGCTTAGTTCTACTCGTCCTCGAGTAGGTAAAACGATAACAATAATAATTTCTGGAGTGGCATGCTTTCACATAATCTTGATCATATAATATTGTAAGGCTCATGTCATGAATGAAGTGATTCAAAGCAATGATCTATAGTTTGCTAACAAATAGACAAGGAATAAACAACTACATCATATAAGTAAAATCTTTTCATGAATAGTACTTTCAAACAAGCATAAAAAAGATTTACATAAGAGTTAACTCATAAAGCAATATTCTCTAAGTAAAAGAGCATTGAAGCAACACAAAGGAAGATATAAGTTTCAGCATTGGCTTTCAACTTTTTGAACATGTATATCATATAGATAGTTGTCAACACAAAGGAATATAACAAGTGCAATAAGTAAGCATATAAGAGTTGTTGCACACAGCTGACACAAGTGTTTGCTTCGGGGACAGAAAGAAGTAGGTAAACTGACTCAACATAAAGTAAAAGATAGGCCCTTCGCAGAGGGAAGCAGGGATACAACCATGTGCTAGAGCTTCTTGGTTTTATAGGTTTTTGAAATCATATAGAGAGCATAAAAGTAAGTTGTTGAGTGGTGTTTGTCGTTATCAACGAATGGTAATGGGCACTCTACCCCCCTTGTCAATCAGACTTTCTAAGAGCGGCTCCCATGAAGGACGTTATTTCTACCAGCAAGGTAGATCATTCCTCTTATCTCTTTTGTTTACACATGTAGTTAAAAACTAGTATCATTGCTTGGCTGATTAGATCAGGGCAAAAATGTGAAGAGATTGCAGCGGTTAAAGTTGTAATTAATTGGGACTGGGCACCCCATTTGCCAGCTCTTTTTGCAAACTTAATGGATAAGCGGATGTATATGCCACTAGTCTGGTTGTGAAAGTCTGTCTAAAATCAAATGACAAGGTTGATATCCGTAACACCACATACTTACTCATGAGCTAATAAACATTGACACAAATAAGGGATCGTAAGTTTTGAATTAAAGGTAGCACATGAAGTATTTACTTGGAATGGCAGAAAATACCATGTAGTAGGTAGGTATGGTGGACACAAATGGCATGGGTTTTGGCTCAAGGATTTTGGATGCACGAGAAGCATTTCCTCTCAGTACAAGGATTTGGCTAGCAAGGTTGTTTGAAGCAAACACAAGTATAAACTATGACAACAAGGCGTATATAAAAACATATTGCAAGTATTATAAAACTCTACATTGTCTTCCTTGTTGCTCAAACACTTTTACTAGAAAATATCTATACCTTAGAGATACCAAACATGCAAACCAAATTTCAACAAGCTGTACGGTAGTTCTCCATTAATGGGTTTTAACTACATGATGTTAAAGCTTAAACATGATCTACTTGAGAGCTCAAAAAAATTACCAAGTACCACAACATACAAGATAACAATTCATAAGAGCATGTTTCTTTTCTTTATACCATTTACCACATTTAGCATTTTCTGTTTCCAACCAAACACCAATCAACTTATTTAAACATAAACTCTCCAAGTATTTAACAATGAAGAAAGAGAGTATAGCATATGAAAACTAACAGCTCTGAACAAGAGGTGCATGAAAAATAAGAGCTGAAAGTATTGCAGTAGCTATAGAAGAATACTCAACAAATATAAGTGAAGAATATGAGTATTCAAATGAAAAAGCGGAGCGTGACTCTCTCCCACAGAAGAATGCTAGGATCCATTTTATTCATAAAATAAAAATAACAAAAGCAAAATAAAAACAAACAGACGCTTCAAGTAAAGCACATAAGATGTGTCGGAATTAAAATATAGTTTCACTAGAGAGGACCTGATAGTTTGTTGATGAAGAAGGGGATGCCTTGGGCATCCCCAAGCTTAGACGCTTGAGTCTTATTGAAATATGCTTGGGTGACCCACGGGGGCATCCCCAAGCTTAGGCTCTTTCATCTTCTTGATCACATCACATCATCCTTCTCTCTTGATCATTGAAAACTTCCTCCACACCAAACTCAAAGTAAACTTAATTAGAGGGTTAGTGCATAATCAAAAATTCTTATATTCTGCATGGAAAAAACAATTACACATGCTACTGGACATTTGCTACAGCCACTGGTATTTTATGGAACAAAAAGATCCACTCAAAAACAGCAAAAGAACCAATGCAAAATAAATGGCAGAATCTGTTAAAAACAGAACAGTCCGTAAGGACGAATTTTTTCGAGGCACTTAACTTGCTCAAATAAGAAAACTCAAAACTAATGAAAGTTGCATACATATCCGAGGATCACACACAAAAAATCCCAGGTTATTTTGATTTTTCTGTGAATTCTTATGAATTAAACGGTGGACAGCAGAAAACTGTTTCTGCGCAGGAATCCAGATCTAGCATCAACTTTCTACTAGAGGCTTAACTTGACACAACAATGCATTAAAATAAAGATACAAAGGAATTGCTACAGAGGTGAGTATCAAGAGGTAAAACATCAAACACATTTAAGTCTAACCCACTTCCTATGCAAAGGAATCTTGTAAAGAAACAAGTCATGAAAGCACAAAGCAACAAACATAAGAAAGCAAAACAAGTGCAACTTCAAAAAATTTCAACATAAAGAGAGGTGTTTTAGTACCATGAAAACTTCTATAACCATATTCTCCTCTCTCAAAGTAGTTGCAAGTAGTACAAATAAATTCAACCATATAACCACAAGAATCATTCAACTTAGATAATATAGGCACATAAAGAGGATCATTAAATTTATTTTGGAATTCATTAGCATGCTTCCCTCTTTCAAAATAGTTATTAATATCAATATCAAGTTTAAGATCATGGTTGCAACAAAGATTTGGAACTAGAGACAATTGCAAACTACATAAGTATTTCTCAACATGAGCAAATTTCTCCTCCATGGTGTAATTAGGAGAATTCAATAACAAAGCAGGACTCTCATGAGTAAGAGTACCATCACAAGCAGCAATTATATCATTTTTATCCTCACATAAATAAGTAATAGCTTCTGAACATAGAGTATTATCGATAAGCATAGGACCATCATCTAAAGCATTATCATATAGCATATTTAAGCAATACTCATCATTATCATCAATAAGTTCACTTGTAGCATCATGAATAAAATTTACAACATAACTATCACATAAAACAATCTTATCATGAGCCACATGCATAAAAGAATTAATACTCTCCACATAAGCATAGTCATTCTTATTAATTGTAGTGCGAGCAAATTCAACAAAATAGTTATCATTATTATTCTCATCACCATAATCATCAAATATAGGAGGCATATTGTAATCATAATTAATTTTCTCCTCAATAGTAGGTGGACTGAAAATATCATATTCATCATTGTAAACATCATATATTGGAGGTATAGTATCATCAAAGTAAATTTTCTCCTCCGTTCTTGGGGGATTAAAAATATCATGGTCATCAAAACCAGCTTCCCCAAGCTTAGAATTTTCCATAGCATTAGCAACAATGGTGTTCAAAGAATTCATACTAATAACATTGCTACTAGCATGCAAATAAAGTTCCATAGGTTTTTTAATTTTCTCTTCAAACACCTCATGTCCTAACTCAAGATAAATACTATAAAGATCTCTAATATTTTTGTTGTTTTCCATTAAGCCTAACTAGTGAAAATAAAAAAATAAAAAAAAAGAAATAATTGCATAATCCAAAGGAAATAACTTCGAGCACTCACACAACAGCAACAGTGCTAGAAAATAGCTTAGTAGCAAGAGGATGCGAGTACCTTTTACCTTACCTCCCCGGCAACGGCGCCAGAAAATAGCTTGATGTCTACGCACGCTTCTATTCTCGTAGACAGTGTTGGGCCTCCAAGAGCAGAGGTTTGTAGAACAGAAGCAAGTTTCTCTTAAGTGAATCACCCAAGGTTTATCGAACTCAGGGAGGTAGAGGTCAAAGATATCCCTCTCAAGCAACCTTGCAATTAAGATACAAAAAGTCTCTTGTGTCCCCAACACACCCAATACACTTGTCAGATGTATAGGTGCACTAGTTCGGCGAAGAGATAGTGAAATACAAGTAATATGGATGATTATAAATAGTAATTACAATCTGAAAGAAAAATGGCAGCAAGCAAACATGTAGCAAAACTTGTTGTAAACGGTGTTTCAATGCTTAGAAACAAGGCCCAGGGATCATACTTTCACTAGTGTACACTCTCAACAATGACATCAAAGCTGAATAATAAATACTACTCTCAAACACTCTCTTGTTGGATGATAAACACCATTCATTGCGTAGGGCTATAAAAGCACACCCCAAAGTCTAAGTAAACAAACACCACAACGTCATAAAGGAATCACACACGGTGCGCACACTGTCACCTTCACAACCGTGAATAACCCCGGAGTTCATATTAAAGTAAACTCTAGAGTGCATAATAGATAAAGAGGAACATCACATATTCAACTAGATTACAAATCACACCATGGGAGAGAGAGATAAACCACATAGCTACCGGTAGAGCCCGCAGCCTCGGGGGAGAACTACTCACTCCTCATCGTAGGAGTCAGCAACGGCGATGGAGATGGCTTCGGGGGCAATTCCCCGTCCCGGCAGGGTGCCGGAACAGAGACTTCTGTCCCCCGAAACTTGTCTTCGATGGCGGCGGCGCAGCGGAACTCTTCTCGGGAAAAGGCTTCGGTGGTTAGGGTTATTTTGTCGGGGGGTATATGTAGGCGAAAGGGCGAAGGCGGTGGAGCCCCGAGGGGCCCACACCTTGTGGTGGAGCGGCCAGAAGTGGGGCCGCGCCACCACCAGTTGAGGCCGCCTCGGTCTCCGTCTTCAGTGTTCTGGATGGTTCCGGGAAAAATAGGAGTTTTGGCTTTTGTTTCGTCCAATTCCGAGAATATTTCCTTAACAACTTTTCTGAAACCAAAAACAGTTGAAAACAGGGAACTGGCACTATGGCATCTTGTTAATAGGTTAGTCCCTGAAAATGCATAAAAATGATATAAAGTGCATATAAAACATGTAGGCAATTGGTATAATATAAGCATGTAACATAACAAATTATAGATACGTTTAAGACGTATCAACCATCCACTACAAGAAAAGGTGCAATTCTGAGTACCGCTGCTGCTCTTGATTCACCGTCTGTTTTGAGTAAGCTTGTTACACCACCTCAGGCTTCTTGCACTGTTACTCCTGCTGAATCTGAAATTACTTATGATGATGCTTCTACTGTTCTTGATGAAACTGGTTCATTAGGTCCCTTTTTAGATGCTACAATTGCTAGGTCTAAACAATTTGAAAATGCTGAAATTCCTAATGAAGATGCTGAAACTCCTGTTAATTCACGTGAGTTTACAAATAATGCTAATGATGAACTTGATGAAATATATGTGGACCTTAATGATGACTTAATTGATGAAATTAATGCTGCTAGCAGTGCTAGTGCTAGGAAAAGTCTTCTTGAAAAACATGTTGTTAGATATAAATTTTCTCCTGATGCTAAATTTGCTACATCCCCCATAAACATTAAAGACAAAGATTATGATTTCTCTCTTGATTTAGCACACATAGCTATTGTTGAGAGAGAACCTTTCTGTGGAACCGAAAATGAAAGTGCTGTAGAACACATGAATGAACTCTCTACTTTGAGTGGAATATTTTCTGAGGACATAAAGATGCGCACTTACTTTGTCACTAAAATGTTTCCTTTCTCATTAAAAGGAGAAGCTAAAACTTGTTATAATAATTTGTCTCCTGGTTCCATTACTAGTCCTATTGGTTTGCTTGATACTTTCTTTCGGAAATATTTTCCTACTAGTGCTCAACGTGATACTTTGCTAAGAATTTATAACTTTAATCAAGAAGAAGAAGAGAAATTGCCTGATGCTTGGACACGGTTTTTCTCTCTAATTAGAGGCCAGCCGAATCATGATTTAGAGAAAAATGATCTTCTTGGTATATTTTACAGTGGACTAACCGTTGAATCTAGGACATATTTGGATAGTTGTGCTAGTTGTGTTTTCAGGAAACGAACTCCAGAAGAAGCTGAGGAATTAATGGCTAAGATAAGCCAGAATTATGATGATTGGAATATTCCTGAACCTACTCCAACACCTACACCAACACCAAGGAAGAGAGGTATGATTGAATTAGATGAAGAAGTGATGAAGGAAGCCAAGAAATCTTTTAAAGAGAGAGGTATTAAATCTGAAGATGTGAAGAATTTACCTTCTATTGAAGAATTATGTAAGCCAATTCCTCCTACGCCATTAATTGAGGTACACTCTCTCCAAAGGTTTGATGATAGAGATATTCCTTACTCAAAACCTCCTGCTCAATCCTTAGATGAATTTGATACTTTTATTACTAAGCAATGTAATTTTAATATGAGAATAGAGAATCATTTAATGGAAAATTCTCGTGCTATCAGTAACTTGCATGATATTGTTGATAGAACCTCCAATGATGTTAAAATACTTATTAAACATTTTCATATGGTTCAAACTCAAATTGATCAACTTACTAAAGTGCAAAAAGATTTGTTAATGAATGCCTCTATTGATAAAGAAAAACATGTTTGCAAAGTAACAACTAGAGGAGGTATTTCTGCTCAGTATCCTTTATATCCTGAAGGACATCCTAAAAGAATTGAACAAGATTCTCAAAATTAATAAACCTAGTGCTCCTTCTAAGAAAAAGAAGAAGAAACATAAAACTGTTGTAGAATCCTCTGAACCTGTTAATGATCCTAATAGTATATCTATTTCTGATGCTGAAACTGAAAGTGGTAATGAACATAACAAATGATAGTAATAATACTAATAACAATGATAATGTTAAGAATGATAATTCTGATAAAGAAGAAGTTGAAGAAGAACCTGAAAAGCATAATAAAAATGAAAAGTACACTAAGGAAGATTTTATTGCTAAGAAACATGGTAGTGAAAGAGAGCCTTGGGTCCAAAAACAAATGCCTTTTCCTGGTAAGAAACTTAAAACAAAAGAACAAGAACATTATAATAAATTTTGTGAATGGATGAAACCTTTGTTCTTACAAATTCCTTTGACTGATGCTATTAAATTGCCTCCTTATTACAAATATATGAAAGATATTGTGTCTAACAAAAGGAAAATTCCTAATGAGGAAATATCTACTATGCTTGCTAATTACTCTTTCAATGGCAAGGTTCCAAAGAAGTTGGGTGATCCAGGTATACCAACCATTCCTTGCTCTATCAAAAATAATTATGTTAGAACTGCTCTATGTGACTTGGGAGAAGGAGTTAGTGTTATGCCTTTCTCTCTTTACAAGAGACTTTATTTGGATAAGTTCATACCTACTGATATATATTTGCAAATGGCTGATAAATCTACTGCTATTCCTGTTGGTATTTGTGAGGATGTTCCTGTTCAAGTGGCTAATAATTGTTTAATCATGACTGACTTTGTTGTGCTTGAAATGCCTGAAGATGATAATATGTCTATTATTCTTGGAAGACCTTTTCTGAACACTACAGGGGCTGTTATTGATTGCAATAAAGGAAAAGTAACTTTTCATGTGGATGACAAGGAACATACTGTTTATTTCCCCAAGAGAGTGGATAAAATTTATGGAGTTAATACAATTACTAATTTGAGGTCTATCAAAGTGGGAAGTATTGATTGCCCTTATAAAGAAGAATACAAAAATCTTATGATTGGATCCATACCAATACAATACAAGGTAACATGAGTGTCTCACAATGTTTGAATCCTTTTATGTCATCTAAAATTTATTTGGTGGCAAGACTTGATCAACCTTGTTAACAAATATGTTTTAAATGCATAGAGGTGCTAAATAACTTTCTTTCTTCTCATCTTTATTTTACCTACTGTAATACTATTTGGTTTGCATAGTTTTAGTTGAATATGATTTGAAAAATATTTTTCATGCACTGAATTTAATATCTCAAAATCCAGAAAATGCCCAGAAATAAAAATTCTCAGAATTTAAAAAAAATTATGTCAAAAATCCTATTTTTCGAGGAGGGTCCTGGGAGTACCAGAGAGTGACCAGGGGGACTCACAGGGCCACCACACCACATGGTGGCGCGGCAGGCCTTTGGCCGCGCCTCCACATGGTGTGGGACCCCCAGGTCCCTCCACTTACTCTCCTTCCTCCCCAACCTTTCTCTCTCCCGACCAAAAACCCAGCCATTGAAAAATTTCGTGTTCTTGCTGCTCTTGCCCTCGGATTTTCGATCTCCTTGCTCAGCCCATCTTTGCTGCTGAGATTTGGGGCATTTGCTCTCCGGTATGTGACTCCTCCGTTCATCCAAATAGAATTTTGTTTAGTGGATTATATCTTTAGTATTTTGCTGCTGTAGATGTCATGTTTAGTGAGTTTAAATGCTTGTTCTAAGTTGGAATAACTAGTTTTGATGCATGGTTAAGCCTCTAGCAAGTCACTAAAGTAGTTTCCCTTCATTTAGTTGGCTCAAAATCAATTTTTATGACATTTGTTAAAAAATTCAGAATATGGAGTGGAACACACATCCCATCAACCAACATGAAATTGTGGTGCATGAAGTCATGAGAGTTCACCGTGAAGAGGGTGTATTTCCCGCTGCTTATCCATGCTCAGAATTTATGAATGCTGCAGGGATTTTTCATGTTGTTCAAACTCTAATCTCCAATGCAGGATTGGAATATTTTGCTAGTGATGAACCTAACCAATATGCAAAATTAGCTATGTCTGTGGTGCAGGATTTTTCTTGCAATTTGTCCTCCTCTAACCCCATGGTGCACTATAAAATTTACAATAAAACTGTCCACTTGCCCTTTGATGATTTTTGTGCAGCGATTATAGTGCCACAATGGGGATCGCGAGAGAAGATGAAGGAGAAGCCTAAACCATTGATGGACCTGTACAAGGACATTTGCCAAGGGAGAAGTTTCTCGCAAGAGAGTGGTAAAATTCGAAGTATTCATCTCCCATCGATTCGATATTTTGCTTACTTTATCACAAACTGTGTTCTTACTAGGAAAGTTGCAAGTAAATTATTTGTGCTTGACTTGGCTTTTCTAGCTGCTGCTTTGCGTAGTGATAGAACTTATAATTTGGGTGCGCTGATTGCTTACCGTCTTACTACTAATCATGAGAAGGGTGGAGTTTGTGGAGGTCTCATTGCCTCTCGTTTACTAGCTATGCATGGTTTAGTACCTCATCCTTTTGATTTTCAGCTTTCCACGGAAAAGCTAGATATTCTTTCCATGAAGAAACATGGCTTTGTTGATGCTAATAGTAACTCAAGTAACCTCATTTATGAGATAACCTTTTCCAAGAAATCAGCATGGAAAACATCTACATATGTTAGAACTGTTAGGTTGCATGTGCATTCGTTTAACCTTGATGTCAGGGCTAGTTGGTCACTTTCGGAGGCTGAGATTGATGCACTCGTGGGGCAACAAGCCCAGGACGTGGAGGACGATATGGAGGAGCCCGAGGATGACGTTGGGCAGCCCCTAGAGATCGCTGGTTTCACCTACCCGGATCCGGGATACGCAGGACCTTCCGGTTCTTCCTCCACCGTAGCCGAGCAAGAGTACGATCACGCCAGGTTTGACCCATCGGGCTGGAGTCCATACACACCTTGGGATTGATCTCCACTTAGGCAAAAGCCTAAGCTTGGGGGGAGGTATACCGATCGCTCACTCATCTATATATCATTATCATTCGGTACTTTGTATATCCATGTTTCGTTTTCTTCCTTTCTTTTATTTGTTCATGTTTTGCTTTACTTTCCAAAAATCAAAAAGACCAAAAATATTTCTGTTATTTCTCTTGCTAGTTTGATTTAGTATCTAGTATTAGTATGCTTAGTATTTAATTCGGTTCAATATGCAAAAACACAAAAATATTTCGCTTTGTTGTTTGCTGTTTCGCGCAGGGACAGATTTCTTCTGTCCAACGTTTAATTCATAACTTTTCACAGAAAAAGCCAAATGGCCTGAAATTTCATGAGCATAATCCTCAGATATGTATGCAACTTTCATTAGTTTTGAGTTTTCTGATCTGAGCATGTTAAGGGCCTCGAAAAAATTCGTCTTTGCTGGCTGTTCTGTTTTAGTTCCTAAATCCAAAAACCCAAAAATATTTCTTGTTTCTCTTTGGTTTTGTATAGTTTGTTTCAGAGTTCATCATCTTCAGTTACTCCATGGAGCTTGGATTATTATTTCATATCTTTCAAGCACACAAGTGAAAAGGCAATAATGATGATCTAAGACAATTCGAGTTGGGTAAGAGGCTGGTAATGAGCTCTATTTGTTTTTCATTTTTGTACATATACTCATTCATGTGAGCATGCTTAGATGGTTCGCATAAGGTATATGTCTATTGGTGGATGCTTAGTAGTTCATGTTCTCTTATGATCGGTCCCAATTTATTAATGGTAGATAACATGTTTCGTGGATATTTGCTTGCATTGTTCTGTTCATAGTAGAATATGACATTGTGGTATCCTCCTCTGAATAATTCATTTGAATCGACTTGGCAAATGCTCACACATGTATATGACTGAAAATAAAAAGTCAATTAAGCCTTGATGATTTATTTTGCCTCAGAGTTCTAGTATCATTTTTACGCCTCCGTTAATTATATTTTGTCGCAAGCATGATTATGACGGTTATTGCTCTCTTGAATTGTCGCTTCCCCATCTATTGCTAGCCTCCACTCGTACTAAGCTGTAGATGCTTGTGCTTCCAAATCCCTTAAAACCAAGTTATCCCAAAGAGTCCACCATAAACACCTATGTATGGCATTTCAAACCATTCAAGTAAATTTGCATGTGCTATCTTTAAAACCTTCAAACAACTTCTCATTTTGTGACACTGTTTTAGCTCATGAGAAAGTAGTGGTTGGGCTTGTTATCTTCCATGCTAATTAAGTAACCCTCGACTTGCATGCTTCATCTACTCGTCATTAATATTGCAAAGGGCTGGTTAGACCACTATAATATCAAAAGATTTGAGAAAGTAAAAATAGACACTCCTCCATGGAATGTGATTGTTGGTGGGCACCCGAGGATTCGGTTAGCCATGGTTTGTGAAAAGCAAAGGTTGGGAGGAGTGTCAAATTATATAAGGAAGTGCATATTATAAATGCTTGTTTTTAAATAAATCGGAACCGCTCTAAACTTGCTTAGTATGGAAGATAACAGGAACTCTATTGCCATTCGTTGACAAATCAATCACCACTCAAAAACAATTTTGCCTCTGTTTTCAAAACAATGAAAATCTCTAGCACATGTTAAATCCCTGCTTCCCTCGATGAAGGGTCTATCTTTTACTTTATTGTTGAGTCACCATCCTTCTTTGAGCACCTTCTTGAGAGCATAGTTGTCATTCTTAGTGTAATGTGCTTGTCCTAGAATACTAATAACTGCGGTGTAATCTTGATGCTTTTATCTTTGATATCTTTATTTCTAGTCTTCTCTTGAAACTCAGAGGTGCCTGGGCATTTATGTTTTGCTGTACACATTTGGGCAAGCGAGATACCACCTTATCATACTTTATTATGAGCTTTGCAATCCTGTAAATTGATATGTTTCATGTGATTTATTATTGGTATGATTGGCATCTCTTTATAGTTTACGTAACTATTAGGTGACACCATTTGCATATATCTTATCATGAATAGCCTAAGTATTTGTCCTCATAGTGAGAATATTTACATCATATGAAGCAAATGTGTTCGTGAAAGTTCTTTTATCGCACTCAGTTGTTAACTGAATTGCTTGAGGACAAGCAATAAGCTAAGCTTGGGGGGAGTTGATACGTCCAAAACGCTACTTTCCCGAACACTTTTGCTATTGTTTCACCTCTAATTTGTGTGTTTAGAATGCAACTAACACGTACTAACGCTGTTTTCAGCATAATTGCCCTGGTGTCTTGTTTTTGTGCAGAAATTCAACTTTTAGGAAAAATACCAGAAAAAGGCCAAAGCTCCTATTTTACCCAAAGACCCACGGAGCCAGAAGATGAGACGGAGGGGGGCAGCGAGCCGCCCACACCACGTGGAGGCGCGGCAGGCTCCTGGCCGCGCCACCATATGGTGTGGCCGACTCGGATATAAGCCCCCTCTGACCTAAAAACGGAGACACCCCAAGCACTTTTTCCAGAAACGCATCCGAGCGCCGCCGCCACCTCGAAACTCAATTCGGGGAACAGAAGTTCTTCCGGCACTCCGCCGGGACGGGGAATCGAAGGGGATCATCGCCATCGTCATCACAAACGCCTCTCCATCAACCATCATCGTTTCCCCCATTCATGTGTGAGTAATTCCCCTCTGTAGGCTTGAGGGGATTGTCGAGATGTGATTCCCACGGAACAGGGATAACCACTCTCGGGGGAGAAGTTCGTGAAGGGGACTGAACACGTTGGTCAACAACCTACGGCCGGCTCGGCGACGGTGCTCGTCGAGCCTGCGGAGGAACAGCACGATAGAGATGGACTCCGGCCCGTACCCAGGTTCACGGCCCTCAGGGTGAGGTAAAATCGCTACTCCTGCTTGTCTGTACTGCTCAGTAGAGGGTGAGTACAACGAGCTTGCCGAGGGCTCTCGAGTGGCTATGCGGAGCTTGGAGGGGGAAGGATGAGCTCTTCTTCCTCCTCGAGCTCGCTATGCTTGGCTAGGCTATGGTAGGGTGTACACGGATAAGTGGTAGATTGATCGATCCCCTTCTACGGTGGTGCTCCTGCTCCTTATATAGGCGCCCCGGGCCTCATCCCTGCGCCCTGCGCAGTGGAAGGGTTCCCACATGGCGACGAAGCGGAGGAGCGGGGTGCACCGCAACTCGGTTGTCCATGGACTTGGTCCATGGTCGTAAAGCCTGCCTTCGTGGCAGGGCTGCCGCCGTCTTTTGAGAGCGGCCAGCTGGTACTGCAGAGACCGCGGGGGTGCCCACGGTGACGTCGCCGTTGGAGCGCTGCGCCGGCCACCTGCTTTATCACCAAAGAGGAAAGCCTTGGTGGCGGCGCAGGGGACACAACGCTTTGTTGACTCCTTTTATCACCAGAACGGCAACTGTGGCGCCGTCGTCATCGCGCGCAGACACGCGCGTCACTCTGCGGCTGCTGCAGAGGCCATGTGCGCTCTGCAGTGGTTCCTTCGTAGAGAAGTATCTCCACAGGGCCCTGGAGGCCTTGCGGAGGGAGTTGCGTTGACTTCTCTCCAAGGGGGAAAAAGCCTTGCCGGGGGGCGGCCTTAGGGGGAGCCCCTTCAGGCCCTTCGCTGCCCCCTCAAGTCCCCTCGAGGGAGCTTTCCCCTCGGGGGTCTCCCCAAGCGTTCCGCTTGGTCCTTAGTTGTTTCGTCGGCATCGACGCGTGTGAGGGCCGTGGAGAGTGGGCTCTGCACACCCTAGAATCCACTGGGCCGACAGTAGCCCCCGGGCCCACGACGGGCACGGCAAGGCCCATCGGGCCCAGACGAAGCGTCGCGGGTCCAAAACGCCCGGCCTGCCCGTGACACGCGTCGCTTGGAGATAAACTTGCGGCGACTCGGTTTCTCCGGTAGAAACGTGCGTAGTGGGGGGTCCCACCACGATCACCACGACCGCGTTCCTTGGTAACTGCCCGACGGCGGTATAAAGCTGGGCGCCGGTCTGAATCGCAGTCATTGCTTCCCATTCTGCGCCTCCATTCTTCCAGCTCTCGGCCTCTTAGCTCTTCGTCTCCGGCGAACTCCGTTCCTCCCCGGCGTGCATTCTCCTTTCCTTCGCTCTCCCGCGCCTCTGTCTTGCTCCGCCAATGGGGGGATCCAAAGGCAAGGCGGCGATGACCTCGGCCCGCCAGGATGCGCAGGAGGATGAGACGCTCGGCCCCGCTCTGATTGGGACGCGCGTCGATGCGGCGGCGCTGGACAAGATCCAGCATCTGGTTGCCGGGAAGAACAACGAGCACGGCGCCACCGCCATCCGGGCCGCGAGGTTCGGCCGTCTTCCGGCGGGTTTCTACCCCATCTTCCTCCAGACCCTCTTTACAGGGCTGGTGCCTCCGTACTCGCATTCTTCGAGGCCATTCTGGAGTTCTATCAGATCCACCTCCTACACCTTCACCCCAACTCTGTTCTCATCCTCTCCATCTTCGCCTTCCTGTGTGAGGCTTATTTGGGGGTGAGGCCATCGGTGGCCCTCTTAAGGAGCTTCTACGCGCTCCGGAACACCGCGAAGTCCGAGCGGACGGGCTGCGTGTCCTTTCGCATCGCGGACGGCATGGGGGATATCTACATCCCCATGTCCTGGAGCGGCGAGAGGCCCGTGACGGCGGTGTCGAAGAAAGTGGACGACTTCAGGCAGAAGTGGTTCCTCATCGGCGTCCCGTCGCAGAGCTCCCTCCTCGACGTCCCAGAAGCGCTGCCCGTGAAGAACACCCACTGGGGCAAGCGGGCTCTCGAGGGCCCTCAGGTAGCGGGTCTCGTGGCCCACTTGAGGATGCTCCGGGAACACGGCCTCACCGGCCAAATGGTGGCGGAGGAGTTTGTGAGGCGCCGCATCGCCCCCCTTCAGGCGCACAAGAAGCCGATGTGGGCGTACTCAGGGCTCACGGACCCGATGCGGCTCCACCCCTGCGATCACCGCCCCGCCGTCGTCGCCACCATCATGGGCGGCCTCTTCGTCAACCCCGACGTGCCCGCGGCGGTCCCTGTGGGGATAAGGCCTCTGTACCAGGTTCCGGACCAGCGCCAGGCCACCCTGGCGCAGATGCCCACATTCACCGCGCTGGGCCTGGCGGGGGAGGAGGAAGAGGAGGAGGGGCCAATGCCCGTGGCGAAGGACGGGGACGCTGCCGAGTCTCCGTACGCGTTAGAGGCGGAGCACGGCGACGCGGAGCAAGGTGACGCGGAGGCGGAGGCAGTGCCCTCCGCAGGCGGGGCGAGCTCGTCTCAAGCCGCGCCATCCACAGCGGAGGTCTACGAGCTTTCGTCCAGCGACGGCGAGGAGGCCGAGGCTGGGCGCCGAGAGCCTCGGACTAAGGCGGCCCATGATAGGCCTGCCGGGGAGCCCCCAAGCGCTTCCCTCAAGAGGAAGGCTGAGGCGGCTCCTGAAGGGTCAGGAGTCCGGACCGCGCTCTCGTGGCGCGCGTCTGGTATGGCGTGGGTCAACACCCGCGCGAAGAAGTCCAAGTAAGTGCTCTTGGGTTCTGTCGTTTTCCTTCGGTTTTCTGCCTGTTTCCTCCCTTGACCGGTCTCCTCGGCTCACGCCAGCGACCCAGCGCCCGCGAAGCGCCGCAGGCTCCGCAAGGCTGCGGATGTGAAGAAGGCCGCTCCCGAGGCCGCGCCCGAGGCCGAAGCGGGTGAGGCCGCGGCAGAAGAGGCCGCGAGGCCTGAGGAGGAGGCTTCTGCAGGCCCTCAGGTGGACATGCCTCAGGCGGAGGCGCCTGAGCCGCCTCCGGAGGAGGAGCACATGGAGGAGCAGCTGGAGAGGGCACCCACTCCGCCCCGCGCGCCAACCCCTCCGGCGCAACCTGAAGCAGCGGCTGGCGCTGCGTCGGCCCCGAGCGCACCTGAGGCCAGCAGGGAGGATATTCCGCCATCCCCGCCATCCGTTAGGATGGAGGAGGCAAGGGTTCTCTTGATGTGAACAGGGAACTTAGCTTCGCGAGGCTTTTCGCCCTGCGGGGGATTCCTCTGGCGATGTCCTTCCCTTCAGGGGCCGAGTTTTTCCTCCACAGGACTAGAGAGGCTCTCGTTCCCTGTGGACGTTAGAGAGGCGAACCAAAACGCTAGAGCATAGTAGTAAGGACTTATGCGCGCTTATAGTTTTCCTCATGGGTGCCTCGCGAGGAGAGAGAGTACCAAGGTCCTTTGGGGAGGTGGCGTGTATCCGGGAGCATGCCCTTTAGCCAGAGCTCAGGATCCCTTGGATTTTGCAGTGCTGCTGGGGTGCTCTTGGGCACAGGCACCGTACTCAGCCCCCGCTCGCGAGGTGCGCATGGGAAGAATATAAGCGCACATTTGAGAGTAAGGGATGAAAGTAAAACTTGCCGTCGAAATATTACATAGCGGCGCCTTGGCGCAAAGTTCACTTGGGAACGACACGGCGCCGTAGCGCAAAGTTCACTTGGAACGAAAATGGCGCCCGAGCGCAAAGTTCACTTGGAACGAAAATGGCGCCTGAGCGCAAAGTTCACTTGGAACGAAAATCGGTTCATTACACTTGGGTTTGCCAAGCTAACGTTCCTTCCATGTCGAGGCATGGGGACCACCCATTAGTGGCAGAGGTTCACTGCGGCCTGCGGGGGCTCATTTGCAGGAGAGCTCGGAGGGCTGAGCCTCGGGAGAAGCTTTGAGAAGCTTGGAGGTGAAGCTGTGAGCTTCCCTCTAGAGACAAAAAATGCCTGGCGTGACTATGATCACGGGTAGAACTTGCGCAGATGCGCGATGTTCCACGAGTTCTTGACGGGGATGCCGTCTTCGGTCTCGAGGCGTACTGCGCCGGGCCTGGCGATGTGGGAGACCCTGTAGGGGCCTTCCCACATCGGCGAGAGCTTGTGGACACCTTCCCTGGAGAGGATTCGCCTGAGGACGAGGTCACCCGCCTCGAGGGTGCGCGAGCGCACATGGCGGCTGTGGTTGCGTCGCAGATCTTGCTGGTACTTCGCCGCTCTGAGGGCGGCCCGGCGGCGCAGGCCCTCGAGAAACAGCAGGTCGTCGTTGTGGAGGCCCTCTTGGGTGTCCTCGTTGAAGGCAAGGACCCGTGGGGATCCATGCTTGATTTCTGCGGGGAGGACAGCTTCAGCTCCGTAGACAAGGGCGAACGGCGTTTCGCCTGTAGGCCTTGAAGCGGTTCTGCGCATGGACCAGAGCACCGAAGGGAGCTCGTCGATCCAGCCCTTGCCGTGGCCCTTGAGGATATTGAAGCTTCTGGTCTTGAGGCCCTTGAGGACTTCTGCGTTCGCTCGCTCGGCTTGACCGTTGCTGCGTGGATGAGCCACCGAGGCAAAGCAGATCTTGACGCCAAGCTTGTCGCAGTAGGCTCGGAAGATGCCGCTGGTGAATTGCGAGCCATTATCGGTGATGATGCGGTTAGGCACACCGAAGCGGCAGACCAGGCTCCTGATGAACTTCACCGCGGCACCGGCCGGAATGGTGCGCACTGGTTCAACCTCGGGCCACTTGGTGAACTTGTCGATGGCCACGAAGAGGAAGCGATAACCCCCCTGCGACTTTGGGAAGGGGACCAAGATGTCCAGCCCCCAGACCGCGAACGGCCAGGAGAGCGGGATGGTCTGGAGCCCCAGCGCTGGCTGATGAATTTGCTTGGCGTGGAACTGGCAGGCGTCGCAGGTTTGTACGATGGCGACCGCGTCTTGAAGCACTTGAGGCCAGTAGAAGCCGCTCCTGAAGACCTTGCCCGCGAGGGTGCGCGCACACGAAGGGGACACATCGCTTTGTTGACTCCTTTTATCACCAGAACGGCAACTGTGGCGCCGTCGTCATCGCGCGCAGACACGCGCGTCACTCTGCGGCTGCTGCAGAGGCCATGTGCGCTCTGCAGTGGTTCCTTCGTAGAGAAGTATCTCCACAGGGCCCTGGAGGCCTTGCGGAGGGAGTTGCGTTGACTTCTCTCCAAGGGGGAAAAAGCCTTGCCGGGGGGCGGCCTCAGGGGGAGCCCCTTCAGGCCCTTCGCTGCCCCCTCAAGTCCCCTCGAGGGAGCTTTCCCCTCGGGGGTCTCCCCAAGCGTTCCGCTTGGTCCTTAGTTGTTTCGTCGGCATCGACGCGTGTGAGGGCCGTGGAGAGTGGGCTCTGCACACCCTAGAATCCACTGGGCCGACAGGGATGGTAGGGATTGGATGAGATCGTTCATGTAATAGCTGTAATATCATTAGGGCATGGTGCCTAGTATCCGTTATCGGTGTTTTACGTCATTGTTGCAACTTGTTATGCTTAATGCTTGACACTAGGGCCCGAGTGCCATGATTTCAGATCTGAACATGTTATTGTATCATGCAGATAATTATTGTTTTAGATCATATCTATGAGTTGTATACACATATTATTGTCCGGAACCCGAGACCCCAAAGTGACAGCAATTGGGACAACCGGAGGGGATGGCTGTAATGTGAGGATCACATGTGTTCACGGAATGTTAATGCTTTTCTCCGGTACTTTATTAAAAGGAGTACCTTAATTACCAGTAGTTTCCCTTGAGGCCCCGGTGCAACGGGCTGGTAGGACAAAAGATGATGTGCAAGTTTCTCATTACGAGCACGCACAACTAAATTGGAACACATGCCTATGGTTAATTAATACTTGGATGCTTACTATTATTTATCTGCAAATGCCCATGACTTGGTTATTATATGAAATATCTCATCCATGCAACGCCCGTTCATCCGTCCCTATGCCTACAGTATTTTAATCCTGATGTCTACTATAATCATCACTGCTGTTTTTACTCTACTGCTGCTGTTATTTCACTACTGTCTCTGCTATAAAACTGTTGCTACTGATAATCTGTATCGAGCAAGTCTATTCACAGGTGCAGCTGAATTGACAACTCTGCTGTTAAGGCTTATAAATATTCTTTGGCTCCCCTTGTGTCGAATTAATAAATTTGGGTTTTACTTCCCTCGAAGACTGTTGCGATCCCCTATACTTGTGGGTCATCAGTCATGTTAAGAGAGTTATGAAGGATCCATTCTTAGGAGATGGAGCTAAGTCTGCACGGGACCATATTGAACACATTGAAGAGATATGTAGGTTATTTAGGCTCACTAATATTTCTGATGATCAGGTAAAAAGGAAGCTGTTATATTTGTCTTTATCTGGTAATGCTCGTATTTGGTATAGGTCTTTGGATGAAGGAGTTAAAGAAGATTGGAATGTGCTGAGTAAGGTTTTCTTTCTTAAATATTTATTCCTAAAGAAGCTTATGATAACCGCTGCTATATATTTAATTTCTGGCCACATCTGGGAGAGAGTATTACTCAAGCTTGGGGGGGATTAAAGGAGCTCCTTCGCAATAATCCTTGTCATGATCTTACAAGGAAAATTATTCTGATAAACTTTTATGTGAGGCTGCCTAAGCATCAGAAGGAAACTCTGGATAACTCGTCTGGTGGAAGTTTTACAACTAATATTGAAGATGAAGCATGGAATTTATTGCAGACTATTCCTGAGAACTATGGTCATTGGGATCTTGATAAAGGTAATGAACCACATCTGGACTATGGATATTCATGTGTAGAGCACTTCTCTACTTCTACTTTATTTAAAAATCTGAGTGATAATTTTGGTCTTGATCCTTACATCATGGTAGAAATATCTAAAGGTTTTGCTAAGCATATGTGTCTTCCTGAAACTGGGTTTGAAGTATATGTTGAACCTGTTAAACCATCTATTGTTGTTCCTAAAGTTATTAAACAGGTGGAACCGGTGTCATCTATGACAATTGAAGAGTATGTTGAAACACCTCCTTATCCAAACAAAATTAAGGAGAACTTGCTTATTGCTGTTACTAACAAGAGTAACAGAAAATGTTCTGAGTCTTATGAACAGGTGGAGGTTAAAAGTCAAATTTCTGTTATCAAACAACTAAATAAAGAAGATCCTGTTGATGTTTATTTATGTGAAGATGCTACTAAGGTTATCAAAGGCAATTCGGCCAAGGTTGGTAAGCCTGTTATATCATGTGCTATTGGGACTTCATGCTATCATGGGTTATGTGATATTGGCTCAAGTATTAGTGTTATTCCATATTCTCTTTATCTTGAAATCAAGCCTGACATTGATCCTATTGTTACGGAAGAGACAGGTATGAAAATTCAACTTGCCAATAAAGATTATATCAGTCCTCTTGGAATTGTTAGAGATGTTGAAGTACTTGTTGGGAAGATAAAATATCCTGCTGATTTTATTGTGCTTGGTTGTCCTCAAGATTCATTTTGTCCTGTCATTTTTGGTAGACCTTCCTTACATATTGTTGGTGCTGAAATTAATTTGGTTAAAGAGAAAGTGTTTATTAAGTGTGCTGGAGAAAAACTTGAGATTAACTTTTCTAAATTTGCTGATAAACATTTAAAGAAAGAACCATTTGCTAAGGATGTAGTTGAAACTCTTGCTCCTATAGTTGTAGATTCAACGGATGTGGTAGAACGTTATATGCTTAATCAAGATGAACCATTTAACGATGAAGAAAAGGATGCTCTAGAACAAATATTATGTCAACAACCCCCACAATTATAGTTGCATATTCCACCTGATAATTTAGGAGTGTTGCCACCACCTAAAGGGGATCCTAGTTTTGAGTTAAAACCTTTGCCTGAAAATCTTAAGTATGCATATTTGGATGAGAAGAGCATATATCCTGTTATTATTAGTGCTAACCTTTGAGCTGAAGAAGAAGAGAAATTACTTGATGTATTGAAAGCTCACCGAGCAGCCATTGGATATTCTCTTGATGATCTAAAAGGTATAAGCCCAGCTCTATGTATGCATAAAATTAATTTGGAGGAAGATGCAAAGCCTGTTGTTGATTTTCAACGCCGTCTTCACCCAAAAATGAAAGAAGTGGTAAGGAAAGAGGTAATAAGACTTATTAAAGCTGGTATTATTTATCCCATAGCTGATAGCAAGTGGGTGAGTCCTGTTCATTGTGTTCCGAAAAAGGGTGGAATGACTGTTGTTCCAAATGATGAAGATGAACTTGTGGCTCAACGTACTGTTCTTGGGTATAGGATGTGTATTGATTTCAGAAAGTTAAATAAAGCAACTCGTAAAGATCATTATCCATTGCCATTTATTGATCAAATGTTAGAAAGGTTATCTAAACACTCTCACTTTTGTTATTTAGATGGTTATTCAGGTTTCTCACAAATTCCTGTTCACAAAGATGATCAAGAAAAGACCAATTTTATTTGCCCATATGGTACATTTGCTTATAGGAGAATGCCATTCGGTTTGTGTAATGCTCCTGCTACTTTTCAAAGATGCATGAATGCTATATTTGCTGATTATATTGAAAAGATAATGGAAGTCTTCATGGATGATTTTTCTGTTTATGGAACTTCATTCGATAATTGCTTGTTCAACCTTAACAAAGTTTTGTAGAGATGTGAAGATCAAAACCTAGTCCTTAATTGGGAAAAGTGTCACTTTATGGTTAATGAAGGTATTGTTCTTGGACATCGTATTTCTGGGAGAGGAATAGAAGTTGATCCAGCAAAGATAGAAGCTATTGAGAGGTTACCATACCCAAGGGATATCAAAGGTATAAGAAGCTTTCTTGGGCATGCAGGTTTTTATCGTAGGTTTATTAAAGATTTCTCCAAACTATCAAAGCCTCTAACCAATCTTTTGCAAAAGGATGTTCCTTTCTCTTTTAATGATGATTGTATTGAATCCTTTAATATTTTGAAGAATGCTTTAATAAGTGCTCCTATTATTCAACCTCCTGATTGGAATTTACCTTTTGAAATCATGTGTGATGCTAGTGATTATGCAGTTGGGGCTGTGTTGGGCCAAAGAGTTGATAAGAAACTTAATGTTATTTACTATGCTAGTAAGACACTTGATGGTGCCCAAAGAAACTATGCCACAACTGAGAAAGAATTTTTAGCAGTGATATTTCCATGTGATAAGTTTAACCTTATATAATTGATTCAAAAATCATTGTGCATTCTGATCATTCTGCTATTAAATATCTAATGAATAAGAAAGATGCTAAGCCTAGATTAATAAGATGGGTACTTTTGCTGCAAGAATTTGATTTACATATTGTTGATAGGAAAGGGGGAGATAATCAAGTAGCTGATCATCTTTCTAGAATGGAAAATATACCTGATGATCCTATTCCTATTAATGATAGTTTTGCTAATGAACAACTTGCACACATTAATATTTCTATGGCTAAAGTTGCATCTGCATGGTTTGCTAATTATGCAAATTTTATTGTTGGCAAAGTTTTGCCACCATACTTTACTCTTCAACAAAGAAAGAAATTCTTTTATGATCTTAGACATTATTTTTGGGATGATCCTTTCCTTTATAAGAAGAGTGTAGATGGTATTATTATACGTTGTGTACCTGAGCATGAATAACAGGCTATAATAAAAGACTGTCATGATAGTCCTTATGGAGGGCATCATGCAGGAGATCGCACAGGAGCAAAGGTATTACAATCTGGTTTTTATTGGCCTACTTTATTTAAGGATTGTGCTGAATATGTTAAAACTTGTGATAAATGTCAAAGAGTAGGAAATATTAGTAGGAGAAATGAAATGCCTATGAATTATTCTTTACCACTTGAGCCTTTTGATGTGTGGGGTTTTGACTTTATGGGACCTTTCCCAACCTCAACGACAAAGCATACTCACATTTTGGTTGCAGTGGATTATGTTACAAAGTGGGTGGAAGCAATTCCAACCAAAAGTGCAGATCATGCCACAGCAATGAAGATGCTGAAGGACATCATTTTCCCTAGGTTTGGTGTTCCAGGGTTTTTAATTACTGATGGTGGTTCTCATTTCTTGCATGGTATTCTTAGGAAAACATTAGCAAAATGTGATGTTAATCATAGAGTTGCATCTCCTTATCATCCTCAAACAAGTGGACAAGTTGAATTAAGTAATAGGGAAATTAAACTCATTTTGGAAAAGACAGTTAATAGGTCTAGGTCTGATTGGCCACTTAAGATTAATGATGCACTATGGGCTTATAGAACTGCTTATAAAAATCCTATGGGAATGTCTCCTTAAAGAATGGTTTATGGAAAAACTTGTCATTTACCTGTTGAATTAGAACATAAAGCTAGGTGGGCCATTAAACAACTTAACTTTGATTTAAAAACTGCTGGAGAGAAGAGAATTCTTGATCTAAACCTACTTGATGAGTGGAGAAATGAAGCTTATGAAAGTGCTAGGCTATTTAAAGAGAAAGTTAAAATTTGGCATGACAAGAAAATTAAGAAGAAAGAATTCAAAGTAGGTGATCAAGTTTTATTATATAACTCTCGTTTCAATTTTTCTGCAGGAAAGTTAGCTTCAAAATGGCAGGGACCGTTGGTGATACAGGAGGTGTACCATTCAGGAGCCATTCGTCTTCACGGTGACATGAAAGGTAAACCTCATGTGGTCAATCGATAACGCCTTAAACACTATATTGCAGGAAAAAGCTTCATCGGAATGGTGGAAGAAATGGATTTGAAGACACCGAAGGAGGTAATAGAGAGAAACTCTGCAGTTTTGGAAAACCAGAATCAATAATTGGTAACTTTTGTGTTTGGAAGTTTCTCGGAATTGCATAATATTTTACGGAGATCATTTTTTATGAAAATTAGCATATATGACAAGAAACTTGGAAGGAACGGAGCCTCGAGGGAGGAAAGAGGGGGGCCCACGCGGCTAGATTCTTTGGCCGCGTGGGCCCACTCCTTTTGCCCCTCGGAGTCCCGTTTCGTCTCGTTTTGGACTCCGACGCTTCGTCTTGCCCTAAAAATCGTCAATATATACCCCTTTTCGTCAATCTAGTCTCACACCAAGCGTTCTCGAGCGATCTTTATTTTCTTTGTTTCTGTCTGTCAGGTTTTTGGCCATTTTTTCGGGAGACTCTTTGCAATGCTCCTCCATGGGCGATGATGATGATGATCTTGAGGGGAACAGCCCCACGTCCATGTGGAGGAGGAACAGGAAGAGGAAGGACTACTCGGATGATGAGGACGTCAAGCCCGACGTAGAGAAGATGGAGGAGGAAGAAGAAGAAGATGGAGAATACAAGCCCTTCATCCACCTCGCGTCTGCACCACCTTCGCCACCTGCTCCTATACCTGTTGCTGCCGTGAGAGTGAACATGTCTCTTTCGAAGAAGAGGCAGACCGCTCGCATGAGCACTGGAGGGAAGGCTCCTAGGCACGCTCTTGCAAGCAGAAACGTGGTTTCTACTCTTATTGACAGGGAATTTCAGAAGGCTACCTCAGATAACTATCCTGGTGAATGGGACCGCAAGATCCCAAACACCAAGGTACCAAGCCCGGAGTGGAAGCCTAGCAAGGAGTCAAGGGAGAAGAATCTCATGGAAAAGCTGGGAGATGCCACAAACCAGTTTGAGCAAGCCTACAATCTTATGATGAGTGTCATTGGAGAACTTGAAGACAACTACTATGAAGTCAAGAAAGAGGAGAAGTAAAGAGTCTGCAGAACCTCAAGCTTGGGGGAGTTCAACCTAGTCTTTATCTTTACTAGTTTATCATGAGTGTTATTTATCTAGTCATGGTGTGCTTTGCTTTTTATCATTTTGTTATCAATCTCTCTTAGGCTTGTGTGAGCTCACTGAGCATTATCATGTATCCCCTATGGTTTATCAATGAATATTAAAGTATGGTGTCATTCATGGGTCTCTTGTTTGGGAGATTTATGGGTAACACTCATGCAAATGTGCGTGGTATATTTAGAAGTTTCAGTCACATCTTTCCTTGAACTTGGTTAACTTGAGCATGTTGGACACTTGTAGAATTATCTCATCAATAGAATAAGTGAAAGAATAAGTCAATATGACATGAAGTATAGAAGTTTAAAGTGAAGATGTGGTCTTGTAGAATAAATATTTGGGAAGGTTAATGAAAAGAAATATGAAACACTCTTGCTGGACTTTAGTATCTTTTGAGCAAATTAATGATCATGGATGTTTCAATACTTATGCTCTTGAAAAGTGAATGAAAAGGTGGGCACCCGAGGATTCGGTTAGCCATGGAAAGTGTTAGACAAAGGTTGTGTTGAGCATAAGAACTTGATTGAAATATCCATGACTTAAGTTTGTACTAGTTACTAGAGAGGCAAGGTGATAAGCAATATCATATTTATCCTTTCATTTGTCTTCCTCTAACTATTTATCCCATGGGAGTTTATCTTGTCTTTAAATTTCAGCAAAGCTAACTATTTATCCCATGGGAGTTTATCTTGTCTTTAAATTTCAGCAAAGCATAAAAGAGTATAATGCTTGCAAATGAGAGCAAATGCATTGGTAAAAGAGTATGAATAAGAGTTTAGTTCAATTGTCCAACATACAATGGTTTTCTATGTTCAAAAGTAAGGGGTGATTGCTAGAGCTTCTACTTATATTGCCCACATGTGTATGAGTTTTAGTTCCATTTATCTTACTTTACAACTGAACATGATGATGATACTATGCCCGTATTTATTTATCAACCATAAGTCCATTGATGCATGTAATGATCTATGTCCTTACTTGCTCAAGGACGAGTAAAGGTTTAAGCTTGGGGGAGTTGATACGTGCATTTTATATCATCATTTATACAACTTATATCATCATATTAGAATGTTATTGGAACTATTATATCAATGTTTTACATGTTTTAGATGATTTTGGGGACTTTCATACAAAGTCCCTATTTTTGGTATTTAATATCTGGGAGGAAGAAAACCCCCATTTTCTTGTTTTTATTGTTTCAGGTGCTACAGGAACCCAAATGTAAAAAGGAAAGTTGCACAGTCGTTTTTGCATCAGGAGAACCAGATGGGGAAAAATATCGAAGAGGAAAGAGCCACGAGGCCCAAAAGAGTGGGGCCCACGCGGCCAGATTCCTTGGCCGTGTGGGGCCCACCAACTTGAGCCTCGGGCACTTCCTCGCCTAGGGCTTTTTACCACGACCTCCGTCTCCTCCGAAAACCTACGCCCTAATTTTTCCCCAGACGATTCGAGGCCGCGGCGGCGGTGAAACTCCTGATTCCCTCCGAGGGGGGTCAGATCCTGCTGCTCCGGAGCTCCGGAGAGGGGGGAAATCATCATCACCGCCATCACCTCTCCTCCTTGGCGTGGGAGGAGGCCTCTACATCATCACCATCACCAAGACCAGCACCATCTCCATCATCATGTTCGTGATCCACTCCGTTCCCCTCGTAGTTTCAGAGTTTCTATACCCTAGATACTTGTTTTGTGCTACTATTCATGTTTGTGATTGAGCACTTGTCATTATTTGGTGGTGAAGTTATATTTTCAGATTGTGTTGTACCACCTATGCCACTGAATATGATCATGTTTGCACATTGTGAGTAGTTCCCGTATGTTCCTGAGGGCATAGGATAAATTGGCAATGATTTATATATGACATGTGTTGGTATTTTGTCTAGGGTTTATCTTTTTATGTGATTATATGATGGTGTTGTGCGAACGTCGACTGCACAACACTTCACCTATATGGGCTCACAGGAGAACACCGTAGTATAATGAAATGAGAAAGACTTAGGAGGACAAGAAACCTGAGAATGAGGCATGAAGTTATTATTATGGGGTATTAATATCGGGGACCTTAGAGTGTAATGCTATGGTGGGACATTATGTCTTAATAATTCTTGTGCAGTCATTTACTTGGCCACATGATCCATCATAAAAGGGTTTAGTTTATTTATTTAGCTTTACCTAAGTTGTGGCTCCGTCCTAAACAAGATTAAAACTTGACAAGATATTCAACGTGTTGTTTAATAAATCTATATGCCTAGTTATATCCATGCTGCCCTCGGGAACGTTTTCCAAATATAAGACACACATCACTCGAGCTTGTCCTCTTGCCACATAGAGGATTGGGCTTTTCTCTCATTGAGAGCTTTCAACTGCTATTATTTACTTTCTGCACTTTTACTTTATTTGCAACCATACAACCAAAAACCCCAAAAACACTTGCATCTTTCATTGTTTTATCTATCATTCTTACTAACCAATACCTTCAGCTCCTCGTGGGTTCGACAACCTTTTCTATTCGAAAGGTACTACAATTGATCTCCTGCACTTTGGATCCATCAGAGGGCCATGCCCCAAAGGTAAATTTTGTGGTGAATGACCACGAATACACCAAAGGGTACTACCTAGCCGATGGTATTTATCCTCGTTGGGTCATGTTCGTGAAGACAATTCCTAACCCGGTTACTCCTGCAAATGCCTGGTTCGCCAAGTGCCAGGAGGCTTGCATGAAGGATGTTGCGGGGGCTTTCGGGGTACTACAAGCTTGCTTAGCTATTATTAGGTACCATGCTCTAACTTGGTCAACCTTGCAGATATGGGAGGTGATGTTAGCTTGTGTGATCAGGCATAATGTGATCATTGAGAGTGAGCGCGATGCACCAGTGGTTGATTTGTTGCCCTATGGAGGCATGGGCCCTCTAGCTGAGGTCGATCACGAGGTGTCGGCTAAATTCAGTGCTTTCCTGGCTATGCATGAATCCATCCGCGACGAAATGGTACACGATCAACTGCAGGCAGATCTCGCCAATCATTTGTGGGCTATCAAAGGAGGAAATGCACCCTCGGCTTGAATTCCCATTTATTTATTTGAACATTGTGTTGTAATAAACTATTTACATTCAAATATTTGATTTATTGTAATAAATTTGAATTTATTTGGCTTAAAAATGTGATCTATACATATTTTTACCCATTGATCCATGTCGCGATCATTGGGGATTCACAGTTCGCGGCCTGCTGGTGCGGGGAGCGCCCCCCAAACTGTCGACTGTTTGGGCGCCGGCCCCCAAAATCCGTTGCCAGCGCCCCTGTCGGACACCATTTGGTGGGTGCCGGTGGAGATGCTCTCCAGTCTTTGCGCCCAGGTCGGGATCCGACGCAAAATGGCCCCCCAAAGGGCGCCAAATGTATTTCTCGTCCTGGGGGGGGGGGGGGGGGGGCGCCGATTCCCAGCCGCGCGCCGAACCTGCCCCCAGCCGGCGATTTCGGCGAAAATTGACACAAATATTCACATAGTTATAGATTTTCCTAAATAATTAAACATACAAAACAATACATAGATAGTTTCACATACAAAACGATACAAATAGTTCAACATGTTTTGATACACAAATTACAACACATCAAAATCAAACTAGGCATTGCCTTTGAGCCTCTACAGATAGTCCACCAGATCATCCTGAAGTTGAGTGCACATGTACGTCTCGAATCTCCTGAAGCATACGAGAAAGTGTGACCATGTTGCCGGCACATGGTGATCAACATATGTAACAGGACCTTGTCTGTAAAATGGTTTAGAGTCAATCACCGGCTCATCACGCTCGCTTTCAATGATCATGTTGTGTAAGATAACATAACAGTTCATCACCTCCCACAAGTGAGTTTTTGACCAAGTCAGAGCGGGGTACCGGATAACATCAAATCGAGATTGAAGCGCACCAAATCTACGCATGAATATTCATATTCCAAATGAGATTTGTTACCTTTGTCGAGATCCCAATTATCAGTATTCTCACAGATAGCATTTAATATGTCCCATGCTTTTTCTTCAGTTTTATTAGTAAAATCTCCTTCAAAAAAATATCCAAAAATTCCTTTTGCTGTCTTGGAAATCTCACATAAAATTTGATCAATATAATTTTCTTAGTAAGACCATGACAAGGATTTTACGAAGGAGTTCTTTTAACCTCCCCCAAGATTGAGTCATACTCTCTTCAACATGAGGCCAAAAATTAAAAATATAAAAATGATCATTATAAACCTCTCTAGGATATAGTATTTGAAAAAGAAAGCCTTCCTGAAAGAATCCCAATTAAGACGGTATTCGTCATCCAAAGATCTGAACCATATGCGAGCATTACCAGAGAAAGACAAATATAATAACTTCCTTTTCACTTCATCGTGCGGAATACGAGAAAGTTTAAATAGAGAGCATATGTCTTCAATCATTTGCACATGGTCTTGCGCAGTTTTAGTTCCATCCCCTGAAAAAGCATGTTCCAAAACTCTTTTAACATGCCCCATGGGAATTTTATATCCCACATTAAGCTCAGGGGGTTTATCAACCTTATTCTTAACATTGCTAACATAATCATATAAAAGGAGCTTAAGATGTGCATGATTTAATAAAGCCATAATAAAAACCGAATATAAAAGTAAATAAAAACAGATTCCAAGTTTCCTTACCAAACAACCCTACCAATAGCGCGACGCTCCCCGGCAACGGCGCATCCGCACATATCTCCCAAGTGCAGAAGATCAATTGTACTACCTTTCAATAAGAAAGGGTTGTCGAACCCACAAGGAGCTGAAGGTATTAGTTGGCAAGTTTGAGAAGTAAAATAATAAAAGATGCAAGTGTTTTTATGTTTTTGGTGTATAGATTGCAGTAATGTAAAATGCTGAAAATAAAATGTAACAAGTGAATGCTCTTAATAACAGAAAGTCCAATCCTCTATGAAGCAAGAGGACAAGTTTGAGTGTGTGTTCTTATATGTAACAAACTTTCCCAAGGGCGGCATGGATTTACTTAGCATGGAGATTTCTAAAACAACACGGTGAATATCTTGTCAAGTTTTATTTTTTTGAACGGAGCCTTAATTAGGTGCAGCCAAGTAAAGTAGCAAGTTCACCCCTTATGATGGGTCCTTAGGCCATGTAGATGAGAAAACAAGGGAATCATTAAGACATAAATGTCCCACCATAGCAGTTAATTCTAGTATCCCGATAAAAAACCCTATTGTGACGCAAACTCTCAACAACGGTTTTTGTCAGTCCGTCCCGTCCTACCCAATTCATTACTCTAAGTTGCAGCCTATGAGCCCATATAGGTGAAATAATATGCATTTGACTTTCGCATACCACCATCATAGAACCACATAAAAGATAAAAACTTGACCAAAAACTCAATACATGTTATATAGAAACCATTGCAAATTCATCATATGCCCTCAAGAACATGGGGAACTACTCACAACGTGCAATCATGATAATGATCAGAGGTAAATGGTATACAACACAATATGAAAATATATTCTCCCCACCAAATAATAACAAGTTTCTATTCACACACATGCAAATAGCACTTAAACAATATCTAGGGATCGATAAATATCAAACTATGAGGGGGACGAAGTGGATCACGAGGGTGGAGATGGAGATGGTGCTGGTATTGATGGGGATGTTGATGGAGATGCCTCCCCTACGCCAAGGAGGTGGTGATGGCGATGGCGGTGATTCCCCCCTCACCGGCGGCTCCGGAGCAGCACAATCTACCCTCTCCGAGAATAGGAGAAAGCTTTCGCCTCCGCCTCGATAAATCTGGGGAAAATTAGGGCGTCCCTCCCCCCCCCCCCCCCCCCCCCCCCCCCGCGATGGCTCCTCTCCTCTGGATCGTTTGCACACGGTCGTTGTTCCGATGAAAAACTTGCGTGGTATTTTTCCCGAGTTATTTGACGTCCAGAAGGTTCCTGAAACATAAAGAAAGAAAAAAAAAGAGGTTTTCTGACTTCCGGAAATTAAATACCAAAATAGGGGACTTTGTAGAAAAGTCCCAAAAATCACCTAAACATGCATGAACTATAATAGAACAATGCAAATAACATCCTAAAATGATAATATAAGTTGCTAATATGATGATGCAAAATGCATGTATCACTAAGTATGATGTCTTGAAAAAAGATAACACGAAGCTTTACAAGTTGACGCGTTGTTGGGAATCGGTTCGGGATTCTCCGAAGTGGAAGAAGCATCGGCTGAGCGTGAGTGGCAAGGAGGAAGATGCCGGCCTCCAGCACGGAGCGTCCGGATGGAGTCAAGGCGTGCAAGCGTGCAAGGCGGATGGAGTCTGCCTCTACGTCAAGGAGGTGTCCGCGGCGACGGCTCAGAAGTTGAAGATCCATGGCGGCAACGAAGAAAAGTGGCGCATCTTCTTCGAAATCTAGAAGACCAAACTCAAGGCCTCCGAGAGGAGCGAGTAGTGTTTGCTCATGGCCACCAACATGAACGACATGAGCCACAATCAGAAGGCCTACTTTGTGGATGCATGAAGGCACATCCAGCCTCCGAAGGCGGGACGGGTCGCAACGACGGCGGCCCTAGCCGAAGAGGAAGAGGAAGATGAAGAGGATGCCGACGCGTGATTGACATACATCATTGCACGGGGTGGGGGGGGGGGGGGAGGGGGGGGGTGGGCTTTTGATGGCCGACATTGGAGACTTATTCTCCGGCGCAGTTGATACTGTTTTAATGGTTGTTGTTGTAGGTCAGCAGCAACCACCGTATTCCCACGTGACACGAAATTAAACCGACGACGGTTCCAGTTTTCGTGAGGTGTTCGATCCAATGCTCAATTTTTCGGACGACTCGAAGACATGTCTTTAGAGTGCGCCGGGTGTGCACCCAATTGGACGAATACCTGGCACTCCCATTTGACCTTCATATGTTGCTGGAGACGAATTTGAAAGGTGCTGATGATGATGCCCTTAGGGCATCCGTATATATAGTGAGGTTTTGCAATATGCCGGGCCCCACTAGTACTATACTTATCATATGAATTTTTTCACAATGTATAAGATGAATTTTAGCTATAACCTGGGAGGCACATGTCTTGTCATATCTTACGTGTAGGAGAGAGCAAAGCATGTAACATTTTTCAATTACGTGTGGACATCGCTAAGCCTATGATCTACTTAACAAGATTCCCATAATGTGCATACTGTGCAAGGTCCTTTCCATTGCAAGGTCCTTTCTATTCCAGGTCATGTTTGAGTAGTTTGACTAGAGACGTGCATGTACATGCATGGATGGATAACCTGGCGTGAGATAATCTTCTTCAGTACATATTCACTCCGTTTTAAATTAGATGGCTTATATTTAATTGAAAGTAAATGTATCTAGACATATAGACATATGTCTAGACATATATACATTTATTTTTAGCCAAATATAATCTCATTTTGAAAGTACATGCATACACAATGTTTTAGACATCTTTGACCAACGCGGTTGGCCTTGCCATTTGGTCTGCATGCCCATCCATACATGCATGTTAGGCACTAGGCAGTGAGGCTTAATTGTTATCAAATCAATCTGCAAGAGGGTCTCATCACCATCCTAATTTATTCATGCTTGTCGTGTACCTCTAGAGATCTACTAGTAGCTGGCCAGAACTTTTCGAAAACACCACGCCATGGCCATGAATATGATGGCATGCAGTCCAAAATCCTGTGGTCAACTCCGTGAAATTCCCTTGACATGTACAGTACAGTAGTCTGAAATTTACCGTGTTCTTCGCTGTGGCCAACCTTCGTCTGGATAATGAACGGATGAGGTCGGTACGCAAAGTGCAGCGGATTATTTTAGGCCAAGCACACCAAGATAAAGTAGAGTAATCGTGTCCTTTGGTGGTGGATCGCCTTTATAGTGTTGCTGTCAAAGAGATATTCCAGGCATCTTCTGGTTGATAAAATATTGTTCTATGTCCGGTGGTGCCCAGTTTATATTTATATAAAGTAAAGAAACGGAAATTGTCGGTTTTGGGTCAAGGATAATGGGGTCGTGGACGATGGCGATTGATTAGCCACCAGAGGTAGCTCGTACAGTAGTTTGTTGGCATACGTATGTACTACCTGGACATGCAAACGGTACACACCAACGCCAACAAAAACATGCCAAATACGATAAATAGAGGCAAACCAACCTGTGGTTGGATGGCTAGCAAGGTGGTTGTACTCTCAGCCCAGAGTTCAAACCCCAGGTTTGACGGCTGTGTGTTGCATTTAGGCGGAATATTCTTTCAGTGGGAGGCGACGTTCCCGTCGACAGCGAGGCGCCCATGGTGTGACTTCGTCAATCTCAAGACCCGATCCGCCGGCTCAGTATTTCGGAGGTGCTCATAGGGGCAGGGTGTGCGTGTGTGCGTTCATAGGGGTGAGTGTGCGCGCGTATTGTGAACGTCTGCGTTTGTACTGTGTTTCTCAAAAAAAAAAACGATAAATAGAGTTTTGAACTTATATGCTTGGACCGGATTGATGCATAACTCATTCAATTTTGTTTGGCTGTATTGTTAACATACGTGGCATGAGTATGACGTGCATCATTTTCAACATGTTCTTTTAAAATATAAAACTCTGTCCATCATCGCTACCTCGCCATGTTGTCAACTAATAATTGGATAAAGTTTAACTACGTACATGTCTAAACGTGTTACAGTGTATAGACTTACTTATTTTGGTCTATATATGGTGTGTATTATAATATATAGAACGTTTAATACTCTAACCCATCCTCAGCCTTATAAACTGTTAAAAACAGCTATAGAGATACCCTATAACAAACTTCAAAAAATATAGATTACTTGCTTCAGTGAGCTAGTTGAAACTCCTTCGGATAACGGATTCACTATACCTACCCATCCGGTTTTCCACTCTAAATAGTCTAGATTAAATGTGAAAATCCGCTGTGCCTCCTGAGAACCCGCGAGCCCTTTTAATTTTTAGGCAAAAAAGAGAAATTTCTAACATATTCAACACGATATATTCCATTTTATGTCATTCTTTTGTTGTTTTTATACAGATCGGAATACAACGTTTTTTGCACCGAAAATTGACACATACGTAGGAAACATGAATATGATCGTAAGAATTTTTTTTGGGATTTCGTTTAAACTTAAATATCATTTTTTTCGAAAAAATCTATAGGGAGCACTGGTGCCTGGGTGCACCAACTCCACACTCAGATCGAATGGCTCTATACACATGAGAGTAGAAAGTAGCGCAACAAATCATCAATCTAGAACTGTATATAGAGACGACGTTTGGGCAATCTCGAATGGCAATCTCGAACCTGAGCCTCCCGCAAAAAGTTGCCTCGCCTCCTTTGTCCTCTCTCGACTTTGGGATCCCACTGACTTTCTCCCTATCTCTAGAGGCCCCCTCCACACCAGCGTTAACACTGACACCCACCGATTGTTTCACGAATTGTCCGAAGTTTTTTTTAATACTTTTTCCCTGTTTTGCGTGATGAATCCCTCACAAATGTGCGGACAATGTCATCTTTGGGACTTGCCTAAGGCATCGAAGGACATTACATGCAAACACAATTCATCGGATCGCCGGTATAATAAATGAGCAAACACAATTCATCTGACTGCCGGCAAAATAAATGTGAAAAAACAATCATCTATATGTCGGCACAATACATGTACAAACACAATTCTCCCCCGCACAATAAATGGTCTCATGCACAAAACACGTATCTTGCCAAGCTACGCGATCATGTTAGCTTAGTCTGACCAAAGAGCTGGCCACGAGAAGTGGTCTAGTCGCCCTTTGTGGATCTCGTTCGTCGTAGCGTGGGCGAGTTGCTGAAGACGGTGTCCCTGTGCTGATCGATGCCCACTGGATCGTTGAGCGAGACGGAGAAACGTGACTGCTGCATGGGGAGGCCGGCCATGCTAGGGGGTCAGCAAAATAGCCTTGGGGAAGACGGCGCCGAGCTCCGGCAAGGAGCGGTTGAGGTAGTGTTGGTATGGCTCATGGAGATGAGCATGTTGGTGGTGATGATTTGGTCATGTGCCGCCTTATCCTTGGTCCGTACGCATGGGTCTTGTCGAAGAGCCGAATCGTGTCTACGCAGCTGCGCCTGTTCAACTCCACCGGCAGATCCTCCTGACCCCGCTTCATCGCCTTCTTTCTCGGCTGCTTCGACGCTAGCGGCTTGCGAGATCGTGACAGCCCGTTGATCTTGAGAGGCACGGTCGAGGAAATGCGAGTAGGTCGTGGCGGCGGCAGGGTTTGAAATTGAAGGGAAGATTGGAAATTTTCGAGCCGAGGGCGGCAATGTAGAGCATGAGGGAGAATTGGATGTCCGATCAATGTCTATGACGAGTGTGGGGGCGCCTGTCGGAGAGCATGCCCGAACAATGTCCGACACCCCAAAACACACCCCCAAGTTTGGAGACCGTCTTGTTGGTACCGGAAAAAATTGGCTTAGATTGGATACTTGGGTGCATCTCTTACCGAGTTCTTAATCCGGACTCACATTGAGCATTTGGGGGTCGGTGGAGATGCTCTTGAAGATGTGTGGACATGAGTACTGAGATGAGTTCGTGAAACACCTTTTTACCCTACTCCTACTTAACCAAAAGTCTCGGAGTTTTGTCAAAGGTGTTGGTGCCTATGGTCCATCCATCCCGTTCCATGATTTTTGTCCCCCACTTATCTTGGCCCCTCGGTGCACCAGATGCCTATGGTCCATCAAGTCACTGAATTGGTCTGCGTTTCAATGCACACAGCTACCCAGCTTCAGTCCTCTGTCCTGTCACGATAATGGATGCACACTTCCTTTTTTCTAGGTTTTATTCGTACTGCACTTGGGCCTAATCAGACGTGCTTGTATGCATGTTGGGCACTACGTATCTCTGGATCGAGGATCCGAATATTCTGCAGGCACATTGTGCACCGTCATCGGCACATTTATAGTGGACCTATATTCTCTGAGAAAAATAAACCTGTAGACATGTTAGGCAGTGAGATGTGTGGTTTTACCCATTGACTGGATGGAGTAGCAATTTCTTATCTGAAGATAGATAGACTGTTTGTGTTAAGGGATGTCAGGAGTGGGCCGAGTGGAGAATCTATGCTTATAAGAACTGAGAAGCCAGAAAAAGAAAGCAAGAATCATCTGGAGAAGAAGAGAATCCCAGGGGGTGGAAGTGGCAAGGAACCTGATGTGATCTTGCTCTTGCGGATTGCAAAAGCGATGCTACAATTGTCCATTTGCTGTCACAAGCCCACGTCCCCCTCTTCTTGCCTAGTGGATTGATGAATGGCGAGATGTTATTATCTTTCAGATTTCCACCTCCGACATTTGTTTTTCCATTTTTCTCCGACCATTTCGCCATCACCTCGACCAACGGTGAAGAAATGATCTCTTGCGGCTAGCTTGTTTGGGACTCTTGGCAGAAGGATTGGAGACTGAGGGCATCTGCAATGTAGTGCTAGTGCACAATCGCACCATAAGTAAAAAAGTATATCTTAAAATTTGCAACATACATCATGAAGGTTCACCTTTAAAATATCTTTCTTAAGATGCACCATAAGCCTTTACAATTTACTCTCTCTTACATGAACGATATGATAAGACATGTGGGTCCTAACTTATAGCTAACCTTCACCTTATAAATTGTGGAGAACTTCGTATGATAAGTATAGTATAAGTAGGATCCCAGTTTTAATCAAACCTATCCATATACATTGTGGATGCCCTGAACGCATGTATTTCTTCTGACAAAGAGATCTGAGGAAGACAAGGTGCAATAATTGGGTTGCCACGAGCAGAGAAGCACTGTGCCTCATCTTGATTTGGGTGTTTTTCGCGATTAGCCATCGTTGTTGGGTTTGACTTTGGTTGGTAAAGCATGTGGCGCCTGGATTTCTTGTCCAGTTTTATGTTATCCACGCTTCCTTGTTTACTGACGGTCGGTACCGGAGCTAACCAGGCAGCTGACATGAAAGAACTAGGAGCAACGTTTCTTAACCGTCGTATAACTTGGACAATATCCAACTCAGATAGGTACCCCGATCGTACTGAAGCCAAAGATACGTAATTAGGGAGCTTTGGAAGATCTCCTCATGAATCGCCTTCCTCTTTGAACTCCCATATGGCCCGAAGTGTTCTACAACCTTGGTCAACTTTTCACGAGAGAAAGTTTATATGAGCAATGGATCCAATCCTTAGCATTACCACACTGATTGATGCCAATATGATATGTTAATTCCTAATCTGTAAGTGCCCAGACACACATCGCGCGCGGTGGTACAGTCCAACAGAGAATATGCCTCCGGTGATAAAGAACAGCTTCAGTTGGCAAGGACTGAGAGTTCACAATGGACCATAGGTGACACAAAACCTAACCCTCCCCGACCCCGTGCAGTGGCGGCGCCGCGCCGCCAACGGGGACTCCACCACCTAGGCGGCATGGCGGCGGCGGGGTTCCTGCTGGGCACGGCCAGGGGTGGAAGGTGGCGTCCTTCTCACCGTTGCAACCGCAGTGATGTGCAACGACCTGACGGTGCCGCCACATCATTTTGACACCGAGGCGGCGCCCCCGGGCATGGCGGCGGCGACCTACTCTCCGGAATGGACGGCCACGATAGGATCTGGTGTGGGGGATCTTGGGATTCCACACCGATCTCCGGCGGCGGTGAAGATCCAGTCGACGATGAGTTTGTGGTGATGCGGCAGCCGGTGAAAACCGTGCCTCGACCTCAATCTTGGCGGACGATGGCGGCGGCGCTTGGCGTCGTTACCTTGTCGAAGCATCGTCTTTGCTGGTCCCGTCACTACTCTCGGGTTGCGCCGAGGGAAACCTTGGATCTGGGTCTCCCGGATCGGACGATGGCGGCGCCCAACGTCGTTGACCCTTTTGAGGGCATCGTCTTTGGTGCAGCGATCGACTGGAGCTAACAGTCAAGAGGTGGTTTGGTGGAGCGGTGTCTTCTCTACTGTGACATCATTGGTGGGTCTCGCCGGCATGGAGCTGCAGGGTCTCGACGATAGACGCGGCGTGATGGACTCGTGCAAGGGTTCTCGCTTCAATCCACACTCTGAAGATGGGTTCGTGAAAGATGGCGGTGGCGACAACCAGAGCATGGGCACAAGGCCCTATCTCCAGTGTGCCGACGATGGCTCTAGACGGGGAATAAGGCCCCGTGTTTAGTGCTTTTAGGTGGTGCTTTGTCACCTTTTTTGGTGGCTTCAGTTTGTATGTTTGTTTTAAGGATTTTCGTCAATTTATGTTGAATAAATGAAATAAACAGCCGTATGCATCTTTTCGATGCAGAGGTTGGGAGTGTCCCTTTTCTATAAAAAAAAAGTTGACAAGGACTGATGAGCTAATCCTAATCGCCACACAAATACACGAATCTTACTTGGCACTTTAATCTTCCACATGGAGGTCCAATCTTTTTGTTCTGATGAAGTGCTTAGGATATGCTAATCCTACCTTTTTTTCGTGGGTGTCCAGTTTACTCCGTGTAGCAGCTCACTTCTTTCTCGAGGCCTTCTCGAGTTGTAGCACGGAATCGCCTACACGATCCACCAAGTGGGCCAGCCCATTATCAGGTTCGTTCTTTCTTCTTCATTTCTTTTTTTTGTTCCTTTTCTATTTCTTTTTTCCTGTTTATTTTTCTATTTGTTTTATTCATTTTCTTTCGTTTTTGCCTTTTTCATTAATTTTTACAATCTGAATCAATTTTCAAATTTTGAAGCATTTTATAAAATGAACACCTTTTAAAATTCTGAACCATTTCTAAAATTGGTACTAAAATATAAACCATTTTCAAAATTCTAAACCATTTTAAAATTTGAATTTTTTTCAAAAAAAATGGTTTAGATTATTTGAAAATTTTCAAAAAATGTTTAGATTTTTTTAAAATGGTTCCAATTCAAAAATGGTTCTGGTTTTTAAAAACGTTTTCTGATTTTTAAAATGTTCATTTAAAAAAAGGTTTCGACTTCATAAAAATGGTTCTGCTCTTAAAAATAGTTCCAGTGTTTTTATAATGGTTCCGATTTTTAAAATTTTGGATTTAAATCCTTTTGTACATGTGATTACAATTCTATTTGTTAGAATATTTCATGAAAGCAAAAAATAGGAAAAGAAAACGAAACAGGTATACTCACGTGAGTGGTAAGGCGAGCATTGGGCTTGGCCCATTTATGGACTTACACGGACGAGTCGATCCATAGGCGATGCCCAAATGGCCGAGCCAGGCCAGTACTCGAGGCTTCGAGGGCCGGCCACCGGTGGCGATATATTTCTTGGATGTTTTTGCGCGCTCGAGTCGGTTCTGCATTCTCGGCGGCGGGATCGGCCGGAGCCCGGAGGTAGGCCCGACGGCTGGGGGAGACGTAGGTAGGGCAGCTACACGGCGGCGGTGTCTGACGACCGGGGAACACGTCGAATGTACAGTAAGAGTTGAATGATGGTTTACAGCGACCGTATTGGAGACTGTAGACGCGGTGGCCATGGATAAATCATGGAGTAGTATGATCCTTCCTTCCAGGTCCCCCGCTACACTAGCTCTGTTGTGGTCTTGGCTGGCTGTGCAAGCCAATCATGACGTAATGCACTACAGTAGCTCATGGCCCGGGAATAAATATGCTGGCCATTGGATCATGAATCACAGTATACGTACGTCTCTTTTCAACGGGAATGCAATAGAATTGCGGGGATGGTGGATGCGCCTAGGAATGACGGGGCGATCCAAACGGACAAATTGCCCTCAACAAGCCGACGCATCCAGTTTGTCTGGTCATTTTTTTTTTTGACAAATATGTAAAGAAAATTAACAACCGACCACCTCACTGTGCTCGGCTGCCCGGTAAAACGGAGGAAAGGAGGAGCGACGTGGCCGGACTTGCTGGCTCTTCCCTGTCCAAGGCCGGCGTCGGCGAGCTGGACTATTTGGCTCCTCCTCCCTTTTTCTTTCGGAGACCGGAAGCACGAAGCGATAGCGACAAATAGGAGTAAACTTCGCCTCGCCGCTACCAGAAGCGCGGAGCAGTAGCATGCCAAAGGGAGTGACATGTTCCTTCCGCTCCAGTCTCGGAGCCTCCTGCTCCGTCTCTGGATCCCTCCTTGGCCTCCTGCTGGTCGCGCTGCCGTTTGCGCCGAGCTGCTCTTGTCTGCTCCGGCAGCTGTGGCCGTGGCGGCTGCGAATCATCCCGGCCCACGTCGGGCTCATCACCATCCGGCGGGAGAAGCTACCGCGGTGCCAGAAGCGCGCGCTCAAACGCGCCCGCTCGATCTGGTCGATCAGATCCTGCAGCGGCATCGCCGGTGGCCGCGGATCCATGTTGCGGTGGCCTAGATCTACAAGTTCATATGGTGGCCTTCGTGTTTGAAAACGAATGAGCGGGAATAGGGTTTGGCCACCAACGCCCTTTTAAAGAGCTCTACCCCCACAGTAAGGGGTAGGTGAGCTGCTGGAGCCAGTAACATGCGGGTCAGGGGAGGACACAGGGCGGACACGGAGACGGTTCGCGTCCGCGGTCAACGCAAACGAGGACCAAATTTAGGTCAAGAATGGATCTCGACGGTCAAAAAACAGACCGTTTGCGTCGTCCCATTGAGCATTATACTTGATTCACGCGCACATGGACGGACTCGATGAGTTGGATAGTTGGATTCATCTTTTTTGAATCTTTCTTTCTTGGAGGCAGGCCCACATGACAAATCCTTCCCTCTCGTGCGTGTGCGTGGAGGTAGAGGTTGGTAGATTTCTTCTTGTCTCCCGCACATGTCAACTCAACATGTATGGTCCATGAAGACAGGAATGACGTCGCGCCATTGCAGCTAATTGCAGCGCGCATCTGCAACTGCGTGCGTAAATTGCAGTGCGGTGCAAACGACGGGAATAGCTGCGATTTTTGGAGTTCTCGTCGTCAGGTGGTCCGTCTTGAGACACTGAATTGAAGATCAATCAAACCTAATATTTCTCTATACCAACACCAACTACAAGCTCAATCCTTCCTCTCCCTTTTGCGGAGAAACTAGAAACTCAATCTCGAGTGGTGTGGGGGACTAGTCGTCTTGTTTTTCAAGTTGGCCTCATCGACGACGGCCAGGATGCTAAGGGCATCTCCAACAGCATGACGACGCAAACGGACGTCCGTGGTTCGTTTCTGTCCGTTTTTTACCGGGGTCCGGGAAAATCCAGCCCAACGGGGTGACGCATTTTGTCCGGACCGTCCGCGGTGACGCAAACGCGGCCCAAATTTGAGCTCGGTTTGCATCGCCGCGGACGGTCCGCTGTGTCCGCGCCTCTTTGATCGGGCCCCGCGCGTCAGCGACCGCGTTGATGGCTTCGTCTCCCGAGGCCGCGAAGACTCGAGGAAAGGCTGCGCCACCGCCATCAATGGCGGCTGCGCCACTACGCCACCGTATATGTCGGTCCCATTTGCGATATCGCTGTTCCAGAAGAACAGGCCCGTGCCCGTGGAGAACGTCCACCTCCCCGACGGCTGGCATCTCAATTCGAGGAGGGTGCCGGTTCCGCCTGTGCCAAGGCGCGCCGGCGAGGAGCGCACCGTCGAGATTAGACGCCGCCACCGCCTCCTGCCCGATGATCTCCGCGGCGACCCGCAGTTCCACCCTCAGTTTGAGTGGTGGGATCACCCGGGCGCAGAGCGCGACACGAGGAGGCGCGCCGGGCTCCTCGGGGACGGAGACTACCCATACGGCGCAATCCGCTTCCGGCCGTCGAACACGGCGCAAGGCGCGCCAGAGTGGCCGCCGGAGTGGGAGCCGCAGCAGGAGGAGGAGGAGGATGCAGAGGAGGAGGAGCCCGCCGGCATGGACGAGGACGAGATGCCTGTGGCGGAGTTCCAGCCGCCCAGGCTCAGCGAGGAGGAGGCCCTCCAACGGGCGATCGACGAGAGCCAGCTCGAGGAGTTCACGCGCTGGGACGGCCTATTCTCAACGCTGAGAGCCTCCACCTTGGAGGCAGGCGGGGCGTCCAGCAGCCGCGGGCCGCCGCTGCCACCTCCGAAGACGGAGGTCATGGAGCCGCCGCCGCGGTGGGCTCCATGGCCTGGTGATGCACCGGTGTGGAGTTGTTGGGAAACCCCAAGAGGAAGGCATGAAGTAGTGCAGCAGCAAATTTCACTCAGTTGTGAAATCAAGTTTTATCGAACCAGTAGGAAACTAGAGTTCTTCTGAAGGTTGTTGCCGGCGCCATTTACGATAACCAACGCGGAACCTGCACACAACACAAGCAAGATACTTTGCCCCAACTTAACAGTGAGGTTGTCAATCTCACTGGCTTGTTGTAACAAAAGATTAAACGTATGTGTGGAAAATGATATTTGTTTGCAGAAAATGAAAGTAACAGGATTGCAGTAGGTTGTTTTATCAGTTTAAGGAAAAAGGACCGGGGTCCACAGTTCACTAGCGGTGTCTCTCCATAAATAAATAATAGCATACATGCGGGTAAACAAATTACAGCTGGGCAATTGACAGAATAAAGAACTGCATAATGATGCATATACAAGTCATGATGTCTAGTGTGAGATTCATTTGGGCATTACAACATGATACATAGACCGTCATCCAACTGCATCTATGACTAATAATCCACCTTCAGGATAGCATCCGCAACACCATTCAGTATTAAGTTGCAAGCAACAGATTATTGCATTAAGTAAAGTGTGTAATGTAAGTAGCACAAATATCTTTAGATAAAGAACTATTGTTTTATCCCTAGTAGCAACAGTACATCTACAATCTTAGAGTTTACTGTCACTCCCCCAGATTAAATAGAGACATGAACCCACTATCGAGCATAAATACCCCCTCTTGGAGTCACAAGCATCTATTTTGGCAGAGCATCTACTAGTAACGGAGAGCATGCAAAATCATAAATAACGCACTCACAAGATATATTATGAAGCAAATGACATATTACTCAAATATTCATCGGATCCCAGCAAACACAACATGTAGCATTACATAAAGATGATCTTGATCATGATAGGCAGCTCACAAGATCTAAACATGACGGCACAATAGGAGAAGACAACCATCTAGCTACTGCTATGTACCCGTAGTCCAAGGATGAACTACTCATGCATAAGTCCGGAGGCGGGCATGGTGATGTAGAGCCCTCCGGTGATGATTCCCCTCTCCGGCAGGGTGCCAGGAAGAGCTTCTGAACCCTCCCGAACTAGGGTTGACGGCGGTGGCGGCTCTGAAACGTATCGTGGAAAAGCGTTCGGGTGTTAGGTCTTATTTCATCAGGGGGTTTAAGTAGGCGAAAGGGCGAAGGCGGTGGAGGCCCGAGGGCCCCACACCACGTGGCCGCGCGGCCAGGGGGGCCGCGCCAGCAACAGGTGTGGGAGCCTCGTGGCCCTCCTCCGTCTCCTCTTCGGTGTTCTGGATGGTTCCGGGAAAAATAGGTGATGTCTACGCACACTTCTATTCTTGTAAACAGTGTTGGGCCTACAAGAGCAGAGGTTTGTAGGACAGCAGCAAGTTTCCCTTAAGTGAATCACCCAAGGTTCATCGAACTCAGGGAGGTAGAGGTCAAAGATATCCCTCTCAAGTAACCCTGCAATTAAGATACAAGAAGTCTCTTGTGTGCCCAACACACCCAATACACTTGTTAGATGTATAGGTGCACTAGTTTGGCGAAGAGATAGTGAAATACAAGTAATATGCATGATTATAAGTAGTAATTGCAATCTGAAATAAAAATGGCAGCAAGCAAACATGTAGCAGAACTGGTTGTAAACGGTGTTTCAATGCTTAGAAACAAGGCCTAGAGATCATACTTTCACTAGTGGACATTCTCAACAATGACATCAAAGCTGAATAATAAATACTACTCTCAAACACTCTCTTGTTGGATAATAAACACCATTCACTGTGTAGGGCTACAAGAGCACCCTCAAAGTCAGAGTAAACTAACACCACAACGTCATAAAGGAATCACACACGGTGCACATACTGTCACCTTTACAACCGTGAATAACCCCGGAGTTTATAATAAAGTAACCTCTAGAGTGCATAATAGATAAAGAGTAACATCACATATTCAACTAGATTACAAAGCTCATGATCACATAAAGATCACATGGGAGAGAGATATAAACCACATAGCTACCGGTAGAGCCCGCAGCCTCGGGGCAGAACTACTCCCTCCTCATCATAGGAGTCAGCAACGGTGATGCAGATGGCGGTGGAGTTGATGGAGATGGCTCCGGTGGCAATTCCCCGTCCCGGCAGGGTGTCGGAACAGAGACTTCTGTCCCCCGAATCTTGTTTTCGATGGCGGCGGCGCAGCGGAACTCTTCTCGGGAAAAGGCTTATTGATCTAGGGTTTTCACGTCGGGGGCATTATATGGGCGAAAGGGCGAAGGCGGTGGAGGCCCGAGAGCCCACCCTCAGGTGCTGGCGCGGCAGAGGGGGGAGCCGCGCCACCACCTGATGGCGGCGCCTCGGTGCCCTTCTTCGTCTCTTCTTCGGATTTCTGGAACGTGTCGGGAAAAATAAGGTCTTCGGTATAAAAATTGTCCAATTCCGAGAATATTTCCTTAAGTGGATTTCTGAAACCAAAAACAGCAGAAAACAGGGAACTGGCACTGTGGCATCTTGTTAATAGGTTAGTCCCAGAAAATGCATAAAACTATATAAAATGTATATAAAACATGTAGGCAATTGGTATAATATAAGCATGGAACATAAGAAATTATAGATACGTTTGGGACGTATCAAGCATCCCCAAGCTTCGTTCTACTCGTACTCGAGTAGGTAAAACGATAACCAGAATAATTTCTGAAGTGACATGTTTTCACACAATCTTGATCAAATAATAATGTAATGCATGTAAACTGAGATCAAATGAATAAAATCTGTAGTTTATATTGATATCAAATGAGTAATGAATAAACAAGTAGGAAGAACAAAGCAAAACTTTCAATGAATTAGTACTAGAGAACAATCAACCGTGCATAGTAGATATTAAAGATGATTTATGCTTCAAGAACAACAATATAATCATCTCATAAATCAAACACTCATGACAACTTTGTGAAAGGATCAAGTCAAGCAATTGATGGGGATCGCATGCAGAAAACAAAAAAATTCCTAACATCGATAACCTTAAACTAGCCAGAATCTATACTATGCAGATATAGTAGTACGCAGGGGGTTCGGTGCACATACCCTTGTAGACCGAAAAGCGGGGATTACGCTCCCGCACAAGCGTTGTCGATGAAGCCGACGAAGACTTCGATGCCGTGTAGAGGAAGCAGACCTCTAGCACCACTAGCGTGGTGCCTCGCAGGGCGTCACACACGTACGGTGAAGCCGACGAACTCCGGGCTCCGATCCAAAGACGAAGCAGCGGAAGACTGGGACCGGAAGACCAGCAGCGCGGCGGCGTGCGTATGGTGGAGAAAACTTATCCTTGGCGCAACTCCAAACTGGGGAGTCACGGGATCCAAGGAGAGAGAGAGAGAGAAAAACTGGTGTATCTTCAAAGGCCAGGGGTACCCATGTATATATAGGAGGCCAGGGGGCTGCCCAACCTGCCAGGCTGGCGGTGTGGGACTAATCCCACACCCCAGCCGGCCAAGGTGGTGCGCCGGCCCTAGGTGGGCCCCACTTGGCCCACCTAGGCCGGCCCCTCCCTCATGCGCACCAAGGAGGGGGACTTCCCCCCCTCATGGGCCTTCTTTCCACCAGAAGGCCCATTTAAGGTATTTAGCCTTTAAAAATTCAGAAAAAAATAAAATAAAATATATTTAACTATTAATTACACTAATTAATATTAAATACATATTACATAATTTGTTCTGGCTCCGAAAACTATTTCGTCGCTGCCCGATCTCCATCGGAACTTTCCCGGGACGTTCCCGGTCTCTCTTTTCCTATTTTTCTCCTCCGGTAAAATGTCGACTCCCCTTAAGCGTGTTACCCTAGCGGTTCGATTATCTCACCAGACATGATCGAGACTCCTCTCCGATCAATGACTAATTCGTGGACCTTGGATACCCAGAATTAATCCCTGCGAGATAACGAATACTTTACCTATCGAACCTGGACGTCTGAGTCTTAAACCTTTTGCCATGCGATACTTAGCGTGTCCAAGACTCGTTCATAGATATCTCCATACCTAGCTTGATCTCGTTACCGACACTGCTAACTTCTACTCGTCCATGATATTATGTCCTGGTGACCTAGTCACACGCTTGCAAGCTCGTTTGACATAATCTCACCGAGTGGGCCCTAGAGTATCTATCCAGCTATGGGACTGGCAAATCCCGCTCTTGATCCCCCGTCTCAACATACTCCTTTCCGACACCCGAGAGGGACACCTTTATTGTCATACTATGTAAGATATGACGTTTGATGCAATCAAAGTGTCTTCCAGGAATAGCAATAAGAGTAGATCTCACGGTCGAAAGCGTAATGACTACGTCCTACAAATATTGGGTATGTCCATCACATCGTTCTACCAACGACATGACTTCATTGTCAAATAGACACCATGTCACATGATCGGGAAACCTCGATCATCAATTGCACAATGAACCAGTCAAATAGAGGCTACCGGGGACCTGGTTGTTTTACGTATCACACGTGTATTAATGTTTCCGCTTAATACAGTTATAGCATGACACAAAAACGTATTATGAACAAAATGAGATATGACAAATAAACTCTTTATTAAGTGCCTCTAGGGCATATCTCCTACAGCAATAACAATATGTACGTAGAAAATCATCTCTCTATTTGTTCACTCAAAGACAAGCAAGTGTTCAGCGTTGGTTCCTCGCACCAGGATGTTGTGGCTAAAAGAATAATAATGGGGGTTTGGAAGGCCAACGGAAGAAAGTCTCACACAGCTGAAAGTGATCATTAGACAAGAGGAAATATTATAATCGAAGCTATGCAAGGAGTAGTGATTGCCACACAACGGATGCACATAGAGCTATAAGTGTATGCAATCTCTCCAATGGAACTAGTGGGGGTGCATCTAACTTGCTTGCTCATGAAGACCTAGAGCACTCTTGAGGAGGCTCATCATTGAAATATACAAGCCAAGTTCTATAGTGTAAAGTTCACCACATAGTTATACAAGTAAAACATGAAAACTGTCACATATGGAGTAAAGGTGCTAAACATAAGCACAAATGATGACTATGAATATTACAGGTGCTATAACATGAGCACAAGTGTGGATAAAGAGTAGTAATGTTGCCCCCTTTTATTATTTCTTTCTTTGTTTTCTTTTCTTCTTTTTTTTATTTTTTTTGTATTTTTCTGTTTCTCTTTTCGATGGCCTCCATGGCTCTTTTCACTTTTAGGGGCAAACATTCTATCATGACAACACACTTTTGATACAAGGATCTCATAAGTGATAAAACATGGTGTATGAAACGGTGCCTCTGCCAGTGTAGCAGGATATGCAATTATCTAGCGTAACATGGGTAAAACCACACATCAGCTATATAGAATCATGCAAAGCAATATATAAATGATAAATGAAAACAAGTCATGTAATGTAAGATGAAAGTTGCATCGCAATATATCTCGGAACAGCTATGGAAATGCTGTAGTAGGTAGGTATGGTGGATGTTTTGAGTAAGATATTTGGCTTATATGTAGCAGAACATGATGAAGATCTCCCACGAGTTTTGGATGTACCCGCGAAGTATGCACCAACTCTCAATGTGAGAAAGGGCAATGCAAAGTACCGAAGAGGCTAGCAAGTATGGTGGTGGAAGTGACATGAAAACCGCAGCTTTAGAACTCATAAGCAAAAAGATTCCAACTAGAAATATGATCTTACAAGGCATAATGAAAATCACTCCATGAGGGACTGTGGCAAATGAACAAGTCACTGTTGGGACCCCGACCGTAGCGCATAACACAAAGTCATTACGGTTGTTTTTAACATTAGAAGTCATATACCATTATGCTATCAACTAGATATTTTAAGTGTGGCACAGCTTCAAGTTTTCTAGACCAACCATTAATCATTCCACTTTACTAAACCATCATGTTTACCATTAAGCATATTAATATCTAAAAACAACATCAATGATTCAAGTGACACAATTTAATGATCTACAAGATTATGTATCATTTAGTTATACCATCTACCACATTTAACATTTTCTGTTCTTAACCAAACACCAATCAACTTATTTGAAACATAAACTCTCCAAGTATTTAACAATGAAGTAAGAGAGTATAACATATGAGAACTAACAGCTCTGAACAAGAGGTGCATGAAAAATAAGAGCTGAAAGTATTGCAGTAGCTATAGAAGAATACTCAACAAATATAAGTGAAGAATACGAGTATTCAAATGAAAAAATGGAGCGTGTCTCTCTCCCACACAAGAATGCTAGGATCCATTTTATTCAGAGAATGAAATAATAAAAGCAAAAATAAAAACATACAGACGCTCCAAGTAAAGCACATAAGATGTGGCGGAATTAAAATATAGTTTCACTAGAGATAACCTGATAAATTGTTGATGAAGAAGGGGATGCCTTGGGCATCCCCAAGCTTTGACGCTTGAGTCTTCTTAAAGTATGCTTGGGTGACTAATGTCTACGCACGCTTCTATTCTCGTAGACAGTGTTGGGCCTCCAAGAGCAGAGGTTTGTAGAACAGCAGCAAGTTTCCCTTAAGTGAATCACCCAAGGTATATCGAACTCAGGGAGGTAGAGGTCAAAGATATTCCTCTCAAGCAACCCTGCAATTAAGATACAAAAAGTCTCTTGTGTCCCCAACACACCCAATACACTTGTCAGATGTATAGGTGCACTAGTTATACGAAGAGATAGTGAAATACAAGTAATATGGATGATTATAAGTAGTAATTGCAATCTGTAATAAAAATGGCAGCAAGCAAACATGTAGCAGAACTTGTTGGAAACGGTGTTTTAATGCTTAAAAACAAGGCCTAGGGATCCTACTTTCACCAGTGGACATCCTCAACAATGACATCAAAGTTAAATAAATAAACACTACTCTCAAACACTCTCATGTTGGATAACAAACACCATTCATTGTGTAGGGCTACAAGAGCACCCTCAAAGTCAGAGTAAACTAACACCAACAACGTCATAAAGGAATCACACACGGTGCACACACTGTCACCATTACAACCGTGAATAACCCGGAGTTCATATTAAAGTAACCTCTAGAGTGCATAATAGATAAAGAGTAGCATCACATATTCAACTAGATTACAAAGCTCATGATCACATAAAAGATCACATGGGAGAGAGAGATAGACCACATGGCTACCGTAGATCCCGCAGCCTCGGGGGAGAACTACTCACTCCTCATCGTAGGAGTCAGCAACGGCGATGGTAGATGGCGGTGGAGTAGATGGAGATGGCTCCGGGGGCAATTCCCCGTCCCGGCAGGGTGCCGGAACAGAGACTTCTGTCCCCCGAATCTTTTCTTCGATGGCGGCGGCGCTCTGGACCCGTGGAGGAAATATTGCACGCCGTGTTAGAGTTTTTAGTCTGGGGGGTATTTGTAGGCGAAAGGGCGAAGTCGGTGGCGCCCCGAGGGGCCCACACCTGGTCCTCGCGCGGCCAGGATGCCTGCCGCGCGAGCACGTGGTGGCGGCTCCTCGGCCGCCCACTTCGTCTCGTGTTCGACTTTCTGGAACGTTCCCGATGAAAAACGGACTTCAGAAAAGAAATCGTCCAATTCCGAGAATATTTCCTTAAGTACTTTTCTGAAACCAAAAACAGCAGAAAACAGGGAACTGGCACTGTGGCATCTTGTTAATAGGTTAGTCCCAGAAAATGCATAAAACTATATAAAATGCATATAAAACATGTGATAACTTGGTATAATATAGCATGGAATATAAGAAATTGTAGATACGTTGGAGACGTATCAGTGACCCACGGGGGCATCCCCAAGCTTAGGCTCTTTCATCTTCTTGATCACATCATATCATCCACTCTCTTGATCCTTGAAAATTTTCTCCACACCAAACTCAAAGTCATTAGAGGGTTAGTGCATAATCAAAAATTCTCATATTCTGTATGGAGACAATCATTATCATGGTATTGGACATTAGCTACAGCCACTGGAATTTTATGGAACAAAAAGATCCATTCAAAAACAGCCAAAGAACCAATGCAAAATAAATGGCAGAATCTGTCAAAAACAGAACAGTCCGTAAAGACGAATTTTTTCGAGGCACTTAACTTGCTCAAATCAGAAAATTGAAAGCTAATGAAAGTTGCATATATATCTGAGGATCACGCACAAAAAATCCCAGGTCATTTTGATTTTTCTGTGAATTCTTACGAATTAAACGGTGGACAGCAGAAAAACTGTTCCTGCGCAGAAATTCAAATCTAGCATCAACTTCCTACTAGAGGCTTTACTTGACACAACAATGCGATAAAATAAATATACAAATGAGTTGCTACAGAGCTAAGCATGCTCCTTGACTCAAATAAAAGAAAAATGACAGAAATAAAATATTGGGTTGTCTCCCATAAGCGCTTTTTTTAAAACCTTTTAGCTAGGCATAGTGATATTTGTAATGCTCACATAAAGATGAGAGTTGAAACATAAAAGAGAGCATCAAGAAGCATATATAAAACATATTTAAATCTAACACACTTCCTATGCAAAGGAATCTTGTAAGAAAATAAATTAATAAAGCACAAAGTGACAAGCATAGAAAGGCAAAACAAGTGCAACTTCAAAAAATTTAACATAAAGAGAGGAGACTTAATATTATTGTGATGTATGAAGTCATGTCTCCTTCTGTCATATGGACCAGTAGGTCTTAAAGTACCCAGCAAATAAAAGCAAATCAAGAGGAAGCTCAAAACATTCATCATAAAGAGAGGAAACTTAGTAACATGAAGATCTCTATAACCATACTTTCCTCTCTCAAAATAATTTCCAGCGGCATCATGAATAGACTCAACAATATAGCTATCACCTAAAACATTCTTATCATGATCCATAAGCATAATAGAATTAATACTCTCCACATAAGCATAGTCATTCTTATTAATTGTAGTGGGAGCAAATTCAACAAAATAGCTATCATTATTATTCTCATCACCATAATCATCAAATATAGGAGGCATATTGTAATCATAATTAATTTTCTCCTCAATAGTAGGTGGACTGAAAATATCATATTCATCATTGTAATCATCATATATTGGAGGCATATCATAATCAACATAAACCATATCCTCAATAGTAGGTGGACTGAAAATATCACAATGACTATAATTATCATATATTAGAGGCAAAGTATCATCAAAGAAAATTTTCTCCTCAAAACTTGGGGGACTAAGAATAACATATTCATCAACAACGGCTTCCCCAGGCTTAGACTTTTCCATAGCATTAGCAATAATGGTGTTCAAAGAATTCATACTAATAACATTGCTACCATCACGCAAATAATTTTCCATAGGTTTTTTAATTTTCTCTTCAAACACCTCATGTCCTAACTCAAGATAAATACTATAAAGATCTCTAATATTTTTGTTGTTTTCCATTAAGCCTAACTAGTGAAAATAAAAACAAGAAACAAAAAGAAATAATTGCAGAATCTAAAGGAAATAACTTCGAGCACTCACACAACAGCAACAGTGCTAGAAAATAGCTTAATAGCCAGAGGATGTGAGTACCTTTTACCTTACCTCCCCGGCAACGGCGCCAGAAAATAGCTTGATGTCTACGCCCACTTCTATTCTTGTAGGCAGTGTTGGGCCTCCAAGAGCAGAGGTTTGTAGGACAGCAACAAGTTTCCCTTAAGTGAATCACCCAAGGTTTATCAAACTCAGGGAGGTAGAGGTCAAAGATATCCCTCTCAAGCAACCCTGCAATTAAGATACAAGAAGTCTCTTGCGTCCCCAACACACCCAATACACTTGTCAGATGTATAGGTGCACTAGTTCGGCGAAGAGATAGTGAAATACAAGTAATATGGATGATTATAAGTAGTAATTGCAATCTGAAATAAAAATGGCAGCAAGCAAACATGTAGCAGAAATGGTTGTAAATGGTGTTTCAATGCTTAGAAACAAGGCGTAGGGATCATACTTTCACTAGTGGACATTCTCAACAATGATATCAAAGCTGAATAATAAATACTACTCTCAAACACTCTCTTGTTGGATAATAAACACCATTCACTGTGTAGGGCTACAAGAGCACCCTAAAAGTCAGAGTAAACTAACACCACAACGTCATAAAGGAATCACACACGGTGCACATACTGTCACCTTTACAACCGTGAATAACCCCGGAGTTCATAATAAAGTAACCTCTAGAGTGCATAATAGATAAAAAGTAACATCACATATTCAACTAGATTACAAAGCTCATGATCACATAAAGATCACATGGGACAGAGATATAAACCACATAGCTACCGGTAGAGCCCGCAGCCTCGGGGGAGAACTACTCCCTCCTCATCATAGGAGTCAGCAACGGCGATGGAGATGGCGGTGGAGTTGATGGAGATGGCTTCGGGGGCAATTCCCCGTCCCGGCAGGGTGCCGGAACAGAGACTTCTGTCCACCGAATCTTGTCTTCGATGGCGGCGGCGCAGCGGAACTCTTCTCGGGAAAAGGCTTACTGATCTAGGGTTTTCACATCGGGGGCATTATATGGGCGAAAGCGCGAAGGCGGTGGAGGCCCGAGGGCCCACCCTCAGGTGCTGGCGCGGCAGAGGGGGGAGCCGCGCCACCACCTGATGGCGGCGCCTCGGTGCCCTTCTTCGTCTCTTCTTCGGACTTCTGGAACGTGTCGGGAAAAATAAGGTCTTCGGTATAAAAATTGTCCAATTCCGAGAATATTTCCTTAAGTGGATTTCTGAAACCAAAAACAGCAGAAAACAGGGAACTGGCACTGTGGCATCTTGTTAATAGGTTAGTCCCAGAAAATGCATAAAACTATATAAAATGTATATAAAACATGTAGGCAATTGGTATAATATAAGCATGGAACATAAGAAATTATAGATACGTTTGGGACGTATCAATAGGGGTATTGGCTTTTGTTTCGTCCAATTCCGAGAATATTTTCTTAACAACTTTTCTGAAACCAAAAACAGCAGAAAACGGGGAACTGGCACTGTGGCATCTTGTTAATAGGTTAGTCCCAGAAAATGCATAAAAACCATATAAAGTGTATATAAAACATGTAGCAATTGGTATAATATAAGCATGGAACATAAAAAATTATAGATACGTTTGAGACGTATCACCTGGCGCGTCGTCCTCCTCGCAGCCACCGCCTCCTGCACCGCCGCGGTGGACGCCTTGGCCGGAGGCGTCTTCCTCCGCACCGCCGCTACCTCCTCCTCCGCCGCCACCAGCTCCAGTGCCCGCGGCGGCGTGGTCCTTCCCCTGGGACCCGCCGCCCTTCTACGACCTCACCGGCGACAGCGACGATGAGTAGTCGTCGGCGGCGGCCGAGGAAGCCCTAGCTAGGGCTTTTTTTAAAATTATGTTTTTTTAATTTCTATCTTTAATTTCAATCCCTATATCTGATATATATATATATATATATATATCTATTAATATTAGGAAGTTTGAAAAAAATGCATCGCGCCGCTGGGCTAGGGCGCGACGCAAACGGACATTGGGGCGGACATAGCCCATTTTCTGTCCGCGGCCCGACGCAAACGGACCAAATCGGACACGATTTGGTTCCAAAATGCGTCGGGCCGTTGTAGATGCCCTAAGATCACAAGGTAGAGGAAGAGAGTGAAAAGCGACTAGACCTGGCAGCGAGTGAGAGTGACTGTACAACATGTGGTTTATAGGCCACAAGCCCACAATGGTGGGGTTTTGGGCAACCAAATATAGTAACAGACAAAACAAAATATCCTTCACCATAGAGGAGTCGAATAAGAAACATGCGACTTTCTTGTTTTTCAAGGATATGTTGAAAAGGCATATGAAAATATATAGAAAAGGGGCCAAGCGGCCAAAGGGCCAAGCAGCAGTGTGGTGAGCACATAGCGAACTATTCTTCCGCCTTTTAGAAACATGTAACAATTATTTGTTCCTATACCTAAAAAAATAAAATAAAAATAAAAACTCAAAAAAATATATAGATATAAAATTGTCCCTTTTTAAAAAAAATCCATATATATTAAACCAACAAAGAGTACACGATTACATCGATTACAAAAACAAAACTAAGAGAGACGAACAAATCTATTAGATTTTCAAGCCCTTTCTTTCTTGACCCGTTTTATTGCAAGTAGCACAACCATGGTCTATTTCTGGATGGCCTCTTTGGAACAGGCAAATATATTTAGTTGTGGCCTTTTTTTTTGGGACAGCGCTGAGCGTCCCCCGGGGGATCCGGGGCGAAAATCCTCCTCCTCCCCCGGCAGACACGTGTCCCCCTCCCTTCCCACCAAATCCCACAAGATCCCGCTTTTTCTTCCGATGCAGCAAAACGGTTCGATCGAAATAAGAATTTTGTACTATTGCAGGAAAAAATTATTTTCCACCAAAAATCACGTAAATGTTTCTATGAAGCAAAAACGGATTGTTTCTGATAAGAATTTTGTACTATTGCAGCAAAAGTCCAATTTCCTCTCAAATCTCACAAAATGTTTCTACGGAGCAAAAAAAGTTTATTTGCAGCAAAAAATTTGTGCTACTCGTAGCAAAATGCTTAAATGGAGAAAAACAAAAGTTCTGTTTGTAGCAAAAAAATATTTTAGCAATTTTTTTTATTGTAGCACTTTTTTTCTATTGTAGCAAAAAATTGTACGGAGAAAAAAGTTTAATAGCAATTTTATTTTGCTATTGTAGCATCCCACGTAGCAAAAATTTGTGCTATTGTAGCATCTCACGTGGGAAAATTGTGCTGCTGCAGCAATATTAACTTCGGAGCATGTAACTAAAATTGTGCTATTTTTTCCTATTGAAGCATTCTCAATGGGAAAATTGTTCTGTTGTAGCAATTTTTTTGATGTAACATTTTTTTTGCTATTGTAGCATCTCACGTAGCAAAAAATGAGCAGCTGTAGCAATATTAAATTCGAAGACTTATGTAGCAAAATCACTGTACTATTATAACAACACCACATAAGTATAATAGCAAAAAAGTTGTTATATTGCAACAAAGTCGCCCTTTTGCGGCAACACCGCCACGTGCTCCCATGAGAGCAAAGTGACGCTTCTCCGGCAGCACCACTTCCAGTCGTCGGCAGCAACGTCATGCTCCCATGAGAGCAAAAGTTGTCCTTCTCCAGACAGCACCACTTTCAGTTGTCGGCGGCACCGCCGTGCTCCCATGAGAGCAAAACACGTCCTTCTTCGACAACACTGCCGCCCTACCATTGGAGCATTGTACAAACATTACGCGGATTTGCATCAAAAGATTTTTTTTTGCTTCAAACCATACAAAAAATGGTGCTTTGTAGCAAAAGTCTGATGAGACGACTTCGGTGGGAGCACCGACGTCCTTGGCCGGCAACATGTCATCTATGGCAGCATGACCCCGCGCCTCTCGTAGCAAGCTGGAAAGCTTCGCCCAACGACGATCGGTGCATCGTCGCCGCCCCCGCAATGGCAGCACCGCCTGCGGGCCATGGCAGCAGCCCCCTCCGGCCATGGCAGCACTCAAAAAATAACAAAAAATGGGATAATCTACTGTAGCACATCCTGTATACATAAACAGCAAAAATCATATAAGGATAAACAGAAAAGGATTGTAGCAAAAAAAAAGTGTTGTTGTAGCAATATTAACTTTGGAGACTTATTTGTACTATTATAAAAACACCACATCAAATATAACAGAAAAAATTGTTATACTGCAGCAAAGTCACTCTTCTGTGGCAGCACCACTTCCCGTCGTCAGCAGCAAAAAAAATTATGCTATTGTAGCAAAAAAAATATGATTATGAAGCAAATTCACGAGTTCGTCGGAAGCAAAAAAGATTATGCTATTGTAGCAAACAAAAATATGATTATGAAGCAAATAACTCGTGGAAGCAAAATCCCTAATGTTGATGTCCAACGGGAGAAACACCTCCGTCCTGGCAGCAAATCGCCTCCGCGCCGGTAGCAACGCCGCCGTGCCATGGCAGCACCTCGGCTCAACGCCGGTAGCAACGATGCCCTGGCAGCAAATCCCCCCCCCCCCCCCCCCCCCCCGCCGGCCGGCACCAGCGCCGCCGTGCCATGGGAGCACCTCGGCTCCATGCAGGTAGCAACGGCTCCAATGGGATAACACGCTCTTCTGGCTGCCGGCAGCAGCAAACAAACGCGCTCTTCTGGCCGCCGGTGGCGCAGGAGCATCTGAGGGCGCTTGCCCTCGGGCCCGACGACAGCCGCGTCACATCGGGCGACGTCCTCGCCGACGCGCTCCACGACCTCCGCGTCGCCCTCTCCCTCCCGGCGCTCCCGGCACGCGCCGCCGAGGGATACGCGCTTGCGGAGGATGAGCTCGGGGCGGTCGGCGGCGGCGATGTCATGGAGGAGCAGGAGCGGCAACGGGATGCGGGGACGGGGAAGACGCGCTGGACGCGGGGACGGGGAGGCCTGCGCCAACGCAGGAGCAGCACGGGGGCTGACGCGGGGGCGCGCCGGCGGAGGAGCAACACAGGGGCGAGGCAGGGGCGCGCCGGAGGAGGAGCAATCTGGCGGCGCTCCGCCAACAGCGGCAGCGGGGGAAGGCGGTGCGGCGCTCTGCAAGGTCGGAGGAATACCGGTGAGGTCGATGTGCTGGAGCTCGAGACCCCGACGAGGTGGTGCGGCTGCGGAGCAGCACCCGCGGCTGCCCAGCTTGGGCTGAAGGAACAGACGACGGGCGGGCGGCTCGATTGCCGGTGCGGTGGAGAGAAGCCGCAGCATCATGGCGGGCGTGCTGGGGTGGCCGGAAGCCGGGAGCTGACCGGGTGCGCCGCACTGACGGAACGAAATCGCGAGGTAGGAGACGAGATTGGGAACGTCGGGGAGGAAGGGAAAAAAAGAAAGGATAACTGGATAAGGTTGAGATGAATGTGGTGGGGCCGAGGACACGCGTCGCGCGTAGAAGCAGGAGGATGGAGGAGGCGCGATCCTCCGGAGGACTACTATCATTTCCCTTTTTTTTGCTGGTGTGGACAATGGACAATGGATGGTGTCCTTAATGTCGGTTGCGTTGTACTTGTGCCCTCAAGCAATCTTTGAGCGAAAATTAGTTCCTAGGAAACACGGAGACATCAATATACCTGATGTGCAATTGCTTATCAAATGGACCGATTTCCCAAATGAATCAGCTACTTGGAAGACTCAACAAATTAATCCAGAAAGTTTCCCCAGACATTAAACCTTGAGGGTAAGTTTGATCATAGAAGTCGAACCTGTTACTTGCCAGGCTCTAAACTTGATGAACTATCAATAACCTCAATTCAGTTTTGTTCTCTATTTGGTCTAGCCATCATGGACAACATCAATTGTTTATCTTTGACTGGAGAGAGCAACTTCTTGCGTCGCTAATTAAGAGGCTGAATTTCGCTACACCGTGTGGATCTTTGATCGAACGGCTATGCTTCTTTTAACAGTCATTCAAAATGCGACAACATGAAACTTTTTGATTTTGATTTTCATGTGCTTACTATGTAGCCGAAGCTGAGCATGTAATCTTTATCCCGTTGTTGTTCCGACTGGCAATGAAATCATCTATGTACTCGTGAACCCAGGAAAGTAGCTAATTTCCCGTGCAGCCACTGAATTTTCTGAATTCTTTTTTTGTTCTTTTCTAAATCCATAGTCTGAGTCTACTATTGAGAAAATGAACTATCTATCACACCGAACGACAAGGTGTAGGCGTCAATGAACACCCATCGTTTGTTTCATCTCATCGGGGTGTACAGAATGCACAATTGAACGAACATACTCATTCCGTTCTAAATTAAAGAATGTATTGTTCATTTTCATGTGGATTAAATACGGAATAAAATGAGCGAACCAATACGCTGAAATATTTCTAGATATGTCGGAATGAAGAACAAGTTTAAAAGAAATATATTCAGAAACGGAGTAGGTAGTACTGTAGTACAAACATTAGTTAAATGGGACGAGAGAATTGCTCCTTTTAGAGATCGACCACAGGACACACATACAGTACATAAGATGGGCCGGCGCCATACAAGGAGACATGCACAGTGTAGCTACAGAGAAGTAGAGTGGATCTGATTACACTGTGTGGGTGTAATGGTATATATATGCGAAAAGCCAATCCCACAAGTAGGAACGGGCGTCGGGCCTATCTCCCACCGTTCAGCGCGTTGAAAAGCATCAAGATGTGTGCAGGTTTTTTACACAAAAGTCCTCGCACTTTCAAGAATTCTAACGAACAAGTCCTCCCAAGACGAAGCATGGAGGAGCGCGGCGGCGACCTCGCGGCGGCGCGCTGGAGCGCGGCGGAGCTCTGGGCCGCGCGCCGGAGCGCGGCGGCGAGCACGCGGCGACGCGGAGGAGCGCGACGGCGACCTCCAAGCTCCGTACCTGCGCGGGAGGACTGAATTGTAAATACGTACGAGAGGAAGGACGTTTCTGTAAAAAATTGTTACCGACCGTGGGATGGAAGATGGACGATCCGAATAAGCCCGACGGGTCCCTGGCAGTGGGGGAAATCCAGATGGACCGTGCATGATCGATACACAACCTGTGTCGAGATCCGTGAATTTCGATCGCTAGCTAGCTAGCAGATTCATGCACATGGGGTAGCCTACGTTGCTACGTCCAAACCGGCCGTAGGCTCTTCCCCGGTCTACACACGCTGCGCATCGATCGATTGCACATAGGATTCAGCGAAAGCACCATCATAATTCCAAGCAACAGAAGGCGAAACATTTATGCTAAAGGAGTCGAGATCCTAAATCATCAAGCTTATGGTCCACCTAATCAAGCATTTTATTTTATTATTAAAGTTTACTTGTTGCCATGCATGAACATTGGATCCTTGCATGCATATGCAGGGGAAGACAAGTACTCCAGGGATTAACCCACGGATCGGTATGATTGTAATTTATTCACGTGGCCCACATGATCCATGAAAATGCGACATGTCTACATACATTAATTTTCTATCAAATTTGAGACACTTATTTTGAAACGGAGGGAGTATATAATCAGCTCGATCATCACCATTCACCACTACGTAGCAACGTACCCACAAATCTTCCCAAAAAAAAAACAAGTATAATATTGGATGCCAGATTGACTAAGCACGTTCGGAAAGTGGACGACTCGTATTAAGTCATCATGGTACATGTGAGCTTGATTGACAGCGAACCACACACATGTATGATTGAAAGCAAACAAGAAACCAAAGAGGGCATATATTTAATGCGAATTGCATTTTGTGATTTTGTTGCCCGCCTTAACTGATTTTGTTGTCTGTCTTAACTGAGAGCAAGCATACATTAGCTAATTTCGCAAACAAAAAAAAAACATACATTAGCTAGGGAAATAATTCTATGAGAGCAGGTCTATTCGCTTCTCAATTTAGACCCGTTCTAGCGAAGGACATGTGGCAGCACAGATCTTGAAGCACCATTCCGTTGATCCAATCTACTAATCGGTATTCCTCTGTCTGTCGCGGCAGCCGTCATGGCCGGTCGTCTGGTCGGCGGCGTTCCGTCGTCGCCGTATGTTCGGCTGCAACGCCAGACTCGACGCCGACATGTCCCGTTGAACGCTTGACACCGCGACCTTTCGTCCAGGACGAAACACGATGCCCCTCTTGCCTCTGTCCATGATGACGCCCGTGGCTGCGATCTCAGTGGTCGGCGGCGAGCGGTATTCTCCGCTCCTTGAGGAGACAATGATGAAGATTTACAAGGCGGCGATGGTGTGGCACATGATGTGAACTCGCATGATTCTTTTCCTCTTGCCGATGCTTGCGCAGCTACCTATGAGCCTGCAACTCTTCCGCGCGGCAGCTAGAAAAAATCTGTCATGGCTGATTAGGTAGAACTGGATATCGATAGTACTTGGCGCATGCACATGCTGTCATTAGCATGGATCGAATTGGTTTTGATCTTATTCTTTTGCTGGATTCAGCAGACAGAAGTAAGCATGATTAATTTTAATTTTCGTTCGCTTTGACATTGGATTGCCTCTCAGGCTCCCAACGCTTCGTTTAAACAATCTGATAACTAGGGAAGGAACGATGGAAGAAGAAGGCTGGATTGATTTGAGATCTGTATTTACATGTGGCTTGTTTCGAGGTGGGTCTAACTTGAGAGAAAAATAGACCCGGTCTCATAGGATTATTTCCCCATTAGCTAACAGTTGTAAGTTGCAGTAACAGACACGGCAAGCTATGAATTGCAGCCAGAGAAATTTGCATGCATGTCCCGTTCTTATCGGATGTCCCGAAAATAGTGCTAGTAATTTCTGTAATTGATACACCATCAATGTGTCTTGAAGAGCTAATCAGTGCAAAAGGCTGTCCAAAGCAAAGGTTATTAATCAAACAAATGCATATAGAGCGGATTTTCGTTAAACACCGATATATATGGAAAAACATATATACGGTGGACTCATAAACCCTTGGGCCAACAGGCTCCATGTGGCATCATCGGCCTTTTGCTGCGGCCAGCAAACTTGGGCTAGCGGTGGGGCCCAGGTTGAGATCCGGTCCTCCCTCCCTCTCTTTTTGCTTTCCCTTGTCATGCAATGCAAGCCAATGGCACATTCCCTGTAGTTTCATCATAATTAGAGGCTATTTTCGGAACGGATCCCCTATCATTTTCTTCGCAAAGACGAAAAGGAAATCAACATTAATCGGCTGATAACCATTTCTACACCAGTTTGTCGCACGGTTGAGTATTTTCTGTAACTTAATTTTACTGTTGGAACAGTACGTAGCCAGAGTATATTTCTTCCCGTCAACTCATGATCAACAGCGAAGCATCGGGCAGCCAGTGTATGTCAAATCGCTGTCGAGTACTAGTAGTAGTGCAGTTGTACGCAACGGTGCCAGTGCTGGGTGCTGCATTATTCCTACGCTTGCGTCTACGCAAACCCAACGCCCAATCAATTCGAATCTACAGATTTCTAGTCGCATGCAAAATATATAGTACAAGAATGAGGAAAATAAAACCACCTGGTTTTACAAAATCTACACATACAGGCCCCCCTGCACGCAGTGGCGGAGCCAGGAATTGAGACGAGGGGGGGCGAACAGTAAAAGGTGTGCCACCGGCGAATTTTTTTTTTGACAACACATGTAGTCCCCAATTGTATGGAAGGAACAATATAAATAAGTCGAAACCTCACAATACTAAAGCTCACAAAATTTAGGCAAAAACAAGTGTATTCAACATAAAAAAGGTTCAAACATATTCAGTTTCATAACTCATCAAGTACAACTAACAATGACATAAAAGTAACCTAAAAACAACTTAAAAACTAGTAACATACTAACATGGACTCATGTCACTTGAGTTGTAGTTGTGCTAGCAAGATGAAACTTCCGAGGTAGACAACAAAAATTGAGATTTATGCTACAAGTCTACAACAATCAGTCCCCCATAACAAATAACAATGGACATGAAATATGCAAAAGATGGAGAAATAACCTGCTCATCTCCTCCCTGCCGTTGCTGGTCGTTGGCGTCGTCGCGTCTCCGCCTGCAATTTCGAGCTGCTGCTTTGGCTGCCGCCGTTTCCGCTGCTAGCTCTGCAGCTTCCTCCGGATCCTCCATCTCAAATGCCTCCACCTCTGCTAGAAGAGCTTCCCAATCCGGCTCTACTTCTCCGTCCATCGCCGGCGCCCGGCGACAGCACAGGCTGGGGCAGCGCCGCTGCGGGCCTGCGGCGGATCGACGAGCTGGGTCAGGGGCGAACGGGATTGGGGAATCTAGCAGGGAGGAGCGACGAGCTGGGGCAGCGCCGCTGCGGGGGATCGACCAGGGAGCAGGGCGACGGCGGCGGTGCGGAAGGGTGGTGCGAGACTGCGAGGGATTGGGGATCGAGGGAGCGAGGCGAGCGAGCGAGGGGATCGTCCGAGAGGGTGCGACCGAGCGGGCAGGTCAGGGCGAGGGTGCGACCGAGCGAGCGAGGGGATCTGCCAGTTTTTCTTTTTTCTTCGCTCCCGTTCATGTATTTTTAGCGTACAGCAGGCGTAGAGTACCTGTAGTCGGAAAAATCGCCTGAGCTGAGGGGGGGCGGCCGCCCCACCTCGCCCCCCTGGTGGCGCCGCCCCTGCCTGCACGGGCGCAATGTCAGTTCCTGCCATAAAAGGAAGATGAAGAAGAAAGAGAGGTGGCTCTATCTCGAAATGAATGGCTCATTTAACCGGCAATTTCTGCAACCAACTCGATCGTGCTCTGCTGCTATCTCCAAGCTGTCGATGCGTCCTTGCTAGCTGCAGCTTGCGTACGTCGCGCATGCAAGCTGCATGGCGTGCGAGTTCATCCCGAAATGTTTATTCCTCCTTAAGCACACTGCACACACCATATTTGCCTCCTCTACATGCCTTGCTCGCTCTATGGTTTCCTCTTTCTCTCTCTATAAATCATTGGATTCACCACAATTGTGTTCTTCTGGGGGCACCGTTTCGATGCACGCCGGCCCAACATGCTGCTACACTACACACGAGGTTCATGCCTAACATGCATGGCAAGATATAACCCCATATGTATGTATGGATGCATTTGATTTAATATATGGTGCAAATGCATTTGGATTAATTAATTATCTGAGATTAGAGTTTGGATATTTATTAGTATGATCCGGTCGAGCAAAAAACCGTCGTTTTGAACTACTCCCATATGAGTACTATGAAAGTACAAAGACTACAAATATATGTGCAAATATTTTTATCCTGTATAGACGTACCTGAGAAAGCACACGGATGAATCTGTTTTAAAAGGTACTTTCACTTTACAATCATCATTTTTTATATATGTTACTATGATATATCGAAATTGGTTGTCAAAAAAGGTATGTATTTGGAATAAGGTGCTAATATATAAAGCGACGTCTACTGGAATTGATGGGAGTACAATGGTGTTATTGTTATTTATGTTTTTTATATGCCGACGAATGTTCATACATTTGTTTTAGAAAAGAGCACCCCAGCCTCTGCATCTGTGATCTTGCATCAACATGTTATCCTAAGGTCAGAACACCAGCTGAATCGGGTAAATAGATCCGAGGCAACCGACTCAAGGCGGCTGCACCCAAAATCCATCGTGGCGCGCTTCTCCGTTGATTGTAGGAAGGACCATGTGTATCCAGTGAGTAGCCAACGGGATAACCTGTAAAAATGAAGTTTTCTTCGCTCTGTTAAAAATATAATTTTTTTTTTATGTTCCAGATTGCCCAAAGCACTGCACAAACACCAACACGAATTTGAACTTTCTCTGATTTCGCGAGACACCCGTCAACCAATTACTAAACAAACTTGTTATGTTATTCGAGCTTGAATACCAAACGCCATATGCACGATATGCCATACAATACTTGCGAGAGGGCATGCTATGAATAAATGTTGTATTGTTTCATCTTGATCACAAAAGCAACACTTATTACATCCATTCCAATTTCTCTTAGCCAGGTTATCCTTTGTAAGAATCTCCCTACGATATAGGAACCAAAGGAAAATCTTATGTTTTTAGTGACACCTTCATCTTCCACAGATATTTACGTAAGAATCTAGTATGACCACCCATAAAATCTAGATAAAGTGATCTAACAGTGAAAACCCCATTGGTTGTCAAGTTCCACCTAAAAATGTCCTTGTGATTTGTGAGATTAACTTGCATTAGTTTGTTAACCAAGTTTAGCCATCTATCCCACTTATTTCCTGTTAGTGTTCTCCTAAAACCTATGTTTGGAGGAGGCGCACTACCTAACACATCGGCTACTAAAACCTATTTTTGGTACACAATGTTGTATAGCGAAGGATATTGCTTAGAGAGGGGCTTGTCCCCCAACCAAGGCCCCCTTCTTTTCAGCTTCTAAACTAGATTCTAGCCCAAAATCTACAAAAGCCCAAAAGAAGGGTCCAGATGGTAGCCAGCTTATTTCCACCGAGAATCTAGTTTTCTTCACAAACGCAGAATCCAGCCGGGAGTCGATTCTGGGCTGATTCCCGAGCTTCTACGCGCGCGTCCGAAACGGTACCCTCAGCTGCCCCTTCGGTTGACTCTATTTACCAAGGAATGCCACCGCAGCGGATCGAAACATTATCCTCGCAACGCTCGCATCGCATCGCTCGCATCGCCCTCCTGCCGCCGTCGCCCCGCCTGCCGCTGCCGTCGCCCGCCGGACCCAGGATGATGACGCCGTCGCCCCGCCCCGCCCGCCGCCGTCGCCCGCCGACCCCCAACCTACACGAGCTCGCCCCGCCTGTCTCCAGCTTGGCGACGGACTCGCTGGACTGCAGCCCCAGCCCGAGCCCGGCCCCTCCTCCAGCACCAACGCCGGCGTCCACGTCCGGCTAGGCCATGCGCCGACGACCACGAGGCAGCCTTGACGGCCGAACGCCGACAGCGCCCGCGCCCGCGCCCATCTTGGTGCAGCTGCTGATGTCCAGGAATGTCAGGTTCGGCAGCCGGGGCGCCACGGCCTCCACCACGGCGTCGCTGATCTCGATCGATCGATCGATTGAGAGAATGAAGAGGCGGCACTGGGGGTCGCAGGGGAGGCCAGAGACGCTGTGGCGGCGGCAGGAGCCGGAGCTGCGGCGGAGGAGCATCTCCACCATGCGCACGAGCTGCTCCGGCCGGCTCTGCTGCTGGCAGGATTGGAAGCCATGGGTGGGCTAGCTCGTTCGTGTTTTTTTTTCCTTTCTGTTAATCGTGGGATTGTGTTTCAGTTCGATCGATTCGGTTCAGAAGGCGATAACGATCCAATTTTTGCTATCAAATTTCCACAACATATAAAATTGAGGGCTATTATAGACATTCCATAACTCAACACATCAAACAATCAAATTTCCACAAGCCAAAAAGAAGGGTCCGGCCTAGCTTCTCGTAGCTTCTCCCCACCACAGATTCTACCAGCTTTTTTCTAGAATCTAGCTTCTCTATAATCACAAGCTGAAAAGAAGGGGGCCCAAGTATCTTGCCAAAACCTAATATGCTTACCATCTTCCAAGACAAAAGATTCTCTATCAAAGAAATCATCTTTGCCCGTCAAAATGCCCTTCCAAAAAGGAGAACCAGTCGGTTTACCTTGAACTTGTGATAAGGATTTTGTATGAAGATGTTTATTATTTATCAACTCATACCACAACCCCCTTCTTCTGCCAGAAATTTTAAAAGCCATTTACTTAATAAGCATTTATTTGTCAGTTCTAGAACCTCAATCCCGAGTCCCCCTTGATCTTTTGGTCATACATGGAGACATGCACACTGTAGCTGCAGAGATTTGATGTGTTTAGACTGTGTGGACGTAACGGTGTATGATGGATGCAGCCTATGTTGATATCCATGAATTTCAATCGTACGTTTGTACCACAGTCCCACTCACCTATGTGTAATAAAGATATGGATGTGTTAGAATATGTACGAGCATGGAGTCCAGACGCATCACGGTATCTCCACAAGTCAAGGCGGTTTAACAGATTGTAGTCGTATACAATTGTAATCGGTTGTTATTTTATGTACAACAACCGACCTCCTTGTACTATATATATCCCGGTCAGGGACCGTATCAATCTAAGGTCTGAAATCCAATTACCTTCTGGATGTATTACTAAAATATGTCTAAATGTATCTATATTTACATATATATGTTAGTCATCTAATATGAAACTTAGGAAGTACGTCCAACCGGCATTCAACCGGCCGCAGTTCCTCCCCGGCCTACACGCTACACATCGACCGATTGCACATAGGATTCAGCGAAAGCCCCATCTTAATTCACAAGCAACAATATGCGGAACATTTATGCTAAAGGAGTCAAAATCGTAAATAATCATCAAGCTTATGGTCCACCTAATCAGTGGAGGAGGACGAAAGAAATTAGAGTTAGGGTGAACTCTAAAGAAGATGTGAAGATAAAAGTAATGCCAAAACATTCATACTACATAAGATTTATAATCATTAGCAAATAGATGTATAAAATTACTAAATATAACAAAACCTAAAGCATACTAACAACAAATATCTACTCTCTCCTTTTAAATTTGTTTTGGATTTTTTCAACCGAGACTTTTGAATATCTCATACTCGTTGTACCACATCATCAAGTCATCAATAACCACCGGGGACATCTTGTTACGCAACTTGTTCTTAATTATCTTCATCGCTTAGATGACTCTTTTAACTACGAAGATATATCATCTAAACGATGGCCAAAATCAGTGACAACATAGTATGTACAACATAGTATCTATCAATATTGAAAATGTTCGCACTTTAAAAATAATCAACAGTGACAATGATTTACCTTCTTAAATATCACAAAAATGACATTGTTTAGAGTCATATTTTGTTAGATCCCGAATTAGCTATTGTGAAGAGAAAGAGTTAGAGTCGTAGTCTTAATTTAGTAATCGGTTTTGCACAGTGTTCATTAATGTAAGCATAACTTTCACATACGAAGTCCGTTTTTTACGTTCAACGACTCAAACCGTTCAAAAAAAACACATATACATAACTATGGTTACCAAAAATCAAGGTAGGGCAGCCCTACCTTGCCCTAAGGGGAGCTCCGCCCCTGCACCTAATCAAGCATTTTGTTTTATTAAAATTTACTTGTTGCCATGCATGAACATTGGACCCTTGCATGCATATGCAGGGGAAGACAAGTACGTGTACTAGATTAGCGGAGGTATCTGTAATGGTGTAGCCCAGGTATCTGTAATGCCATGCATGCATCTTGCAATGTAATTTTAAAATATACCAATATTGTGTCATATATGTTACTACACTTTTCTATAAAATTGATTAAAACATACAAAGTTTGACTTAGTACTAAACCTATAAGTACACTTATTTGACAATGGAGGGAGTAAGTTTGTTACGTATACACGTGGCCGAGATGATATCCAATGAGTAAGTTTGTTACCTATAAGTACAATGCGATGGTCGCAGGCCACTTTTATTTGTTAATTCATGATGATCAGATCGATCATCGCCACTACGTAGTAACGTACCCACAAATCATTCCAACAAGTATAATATTGGATGCCAAATTGACTAAGCACGTTCGCAAAGTGGAAGACTCCTATTAAAGTCATCATGGTACATGTGAGCTTGATTGACAATGAACCAAAATGTATGATTGCAAGCAAACAAGTGGGTAGTATATATAGATATCCCTATCTGAAAATAAGAATTGCATTTGCATGGCGCGCTACAAGATCAAAGTATCAAAACAGAGACGTCGTTGAAGCTGATTATTATTAGATGAAGTACTGCATAAAAAAAAATCCAAGCCTTGCAGAATCGGTAACACGTGATTAGAAACAAAATGCAATCTTACATGCCTGGTCTGCGATTTTGTTGCCTCCCTTAATTAAGAGCGAGTATGCATTAGCTAGCAGTTGCAACTGATACATCAAGTTATGAATTGGAGTCAGACAGATCTGCATGGCCCATTTTTATCATCAGTATTGGTAGTAATTACCCCCTATTGATACACCATCACTGCGTCTTTAAGACCTTTAATCAGTGCAAAAGGGTGTCCAAAGCAAAGGTGATTAATCAAATGCATATATACGGTGGATTTTTTTTAAAGACTGGTATGGAAATAATAATATATACGATGAACTAGAGAAAGAGGCTAAATATAATAATAGTAATAAATCATTGGAAGCCAAGAGGCCCCATGTGGCATCATCAGCCTTTTGCTGCCGCCAGCATGGCCTTGCGTTGCGGTGGAAGGAGGAAAGGAGACGAGAGAGATCCAGTCTTCCCTCTCTTTAGCTTTCCCTTCTCATGCAAGGCAATGGCACTTCCTGTAGTTTTATCATAATTGGAGGGTATTTCACTTTCCTTCGAAGGGACCCCTGTCATTTTCTTTGCAATGAAAATCAACATTAGTCCGCTGAAAATCAATTCTAAACTGGTCAATCGCACTATCGAGTATTTTCTGCAGTTCCTTTTTTGAAAACTAGCAAGATGGCCCTCGCAAATGCGAGGGCATGGTCTTTTTTCTGTTGAATCTATTCCTTCAACAATTTAATACACAGCGAAAACATGGAATACTAAATCACAATTATTCTGGTTAAATTAGTGCATGTCTGCAAATATTTTGAATCATTCTAATTTGGAGCGAGTAGATATATTGACATTTGTAAAATATCATGTCACCGTATTTAAGAATGCCGTCTATCTTAAGATGTGAGTTGTGTTATTTTGATATTTAATAAAAAAAATTACCTTTTAATTCATCGATTAGTGAACGGGATTCAATTCATGCGATAGGTCATACATTTCAAGAGAAATTGAAATACATTCAAAATCTATTCGTTTCAGTTCCACTTATTTTGTTTCTTATCAAAATCCAATCCATCCGGGCCGCCCGAACACTACACAGTCAATCGCTAAGCAAAACACGAAGAAGAGTAGACTCGACAATAAAGGAGGACGAATCGATTCCAATGCAACTTATCCTTTTGGAGTTGACATAACAAACTACGCGAGCCTCCCGATAAAGCTGGGATTCCTGCAATAAAAGAGGAAGTCTCACGAAAAGCCACGAGGCGAAGCCGAAACCTAAACAAAAAATAAATTGTGTGCTTTTCCCAGGAAAGAAAGTTTTGAAAAAGGATGCGAGGGCATGGTCTTTTTTCTGTTGAATCTATTCCTTCAACAATTTAATACATAGCCAAAACATGGAATACTAAATCACATGATTTTATAGCTTATAAGAATATTATTCTAGTTAAATTAGTGCATGTCTGCAAATATTTTGAATCATTCTAATTTGGAGCGAGTAGATATATTGACATTTGTAAAATATCATGTCACCGTATTTAAGAATGTCGTCTATCTTAAGATGTGAGTTGTGTTATTTTGATATTTAATAAAAAAACTTTACCTTTTAATTCCATGCATTTATTGGACTCGGAGCCTATATATGTAGATATTGATTAACAATATTGTTTTTATAATCTCACTCATTAACTATGGGTTCAACTGTCTAAATAATTCAAGTGATTTGGATTAGCGTGGTGGCCGCACATTTGTGTGCTAGATTTATCAGAAATTTAGTTTGTTTACCATATTTAGTGAGTTATATAATGTTATAAAAGTTTTCACTTTTCACTAAAGGCCCTTCAGTGTCTATCTTTCCTTAGATAGTTTGCTTCTATCTTCCCTCAAATGAAATTTGAAAAACAAAATACTAAGAATAAAAAACTGAGTATTTGAGTCATTGCTCTTAGTTGAACCTATATACCTCTTTGTATAGCCAACTTGTCACTGATTGTATTTTAAAGAATGAGTTCTCTGACTTGTAAAAATCTTTTTTTTTTGCTTCATCGTGTTTTGATTACCTATGTCGATTGACTATCGATCCAAACCATTACATTTGTTGTTATATAAATATGTAATGTTTCTCTGATTTGTAAAAATCTTTTTTTTTTGCTTCATCGTGTTTTGATTACCTATGTCGCTTGACTATCGATCGAAACCATTACATTTGTTGTTATATAAATATGTAATGTTCGATAACATTCTCCCTCTTGTGAATGTGATATTTTTCCCGTTGTGCAATGTTATTTTCACACCGAGTCATATTATTTTAGCAACTAAAACATGTTATTAAAAACTTCACATGATTCGCCTCTCGCCACCCCCTTTTGTTAAAACATAGTCCCTGGCTAGATTATTGCCAATCTTGTTTTCTACAATCTCTGGACAATTCTATTTACTCATGCATCCTTCTAGGTCATTGCATATGCATACATGCGTCTGGGCCACTGCGTAGCTTCTTATTGGCCTTCAGGGTAGATGGAATTGTGTTGACAGTTGCTGATTCTGGTCTCTATAGCACCCAACGCCTATCAAAGGTCCGCCCTAAATCTTCAGACTGGGGCATAGAAGAATATTTGATTTTCGGTGGCGGCTTATTTTTGGCAAAAAAAATCGATTGATCCAGTTTTATCGCCTTTCTCAAATCACCACAACGTTGTGAAGAAATCGACTGACCTAATACGCTTGCGCGTGAGATGGTAGAGGTGAGAGGAAAATTAGGGAGATTAAGTCGATATTTTCATGGCTAGAATTGGGGGAAAACACGTACACCGATCCACATACTACAAGTTATCAGGATTGTTAGATCTAAAATGAATGGTTTGGATTAAAAATAATTAGTCAGGTGGTCGGTTTGACACGGTTTATCTTCGGAAGGTCATGTCTCTAACGTGGACGCCAAGCAGTCACTATAAACACATATTTCCTTGCATCTACAAAATAATATAAGAGAATATTAATGGAGACGCCAAGTTAAACCACATCATTGAAATTGAAATTATTTAGACAGTTAGATATAAAACTTATGGCTCAAAAATTAGGAGCCCTATAACATTTTTTTTTAGGTATAAGGTGGTCGTATCCACCGCCCGAATAGATAGAAAGAGTTGACCCAGTTTATAAGGGAAACCGAGTCCAAAAACCATACAATCTGTACAAAAGAATAACACAAACGAAGCGACCCGTCGTCCACACGACCAAGTCGACAAACGCCACAACACACACCACCCGTCCCAGGGCCGCCGCCCCGGCGTAACAACCAGATCAACCTTCGCATAGCCCGAAAGCGATCCAGTCTTGGTCGGCGAATCCTCTGCCCCCGCAGTCTTTATCTAGGTTGCCACCAAAACCACCATGGTCCGGGGCCGCCGCCCCGGAGTAGCAACGATCAGCCTTCGCATTGAGCGAAGGTGATCCAGTCAGGTCGACGAACCCTCTGCCCATGCAGTATTCATCCAGGTCGCCACCTAAACCCTCGCTAGACAACGGCTCCGCCTCATGGAACCATCGTAGCGTGGGAGACCGAGACCGCCGTCTCGACGCACCGCCACCGTCCGGGGCCGCCACCCCGGTCATCCGCTCCCCTGACAATAGAGCCGCCCTCCCCGAGCGATGCGAGCCCATCGCACCGTGAGGAGCTAAGTGAAGGGGATCGCAGGCAGAAAACAAAAAATTTCCTAACAGCGATAACCTTAAACTAGCCAGAATCTATACTATGCAGATATAGTAGTACGAAGGGGGTCCGGTATACATACCCTTGTAGACCGAAAAGCGGGGATTCCGCTCCCGCACAAGCGTTGCTGACGTAGACGCCGTAGCCGACCTCAAGGTCGCGGAGAACTTGGCGCGACGAAGAAGACGATGACGCGGCGATATCGGTGAAATCGACGACGACCTCGAGGCCGTGTGGAGGAAGCAGACCTCCAGCACCACTAGCGTGGCACCTCGAAGGGCGTTACACACATACGGTGAAGCCGACGAACTCCGGGCCCGATCCAGGGACGAGCAGCGGAAGACTGGGACCGGAAGACCTGCAGCACGGCGGCGTGCATATGGTGGAGAAAACTTATCCTCGGCGCAACTCCAAACAAGGGAGTCACGGGATCCAAGGAGAGAGAGAGAAAGAATTGGTGTGTTTCAAAGGCCAGGGGTGCCCCTCTATATAAAGGGGGATGGGAGCAGCCAACCTTGCCAGCCGGGCGGTGTGGGACTAATCCCACACCAGCCCTGGCCGACCTAGGTAGGTGCGCCGGCCCTAGGTGGGCCCCATGTGGCCCACCTAGGCCGGCCGAACCAGCCCTCTCCCCTTGGGGGGACTCCTTTCCCCCTCATGGGCCCTTTTGCCCAAAAAGGCCCATTTAGGGATTTTTGCCTTTAAAAATTCAGGAAAAATTAAAATAAAATATATTTAACTATTAATTACACTAATTAATATTAAATACATATTACATAATTTATTCCGGCTCCGAAAACTATTTCGTTGCTGCCCGATCTCCATCGGAACGTTCCCGGGACGTTCCCGGTCTCTCTTTTCCTATTTTTCTCTTCCGGTAAAATGTCGACTCCCCTTAAGTGTGATACCCTAGCGGTTCGATTATCTCACCAGACATGATCGAGACTCCTCTCCGATCAATGACTAATTCGTGGACCGAGGATACCCAGAATTAATCCCTGCGAGATAACGAATACTTTACCGTTCGAACCTAGACGTCTGAGTCTTAAACCTTTTGCCATGCGATACTTAGCGTGTCCGAGACTCGTTCATAGATATCTCCATACCTAGCTTGATCTCGTTACCGACACTGCTAATTTCTACTCGTCCATGATCTTATGTCCTGGTGACCTAGTCACACGCTTGCAAGCTCTTTTGACATAATCTCACCGAGTGGGCCCTAGAGTATCTATCCTGCTATGCGGACTGGCAAATCCCGCTCTTGATCCACCGTCTCAACATACTCCTTTCCGACACCCGAGAGGGACACCTTTATTGTCACACTATGTAAGATATGACGTTTGATGCAATCAAAGTGTCTTCCACGAATAGCAATAAGAGTAGATCTCACGGTCAAAGGCGTAATGACTACGTCCTACAAATATTGGGTATGTCCATCACGTTATTCTCCCAATGACATCACTCCATTGTCAACTGACATAAATGTCACATGACCGGGAAACCTCGATCATCAATTGCCCAATGAACTAGTTAGATAGAGGCTACTAGGGACCTGGTTGTTTATCTACCACACGTGTATTAATGTTTCCGCTTAATACAGTTATAGCATGGTATAAAACATATAATGAACAATTGAGATATGACGAATAAACTATATTTATTAAGTGCCTCTAGGGCATATCTCCTTCAGTCTCCCACTTGCACTAGAGTAACACTTAATCTAGTTTACAACTTGGTAAAAGCTCAACACCCATAGCAACTTGGTGCATGCTTGCTTTGTGGAAGAGGAATACAGTCAACAGATCTCACACATTGAGATCTGTATGTGCTTTAGAACACTTCTATGTCAACCAGTTTGACATCGTCCCGCATCTTACGATGACAGCGAAATATATCTTAGTCGATGGAGTGAGACTCAGTCCAATCACACTTGCTACTTCTGAAGATGCCATATATTTCTATACCTATTATGTAGATTATGCGACAGTGCATTCATATGCGACTTCGCAAGCTAACCATGTCTTTCTTCAAAACAAAGGACATCTCCTATATGAGATTTCTAGTCTTATGGGTCAGTGTCATAACTTGCATCATCGTAACCGTTTTACGGCAAGTTGTCTTTCCACTCTTACCCTTTACCAGAAAACATATCTTCAGTTCTCACAGACACTGAAGAATATACTTAACGTTTGTTCATTGATCCACACAAGGATCACTCTAGAACCCGTTCTTCAACCAAGAACGTGGGTCACACCAAGTCGAGCTTTCAGTCTGATAGAATCTATGTCTGAGGCATAGAGGATGTCGAACATCGTTTTCCTTTCATCAGCTATCACTGAAAATGCCAAGATAAACTTAATATTTTACCTAGTCATACAAGTAAGAACCTCTTTCTTCGCTTGTTCTATTCTGAAACACTTCAGAATCTTAACCTAGGAAAATATTTCGACCTAATGTTATTAAGCCCCTTTTGATCTATACAATTATAGATCGAATGTCTAATACTCCTAACTTCATTCATAGGAAATTTAATCACTTAAATAATCCTTTATACTTTGCTAGAGGATCTGTATCATTCTCAATATGTCGTTACATAAAATCAGGAATGACACTTAGCTCCCACTTAAATACGCCATCCGTATATAAGACCAAGGAATTTCTTTTAGCTCCCACTCAAATATGCCATTCACATATAAGATCAAGAAAGCTACTTAGCTCCCACTCACTTCTTTGCAAATGCAAGTTTCTTCAACTATTTTGGACAACTCCAAAATCCTTTGATCACATCATCAAAGTGAAGATTCCAGCTCCGATATGCTTGCTTCAGCCCATGAATGGACAGCTGAAGTTTGCATACATGTTTAGCATCCTCAGGATCACCAAACCATTTCATTGTACTAATTACAACTCTTTCTTAAAGATACCATTAAGAAACATGGTTTCCTTATCCATCTATCAATTTCTCAATTTGAAATTGTAGTAATTGCTAAACGACCCCGAATAGATTTAGGCTTCGCCACTTGAGACAAAATCTCGTTGTGGTCAACTTTTGAATTTGTCGGAACTGTTTCACGACAAATCGATCCTTATCAGCGTCTATTCTTTCATAAAATTCCATATTCCATTAACAGCCTAGATGCCATCAAGAAGATCTCCCAAGTCATTACCTGGTAATCGTATATGGATTTTATCTCGGATCATATATGACTCATAGCCATTTCTCGGACTTAGGTCTACCATCTCTTCTTCGTAGTTCGTAGGTCTTTCATATTCCATTAACATGACCTTCATAACAAGATTGTGGTACCACACAATGTGAAACACAACCTCGTACGCCTACGTTCTCAGTATGAGCTCAGAGCATCGTGATCTTTATCATCAGCTTCTTTCAAGTTGAGGAGCATGACACCGGAAACACTTTCCGTTGCGCCACTCTGATGTCTGGAGAGGAAGTTCATTAACTTCGTCTTGCTCTACTTTCTTTCCCACTTATACCCTTGGACAAGAAACTATTTCTTTTGCAAGGTATATTCTGGCAACGTTTTTGCCTATGTCGTGAGACATGTACCCAACTAATTCTTTAGGTACGGTACACTACAAAGATTTATCCATTTTAGGTTTGATCACATCGAAACACTAAATTGCTGAAACGACAATCTAGGCTAAAAGCCATGCCATCACTCATATGGTATTGTCTCCATGGATTTAAATGGTTTCCCTATTATCTAACGTGAATGTTATGTTTCTACCATATGACTCCAATGAGCACAATAATTCGATAAGAGATTTATTTACCACACACTATCCGATAGGGTGCGATTACGACGTCCTAACATACCATGACACTATGGTGTTCCATGCGACGCAATTTGTGGAACTCTTCTCACAAGTCTTCCAATGATATGCCAACATTATAACTCAAATCTTTATTTCCTCGATCTGTATCGCAAGAATTTGATTTTCTTGTTAAATTTATTTTCCTACTTCATTCTGAACTTGTTTGATCGAATCAAAATCTTCAGACCAACATTTCCTAAGTGGATATCCGTATATCTACTCGGAATATTCATGAAGTCTAGGAAACAAAGACTTCCACTATACGTTAAAGTACTTCATTGATTCACATGCACCCATATGCATGATTCTCAACAAGTTATACTCAAACGTTCATTGAAATTTACGAAATAAAGGTCTCCACTACACGTTAATTACTTCATTGATCCACATACATCTATATGCATGATTATCAATAAGTCATATGACCGCTTTCCGAAAACGGTGTCTTAGTTATCTTGCAAGTGTCAAAAGATCAAATCTAAAGACTTGTAGATCCATCCGTATGGAGCTTCTTCACTGACTATAACATTGACATGACTTAAACGGTAGTGCCACACGAATGTGGTGTCTTTATTAAGTTTGTATCCTTTGGCATTAATATTATGAATGTGGGAGCTTCTACCATCTAAATTCAAATCGGCTTATGATCATTACTTCATAAATATAGGACAACGATTTTGTCACTGACATATATGAACAATTGTCTTGCTAGAGAAGACACACTTATAACGGTCATACTAACAGGCGATCATAAAAGAATTTATTCAAATGGTAGATCTAGAGGGAGAGTGCCTATGGCCATCACACCATTTTGTCTGCCATCATCAACACACATTGTCGCCTCATCCTTCTAAGCTACTCAAGCAGTGAATCTGTTTTCATAAAACATGACTAGTATCAAAAACTTAGTCACTACTGCGAGTACTTCCTTAGGTAAAACATTCATAACGTGTATATCATATATGCACCATCATCATTGATGACTTCCCGGCGATCTGTTTCATCTTCTTGATTCTTCCAACGCAATCAAGAACCATCAAGGTGAACGATTCCCCTTGTATGACATAGTCTATGACAAAGCATTTGCACCTGGCAACGTCGTCTGTCATCCAGTGATCGAGCTGAGCGAGGCGTCTCAATGTCATCAAATATGACCAATGTCATCGAGTATGACCAGTGTCATCAATTATGACTGCCACGTGCTCCTTCAATGCGTGTATTCTCTTCCATCTTGGTTGAGAAGAAAAACAGTCAACATACTGTTAAACTTCATCAACCCAACTTTAGGTGTATCCCGAGTTTAGCGATCATCTCATATGTTCGCGATCTAACAACTCGTACCCACCGTAAATTCTCTATGGGAGAGATCATAGCATACACTGGACTATGATATTATCCGCACAAAAACTTGATAATCCAAATTATCCTTTTGTTAGCGGAATCTCCGGGTTTATCTCCTAGCGGGTATTGTATCACAAAGAGCTAATGGTTTAAACAAGGAGTATCATCAAGCTAAAGCATAAAACTATGAAGTTTGGACCCAACCTTTTAAGTTTCTCAATCGCAGGATTGCGCCTAATTTTTAAAGAAGGCTATCACATTGGTTAATATCTACAAAGGTTTTGTAAAACATAAAGACTTTGTTCATTATAAAATAGGGTTCAAGTTTTAATAAAATAAAACTACCAGAACTCCCACTCAAAACGAGTATCCCTCTCATCGTTTTAGTGATTACACGATCCTTATCCATTATGCAACCCCTCATCGTCAGAGCCGGCAACATAACTTCAAAGGTAGACATCGACATGTCAATCACAACAATTTTGTGACTCATGCTTAATCTTTCGGTCACCTTGTTCCGAGGCCATGTCTGTACATGCTAGGCTCGCCATAATAACATTCAACGTAAATGCGTGTGCAACATGGCTTACACCCACTGTATGCGAACGACGATATGTCTGACACCCGATCGTCACGGCCTGCCTCATAACGTAGAACTTTCTTGGTGGTGCACGTCGAAGGGAGAACACAAATGGTATTTTGGAGGGATCATCTTATATTACTACCGCCGTGTAACTAATATATACTATATATATATACACACAATATAAGATGCACACAAAACATCAATATGTAATGCGACGTGATATGGTCCTTGCGCCGATGGTCTCCTTCGCGCCCACAGTTTATAAACAATTTAATAAACCTACCTTGACCATATCACATTGCGCCTGCAAAATAAATTTAGACGCTTCTACTTTATCTTTTGCAAATTTTACGTGGCTTGGGGCTGTCGTAAATAGAACCGCTTCATACCTACGAACCTATGACCACAACAACGATCAAATAATTGCATATTTATTCATCTCTTTCGGGCCCTCCATTGAAAATGCAAAGCCACTAAAGAGAGAGAGACAGACACCCGCCAGCCACATATACGGAACCAACCGTATGTCAGTTGTGGAACCAGTCTCGCGTAAGCGTACGCGTAAGGTCGGTCCGGGCCGCTTCATCAACTCGATGTTGCCGGCAGTGCAAGTGCACGCGAGAGGGTAGCAAATAATAAGAACGTTGTCCCCGTGATAAACACGGGTGCAGCTAGCGCACAGCTATATCTACGCATAGATCGGCTCTGATACCACTGAAGGGGATCACAGGCAGAAAACAAAAAATTTCCTAACAGCGATAACCTTAAACTAGCCAGAATTTATACTATTCAGATATAGTAGTACGAAGGGGGTCCGGTATACATACCCTTGTAGACCGAAAAGCGGGGATTACGCTCCCGCACAAGCGTTGCTGACGTAGACGCCGTAGCCGACCTCAAGGTCGCGGAGAACTTGGCGCGACGAAGAAGACGATGACGCGGCGATATCGGTGAAATCGACGACGACCTCGAGGCCGTGTGGAGGAAGCAGACCTCCAGCACCACTAGCGTGGCACCTCGCAGGGCGTTACACACATACGGTGAAGCCGACGAACTCCGGGCCCGATCCAGGGACGAGCAGCGGAAGACTGGGACCGGAAGACCTGCAGCACGGCGGCGTGCATATGGTGGAGAAAACTTATCCTCGGCGCAACTCCAAACAAGGGAGTCACGGGATCCAAGGAGAGAGAGAGAAAGAATTGGTGTGTTTCAAAGGCCAGGGGTGCCCCTCTATATAAAGGGGGATGGGAGCAGCCAACCTTGCCAGCCGGGCGGTGTGGGAGTAATCCCACACCAGCCCTGGCCGACCTAGGTAGGTGCGCCGGCCCTAGGTGGGCCCCATGTGGCCCACCTAGGCCGGCCGAACCAGCCCTCTCCCCTTGGGGGGGCTCCTCCCCCCCTCATGGGCCCTTTTGCCCAAAAAGGCCCATTTAGGGATTTTTGCCTTTAAAAATTCAGGAAAAATTAAAATAAAACATATTTAACTATTAATTACACTAATTAATATTAAATACATATTACATAATTTATTCCGGCTCCGAAAACTATTTCGTTGCTGCCCGATCTCCATCGGAACGTTCCCGGGACGTTCCCGGTCTCTCTTTTCCTATTTTTCTCTTCCGGTAAAATGTCGACTCCCCTTAAGTGTGATACCCTAGCGGTTCGATTATCTCACCAGACATGATCGAGACTCCTCTCCGATCAATGACTAATTCGTGGACCGAGGATACCCAGAATTAATCCCTGCGAGATAACGAATACTTTACCGTTCGAACCTAGACGTCTGAGTCTTAAACCTTTTGCCATGCGATAATTAGCGTGTCCGAGACTCGTTCATAGATATCTCCATACCTAGCTTGATCTCGTTACCGACACTGCTAATTTCTACTCGTCCATGATCTTATGTCCTGGTGACCTAGTCACACGCTTGCAAGCTCTTTTGACATAATCTCACCGAGTGGGCCCTAGAGTATCTATCCTGCTATGCGGACTGGCAAATCCCGCTCTTGATCCCCCGTCTCAACATACTCCTTTCCGACACCCGAGAGGGACACCTTTATTGTCACACTATGTAAGATATGACGTTTGATGCAATCAAAGTGTCTTCCAGGAATAGCAATAAGAGTAGATCTCACGGTCAAAGGCGTAATGACTACGTCCTACAAATATTGGGTATGTCCATCACGTCATTCTCCCAATGACATGACTCCATTGTCAACTGACATAAATGTCACATGACCGGGAAACATCGATCATCAATTGCCCAATGAACTAGTTAGATAGAGGCTACTAGGGACCTGGTTGTTTATCTACCACACGTGTATTAATGTTTCCGCTTAATACAGTTATAGCATGGTATAAAACATATAATGAACAATTGAGATATGGCGAATAAACTATATTTATTAAGTGCCTCTAGGGCATATCTCCTTCACTAAGAACTTCCAAGGCGGCGCCTCCTACAAGGAAACGACGCGTCCGTCGTCGCCGCCCGCTCCTGAAGGAGCTAAGGCTTTCACCCGGAAATCTTAGCACCACCCACGTCGGGTGGGAACGAGCACTCCACAGCGACGCCCCCAAGAGGGAAAACGACGCCCAAAAGCGCCGCCGTCGCCGGCTCCGACCAAGTCGGAACAAGGCTTTCGCCCGGAGGTCGTCCCGACCGCAAAGCAAGAGAGCGACGCCACAGGTAGTGCGCCCTACCGCCGTCCACCGAGCTCCATCACCGATCCCCTCACGCATGCCTATCGCCATGGCACCTCATGCCAAGACAGTAGCCCTGTCGGCCTCGTCCTGCCGCAGCCATCGGTCCAGGGCCGCCGCCCTGGCTTCCTCTCTGCTGGAAGTGTGTGCCGTCGGGAGGAGACAGAGCCTCCTCCAACCAGCAGCCCCTGCAGCGCCTCAGGGACGGCCGTGCCATCCGCAGCTCCTCGGGGATGGCGCATCCGCAGCGCGCAGTGAACGCCCCAGGCCCGTCCGGCCCAGATCGGGCCCGGACGGCCCGCGCCGCCAGCCTCCACAAGCAGCCGCGCGACGACCGCACCGCCGCTTGCTCCCGCGCCGCCGCACGCCACCAGCCCCGCCGTTCCGCACGTCGTAGCCCTATAACATTTGAACGTGTAGCCGTTTAGTTCTGTTTAAACGGTAGAGTCTAGCATGTCAAGTATTAAATCACGTCTCATACTTCTCAGTAAAAGCTTATTAAATCACGTCTCATATCCTCAACCCTATACAATCATGTTTTTCTTGAGTCCATGTCAATCCTACACGAAACGATGCATTTTTTTTCCTCTTTTACCGTTCCGCTCATGAAATTTATGAGGGCGCACCTTTTCCACAAAAGTTGAAGAAAATTGCACAGTATGCCATTAAGTAAAAGTTTAATACTCCAACCTTAGAAAAATAATATCAACTGTGTACCACACGTACAGAGGAAAAAAGAACTGCTGATGTCATCATGACATCACCTTGTGTAGTAGATCCGTGCTGCTCCGTTCAAATAAAACTGGATTTTTTTATTCTGTTGTATATGTACTTGTACACAACCTAATTCTTCCGTTTAAGTAAAAGGTGGACTTTCCTAACGTGTTGGATTGGTACGTAATCAAATTATATAATTAAATCACAACCGTAAATGCTAGATCCAACCGTCAAATTAATTAAGATGATGTGGCTTAATGTGGTATCTCGAAATTAAACTTCCGTATTTTGCTTTTAGTATATAATAGATAGATATTATTTTCTGCAGGTTAGTTTTACTGTTGGAAGAGTACGTACGTTGTGAGAGTATATTTTCCCCCGTCTAACTCAACACTTGAACAGCTAAGCATCGGGCAGCTAGTAGGAGTGTCAAATCGCTGTCGAGTACACAAGTAGTAGTGCAATTGTACGCATCGATCGGTGGCAGCGTATTGCGGGGCTACATTATTCCTACGCTTGCGTGTACGCAAACCCAACGGCCAATCAATTCGATCGAATCTACGTTTCTACTCGTTGTGTAGCCCGCATAAAAATGAAAGAAATTTGAGTGGTGCCACAAATTAAACCCCACGATTGAAAGGAAAATCTTCAGACAGGCCGGCCGGGGCCCTGCACGGGCGCAATGTCACTTGATGCCTTAAAAGGAAGAAGGAAGATCGGCGGTTCTATCAATTAGAGTACATCTCGAAATGAATGGCTCATTTAACCGGCAATTTCTGCCAAGCAGCTGCTATCTCCCAAGCTGTCGATGCGTCCTTACTAGTGGAGTTGGGAGTCACCTTGCGTGCGTGTGCGTGCCCTCTGGAGGGGAGTGGAGTGGAGTTCATCCCGAAATGCTTATTCCCTACCAAGCCCTCACACCATCATTGCCCCCGGCCAATACGGTTTCCTCTTTCTCTCGCTACAAATCATTGGGTTCACCACAATTGTGTTGCTCGTCTTCATGCACGCAGCACGCCAGGCTCAACATGCTGCTACACACGAGGTTCATGCCTGCACAATCCCTACATGCATGGGAGAAGATACATATGACCCATATCAGTATGTGGATGGATTTGCCTTTATTCTCTGGGATCACAATTGAGATGTTTTTACTCCGGTCCCCGTCGTTTTGAACTACGATGGAAGTAAAATTAACTCGTGATACACATGCAAATATTTCAATCCAATGTGGGAAATGCCTGAATATCATACATGTGAGTCTTTTAAAAGTACTTTCAATTTACAAATTCATCCTTGCGATGCACTATAAAAATTAGTTGTCAAAGGTGTGTATTCTGAATAAGCTGCCAATATCTAAATCCGAAGGGGGAACAATGTAGGTAGTATTATTTATGTATCTGTATCTACTTACGAATGGCTACTGGTATATAATGTCCGGCCAAACTCCAAAACATCCATAATACCAATGTATTTGTTAGGCTAAGAGGAGTAACTCTAATGATCCATCAAGTCATGGGTTTAATTTATTTGGGACAATGAATTTTGCAACAGAAAAAAAAAGAAATTTATAGACAAGTCAATTAGGATCCCATTCAAGTATGTATCTAGTTTCTTTTCTATCTCAACCGCATCGAGCAATATTGCATAATTACAATATTTCTGCTCAACCAAGGTCTAATTAGCCGCGTTTAGAAGTCTTTCGATAAGCATCCCATCCTCGCACACGGCTCACTGATGAATATATATATCTTGAAAACTTAATTGTAGTTGCATGTCGCTAAAATTGCACTATTTCGATATTGCGACCTTAGTCTAAATACATTTGCGTATTTCGAATGGCATGTGAATGATATTTACCAACATATTAAGCGAATGTGCAGCCATTTAGTCTAAAAATACATTTTTTTTAGCAGAATATATAGTGGCACGCTTAGTCGAGAAGTATTTAGAAAAATAATCTAGAGAACATAAACTAGCAGAGAAGTGTTATTTTCTCGTTTCAGAAGTACACAAATGCATACTTTCAAAGAATAGGTGGACAACCTTGGATCCAACAAGTAATAGACATCTAGAGAACATAAACTAGCAGAGAAGTGTTATTTTCTCGTTTCAGAAGTACACAAATGCATACTTTCAAAGAATAGGTGGACAACCTTGGATCCAACAAGTAATAGACACCGAAAGGCAATGTGCCAATATAGACGAACCTTGGACGTCTCCTCTCCCCTCCTACAGTAACGAGAGGCGATTTTCTAAAAACACCGTCCCTTCCCACCTCGCTCGCCGCCGATCCGTGGATCCCTCCGTCTCCGTCAGCCGCTCCGGCGGCGGGAGGCTGGGGAATCCACGGATCGAGGCTTGTATATAGTGTAGGGTTTGGTCTGGTACCGGCCGGCGGCGTTTTGGTGGCGGGGATGCTGCTGGTTTGGAGTTTGGTGTCGGCGTGCTCCCCTTCCGGCGACGGCGCTCCTCGGAGCTTCTTCGTCAAGCACCTGACTTCCTCGAGCTCGGCGGTCCGTGGATCTGTCGAGTTCGTCGTGCCCCGTCCGGGATCGAGTAGGTGGTGGTCCCGGTGTGTGTTTCTCAAGGTGAAGATGGCGTTGGACCTTTCCGCGACGAAGACGGCGCTCCGGCGAGTAGGGTCCTCGGACCCGGCGATTGGCGACTTCCCGATTGCCAAGGGGCTGGCTCCTATCCAAGGCGTGAAGCGGAGCAGCGGCAGCGGCGCGTCACCGACGGCTCCTGTGCGTCGCCTGTGTCGGGACCAAGAAGAAGAAGGACTTCTTTGTAATTTCTTTTTCTTTCTGGGTCTTTCTGTAAGAACGGAGGTGTAATGCAATCTGATCCTTTCGCAAAAAAAAAAAAAAAGGCAATGTGCCAATGTCTGATCTGACGGTGGGGAAGTTAATACCAATTTATCTCTTATTTTCGCCAACTTTATTGAGAAAAAGGCAACCAAAGCCCAAAAGGCAAAGAATTAAATTGAACTTACCCCACCCAAGCTGTTTATCTCTTCTCTCCCTGGAAGACTATTTAACTGCCTTGCCGCTACCGCCTTCGGGATTTTATTCGCTCTCTCCGTCTCTTCCTGATCTCTCCTCTACTCCTCCCCCAACCAAAGTTTCCACCCGCCGGGCCGGCCTCTTCTCCTCTCCTGCACCCCAACGACCTCGATCCCCACACGCAAGCCCAGAATTCACCGCGCCAGATGAGGTCTCCGGACGCAGCCGACGTCCTGCAGCCGGCGCTTCCGCCGATCAGGACGAGGGCGGCGGTGGCTGAGGCCGGGACTGCGCCTGAGGACGCGTCGGCCTTGCTGTCGACGCCGCCCGAAGCGGAGCATCTGCGGGCGGCACTGGTGGCGGCGGCGGCAGCGGCGGAGGAGGTGGTCGCGGAGTCCATCACGCCGACGACGGTGGCGGACGAGGAGAAGGAGGTGGAGGAGGCGGAGCCCAGGACGCCGACGTCGGAGGACACCAAGCTCCGGCGGCCGATCGACTGCCCACCCGCGCCGCAGAAGCCCAAGGCTTTGGTGAGGACGCGGCCATCCCCGAAGCGGCCGCTGCTCTTCTTCGACGTCCCCCGCGACCTCTCCGCCGTGTTCATGTCCCTGCCGCCCAAGAAGCGGATCCGCGCACCGCCGTGCTTGGTCACCCGCCGCCCAAGATGCGCGCCTGCGCGGGCCGACGGATCGGCGCTGTAGCCCCGGCTGCCAGCCGCAATTCACGGGCTCCATGGAGGAATTGTTCAGTTACCGGCGAATTCTCTTCTTGGAGTTCTTGTGTTCCTCTTCTTGCTATCTTTCTCGTTCTTGGCTTCGATCTTGGTTTCCACGGCCATGGTACGATCACTCTAGTACGTACAAATAACGCGTGCGTGATTTAACTAATTGGATATTCGCTCTCTTCTTCTTCTTGTTCTTCTGATTCTTAGTGGGTTTGCGTGAAGGAGAAACTGTAGGCCTCGCTTGGATCGTTGGAAACTAACCCACCTCCGTATTTTCCCACCCGCCCGCAGCAGTATTTTTAGCAGGATGTTCGGTGGTCCGTTGAAAAATCCGATCGTTTTGTCTAAAATACGCTGATCCAAGCGGGGCCGTAGGATTGAAAGGTTCGTTCTTTATATATATATATATATCATAGGATGAATGTTTGGGAAAAGGATTGTAAGATAATTTCCCAGAGATCCTTGTCAATGTAGCAACTATTATTACAGCTAACAGTTCTACTAAGAAAATCGTCTCAGTTCTGATGCATGCTATGTCCAGTTTTCTGTGTCTAGCTTCGATTCTTGTGCCAGCCGCAGATCGAATTTTACACATGTGGAGAACAGTCTGTCTGACAGACGAGAGACGCTTTCGGTGGAGCCAACTCCTCTGAACCTCAAGTGCAAAGCAAGAATTGCTCAATTTAACTGAATCCTGTCAAGTTAGTGTCTTTAAGCAGTCGATCCAAGTACAACATTGTCCCTTCCAGGGGAAACTGAAAATCAGATTTGGTCAATTTAACTGAATTCTGCCAAAGTTACTAGCTTTAAGCTGTTGGTCACATTGTGTCTCTAGCTAGTCTTGCAGGGGAAAAAATAAAAATTTGATCTTTTTCGTCAGAATCAATTACTTGTGCTCATCTCTACGGAGGAGGAAGAAGCATGGAACGTGTATGCTCAAGTGAGCAGAGCAGATGAGCAGAATTGGGGAGTCAGGCGGATGGGATGTACTTTTGGTTGTTTTGTCCCAACCAACACTGGCGAGGAAGAAGACATGGCAGCAGCAGAGAATCTTCTATTCATGAGAACAACATGACATGGGTCATTTTCCCTGCAATTTGTTCGTTTTCCCCGGGGCAGCGGCAGCCTGCTTGCTGTTGATGGCAGCACACACACACTGTCCAGCCTTGCTTGGTCACTCCCCGATTCGCAAAATCTGGGCGTTCTCCAGTTCGGTTAACTCGAGGCAGGCATGCGCCATGATATCTAGTATCTCCAGTTCGGTTAACTCGATCTTGGCCGGGCGGCGGTTGGGATTGCTGTGTGCGTGGAGTGGAGGTAGAGTAGGAGGCGTTGAGATCCATGCAGGGAAAGTGATGCCTGCCGGGTTGCGTTGCGTGCATGTTAGGCGATCCATGGATGATGGATCTCGCTCTGCCGCCTGAGACTGAGTAAGTGGGAGGAGAAGGAATCGGAAGAGGTTAAACTTTCCTCTTTCTCTTGCCTGAGACTCACTCCTCGCTTCGTCGGAACACATGGGCTGTTGCATTGTTTGCAGTTACAGCATGCTGCTGCCACCCCTGAGGAATAGGTCTCGCCCCTCCCGTTTTGGCAACGCCATTATGCATGAGAGAGAGAGAGGAGGAGGAGGAAGAAGGGCATCTTGTTGCCATGGCGGCAGGCGTACGGGGCTTGTGAAGGCACAGTGGTACTTGGGTTCCTCCATAAAATGCGGTGGCCGTGGCATGTCAAGAAGAGATTCCTGTAGCGACAGGCGCATGTGCAAGGAGGATCATGAATCGAAGTGGAGGAGGAGGCGGAGGACGACGACGCAGCCAGCAAGCAACCATGGATGGATGGAATGGAATCCGGCCTCCCTGCTGTAACTCAGCTGCAATCATGAGCCTGCATCCGTGGAGCGCGGTGACGGTGGAGAATAAAAACTTTGGCAAATACTTATGGACTATACTTATTAGTGGGAAATTAATTTGAATGAGTTAAGCTTAAGCTGGATGGCCTTTTTTGCTCGAAAAAACTTTCATTTTCCTAGTACTGTAGAATGGACCTTTATTTTCGAATTTGTAGTGGTGCTAGCTGTAGAAGCGTGCAGCGATGGATTTGCGAGCGTGTACCACGGAATGGCAATTGGAGAGCACCGACCGGTCCAGAGCCTCAACTGATTCCGGATTAGATGAGGTGACCACTGACCAGTAGTAGGGGTAGACAATGAAGCACCAAACTGTCTCTAGTATGTCCGCTTCAGCAGCCACTAATCCTGATTAAAAGAGGCGATAAATGTCTCACCGGGCCAGGTCCAAAGGGCAACTACGTACTAATTAATCGCAACCTAGGATTCCAGGGAATGACATAATGGGCGTAATGCCCATTGACTTTTACCTTGCCGGGACACCTGCCTGCACGAATGGCACGTTTTAACAGCAGTAAAAACGCCCGCAGTACTCACCAGAGGTAGTACATGGAGCAAAGACGAAGACAAGGCATGTGCGTAGTACTTAGTAATCCGGCCGGAGACGCAGTAATAAGAAATTCAATAACGGGAGAGTGGTGAAATTTCTAGCTACGGCGTCCTTGGCCGGGGGCCTCTGTTGTTGCAGCGCCCCCCTACATTCTCTGACGGACGACCACGGCACGCAACGCAATCTCTCGCTGCTCCCGCCCACAACAAAAAATCTGTATGCCGAATCATTTAATCAAAGATGTCAGAGGATCACATAGTACGTCCTAGTGATCATATGCAGAAATCATTTAATCTAAGATGCCTGCTCTTGATCGCTCTGTCCTGATCTCGAGTGGCGATTATAAGCTTGATCACTGCAATCTGAAGCTCGGGACCCATCAAGGAAGATCTACTCTACTCCGTATCCATATTACATTTCTGTATGTATGCTGGGTTTTTAAAGAAAGGTAAATTGCTGAATGCTGATTACCACATACACAATTGTGACAGTTATGCGAACAATAGTAACCAAATTGTTTCTGATTTTGGTGGAGGATCTCCCAAGTTGCCCAGCTTGATGTGTATTTTCCCACTTACTATTTATTTTTACCTTTTTTATCCAAGTAAACAAAGCAGTAAACAAAAAAGAGAAGCGCGTGACTTGTACAGAATCAACCCCCCATATGATCCCGTCAATCAATTAATCTTTTGGTTAAGGTTGACAGCTTTTGTAGATCCAAACGTGGCCGCTTTACCCATCTCCCTTCCAACCAGCTTCCCTTCCAGGATAGCACTTGGTTGGACAAGGTATCTTTGCATCATTGCATGTTTATGTACTCGTACCAGGGGGAAATAATAAGACAGTCCTTGGATGCTAGAACATGTTCTTGTACATGCAGCGCGATTTGTTTTCGTGCCTCGAATCCTATGCCATTTTCATTCTGGCAAAAAAAAAATCAAGGCATTATGTTATACTAATAGCTAGGACGAATATTTCAAACAGGTACTAGGAAAATTCACGGCTAATTCATTTATTGGTAATAAACTTCACCTTTTATTGAATGACTTGACTTGGGTGGTGAAATCGGGTTTGGTTAGCACTACTTGTTCAAATTTTTCCCCACCCATTGTTCTTTTGTTCGTGCAGAGTACTCCTAGCAAACAGAGATGCAAATGGACTGGCACCAGGTCCTCTGCCTGCGTCTCCCTTTTTTTCTTCTCAGGGTGTGGTGAACTGACAGATAGATCCACATCGCATGAGGAGGAGTGACCAAAGTGGCAGATCTAGAAGGGAACAAACATGCTGCTCCCCCTCTCAGGTGTCAGCCACTGTGTGATGAGAGAGTTAGCACGACCAGCATCTTTGCCATTGCTCACCGCAGGGACCCCACCGCCTCTCATCTCTTTTAGCGCCTAGACAAAACTGCAGGTCGAGTTAATTACATCTTAGTACCACATTTGGGGCTAGGTTAACAGTTTGGTGCTAGTTTTTGAAATATTTTCTAATCAGTGCACTTTTTGGGGCTGTAAATCACAGATTGCACAAAATGCTGGCTGATTGCGTTTTAATCCCGAGCCGACAAATATGGCAGCGTATTCGTGGCCGTGATTGAGCCGCCGGCGAGGGTGAGGCGTCCCGTGAGCGCGCGGCTCTGTAGCGTTGCGTACGTAGCTGGTCCTCTCACCTACGGAGCAAGCCTGGTTGCCGGCGGCGACGGCTGAGGAAACGGGAGGAGAGAAACAGAGAGGAACGCGAGCTGGGTCAATTGGTGCCGTCCTCGGTCCAACGCTGGCTTAGCGCGCGCCTCTAACGGTGCTAACGAACATACATACTGACGGGTGGGCCATACCTGTCAGCTCGGGATTAAAACGCAATCAGCCGGCATTTTGTGCAATCTGTGATTTATAGCCCCAAAAAATGCACTGATTAGAAAATATTTCAAAAACTAGCACCAAACTGTTAACCTAGCCCCAAATGTGGTACTAAAATGTAATTAACTCCTGCAGGTCACTCACACTCAAGCTGCTGCTGCATGGAGGATCAGTGGAGTGCTCTATCACTGTTGTACTTTTTATCCCCTGCCAGTGCCAGTGTAGTGCACATCTTGTGGAAAGTAGCCATCTCGGATCCCTGTAGAAGAAGAAGCAAAAGCAAAGTGCATGCATAATCTGTTAATTAGTGCTAGTACAGGAAGAAAGAGAAGAGGGGGCCGGCAGTAATCATCTGTGCTAATTACCATGCTTTCGCCACCAAAATGAGACACTTTCACCATCCCTATGCCGGTGCAGGCTGTCTGTCGTGTGTACTTTCAGCAAAGATGTGATACTAGAGATCAGCAAGGAGGCGCTTTTTGTTCTTTCTTATTCTTCTTCCCGGCCGTCTTCCAGCTGAAGCAACGCTCATGATGGCTGATCCCCACTGCCAGCCATTGTTGTTCATACATATCTTGATACTCAAGCAAGGCCGATGTTCTCGCACTCGATTTCTTTAGCCTTTTGACCAGCACCAAAGCCTCAGCCTTTTGGTGCACCAGGGTGGGAAGACAGGGACGCCAAAGGCATACGTACGCGCGCATCGGATGCCATGCCATCAGTCACTCTCACACCCATCTAGGATGATCTCCTCTCCTTGTGGTAGGAGCCGAGTTGAACCCAACAGGAAAGCCTGCGGCTGGAAAGGCTGTCAGCTGCTGCTCCTTCTCCTCTCTTCTTCTCGCCCCCACCATGCCGTGTCCTCCAAAGTTGGGCATCTCTCTATCTCTCAACATCATGGTGTGGAGTAATCCATATGTTCTCGGTTCTCCCATACCTCTCTGTTCGGAAAGATACATTCTACTACAATGCATGGGAAAAGTTAAAGTATGTGTGCTCTGGTGTGGCTTTACCAGTTTTGCTGATCTCCGCGGCGGGTAATACAGTTTTAGCACATAAAAGATTATACTGACCACAAGAACCGACATTTACCACCGTGTGGTCACTATATATCATCCGGCGGTTAGATTAGCATGCAACACTATCATCTTTTTTTTTAAAAAATGCGATTTGGAGGGTTAGACAGCCCTAAAAAAACATAGTTGGAAGAAATCCGGTGAGAGTACGCACGAGGGAGCGGGCGCTGGCGCTTGAACTCGAGACCTCGTGGGCACAGAGAGGTATCAACACCTCCTGACCATCCGGGATATGCCTCGATTCTCCGCTCTCATCTTTCATAAATGAAATGGTTCATACAATTAGTATAAAATTTTGCTTTAAATGTACAACACCGAAAAGATACTCCCTCCATCTTGGTTTACTAGACAAAAATACTGAAATTTACCACCATGTGGTCTCTATCTATAATCCGATTGTCATGCATAGCTGTGTCAACTGGCAACCCCCCTAGACTGTTTGGGTTGTCAAATTGACTGGCGTCCGGCCATTTAGTCCTTTTCAGATCAATGGACCTAATAAGGTGACCCATGTTGTCCATCCGGCCGAATTCTTTTTCCAAATATTTCATTAACAATTGGAATTCGAGGATTACATTGGAAATTGAAATAGACAACATAATAAAAGACCTAATCTAAGGCTAGTCGTCATCCTCCTCCTTCGGTGATGGTGGAGTGACCGGTGGGGACGGTGGAGATGCCGACACGTTCGCCGGCGCCTCATCTAGAGTCAACGGTGGTGCAAACCACCTTAGATATTTGCACCGGCCAGGCGCGACTCCCATGTATACCAAGGCTCCCACGGGTTCCTTACGTGGGCAAAGTATCATAGATCATCTTCATTTATTTGCGTATAGACTATTTTCTTGAAAACCGCTATATGGTGGTAACTACTTATGTTAGTTTATTTGAGCCTCTCTCCTCATTAATTAGCTATACATTAACTGTGTACTATGGCTAAGTAGAATGATGTGTTTTTTCACCAAAATAAAAATAAAACTACGTTGCAGATTTTGTTTGCTAGTAGGACTAGATCTAATATAAAAAGTTCACATGTGCACCTACAAAATAATAAAAATTATATCAAGGTTTTTGCGCCACCTAATGACCTCAACCGCCGCCAAAGAGAGCTGCCGATGTTCCGCTCGCTTAACAGAGACGACCTTGTTCAATATATCTGGGAGGTCTTCGTGCCAGCACTAGATCCAAAGTCGTATCTATTGAACCATTGAATGATTCGAATCTACAGACACCAAACGTACAATACGCGTAGAGAAAACGACATAGATCACTCCAAATGAGCACCGATTGATTTCCCAACCTCTTCAACGTCACTAGAGAGATTGCCTTTGAGGAAGTGGACGAGGAGACGGAAAACATTATTAATGTTTCGCGTAGCCCTGTCATAACCATTATAATGTCGTTGTCGATGGACCAAATACTAAGTTATAAACGTAAGTAGCTACAACGTGGAGCACGGTTCCGAGATCCTCATTCCCTCTTGCTGTAGAGGATGTTGAGACTCGGCCAAGATGGAAGAGACGGGCGGGCGGCTAGGGTGTCTTCTCTTTCTTAGGCAGCAGCGGTAAGTGTATGCACAACCATATGTACGTAAAGGCAACTCCAACGCGGTGACCCATTTGGACCGTCATCGTCTGTTTGTTTCTATCAGCGCGGATGGAAAACCACGACCCATTGCGACGATGCAAACGGACAGAAGAAGGAAGAGAGGAAGACAAGAAGCGTCGAGAGAGAGGAGAACGCAAAGTACCTTTTCGAAATACAAAAGAGGGGCCTCAAGCTCAATAAGAGCAATACCTAATTTGCAACCAAGGAAGTGTGGAGTCAAAGTTTAAAAAGGTTGAGCTTGCACTACTTGTCAAGGAGGCCCGGATCTTGACTGACTGATTTAAAAAGGTTGAAAAAAAGGGGCTTGGTTTGAGAAGAAGCAAAAAATTATATCGATCAAGATGCATGGTCATGTTTAAATTTGTGTGGTATGCATGCAGAAGTATGAGGCCGGGGCGCGTGCGGGCCTCGTGTAATGCTTTTGGATACGATCTTGTAGGCCGATGACAAAATTTCTTTTGGTACTATGAAATAATGCATGCTACTAGATATATTTGCTATCTAAGAAATCATGTCAATGCGCGATCCTAGTGTAATTGAGATCTAGTACTCCAGTACGTAATTAACATCGGACGGGAGAGGTTTACATATCAATGCGTAATCTATGTGCGTATAGTATGTGTTCGATCGATCATAGGTAGAGCTGTCATGTATGTACTTACGCAAGTGTGCAAAGCGCTCGCTCTCTTACAGCGTTATTACGTTTGTTACGTACTACTCTCTCCGTATCTTAATATAAAATGTTTCGGTAGCTCAAATATAGCTACTAAAACGTGTTATATTTCGTTACAGAGGAAGTATACGACGTCCTGTTACATAACAGGTGTGTTACTGCGCATCTCATGCACGAGGAGCTGGAATCATAGTCTACCGTCTCTACCGTGACCGATCTCATCAGATATTTGGAACTTACGAGCATCTACAATCGGCTCTAAAATAGCAGTCAAAAAACAGGGTAATGTAAAATATACATCATTCAAAACGTTTTTAGGAACCAAGAACGATCAACTCTGACAGGTGATGTAAAATAGGGTACGCCACATCCAACAACTGCCCTAAAATAACTTAAAACATCCGAAATTTTGATACATATTAAAACTAAACATTGAACTAGCACGTAATACTACACATTTAAACTAAACATAGAACTCAATCATGGAACTAGCTTGAACCCACATCAAACTAATCCGACCAACCGCTACAGGAGGATGACTCGGAGCTCCAATTGAACGAGGAGGATGAAGAGTCGAAGATGATCACCGTCGACGGTCCTGCCTTGTCCACCTTCTTCACCTTCACCGTTGAGGGTCCATCTCCGGACTCCATCTTCTTCCTCTCGAGGTTGAGCTTCCAGAAGAATTCCCGCTCGTACTTCATGTACGTGGGATTCTCCTGCGCAAATCTTGCCATCTCCTTCTCATCGGTCTCCATTTTCTTGCCGCACGAGTCTTGCCGCACGAGTCTTCATTTTCTTTACCGGCGGGCCGACTAACTCCGGATCGTCTTATGTCTCGATCTACAGATAAGTAAGCTTAGCGCACGGAACCCCGGCGATGCCCCGGTAGTAGATGCGGAGGTGGATTTCGTCGGAGCACGACATCGGCGCGAGTGAAGGTGAAGCGACTTGCGTGTGTTTTTTTGGGTACGGGTACAGGTGATGTATATATTTATATCACCTTAGCGAAAATATACATCGTTCCCCATTTTTCGTCGTAGACTGTTGTTGGAGACCACATTTTGGTCCTCTGTAATGTAAAAAAGCTGTCACTTATTAGTTTAGGGCATTGGAGATGCTCTAATTAGCTCGTTGTTTTAATAACGTAAGCAAAGCTAAGTTAAGGTTGCAGATCGCAAGCATGTATCATTGGCATTGCACAAATTTTGTCAACACAGTCGGTTACCAGTGTCCCAGATGTGAAGGAAAATGGGCTAGCATCCAACAAAAGGGGAGGGAATCAAAATCGAGAATTTCGGCGCACACGATAGTAGGTAGAAGGGAGTTGACGTGCATATGCACGCGTTTTTCTTCTTCTTCTTTTGCATGTGCTGCAATCGTTCATTTCCTTGGCCTTGTGAAAACGATTAGGCCCCAATTGGTTTAGTGTATATTAACCGAATCGAAACTGAGAATATTCGGTTCCGTAAACTGACATGGCAATCCAAATCGTGCCCTTAGGGAAGAGGAACGTAAACTTCAGTACATGATCCCAAAACCTATGGGCTATGGCTTTGTCCGTGGAAGTAACATGCATATGCGATTGCATTGGCAAGTTGGCATAAGTCATGTGGAAATAATTAAGCACCACTTCACAGTCCACATGCTAGCTAGAGTGAAGGAAGGGAGGGACCGCATCGATGATGCACTGCTCATCTCGGCCATCTACTACCGCTCTAGTGGCTGCCCGGTCGCTATTGATCTTTCGTGGAGATGGATGCACACGTCCAGTCGTCCTACACCGATCTTAGGACACTGCACGAGCCCGTAGGGCTCGGCCATCGCTTGTACTACGATATTCATCTGTTCTCGTGTCTACACCATCATGTTCACCGGAAAGGTGAGGCGCAGATTTTCATAGGTTTGGCTGTCGGAAATGGCAAGCCTTTTGCCTTGTTTCAAAAAAAAATAGATATAACTGGACCGTAGCACACACAACGACATCACCATTTGCTTCGCATTTATGTCTTTTTTGCTTTGGCCATTTCGACCATTTGACACACAAAAATGATAGCATTCAAATTAAATAAGAGCCGACATACGTGAGTATCAGGGGCTGCAAACACACAATAAGATTTATTGTACTTGGCTCCTGACTGGAATGGTCTAAGTAATTTGCAGTAAAGAGTGTAAAACTAATGTTAGAATCCAATATATAGGGTTCTGCTTTAAAATTGGTCTATATGGAATGATGGAAAATAATTTGGTATATAAGGTTTGGGTCTTACTATTTTACTATGGGTCTTTCATATGGTTGTGCATTGGATTATGTGTAAACTTCTTCTTTCGGAGCAGCGGGAACTTATCTTCTGTGTATACTGCTGATGGTCGCTCATAATATTTTCTGCTGGGCAGAGTGGCGACATACTAGTAGATTACGATGTGCGTAGTTTACATAGACATGCTTTGGGTATCGTTGTCATGCGTACAACTCATGTCCAGCCTATCTAGACAGTAGGACACACAGCGACAACATCCATTTGCTTTGGCATGTAGGTTTTTTCGCATTCGCCTTTTCATCTTCCTTGCCTCTAGACTGGAATGGTCGAAATAATTTGATCCTGAAGTTAGACTCCAAATATGGGTATCTCCTTTACGTTGGTCTATAGGGAATGCTCAATATAATTTTGTCTACAAGGTTTGGATCTTCCTTTTTTTACGGGTGTTCCATATGGTTGTGCATCGGATTACGCTTTCGGCGTACCTTCTATTGTCAGATCAGCGGGAACTTATATCTTCTGTGTGCACCCAGCTGCTGACGCTTGCTCAGAATACTTTCTGCCAGGCTAAGTGGCGGCATAATAGTAGATTGTCGCTTAGTTTACTTAGAAATGCTTTGTTCAGATGGTTGATTCCATATAATTCATGATTCTAATACTTCTAAATATTTGTACTTTGTAATAAATGAATATTAACATATGCTCCCTCCGTTTTTTTAATATAAAAAGTTTTAGCTATTGCACATGTTGTCTAGATACACACAAAAATGAGTGAATATGGACACTAAAACATGTCTAGATACAAGTTTGGACATGTGAATTTGAAGAAAGGCTAAAACATCTTATATTAAAAAACAGAGGTAATAGTTATTTATACTTTGTAATACGAAGAGTCCAAGACCAAATTCTCATCCCTAATTCATATACACGCCAGGAAAGAGATGAAACTACCGGCAAATCGACCAAACTAACCCTTAAGAAATTAACAAGAAATGAACAATCTTCAAAAATTTAACTTGATCTGACATTTTTAGCACTGTTCAACATATTAGGGTTACGATTAGGTGTGACGTCGTTATTGTCATCTAGGCAGTACTACGGCTAATCTACCGCTCGGACGATACCAGGTACTATACGCTACCGCCAGATGACCCGACGGTATCACGTACAATACAAGTCTACCGTCAGAAGATTTGACGGTAGCAAAAGGTTTAGATGCAGATTTTTCTTCTAATTTTTTTAATTTTACGTAAGGCTGAAGTTCCATACAAAGGTCAGATTGGTCAAAATTACCGAAACTACTAGCCGGCTCTAAAACCAGATTTTGCAAACCAATCAGATCACATCTATCAGGCGACGTATCATGCGTGGGGAGACAAATGGTACGACCGACCAAACAATCTATCCATCGGAACTGCTCACCTCGTCTCGTCTGGCGGACGCTCACGCATGGGCATGCGTGGGAGCGTGAGCGTCTCCCTGTCGTCCGCCCATCCCGAAGACGAAGAGGATCGACCTCTGTGACGGCCGCGATCGCGTGTCGTTTTGGCGTCGTCGCTCCTCGTCGAGGCCAGGCAGCCGGCGCAGATCGGCCGGCTGATACTGTGCCTCTGTGCCCCGCCTGCGCAGGCCTCGGCTCAGGAATTATGGGTGACTGTGTCTGAGAGTGATATTCCCTTGCTCCTCTCGGCTGTCTACCGCACACTCCAGTCTGCAGCGGTATGCAGTGCAGCGAAGGTTTCACATGAAAAACGAAACGCACCTTTTTGGCCGGTCTGGCCGTCGGATCGCTAAGACATTACAGTATTTCTGACCGTTGCGCTTTGCTTCTGTTTGTCTTCGGTCAGTATGCCCCAGGTCGGTGGGTGGCTGACCATCTGTTGTGCCATGAAAGGGATATTTTGGGTCCTTTGGCTGACATCATGTTACAACTTGAACTCTTCTCCTAGTTATCACTAACCGGTACTATTCTACACTACATTTTTTTTTACTATGCATGATACCTTGTAAATAGTACGACGTGGGCTATAGGCAGTCTACAGGTGACCATGAATCCATCAAGTCGTTCTAACTATCAAAAGACAAATCATAATGTAGAGTGAATTCCACTTCTTACGTCATGGTTGTGCTTTTTGGTGAAAATACTACCTAAATTTCCCAGTAAATTTGAAACCCGGTTTTACCAACGACGGGGTGCGACGAAATATGTAAACATCAAGGATCATGTGCTTTTTGGTGAAAATATTACTGAAACATCTTGTTTACTAAATATTAAACATAGTTTTACCCCCGACGGGATGGGGCAAAATATGTAAACATCGGAGGAGGTCATCGACGATCATGTCCATCTTTTCTTCACCATCTATCACGTTCCTCATCTTTTTCATGATATATTCAAGTCACCTCAGACCTTTCTCAGTGGACATGCGTCAAAAAATCCCCTCAGCGTGAGTCGACTATTTCCAATGGCTGACGCCCTCAGCAGTCTACCCTCCTTCTCATGTCCAACGAATCTTCCTCTCTCTTGAATACTCATGAATGTCATGTCCAATACAGACTTTGTTTCCATGAGACTCCAGAAGTACCCCTATAGTTGGGCCATCTAGGAGCAGTGGGCAGTTGATTTTCTCGCTCATTACCTAAAGCTTAAAAAGTTGAAAGCAATTGAACTGGCTTGTTTCAAATGAATTATCTGATTGTGATGCTGCTAATCTTTTGCATATGCCTCTCGGGCATATGTCTGAACTTGGTTTGGCATAATGAAACAAGAGAGGACTGCCATATTATCTCTTCGTTTTTATTTTTGGTAGATTTGCTCCCTCAACGGCATAGTTAGATGGATTTTTTTCTGAAACCTCATCAAACCTGAAACTTTCTAAGTGCTATTACATGCTTAATAATTTTCCATGGTTTTAGCCCAACACAAATGCCCTTTTATAGTGATTTTACTTACATGGAGCCATGAAGGATGGAAGAATTTTAAGTTTGAAAAAAGCGGTTTCTTCTAAATTTTAGGGAACTTAAGGTGGAGTACACGCACATTTAATGGTTTGGTTTTAAGTTAGATCTTCTGCGTACATTATTTTCCTTTCCTTTTCTTTTGGTAGTAGAACTACTAACTGAATAACATAAACCAATCCAAGCCTATGAGTGCTCATACATTGGCTAATTTTTTTAAAATATTAATTTTTTTTTCACAATTTCGGACAATATTGTGCGATCGGAAGAATTTTCAACAATAATACGGCCTCGGCTTTGAGGCGGCCGAAAAGGCCGCGTCGGCCCGGAGATAGCCGAGCAGGCCTCGTCGGCCAGGAGGAGGCCGAGCAGGGCCTGGAGCGTCACGGGGTGATGGCCGACTGCCTGATCGGCTGACGAGCGGCCTGCAGTCGGCCACATCCAGGCCGAACGGTCCCGTCGGCCCCGTCGAAGCCGACGAGGTGCCGTTAAGGGTCGGGCGCGCGGCCTTCCTCTTCCACGCACCGCTGCTCTCTCTTTCTCTCTCCTGTTCGTCGCAAACCGAAAAAAGAGCACGGTTTTTGCCCCGATTAGTTGCATTTAGCCACGAAAATTTAATCCTAGGGTGTTCCTACTGCTGTGGGGTGGCTGATTTATGATGGGGTAGGCTGTGGAGGCGATTTGGTGGCGTGGGGAGGTCCGGTTGTGGAGGTGTTGGTGCTTGTGGTCGTGCTCCGGTGGTTCTCCAGTGAAGGGACGAGGCGCTGCGGCGGGCTGCTGGTTCGGGTGTTCTGCTGTCAAGGCTAGAGGTGCTGCTGCCACGCTTCAAGGGTAAGAAACTTTTCCACTTAGGTTTAGGGTTAGGTTTAGGGTTAGTGTTAGTTCGTATTAGTGTGTCATAAGTTCAAAAGGATATATAGTCAGTTTGCTACTCGTTGATATTAGAGTACTATGTAGTTGTCATCCCTCTAATTGTGTATTTTAATTATGTTGTAGTTTCATTAGAATTGTAGGTACTTTGTTGTATTAATATTTGATGCGTTTAAATCATTTTTCTAGGTCAGCAATAATGTCGAACATAGTAAAATTTGTTTTCTACTACGGCGCCGGTTCAGTAGAGCAGAATGAATATGGGATGGATCTTAGTCAGTTTGAGCACGTCGAGTTGGATTTGACTGCCCCTGATAAATGGTCTGTTAGTCAGTTAAAACAGTGGTTAGCAGATTGTTTGGGATTAAATTCTGAAACACACACGGTCTGTGTGCACGCGTTATAGTCCAGGTCTAGTACACAAATTTGGTACACTTTGAAGCCGATTGATCGGAAGTCTCAATGGATGAACTGGTTGCAAGGTTGCCAAAGAAGGGGAAGCCACCCAGTTGCCTTATTGCTTCCCGTCGTTAAGGAGGTCAATGTAAATCCTCCTGAAGGCGAAGGTGGGCACGATCCAGGGCAGAGCAGTGAAGCAACCATGGAAATTGAAAATGATGACAGTTGTTATGATTCAGGGCAGAGTAGTAGGGCTGGAGGGCATGACGATGGTGAAAATGTGGAGGCAGATGGGGACGAGGAAGATGGCCGAATGCAGAATGAGATGGAAGATGAAGATATTGATGGTGATTGCGGGGACGGTAGTGATTCCGATTCGTCGAATGACGAAGAGAACGAGCAAGAGGTGCCATATCCTGCTTCCTGGACTCAGGACTTCTCTTCTGGCATGACTGTGGATGATGGTCATGATTCTTCGTGGCAATATCACCAGAACAGCATGGCAGTGGGCGCAATGTACCCTGACAAGCAGCATCTGCAGGAAGCAATTATAAGGTGGGCAATGTCGACATCAAGGGTTTTCAAGACAACTGTGTCGAGTAAAAAATTCCTAACCATGAAATGCTCGAACATAGATTGCCCGGGAAGGGTGCACGCATATGTCCCCAAGTACGACACCAACTGGGTGGTCAGTGACCTGGTAATGCATACATGTCGTATTCCAAGCATCCTTCAGGATCATCGTAATCTGTCGTCGACGCTTATTGCTCGTTTGTTTTACACGGAGATTGTCATCCTCTCATCTACTGGTTTCATAAATTGTCATGTATGTATAAAATGTTTACGACACTTGCAGGCACAGTTGACGTGGGATCTTGGAAATGAGATAGACCAGTTCGAGCGTTCGCTCTCGATCGGACCTTTGCTTTCTCGCGAAGACCATCGGTCTTGGCTGCAGTCCGTGTCTCAGAAGATGCGACGGATCTACGAGGCTATCACGTGCGTCCGCTCTTCGGACGTTCGACCGCAGGCCGCGGTTCGGCCCCCACGTCCGTCCACGCACCTGCCTCATCGGCGGACTCAGCGACACGTGCAGCCACCTCCCGAGGCAGACCGACACCAGCCGCGTCCACGTTTCGCACCACCTCCGCACGAGCAGAGACCTACGGCGGGCTACCACCAGAGCCCCCAGACGGGCCAGCAGCAGAGCCCCCAGACGGGCTACCAACAGAGCCCCTTAGCGGGCTTCACGCTCTGACCACCACCAGGTATGTATATTCGTACTAATACGTTCTCATGGTTGCACGCTATTATAAAAATAACATGTCTAACAAATGTTCTCGAATCTAGGACAATTCGATTTTGACTTGGGCCCCGTTATATCCGAACATTACTCGGGTACGTCGGATTGGACGAGTGATCAGGGCGCGGCGTTCTTTCCCGAGATGGACAACCAATGGCTCAGCATGTACAACAACACTCCTCCACCACCCCCCCCCCCCCCCCCCCCCCACACAGGATACACAGCACGCAGAGGACGGGTCTCTGCTTCCTGCACGAGCCACTCGCGCACCTCATCGATTAGGATGGAGCACACCTCAGCCACATCCGCCGCGTCGTGGCAGAGGCGGTTAGTGAGACTTGAGTCTACTTATGTATCAGAGACATATGTTCGCTAATTAGCTATATCCATGTACCGTAAGACGTATTTGTTATGTACGAGACATATGTATGCTACTTCCTTATTTCTGTGTACCGTCTGACGTACTCATATGTATGAGAACAACTTCAAATAAATCGATAAACATACTCGATAATAAACTGATACCAAAAATAAGATACAACACAAGTCGAGTACATACTCTCCGCACAACAGAAGAAATGAAGATACTAAAAATAAGATACATCACAAGGCGAGTCCATACTGATCACACCACACGAGAAATGAAAGTACACAACACAACTCAATTTAAGACTCTACCTATCTCCCATCGATGCAGCCTGCACCATCCGCCGATTTAGCACCCTTTCGCTTGCTCGATGCTTCAGCCTTCCTCTCCCTGCCCTTGCTTGATGATTCAGCCTTCTTCTCCTTGCCCTTGCTCGATGCTTCAGCCTTCTTCTCCTTGCCCTTGCTCGATGCTTCAGCCCTCCTTTCCTTTGACGTCGGCATGAAATCGTCGTCATCATCGCTGTCATATACCCACAGATAGGACTCACCGTATCTAAAGCGGTCATCTTCAGTCCGTAGAAACGGACTATTGGTAACTTTCCTATCATACTTATCTGCAAGCCTCACGATTTCTGCACGGATTTGTTGCGGGGTCCTATACGGAAACCCGTGGCGAATTTGCCTCGCCCCAAGCAAAGCGAGATGTCTCTCACTACCAATAATTTCTTCAAGTGGAACTACCCTACCATCTACCTTCAAATCGGTGGAAATCATAGCGAGATGCTCCGATGCGGCAATGTGAAACCCGGACACACACTTCTCACAAGAAACAATACACACCATGCTTGCGCTCAAGTGACTTACATGGCTACCTTCGACTGGGTTTTATAGGATAACTGGTGGACAAGTAGGCGGGAAGCGGTGGCGGGAGATACAGGCGGGAAACGGTGGCGGGAGAAATAAGACGGGAAACGGTGGCGGGAGAAATGGTCGCGGGAAATGGTGACGGGAGAAATCTGGGCGGGAAACGCGGCTAGGAGTAGGTGCATGCAAGGGTCGGGGATGACCCGGCCGAGCAAGCAGCATCGGCCCTCTCATGGCCGACGAGGTCCAGTCGGTCCGGTCCAGGCCGACCAGGTTATGTCGGCCACGTCAAGGTCAATTGCTTTACGTCAGTGTCAGCCGGCGCAGGTTAGATGCGGCCGACGGCAGTAGTCTGCCACGAGCAAGCCGACTAGGCATGCTCGGCTTTGACAGAGCCGACGAGCTCTGCTCGGCCGCGAGCAGGCCGAGGCCGTATTATTGTTGAAAATTCCTCCGATCGCACAATATTGTCCGAAATTGTGAAAAAAAAAATATTTTAAAAAAATTAGCCATACATTGTTACCCTTATGTTGTTGATCGTTGGCTGGTTATTGAATCATGATGACGCCTTCCTCCATTGTGCTGCTGCTGCTGCATGTCGAACTCGGCCATGGGGCCACAATGCAGATGGTGGCTTGGAGGATATTGCAGTGGCGTGCAATACTATTTGTTTCAAACAACCTTGCTAGCCAAAGCCTTGTACTGAGAGGGAATGCTTCTCGTGCATCCATAATCCTTGAGCCAAAACCTATGCCATTTGTGTCCACCATACCTACCTACTACATGGTATTTCCTGCCATTCCAAGTAAATACTTCATGTGCTACCTTTTATTCAAAATTTATTATCCCATATTTGTGTCAATGTTTATTAGCTCATGAGGAAGTATGTGGTGTTACGGATATCAACCTTGTCAATTGCTTTTAGAAAGACTTTCACCAACCGGACTAGTGGCATATACACCGCTTATCCATTAACTTTGCAAAAAGAGCTGGCAAATGGGGTGCCCAGTCCCAATTAATTACAACTTTAACCACTGCATTCTCTTCACATTTTTGCCCTGATCTAATCAGACAAGCAATGATACTAGTTCTAAACTACATGTGTAAACAAAAGAGAAAAGAGGGATGATCTGCCCTTGGGTAGAAATAACGTCCTTCATGGGAGCCGCTCTTAAGAAAGTCTGGTTGACAAGGGGGGTAGAGTGCCCATTACCATTCGTTGACAACGACAAACACCGCTCAAAACTTACTTTTATACTCTCTATATGATTTCAAAAACCTATAAAACTAAGAAGCTCTAGCACATGCTTGTATCCCTGCTTCCCTCTGCGAAGGGCCTATCTTTTACTTTATGTTGAGTCAGTTTACCTACTTCTTTCTATCCCCGAAGCAAACACTTGTGTCAACTGTGTGCAACAATTCTTATATGCTTACTTATTGCACTTGTTATATTTCTTTGTGTTGACAACTATCTATATGATATACATGTTCAAAAGTTGAAAGCCAATGCTGAAACTTATATCTTCCTTTGTGTTGCTTCAATGCTCTTTTGCTTAGATAATATTGCTTTATGAGTTAACTCTTATGCAAATCTTTTTTATGCTTGTTTGAAAGTACTATTCATGAAAAGTTTTACTTATATGATGTAGTTGTTTACTCCTTGTCTATTTGTTACCAAACTATAGATCATTGCCTTGAGTCACTTCATTCATAACATGAGCCTTACATTATATTATGATCAAGATTGTGTTTAAGCATGTCACTTCAGAAATTATTCTTCTTTTATCGTTCTTGCCTACTCGGGACGAGTAGAACTAAGCTTGGGGATGTTGATACGTCTCCAACGTATCTATAATTTCTTATGTTCCATGCTATATTATACCAAGTTATCATATGTTTTATATGCATTTTATATAGTTTTATGCATTTTCTGGGACTAACCTATTAACAAGATGCCACAGTGCCAGTTCCCTGTTTTCTGCTGTTTTTGGTTTCAGAAAAGTACTTAAGGAAATATTCTCGGAATTGGACGATTTCTTTTCTGAAGTCAGTTTTTCATCGGGAACGTTCCAGAAAGCCGAACACGAGACGAAGTGGGCCACCGAGAAAGCGCCACCACGTGCTCGCGCGGCAGCACTCCTGGCCGCGCGAGGACCAGGTGTGGGCCCCTCGGGGGTCCACCGACCTCGCCCTTTCGCCTACATATACCACCGAACCAAAAACCCTAGCAGGGTGTGCAATATTTCCTCCACGGGTCCCGAGCGCCGCCGCCATCGAAGACAAGATTCGGGGGACAGAACTCTCTGTTTCGGCACCCTGCCGGGACGGGGAATTGCCCCCGGAGCCATCTCCATCGACTCCACCGCCATCTCCATCGCCGTTGCTGACTCCTACGATGAGGAGTGAGTAGTTCTCCCCCGAGGCTGCGGGATCTACGGTAGCTATGTGGTCTATCTCTCTCTCCCATGATGTGATCTTTTATGTGATCATGAGCTTTGTAATCTAGTTGAATATGTGATGCTATTCTTTATCTATTATGCACTCTAGATGTTACTTTAATATGAACTCCGGGTTATTCACGGTTGTAATGGTGACAGTGTGTGCACCGTGTGTGATTCCTTTATGACGTTGTTGGTGTTAGTTTACTCTGACTTTGAGGGTGCTCTTGTAGCCCTACACAATGAATGGTGTTTTTATCCAACATGAGAGTGTTTGAGAGTAGTGTTTATTTATTTAACTTTGATGTCATTGTTGAGAATGTCCACTGGTGAAAGTAGGATCCCTAGGCCTTGTTTCTAAGCATTAAAACACCGTTTCCAACAAGTTCTGCTACATGTTTGCTTGCTGCCATTTTTATTACATATTGCAATTACTACTTATAATCATCCACATTACTTGTATTTCACTATCTCTTCGCATAACTAGTGCACCTATACATCTGACAAGTGTATTGGGTGTGTTGGGGACACAAGAGACTTCTCGTATCTTAATTGTAGGGTTGTTCGAGAGGGTTATCTTTGACCTCTACCTCCCTGAGTTCGATATACCTTGGGTGATTCACTTAAGGGAAACTTGCTGCTGTACTACAAACCTCTGCTCTTGGAGGCCCAACACTGTGTACGAGAATAGAATAGAAGCGTGCGTAGACCACAAGCTATTTTCTGGCGCCGTTGCCGGGGAGGTGAGCGCTTGAAGGTATCTCCTTTAGATTCTGCAGTTATTACTTTTTGTTTCTTGTTTTTATTTTCACTAGTTAGGCTAATGGAAAATAACAAAAAAATTAGAGATCTCTATGAAATTTATATTGCATTAGGACATGATACTTTTGAAGAGAAAATTAAAAACCTATGGAAGTTAGTTTGCATAATAGTAGTAGTAATGTTATTAGTATAAATTCTGTGGACACTATTATTGCTAAGGCTATGGAAAAGTCTAAGCTTGGGGAAGCCATTGTTGATGAATGTGTTATTTTTAGTCCCCCAAGCTTTGAGGAGAAAATTTTCTTTGATGATACTTTGCCTCCAATATATGATAATTATAATCTTTGTGATATTTTCAGTCCACCTACTATTGAGGATATAGTTTATGTTGATTATGATATGCCTCCTATATATGATGTTTACAATGATGAATATGATGTTTTCAGTCCATCTACTATTGAGGATAAAATTAATTATGATTATTCTATGCCTCCAATTTATGATAATTACAATGATGGATGTGATAGTTTTACTCCCACTATTACTAATAAAATTGATTATGCTTATGTGGAGGGTAATGATATTATTATGCTTATGGATCATGATAAGAATGCTTTAGGTGATAGCTATATTGTTGTGTTTATTCATGATGCCGCTGAAAATTATTTTGAGAGAGGAAAGTATGGTTATAGAAATCTTCGTGTTACTAAATTTCTTCTCTTTATGATGAATGTTTTGAGCTTTCTCTTGATTTGCTTTTATTTGCTGGGTACTTTAAGACCCACTGGTTATTATGAGAGAGGGGGACATGGATTCATACATCACCATAATATTAGGTCTCCTCTCTTTACGTTGGAAGTTTTGAAGTTGGATTTGTTTCATCTTTCTATGATAGTTGCTTTATGTTTCAATAATTTATCCTACTACAAGATCCCTTTGCATAGGAAGTGGGTTAGACTTAAATGTGTTTGATATTTACCTCTTGATGCTCTCCTATGTTTTTCAACTCTCATTTTTATAAGAGCATCATACGAATCTCCTCGCCTACCTAAAAGGCTTTAAAGAAAAGCGCTTATGGGAGACAACCCACTATTTTATTTCTGTTATTTTTCTTTTATTTGAGTCAAGGAGCATGCTTACCTCTGTAACAACTCCTTTGTATCTTTATTTTATTGCAAAGTTGTGCCAAGTTAAGTCTCTAGTAGAAAGTTGATGCTAAATTTGGATTCCTGCGCAGAAACAGTTTTCTGCTGTTCACCGTTTAATTCGTAAATCTTCACAGAAAAATCCAAATAATCTGCCCTTTTTTGTGCGTAATCCTCAGATATATATGCAACTTTCATTAGTTTTGAGTTTTCTGATCTGAGCAAGTTAAGTGCCTCGAAATTTTTTGTCTTTACGGACTGTTTTGTTTTTGACAGATTCTGCCATTTATTTTGCAATGCCTCTTTTGCTATTTTGATTAGATCTTTTTGTTCCATGAAGTATCAGTGTCTGTAGCTAATGTCCAGTAGCATTGCTAGCAATTGTGTTCCTACAGAATATCATAATTTTTCGTGCACTAACCCTCTAATGAAGTTTACTCTAAGTTTGGTTTGGAGGAAATTTTCAAGGATCAAGAGAGAATGATGATATGATGTGATCAAGAAGATCGTAAAGCCAAAGCTTGGTGATGCCCCGGTGTTCATCCCCAACATATTTCAAGAAGACTCAAGCATCAAAGCTTGGGGATTTGGGCATCCCCTTCTTCATCAACAAACTATCAGGTCCTTTCTAGCGAAACTATATTTTAATTCCGCCACTTCTTATGTGCTTTTCTTGAAGCGTCGGTTTGTTTTTGTTTTTGTTTTTGTTATTTTCATTCTCTGAATAAAATGGATCCTAGCATTCCTTTGTGGGAGAGAGACACGCTCCGCTTTTTCTTATGAATACTCGTATTCTTCACTTATATTTGTTGAGTATTCTTCTATGTTAATTCAATGCTTTCTAGCTCTTGTTTTTCATGCATCTCTTGCTAGAGCTGTTAGCTTTATTATATCATACTCTCATATCTCATTGTTTAATTACTTGGAGAGTTTATCTTTTAAATAAGTTGATTGGTGTTTGGTTGGAAACAGAAAATGCTAAATGTGGTAGATGGTATAAAGAAAGATATACATGCTCTTATGGATTGTTATCTTGCATGTTGTGGTGCTTGGCAATTATTTTGAGCTCTCAAGTAGATCATGTTTAAGCTTTTACATCATGTAGTTAAAACTTATTAGTGAGGAACTACCGTAAAACTTGCTGAAATTTGGTTTGCATGTTTGGTATCTCTAAGGTCTAGATATTTTCTAGTTAAAGTGTTTGAACAACAAGGAAGACAATGTAGAGTTTTATAATGCTTGCAATATGTTTTTATATACGTCTTGTTGTCATAGTTTATACTTGTGTTTGTTTCAAACAACCTTGCTAGCCAAAGCCTTGTACTGAGAGGGAATGCTTCTCGTGCATCCATAATCCTTGAGCCAAAACCTATGCCATTTGTGTCCACCATACCTACCTGCTACATGGTATTTCCTGCCATTCCAAGTAAATACTTCATGTGCGACCTTTTATTCAAAATTTATTATCCCTTATTTCTGTCAATGTTTATTAGCTCATGAGGAAGTATGTGATGTTACGGATATCAACCTTGTCATTTGCTTTTAGACAGACTTTCACCAACCGGACTAGTGGCATATACACCGCTTATCCATTAACTTTGCAAAAAGAGCTGGCAAATGGGGTGCCCAGTCCCAATTAATTACAACTTTAACCACTGCATTCTCTTCACATTTTTGCCCTGATCTAATCAGCCAAGCAATGATACTAGTTCTAAACTACATGTGTAAACAAAAGAGAAAAGAGGGATGATCTGCCCTTGGGTAGAAATAACGTCCTTCATGGGAGCCGCTCTTAAGAAAGTCTGGTTGACAAGGGGGGTAGAGTGCCCATTACCATTCATTGACAACGACAAACACCGCTCAAAACTTACTTTTATACTCTCTATATGATTTCAAAAACCTATAAAACTAAGAAGCTCTAGCACATGCTTGTATCCCTGCTTCCCTCTGCGAAGGGCCTATCTTTTACTTTATGTTGAGTCAGTTTACCTACTTCTTTCTATCCCCGAAGCAAACACTTGTGTCAACTGTGTGCAACAATTCTTATATGCTTACTTATTGCACTTGTTATATTTCTTTGTGTTGACAACTATCTATATGATATACATGTTCAAAAGTTGAAAGCCAATGCTGAAACTTATATCTTCCTTTGTGTTGCTTCAATGCTCTTTTGCTTAGATAATATTGCTTTATGAGTTAACTCTTATGCAAATCTTTTTTATGCTTGTTTGAAAGTACTATTCATGAAAAGTTTTACTTATATGATGTAGTTGTTTACTCCTTGTCTATTTGTTACCAAACTATAGATCATTGCCTTGAGTCACTTCATTCATAACATGAGCCTTACATTATATTATGATCAAGATTGTGTTTAAGCATGTCACTTCAGAAATTATTCTTCTTTTATCGTTCTTGCCTACTCGGGACGAGTAGAACTAAGCTTGGGGATGTTGATACGTCTCCAACGTATCTATAATTTCTTATGTTCCATGCTATATTATACCAAGTTATCATATGTTTTATATGCATTTTATATAGTTTTATGCATTTTCTGGGACTAACCTATTAACAAGATGCCACAGTGCCAGTTCCCTGTTTTCTGCTGTTTTTGGTTTCAGAAAAGTACTTAAGGAAATATTCTCGGAATTGGACGATTTCTTTTCTGAAGTCAGTTTTTCATCGGGAACGTTCCAGAAAGCCGAACACGAGACGAAGTGGGCCACCGAGAAGGCGCCACCACGTGCTCGCGCGGCAGCACTCCTGGCCGCGCGAGGACCAGGTGTGGGCCCCTCGGGGGTCCACCGACCTCGCCCTTTCGCCTACATATACCACCGAACCAAAAACCCTAGCAGGGTGTGCAATATTTCCTCCACGGGTCCCGAGCGCCGCCGCCATCGAAGACAAGATTCGGGGGACAGAACTCTCTGTTTCGGCACCCTGCCGGGACGGGGAATTGCCCCCGGAGCCATCTCCATCGACTCCACCGCCATCTCCATCGCCGTTGCTGACTCCTACGATGAGGAGTGAGTAGTTCTCCCCCGAGGCTGCGGGATCTACGGTAGCTATGTGGTCTATCTCTCTCTCCCATGATGTGATCTTTTATGTGATCATGAGCTTTGTAATCTAGTTGAATATGTGATGCTACTCTTTATCTATTATGCACTCTAGAGGTTACTTTAATATGAACTCCGGGTTATTCACGGTTGTAATGGTGACAGTGTGTGCACCGTGTGTGATTCCTTTATGACGTTGTTGGTGTTAGTTTACTCTGACTTTGAGGGAGCTCTTGTAGCCCTACACAATGAATGGTGTTTGTTATCCAACATGAGAGTGTTTGAGAGTAGTGTTTATTTATTTAACTTTGATGTCATTGTTGAGAATGTCCACTGGTGAAAGTAAGATCCTTAGGCCTTGTTTCTAAGCATTAAAACACCGTTTCCAACAAGTTCTGCTACATGTTTGCTTGCTGCCATTTTTATTACAGATTGCAATTACTACTTATAATCATCCATATTACTTGTATTTCACTATCTCTTCGCATAATTAGTGCACCTATACATCTGACAAGTGTATTGGGTGTGTTGGGGACACAAGAGACTTCTCGTATCTTAATTGCAGGGTTGTTCGAGAGGGTTATCTTTTACCTCTACCTCCCTGAGTTCGATATACCTTGGGTGATTCACTTAAGGGAAACTTGCTGCTGTTCTACAAACCTCTGCTCTTGGAGGCCCAACACTGTCTACGAGAATAGAAGCGTGCGTAGACAACAAGCCCCGGGGGAGAACTACTCACTCCTCATCGTAGGAGTCAGCAACGGCGATGGAGATGGCAATTCCCCGTCCCGGCAGGGTGCCGGAACAGAGACTTCTGTCCCCCGAATCTTGTCTTCGATGGCGGCGGCGCAGCGGAACTCTTATCGGGAAAAAGGCTTATTCTTCTTGGGTTTTTGCGTCGGGGGCAATATATGGGCGAAAGGGCGAAGGCGGTGGATGGCCGAGGCGCCCTCATGAGGTGCTGGCGCGGCCAGAAGTGGGGCCGCGACGGGACCTCATCTGGGGGCCTCGTGGCCCCTCTCCGTCAGGACTTTGGTGTTCTGGAACCTCCCGTGAAAAATAGGGACTTTGGTATTAAATTCGTCCAATTCCGAGAATATTTACTTTAGTGGTTTTCTGAAATAAAAACAGCAGAAAACAGGAAACTGGCACTGTGCCATCTTGTTAATAGGTAAGTCCAAGAAAATGCATAAAACCACACAAAGTGTATATAAAACATGTAGCAAATGGTATAATATAAGCATGGAACATAAGAAATTATAGATACGTTTGAGACGTATCAAGCATCCCCAAGCTTAGTTCTACTCGTCCCGAGTAGGTAAAACGATAACAACAAATAATTTCTGGAGTGACATACTTTCACACAATCTTGATCATATAATAATGTAATGCATGTAAATTGAGATCAAATGAATAAAAGCCGTAGTTTATATTAATATCAAATGAGTAATGAGTAAACAAGTAGAAAGAACAAAGTAAAACTTTCAATGAATCAATACTAGAGAACAATCAACCATGCAAAGTAGATATTAAAGATGCTTTAAGCTTCAAGAATAACAAAATAATCATCTAATGCATCCAACACTCATGACAACTTTGTGAAAGGATCAAGTCAAGCAATAACAATATGCACGTAGAAAATCATCTCTCTCTTTGTTCACTCAAAAACAAGTAAGTGTTCAGCGTTGGTTCCTGGCACCAGGATGTTGTCGCTAAAAGATTAATAATGGGGGTTTGGAAGGCCAACGGAAGAAAGTCTCACACAGCTGAAAGTGATCCTTAGACAAGAGGAAGTCTTATAATCGAAGCTATGCAAGGAGTAGTGATTGCCACACAACGGATGCACATAGAGCTATAAGTGTATGAAAGCTCTCCAATGGAGCTAGTGGGGGTGCATCTAACTTGCTTGCTCATGAAGACCTAGAGCACTTTTGAGTAGGCTCATCACTGGAATATACAAGCCAAGTTCTATAATGTAAAGTTCTCCACATAGTTATGCAAGTAAAATATGAAAACTCTCTCATATGGAGTAAAGGTGCTAATCATGAGCACAAATGATGACTATGAATATTACAGGTGCTATAACATGAGCACAAGTGTAGATAAAGAGTAGTAATGTTGCCCTCTTTTTTATTCTTGTTTCTATTTTTTCATTTTTTTTGTATTTTTTTGTTTCTCTTTTCGATGGCCTCCATGGCTCTTTTCACTTTTAGGGGCAAACATTCTAATATGACAACACACTTTTGATACAAGGATCTCATAAGGGATAAAACATGGTGTATGAAACGGTGCCTCTGCCAGTGTAGCAGGATATGCAATGATCTAGCGTAACATGGGTAAAACCACACATCAGCTATATAGAATCATGCAAAGCAATATATAAATGATAAATGACAACAATTCATGTAATGTAAGATGAAAGTTGCATGGCAATATATCTCGGAACAGCTATGAAAATGCTGTAATAGGTAGGTATGGTGGATGTTTTGAGAAAGATATTTGACTTATGTGTAGGAGAACATGATGAATATCTCCCACGAGTTTTGGATGTACCCGCGAACTATGCACCAACTCTCAATGTGAGAAAGGGCAATGCAAAGTACCGAAGAGGCTAGCAAATATGGTGGTGGAAGTGCCATGAAAACCGCAGCTTTAGAACTCACAAGCAAAAAGATTCCAACTAGAAATATGATCTTACAAGGCATAATGAAAATCACTCCATGAGAGACTGTGGCAAATGAACAAGTCACTGTTGGGACCCCGACCGTAGCGCATAACACAAAGTAATTACGGTTGTTTTTAACATTAGAAGTCATATACCATCATGCTATCAACTGGATATTTTAGTGTGGCACAGATTCAATTTTTCTAGACCAACCATTAATCATTACACTTTACTAAACCATCATGTTTACCATTAAGCATATTAATATCTCAAAACAATATTAATGATTCAAGTGACACAATTTAATGATCTACAAGATTATGTATCATTTAGTTATACCATCTACTACATTTAACATTTTCTGTTCTTAACCAAACACCAATCAACTTATTTAAAACATAAACTCTCCAAGTATTTAACAATGAAGTAAGAGAGTATAACATATGAGAACTAACAGCTCTGAACAAGAGGTGCATGAAAAATAAGAGTTGAAAGTATTACAGTAGCTATAGAAGAATACTCAACAAGTATAAGTGAAGAATAGGAGTATTCAAATGAAAAAGCGGAGCGTGTCTCTCTCCTACACAAGAATGCTAGTATCCATTTTATTCAGAAAACAAAAATAACAAAAGCAAAAATAAAAACAAACAGACGCTCCAAGTAAAGCACATAAGATGTGGCGGAATTAAAATATAGTTTCACTAGAGATAACCTGATAAGTTGTTGATGAAGAAGGGGATGCCCAAGGCATCCCCAAGCTTTGACGCTCGAGTCTTCTTGAAATATGCTTGGGTGACCCACGGGGGCATCCCCAAGCTTAGGCTCTTTCATCTTCTTGATCACATCATATCATCCTCTTTTTTGATCCTTTGAAAACTTTCTCTACACCAAACTCAAAGTAAACTTAATTAGAGAGTTAGTGCATAATAAAAAATTCTCATATTTTGTATGGAGACAATCATTATCATGATACTGGATATTAGCTACAGCCATTGGAATTTTATGGAACAAAAAGATCCATTCAAAAACAGCAAAAGAACCAATGCAAAATAGATTGCAGAATCTGTCAAAAACAGAACAGTCTGTAAATACGATTTTTTTCGAGCCACTTAACTTGCTCAAATCAGAAAACTCAAAACTAATAAAAGTTGGGTACGTATCTGAGGATCACGCTCCGAAAATATCAGGTCATTCCGACTTTTCTGTAAAGAGTTATGAATTTAACGGTGGACATCAGAAAAACTGTTCCTGCGTAGAAATCCAAATCTAGCATGAACTTTCTAATAGAGACTTAACTTGGCACAACTATGAAATAAAATAAAGATATAAAGGAGTTGCTACAGGGGTAGGCATGCTCCTTGACTCAAATAAAAAAATAACAGAAATAAAATAGTGGGTTGTCTCCCATAAGCGCTTTTCTTTAAATCCTTTTAGCTAGGTAAGGAGATTTTTATGATGCACTCATAAAAATGAGAGTTGAAACATAAAAGAGAGCATCAAGAAGCATATATAAAACATATTTAAATCTAATGCACTTCCTATGCAAATGAATCTTGTAAGAAAATAAATTAATAAAGCACAAAGTGACTAGCATAGGAAGGCAAAACAAGTGCAACTTCAAAAATTTCAACATGAAGAGAGGAGACTTAATATTATTGTGATGTATGAAGTCATGTCTCATTCTCTCATAAGGACCAGTAGGTCTTAAAGTACCCAGCAAATAAAAGCAAATCAAGAGAAAGCTCAAAACATTCATCATAAAGAGAAGAAATTTAGTAACATTAAGATCTCTATAACCATACTTTTCTCTCTCAAAATAATTTTCAGCGGCATTATGAATAGACTCAACAATATAGCTATCACCTAAAGCATTCTTATCATGATCCATAAGCATAATAATATCATTACTCTCCACATAAGCATAATCAATTTTATTAGTAATAGTGGGAGTAAAACTATCACATCCATCATTGTAATCATCATAAATTGGAGGCATAGAATAATCATAATTAGTTTTATCCTCAATAGTAGATGGACTGAAAATATCATATTCATCATTGTAAACATCATATATAGGAGGCATATCATAATCAGCATAAACCATATCCTCAATAGTAGGTGGACTGAAAATATCACAATGATTATAATTATCATAAATTGGAGGCAAAGTATCATCAAAGAAAATTTTCTCCTCAAAACTTGGGGGACTAAGAATAACATATTCATCAACAATGGCTTCCCCAAGCTTAGACTTTTTCATAGCATTAGCAATAACAGTGTTCAAAGAATTCATACTAATAACATTGCTACCATCGCGCAAATAATTTTCCATAGGTTTTTTAATTTTCTGTTCAAACACTTCATGTCCTAACTCAAGATAAATTTTATAGAGCTCTCTAATTTTTTTGTTGTTTTCCATTAAGCCTAACTAGTAAAAATAAAAACAAGAAACAAAAAAAAAATTGCAGAATCTAAAGGAAATAACTTCGAGCACTCACACAACAGCAACAGTGCTAGAAAATAGCTTAGTAGCCAGAGGATGTGAGTACCTTTTACCTTACCTCCCCGGCAATGGCGCCAGAAAATAGCTTGATGTCTACGCACACTTCTATTCTTGTAGACAGTGTTGGGCCTCCAAGAGCAGAGTTTTGTAGGACAGCAGCAAGTTTCACTTAAGTGAATCACCCAATGTTTATCGAACTCAGAGAGGTAGAGGTGAAAGATATCCCTCTCAAGCAACCCTGCAATTAAGATACAAGAAGTCTCTTGTGTCCCCAACACACCCAATACACTTGTCAGATGTATAGGTGCACTAGTTCGGCGAAGAGATAGTGAAATACAAGTAATATGGATGATTATAAGTAGTAATTGCAATCTGAAATAAAAATGGCAGCAAGCAAACATGTAGCAGAACAGGTTGTAAACGGTGTTTCAATGATTAGAAACAAGGCCTAAGGATCATACTTTCACTAGTGGACATTCTCAACAATGACATCAAAGCTGAATAATAAATACTACTCTCAACCACTCTCTTGTTGGATGATAAACACCATTCACTGTGTAGAGCTACAAGAGCACCCTCAAAGTCAGAGTAAACTAACATCACAACGTCATAAAGGAATCACACACGGTGCACATACTGTCACCTTTACAACCGTGAATAACCCCGGAGTTCATATTAAAGTAACCTATAGAGTGCATAATAGATAAAGAGTAACATCACATATTCAACTAGATTACAAAGCTCATGATCACATAAAGATCACATGGGAGAGAGATATAAACTACATAGCTACCGGTAGAGCCCGCAGCCCCGGTGGAGAACTACTCACTCCTCATCGTAGGAGTCAGCAACGGCGATGGAGATGGCGGTGGAGTTGATGGAGATGACTCCGGGGGCAATTCCCCGTCCCGGCAGGGTGCCGGAACAGAGACTTCTGTCCCCCGAATCTTGTCTTCGATGGCGGCGGCGCAGCGGAACTCTTCTCGGGAAAAGGCTTATTCTTTTAGGGTTTTTGCGTCGGGGGCAATATATGGGCGAAAGGGCGAAGGCGGTGGAGGGCCGAGGCGCCCTCATGAGGTGCTGGCGCGGCCAGAAGTGGGGCCGCGCCGGGACCTCATCTGGGGGCCTCGTGGCCCCTCTCCGTCAGGTCTTCGGTGTTCTGGAACCTCCCGTGAAAAATAGGGACTTTGGTATTAAATTCGTCCAATTCCGAGAATATTTCCTTTAGTGGTTTTCTGAAACCAAAAACAGCAGAAAACAGGGAACTGGCACTGTGGCATCTTGTTAATAGGTTAGTCCCAGAAAATGCGTAAAACCACACAAAGTGTATATAAAACATGTAGCAAATGGTATAATATAGGCATGGAACATAAGAAATTATAGATACGTTTGAGACGTATCAGTTCCACGTTCGTGGTTGACACCGGTAGTGCGCCCTGCCAAGGTCAACCGCAGCAACCTTCGGAAGAATTTTAGTTTCCTACTGGTTCGATAAACCTTGCTTTCACATCTGAGGGAAATTTGCTGCTGCACTACTTCATACCTTGCTCTTGGGGTTTCCCAACAACAGCACACCGGTGCATCAAGCTAATTTCTGGCGCCGTTGCCGTGGAAACTAAGCTCTTCTGCGAGGGGAGTCTCTCACACCCAATCTTTTTATTTTGTTATTGTCTTGCTTAGTTTATTTTTATTACTGTCTTGTTTGCTTATTATAAAAAATACAAAAAAAATTAGTTACTTGCATTTATCTTTTTATTTCGGATTCATTAAAATTTGCTGAAGATGGGTAGTCCTGAAGTTGAAGTTCGTTCGTTTTGACAACAAGGAGGAGAAAGTTTGAAAGATGCATGGTATAGGATAAATGATGCTCATAAAAAATGCACTAAAAAACATTCCACTTTAATCCTTCTTAGGAATTTTTATGTTGGTATTTCTAGTTGGTATAGGTATGTTCTTGACACTCTCACGGGGGGTAATTTTCTTAGTACTTCTGCTTTGGAGGCCTGCAATTTTAATTGAGAGTTTGGTAGGATCACCACCACCTACTGAAGAAATTAAAACTGAGATCACTCTTGAAGATGTTATTAAAAGGTTGGATTCTATGGAGAAATTTTTTCTTGATAATGCTAGCAAGGGTAATGGATCAATAGAGGATATTAATGAAAGAATCACTGCTTTAGAAACTAGTAACACCCTTGATACTCATAATCATAGAATTGATGGATTAGAAGAGGCTATGAAAACTTTAAGTTCAACTTTTTCCTCTATTAAAACTAAGAAAGAGAAAGCTTTTGCGGGGAGGGAGCAAAAGTTCATCTATACTCCCAAACCGAAACCCTCTAGTATGCCTAAAAATGATGGTAATGATTTACGTAATAGGACACCTTCATGGATACCTAAAGCACCTATTACAACTGTCGGGGGGTTACCCCCGGGTAGGGTAAAGATATGGTAAAAGCTACGTCCAAGACGGAACCGACATACTTGCTGACCGACATATGCCCGGGTCGGAAGGGACCGGGATATGATATTGGTGCAGCCCGACATACTCTAACCGACTTAATCAGATTTTACCCGACATATCTATGTCGGTATGCATTGTGTTATTCTGATGTGCAGGAAGAACGGTTTATGAAGGGTAATCCGGCATAACCATGCCGGGTCTCGGGAGAAGCAGATTATCCGGCATACCCACGCCGGGTTGAGAGGTGGAATCCGGCATATCCATGCCGGGTTGCCCAGGAGAGGAGTCGCCAAGTTATCCGGCATATCCATGCCGGGTTATGCGGAGAAGATGCCATGCCAAGCGCTACAGGACAAAGGACAGACAAGACATGACAAGCCCATCCCCTGATGTGACTAGAGTACAACTCATGATGCAGGGAATAGTATTGATAAGACCCCAGTAGTCATGTCAGCTATAGTGCCGGAATAGTGTCACGTTGGCCACCTCTTGTCCCCTGGGCTCCTCCTATATAAGGAGCACCAGGGGGAAGGCCAAAGGGAGGGACACACACACACCCACGGCCACGGCCGGCCTAGCCATGGGTTGCTCTCTTCCCCCCTTGGCTCTCTTTCTCCCTCAAAGCCTCTTAGATGTAACTCGGTTCTGCTCCTGGAGCATCCTGTACACAGCATATGCGGAGAGAAGAAATACACAAAGTAGGCTAGATGCTGCAGTAGGGGTGTTATCTCCTCACGAGAGCCCCGAAGCAGGGTAAATCCCCGTGTCCATGTGTTCATCTGTGTGTGCTTCTCAGCGCGCTATCCCTCCCCGAATCCTCTAGCGTCCATCCGGCCCCACAAATTAGCCTACCCGTAGGCATCTGTCTGTTCACCACGACGACAGTTGGCGCCCACCGTGGGGCATCAGTGGCGCTTGCTGGACTAATTTCGGACGGGACCTTCTTCAGCGACTCAGGGACTCGACATCACCATGGTCCACACGCTCCAACTCGCTGCCGCACGCAGAAGCTGTTCCGACCTACACCAGCGCTCGCCGTCAACAGATTCCGGGTAACTCCCCGACAGTTGCCCGGGTCATGTCGGCTCCGTCGATCCCGACCGCACCAATGCTCCGTGAGTATCTTCGTCTGTATCATGCAATTGGCCAGTCTTGAGAGTAACTCGGGGACTGCCCCTTCATGCTTAATTTAGTTGTTAACCCCGTAATGAAATGTCGTAACCCGGGGTATGTCCTGTAGTGTTGTCTGTGTATTTTTCCCCGGGAGCAAGATGTCTTGACCCGGGGACTGGCTCACCGGTCAGTTATGCTTTTCATGCTAAGTCGGTAGAGCAACTCGGAAATCAGTTCATCCGTATGCATGTGGTTTATGTCTGTTTGTTCCGAGATATTTGCATGTCGGCACCCCGGGATGAACCCGGGGACTGCCCTGTCTTTACTTATGTTTCATTTCGGTTATTTCCTTGTCGTCTATATGCCGGCACCTCGACATGAAACTCGGGGACTGCCTTGTCTGTGTACGTATGTTTTGTTATCCATGTTGTCCGTATGCCGAGTAAACTTATAACCGTGTTTCAAAGTTAAAGTAATGTATGCTATCCGAGATGATCTTGTGACTCGACTGACGAACGCCTAGAATGGTAGTCAAGAGCAGAGGCTGTGGAATGTAGTAAACATGAAAATAAACTCGGGCACTCGATCTAAAAAGTAATTCGGCATACGTTGTCTGTGTGTTTCCCCCGGGAGCAAGATGTCTTGACCCGGGGACTGGCTCACTAGTGCATTCTGTTTTTACCTCTAGATCAGTAAAGTAACTCGGGGACTCGGTGAAAACCGAGTCGGCACCATAGTTCATTGCTTCGCAACTTATCGTCATTTCTGTCTTGTGCTAGACTTAGTTTTATGTGCTGGATATAGTTATCGTTCCTGTTGAATATTCGTTATATATATGCCTGAACTAACATTAAAAGGTGATGTCGGTTTTACCGAGAGTATATTCATGTCAAATGTCTTGGTGATGTCGGTCATTATGTCGGTTATCTCGGATCCATCTCATATTTGTTATGGCCTGAAAGTGTATCCTCGACTATCTTTGATGTCGGTTTACCGAGTTATAAATGACCTATTATACCATGTCGTCACTTATGTCGGTAAGATTTAATTTGGCGTGTTAAATAAAGTTGTTGCTCCGGTTGAAAATTCATTATATATGCATGCATGAACTGACGTTGAAAGGTGATATCGGTCTTATCGGGAGAATACTCATGTCGAGAATCTTGGTTATGTCGGTTATCTCGGATCCATCTTATAATTGCTATTGTCTCAAGATATGTTGCATATGGTCTTTGGTATCGGCTTGCCGAGTTATAAATGGCCTATCATTTCCCGGTTGTCACTTTTGTCAGTTCGCCAATGTATCACGGCATCGTTCCGTATCTCCAGATCGCCGTTTATTTCGGTTCGCCATAGTATCGTGGCATCATCCTGTATCCCCCGGTCATCGTTCATGTTGGTTTGTGAAATGAGATGTGTGATATGCCCAGAGTGGCCGAGGTACCGAGACATGTGTGATATGCCCAGAGTGGCCGAGGTACCGAGACATGTGTGATATGCCCAGAGTGGCCGAGATACCGAGACATGTGTGATATGCCCAGAGTGGCCGAGATACCGAGACACCCGAGATACACTTATGTCAAATCAACAGAGGTTGGAGGCGTCTGTGTCGGTATACGCCCAGAGTGGCTAAAAGCCGGCACATGAGACTCTGTGTCGGTATACGCCCAGAGTGGCTAAAGGCCAGCACATGAGACGTCCGTGTCGGTATACGCCCAGAGTGGCTAAAAGCCGGCATGTGAGGTATGTTTATGTCAAGCCGGCAGTGGCCGAAGACATCTATGTCGGTAAAACGCCCAGAGCGGCTAAGGCACCGGCATAGGATTGTATTTTTGCAGGTACACGGTGGAGTAGGTAAAGATGGTGGTGTTGTTATTTTTTCTAAGTCTGCGCGCGACTCTGCGAGTCCCCCGCAGCCTCGGGGACTAGTGTCGGGGGGTTACCCCCGGGTAGGGTAAAGATATGGTAAAAGCTACGTCCAAGACGGAACCGACATACTTGCTGACCGACATATGCCCGGGTCGGAAGGGACCGGGATATGATATTGGTGCAGCCCGACATACTCTAACCGACTTAATCAGATTTTACCCGACATATCTATGTCGGTATGCATTGTGTTATTCTGATGTGCAGGAAGAACGGTTTATGAAGGGTAATCCGGCATAACCATGCCGGGTCTCGGGAGAAGCAGATTATCCGGCATACCCACGCCGGGTTGAGAGGTGGAATCCGGCATATCCATGCCGGGTTGCCCAGGAGAGGAGTCGCCAAGTTATCCGGCATATCCATGCCGGGCTATGCGGAGAAGATGCCATGCCAAGCGCTACAGGACAAAGGACAGACAAGACATGACAAGCCCATCCCCTGATGTGACTAGAGTACAACTCATGATGCAGGGAATAGTATTGACAAGACCCCAGTAGTCATGTCAGCTACAGTGCCGGAATAGTGTCACGTGGGCCACCTCTTGTCCCCTGGGCTCCTCCTATATAAGGAGCACCAGGGGGAAGGCCAAAGGGAGGGACACACACACACCCACGGCCACGGCCGGCCTAGCCACGGGCTGCTCTCTTCCCCCCTTGGCTCTCTTTCTCCCTCAAAGCCTCTTAGATGTAACTCGGTTCTGCTCCTGGAGCATCCTGTACACAGCATATGCGGAGAGAAGAAATACACAAAGTAGGCTAGATGCTGCAGTAGGGGTGTTATCTCCTCACGAGAGCCCCGAAGCAGGGTAAATCCCCGTGTCCATGTGTTCATCTGTGTGTGCTTCTCAGCGCGCTATCCCTCCCCGAATCCTCTAGCGTCCATCCGGCCCCACAAATTAGCCTACCCGTAGGCATCTGTCTGTTCACCACGACGACGACAACAAACCATGTCTTGGATGAAATTATTGATGTTGATGCTTCATCCACCACTTGAGTTACACTTTCTGTGCCTAGCTGAAAGGCGTTAAAGAAAAGCGCTTATGGGAGACAACCCACTTTTTATTCCTATTATTTTATTTTGTTGTGTCAAGGAATATGTCTACATCTGTAGCAATTCGTTTGTATCTTTATTTTATCGCATTGTTGTGTCAAGTTAATCCTCTAATAGAAAGTTGATTCTAGATTTGGATTCCTGCGCAGGAACAGTTTTCTGCTCTCCACCGTTTAATTCATAACTCTCTGCAGAAAAATTGAAAAAACTCTGATCTTTTCTGAGCGTGGTCCTCAGATATGTACGCAACTTTCATTAGTTTTGAGTTTTCTGATTTGAGCAAGTTAAGTACCTCGAAAAAATTCGTCTTTTCGGACTGTTCTGTTTTTGACAAATTCTACCATTTATTTTGCATTGCTCCTTTTGCTGGTTTTTAATAGATCTTTTTGTTCCATAAAATACCAGTGGCTGTAGCTAATATCCAGTAGCATGTGTAATGGTTTTGTCCATGCAGAATATGAGAATTTTTGATTATGCACTGACCCTCTAATGAAGTCTACTTTGAGTTTTGTGTGGAGGAAGCATTCAAGGATCAAGAGAAAAGGATGATATGATATGATCAAGAAGATAAAAGAGTCTAACCTTGGGGATGCCCCCGTGGGTCACCCAAGCATATTTCAAGAAGACTCAAGCGTCTAACCTTGGGGATGCCCAAGGCATCCCCTTCTTCATCAACAAACTATCAGGTCATCTCTAGTGAAATTATATTTTAATTCCGTCACATCTTATGTGCTTTACTTGAAGTGACTGTTTGTTTTTGTTTTTGTTATTTTCATTCTCTGAATAAAATGGATCCTAGCATTCCTTTGTGGGAGAGAGACACGCTCCGCTTTTTCTTATGAATACTCGTATTCTTCACTTATATTTGTTGAGTATTCTTCTATGTTACTTCATTACTTTCAGCTCTCGTTTTTCATGCATCTCTTGTTAGAGCTGTTAGTTTTGTTATGTTATACTCTCTTGTTTCATTGTTAAATAATTGGATAGTTTATGTTTAAATAAGTTGATTGGTGTTTGGTTGGAACAGAAAATGTTTAATGTGGTAGATGGTATAACGAAAGGATACATAATCTTGTAGATCATTAAATTGTGTCGCTTGAATCATTGATGTTGTTTTGATATATTAATATGCTTAATGGTAAACATGATGGTTTAGTAAAATGGAATGATTAATGGTTGGTCTAGAAAACTTCAAGCTGTGCCACACTTAAATATCCAGTTGATAGCATAATGATATATGACTTCTAATGTTAAAAGCAACCGTAATGACTTTGTGTTATGCGCTACGGTCGGGGTCCCAACAGTGACTTGTTCATTTGCCACAGTCCCTCATGGAGTGATTTTCATTATGCCTTCTAAGATAATATTTCTAGTTGGAATCTTTTTGCTTGTGAGTTCTAAGCTGCGGTTTTCATGGCACTTCCACCACTATATTTGCTAGCCTCTTCGGTACTTTGTATTGCCCTTTCGCACATTGAGAGTTGGTGCATACTTCGCGGGTACATCCAAAACTCGTGGGAGACCTTCATCATGTTCTCCTACACATAAGCCAAATATTTTACTCAAAACATCCACCATACGTACCTATCACAGCATTTCCATAGCTGTTCCGAGATATATTGCCATGCAACTTTCATCTTACATTACATGACTTGTTGTCATTTATCATTTATATATTAACTTGCATGATTCTTTACAGCTGATGTGCGGTTTTACCCATGTTACGCTAGATCATTGCATATCCCGCTACACTGGCAGAGGCACCGTTTCATACATTATGTTTTATTCATTATGAGTTATTTGTACCAAAAGTGTGTTGTCATATTAGAATGTTTGCCCCTAAAAGTGAAAAAAGCCATAGAGGCCATCGAAAAGTGAAATAGAAAAAGAAAAAAAATAGAAAAAGGAGAAAAGAGAAAAAAAAAGAGAAAGAGAAAAATAAAAAAGGGGGCAACATTACTATTCTTTATCCACACTTGTGCTCATGTTTTAGCACCTGTAGTATTCGTAGTCATCATTTGTGCTCATGTTTAGCACATTTACTCCATATGAGAGAGTTTTCATGTTTTACTTGCATAACTATGTGGGGAACTTTATATTATAGAACTTGGCTTGTATATTCAAACGATGAGCCTCCTCAAAAGTGCTCTAGGTCTTCATGAGCAAGCAAGTTGGATGCACCCCCACTAGTTCCATTGGAGAGCTTTCATACACTTATAGCTCTATGTGCATCCGTTGTGTGGCAATCACTACTCCTTGCATAGTTTCGATTATAAGACTTCCTCTTGCCTAATAATCACTTTCAGCTTTGTGAGACTTTCTTCCGTTGGCCATCCAAACCCCACTTAATGTTCTTTTAGCCACAACATCCTGGTGCCAGGAACCAACGCTGAACGCTTGCTTGTTTTTAAGTAAACAAATAGAGAGATGATTTTCTACGTGCATATTGTTATTGCTTGACTTGATCCTAACACAAAGTTGTCATAAGTGTTGGATGCATTAGATGATTATATTGTTGTTCTTGAAGCTTAAATCATCTTTAATATCTACTTTGCACGGTTGATTGTTCTTTAGTACTGATTCATTAAAAGTTTTACTTTGTTCTTCCTACTTGTTTATACATTACTTATTTGATATCAATATAAACTACAGCTCTTATTCATTTGATCTCAATTTACATGCATTACATTATTATATGATCAAGATTGTGTGAAAGCATGTCACTTCAGAAATTATTCTTGTTATCGTTTTACCTACTCGGGACGAGTAGAACTAAGTTTGGGGATGCTTGATACGTCTCCAACGTATCTATAATTTCTTATGTGCCATGCTTACATTATACCAATTGCTACATGTTTATATACACTTTATATGGTTTTTATGCATTTTCTGGGACTAACCTATTAACAAGATGCCGCAGTGCCAGTTCCCCGTTTTCTGCTGTTTTTGGTTTCAGAAAAACTGTTAAGGAAATATTCTCAGAATTGGACGGATCAAAAGCCAAAGTCCATATTTTTCACCTGGTGGAGGCGCAACCCCTCTTCTGGCCGCACCACCACGTGGTGTGAAATAACCCTAGGCACCCGAACACTTTTCCACGATACGTTCCAGAGCCGCCGCCGCCGTGAACCCTAGTTCGGCAGGGTTCAGAAGCTCTTCCCGGCACCCTGCCGGAGAGGGGAATCATCACCGGAGGGCTATACATCACCATGCCCGCCTCCGGACTGATGCGTGAGTAGTTCATCCTTGGACTACGGTCATAAGCAGTAGCTAGATGGTTGTCTTCTCCTATTGTGCCATCATGTTTAGATCTTATGAGTTGCCTATCATGATCAAGATCATCTTTATGTAATGCTACATGTTGTGTTTGCTGGGATCCGATGAATAATTGAGTACTATGTCATTTGCTTCATTATATATTATGTGAGTGCGTCGTTATTTATGATCTTGCATGCTCTCCGTTACTAGTAGATGCTCTGGCCAAGTAGATGCTTGTGACTCCAATAGGGAGTATTTATGCTCGATAGTGGGTTCATGTCTTCATTTAATCTGGGGAGTGACAGCAACCTCTAAGATTGTGAATGTACTGTTGCTAATAGGGATAAAGCAATAGTTCTTTGTCTAAAGATAATTGTGCTACTTACATTACACACTTTACTTAATGCAATAATCTGTTGCTTGCAACTTAATACTGAAAGGTATTGCGGATGCTATCCTGAAGGTGGATTATTAGTCATAGATGCAGTTAGATAACGGTCTATGTATCATGTTGTAATGCTCAAATGAATCTCACACTAGACACCATGACTTGTACATGCATCATTATGCAGTTCTTTATTCTGTCAATTGCCCAGCTGTAATTTGTTTACCCCCATGTATGCTATTATTATTTATGGAGAGACACCACTAGTGAACTGTGGACCCCGGTACTTTTCTTTAAACTGATAATACAACCTACTGCAATCCTGTTACTTTCATTCTCTTCAAACAAACATCATTTTTCACACATACGTTTAATCCTTTGCTACAGCAAGCCAGTGAGATTGACAACCTCACTGTTAAGTTGGGGCAAAATATTTTGGTTGTGTTGTGTGCAGGTTCCACGTTCGTGGTTGACACCGGTAGTGCGCCCTGCCAAGGTCAACCACAGCAACCTTCGGAAGAATTCTAGTTTCCTACTGGTTCGATAAACCTTGGTTTCACAACTGAGGGAAATTTGCAGCTGCACTACTTCATACCTTTCTCTTTGGGTTTCCCAACAGCACCACACCGGTGCATCAATTTACAATACATAAATATTAGGAATTTGCTTGCTTTCTATCTAAATTCGCCTATTTAAATGACTTTATGTCGATTTTTTGAAAGTAATTCAAATTTGAAGTACAAGTGTGTGATAGTTTGCTCTAAAAAAGTTACAAAAATAATTCAAAGATATACATGTAGTGGTTACTGAATAGACTCGTCGATATTTTTGAAAAGTTCAACCACTTTTGATGAAGAGGCATGGTGGTCATTTTGATCTTTAAAAAACAAAAAAGCGAAATAGAACTCAAAAAAGAACACACAAAGGTCGATCATCCATAAACATGTATAAGTTTCAAGCAGAATGGCCAATGTATGACCATTATCGTGTCATAGTTTGTGATAAAATGCCCATATTTGACACATATGTGTGCCATGGTATGGGAAACATTAGTGCCGAACCGAGCTCCCAAGTTCTTTTTAGAAATATCATTTTCCATTTTTTAAATGCAAGAAATAACCTTTTATGAAACATGTACAAACAATATGTTACAAAATGGAACCCATGTAATTTGCACATAGATTAGTACATATTTGATGAATAATCACCAAATATTAGGAATTTTATCGTTTTCTACCTAATTTCGCCTATTTATTTATTTTTTGAAACTTTTCGACCGTGAGGCAAAGAGCCCCGCAGCATCCCAACCTTTATTGAATGAAATAATTACAAACAGAGTACAGAGTAAAAAAGAGAGACCAGCCTACCAGAAACTCACTATATACAACCCAAACCTATAGGAGCTGAGCAATCCAACTAGAGAGACTATCAACAATCTTACTATTCATCATATCTTTAAATTTCATCTATTTAATTGACTTTATGCCGATTTTATGTTGGTTCTTGTTTGTTTTAAAAAATATTCATTATGCAAAATATGACATGGATGCCAATGTTGGATTCCTCTAATTTTTCTAATTGATTTAGACATTTTATTTTTTAAATTCGAATATACGAATTTAAAGATATGAATTATTCCTTATTAAAAGGAAAAGGCAAAAATAAAGTAAAATTAATTGTATTGTTATTATTCAAATATTATTATTACATAATAATTGTTGTTTATTTAAATATTATTTTTAAAATATTAAACAATTATTAAGTGTAATATCACGACCTAGGGTTAATATGATTGATAGGATACTAATAACAACAAGGTATGACATCTTACTTGGAAACTCATTATAAAGGAACTCAATAGTTTATCGTGCTTGGGCTGGAGCAATTTAAAGATGGTTGACTGTCTGGGAAGTTTGACCAAGAGTTGTTATTTTGATCTTAGATTAAGTATAGGAATTAAAAAAATAAGTTTGAACTTTTTTGGAAAAAAAATATGCTGACGGAAAAAGCTATGCCAACGGCCACGGATCTGTGCCGATGAAAGCTATGCCAACGATATTACGTCGGCGGTGACCGTCGGTATAGATGTGCACTGACGGTTTATGGACATATGCCGACGACCCTGTAGTGAGTGGATTTGGTGTTTAGAAAATTATGAATGGATGTGGCAATATATGGTGAAAGCGAAGTATTTGAAGAAACGCACTTTTACTCAATGTAAACCTAGCTCTTTACATTCCCAATTCCGATCGGGTTTGCTTGAAGTTTGAGATACTTTCTATCGCTGTTGTAAAAGTATAATTGGAGATGGAAATAAAACACGCTTTTGGGAAGACACTTGGGTTGGTCAGAAGCCCCTGTGTCAAAGCTTTTGTAGGTTCTATAATATCTAATGTTACACCTGCAATATTATTGTTTGAATTATTTCTACTAGTTTTTTATGTCTAAAATTTAGAAGATTTCTTCGTGAGGAAACCAAAGTTTTATGGTGTAAGTTGATTGACCCTTGTATTCATGTATGTCTTACTGTCTCGCCAGATAGAGTGAGTTGGTTGTTGACCAAATCGGGAATATTTTTAGTAAAATCTTCTTACTCCTTTCTTATTGCAAGAAGAGTTTATTTTCCTTAAATGAAATTGTGGAATCTCAAATTAACCTTGAGAATCAAAGTCTATGGTTGGATTCTGATCAGTGGTCAGGGATAAAATCTTGACAAAATACAATGTGAAAAGAAGGGGTGGAAAAAAGTGGACTTGTGTGAGTTATGTGATAGCTGTGAAACTACAGAAAATCGGTTGTTTTTCTGTCCTCTGTTTGTGGACGCCTGGACGGTAACAAGTATTGCGTTAGGGACCGATCAGGCACCGACGAGTTATTCCGACTTATATGATACTCCGTAGATGTCTAGTAAGTTTTAATGGTAGAGATAGAACTGCTGTTATGATTGGTCCAGTAGCTATTTTTTGGATGCATCTATGGAAGACCGGGAACAAATCCTGCTTTCAACGTATGAGACCGAAAGAACCTACTAACGTGGTGTTGTATATTGTAGGCGAAGTTGCAGAAAAGCAGTCTTCAAGGAATGGTACGACGGGGCTCGACATTATAGCGAGTGACGTAGAAGCTCTTCGAGCAAATTCATAGGTGGAGTCCAATAAAACGCAGGATTGGATTGTGATCCTGCCTTCCCCGAGATATTGTCTATCATGTAAAAATAGGAGTTAATTACACCAGCGGTCACTCAATTCGTCGTTAAGTCACTTCACTGGGTAACTGAAATATTTGGTCACTCAGCTCGTCAAGTATGTACAGACAGGTCCAGGATCCCACTCGTGAGACTGTTTTCCGTTGGTGCGGGGAGGCACACGGCGCACGTGTTCACTTATCGTACCTTTTTTTCCGAAAACCACCCCGTACTATTATATGTAGTACTAAATTGGAAAAAACACTTGTGGACTAATCTGAGGCGTTGCTCTGCTCGGCAGGCCGTCATAGGCCGCCGGCGAACTCCTGACCTTCGCTGCTTAGGGCAGAGCAGAGCTTGGACGAATCGACGTCGCCCGGAGCTGGAGCCGACCGCGGCGGCGGAGGAGAGCAGCAAGATCGCGAGATCCGGCCCCGGCTCGGAGTAGATGGCTGCGGCCTGCGGCTACGCGGTGAATCCCCGCCGGAGGTCGAGCTTGCAGCGGAGAGCGCCGAATCGACACTTCGTCGCCAGCCTCGCAACAGTTGGAGAGACGGGCGGCGGCGCGTGGAGAGGCGGGGGAGGAGGCCGGAGCAGGAGGGGCGAAGGCGGCGCGATGACCTGAAGAAGAAGGCCGGGAGCTTCATCGGGCGGAGCACGCCGCAGCACCGCAGGTCCGCAGCACCACAGCAAGGCCGAGAGCAACGGCTGATCCGACGATATCCCGAGGGGATTTTTTGTTTCTTTTTTGTCTTCCTTCCAGTTGCTCACACAAATTGGAGAAAGGGACGGACTGAATCAAGTCGCAAAACACAGATGCTGGCTCACTAATTACAAAAATCTCTCGCGCGTACGGGATGCTGGCTCACTAATTACAAAAATCTCCCAATCAGCGGCGGGTTAATCGAAGCTCGCAGGCCGGCGTAGGCGCGTAGCATCAGGCTGGCGCTTCGCTAGTAAGAGCAGCCGGTCCTGAGTAGGGTTGAAAACGGAACGGAAACGGACGGAAACATGCATTATCATTTTCGTTTCCTTTTATCTTGTCGGAAACGAAAACGAAATGGGAAACGAAATGGGAAACCCCGAAAACGAATACGGAATCGGAAATCTCCGAAAACGAATATGGAACGGATACGATACGAAAACGGATATTTGTCGGAACACAATAACAGCATAGTATGTTGATCCGTACCCCAACATAATAGAGACGCGGAATTGAGCAGTGTGTCGCTGTACAGGCAGGAGTCGTCGACTTCGAGGGTTTGAGTCGGCTATTCTCAAAGCGATTGTCGAGAACTCGATGCCGCACACTATCTGCACAGAATTAGATTAATTATGATTTAGTATTAATAGCCTAATTCCTAATGGACCTGACTAGCGAAGGCCTTAGTTTGCATTTGGGCCATGGTTTCCATGGTATTACGAAAAGTTTCCGTATTTATATTTTCGGAAATTTCCGTTTCGTTTTCGTTTCCGTCGGAAATTGCTATATCGTTTCCTTTAGGGTTGAAAACGGAACGGAAACGGACGGAAACATGCATTATCGTTTTCGTTTCCTTTTATCTTGTCGGAATCAGAAACGAAATCGGAAACCCCGGAAACGAATACGGAATCGGAAATCTCCGAAAACGAATATGCAACGGATACCACACGGGTACGATACGAAAACGGATATTTGTCGGAACACAATAGCAGCATAGTATGTTGATCTGTACCCCAACATAACAGAGACGCGGAATGGAGCAGTGTGTCGCTGGACAGGCAGGAGTCGTCGACTTTGAGGGTTTGAGGCGGCTATTCTCAAAGCGATTGTCGAGAACTCGAGGCCGCACCCTGTATGCACATAATTAGATTAATTAGAGTTTAGTATTAATATCCTAATCCCTAATGGATCTGACTAGCGCATCCAACCAGGCCTTAGTTTGCATTTGGGCCATGGTTTCCATGGTATTACGGAAAGTTTCCGTATTTATATTTCCGGAAACTTCCGTTTCGTTTCCGTTTCCGTCGGAAATTGATATATCTTTTCCTTTATCATTTCCGTTTCAAAATATGCCGTTTCCGTTTCGTTTCCGTTTTTTGCTCTTCGTTTCCTTTTTTTACGGAAACAACCGGAAAATTTCCTTGTCATTTTCAACCCTAGTTTCCTTTATCATTTCCGTTTTAAAATATGTCGTTTCCGTTTCATTTCCGTAAAATGTCATTTTCGTTTCCGTTTTTTGCTCTTCGTTTCCTTTTTTTACGGAAACAACCGGAAAATTTCCTTGTCGTTTTCAACCCTAGTCCTGAGCATGGAGCGGCCGCGGAGCATGCCGCGGTATAGCGCCTCCCGGTTCGCCGGCATCGCAGCGGCGGCCCTGCGAGAGCTTCATCGGGCGGAGCACGAGCCGGGAATGGGGACAAAAGAGTTGAACGGATTTACATTTAGAAAACATTTTTTGAATAAAGTCCAGCATTTTTCCAATTTAGTCCTACATATAATAGTGCAGAGTGATTTTCGCAAAAAAGTGTTACCATAAGTGAACACATGCGCCGTGTGTGCCTCCCCGCAACGGAAAACGGTCTGACAAGTGGGATCCTGGACCTGTGTGCACACACTTGATGAGTTGAGTGACCAAATATTTCAGTTACCCAGTTGAGTGACTTAACTGCACATAGCGGACGAGTTGAGTGACCGCTGGTGTAATTAACTCCAAAAATAGTATCTCTTATTGTGGATCTGCAATAGTTTCACTTTGTTCTTTCTGGTTGTGCATGGGGTTATCTTGCGGCTTCCTAAGTAGGGGTAGACTATCAAAAAGCAGTGTGTCTTTGTATCCAATCCTGTTATAGACACTGTCCAGTTTCTGGATTGAAATTGCCAAAGTAGGGCTTCCTAAGTAGGGGTAGACTTTATTATTTTTCCTCGAAAAAAAGGATCAGTGACACCATACCCACAAACTTACAACAATGCAACAAGTACATGTTTGCCAAGTTCCCTAAAAACACACTCAACATGGATTTGCCGAGCGAATGTTCCAAAGTATTACATTGGATAAAAGTTTGCTGAGTGCCGCTGACACTCAGCCACTACGCCAAACATGGATTTGCCAGATGCTGCGTGTAACATGCCGCCAGTCCACCAGCGGCTAAGGTGGAAGGCCCTGCCGCCACTAATCGAGGCGGCACATCCGAGCAAACAGGAATCGAACCTGGTATGTAACAAAAAAAGGGACCTGCCGCCTGCGGTCATGGTGGCACCTTTCGTTTCCATGCACTTTGGGCTGTAAAAGTAGTACCATGTAGCCATTTATGCATGCACAACAAGCATCCGCGAAGGGAGGTCGCGCCATGTGATTCTTTACACGTGTAGATTGAGACTCTAATGACATAGTGTAATAGTAGGGAAAGCTTTTCCCCACGAGGTGACTCGAGGGTAATGTCGAACTCTCGGAGAACTGTGTGTAAAATGATTTTATCATCTTCTTGTAATTCTTCAAGGAACCTACAAAACAATTATAAATTGCTTTGTGCCATCAACCTCAACAAGTGGTTGTCAAGCACAAGTTGTGTTAATAAATCTGAAATCAAAATATGTAATGCAAAAAATAAATATGTAATGATGTAGATGAATATGCAATGATAATGAAAACAAGTGGCGATTGTCTTTTAGGGTTTTGGTTTTTGAATGCAATAAGTAAAAGTGTTTTTGTATTTTCGGATTTTTAAATGGCTGAAATGAAAACTGATTAAAAACTGTTGGAAAGTGTTTTCTTATGATTAAAAATGGACCGGGATTCATGGTTTCACTTATGCACTCTCTCTATAGGTTGTGGTGGTCTACATGACACTCTAGTTGACATATTTTATTGAAAATGTTTATATAAAAAAGATATTCATATCGGCATCACGTCCTAACATAGAGATGTTTTGGTTATTCATCTCACTCATACTCCACTAGAAAGGGAACCTCAACAATCTAGTATTAAGAAATAAATCAGAGTATAACTTTAAGTTATATGACATGAAATTAAAATAAGAACACGCTAGATCTAGTCATGGACACTTGGCATGGTGACTCCCAAGTACCTGGTAGCATGGTATTTTCTTTATCCCTAGTGAGACAACTAAGGAAGTTAAAAACTCAAGTGGATCACGAGATTTATTGTCCTTCCCATTAGCCACACCCCGTTGCTCCAACTAATTCACACGTTCCCCCTCACACGCTCTCACAAACATGCTTCATCAAAACAAGTAAATAAGAACGTGGTACATAATATGCATCTACTCATACAACTAAAACTGAAAACAATTGCAATGTCAAATATCAACTATAAAAATATCCATCACGTAGGTAATACAAATATGACCGTAATCATGTTAGGCAGCTCATACGGTGCTCATACAATGGAGATGTGAGAGAGAGATACAATAGCTACTTCCACAAACCCATAGTACAGAGGTGGACTACTCCCCATTCATCATGGTGATGATGGTGGAGTCGTTGGAGAGGATGGAGACCACACCAGCAACGCCCCGCCGGAGTTTTCCTCCTCCAATATGCAGCTCCAAGCTCCTGTTTCGTGGTTCTATGTTTCTGCGGCGCTCCCTTTCGAAAGGCGTCGGGGACTATTTTTATAATCATTTTTAGTTCAAGACGGAGGCGTGGGAGCAAAGATCGACGGCATCCGACCCCCGAGGGGGGAACGGGCATGCTGGCTGTGGCCCCACTTCTTGGCCGCGGCTGGTGCGCTCGTTCCCTCCTCGGACTTCCTTATTCGCATCCTTGGATCATACGTCTTCTTCCTTCCAAATAATGGCCCCGTAAAATTCTAAATCATTTGGACGTCGTTTGAGTCTCTCAAAGTTAAAAAGATAGAAAAGGGGTTTCTGATTCTGCAGGGTTAATTCTATAAAATTAGGAAAATGTGAATTATTCCCAAAATACATTATAAAACATAAATATAACCCATATATAATGCAAATAAGTTGGAATATCAAGTAATAAAGTGCAAAATTCATGTATGTATTTTACATGCATCACCATGGAACAATTTATGTCACCATGCCGCCAGCCTCTATGGCAGTGGGCCCTGTCTTGCCCTTTTCCAGTTACATGCCAGCTGCGATTCTTGGGTGTGCCCCCTCTATTAGAGGCGGTAGGACCTGCCGCCTCAACCGGTGGCGGCATGTCATATGTGGTGTCTGGTAAGCTAGCATGTCGTCATGGTTAAACCGCGATGTTGTCTTTTTGTTAATTCATTCACGTGAGTGGTTAGATTTGCCAAAAAAAAGTTAATATATACTCCCTCCGGTCCTTGATATTAGTTGTCTATGTTTTTTTTTTGAAATATAGTGTATTACGATTTATGGATAATTTTACTCATCAAAAAACGAGTCACAATCTCAATTTGGGACATCTGACAAATTGTTTTCAGTTTATGGCTCTTATGGACTCCTTTCTCTCGATTTTTTCAGTATAAAATCAGTCCACCACATTTAAAATATTGTCGTCTTAATATCCATGCCAAAACCTTAGATATCTTGTAGCAAAAAATGGAGGGGGTACATTGTTCAGTGTTGTAGGTCGGTCGAAAGCAAAGAGGGGTACAAATGGGGGACTAACAAACAAATATACACACCGTGCAAAACACAAGGATGTGCAGTAAACATTCAGACGAGTTCCCAAAACAAATATATTGAACGGTTGGCACCATATGGACCGAGGAAAATATACGCACCGTGGAAAATACAAGAATGTGCAATAAACATTCAGACGAGTTCCCAAAACAAATATATGGAACGGTTGGCACGATATGGACAGAGGAAAAAAGTCAGAAACACTGACCATGCATACATATAGTTTAAGAACACCATATAGTGTTCAACTATACATGCTACATCCAGCTCTCTTCCTCAGCCCCGTGGTAATCGACGGAAATTTCTGCGCCAATTGCCTGAAACCCTCTGTTAACATAGCCTTATTGAAATTTTCCTCGGCAACGAAGAAGTCCATGCAGCTTTCCTTCAACTCCCGACAATTGTGCATCTCAGCGCACGCTAGAACAAGAGCAACAGTATCAACCGACATGGTCTCACACAACTTATGAGCGCATACAAGCTTCAGCCGATCCAAAGCATAATGGTCAGCCGCCGCAAGCAGGTGCCTGAAGAAATCAATGGGAGATCCATCAACCTCTCCTTCCGTCGCTGGTAATAATGCATCCGTGTACACGAACCTAAGCAGCGCCTTAAACACTACAGGATCCATGTTTTGAACGGTGATGCATGGCGCTGACGGCTCTACCATGGAGCCGAGGAGCGCCGCCTTGAACACCGGCGACCGGGCGGCGAGCACAGCCCGGTGCGCGTGGAACATCTGACCGCCGACATAGAAGGAGACGTCGGAACCGTCGGTGCAGTCCAGCATGCGTCCGAGATGGGTGCCGATGTCCGACGCCGGCAAGGCTATAGGGTTCTCGTGACGAACAATGACCCCGCACACGAGCGTGACCACACGATCCGCCGCGACGTCGTAGAGCGAGTCGAGGTCGCTCCGCTCCATGAATCGTGGCAGGAACGCGCCTCTGGTGTCATTGACGGCGACGGTGTCGACAGTCGTCGTCCTCGTAGTGTGGGACGAAGATGGTGCGCCGTCTTTGTCCACCACGAAGGCATCGAATATGGGTTTGACACTTTTGGATTTGCTTACGAGGAACAGCATGAGAGAGACGTACTTGCCACCATCGTTCTCAGAGGATCCACGCGGATAGCACCGTACTGAGAACACGTGCCCGGCCGGAGGTTTTGATTGTCTTGCATAGGTATTGGCCAGCGGCGATGGTTTCCTCGCCAAGCTTGAACTCGACGAAACCGGAATCCACCATAGTCGTCGGCTGCGCAGAGTATTACTACTTCACGTACTACGTGGCGGCAGGTGATCTCGCAGAATCTTAGGGAAGAATTATATGCACAGGTGCCTGTTACTAGGATTCCTAGTCTAGGAAGAACGCCTTCCCAGCTGTAGGAGTATAGGGGACGGACATCCGAACCGTCGGGGATACGAATACATGGAGTTTCAGATAGATTAACATCACTACAGTGCAGCAGTCCGTCAGATCGTCCGTCGTACAGAAATCGGACAAGGAACGTCGGACGTGGAGCAGTTCTCTTTCAGATACGTGCAGTTTCAGATACATCCAGAGCATAGCATTCAGGTACCCAATACAAGCTCTCGGCAAAACCTGAAACCCAATACAATCGGGCATCGGCATAGCATTCAGGTTTCATGCAAGCAACACATGTTTGCTTGGCAAACACATATGTACACCAAGTATTTTTTTGTGGTCTTCGACAAATGTAACAATCTGTAAACAAGTCCGAGTACTATCCTTCATCCAAGCGGCTACGCAGTCTCCACTTAAATACAAAATGCATCACACGCTGTCCCTGGGACGCCATAACATATGGTTCACGCAGATATAATGTTATTAAATCTCTGGAAAAATGAATTGCAATCCTGTGAATCAAAGATTTCACATGAAAAGAGTAATGACGTTTCCATTGCGGCTCAAGGTATCAAAACATAAACGAATGACCAGGCTACGCAGTCTCCACTTAAATACAGAAAACTGATGTCATTTGCATTGCGGCTCATGGTATCTTCCTGCAGATGTGCGATGAGGTCTAGTAGCAGATTAGTTTCTCAATCCGCGGCTTGGTCTCATCGATACTGACGGGAAGCGTTGCATGAGCCAGAGGTACCCCTCAGTTACCACGACTTTTTTGAAGTTCAACCCCTTCAGGAAGAAGTGAAGGCACCTATTCTTCAGCTCCGGGCAGTTGTGCATTTCAGCATAGTCTAAGAAATAAGGGCATCTCCCGCGGCCCAACGCAAACCGGAGCCAGAAAAACCCAGCCCAACGGCCCGACGCAAACGCGGCCCAAATTTGGGCGCGGTTTGCGTCGCTGCGGACTGTCTGTTGTGTCCGCGCGTGTCCTCCCCCTTTGACTGGGCCCCGCGCGTCAGCGACCTGCGGCGCTCGCTTCGTCTCCCGAGGCCGCGAAAGGCTGAGACCCGCCGCTTCCTCATCTGTGCCGCCGCCATCAATGGCGATGCGCCACTGCCCACTGCCTTCCGTATCAGCGCCCGCCATCAATTTCTTGGAAGACCGCGTCCCCGGTCTCCCTTATAACGGACGACGAGGCCACCACCCACAATCACACAAGCTCCGTCTCCTCTCCATCTCCCACTCGCCGCCATGGCGCCTTGGCCATTCAGGAAGCCCAAGAAGGAGTCCTCCTCCTCCTCCTCGCGCCGCCGATCTCCACTGCCGAAGAAGGTCAGGGACCGCTCGTACATGGCGGTCCCTTTGGCGATGGCATTGTTCCAGCGGAACAAGCCCGTGCCCGTGGAGGACGACCACCTGCCGGCGGCTGACACCTCAATTCGAGGAGGGTGTCGGTCCCCGCGGCGACGTGCAGTTCCACCCAAAATCCGAGTGGTGGGATCGCTCGGGCTTCGAGCGCAACGCACGGAGGCGCGCCGGACTCCTCGGGAACCAAGACTTTGCCTGCGACGTCGTCGCCATCCGGGCGCCGAACGCGGCGCAAGGAGGCGCGCAGGAGTGGGAGGCGCAGCAGGAGGAGCCATAGGAGGAGGAGGAGCCGCCGTCGCCATGGACGAAGACGTGCTGCCTGTGGCGGAGTTCCAGCCGCCCGGGCTCAGTGAGGAGGAGGCCCTCCAGCTCGCCATCGACGACGGGAACCTGGAGGAGATCAGCCGCTGGGACGGCCTCCTCCCAACGCTGAGAGCCTGCGCCTTCGACACAGGCGGGCCATCCAGGAGCCGCAGGCCGCCGCTACCGCCTCCGAAGTCGGAGGTCATGGAGCCGCCACCGCGCACTCCCGAACAGTGGGCGCCATGGCCGGAGGCGTCGTCCTCCTCTCAGCCACCACCACTGCCTCCTCCTGCTCCGGTGCCCGTGCCGGCATGGTCCTTCCCCTGTGACCCGCCGGCGTTCTACGACCTCACCGGCGACAGCGACGAGGACTAGACGCCAGCGATGAAGCCCTAGTGGACATGGCTTTTTTATATTTTCGTTTTTTAGTTATGTCTTTACTTTTAGTCCAAAGTGTAATATATATATATATATATATATATATAGGTAAATTAACAGGTGCTCTATTAATTAAAAAAGATTATGCGTCGCACCACTGGGCTGGGGCGCACCCAAACGGACAATGGGGCGGACAGAACCCATTTTCTGTCTGCGATTTGGTCACAGTTTGCGTCGGGCCGCTGGAGATGCCTTTTAAGTCCTGGGTACATCTTCTCAGTCGTTGGTGCCCAGGACAATCAGCGGAGAAGAAGTGATTGGGTGGGCCAGGAAAGAGGACGTGCGGAGGCAAACTATTGGGCGTTGCTTCCGCCGGCGTCCCGGGGGGCGTATTTTTTAGGTGTGATAGGGAGAATTTCGACACTTTTTTTACCGCCTGGCACAAAAAGAGGTGTCCTGGGGCTCTTGAGAGGCCGGCTGGAGATGCCCCGCTACAGAAAACCGTCACTTCACTCAAGCATGTTGAAATGTTTGCCCGCCACCAAGAAATCAATGCTCCTTGTCTTCAACTCCAAGTAGTGGCCAACTGGCAACTGATTCCAGTGACACATGCTCCCATAACTTTCGGGCCCAGATAAGCTTCGACCTGTGCAATGCGTACTTGTTCGTTGCAGCAAACAAATGATGAAGCATCTGAATTGGAGGAGAGCACCTAAGCCCGTCGTCTGCAAGCAAGGCATCGGTGTAGATGAAGTTAAGCAAAACCTTGAATGTTGCGGGGTCAATGTCATCCAAGCTGATGTTTGAAGATGTAGCCTCCTCAGCTCCCGAGCCGAAGAATTTTTCTATGAAGACGGGTGAGCGGGCAGCAAGCACTGCTCGATGCGCAGGTAATGTCTAACCACTGGTGGTGAATGATACATCTGTCTTGTCCATTTCATTCAGCAGTTTGCCGAGATGATTTCCTTTCACGAAGCCAATACTCGAAATCGGAAAGAAACCCCGGCACCTTACTTCTGTCGTTCGTGTACAGGACATTGAGATAGGTGGTGCCATGTGCACGCACCTGCCCGTAGCGAGTGATCATTGTCGGATTCATGGTGGAGGGGATGAAAGAAGAGAAGAAAGGGAATGGCCGGCCGGAGAGGAAGAAGAGAGGAGAGGGAACAGAACCGTTTTGGCAAATCGATCGTGTGCCCGTGTCTGTTAAAATCGTGGGCGCGCGGGAGGAAAACCGTTTGGACTTTAGTACCGGGCCGTAACACGAGCCGGTACTAAAGATCCGCTCGCGCGGCCCCGCGCGGCTGTTGCCCTGCCACGGACCTTTAGTACCGGTCCGTGTTACGGACCGGTACTAAAGATGCCCTACGGCCCGGTACTGATGCCCCTCGCCTGTCCGGCCGCTTCGACCGGTACTAATGCCACGTTAGTACCGGACGCAAAACCGGCCGGGACTGATAGTCTGGACGAATGGTCGTTTTTCCACTAGTGTGGTTTATCACACATAACCAAAATGTTGCAGAGAAATGTGAGTCGGTCTTCAGTTACAAATTTTGGCTCCAATTCATCTCGCCTGGCGAACTGTCGGGGGGCTACCCCCGGGTAGGGTAAAGGCGAGGAGTAGCGAGCATATTCTAACCGACATCCCCATGTCAGAGTTCTTCACTTATCTGTGATGTGCAGGAAGGAGAATCCGACATACATGTCCGGGCCGGGTGAGGTATGTCGGAGGTCCAGGCCCGGCATAGCCTTGCCGGCACGCGGAGAGAAGCCCGGTATAGTTGTGCCGGGATGGGAGGATGTGTCCGACATACCCTATGTCGGGCAACAAGTCAAGGGCAAGTACGAAGGCAGGACACTGACCCGTCTGACACGGAGGTAAGGTCACCTCCCGTCTGACACGGGCACGGGACAAAGGGCACAAGACACGGGCGACGTGACTATACCACTGTACTGGCGACTGACTGACAGGAGACAAGGCATGGAGAAGGCACGTCCTGTCTCTGACAGGGGAAGCATCATCACCTAGGCCGGCGGCGGCTACGGCAAGAGGCATCATGGCCTACCTCGACCTATGTCGGATAGCCCGGCGGCTAGGTCATGGTAGAGGTGTCGACACTACCGTTGGACGGGGGCTGTTGTCCGGGGGGCCCGGAGGAATTAGGGTTCCCGGACAACTCGGCGGGACCTCTATAAATAGCGCCTTAACTCCTCCTGTGAGAGGGACACCAACCAGAGAGCCAAAACTATAGTCTCATTCACAGCTAGAGCATTTACTCCTCCTTCCTTAGTAGTTCATCCTTGTTCTCGAGTTCATCCTAGAGAGAGAGGCAAAACAGCTCAAGGAGCACCTTTGTAGATCTCGTGTGACACATATAGAGTGGAGCAAGGCAGGAGTAGGGGTGTTACCTCCTCACGAGGGCCCCGAACCTGGGTACATCGTGGGTGTTTGTGGTTGCTTGAGGTTTTGTGTGTGTTCTTCGTTTGTTCTTGCAGTTTCATCCTTGCCCGAGTCGGTTTTGGTGGTGCTTCGCCATCTCTTGTGTGAGCTCCTTAGCTCGCTAGCCCTCCCCGGATCCACCAGCGTCCATCGGCCCCACACTTTTAGCCATCCTATGGCATCTGCCGTGATACCACCACGACAGTTGGCGCCCACCGTGGGGCAGGTAGAGGCGCTGGCTGGTGTACTCATCCGGACGGGCCCCGTGCGAGTCCTCTCCGGCCTCGTCGTCAGGTTCGGCGACATGGACTTCGTCAGCGACAACGCCGGCTGCTTTCGCGGCAGGCCGTTTCCGGCCAACGGCTGCGTCATCGAGTTCGGCACCTTCGCCACCTATGTCGCCACCGAGCTCGTCTGCGAGTACCCGGCGCAGGTGCTCGTGGCCGAGGATCCTCCAGCTGTCTGTGCGGCTCGCGGCCGGCGTACCACTCGCCTCGAGAGCTGCGCGGTCATGATGGCCGGGGTGACGGCTCCTCCGGCAGAAGACCCTGTCTTCGAGCCCGAGGCAAGGTCGACCCGGAGGGCCAAGCAGGCACTGGAGAGGCAGGGCCATGGCGGCGCCGAGACATCTCGTGTCCCGGTAGGGACTGAACCTCTTAGAGAGACAGTAGAGAGGTTGACCGTGCCGGGGGCAGCTGAGTTAGAGGCAGAGCGGCTGAGCTTGCTGGAGGAGGCAGAAAAGTTAGCGGAGGTCCGGAGGGACTTCGACCGAGTTCAGCGTGAGTATGACGCGGCTCATGGTTTCTCGCCGATAGGAGGTCGGCCGAACCGTGAGGCCGAGGTACGCAGAAGAGGCAAGGGCCTCAATGCCGAGATAGATAGGGATGGCAGAGCTACATCCAATGTGACTCCTAGCGTAATGTCGGCGGCTAGGCCGAATTATAGCTCTCCGGCCAAGACCCTCAGGGCTGCCGAGGCAGCAAGGGCCGAGTTATCCGGTCTAACCGGAGAGGCTCGCCGTAGGCAACAAGACCGAGTCAATGAGCTGGTGGAAGTAGCAACCCGGCAGAACGAGGCTGTCAAGAGGGCCAATGGGGCCGGGGGTGGATCTCAAATTGTCCACTCGACCAGGGCTCCCAGCGGCGTGTCCAGAGGACAGGCTTCCTCTCCACATGTCGGTGGAAACCAGAACCGGAGTAGGAACCCCGGGGGAAATCAGCAGCTCCAGATGCTGACATATGACCCGGCGTATGCCGGAAAGCAGATGGCAGGCCAGGGCAACGTTGGGCAAGCCCAGAGCAGAAGCCGACAGGCTCCGAGTAATCGGCATGACGGAAATGCTAACTCGGTTGGTCGGGGATACCCACCCCGATATCTGGCGCCTAATCAGGCCCCGAGGCATCAAGTTGTTGGAGCAATGCAGCCCCGGCAAATGGGCGGGCAAGACCTGAACCGGTATGATGACGGCAACTCGGCAATGGCCAAGGTCGGGTACCATGTTTATGAGAGTGCTCTGGGGTCTCGACTGGGAACCCGCCAGTTAGATCCAAATGATGCCCGGTACAAGCTGGATCGGTTGTATAGATCCGAGCAAATGGAGGAGCAAGGCCCGCCTGGTCCTTCTTGTTTTGGGCCCAGAATCATGTCGGAGCAGCCTGTCCCCCACTTTCAGTTGAACAGGGGAGCCAAGACTTACGACGGCAGCACCAAGCCAGAGGACTGGTTGACCGACTATGTGACAGCAGTGCACATTGCCGGGGGAAATCGTCGGTGGGCGATACGATACATCCCACAGATGCTAGAGGGACCAGCCCGAATCTGGTTGAACAACTTGAGAGAGGGAAGTGTCAACTGCTGGCTGGACTTCGAGGAAGCCTTTGTCAGTAACTTCTCCAGCACCTACAAGAGACCAAACCGACCTCAGCAGCTTGCAATGTGCAGGCAGAGGAACAGTGAGACTGACCGAGAGTATTTGACTCGGTGGAGCACGATTCGCAATTCCTGTGAAGGGGTTGTGGAGGCCCAAGCCATTTCATGGTTTGCGCAGGGATGCCGACATGGCTCCATGCTTTGGCAGAAACTGCAGAGGGAAATGCCGGCCACCTTGGCCGAAACAATGAAAATCGCCGACAGCTATGCTCTCGGTGACCCGATGCAACCTCAACTGGACTCGGGAGAACCGAGTAGGAGGAACCCGGGGAACAACAGGTCTGGGCCGGGCAGGAACAATGACCGTCAGGATTTCGGGCAGAAGAGAAGGGAGCTCGACTTTTATTACGCCTCGCAGCAGGTGGCGGCGGTAACCGGGGAACAAGGCAATACCGCTAGCAATCAGCGGCAGAAGACGGATGGTCAGGGTTGGGCAGAGGTGAAGAAAACTTGGGCCGAGCAGAGGAAGCCCTTGACGTATGAGGACATGCTGGACAAGCCCTGCTGCTATCACACTTTCGAGCCCAACCGACCGGCCAACCACACAACTCGGCAGTGTAGCTGGTACCAGCGCATGCGGCGAGAGGGTGCTCCAGGGGGATCTCTAGTAACTGCCCCTGAAAAGCCGGCAGCTCCAAGACCTCCGGCACCAGTAAGTGGGGCCAATGCTGTCCGGATAAACCCACCAGTACAGAGGCGACCACCGGCAAGGCCGGTAAATGTGGTGAACATCCGAGGTAACAACAATGCCGGTCCTAGCAACCAGGGCGGTTACCCGCAGGGTGACTATCAGGAAGCTCATCAGAGCTATGTGGTCTTTGTGACCGAGCCCACTGACAAGAAAAGCCAGCGCCAGCGCGCTCTGGAGGTGAACGCCGTCATGCCGGCGGTACCCAAGTTTATGCACTGGTCCGAGATAGAGATCAGCTGGAGTCGGAAGGATCACCCCCGGGTTATGCCTAAGCCGGGAGGGTACGCCTTGGTGGTGGACCCGACATTCATCGGGCCGAGTATCAACGTCCGGTTCAGCAGAGTCCTGGTTGACAATGGCAGTGCCATTAACATCATGTACAAGGACACAATGCTTAAGTTGGGAGTGTCCCTGAACACGCTGCTGCCGACCAACACAACCTTCCACGGCATTGTGCCGGGCGTTTCGTGTTCACCTATGGGCAAGATCTGGGTAGATGTGCTGTTCGGAACCCGGGAGAACTGCCGGACCGAAAGTCTTGAGTTTGAGGTGGTGGACCTGGAGAGCCCATACCATGCCCTGATTGGTCGACCTGCTCTGGCCAAGTTCATGATATCCACTCACATGGGCTATCTGAAAATGAAGATGCCAGGTCCGAACGGCATAATCACTATCGCTGGGGACTACAAGCGTTCTATCGAGTGTGCTACTGCCGGCTCTTGCTTGGCTGAGTCATTGGTCATAGCCGAGGAGAAAAAGAGGATCCAGCAAGTGGTGACGCTGGCCCAAGCCTCCCAGCTCGGTGTGTCCGGGATGGCGAACCCGGAGCAGCATGCTTCCTTCCAGCCGCCCAAGGAGACCAAGAAGGTCGTGGTGGACCCGGCTAACCCAGAGCACCGGGTGATCATCGGCACCAGCCTGGGCAGCAAATAGGAAGGCGAGCTCACTGACTTCCTCCGTGAGAATCGGGATGTCTTTGCTTGGTCGAATGACGACCTTCAAGGAGTTCCGAGGGAGTTGGCTGAGCACTCGTTATTTGTGAGGCCGGATGCAAAGCCGGTGAAGCAACCGACAAGACGTCTCTCGGACGAGAGAAGAGCTGCAATCATGGAGCATCTAGCCGTACTGCTTGCGGCTGGATTTGTGATGGAAGTACTGCACCTGGACTGGTTGTCTAACCCGGTCTTGGTAGAGAAGAAGAAGGATGAGCCTCTCCTGGCCAAGGTGTGGCGCATGTGTATCGACTTCACCAACCTCAACAAGGCATGCCCGAAAGATCCTTTCCCGCTCCCCCGGATAGATCAAGTGATCGACTCCACTGCCGGGTGTGAGCTTTTGTCTTTTGTAGATGCGTATTCTGGTTTTCACCAGATACCTTTGAACCCAGCTGATCAATTAAAGACTGCTTTTATTACCCCGTACGGGGCTTATTGCTATCGTGTCATGACCTTCGGGTTGAGGAATGCCGGTGCCACTTATCAAAGGTGCATGCAGAAATGCTTGCATGAGCAAATAGGTCGAAATGCAGAGGTGTATGTCGACGACATAGTCATAAAAACTAAAGAAAAACTGACTCTGATCGATGATCTGAGAGAAACATTCGTTAACTTAAGAAAGTTCCGAATGAAACTTAACCCGGATAAATGCACCTTCGGTGTGCCGGCCGGAAAATTACTCGGTTTCCTGGTGTCTAGCCGGGGTATAGAGGTTAACCCGGGCAAAATCCGAGCTATCGAGAGCATGAAATTGCCAACTCGCCTTAAGGATGTACAAAAATTCACCGGATGTCTGGCATCCCTGAGTAGGTTTGTGAGTCGGTTAGGAGAGAAAGCCTTGCCCTTGTATCAACTCATGAAAAAGAGTAAAACCTTTGTGTGGACACCGCAAGCAGACGCAGCTTTTAACGACCTAAAAAAGACGCTCTCAAATGCACCGGTGTTGGCATCTCCCTTACCCAAGGAGCCGATGTTGCTCTATATTGCGGCTACCAACCGAGTTGTAAGTGTGGTGATGGTGGTTGAAAGAGAAGAAGGTGAGAAGGTGGTGCAGAGGCCCGTATACTATCTGAGTGAGGTGCTCTCCCTCTCCAAGCAGAATTACCCGCACTACCAAAAGATGGCTTATGGCGTATACCTGGCGGTTACCAAGTTAAAGCACTACTTTCAAGAGCATCCGGTTACAGTGGTGAGCGAGGCTCCCTTGTCCGAGATAATCGGATGCAAAGATGCCAGTGGCCGAGTTGCCAAGTGGGCCATCCAGTTATCTCCGTACGCCCCGACTTACGAAAGGAGGGACGCCATTAAGTCGCAGGCGCTGCCGGACTTCTTGGTGGATTGGGCCGAGATGCAATATGAGCCTCCCCCGCCCGACTTCAATTTCTGGAAGATGCACTTTGATGGGTCCAAGGCAAAAATTGGGTTGGGTGCCGGAGTGGTCCTCACCTCCCCGAAGCAGGATGTACTGAAATATGTGCTCCAGATTCATTTCTCGGCATCCAATAACGTGGCTGAATATGAGGCACTTGTGCACGGCCTCAATGTCGCCAAGGAGGTTGGCATCCGGCGAATAGAATGTTACGGTGACTCAGATTTGGTGGTGCAGCAGGTGTCGGGAAATTGGGACGCCTTGGACGCTAACATGGCGTCATATCGGTTCCATGTGCAGAAAATCTCCGGGTTTTTTGAACGATGCGAGTTCAAGCACATACCCCGGGGAGAAAATGAGGCTGCGGATGTATTGTCCAAGCTGGGGTCTTCACGGGACGCGATCCCACCCGGCATAGCTTTGGAACACTTAAAGAAGCCGTCAATCAAGCCCTCACCCGAGTCGGAGTCCATATTTATCCCGAAGAGCTCGGAGGCAGAAGTCGCGCCCATGGAGGTTGATGTCGGGGGCATTTGGCTAAACCCGGGGACTATACAAGGTATATCGGCAGAGGTGATGTCAGCCGAACCTATGGAAATAGATGCCCCAGTCTTCCTTGTGAGGCCGGTACCGAAGTGGGCGCAGCCCATCATGGCATATGTCGTGTATGGGACCCTGCCGGAGAATGAAGTGGAAGCTCGGCAGGTGGTAAGAAGGGCCAAGGCTTACACGGTGATCAATCAAGAGCTGTATAAGAGAAGTGTCACTGAGGTGCTGCAGCGTTGCGTTGACCCGGAGGAAGGGCAAGAGATGCTTCTTGAGATACATCAAGGTGAATGCGGTCACCATGCTTCCTCAAGGGCACTGGTAGCAAAGGTCTTCCGGCACGGGTTTTATTGGCCTTCGGCTCTGCAGCAGGCAGAGGATATTGTCCGGAAGTGTGGAGGTTGCCAGAGGTTTGCACACAGAATACACATGCCGGCGGCAGCGCTAAAAACGATCCCCATCACTTGGCCGTTTGCTGTATGGTGCTTGGATATGGTGGGTCCGTTCAAACCGGCGCGAGGTAACATGACTCATATACTAGTCATGGTGGATAAGTTCACCAAGTGGATCGAGGTGAAGCCGATTCGGAAGTGTGATGGAGCTACAGCCGTCTCATTTTTGAAGGATATCATACTGAGATATGGTTACCCGCACAGCATTATCACGGACAATGGCACCAACTTTGCAGTGGGGGAGTTTGCTCGGTTCTGTACGGAGAAGAGAATCCGGCTTGATGTGGCCTCGGTGGCGCACCCAGAAGCAAATGGGCAGGTTGAGAGGGCCAACGCATTGGTGCTGGCCGGCATAAAGGCCCGGTTGATAGAACCACTCCTGCGGACTCCGGGATGCTGGATAGAAGAGCTACCGGCGGTGCTATGGGGTCTCCGGACCACACCCAACAGATCCACCGGGTACACCCCATTCTTTATGGTGTATGGTGCTGAGGCAGTGTTGCCAACCGACATACAGTATGACTCGCCCAGGGTGGCGATGTTTACAGAAACCGAGGCAAGAGAAGCCCGAGAGAATGATGTCGACTTGCTTGAGGAAGCAAGAGAATTGGCCCTATCTCGGTCAGCAATATACCAGCAGAACCTCCGACGCTATCATAGCCGGAAGGTACACCCCCGGGTGTTCAGAGAAGGAGATCTAGTGCTGAGACTGATACAGCGCACTGCCGGCATGCACAAGTTGTCCCCTCCATGGGAAGGACCTTTTGTCGTGAGTAAAGCCCTGCACAACGACTCATA